>CM060922.1:227892334-229191500 GCA_030737875.1 Allium sativum
TGGTATTCTTTATAATAACAAATGTTATTTATGTTCTTCAGGAACTTATATATTATAATAAGTTTTGCATATCGCAACTACCACTTCAATGGATATTAAGAGTTTTATTACAACAATTCTTGAAAGCAGGAAGTGATCTACTCATCATGAATTATTTCAAGATTTTCATCACAATAATACTTAAAAAAATGTTGTAATCTACATTTCTTGCTCTTTATCACTACCAAAGTTATTTAAATTCTTCTGGAATTTGTATACTTTCATCGTTTATACCTTCATGGTATTGTAAGTGTTTTAAACATTTTCACCACTTTAATCAATTCAATTATCTCTGAAAATACAATGCTCATGGCACTTAACATGTTGTTGACACTCTATGGTGCTTCAATCATTATATATATTTTATTTTTATCTTATGAACTACAGGTTCATATCTTATGGACTACAGGTTCATATCTTATGGACTACAGGTCCATATATCTTATTTAGGAGAATTTCATGATAGCCAATCATGTTTCTCTCTAATATGGGATTTTTAATCCATTTATAGATATAAGCGCTTATTATTTATTAATTTATCATCGATGATTATTTCTTGTCAGTTCCATACATAATTTATTGAGATTTCAAAACTTATCTTGCTTTAGGTACCTAAACCACATCTGGGGTGATTTTGACAATCATGTCATAGGTTTCTTTCAAAGCACCATTTGTGTTTCTTCATGAACACTCACCTCCTTTATTTTGCATCTTTATGACTTACTCCAAAAATATTTTGAACTGACTTTTATACCACATTTTCAGCTGTGATTTACACCTTTTGATCCTACGGGGATTCAAATGTATATTGGAGAATAGTTCAAAAAAATGTATATTGGAGAAAGTCTATTAGGGACATAATTGATAATTTACGCAAGTTACTTAATACTTTGCATAATTCTATATGTTAGCAAATATTTAACATTGATGATTCCTTTATCCCCCCCCCCCTCAATGTTGACAAACATTGTGACTTTGAATAATAAACCTAGTTTGGATTCATTTTTGATTCATTATAGCATCATAGCTAGCAAATACATTAGATGTATTTCAATTGTAGGAGGATAATGCTATTATTAGTTGATAAGATGCATTCATATTGTATTGCTTATTCCCTTTCAATGATCTAATGACTTGGAGGAATTTTCTATCATTTGAACATGCACATGACTTCAGGTCATTCAATATTGATGTCAATCAACTTTCTGAAATATAAAATAATATATGCATAATTTATAATATGAGCTCATGACAACTTCAAGCTGTTAATTAAATATTCGCATATATGTGTATATACATGCGTCCACGTATTACATATGTAATTGATTTGCATATTCTCTCTCATTCAAGTTATTGATTTTAGAACAAATTGTTTATAATGTTCCAATCATTAATTTTTTCTTATCGAGCAATGTCAACGTGAATCTTAAAGATCATTTCATAATATCCAAAATATCTGATTTGGAACTGTATTGAACTTCTGGTTCAAATGAAATATATGAACAACTTCGAGTTGTTAATCCATATTGAACTTCTGGTTCAAATAATATATAAACAATTTCAAATTTGTTAAACTATATTGAACTTCTGGTTCAACTGTATTGAACTTATGGTTCAAATAAAATATATAAACAACTTCAAGTTGTCAAATTTTATTCCTCCTTAATACCACATTTAAGCATTATCTAATCATATCATATATATAAATATGAATAAATAGAATCCCTCTAGTTTAATAAATTTATTTGAATAAACAATAACAGAAGTTGTCAAATTCAAAACTTATTTTTAAAAATAATAAATGAATGATATTCCACCTAAGTTAGATCCTCCATACTAAAGATGATATAAACAAGAACTAATTCTGTAAATCCCTGATATTCAGTTTTGCATAGAGATACATTTCAAACCATCTAAGCTAGTTTCAACTTAACAATCATTTTTTTTAATTCATCAAACAATTAAATCCCGCAAATTGGGTCTCAAAACTGTGACGGCCCGCCCCGCGCCAGCCTACATTTCCTCCGAAAGTGCGCTGTACACATGCCCAGCTAGCACAGAACGGTCGTCAGAAGAAAAGAAGGAAGGGAATGAACTAATCAAGGGACCTGTAGAATGTCTCACAGCGCATGGAATAAAATATATTAACAACATACTTGACATAAAACAGGTGAGACGGTGCATAAGTTGATAACTAAAATCAACATCGATCATCAGAGCAGCGGAAATCCATATACAGCTTATTACAATTTTTCCAAATTTACCGTCTCTAAACAAAAGAAAGCTAAAGTAGAAGATGCACCACCAATGCCCAAGCAATGATCTTCAACAACACAGGGAGAATATTATATATATATATATATTACGTGGAAGCCTCCTGCTCGTCTCCGGATCATCTACCCGTGTATCACCAGCTAACATGTCTCTAGTCTGCTCGTGTGAGCACCCAGAGTAATAAGAGGAGACATAAAACTCTGGGTCAGACATAAAGCCTGGTATGAGCGATAAGCATCTAAACAGAACAATAACAGGTATACTAAACCATACCTGAACCTAGACCTGCAACCAAAGAGTTAGTACCACATACCGTACAATACTCCAAGGCGCCATAATGAATAGTGTAAGAATACGGGGGTGGGGTGTGCATGTCACAATGATAGCAAACAAATCATCCATAACAACCATCCTCACATCTCTCACTCAGTGTGTAAAGCGTACGGCATCTACCACTTTGGAGCACTAGACAAAATGAGGTAACGACGAATCCCGACTTGTAGAAACCCTGCTATGACCAAACTAAACATATGGAGTCACGACCAAACATTTCAATGACCCACTTCATTGGTTGTAGCCCTTGGTCCTACCTATGCCATAATGGCCCTGGATCCGCCTTCATACCTCCTACCATAGTGGTTCAAAGCTATAGACGTCGATAACCCCTTGGCACGCGTCCCGCAGCAAAGCCCAACCATGAAGCGAACTCGTTGATTCCAATCTGAATCTTGAGCTCTAACTTCTCATTTGGACTTCCTTTACTTCTCGGGTTATAGTCTTCACTTCCGGATCGGTCTTCATTCAGTCTTCTCCTCGGATCGTGCTCCCTTGGATGGTTCGGTTCGTGCTTACCATCGGATCGTGGTCACCACCTGAAGGCGGTTCGGGTCGCCAACATCAACTCGTGGTCCTCCAGCTCCATCGGATCGTGTCGCACCATACGGATCACGCCTCAACAGCTCGTGGCTCTGGCAACCCATTGGGTTCGGGTCGTGCTACCTTGTCTGGATCGTCGCGCCTCATCTCGGATCGCACCTTCTGATCGGTTCGTGGTCCACCAAGCTGGAGAGATTCGGATCGAGGTACTTTAGTTTGGACACGGCGCTGCATCGGTTCGTGGCCTTTGAAGTGGAACGGATCGTGGCGCATGGTGGCGTGAGCTTCCATCGGATCGTGCTCATAGAGGGGGCGATCCGATCCGGGTAAATTCCTGCGCTTCGTTACAGCGACAGTCTTTCGCCATTCGACGGCGTTTTTGACCAAACTAACACTTCTAAACAATCACAAAACATCTCATACAGTCATAGCAACGTATAGTATCGACCACGAACACCATAACACAAATCATAGCATGTAAAGTGGATCAAACATGGTCAAAACCCCAAATTTTCCCTTAAGCATGTTTAACAAAACTTAATCAAATCGAACCAAATTTCTAACAAAGGCATAAAATATTATTTAAGAATTTCTAAACATTTTTCCAGAATTTATTAGTGTATAAATTCGCTAATCTTCACTAATTACCCTTAATTACCGTAATTAGTGCAAAAACTATGCAAATCACTCACCTTTGCCACAATAAAACTTTCAGATCTGAAGTGAACCTCTGATTTGCACGAATTCCAATATATAACAGCAGCTCTACCTCGGTCCTTGTGCTAATCCTCCTTGATTTGATGCCTCTAAGCCTTAATCCTTGATTAGGAAGTGATTTTGGGTGTTTTTAGAGAGATTTAGAGAGTGGAGACCATGGCTAGGTTAAGAGGAATGAATAGCGACGGCTGAAAAATGAGAAAAAGGTACTCTCCAAACCCTAACAGCCCTTTTAAACTCCTAATCCCGAAATTCCCCTTTGGGCCTAGCTGTTAATCACCCGGTTAAGCCCAATTAAGCTGTTTTCCACCATCTGAAACTTGTTTCAGCCATATCTCCCAAACGGTGAGTCCGTTTGGCCAATGTGACCACTCTACGGAAAGAGAAACCATCATCCGGAGCCAATGGAAGTGGTTTCAGGTCAAAATTCCTTTCCAGTCAAAAGTTATGGCCAAAACAGTGCCAACTAGGGGTAAAATGGTCATTTAAAAATCGGGAAAAATCATGAACATGGGAAATGACCCCAATAGTCGTTCCCCAAAGTTACATGACCATACGACTTCGTATGTGAAAGAAATAAATATTCTACGATCCTATGATGCGTAGAATGCGGGTCGTTACACTCTCCCCCCCCCCTTAAGAAATTTCGCCCCCGAAATTCCTTAACTCAAAACATACAAAGGATCCCGCATGCCTAACAACCACATACAACAATCAATCATGCAAAACAAGCAAACAAGCCTATCCTAGCATGCGGAAAACTAAATCGAAGTCAAAATCTTACCAGGCAAAGAGTTCTGGGTGTGACTTCCTAATGTTCTCCTCTGTCTCCCAAGTACAATCATTCTCGTCCTCGCTCCACTGTACCTTGACTAGCTTCACCGCCTTCCTTCGAAGTTGCTTCATGTCGTGCTCGACAATACGGGCCGGCTTGCGGTTCCCAACCGCCTCGGGTTCTACTTCGAAGTCCTCTAACTGATCAGGTGAAATAGTCATATCTGAGTCGTGAACGAAGTTCCTTAGTTGGGAAACATGAAATACGTTGTGAACTCCCGCCATCCTCTCCGGTAAGTCAATTCTGTATGCTAAATTCCCGACTAGTTCAAGAACAGGGAATGGGCCAACAAATCTTGGTGCCAACTTGCCTCTCCTGCCAAGTCGTATTACGCTCTTCAACGGAGAAATCTTGACAAACACCAAGTCGCCAACGGAGAATTTTAAGTCTCTTCTCCTCTTATCAGCATAACTCTTCTGCCTATCTTGGGCAGCCTTCATTCGTTGTTGAATGATCTTAACCTTATCTGAAGTTTCCCTCACCACATCTGGTCCAAGCATAAACTTCTCGCCAGTCTCTATCCAACATGATGGTGAGTTGCACGGTCTTCCGTACAAAGCTTCAAACGGAGCCATACCAATACTGGATTGGTAGCTATTATTATATGCAAACTCTACTAGATGCAAATGGTCATCCCATGATCCACCAAAATCCAATATACATGCTCTCAAGAGATCTTCCAAAATACGGTTCACCCACTCCGTCTGACCGTCGGTCTGAGGATGATATGCGGTACTGAGATGTAATTCTGACCCTAGAGCCTCTTGTAAGCTCTTCCAAAACCCACTAGTGAACAACGGGTCTCGGTCGCTCACAATGCCTTTAGGTACTCCATGAAATCTCACTACCCACCTCATATACAATTCTGCTAACTTAGCTGCCGTTCTGGTCGATTTGACTGGTATAAACCTTGCACTTTTAGTCAGTCGATCTACGATTACCCAAATGCTGTCATATCCCGATCTAGTCCTTGGTAAACCATCGATGAAATCCATCGAGACTTGCTCCCATTTCCATTCGGGAATTTCTAAGGGCTGTAACAACCCACTAGGTTTCTTTTGCTCGGCTTTAACTAGCTGGCAATTCATGCACTTGGATATAAACTTCCCAACGTCTCTTTTCATCCCTTCCTAGTAGTAAGTCTGCTTCATATCTCGATACATCTTGTTACTACCGGGGTGTATAGTCAGCTTTGAGTGATGACATTCTCTAAGCACTTCATCCCTCAATCCATTGACATTGGGTACAACAAGCTTTCCATTCTTTCTAAGCTATCTATCTCGATCAAGCCCATACTTGTTCATCTCCTCATCGATACCCATCTCTAACTTGGAGATGATTTCCAATAGGTTAGGATCGTCCCTCTGACTGGAGCCGATCCGTTCAATCAAAGTGGGTCTGATCGTCAAACTTGCTAACATTTCTGGATCCAATTCGCACTTTGGCCTGAAATCAAACCCCGCGATAAACTCCAGTTGCTTCCATTCAAGGAACATAGCCCCTAAGCTGGCATGTCTTCTACTCAATGCATCAGCCACCGCATTGCCCTTTCCCGGTGTGTATGCGATGTCAAAATCATAGGAAGCTAAGAACTCCAACCATCTCTGCTAACGGAGATTTAAATCCTTCCGGGAGAATAGATACTTCAACGACTTATGATCTGTAAACAGCTCAAATCTTTCTCCCAGGAGATAGTGTCTCCACATCTTTAACGCGAACACGATCGCTGCCAATTCTAAATCATGGGTAGGGTATCTTCTCTCGTGCGGTTTCAATTGCCGACTTGCGTAAGCTACAACCCTACCGCCTTGCATCAATACAACACCCAGTCCGGTACCACAGGCATCCGTGTATACCGTCATCTCTTCATCCCCCTTAGGAATGACTAACACTGGTGCGCTTGTCAACTTGTCCTTTAGATTTTTAAATGCATTCTCGCACCTTTCATCCCAGACAAAAGCTTGATTCTTCTTGGTCAACTGGGTCAATGGTGCTGCTATCTTGGAGAAACCTTGGATAAACTTACGATAATATCCAGCTAATCCCAAGAAACTTCTTACATCTGTTGCGTTCTTGGGCCTAGGCCAATCTTGTACCGTAGCCACCTTTGCCGGGTCCACGGCAATACCATTCTCTGATACAACATGGCCCAAGAACCTCACTTCCCTCTTCCAGAAGTGACACTTAGAAAACTTTGCTTTCAATTGGTGTTTTCTCAACACCTCCATCGCTACTCTTAAATGTTCCTTATGTTCTTCCTCTGTCCTCGAATAGACCAAAATATCATCAACGAACACAAGGACAGACTTATTCAACTGATCTCTGAATACCCTATTCATAAGATCCACAAAATATGCCGGGGCATTAGTCAGCCCAAATGGCATAACCAACCACTCATAAAATCCAGACGGCGTTCGAAATGCCGTTTTAGCTATACTATCAACTTCCACTCTAAGCTGATGAAAACCTGTCGCGAGATCCAACTGAGAAAATATCCTCGCGCTACTCAACTGATCGAACAAATCATCTATCTGCGGTAGAGGATACTTATTCTTCCTCGTCACTTTATTCAACTCGCGGTAGTCTACACATAAACGAAGGGAACCATCCGCCTTGGTAGCAAACACAACTGGTGCTCCCCATTCAGAAACACTCCTTCTGATAAATCCCTTCTTCAAAAGATCGCTGACTTGCACCTCGAGCTCTCGCTGCTCCCTTGGTGCCATACGACGAAGTGGCATCACTATAGGTCTGGCATCTTTTACCAAATCAATACGAAACTCAATCTCTCGGTGTGGTGGAAGTCCGGTCACTTCTTCGAAAACATCCGGATACTGGCCAACCACGGGCAAACCTGACAACTCACTATGCGGAATGTCGAGGGAGTTTAGAAAACTAGCCAATACCGCCTCACTGGGTAGACCACCAAACACTATCCTCCGCCCATCATCCGCTCTAGCTGTCACCAAAAAGCCCTCACAGTCTACCACCACCCCGTATCTTCGGAGCCAATCTACTCCCAAAATAATGCCAAACCCAGTAAAGCCCAAAACAAAGCAATCACAAACAAACATGCATCCATGACTCGATAAGACCACATTACGACAAATCATGCTAAGGCTAGTCGAACCACCAATCGGGTTCGTCACTACTAAAGGTCTATCGACAATCTCGGGCTCCAATCCCAACCTATCTACCAGGTCACTCGATATGAAAGAACTGGAAGCTCCGGTATCAAACAAAACTCTAACAGGAACATCATAAACAGAAAGCATACCTTGAATGACAACATTCTTTCCCTTCTTCGCCGCTGTTGGGGCATTCGACGAAGAAGGAATAACATTAAGAGCGTAGGCTTTCACCATTTGCTTTTCCTTAGGGGGCTGTGGACACTTGTCCTTGTGATGTCCCATTTGGCCATAGTTGAAGCACTTCCTATCCGCTGGCTTGGCCCGACAATTACTAGCATAATGGCCCTTCTTACCACAGCTGAAGCACTCCACATCTTGCTTATTCTTTTTCTTCTGGCCATCCTTAGCTTGGTTCTGCTTTCTCTTATTCTGTGAACTACCCTTGCCTCCATCACTTGCTTGTGGTTTTGGCTCTTCTGCAGATGCAACCTCAGTCTTCGACTTAGGGTAGAGACTTTCTGATCTTAGCGCTTTCCCCACAATCGATTCAAACGTCTCATCGATGTGGTTAATAAGTTTTTCCCCCAAGTACTGATCCAAACCAGTTATGAATTTCTCATTCTTTTTCTCGGCGGTATCAATAAGAGATAACCCATATTTTGACAAAGTGTCAAATTCAGCAATATACTCCGAGACAGCTCTGCCATTCTGCTTGAGCTCCAAGAATTTCTTAAACAGCACTGACTTCTGAGCAGCTGGAATGAACTTCTCGCTAAAGCGAGCCTTAAACTGCTCCCAAGTAATCTGATCTTCGGGAGTAGCTGCCTTTATAGCATTCCACCAATTCATTGCTCGCCCTTGCAGCTGACGGGATGCTAGCTTTCTCTTCATCGCATCCTCGATACCCAAATCCTCGAAGATACGTTCGCAACTATCCACCCAATCCTGAACATCCGTAGCCGACTCCGTTCCATGGAACGGCTTCCCACCAAGGCTAGTATAATCCTTATTCAGCTTGGCGAAGTCGACTCTTGGTGCTTGCACTATTGGACCACCACCATTCCCACCATTGGGAGCTGCCCTCTGTACATCTCTAAGCATCTCTCTCATGAGGTCAGTAAACATCGTCCTCATGTCAGCAGCATTCCCATTATTGGCCCCTCTACTGGTACCTCTAACATATCGGCTCATCATCAATCTGAAAAAGGGAACGATTAACGACTCCATAGTGGTGCTAGTGCAGTACGACTTCATCTTTATACTACTAATAGTATATATATAGCTTTTAAAAATCAAAATAATCACAAATACGCTCTCTCGTATACATATATTATCTCTCCCTGATAACTTCCCTAGGTTAACTACGCAACCTGGAGGTCTGATACCAAGTGTGACGGCCCGCCCCGCGCCAGCCTGCATTTCCTCCGAAAGTGCACTGTACACATGCCCAGCTAGCACAGAACGGTCGTCATAAGAAAAGAAGGAAGGGAATGAACTAATCAAGGGACCTGTAGAATGTCTCACAGCGCATGGAATAAAATATATTAACAACATACTTGACATAAAACAGGTGAGACAGTGCATAAGCTGATAACTAAAATCAACATCGATCATCAGAGCAGCGGAAATCCATATACAGCTTATTACAATTTTTCCAAATTTATTGTCTCTAAACAAAAGAAAGCTAAAGTAGAAGATGCACCACCAATGCCCAAGCAGTGATCTTCAACAACACAGGGAGAATATTATATATATAATACGTGGAAGCCTCCTGCTCGTCTCCGGATCATCTACCCGTGTATCACCAGCTAACCTGTCTCTAGTCTGCTCGTGTGAGCACCCAGAGTAATAAGAGGAGACATAAAAGTCTGGGTCAGACATAAAGCCTGGTATGAGCGATAAGCATCTAAACAGAACAATAACAGGTATACTAAACCATACCTGAACCTGGACCTGCAACCAAAGAGTTAGTACCACATACCGTACAATACTCCAAGGCGCCATAATGAATAGTGTAAGAATACGGGGGTGGGGTGTGCATGTCACAATGATAGCAAACAAATCATCCATAGCAACCATCCTCACATCTCTCACTCAGTGCGTAAAGCGTACGGCATCTACCACTTTGGAGCACTAGACAAACTGAGGTAACGACGAATCCCGACTTGTAGAAACCCTGCTATGACCAAGCTAAACATATGGAGTCACAACCAAACATTTCAATGACCCACTTCATTGGTTGTAGCCCTTGGTCCTACCTATGCCATAATGGCCCTGGATCCGCCTTCGTACCTCCTACCATAGTGGTCCAAAGCTATAGACGTCGATAACTCCTTGGCACGCGTCCCGCAGCAAAGCCCAACCATGAAGCGAACTCGTTGATTCCCATCTGAATCTTGAGCTCTAACTTCTCATTTGGACTTCCTTTGCTTCTCGGGTTATAATCTTCACTTCTGGATCAGTCTTCATTCAGTCTTCTCCTCGGATCGTGCTCCCTTGGATGGTTCGGTTCGTGCTTACCATCGGACCGTGGTCACCACCTGAAGGCGGTTCGGGTCGCCAACATCAACTCGTGGTCCTCCAGCTCCATCGGATCGTGTCGCACCATACGGATCGCGCCTCAACAGCTCGTGGCGCTGGCAACCCATTGGGTTCGGGTCGTGCTACCTTGTCTGGATCGTCGCGCCTCATCTCGGATCGCACCTTCTGATCGGTTCGTGGTCCACCAAGCTGGAGCGATTCGGATCGAGGTACTTTAGTTTGGACACGGCGCTGCATCGGTTCGTGGCCTTCGAAGTGGAATGGATCGTGGCGCATGGTGGCGTGAGCTTCCATCGGATCGTGCTCATAGAGGGGGCGATCCGATCCGGGTAAATTCCTGCGCTTCGTTCCAGCGACAGTCTTTCGCCATTCGACGGCGTTTTTGACCAAACTAACACTTCTAAACAATCACAAAACATCTCATACAGTCATAGCAACGTATAGTATCGACCACAAACACCATAACACAAATCATAGCATGTAAAGTGGATCAAACATGGTCAAAACCCCAAATTTTCCCTTAAGCATGTTTAACAAAACTTAATCAAATCGAACCAAATTTCTAACAGAGGCATAAAATATTATTTAAGAATTTCTAAACATTTTTCCAAAATTTATTAGTGTATAAATTCGCTAATCTTCACTAATTACCCTTAATTACCGTAATTAGTGCAAAAACTATGCAAATCACTCACCTTTGCCACAATAAAACTTTCAGATCTGAAGTGAACCTCTGATTTGCACGAATTCCAATATATAACAGCAGCTCTACCTCGGTCCTTGTGCTAATCCTCCTTGATTTGATGCCTCTAAGCCTTAATCCTTGATTAGGAAGTGATTTTGGGTGTTTTTAGAGAGATTTAGAGAGTGGAGGCCATGGCTAGGTTAAGAGGAATGAATAGTGACGGCTGAAAAATGAGAAAAAGGTACTCTCCAAACCCTAACAGCCCTTTTAAACTCCTAATCCCGAAATTCCCCTTTGGGCCTAGCTGTTAATCACCCGGTTAAGCCCAATTAAGCTGTTTTTCACCATCTGAAACTTGTTTCAGCCATATCTCCCAAACGGTGAGTCCTTTTGGCTAATGTGACCACTCTACGGAAAGAGAAACCATCATCCGGAGCCAATGGAAGTGGTTTTAGGTTAAAATTCCTTTCCAGTCAAAAGTTATGGCCAAAACAGTGCCAACTAGGGGTAAAATGGTCATTTAAAAATCGGGAAAAATCATGAACATGGAAAATGACCCCAATAGTCGTCCCCCAAAGTTACATGACCATACGACTTCGTATGTGAAAGAAATAAATATTCTACGATCCTATGATGCGTAGAATGCGGGTCGTTACAAAAACAGTAGTGGATATGCAGTATTGTTAAATATTATAATATTCATAGATAAGAAAAATGATATAACAGTGTAGATTGTAGTATTGTGCTGTAATCCTTTGCCATTTGCTTGCATCAGGACATATCTAATATCAGGTTTCCCATGTATTATTGATGGATGCCTATTCTTTATGTAAAGTATCTTGTTTATAGTTATGTCCCATTGGTCTGCATAATTATGTCCCTAGCGAGTAAATATTACATCCTCAAAAACTTCTGTCATTTTTATAGTAACTGATACTGTTTATGTGGTATGCTCAGAGAAACAAATAATGGTAAATCTTTATATTAGCCATAATTATAATTCAATAATGCCATTAAATCAATCAACGTTGTGGTATATTGATATATATACATATATAAACTGTCAGTTATTACATCCATAATAGATGGAAGGAAAACATTATTTAGCCGCACTGATTTTTATCGATATAGAGAAAGGCACAGACCGACATTTAATAGCAATATTATGATTGTTCAAATATTTATGTTCAATAAATGTAGGGAAAAAAATGCAGTCCTTTCAGATCTTAAATAAACGGCCAGTCAAACAATTCAAATAACATTTCGATAATTTAGAATCATCAAATAAAATATTAACACATTAATACTGGATCCACGTTCCATATTATAACAAACTAAAAAGTCATAGTATTCTGATGCGAAGTTCAGAATTAAGGAATTATAAATTATAAAACATGGACAACTAGGCATACATGATAAGCTGCTAGTGCTAATACATAGCTATAAATATACTTTATTTTGGTATATGTGTAACATGTCAGATTGTCCCTTACTTATTCGATTAATTGAAAAAAAAGAAAAAATATATGAAATAATGTATTCAACATATACTAATTAATGAGAGTTTAGGAGTATGCTAATGCTCAGAGTATGGAAATTTCATGCGCACAGAATCCTGCCTGAATCCATATTTTCTCAAATGGAACAAAAATGGAGTATTCATGACTACATCTACATGGTAGTAGATAACTATGTATATTTGCAAACCTCGTGACCATTAGGCATATCTTTAAATCCAAATCCATATTTACATAATAAAATATTTAAAAATAATATGAAATGACATATGGTCTCTTGGTTATCAAGTAAATGATAACTGAATCCAATTAAAGAAAAACTCAACCATCACAAATTGTGTCCCTACAGCAAACGATGGCTGTTAAACATAGAGATCAAAAAGATAACTTAATCATCCAACTTTATCCGAAGTCTATTTAATATTTAATATTACTCTTCATTAGCATCTAACATCGGTTCTTTCAAAAAATAGATCAATATCAATCTATACTTCTTAAATCATACCGTCCATAAATGAATGAAGTCACCAACAAACGAAAATAAATAAATAAAAATCATACCGTACAAAAGAATTGAGAGCTAAGCTGAAAGGATGACAGTTTCTGATCTCGTGATTATCTCCTTGGAATTCGCCTAGGTGCGTACCTGGTCTGCGTAGGCTAGATACACATATTCTTTTGCCTCGTTCTGCTTCTATCAGCTGTGGTGCCATGAATTTGCACCCAAATTTGATGGATCTCAGATACTGAGGAATTTTGATCTGAATTTTAAGCCGATTTGGCTTCGGATGAATTGTTATTATCATCTGAACCGATAAAATTAGCGGATTCCCTATTTCCATGACCAAATTCTTTTTTTCGTATATGGATCTGAAACTTCCATTTCCCGACTATTGGCAGCAATAAGATGTGACTGCAACTTCTTCCATTTCTTTTTGAATCATTATTAATATGAATTGTTGGGATCTCAATCCATTCACGTTAGGAACTTCAGGTTCTTAAAATATCGGATCGTTGAAACTTCGGGTTCTTATTATAGAATATAGAATTTTGGAACTTCGGGTTCCAAGTAAAATCGTGCTGATAACGTGTTATAAAATGAACACAGAACAGAAGAAACAAGGGAGAAAGGACATTTCTATTCATTCAGATGTGTCATTATTTCTATTACATTGGCTCCTTTATATATAGGCTTTGGAGCTGATGTTTAACTTATTACCATGATGTGGGACTAAACAGAGAACTAATAAAAGCATATTAACAACATTTATATATTTTACAAAAATATAGTTATATATATATATATATATGTTAGAAATCTTTCTTTAGCAATACATGATTGTATTACAAAGTTAAATCTTTTGTCAATACATTATTGTATTGCAAATTAAACGGTAACAACAAATAATGTTGTTCAATAATTGTAACAAATTCAATGTTACTAATTTATTCAACAATTGTCACGTCAAACTGGGTTCATAGTAACCACAGAAAGCGCAACCGATTGTACAACAAATTGAAGCAGTACAGAACCGTCTTCAATAGAAAAGAAGAAGAAAGTAATGTCCGAGTCCAGAGATGTTTCTGTTTCCTTGAAACAATATTGCCGTCGTATGCACCAAAAGACGTTGTTGCAATTTGTTTCCCAGGATAAAACGGACCAACTCCGTAGCGTAGTGCCAGCAAACAGAGCCCTGACGAACTGAAAAAGTTATAGAAACTAGATCGGAGAAATTACGTTGAAGAAGAAGCAATGCAAGCAGATCCAAAGGTGTGTTCTGTCTTGTTTTGTGTAGTGAATTTATAGTCTGGAGGAGTGCCTATTCGTATGTATTAGTAACCGCTGAAGTGGAAAGGTTGCGACCCTTTAACTACTCGGTTATTAATGTGCATGTGCTCAGAATTCCAATGGTTGTAATTTGAACAGCCATGCCTTTCGAATTCCGGACTGAACAGACATGCCTTTCATATTCTGAGTAAACAATTCTCATTTAACGCACTAACCCAAGTAGCAACTATTGTCCCTACATTTTAATGATGTTGAGCAATAAATTGCTAACTCTTCTTTTTCCCAAATTTCTCTTACTCATGCTCATTCATATTCCAACAATATATATATATATATATATATATATATATATATATATAAATTTCTATTTCTATTTCTCTATCTATTTCTATTTCTTAAATAATGACACAACTTTTGAGGTCATCGAAAATCGCGCCGTTACAAAAGACATCAGTAAATAGTCATACAAAATTTTGAAAGTGTGAGTTATATACAATCATACAAAATTTTGAAAGTATGCGTTATATATAATCATACAAAATTTTGTATGTTAAGAATCATACAAAAAGAATGCGCACAAAGAAAAATGGAAGTGAATTCAACACCAGCTAACAGAACAGAGAAGTTCTTCACGAGTTCTCCAAACAAATACCAATTTAAATATGTAAAAAAATTATTTCTAGAAATTTGCTTTCAAATCTATATATCAGAAAATTGTATTGATATAAACAAACTTAACTGTCACCGCTAAATAGTAAATACCACGACGTAGTAAACTGAAAGCACCGAACTAAAGACGTAAAACAATACCTAACATCAATCACACAAGCAGAAAAGTTCAAATGATAAAAAGCACACGAACACTTCCAAATCAAAAGATATTTCCAATCCTATTTCTCATAAATAAAAATCATATGAACACAAACGTGATATTTGAACAAGGTATTTATCTGTAATACACACACACATTGTATGTATGTATGTATGTGTGTGTGTGTGTATATATATACAAAAGATATTTCCAATCCTATTTCTCATAACTAAAAATCATACGAACAAACGTGATATTTAAACAAGGTATTTATCTGTAATACACACACATATGATATATATATATATATATATATATATATATATATATATATATATATATATATATATGTGATAGGATCAGGAAGCCCCCTGAATTTCAGCCTCCCATTTGCATCCGAACCACAACCACTCATTTGTATTAAAAAATGTGAGTGGGAAGTGATAGAATGAGTAGAAGGAGAGAGAGTGTGAAATACTTGGTTGTGGTTGAGGGGCTTGTGAAATATGGGAAGAATATATTGAAAAATGGATCAACATCGGATGCAAACGGTTAAGTTTTCAGCGTTCAAAATGATCAAATTGGACGTGGAATGCGTCGGACGAGAAAATAAATAGCATAGACAGAAGTCACAGGACTAATGGGCAAGAGCACCGAATAAAGGTGTTGTAAACAAAAGTTGAATAAAAAAGAAACGAAGGAAGAGGAAGGTCGATTCTGCGTAATTTGGGTAAGGGCCGTAAGGCTCCCACGCGGTGCAGCCACCGCTTATTCATCATTTGTAGTACACATCAGCAGCGGTGAGCGGACCGCACCTTTCCCATTTCATCAGGTTCGCTTGTTCCTATTTATATGGGTTTTAATATGATCTGTTTTGTTTATGTGAACTCTCCATCGCCGCCTTAAACCCTATACTTTTCCCTAAAACCAAACCACAGAACGTAACGATGACTTCTCGCTTAATATCCTCCTTGGCACGCTGCTCAATTCCTAGGGTTTCTTTTATTTCCCGATCTCAATTTTACTCGACTACTCCTCTCATCTCAACGACTTTGATGCTTAGAAATTTAATCAGCAAACCATGCTGCGCAGTTTCTTTCAGATCCGCTTCTTCAAAAAGTTTTGCGAGTGAGAATGATAATAAGGTCAAGTGTGACGACAAGGATCTCTTGCTTGCTTTGGAATCGCTGATCGCTGAGAAAAATATGGTAATAATACTCATTAACCCTTTCGCTCTTTTTGTTGAATGATACTGCAATAACGTTTATCTTTTTTTTAAAGTTCTGAATTAAAATTCCGATTTGTAAATTAGAACTTTACATATTTGTTTTTTGGCATTTCAAAACAAATTATTCTGAATTTGCAAACTTAGCATATATCCTCTAGCATGAGTGATGAAGTTGCTTGACTTATATGTCTTGTTACTTTGTCGTTTGTAAAAGAAAAAAAATTGGAATGTTGCGTGCTTGTCTTCGATCATCAAAGCCTGTATATATCTGGATTCTGTACTCACTACTGAGTGCATGCCAGTTCAAAAATAATCATATTATGCTAATTGTGATTTTTAGCGACATTAAATAAATATAAAGGAACATTTAATTCTGTTGGCTCTGTACTTAACTTTGAAATGCTGGCAAGACTGGGCTAATTTTGTAAAGAGTCAGAATTTTCTTCGTCTAGCATTATAAAGCATAACAGGGGTTCCAAATTTGATGAGTAGAGTATACTAATACTTAGGCTTTAAGAATAAGATCATGGAAGGGTGGGATACTAATAATTATAGATTCTAATGAGGTCAAAACATATACCACATATTCAAAGGCCTGAAGCTTAACCAGAACCACATTCAATCATAAGAGTCAACATGTTCAAACTTCAACCAATTTCCCTTTTTTAGAGTGAAAAATAAACACATTCGAAAATGAAATTTTCATCCAAAATTTACATGTACTATAACTTTGCAGGTTTTTTTTTGGACCAATAAATTATATAATAAGGAAGCCTCTTTTGAATTCTTATTGTTTTGTTGATGGGGGTAATTATGACATAATCTTGTCAAAGGAATTTTCAGATCAATTTCTTTGCCATTAAGCAGACTGAAAATTATTATATTAATAGCATATACTGAAGTAGATATATGTCATACAGTTAGATTGTCATTTGTAGAAGAAAAAGTTGAAGTGTTTTATGGATGAGATATCTCTATCAACATGTTTGTTTCTTCTTCCTTCGTCTGGGCGAGCAGTTTTATGCTACAATTTTACGTTCTTCGCATATGCTGAAGTAACATTTTTTCCCCGTTATTGCACTATAATTCTGCACACCAAAAATAATATAGTTGTTTTGTTGCTTCATAGCAGGAGTTTCTTTTTACAATTGCCTAAATGAATAATATATCTTGTTAAAGTGAATTTGCGAACTTCAGCACATTGTCCTCTTGCATGAGTGATAAAGTTACTTGATGGGTCTATCATTAGATGACCAATAATTTATCCTAGTTTCAACGATGCGTGAACACAATCAAAACTGACTGATGATGTTGTTTTTACCATTATAATAATTATTTCAAATCATTAATATGTATTTTTATTCTGGCATTTTAGCAGGGAAAAGTGTTGCCAAAGGATTTTCCATTTGAGATTATTGATAATCCCCAAGGTGATTCAATTACACTTACGAGAGAATATGACGGTGAGCAGATCGAAGCTAATGTGTTCAAGTATTTTGAATCCAAGTTATCTATATATATTACCATAGAAAAGCAAGTTGGACGTACTTTAAATTTACGTTGCAATCTCACACCAGATGGTTTCGAGACTTGTAACATGTCACTGGAAAGTTCAGAAAACTCCCAAGGAAAATATTTTGAACGGCCTGTTTTGTTGTAAGATTTCTTTATACTTGCTGAGATTGCTTGAAGCTTATCCTTACTTGTATCTAACTTTGCATTTGGAAATAACTTTCTTTTATTTAATTAAATCTATTAATACTCCTGACTTGAGGGGGTATGTGGATTTTTAATCATAATTAAATTTTGAAATTATTATTATTCCAATTTTTTTCTAGTCTATATGAGCCATTTGAAATAAATATTGTCCATCTTAAACATTTAGACGTGACGTTAGTAATTTTTGCGAAATTTTGCAAATCATCCAATTAATCATGAATATTCTTAAGCTTACTATAGATTGTGAAATTTTGCAATTTACCATTGCTAAGGTCTACTAAATACATAAAGGTCTACTAATAAAAAGTTGGAAATAAGGTTTTTTTTATTCCAACAGGTCTACTAAATACATTGTGTGCTATTCATATTTTCCCACAAGGTTATCAATAATAAAATGATAAAATTTATTTACAACTGGCATTCCATTATATAAAACAACATGTAGATTTTCTTTTCTTTTTTCTGTTTCTTTTGCGAAGTGCAAACCTATTATCTTAGCATATATTGAAAGTTTATTCGATTTTCAATTATTTACATGCAACAGACGCTACAATAAAAGGCTTTATTAGATCTTTATCTATGCATTTAGCTAATTCGCTTCATCTGGATAAGTAATACGTGTTGATGAGTATCTTTCTCATGTTAGTTTTTTTTTCTTAATCTTAAAACCTTTTCAGTGATTCAGACGAGAGGTTGGAAAGTGCCTTTCAGGAGTACTTGGCTGCAAGAGGTTTCAAAAAATCTATCTATGATTACTTGGATTATCTGATGGACCAGAAGGCTTCTACTTGGCAGAGAATCAAGGGGTTTATTGAGAAGTGATCTGTCCATCAATGGTTTTTTCCTGATAACAATTTTTGGTTCATTTTATCCTTTAGGGTATTTTCCTGATAACCAAAGGAGTTTTTACCCTTAGGGATAAAAGGAATAAAAAATTGTTCCATAAGGACAAAGGGACAAAATTTTATCCTCAAGGACAGAATTTAGTGTAAAGGGAGTAATTCAGAGGTCCACTATAATTTCTCCTTTTACACTAGCACTTGTCCTTATGGACCAAATTTTCCTCCTTTGTCCATATGGAATAGTTTTAAGTTCATTTTGTCCTTCAGTGTATTTTCCTTGAGGGTAAAACCCCTCTACTTATTCGGTTGGATTCATTTATATGACATTAATTGCCGATTAAGCATCTGTGAAAGGCATAACTCTTTGCATTATGTTTAATGAGACTAGAACTAGAAGTAGTGTCATATATTCTTACTATAGCATTAAAAATATCGCAACACAAATAATAATCAGAAAAATAAATGCGGAAAGTAAATGACAGATATACTCAGCTTTGGCAAAGCCCTGTCTACTGCTGCATTCCCAAGTTTTCTATATATGATTAAAACTATCTCTACGCTTACAAATTCCTCTAAACTCGCGACATTCGCTCCCAACTGTTCTAATCCTATGCCGAAAACCCTGCACTGATCTTTATCCCCCAGATCAGATTTTTACCGAATTACAAACTCGTAAACTCTAGCTATAAATCCTATAAACAGGAAACTAGAAAACTGATGGATCAATTACAATTAAAAAATAAAAGCAGAAGAATAAGCTAAAAAAAAAAAAAAAACTTTATAAAATATAACATGCCGACCAATATTTTCTTTGCTTCTCAAAAGAATGTTGGCTTCTCTTTAAATCTTCAATGGTGACCGAAGAATGAAATTAGGATTTTTGCTACCTAAATCGAATAGCTACTTCAAATATGGATGAATCTTTTGATGGCTCGATTGTCGTAGCTAGCTCGTCCATGGTTCATTTGGGTACACATATATATGAGTATATATGTATATATACACGCGCACACACACATAAGTGTGTATATATATGTTTAATTGCTGCCATTATTGTGTTGCTGTCTTCTTTTGTTGCTGCCTTGATCATGTCTTGTTCACTTGAGATGTTGGTCTGGCTTTCCTTACTTGACCCTTGGTGATGTGTCCATGGTTCATTATGTTTGGCTTGAAACCGAGTTTTCACTGTTGCATGTCTTTCCTTTGACCATTCTTGTTTGCTTCCTCTGCAAATTGCTTGTTGAAATGCCGTGACACCTTTGTGTCAATCTGGCTTTCATGTACACTGCGTGTACACCGTTGTTGTATTAACACATGAATGTGATACTGCTATGTCCATGACTCCCCATTACTTGTGTATGTAAGCTGGTCACTTGCACCATGCTGCATAAGACACTTGTACCATAGCTGTTTTGTTGTGCCTTGCATTTTGCTTTCTTCATGAATGTGCATGCTTTCATTTTGTCCACATTGACCCAGAAGTGCAATGTCACTGACCTGCTTGTATTTGGTATCTTGAACTTGTCATTTTGGAGTACACTTGAACCTGGAGTGTCTTGTTGTTCTTGTAACTTGAAATTGTGCATGATAAAATTACTATCACTACAAGAAAAGGTTATGTTAATAGCAAGTAAGGATGACAAGAGAGTTTGTCTTGCCATAATTAAGTGGTTAGTGGCTAACAAGGGTGGAGGATGACGTGTATAGCTGCCTTTATTATTACCATTCACGCCATTACTGCTAACGTGAATTTTTTTTGGCATTTCCCTCCATCGTTTTTTCATTGCCGCTCTGAAATCACTTTACCCATTTTCTTCCTTCATTCCCAATTAACACGAATATTCTTTATTCTGGCTCCACCGCAGCCTTCTCCTTCCCTAATCGTTCTCCCTTTTCTCCTTCTAATCATTCTTTACCTCTAATCGCTTGTTCCTCTTCACCACTCAATGTCACGTTGTTTGTCATCAGAGTTCGTAGCAGATTTCTCTCGATCCCCTTGGCAACTTCGTTTGATTTCGACTGTCATCAATTTACATTAGGTAATTCCTCTGTTTGCTGTTCGATTTCATTTTAGATAATGTACTATTTCGATTTCACGTGAATCCTTGTATGTTGTCCTATTTACGTTAAAGTCGATTCAGATTAGGGTTATCTCTTTGTTGGAGCAATTACATATAGGGTTATCTATAGGTTTTGCAGGTAACGACAAAAGGAATCAATTTCGTAGCTAAAGTGAAAACTGATGGTGAGAAAGGTGAGAAAGAGAAGCATAGGAGCTGGGCCGTGTCTTCTCTTCGTCAAGACAAGGGAACGACAAGATAAAGGAAACATAATATGTTGATTAATCCATATTTCCTACTTCACAATAACTGGCAATGGTCTTTTTTTCCACCCCGATGATCACAAAACAGGTGGTCTGGAGAGAGTGCCTTGTAGGTGTTGGATTTAGATGGATCATAGTTGTCTCCTTTTTGAGGGAAGCAAGAGTTACATGAACTACATTGCGTCCATGTTAAACTGGTCCCTGTATCCAAAGCTAGATTATGTTTTGACTCAGCACAAGTTTCATATGCATACTTGAAGGGAGAATAGTAAATTACACAGCACTAGCGATGTGTGATTATTTAATACTTAAAAATATTACTTTTTATTTAATTAGTTACACATTACTAGAGCAATGCGGTACTCAGTTGTAGTTGTAGGCAAATATTTTTTTTAGCCTCCTAGTAACAGATCTAACAAAGCAAATAGCCACTGTTCAAAGTTGACAAACAAATGGTATGTGTGCTTACTTTTGCAATTATAACAAATGGTCTGGGCACATACAGACGCACCTACACATATAGTGTGTGTGCTTACTTTTGCACATGCATATGGATATCGATGTATAATATGTATATATGCATGTGTGTTTGTATACATATGAATTTTTTTATACGTAAAAGGGTGTGAGTCGGGGATAAGAAATATTGACTCCCAAACATGTCACTCCAAATTTTAGTCAAATTAAACCTAAGGTTAAAAGATTTAAACCCTTCAATGTTATCCTTAAATTTATGCATAGTAGATTTTTTAATGTGTTATTACTATGATCTGACAGTCAACATGCTTTCAAAAATGGATATGGGATATTCTTTCTAAATTGGAACAATTGACTGCAACTTTTTTATAGGTTGGGCAGAGATGCTAGATTTGATAAAAAAACCAAATAAAAAAGATGCTGACTATAAATTTCCAAAAGACTTGGTTTCCATTTATAGTGAAATAATTTTTACGCATAAATAAACTTTTCTCGGTTTCCTTGAATTTCTTCATCAGTTATAATGAGTAACATTGTGCAACTTACAGTATAATGAGTTTGGAGTGCAATAACTTGTAGATATCGTGTTTTTTAAGGTTTAATACTTAATTATTCTTGGTGAATTTGAAACTTTCACACTATCATAATAGCTGATACGTACTTTTATTCTTTGCAGCGGATCACGGGGGTCTTATGCATAGAAATTTATCACTCATGCTAATTGCAACCATTTGCTAAAATTCTATATGAAATAACTAGTGAATTTGACTCAAGGACGAAGTCAAGATTTCAACAGCAGAAGGAAATAAATTCGTCGAAGCATGGCAATTTTTATCATTGACATTTTAGGTTCGATATGCTTTTAGAAGTTTTCGATATTTCTATTGTAACGATTGGAATTTATGTAAAAGATCAACGTGTATCTATTTTATGGCTTGTTTGATTTTGTAACTTCAAATAGACTTTTAGTTGCTTTGTTTATATGCGAATAACATGCAAATATTTATGTTGTGTTTTGATTCAATATTATGTGATTTATATTTCGAAATACTAATTTTTGGTTTTTAGTTATTTGTAATATATACTTTAAAATTTTGAATTATCTTACCTTTAATTTCAAAATTCGAACTCAAAAGCCAAAAAGCTATATTATGAAAAAAAAAATATTTGTCCATATTGATTTTTTGTCTTTTTGACTTATAAGTTACTTATACCTAGACGTGTCAAAAGGGTGAGGTAGGGTCATATAAGGGTCAAGTAAATTTGACCCGACCCTCTAGTTACATACAATAGCTTGACTCTTTTTGACTTTCTTGATTAAAGGGTTAACCCATTACAACCCTTATAACACTAATAGTAAATGAAAGTTTTTAAATTTGATTTATTTAATAAAAACAAATGCTAATTTTTTTTTATTTTCTAAATATTCCATAAAATTTGTGCCAGGTTCGGTATCTTCTGGAACCTCCGGTGGTAAGGGGGCTGAAGATGGTGATATTATTGATGCTGATTTTTGTGATAGCAAATGAGGTTAGTAATTACATCACTTTCACTATTTTTAAGCTCTGTGTTATTTGGCTTCTTTTCCATTCTTCAATCGATAACACAGGTTATGTGCATGCCATGAAATTACTGTCTATTTTATATTTGTTTGAACCATTGCTTTTAATTTAATTGGGCTCTGATACCAAGAAAGATTTCAGATTGATGACAATTTCAGGCAGTTTAATGATTTTTAGAAAAATGATTTTATTCTTTCACATTTTGTACAACAGTATTTGATACATGAGCTGATACAATGACACATTAATTATATTTGTACATATTGTCTAGGCGTACAAGAAAATAAAACCTATTGGCTTCAGGCCTGCTTTAGTTGATGTACCCTCATCCATATGATATAAAATACTTTACTTTTAGCTCTCGTGTATTCCTCCCTTTGAGAAATCTTAATAGCGGACGTACTTTTTCAAATCGACACGCCTACAGTAGTAATAAGGATTTGCATTGCTTAGCTTCGAATGACACAGGATGCTTAAAGATAATGCAGGAAAAAAATGTTTTTGGGAAGTAAATAGTAGTAATAAGGAGTTTTTGTTTACTGCTTCTCAACCTGTATTGGTCATGTCTTTAATTTTTATTAAACAATAGATGTTTTACAAATACTGCTTCTTAACCTGTTTTACAAATAACACATAATGTAGGAAAAAGATGCTTATCGACCCGTATTGGTCATGTCTTTAATTTTTATTTACTGCTTCTTATGTTTTGGGTTGGCATCGGTGGTATGTAGATAATCATTAAGCGTTTGTGTATTGTTAGCTGAAGTGTGCGAGCATATTGTAAATAAGTGTAGGTTTTCGTTTTTATTTTCCAGCTACTTTACGTTTTCGTTTTTATTCCTGCTAGTTATTATTACAACCCGGCTTGCTGTTTACTTTTTATATGCATCAAAATGATAATTTGTTGGATAATAGATCAGCCGGTACACGGAAAGTTTGTTAGCCATTTTGAAATAGATAATTTGTTTAGTTCTTTTTTATTTTACATATACAGACTAACATACGTATGTTTGTGCTTTTTTTGGCAGGTGTTGTTTAACACTTTTTGAGGTTGAAACAAGATGTCGCTCCATCTTCTTCAAATCGATCATGCTTGTCCACGTTTATGAAAATATTTTGTATGTATCCGTTTTGGTTTGCTACAGTCATATATATTGTTAATTTATCATAGATCTATGTTTTTTTTCATGTATAAAATATTATGGATTTTTTTTTTTTTGATTTGGCTTATGACTCCATTTATCTACCTACATTAATATGATAATTGTGGTTTCTTGAATTGTTATAATATATTAGTAGAATTGAAAATTATAAGCTTTGAATGTTATGACAACAAAAATGTGCAATATAAATATTATTATTAGCTTTGTTATACTATAGCATCATGCTAGCATCATAGAAAATATTTTGCAAGAAATAAACAGTTTTTATAGCAACAAAACAATGTTGTAGTAGATAGTAATGTATTTTCTATAGCCTATCATTGCATTATAAAAGCTTCATGTGATGATTCCACAGCATGTTCAGATGCCATAATAATATGACATGCTAACGTATTATAGCAACCAAATGGCATCATAAAAGTTCTATAGCACGTTAATAACGTCATGGAAAAGCGGTTTCATCAGTATGGCCTTGTTTAAGATTGCAACAAAAGTACGTTTTCTATTGCAAGAATTACACGTCATAATATATACCAGACTTTTAATAACATGTTGATATACGACATTTATAGAATCGTCATAGAAAGTTTTTATGACGGTTTTTAAATGTCATAAAAAGTTATTTTTGTTGTAGTGCATACATGTACATGCTGCTCCATTCATGTATTCTGTCATGTTGCTGAGCTTCGACGACCATGTTGCATATTCAAACTGTCTTGATTATTTGTGTACATGGTTCTTGTGTTATGGTTTGAACTTGTTTTTGTCTTCACCCATGTGCATTCTGACTTTCTCCGTTTGTATTTGCACATGTGCGCTCATGGATACTTGCAGCATGCATGTGTTGTCAAGCTTCAATTGAGCATACCAAACTTGGTATATTTGTCCCTTGTTGTTTCAATGTATCAAATTGCCTCTGCACATGTATTCATGTATTTTGTATGTGCATTGTATATATGTGAGCACTAGGCACTACAAGAATTTTCTGATTTTTCTGCGCCTGATTGGCGTAGGAATGGCGTAGGAAACTACAATTTCCTATGCCTACCCTACGCAGAACATAGCGTCAAAAATCCAAGCGTGGCAAAATTATTTCCTACGTCGGTTCAACTCCATGCGCCGTGCTGTTTTCTACGTCTTTCCTACGCCATATTTTTTCCTACACCTTACTTACGCCATATTTCCTATGCCTTTCCTGCGCCATATTTCCATCGACGGTCAACCATTCCCTACGCCATCGCTACACCCAAAAAGTTTCTACGCCGGTGTTACGACAAATATTTCTTACTCGTTAGTTACACTACACATACTCAGCTTCAATAAATACAATTAGAAATTTTCCTACGTCTTTCCTACGCCATTCCGACGTCAAGTTTTCCTCCTACGCCATTCCGATGCCAAGTTTTCCTCCTACGTCATTCCTACGCCGAATATTTCTCATACATCTTATTATTTCCTACGCCCTATCATTTCCTAGAATTTAATCTGAACACAATGGGAAGGAAATTTCATTTTTGATTCTCATATACTTACCTCTCAATATATTTTGAACTGCACCGATAATTAAAGTGGAAAGTGAGCTTCTATTTGCCATCTGATTGGTGGGAATGAGTTGACAGTTATTAATATCAAATATCTAATGATTGATGCCAACTCATTTCCACCAATCAGGTAGCAAGTATAAGCTTACTCTCCCTAAGGGAGAGTGTGCTTAGTATTGCTCGAAGTTGATTATTAGATTGCACATAAAAAGATAACTTAATTTAAGGGGCCTACTTAATTTAATTATGGTCTAAAGTGTCAATAAGTTTTTTCCTTAGTTTCCATGTAAATTTCTAAAACGTCATACATTGTGAATTGGAGAGAGTACAACGTTTTCAATTTGTCGTCGATATTGGTTACGTTTGTGTATAACATTTTCAACAGCATTTGATAGACGCTGTTACTAATTTGTTACAACATTATATTTATGTTGTATTAATTTGCATCAGCTCTTTAAAGCACTACCGTCTATCGACATGAATTAAACTCTGTTCTTAATTATTACTATTACAGCTTCTATGTTTTACTCTACTACCACAATATTTATATACACATACCATTAAACTGCCTTTTAATATATTTTAAAAGGGTAGCATTCATAACATATATGAATCAAATCCAAAAACTAAAATATAAACGCAACTATTTGTCATTTACATAAACTAAATGTAACATGATATTCATAGACAAAGACAACATTCACATGATATCCACAAATAAAAATAACATTCATTAACACCTTCACACGATATCCATCAACAAGCACAAAACACTTATAAACAAAGACAATATCCACAAAGCAAGTTTGCACCAAATACTAATGATAGAATTCAAAGCCAAAAGGATTCATATGCTTACTACGTCACAATGAGCTTCAAAACCTTGAAAAATTCATCAGCCTTGCAAATTTTTGCATCTAAAGCTTTTATTACCTGCATTAATGAAAAATAGAATTTAGTGACCAAATATATTTAAAATAATGCATCTAGCTTGAAACCGAAACTAATTGTAAATGCATGGATCAAATACAAAGTAACATTTGGGAGACATGTGCTAAAAAAATGATACTGGCAAATTGGTTGAAACATAGAGATTAAATAGCATTAGGATTACACTAATAAACAACTGCGGAGATGCAGTCCTAGATAAATATCAAATTAAACCTGATAACAGGTTAAATTAAATATCGAACAAAAACAAAGTGAATATAAAAGGATACATAGAAGAATGGAAGGAAACAGAGACTCCATATTTTATTAACCACTGAAATTCCAAACTATATGATCGTGATTTACATGTCTAAACAGTAAAAGACCACCAGCAGATTGATATACACCTACATATAATATAATCAAAGCCTAAAAATAGGAAATACCTCATAGTAATAGCAGGTATCTTTAAATCATACTCTCCAACAACTTAGCTTTAAAACTTTTTCAATCCTAAAACTTAGCTTTAAAACTCTCTAGCTGTAGACCATGTCCTTATACGACCATGTACGATGACATGACGTCCAATATGACCATGTATCCTTTATCGTGGTATTTCTAAAGTGAAAGGCAGCAAAAATGGATGTTTGGATATCCATACGACCATGTATTTACTTGATAACAATAATATAGGGCAACACATTCATACTTCTACAAAACATAGCCTATTTTTTCTTATATCAAAATTAACTTCCAATTTGTAAGATGAAATAGGAAAAACCTGAGTAAGCTTTGCATGTAGTCGTTTGATATTAGAACCATTGGCATACCGTAAATTTTCGATTGCAAAACCTGAGCTTTTACTCTATTGCAGCTTCACTGCCCCTTAGGTTCATCTTAGTTCTGACATGACCCGTGCTTGCATGTCCATAAAGATGCATGTACCATTCTCTAAGTCTTACCTCATGCCTCTTCTCTAAGTCATTCCTTGCTTTTGTTCCATGTTGTAGCATTTCCTTGCTTTTGTTTCATGTTGTAGATTTCTCATGCACCAGTTACCCTTGGGCATTACTTGCAGTCTTGCAGCAGTGTCCATTTACTGACCTGTTTCACTCACCTGTTATCCCTCTGCAGTAGTTAACCCTCATAGGTATAGTACTTCGTTGAATATCAATACAAAAGATAATAATGACATAATAAACCAGCTTTCACAGATATAGATGCTTGTAACTGTGATTTTAGTAAACCGGTCAAGGGAAATATAACTGTTCAACAACTAGTAGTTGCATTGCATATCACTAAAGGATTTACTTTTAAGATCCAGATGTGAGGCAAATAAAATAAGATTAGGATGAGATTCTATGACCTAAGGTTGCTATCCATTCACATGATTCCTGATCGTTAGTTTGTCCTTTTATTATTACAATTGAATCATTTGTATTATATAGCTAATCCTGATATTATTCTTTCTTTTCCTTGT
Organism: Allium sativum; assembly: GCA_030737875.1. Classification (NCBI taxonomy): domain Eukaryota; kingdom Viridiplantae; phylum Streptophyta; class Magnoliopsida; order Asparagales; family Amaryllidaceae; genus Allium; species Allium sativum. The sequence continues at coordinate 227,920,815 of CM060922.1, forward strand.
ATCAAATCCTAGCCTTCACATTTATTGCTATATACAGCAATTAAAAGACCACTATTATTTCGAAAAGGAAACGAATATGAACGAAAAACACTATATGGCACGATCTTGGCATATCAATCAAACTAAGGTTAAAAAGGAATGAAATTCTAGTATCAAATCAAATAATATCAGCATTCAGTACCAGATATATTTATTATATATATGGATAGATGACTAGCAAACTACTAAATTTAACATAATTTGACAAACATATATATATATATATATATATATATATATATATATATATATATATATATATATATATATATATATATATGTGTGTGTGTGTGTGTGTGTGTTCTTAATCAAATCTTTACTAATGTCTAACATTTTTTTAGGTTGTAATTTACTACCATTTAAAAAGGATTAATTGCCCAGACTCGCCATGTTTAAACTCTCATTAAATATAGATAGAATAATTCTTGGTTTTCACAACTGTCTAAAAATAAATATCAAATAATTTGATACAATTGGTGTTAAGGTTGAATTTATATGTTTAATTAAGTTGTTGATAATCAGTGAGTTGATTTAAAAAATATTATAGTTACTGACCAATGATAATATTATAATGTAAAATTTTAGCATTCCAAGCTTAGTACATTTTTCATGCATAATCTATGTATATCCAGATTTGAAGGGTTATCTTATATGAACATATTATATCCTTATATGTACCACATTTAAAATCAAATCTTGCAAAAAAACAAAAAAAGGTTTCCATTATTTACTCAATCAAATGAAGAATGCTTAGCAATTAGAAAATGGCAGTCAACTCAATATAATTTTAGTTTTTTTTTTTTTTTTTAATTTGGAAGTTAATTATGATAACATGAATATGTAATGGAAAAAATTCTTCATTTTACCTGATTAAAGTTTAAAATCCATTAAATCTGAAATGCTAAAAAGAATGAGAAAATGGATTCATCTAGATAACCTATATATATTACCAAAATGACAATGTGTCTCCACAACATATATAGAACAATGTTACATAAATGTCTACTATTCCAAATGCTATAAAAATCAATGACTAATTAACTATTAAAAAATATGATTTCACTACAAGAAAAAAATAATATTACAATGGTTGAAAAATGTTTTCTATATCCGTTGAATACGTTTCTCTATGTGTTATCTGTTTAGGAGTTGCGAGTAGAAAAAGTCAATCACCATACGTAGGAAATATCGTAAAAGATGTTAATAACTTTTATACAATGATTTTCTAATATTGTATTTTATTATTCCAATAGGCTTTTTCCATTGTTAAAACAATTATTTGTTTTCAATTTTAATAACTAATCTCCGTAACAATGATTGATTAAACTCATTGCTGTAACACTATTTATCGTACCAAAAGCACAAAGAATAACAAACTGCCAACTAAACAAAGCATAAATAGATAAATGAATGTTTACCCATTGCATATAACATTATTTTTATACATATAAAAAAGAGGAAATAAAACTACAGTATACTGGAAAGTTATGCGACATTATTTTTATACATATAATGAATGTTTACCCATTGCATATAATGACATCTTTTTGAAGCCCTTATACTGGAAAGTTATGAGTGTTTTGTTGACATCTTCCAAAAAGATGTCAACAAAATCACATTGCCTTATACACAGCCTTGTCTGTAATCCTGAAATGAGACAAGCGATCAACTCATCAGTGAGTGTTGTACAATGCAAACAATACAGGTCTTAGAAGCATGAAACTTTTGAATATAGAAGAGAGTGACATATGATGTCTGACTTTACAAAATATTTAAGATAACAACATTAAAGCATCAAGTACAAGCAATATACCTCTTTGTTTGGGCATTTTGTTACTCAAGTTGTTGGATAACTCCATGGTTTACCTGCATAATAGAAGTATTAGCTGATGAGGACCTCAAGTAAAAACATTCAATCATATGCATTAGTTTAATCATAAAGATCATTACAAGAATCAAATCCTTGAGGATGTGTGGAAAGCTAGCATAATCATAGCAATTAAAAGAACTGAAATATTAGATTTCAACATTCAAACTAATTTGAATAGAACAAATGAAATCAAAACCATACAGTGCTGGGGGAGATAAAGTCAAAAACGATGGTTGTGTTTCCAGTTGCACAATAAAATATTTATGTCTGCAATTTTGAGAATGCTCAAAAAACTTTCATATATGACTTGGGATTAGTTTTCACTACGTTTAAGCATATAAACAAAAAATTCCATGGCACAATAATATATAATTTACTACTAAATTCTAATATAGTCATTATCCGAAATGAAATTACATTCTGTGATTTTTTATTTATTTTCTGAAGCTGTAACACGACTTCATTTGTTTCGGACTGTAAACTTGTTGGAAATAAGCTTGGTTTTTAGGAAAATACTAATTGTGCAATGAATTTAATTATTGTATTAATGGAAGACTAAAATAAATGGTAAGAGTTATCAAATGGAATTTGATATGCTAAGGAAAGTAGAAATTAGGGGTTAAGGAAAATTCTAGAGAAGAAGACTCTAGAATCCTTGTAATGCTATAAATGTAAGTGTAAACTCTCATTTTGTGGTATGAAGAAAAGCGAAGAACTAAAAAAATGTAGTCATTCAATTATTCTACTTTTTATCTCTCTCTTCCTCTCTATATCCAAATTCTAACATGGTATCAGAGCTAGGTTAATAAGATGGATAGAGAGATCTCTAAATAGAAAAATAAAAAATAAAAAATAAAAAAATCAGAAGGAAGATTAAGAGGAAGAAGAAGACCGAGAAGAAGATCGAAGATGTTGATGCACCAAATGAAGAGCAAGAGAACATAACATAAGTGGCCGTGGAAGAAATTTTATTTTAGAATTGTTGGTGAGAAAGTGCACCCCGGAGAGAGAAAGTGCTCCAATATTAAACTTTTATTCCTTTGAAGGTGATGAGAGAGTGCATCACAAATCAAAGAGAAAGTGTTTCGTTAATTTTTGAAGGTGATGAGAGAGTGCATCACAAATCGAAGAGAAAGTGTTTCGAATCAGAGAATCTATTTAGAGTAATAAAACCAAGTTTAAGAGAGGATATTGGAAATAAATTTGGTTTTTAGAAAAATATTAATTGTGCAATGAATTTAATTATTGTATTAATGGAAGACTAAAATAAATGGTAAGAGTTATCAAATGGAATTTGATATGTTAAGGAAAGTAGAAATTAGGGGTTAAGGGAAGTAGAAATTAGGGGTTAAGGAAAATTCTAGAGAAGAAAACTCTAAAATCCCTGTAATGCTATAAATGTAAGTGGAAACTCTCATTTCGTGGTATGAAGAAAAGTGAAGAACTAAAAACTCTAAAGTCCTCCTTTCTATGTCTAAATTTCAACAAAACTAGCATATATTTCTAAAACACATCATTTAACTCATTAACTACAGAAAACCTGCATGCATTCTCGTTCAATAACATATCACCGCTATGTTTTTATGTCTTTCAAAAATTCCATCTTTCAGATAACTCAAGGGCTACGTATAGTGAATGAATTGACAATGAAGTGGTTAACAGGTTAAGTGACAATATTATAGTATGAAAAACAGTTAAGCATTCCATTATATACATGCACTTACGGAAAGCTATGATTAAAAACAGAACAAATGGACGAATAAATGATTAAGTTAATAACCAATGCTGTTGACAAAATCAAATTGCAGGTAAATTTGTTTTCAAAAGGATGACAGAAATTTTCATTCAATTTTTTTTTTTTTTTTGGGTAAAACTCCAATGTTAACGATCAACTTAAACCACGTAAAAGACCAAAGTGATCCAAATGACTAAATTCCAATAATAAATTAACTACGGTTATGCATATACACTCATGAATGCTAGCTGAATATGATGGAGGGTAAACAGAATAAAATGTATTTGAACAATATCACAAATATGATGTAAGGGTAGGATAAACCTAGTAAAATTCGGTTGATCTGACTAAAAGTAATTATTTAAGATCACTCCAAGATTCAAAAGAACCACAACATACATATGAATACTAAATAGAATATTTAACAATGCAAAAAGATAAAATTAAAATGAAAGTTTAGACATATATTGTAGAACATTTTTTTGCAGCCACTGAAATGTACTTGTGGGTGGCAACAACTAGCCTTGTTCTGTCATAGTTTGGAGCATTGGATAAGCTTAACAATATACCATGATGCTGGCTGGAAAAAAAAAATCCTGGCTGATTGTCACTCGAGAAGCTAGATTATGCATTCCTGATGTCACTCGAACTAGTTTCAGAAACTAGCAGCTAGGTTAGTATCTGGCTCATAAATATTGAAGCTATACCATGATGTTAAGCTTTGAAACATCAGCACATAAACTAATATAATAAGTTTGCTTAGGTTTAGCACTAATAGGTAAAACTAACGTATGAACTAAATATGAATTTGTTTTTATTGGTATCCAATTTCTTCATAAGTGGAAATAATGGAGCACATGCATTTAACACAGAAGCATAATTCTGGAAAAGTTTTGAACTCATATGTGACATAAGGCCACATATTTCATTAGCAGGTAAATTCTAGCATGACTTTTGAATTGTATAGTAACTTAAGTCAATGTAGCATTATTTCTTCACAACCAATGGTCTGTTTTGTACATCTTGAATATATCAGACACATAAAGTCCTCGGTTTATCCTAAATTCATAACTTAACTAATGCAAAAAATAGGCATATCACAAAAATAAAATAAATAATTAAATAAAAATAAACCAAGTTTTATGACACGGTACAATGCTTGACTTTTTTTTAACCATATGAGCTGTCACAACAGAACCTTATTATGGCATGTGTAGCTCTAAATAATATACGGAATCAGCGACCGTGACACTACCATAGAAATAGGAACTCCAAAACAACCATTGTGAGAAAGCACAAACAGACCAGGGCCCAATATGGCGGCTAAGCTCGTCCAGCCCAGCCACATTCCTATTGGAATGTCATGTTCAGTACTGTAACTGCTGCCCTAAGGTATATCCGCATAGGGCCATGATAAACCCATCAACAAACAAATTTCTGACAACAAGCTATGTGAATTTCAAAGCCAGATTACATATAAGAAGAAGCATGTGAATTTACAATGAAATAAAGCATAGTTGGAGATGCTAGTGTTAAATTGTAAACATTTAGAGTAGAATGGAGTTGCTTTTATATCTTTAACTGACTTAGCATTTCAAAACAGGATATTATTGATTAACCTAAGCATTATTATGTTAAACACATCATATTCTTTGAAACTAGTGAATAAATTAAACAAATTAACGACCAAGCACATCTTTAACTGACTTTAAGTATGTTACTGCAATCAAATTTACAATTTTATTGGATTTTTACACAATTACTAACTAAATCTATACTCTGCTTACCAAAATCCCATAAACTCACCGACATCACACTCATCACCTCTTTCAGGACTATTAAATGTTACGTATTTCCCAAACCTTTCTGAATAAAAACCGATTAGCAAGCTCTGTTACAAATTAATTTGAAGATTCAAAAGCTTTAAAAAAATATTAAAGCATTTTTGTCTCACCGCCGGTTTTGCTCCGTATTAAATAAACGAATTCATCGTTGGTATGATTACTGAGTAGTGATGTGAAATAGAATTATAAATGATGATGATGTGAAACAAAAGATATCGTAATAACTTCGGCTATCGTAATCGAAAAAAAAGGAAATGGTACCTACGGTTTTAAGCAAAAAGGTGTTATGTAATGACGGCTGGAACAAAGCCCCCTTCCTTGCACGCATATGAGCTGGCACACAACTCTCATATAACAAAAGTAATCCCTGATGTTACGTGCTTACCAACTCATATTTGTACTCAACTCCTTCAATATATTCCGTAATGTGCGACTATTGTATCCAAACCATCATCCTCCTTAAGAACATGCGAGACAATCCTAACAGTCTCCCCATTGACTCGCATCCTACGAGTATCTTTTAAGAGCACTGCCTTGCCCGCATGGCCCAGTCCGAACCTTCGGCTCTGATACCACTGTTATGAAACGACGGTCGGAACAAAGCCTCGCTCCTTGCATGCATATGAGCTGACACACAACTCCCATATAACAAAAGGAATCCCTTATGTTACGTGCCTACCAACTCATATTTGTACTTGACTCTTCAATATATTCCGTGATGTGGGACTATTGTATCCAAACCATCATTCCTCCTTAAGAACATGCGAGACAATCCTAACAGTTTTGGATACAATAATCTGTTATGTAATGATGGTCGGAACAAAGCCCCCTTCCTTGCACGCATATGAGCTGACACACAACTCTCATATAACAAAAGGAATCCCTGATGTTACATGCCTACCAACTCATATTTGTACTTTACTCCTTCAATATATTCCGTGATGTGGGACTATTGTATCCAAACCATCATTCCTCCTAATGAACATGCAAGACAATCCTAACAGTCTCCCCCTTGACTCGCATCCTACGAGTATCTTTTGAGAGCACTGCCTTGTCCGTATGACCCAGTCCGAACCTTCTGCTCTGATACCACTGTTATGTAATGACGGTCGGAGCAAAGCCCCCCTTCCTTGCACGCATATGAGCTGACACACAACTCCCATATAACAAAAGGAATCCCTGATGTTACGTGCCTACCAACTCATATTTGTACTTAAATCCTTCAATATATTCCGTGATGTGGGACTATTGTATCCAAACCATCATTCCTCCTTAAGAACATGCAAGACAATCCTAACAAAATGGCACTGTTCAATTGGGAAAGGAAGGAAGAAGAAGCAGCGCAGAGACAAATGGAACTAGTTTGAAGCCTAGAAGGAGGCTACGCCATTTTCTTTTCATGATTTGGGGGAGATTCGGCAGAAACTAAAATTAGGGTTATCGTGATTTGGGGGAGATCTGAATGAAATTTTTTCTATGTAAGAAAAAAAGAGAAAATAGGCGGAAGTTTTGAGGCGATGAGAAAGAATGGATGAAATCAAACCATTGGTTCAATAACTTATCTAACGGGTGAGAAACAAGAGTATCACGAACGTGGATTGCTAGTGGATGCAAAGAGCTCTTGTTTTGTAGTATTTAACCTCTCCATATGTATATAAATATTAAATAAACAATCAATTATGCTTAATTGAAAACAAAATTACATTTTTTGTAAATCGTATTAAATAGAATAAAACAATATAAATAATCATTGAAATAGTACTTATCATGCCTCAAAATAACGCCGAATAAAATAAATTCACAACATCAAAGAGGTTGGAAGATGTTAAATTTAGTGAATTCCCATAAATATTCTGAAGAAACAAAATACGATACAATGCAAAAAATACCATTGTAAAATATATTGTCTAATAACTATTTAAAATAATATTGTAGAATTTAGTATTATTACGACGTTTATTACAAAAAATAGTGTTTAAATTGACTTCAATAGGTAGGGTTTGTGTTCAGTTACGGATCTAAGGAGGAATTTTGATTTTATTGATCGAAATAAGAGCAGCTTAAGGGGAGGAGGACCAAGGCCTTGGTCTTGAACCAACAAATCTACAGCTGTTGAAATTCATCCCAGGGTCTACAATGGACATATCAACGTTCATACGATTAAGGGTGTGAATTTCTATGGCCCTAACTGTGAATATGTTGTTAGTGGGTTAGATTGTGACCGGTTATTCATATGGAGAAAAAAAGATGGAGAAATTCTACGTGTGAGGGAAGCAGATTCACGTATGGTCAATTGCATTGAACCTCATCCTCATTCTACCACAATTGCAAGCAGTGGTATCGAGAAAGATATAAAAATATGGACTCCAAATGCAATTGAACGAGCATCGCCAATCGATAAGAACGAGTTAAGAAAGCGTAAGAAGACAAGATTTTGTCGATACGTGGATCCTGAACTTCTGATTGCTCAAATGCTAGCACAACAAATTTAGATGGTAGGTGGCTCGACTAGAAGTACATAATTGCTCGATTTCCTCATGAACCAAATCAACAACAATGATAGCTCATCTGGTGAAAATCCGTCAAATTGTACAGTCAGCTAGGTGGTGTTGTATATAGAGGGAGCTATATTTTACGTTAAGTTGCTTATGTGTTGGGTACTTACTAGGTTTTGGATTTCACTTCTCTTAATACAATCCTATAATCCTAGGTAAAATAAGCTATACTTTTAGGTCTTAGTTTCTATATGTGGGTAATGTGTTGAAGGGAATTTCTGTGACTGCCAAATTTTATATATCATTATCATTTTTATATTCTCCGCCGTGATGCATTGTTTATATTTTTTTTTAATTTAATGATGCATTTGATTGAAAAAAAATTACTAGATATTAGTCACTGTCTCTAAACCGAAAGATATATGAAAATTGGGAATCGCACTTCCTAGCATTAAAACAAAAACGAAAACATGCATAAATAGAATTACCATCATCCACCGAAATCTATAGCCAAGACGACTCCTGGTATTCCAAACCATTACTACCTCAGTCAAACAATATCCAGATGATGCCCAGCCAACTAAACTACCAGAAATAAAAAACAAGCACCACATAAAACGAAATGACTAAGCACGCCAAGAAACCGCACAATCTAAAATCAAGAGTCAACTTAAAATAGTTACTATAGTAGTAAGGCGAAGCTAATAAAGTGGGTTTGGTAGGCTAACCGAGAAAGAGCAAGGTTAAAAATAGTCTGGTTTTAAATAAAATACAAAATGACAGTCAAAAATAAAACACGACAATGGAGCGATTCTCTTTATATAAAAAGGATTCGCCATTGTTAAAAGTAAACATTTTCGCTCAACTTCTCTTAACTAATGGCTTCATCGACCTCCACTGCATTTTCTTACACATCAATAACGATAAAGAAATACTATCACAAAAACATGCCACATCGGACAAACATCGTGGCCTGTGATTCTTCCTCTTCCTCAGGAGAACCATCAAGCACAGAAAGGATCAGTTGCAGATACAAGAATTCACTAGTCAAATCCCAATGAAGGGTAGATAGGAGCAAGCATATTATGTTTCGAGGTATTTAGTGGTTAGTCTTCAACATTTTTGTACATATTAATCATTCATAACATATTTTTATCATATATACCATGGTTATTTAGCCCCTCTTAATGTTTAGTTTTTTTTTATAACTCTAAATCATTGATGGACTAAAATAATAAAAGGAGAAACGAAACTAATATAGTTCAAAAAATATTATTATATTAGTGAATATTTAAATAAAATAAAAAAATGCAAGATTAGATTAATAAATCAACCACAAATTATTGAAGGAATCTATTTAAATAAATCACTTAAAAATATACAATTATCATTTGAAAAACTAAAAGTGCTAAAACCGAAGCACAAATTCTCCTTGTATCCAAGCATAAGATCTAGGTTTTGAAGGGCTTGTCCTGATGCTCCCTTAACCAAATTATCAATTTGTGCACAACAAACCTATTAATTACTTATGATAAACTTATTAATTACTCTAGAAAATAGATTTCTCTAAAATAGGGTGTCAAGCCCTAACTTGAATAGAAGACCATCTTTCTATGGATACCCTTTGGATAATAGCTTGATTTACGTTGAATAATATTGTAGTGAACACAAAGAATATCGTCTCCATAGAAAATACGACCATTTCAAAATTTTCAATCACTTTAAAAGCATTAGTTGTTCCATGTGAAATAAACAAACAATGAATTAACTACATTAATAACTAACTCGAAATATCAATATATTTATGTTAGACCGTGTTGATTTTCCAAAATATCCAAAACTCAGAGATTGAACGCAAAGAATCTAGCACATGATGAATCACTCATTTTTAGTTCTCCTTGGTAGCTACCGTGTAATTTTTGACCACCTCAGAAATAAAATTAAAAAATGATTAGACTACATGAATTCGTCCAAATAACCATACCAAAACGCAAGATACCTCACCTATTACCTCGTTTATAAATGCAAGTGCATAATAAGAAGCTACTTCTCTAATGTGATATTTCCTCTGTGCATATCCGATCGTTGATAATTTTTCCACCTAAACCTATTGCTTTTGCCAGTATGCTTTAAACCTTATAAATAAATACAAGAGAAATATCAATATTGATTCTTGACCAATGAAAGAGCATAATATGAATAGTTATTTTTGATCATCAGACAAAAGCATCCGAGTTAAGGTTTTCAGTGGAATTCAAAGTTTGAATATGAGTATGTGGAATCCAAGGGCTTCAAAAATAAACAAAGACAACTTCTTTGGTTATAAGAATAAAATACAACAATTACCAAATTTTAAGATACTCTACTTACTTTAGCACATGTATTTGTTGTTACACTAGTTAAGATTTGATTTGCCTGGTTACTTGGCAGGAGGCAAGATAATACATATTGTTTTATTCTTCGTACTAAAAAGGAAAAAGACAAATTTATGCACAATGCTTCACTTTCTGCTGTTATTAATATATCGAAAGTGGTATATAATATTAAAAGAAACAAAGTGAATGAGATGAACACACAAACCTTTAGCAGGAGGCCTCTATATTCTTGATAGTGATTCTGAATCCTGTAACAAAACATTTGTTGTTCATTAGACCCGTGATAGTTTTTCTACTAAATAAACAAACTAAAATGACTAAACACATATAACTAGCCTGTAAGAAATTATATTCAATAATTACTTAAAACCTATTGCAAAACATAGGAATGAATGCCATTTCGTCGAATCCTTCAGATGTCACTCATCTAAAATGGCATCTTCAGCAAAATCAACCATCTCCAGTGGCTTTTCACTTGTCACTGCCCTAAAACCATCATAGGCCAGATCCAAGACCCTCTATCATGAGCTTTAGCACTATGACGTCGTTGAAAAGTTTCAATGGTCTAAAATGTGCATCATCCACAAGCCTTGAATCAAATATACATGCTCTTAGCACATCGTATGTAACAAAAGCTTACAATAAGCAAACTAGGCATGAAGTATTCTATATGTCAGGTATTGGGAGGTAGATCCATACACTCGGGAGTTAGGTCATGGGTTAGTACGTTGAAGGCACAAGGCTAGCCGCGACTTTCGACATCTAGGTTTGCTTACTGTCATTTGCCAAAATCAATTTCTCTGATGCCAAATAAAATTGCCCTTCTTTGATGATTTTTCTCCCAATACCACAGATTCTTCTCCGCTCTCAAATCCCACCCTAATTCCTCTCCGATTTTCTTCTTAAATTCATCGGTTTACCCCTTCAAATCTGATACCTATTGTTTTTCTTCGTTTACTAGTTTTTGAAACAATCATTAATCTAAAATTTCTTTTGCCTCCATCGCAAATTGACTAAAACAAACATTGAATCTTCTATGTGTTCTGAAAATAATAGCATGCACCATTCTGAATGATATCACATGACTAGAAACTTAGAAAGTAAATGTCTTTCTTGTTATGCATATCATGAATTGACAGAACTAGAAACCATAATAAAACATAGTTTGTAATATAATATATAGTGCACTAAAAGTAAGATAATAATATAACACACTGTCAAAAAAATTATGCAGTTGAATTTTTATTGTTATGGTAACCTTCAAGCAGGAAAATCAAGCCAATCAAGATATAAATTATGCTTATTCCCTAAGGTTGATAGCACATGGAAGACATTTAACGAGATTCAGAAGCTACTGAGAAAAACGAATGGTGAAGTCATTGGTGAGCTAATGAGACCTGCTCCACTCATTGTGCACGAAACGATAAATCTTGAAGATGCCACAAGGTTATTAGTCGAAACAAAATACAGACGTCTTCCTATAGTAGCTGAAGATGGTAAACTGGTTGGAATCATTATTAGGGCAAATGTAGTGAGAGCAGCACTGGAAGTAAAACGTGAAATTGAAAAGAATTGTGAAGCATAAAACTAGAACTGCGCTAAATAATGTTTCCCCTTCAGGCCAAGCATGAACTGGTGAGAATAACCTTACCCGGGATGGAGCACACGGGAATGAAAGATTAGGTTCCGGGAGTTCGGATTACCCTGAAACGAGACCATGCCATTAAACTTTGTTACGCCATTAAAGAAATTTCGACAAAAATCAGAAGCAATTGGCACCATTTTTGATTCTCCAAAGAACCCTAAGTCCAGATCTAGAATTTGGTGATTTGGGGGAGAACGAAATGAAAAGAAGCGCTAAATGAAAATGTTAACGGGAAATAGAGTAGGCGTGGTACATAATTGATGGACGGTTGAGATTTTCTTTTAACCAATGATGTGGATTGTTGAGGTGTATTTTTTTTTAATTTTTTAATTTAGAATATATCTATAGCTACCGCTACATCGTGCTGATATCTATGCTTACACCTTAAAGCGTGTGTTGCAATAGAACAAAATTAGCATAGCTATTATTACATTTCAGCTAGCAACACCTTGGATTTTCGTTGCAGTAGGTCATCTATGGCGTAGTGCTTGATGACCGTGACTAATAAGAAAAATAGTCATGGAGTTCTGCTAAATAGCTTTCTTAAATTTGTATCACAGTTCTCACTGACAATAATCAATATAAACTTTTATTCTTGTTAACAAAACAAAAACAAAGGAGCAATTGTCATTTATCTACCTTTTTCACCTAAGAGTCCAAAGATTGATTTTCAGGAACTATGAGTTCGGGAAGAGTTGCAATTTCTGATAAAAAAGTTACACTAAGATCCAAAATATCTAACTAAGATTAATCAAATAATCTCTTAATTACATTATGATTATTATAAATGTTTGAAGTCTCACCTTTGAGCCCTATCCTTCTACAAGCTTATTTTCAGTCTCAAGCTTTTTGCTAAATTTACAATGAAAGTAAAAAACAAAATAAAATGGTAATTAGTCCAATTAAAAAACATAAAACCACGATAATCATACTGTGTCACTACAGATAAAAGGCGAAAACAAACAACTGGGATTGAAACAGTATTAATTAAGCAACATAGTTTTCTATCTTCATTCTCATCATCAACAAGAATAGATTGGAAATGATGATACATTTAATTATAGAAGCAAAAAAACTCACTCATAGATCTCAGTTTTGAAGTACTCGAATTCAATCTTCAACCTTTCTACAACACCTCCTAAAATAATCAATCTAATATCAAACAATTTTCCTTCACAACTCAAAAGGGAAAAAAAACTGTAATCAATTTCGTATGCCGTGAACTCTGCCTATCAATTTCCTACGTCATTCATATGCCGTGAACTCTGCCTATCAATTTTCTACGCCAATCCTACGCCATGCCATATGGCGTAGGGAAGACGTAGAAAATTTCGTCAATTTCCTACGCCAATCCTATACCCTGCTTTATGGCGTAGGAAATTTCGCATATGAAATTATAATGTTTTCTACAATGACGGGAAATAGCGCAGAAGATTTCTACGCCTTCGACTGGTGTATTTAAGACAAAAGAGATGGTTGACGTCTTTTCTACGTCGCGAATCATGCTTATCAATTTCCTACGCCACGCCTTATGGCGTAGGAAAGGCATAGAAAATTTCGCAAATGAAATTAGAATATTTTCTACAATGACATGGCAATGGCGTAAGTGTTTTCTACGCCTTCTACAAGCGTAGGTAAAACATAAGAGATGATTGATGTCTTTCCTACACCTTAAACTCTGCCTATCAATTTACTATGCCAATCCTACGCCCTGCCTTATGGCGTAGGAAAAGCATAGGATATTTCGCATATGAAATTAGAATGTTTTCTACAATGGCGTGAAAATCACGCAGAAGATTTCTATGCCTTCGACAGGTGTAGTTAAGACATAAGAGATGGTTGACGTCTTTTCTACGCCACGAATCCTGCTCATCAATGTCCTACGCCATTTCTATGCCATGCCTTATGGCATAGAAAAAGACGTAGGAAATTTCATGAATGAAATTAAATTGTTTTTTACAATGACATGGAAATGGCGTAAGAGATTTCTATGCCTTCTACAGGTGTAGGTAAGACATAAAAGATGATTGATGTCTTTCCTACGCCATGAGCTCTGCCTATCAAATTCCTATGCCAATACTACGCCTTGCCTTATGGCGTAGGAAAGGTGTAGAAAATTTCGCATATGAAATTAGAGTGTTTTCTACATTGGCACGGAAATGGCGCAGAAGATTTCTACGTCTTCTACAAACGTAGTTAAGACAAAGGAGATGGTTGACGTCATTTCTACGCCGTGAATTCTACGTATCAATTTCCTACGTCATTCCTATGCCATACCTTTTGGCGAAGTTAAGGCGTAGGAAATTTCACGAATGAAATTAGAATCTTTTCTACAATGGCATGGAAATATCATAAGATATTTTTACGCCTATTACATGCGTAGGTAAGACATAAGAGATGGTTGACACGTTAACTCCGTCTATCAATTTCCTATGCCATTTCCACGCCCTGCCTTATGGTGTCGGAAAAACGTAGAAAATTTCGCGTCTAAAATTAAAAAGTTATCTACAATGGCGTGGAAATTACGTAGAATATTTATACTCCTTTTATAAACGTAGATAAGACATAAGAGATGGTTGACGTCTTTTCTATACCGTGAACCCTGCCTACTAGTTTTCTACGTCATTCCTACGCCCTGCCTTATGGCGTAGGAAAGGTGTAGGAAATTTCCTATCAATTTCCTATGCCATATCGACATCACGCCTTATGGCATAGAAAATATCGCGTTGTGAACTCTGCTCCTACCACCCGCCTTATGGCGTAGGAAAGGGGTAGCAAATTTCCTATCAATTTCCTATGTCATTCCTACGCCCCGCCTTATGGAGTAGGAAAGACGTAGGAAATTTCGCCTACGCAATTAGAAGATTTCTATGCCTTCTATAGGCGTAGATAAGAGGTAAGCGATGGTTGACGTCTTTCCTACGTCGTGAACTCTGCCTACCAATTTCCTATGCCATTACTATGCCCCGAATTATGGCGTAAGAAAGGCGTAGGAAATTTTGCGTAGAAAATTAGAATGTTTTCTAGTAGTGAGGGACACACAGATGTGCATACATATCAGACCATGTCAAGAAATATGATGAGAAACACACCAAAATTTTAAGGCAAATAAATTTTAAAATAAAATTATATCTGCTAGAATTAAAAATATTTTTATTCCAGTTTACTATGTGTGTTTATATGATAGGTAAGTAGATGATTGGACTGACAGTGAAGCAGACAGAAGGCATGACTGAGTGTTAACAAGTGAATCAGTACATGAGAGAGCAGAGTGGAATGTAACTAAGTGATTGTGTAACTGATAGTTTGTAATGAGGAACTAATGTAAGGGAAATGAAATTTGATGTATTGTATTACAGAGAGATGTACAAATAGTGTTGTTATAAATTTTTACTATTTGAAATGTTGAACTAAAATATTATATTTAAATAAAATACCGTTTGAATATTTAAATTATTGTGCAATAGTATTATATTCAAATATAAATATTTATTTCTGTATGTGAAGTAGCAGAATAGTACAATTGCAAACACATTTATAATATATATTTATATATGTTTGTTATCATCAAACAAATATCATATAATTGTTATATTAAACAATCTCCCCCTTTTGATGATGACAAACATATAATAAGATTTTGAATACAAATGTGTTTGACAATGAAGTGTAGAAGTCCCCCAATATATATGCTCCGCCTACAACACAACTCCCCCTATATGTATGCTCTCCCTACAACAGAACTTCCCCTAAATATGTATATATGAGTGAAAATAATAACTAAATTGAATTTCCAATAATAATATATAAATGACATAGTCTCTCATCGATCAAAATCTTAACCATTCTCTCCCTTTTGTTATCATCAAAAGGATATAGAAATCGAAATCGTGATAAAAATAGAGAAGAAATATAAAATCAGCTCAAGAGAGTGAACTTTCATCATAAATCTCATTCAATCAAGCAAAAATCATAATATTCTTCAAATTAGTGGCAAATTTCACAATATAGAATGATCAATTTACGATGAATTTTATAAAAATGTAGAGAGTTTTAAAAACATATGGATTCCAATTTTTTTTAAAAATAAAATAAAAATAAAAATAAACACAAAACAATGATGAATTTGTACTACGATTATAAATTCAAATAAATTGACAAAATCAATTAATCTCATATTCCAATACCTATCAGTCAACAAATCATAATATACCATAAAATATTAACACGTTTCACAAATAAGTAAATAGATTGATAGGCTGATTTTTACACACCAAGGAGTATTTCATATAAATTTTATTTAGTGAAAATTGGACATACATCCCTATTACTGTTCAAAATGTAAACGGCATCCAGTCCAAGTTTCAAATATAATGCTGTCCCTATTTTCCCTGTTACATGTTTTTCAAAGAAAAAAAGAAGCGCTGAGCACTAAAAAATATATTCAAAAAATCGCAAATATTCCCGAAAACAATCTAAAAAAAGTAATTGCATACATATATGCATACTGAATATATGCATACATGTATGCATATATTTATCCAATGTTTTCAATTGAAAATCTGGGTGAATATATGCATGCAATATGCATATATTTGTAATAGTGCATACATGTATGCACATAAAGTTGAACTGAGCTGCATGTGCTACGAATAGTTGCATACATGTATGCATTTATTCCGTATATACACGTACATGTATGCAACAAAGTTAAAAAGGATAAAGGTTTCTGAATATGTGCATGAATGTATGTGTTTATTCTATATAAGTGCATAAATGTATGCAACAATGTCTGAAAACTTTGAATACTTGAAAAACAACCTAGGAATGAATAAATGCATGAAACAATGCGTTTATTCCACAATTTCTGCATACATATGTGCATTTATACTGCAGCATGATGTGTAACTGAAATATATGCATAAATATATGCAACTATTTACAAATAAGTGCATCTTTTGATCCAATTTACTGTTGTTTCGCTGTTTTTGGTTTTTGATGCTTTTTTGTTGGTTTTAATGCATGATTTTGATGACGATTAGTTGTTTTATTTAATTATGAATTTACGCGATTTTTTATTTATTTTTTATTGATTTTTAAAAAAATAGGAATGTAATTTATATGAAATGTTTGATTGGATGTGAGCCTAATTTTGAAACTTAACAAAAACTTGAGACAAACAGACCCTTTTATTTATTTGTTTTCCCTTTTTTCTTTTCATTTTAATTTTAAAAGCACACCAACCAAGATAACCAGATCTTGGACTTTTAAATGAGGTCAGATGCAGCTTAAATTATAAGTAATCTCTTAACCATGCATAACCAGATCTTGGATTTTTAAATGAGATTAGAGAAATACTTAAGAATATTATATATATATATATATATATTTATCATTTTCTTCTTCAAAATATCTTCAGTATATAAATCCAATATGGATGATAGAAATATGGTAGGTACAAAAATGATTGTGAAATAAATTTCTAAATTAATCATATTACGAAATATGCTTGACTGTACCGAGATCTTTGAAAAATATTCAGTTATCTCTTTTTTTGAAAAAATAATATAATCACATTTTCATCACAAATTTTGAAGCTATATATTCATTAAGATGATTTAAAAAATATTAAACTCCCCACATTTAAATAAAATCATGATGGATGACAGAAGGATGATAAGAGGAGAAGACGTTTGTGAAATAAGCGCCAATTCAAAGGTATTATAAAAAATGTTCAAAAACATCATGAGAATTTAAATAATATTTCCTCTTATTGTGAAGTATACTATAGTCAGAACTCATCACAATTTCAAAAAATTAGTAATAATTTTGATGAATTATAAATACGATTCAATTTGTTTAGTGATTTCAATTTCTAAATAAATAATCAATAAATGATTTTATAATTGAAAATCAATTTCAAGAGGGATTCTGAAAGATCTATACACGATGAAAAACCATTTTATAAAGGAATCAGACAATTGAATGAGAAAAAAATTCGACTTCTAGAAACTAAATAGTGTGAACCCGTGCTACGCACACGGGTATCAATTACATGTTTTGTGTAATGAAATTTTATGAAGTGTGCTGCTATTCACACCCCAATTTCCTCTTCTGGCCACCAAAACTAAAGGTCACCATAAAGAATATCATTTTCTTCTTTCAGCAACCGTACATTAAAAATATTAATATGAACAGGCACCCCACTACGGAACGAAAGCTTCGGTTTCTTCCTGCCGAATTTACAATCATATTTCAGTTGGTAGTAGCCGTACGGTTGCTTCCTGCCGAATTCATATTGTTAATTCGGTTGATTATGGCCGAATGAAGAAAAATGATGTGGTGGCCAGAAGTGTAAAAAATATAATCAAATTTATTAAATTTTGTGTGGTAGCCAGAAGAGTAAATTGGGGTGTGAATAGCAACACACTTTATGAAAAGCACTCATAAATGTAGCTATTTGTTTGGCGTATGATAATTTTGTTCATACAGCGGAGATATTTAATAAGAGTATCACGTAGAAGAAATGAAAGTAGAAAATCTTTGTAATAAGTGACACTTTATATGTAAAGGTATGCAAGTACCTAAAAACAACATGTTGTCACGTAAGTATGTTACTCATCATAAACAAAGATATCACGATCCACTTGAAAATTCTACATATTTCAAATGAGCTTTTGAAATAGAACTTGATTTAGCAAATTCTATATGGCTGTTGACTCATTTTAGTTCACTGGTAAATAACTTGAGTTTTTAAAATTTATACATCTACATTCTCATTTATAGCAATTTCCATTTAGTACTTCTAATACTTAGGACTTATCAATAACAAACGAAACGAAAATGAAATTAATCCAAATTTTTGCCGGTATTCTAAAGTGAATATAATGCTACCTTCTTGTCATGCTTTGCTTTTAAAAGTGGCTATTGTCATTACTTTCCGTATATGTTGGAACCCCGAACCATTTCATTATATTTTTAAAATGCTAACTTACATCATCAATTCACAAAAATTTTCATAGAATAATCCTATTCATGTACATTTTTCCACAAAATTTTTGCAGTTTTAACATTCCTAGTAGCTCATTGGAAGATGTTTATATAATAAAGAAATTGAAATCATAGATGAAATACAACTAATTGTACGTGTATGCATTCTAGTTCTCCAAAGAGCGGGAAAAATACTGCCAAACTGTATGTTATAATCCAAATTGCAGATCAATGTAAACTAAAATAAATAAAAATTATTTGCCCACACCTAAATCTCTATTGTACAAAATTATGGAAGTCATTGGACTAAATTTGACATAAAGATTAATGGAATATTCTTTCACGTGGGTATCGAAAAAAAAAAAACAAATTTTGAAGTTAATGTTGAATTCTAGTTTTCGCATACAACCATATTTTTGGATATGAAATCAATTGATGTTGAAATAATATACAATGATCAATTTTGATAGAACACTGATTAATTCAGAGAATAAAGAAAGCAAAAAAATATAATGATCTGACAACTCCATATCTATTGATTTCTTTTGAAAAGATTTATCGTCTTTACTGCAAAAAGAACAAAAACAAAAGTATATACAAACTACAAGGAAAGCATAAATATATGTATATAATCCCAGCCCAACTAAACA
This sequence comes from Allium sativum, assembly GCA_030737875.1. Lineage (NCBI taxonomy): Eukaryota > Viridiplantae > Streptophyta > Magnoliopsida > Asparagales > Amaryllidaceae > Allium > Allium sativum. The sequence continues at coordinate 227,940,458 of CM060922.1, forward strand.
CTACATAAACTACCCCATCCACCTGAATCAAAACAAAATAAAATACAACAAACTAGCAATACACGCATCATTGCCAACATACTACCTGCAAACTAACAAATAAAAACTTGAACAAAGCACCAGATCCACCATAACGATAGCAGACCAAATCAACCATTCTTTTCAGCAAAAAGAATACCTACCTCATCTCACCAACAACAACAGCGAAGACCAAGCTGTAATTGCCCTATAACATCACCAACTTCCCTGTAGCATCATCACCTCGAAGAAACCACCACTAATTGCCCTGTAGCATCTAGCCATGGTTCACACCACAAAGAACAACGTTAAGCAATCTGCATGATGGTAGAAAACTACACCAAGATTCTAAAATTTGGCCTTTTACATCAACATTAACAACCATTTGACTATGGTTTACATTGCTGTTTGGTACATTTCTAACATGAAATGTGAGCTAATATCCATGAATATGATGAGAAGTCAATCTTGTAGCAGTAAATGATATCATGAATTCCACCAAAGGAAACATAACTCACTATGCCATAGGGACATATTAAGCCACTAAAACATAGTAAACATGAGAGCTACTTTCTTATACCCGATTTTATGTTAATTTAGAATATTAATTCTATAGTTACATGCATGGACCGATTACTGCTATAGCAAGCAAGTGCTACTTTCCTACTCCTGATCACAACCTCCTTTTAATGAATATATGCATATCTATTGTTCAGCCAGTGTAAAAATAATAATGGACCCTACCTTAAAAAATACATAGCTCAATATTATCTCATCCTAACCTACGTATAAAACGAAAATTTGAATTGTTGGTTACCATACCTATCTAAATAATATCATATTATGTTTTATTAGCTTATACCATTTGTTAAAAAATTGGTGTCTTACACACACAAAGAGAGTCTCGTCTGTGTATTGTTTTCATCATCTTTGCCTCATTTCCAGATCTTGATTTGGGGCTACAATAGGTATGCTATATACATGTATATATGTATGTACGTATGTATGTGTGTGTGTGTGTGTCTATATATATGTGTGTGTGCGCGTGCGCGCGTGTGTGTGTGTGCGCGTTTGTGTGCACGCGCATATATATGTATGTATGTATGTACTATGGCACGTCCGTTGGACGTGTGTAAAGAAAAACGCGCATCAACTTCTTTTTTATACAAAATAAATATGATGTAGCTTCCTTTTTCCATTGGACGACTAATAAAAATAGATTTTAATTTTAATTTTTTGGTTCGTCAACCAAAAACGCTTGAAAGTTACAATTGTTTTGTTGGAATATTAGCATAAGTATCACACATATCAGAGAAGGAAAGGGTTTATTTTGGAGAAAATAATGATATTCTTTCATTCGGAGAATATGAATGTCGCATTCTGTATTTCACGTCTTTGGCTTGGTAAAAATATTTGATGACCTAGTTTTAATAATGTCAAAAAGCTTCAAACAACAAACGAATTGTAGTAGAAATAGATGTTAATCCTTCCTCTAAATAATGTTACATTTTGGAAACAATTAATATTATCAAAACCTTATATAAGTCAATCAATAAATATATAAATTGTTCGATGACCCAAAATAACCTCAAGTATATTATAATGCAAAATAACCAATAAACAAGGGCGGAATCAGCCCTGGGCTGGCCTGGGCTGCAGCCCAGTGTAGAAGAAAATAACCTGCCTTAGCCCGCTCCCAAAAGTGAAAAACGAGCGAAGAGGCGCTGATTGCGTCAGGGGTAAAGAACGAGCTGGCGAAGGACGATCTCTTGTGGTGGAACTGAAGGCGGTGAAGTCAGCGGCAGATGCCATAAAAGTTGAAGGAGGAGGCTTTGGAGAAGTGTGAGGTTAGGTCGACAAGTTAGAGGGAGAAGAAACAGAAGCATTGGGAAGCACGCTTGAGAATTCTTTCCTGGTAGGCTGCTACTTTCAAATAAGCTCACGGATCTCTCTTCTTGTCCAAAATCGACTACAATATTTGGATGATTCTCTAATTCAGCTCAATACCTAGGTGATTTTTTCATTTGCTATCAAATTATTAGATAGAAAATTGATCCTTTGAACGGTAACGTGAAAACCCTAATTTTTTTGGGTTGCAATCTGCGTATGCTTTGTTAAATTAAGCGGAATGACAAATTTTAGTTTAGTAAATTTTAGTTCAGTAATTTTTTTTGATGAAAGAGACAGAGGGGCAAAGTTTAATATACAAAAATATGGTAGGAGGAAAGAGAAATAAGATGGCTTAATTGTTGGTTTCTTAATATACGATTTTGTTAGAAAAAAAAAATTGCTCCACCGTCCTGTAGCTATTGGGAAAAAGCATAAATTACTGACATCTTAACAAATTAATAAAAATACTACAAATTTACAAAGAAATATTTAAACCAGCTACCAGCAATGTTATAATATATTATTAAACATATTAATGTTAGAAAAAAAATGAAGTTTGAATATGATGAAGACTAAATAGTAAAAAAGGGGTAAAATGAAGTTTTAAAGGCCTTTAGTATATGAATGATCTTTTGAAAAATCATCTCATAACTAATATTACAACAAAATGATTTGAAGCATTTTTTAAAATCAATTGGCTAAAATTGTAGTTGAAGACCGTCTAAGTCTTAAACATTTGGTTCTGGTACCGAAGAAGTTATTAAGTCACATCATATAATATCGAAGAAGCATTTCTCAAAATGCTTTGTGAATCTTCTCTTGTGATTATTGTTTTGCAGTAGTAATCGGAATTGCATTATAATTTTTTTAAAAATTCTTTTAGCCCACGCTAGTCAGAATTCCTGGATCTGCCCTTGCCAATAAAGTTTTCAACCTACACCTTTGCCAGCACAGTCAGGGACGTACGCAAAGATACTACACAGTGGGGGTGATTTTACATTTTCTCAATTTTGAGTAACACATTAAATATTATAATTAAATAAATATATAGATCAAACACATGTATGTTACCATTTAATAAAAAATCATACAAAATATCACCATAAAATATAAGTTTTAAAACACTGGTTACGTTTGGTTTTTATTTTTAGTTTTGGGTTTTCATACGTACAAAGTACGAATGATGCACACATATCGTGGAAAATGATCGTTTTACTAAACGAAGTTAACACACAAAACCAAAAACAACTTTTTATAATTTTCCTTATTTTAAGAAATAATGGAAGAACGACGACAAATTTAACTATCAACCATAGAGGAGTCATGATACTTTTCATTATAGAAAACTATTTCAAGTGTTACTATTGTAATGGGCAGTAATAATGTAAACTTCTGAAGGAAAAAAAACTGGATATAGATGTTACTAATAAGCTTGAATGAACTTAATCAAAATGTTGAATATTGAATTTAACTATTCAAGTAAAAATTCAATAAATACCATACATAAACATATCTTATGAGAAAAACAAAGCAATTCCAATTCCAATTCCTGTGTATTTAGTTCCTGTTTCAGGATTTTAACCCAAAATATACGAATGGGGATAAAAATATAAATATACTGTACAACACATCATTTACCATTTTACCTAGGTGGTAACTCATCGTCTTTTCCTTTAAAGTTGAAACAACCAATAGGAAAATAATTAATGCAGAACATTTACGATAGGTAACCCATTCTCTCAAGGAAGATGTTGAAGTTTTCTTTAATCATTGGATCCTTACAGTAATTAGAATTCGCTACTTTTTAATTTGGGGGTGAATACTAAGGCTCTATTATTTATTGGACCAACACTTTATGTGTGGTTATTATCATGTTTTTTTCACATCAAAAGATGATGTGACTTGTTTATGTATGAGCTATGGTTTGGTTTTACTGCATCTCTTTTAAGCTTGGTAGTTGATAGAGAATACGTATGTAGTAGGTGAATGTTTCTCAAATTTCTGTTAGTGCATGTAAATTAATATATAATTTTATTAACCAAGTAAAATGCTCATATTAGATTGATATAAGATTGGTCATGTACCAATTGTATTTATACCATACATAAACAGGAACAAAATATTTATGTTTAATTTAAAGAAAAAAGAAAGAACAAATGAAATCTGTCTCTGCTGCTCTACTGAAATTGAAAGCAAAGTATGGAAATACACACCTATATGCAACATTTTCTATTGCATTTTTTACAAAATCAAGTGGGGTCGGCCGACCACAATGGGCCAATGCTCGGTACGTAATTGATCACAGTATACCAACTAATCCTAAATAATGATTATTGGCTGACCCAAAACACTTATTATGTTGCATGCACAAATTGGCCTTATTGTTAACAATGCTGCTACAGGGCCCGAAATAAATCAAGTGCGGAAAGCCATGATTAGGATCCAAGGGTTGAAATTCAAGGGGGAGTTGTTTATCTCAGGTCTGACAATGATTCGGGCTTATTCCCTGACAGAATTTTCGGGCCTTGTAGAATTATTGTATTGTTAAATCGCTCATTCGATAGAGGATGAAATGTAAATTTAGATACAAATTCTCTATTTACATCTCAATGTGTCTATCTAGAATGAAACTTAGCATGGTCACTGCTGTGCTGATAAACAATATTCCATTGTATTTTAAAATAATTATATAACGGGAAATACAAAGAATTTTTCAATTAATACGCAACATATAGCAGTACCTAATTGTATTAATGTCGTTCTTACATTTAAATTGGATATGATGTTTATCGTTAATAAATATGATATAACACAGGAAACATAAATGTAACATATTTGCTGACCAATGACTTTATGATTTTATCCTCCATGTTTGAGAAAAATTATGAATTACCATGCATGTAATAGCAGACTGTTTTAATTGTTGTAATATAAACATAATATAATTAACGTGACAAATCTGACATACTTAATAACAAATGACTTTGTGATGTTGTTTTCCAAGTTTGAAAAAAAAGTGAGTTGCCTAGCATTAGCAGATTGCTTTTAAATGTTTTAATATATGACACTCTCTTCCATCCTTTAAACACTACACAAATAATAAATTTGGATTTTACAGATTGAACCTCATGTTTTAATTTATTAAAAAATAATTGTAGTAAGAGCCATCACCCTTGCTCCTTTGCATACGTTGTTGTCATTTGAGACGGTGTTGCCTCCTAGATAATTAGGTCCCCAAATAAAACATTAATCAAAACAAAACAAAACAACGCTAATTATATCTTCAGTGTTGCCCTAAAGTTTGGAATCCATAATTGATTAATAATTGGACATATCTTTGCAATGCAAACAAAAGAGGGGACTTTTCCCGTTTTATCTAACATATCAATTTGTTAAATGTCATTTTATTATATAATAATGAATTCAAAAGCAGAATATAGGTTAATTTGGGATATAGAACTCAAGGTTAAAAACAAAAGAAAAAGAAAAAAAAAACGGGTGGAAATAATTAATGCATATGTACAACCGTTTAATTTAGCTGGAATGGTGTCCCATTGTTTTTATCAAATGTCCACACATGCATGCATCAATTTTGGTAAGTTTAATTACAAATTACAATGAAATTTATTGCTTAATGAAAATTTTCTAATAAAGCAATCTAGTTCACAAATATTCAATGTAAATTGACAAATGGATTTGGATATGTTTAACTGCTAATTACAACGAAAGACTGTACACATGAAAACGCATTCACAGATGCATGCATTCTTTGGATCCAACTGCTAAAATATAATGGATTACTACAAATTCATCCCCATCCCATGCAAAACGGAAGAAAGTTCATCACATCCTACAATTAACCTCAGATAGAATATACGTAGGTCGTTACCTTTATGAACTTAAATCTACAATTAAAGCAAAAAAATTATTTGAAGAATTAGAATTCAAAATTGTTCACGCACACAGGGAGGTAAGTACAAAGTAGGAACCACTAATACATGTGTTTTATATCCAAGTATAGGGGTGTAAACGGGTCGGACCGGACCGAACGGAGGTGTCTCGGATCGAGCCGAACAACGGACCGTCTTGTCCAATATACAGCCCTATCCAAGTAGCAGCTAGTCATGGGCTCTAATTTCTTTTTATTTCTTTTTTCAACTATTCAACCATTGAGTTAATAACATTAATCAACAATAAACAGTTTAAACAAACACAATCTATATTAATAAATTGACCCAAAGATCCAGCGAATCCAAGCTACCTGAAAGATGATCAACTCCTACCTTGCTGAAATTTGGATGTTGGTTTTCGTGCTTTTACAGGTAAAAAATTTAAAGCCTATAGGGGGTTATCTTTTCGAAGAACTCTACCAGGCTAAAGATAATGCAAAACTCATTCCACTGGAAATCAGAAGCAAAGAATAACAACTCAATGGCAGTATAATATCCCTACAATAGAACATACTTTCTGACATTAAAAACATACAAAAATAAAAAATGAAACTATACAAATTACAAATTTGAAGAATAAATAAATGGAGGTATAACTCTTTAAAATTTTTTGAAGTGATTCAATGGATTAAGCAACAAAGATTTTAATATTTTTTTCATCTCGAAACTTGATATATGATTCATCAAACACAAAATATATACTATCAAAATTACTAAAATTCTCAGACCTTTGAGAATCATTGCCAATCATAGATGAAAGTACTATGACATTTATAAACTCCTCTTTTGATTAGAAGATAATTTATTTTGGTTTGATACGAAAACGTAAGAATTTATATGCAACCAATTCATACCCATGTCATCCTTTAATGATACTTTTTTTTGAAAACAAAAATGTGTGATCTTCTAATAAAGAAGAGAGTCCTTTAATGATACTTCAAAAGCTTCACTTGTATTTTTGTTTCCAATTATTATTTTAATGTTATTTAGATAAAAAAATAGTAAATATATGGGTTCAACAATGCGTACTTTTGATATTAATGATGAATGTTTGCGACAAATATATGTCATTGTTTTACTTCATATGTAACACATATGAGGATTATGCAAATCTGAATATCAATTAAGAAATCAATGATCCAAATAAAAGCTATAAAAGAATATTTATCAAGAATATAAAATGGAAATCAAACATCACAGAAAGATATCCAACTTACAGAATATAGGCATTTCTATATGAAGTGCATTTCATTTTCAACGGATTCACCTCAGTCTTTCTCTCATAAAGGAGTGAAGATTCATTTAACCTGTAATCAGACATATAGATTACACATCACAGAAAATGATATGAATATTACTATACATAAACACCATAATAATTTAAATAAATAATAAACAATCCATCTCCTATAATGTAAAGAATAACATGATTTTTTTTGTGTATCCTAAGGGTATCATAATTTTTCATCATAGTTCTGTTGTTTTAAACACAATGTCACATAAGTCCAACTATAAAAAACATATTTATCTAAATAAATATGCATGTACATAATTTAGTTTTATATTTAGAACACTAAGACATGACTTTTTCATTTAGTAATCTATATGTAGTGGGCGTTGGTTTATGTACTGCAATAATAGTTGATTGTTTATCTTATTTGTTTATGTACTGCAATAATAGTTGAATGTTTAGCTTACTTGTTTATGTACTGGAATAATAGTTGAATATTTAGCTTACTTGTTTATGTACTACAATAATAGTTGAATGTTTATCTTACTTTTAGACAACCAAGTGTATATAGTGGTACGTTCGGCATCTACTATAATATCTACAGCTATATAGGTGAAGAACGAAATAGAAAATCAATAGTACAATTATAAACCATAATAATTGTCTTTAAATAGAATATAACATGTGCTTAAGAAAAACACTAATAAAAAAATGAAAGACTGCATTCATATGAACATATTGAGAAGAATGCTATGCATTACGTTTGAGCGTATACCATAAAATGGGTTCAATAGAAGATATACCATGAACTATGGCTGAAAAAGTGAACAACTACATAAGTAAACATGCCTTCTTCTAATTATTTCCATTTATTAGGCCCCTAATACAAAGCATATAAGTTAAGTCAACAATGTACACTATTACCATTAACAGGCATAGAAACCCATCTGTAAAAGAATATAATATCACCTGACTATGCCATCTAGTTGAAACAGGTTGTAGTGACCCGTAACTTCCCCGGTAAGGAAATCCCGGATTGCTTTGACGACAACACACATCGGAACACAAACAGAAGAACATTTCATTATTTATTACAACAATTCCATCAGATTACAAGAATATACAGAGAATGAATAAATATTATACAACATAAAAATATCAGAGATTACAATAAATTACATAGCAGCGGAAAAACAATATAAAACACAACTGAAAGTAATACACGGATACAGAGCTTTCCGAGCATCGTTCCAGCTGTAAATCAGGATCAGGTGAATATAAATCTGCAAAACCAAAACTACTAGCTGCCCGTGTCGAAAATAGGCGCACCCAGAGTTTAGATTAAAACAATAAACTCCAGGTCAGTCACGTGACTGGTGTGAGAACTAAAACAGTTATTATTTTAAGTTTAAAGAAGTGTAATTCAAGGGACCACGCCGTATAACACGGAACGGGTTTCCTCCCAAGAATACCAGTGCATAGAATAAACAACGCAATGCTTTTTCAAAAAATGAAGCTATTATAAGACCCAGGTCCCATCACACAATGCAACGCAAGCCGGAGGATAGGGTTCTCCCTTATAATAGCCAAACATGCTTGGTACGTTTAAAACAAATCATTTTGATACTATTATAGTATAAAGTGTCAAAACAACTTCAATCTTAAATATCAATCATAGACGGCATAGTATCCCATGCTACTATGTCGCCATACTAGGCTTTACAAATAAAACCGCAAGTCACATATTGGAAATTGGATTTCTGTCATGAGTCGAGGCAAGGGGCAAGCTCCTCTCCGCTTCGAGACACTCTAGCAAATGCCTCAGGACTACTCTCTCTGGGTAACCACTGGATCTTCAGGGCCGGTCCTCCCTTACGTTCGAGGAGTAATTATTCCTGAACACACGTTTCCCGGTCCTAACAGACCTATATCCGAGGTGCCTCGCATTCCAACAACCACATAGGTAAAAATAATATAAATGTCAGCCAGTTTAAGCACTGACACTACCTCTAGCTAGAAAGAAACGTCGTGTTCTCCCTTCAGTCACTATCCCGTTTTTGACTCATACCGAGGTGTGAGGCTCGCGAATTCACGCTATACACAAAGCTGCGCCACACAGGCCGTGCTTTGATCATCAACCACAAGACTTTGCTTTTCAACAGAAGTCTTGATCATTTGCCACTTAGGCATGCCACACAGGCAATTCACTCCATGCGACTGATGTCCATCGATATACAACCTCTGAGCTCGTACGTCTCAGAGAAGGGCGTTAAGAAAGAGAATAAATTCTCCGCCGCCAAACAGGTGTATATTTAATAGAGATCAATCAACACAGAATAAAATCCGATGTCAGACTCACAGTCCATTTACAAGTTCGTTCTGGGTCTGAACGAAACCGGAGGCACTTTCCCCGCATATCCATCGATCTCCAAGTACGTCTGGATGATCACCGACTGATTCTCTCCTCTAGGGTGTACAACCCAATCAAGATCACCAGTAATCACCCAAACGATGTGAAGACTTTCAGTCTTCAACCACCGTCTTCATCTTTGACTTATCGTCGAATTGGTTATTCAGGATGGGTATAAACCCGACCTTTCCGAATAATCCGCGTATATAATGAACACGTGTTACACAAACACAACATACGCCTCATTCCAATTCATCAGTCACTAACCGTAAATTTGCAAGAGAACAATTTCCCAAATATTAACCCCGAAGGCCGAAACCAACATCAGATCAATACCCAGGAAACCATCCTTCTTAGCTAACCTACAGTTAGTTTCTAAATTTCACATTCTTAGGGAAATGTTCCCATTAATTTTATCAAAGATAAATTATTCTAAATTTATTCTTTAATCTTCCTTTGGATATCATTTCAAACCATATTATGGTTTTCCAAACTAGTCGGGATTAGCGAACCACACCGAAGTAATTATTTATATTATTTCCCAATCCCAACCTATTTATCCCATGGAGCAAAACTGTTACTACCACATGAATAACACCACGGTGTTATCGGTAAATTTAATTACCATTTTCCATTCAAATCCAATTAAAGATTTAACTATCGCTCGGAGCAAAACTGGTGATACTCCGTTCTCGATCATTTTCCAAATTTGATAATTCAAATTATCAATTCCTATTTTAATATGATTAAAGATTCATTAAAACTCCTCTTAGTTTTAATCTTCCCAAAAATTAATATTACTGATTATTTAACTTTGGAAAATCCCATTAAATCTTTATAAAAAGATTTATAAATTCCAAATCATATTCTACTGTAAATCGGGTAAAAGAACGGATGTCATTAAAAACACAGTTCACAATAAACCCAATTCACATTCCATTTATAATCGGGTTAAAGAACAAGTGTTATTTAAAACACCGCTCACGATAAACCCAAAAATAAATTCTAATTCAATTCCAATCAAATATATTAATTAATTGGTATACTTCACTAAATCTAAATAAAAAGATTTAATCTTTTCTCAACTGGGTTCAAGGACAGTGTTAATGAAGACACCATTCACGACAAACCCAAATCTCATTTGATATTAAATATAAGGCTCGAAATAGAAAATATATCGGCTTATATTCAATATCAAATTCTACGACCAACAAATATCGTATTGGAAATAACGATATAAATATATCTTTCAAATTTCCACAACCATATCTATATAATCACGATATCCAACATCGAAATATTCCGAAGATAATTTCGATTCAAATCTGTTCCAATTCGTAAATTGGAAATTCTGATTATTTTCAAAACCACTTCAAATCCACTTTATTTATTTATTTAAAAAAAATTGTATTTTAATTCTAGTTCAAAACTAGTTCATTTCGATAAAATCTATTTTTATCCTTTCAAATGTGGAATTTTTCATCCCGGTCCTTTCCAATTCAAATATTATGATTTTACACAAATTATTAATATTTTTAATAATTTTATCAAGGCCTGTACAGTCGGTTTTCAATAGCTGCCACCGAACTGCACTTACATAGACCTTTTCCAAATTTGATTTGGACATAATTCCAAATCCAACCGTTAGATTTCAAATTTCTAATATTCATTGGGAAGCTCTTTTCGATACGAACCCAATGGTTCCAGTTTTAGAAGAATCTGACGGTCGGATCTCCCGTAATGTCCATTCGAAGTCAATGGTTGAAATTCACGAACTGCCGCAACGCGGCGCGTTCTATTCAGGCCATTATATATATAATATATATATTATATTTCGTCGATTTCCTTTTAAAACGTATTTTATAAATCATTTTAAATTCGTTTTCGAAACGATTTCAACTTCATATTCAATTTCGAATCAAAATTGAATATTCCACATCATCGATATACAAATGATAATATTTTCAAAACGTTATATTTTGAAATCACTTTCTTTTCTATATTTATTATAAAAACGAATATAATCGATATAAATATCGTTCGCGTCAAAATAGCGCATCTCTAATCAACACGGCTTTATATATTTCATTAACTTCGTTATTCTATTCAACAAACGAATGTTTATTCTATTCAACACATGAATCTATATTTCTTTCAACACATGACTAATCTCAACACATGAGTACTGTCAACACATGACTATTTTTGTTATTTAATATATTTTATAAAATTATGATTTCTATCGTTTAATTTTTAATCAGGCTCCAACCGTAAATTAGTAAGAGAACGATTCCCTAAGCATTAACCCCGAATGCTGAAACCAACATCAGATCAATACCTAGGAGACCACCCATCTTATCTATTTTCCAGTTAGTTTCTAATTTCATATATGATAAAGAGTAAATTTTATTATTAAAATATTTTACTCAACACATGAATATTTTCAACACATGAATCTATATTTCTTTCAACACATGACTAATCTCAACGCATAAGTACTATCAACACATGACTATTTTTGCCATTCTTTGTTTTTCCAATTGGAATGAGGCCCAATCAATAACCATATAATGTTAATTATATGGATTCCATACAACACATGTATAAAACAGCAACGATAAATAATCAACCATCATCCAAAGTGCACCACACAACTGCATAAGCATTAAATATAGATAATTAACGCTTACACAGTCCGTCGACCAATCGATTGACATACAACTAAATAATAGGTATTAGTGTACGCCAAATCTCATCCCAACACCCGTGTGGGGTTTCAATTCACAAACAATGAATATTATTTGTATGGTTGGGCGATGTGTAAAACTTATCATCCCAATCAATATCTTTCAAATAGGTGTACATAAACAAATCGTCCGGTTTGTAAATGAATATTTATTTATTCACAGTCACGTTAAAAATTATATTTTTAACGATAAATATTTATTTCAGCACATGAATGTTTTTTTTATCTATTTCACACCAACATCACAAGCAAACTTCACAACACAACAAACAAGCATACAAGTCGTCCATGGTCTGTGGACGACGGTTATCGGGTGCTACTAAACACCGTCTGCATCCTAGTATATATTTTTAACTAGAAAAGAAAATTTAAAGTGAGAAGTTCTCACCGAGTGTTCCACTCCGACATTTCATTTCTAAATTTCTGAACCGTTTGAATTTGTTTTCCACTAGTTCCATCGCAATTCTTTTCACGCTGTTCATGGTAAAAATCATATTTTTATCGCTTCATCCCAATAAATAAAAATCACATTTTTATTTCTTCTTCATATATTTTTACAACGCTTCTTTCTATATAAAAATTATATTTTTATCTCTCTACTTCTTATATAAAGATTATATTTTTATATCGCTCTACTTCAAATAAAGATTATATTATTATAATTCGGTTTTCTATATAAAAATCATATTTTTACTTCGCCACTTTATATATAAAAATCGTTTCTTTCTTAAGATAAAGATCATTCCTTTTCATGTATAAAAATCGAATTTTTTATCGTTACTTCATATATATAAAAGTCGATTTTTTTTTTAACTTCACTTCATATATATAAAAATCGAATTTTTTTTAACTCGCTACCACCATTCTATAATTAAAAATCAAATCTTCTTGTTTTAAAATTTCAATCTTTCTCGTTTTAAAAATTCAACCTTTCTTGCTTTCAAAAAATCAAATTTTTATTAACGTACATGCCTCAAAATCAAATTTTCACTGTGTTCAAAACCATAGCTTTGTCATATAAAAATCTAATCTTTCTCTTAAAAACACTTCTTTAAACAAATCGTATTCGCTTCTTTATACAAATCATATTCGTTTCTTTATACAAATCATATTCGTTTCTTTATACAAATCATATTCATTCCTTTAAACAAATCAAAATCGCTTCTTTAAACAAATCAAAATCGCTTCTTTAAACAAATCAAAATCGCTTCTTTAAACAAATCAAAGTCACTTTTTTAAACAAATCAAAGTCACTTCTTTAAACAAATCAAAGTCACTTCTTTAAACAAATCAAATTCTCATATTAATGCTAACTATAAAAATTAAATTTTTAAAACAAAGTTATATAAAAATCAGATTTTTTTTAGCATAGAAGGAGAAGAAAAACGAAATTAAAAATAAAGGAACTCACATTTTCGATCGGAGGGGGTTGTCGTCGGTTGGGAGCTTGCTGGAGGCGGCGACGAACGTGGAGGAGGGAGAGCAGGCGGCGCATGGCCTTGGGTGGGCTAGGGTTTGGCTGTGGCGCGGGTTTTGGGGTCTCGCTGAAATCGAACGAGGAAGAAAAAGGGGAGTGCGAGCTGTGGAGGAGGGGAGAGGGGAAGACGAAGGTGGGGGTGCGGCGTCGCCGTTGGCGGGGAGGGGGGTTGCGGCGTCGCCGCTGAGGGGGGGGGGCGTGACTTGATCGGCGGCGGAGGTGGGTATTAGGGCATGAAGCCCCTTTTTTTTCTTTTTTTTATTTGATTTTAAAATGAAAGGGGAGGGGGCGGCCTGAGAGGGAATATAGAGAGGAGAGAGTTTTTATTATATATTATTTAATTATTTCAAAAAGATACCTTTTTATTTCGACCTCGAAATCGAACCCACCGACTGTCGTCCATAGCTAATTACCCTCATTCCGAACACAATGGGATATGTATCGCAGGCTGATTCGATCAATTCGATTAGTTTGCTTTAAAATCAAAATATAACTCTATGTATTGAATTTGAACGCACATTTCAAATTACCGGGGCCACATACGGACTTTAAAAATTCCCGAAAAATATTTTCTAGCTTCGTATTGACGATGCGGTCCTAACAAAACTAATTTCATCGAATTTTGAGACCGTTTGAAAAATGGTCATTTTCCAGTCGATTAAAATCAACTGAAACTATTCAAACGCGTTTTCCTTCGCCACGCCCACATATTGATTCGAAAAATTATGAATTTTGGAATCTAGCAATAGCTTGACATCACAGATCCAACAAAAGTGGTTTAGTCGAAAACCGAGGTCGTTTGCAAAATTTCCATTTTTAAGGGCCAGAATTCCATAACGACTATTCTGAATTTTCAACTGGATGTATCTTTTGATTCCCGCTATTAAATTTCAATTTTTCGGATTCGTTGGAAAGATATTCTCAATTAGATTCAAATATTTTTGGTTTCGCTAAAATCCGGTTTATTTTGAATCCTACACATTCATTTGAAATTTGAAATCGAATTATCGAACTACCGCGCCATTTTCAATTCCTTTTATATTTAAAATAAATATATATATTCTAATGACGATTCGAATAAATATATACTTCTATTTCTATTCAAAACAGATTTCTCATCGCTACTATTTAAAATATCCCATTTTAAATATTCAAAATTCATCAAAATTGCCAAAATAAAAATTTTATATTGGCTCAGAATTTCGGGTTATTACACAGGTAACCTTAATATGGACTAAAACTAAGACTGAAAGGTACATTGGAATAATCCAGTATTAGCATCAAAATGCATATATTATAAAAAAGGTTGAAATCAATCATGCATACAATAAAATTTTAGTGTTAAACAATTTGAAAAATCCATAACCTTATCAGACTGTTCACATTATTTTCGTAGAGTTTCTAGGTCTGTACAAATTAGGAATAAAATTTAAATCTAAAAAAAATTTATAATACCTTTTGTTTGAATTTCTAACTTTTATTGTGTTGTAGCTAGTGAGTTTTTATAAGAACGCGGGGTCTGGGGTGACAAAAATATCCCTGTCATGCTTAATGCCTGGAAAGGGACTTTAGTCATTTCAAATGCTTCAATTGGGAGTATCCTCATTCCACATGATGTACCCAAAAATTATTTGCACGCGGAAGTAAGCTTTGTATTTTTAAACCTAAAAGAACATCTTTTAATGAAATCATGTTCCCACCTAATAAAAAATGTATTAAATACATGAAGAACTGATCGAATCAAATAAACCAACATGCTATCTTCAACCAATATAATAAAGCCTATAACATATGTCAAAATAACATCCAGTTCAAATATGTAGTTGAAGATCACAATAAATTTATTCCACTTACTACAAAGAAGAAATAATATATCAAAATGCCAAGCGGGCACACATAAATGGAAGGAAGTACTATTTTTTTAGTTGAACGAAAATAGTTTTGATTTATAATTCAAGAAGCATACAAATTAAAATGCTTAAAATTTCAAAATAAACATCATATCTTATGTTATCTTTGGTAAATTAGAAGCCTGAAATGGAACAACAAACCTTGTTTGCTGAGCATTTGCCAACGGATCACAAAGAAGGCCAGTTTTAAGAATGAACACCCAAAATTGCAGCTGTCCCAACATATTTACCCTGCAGCGTATAATTAGGGGATCTTATACTTATGAGACCAACATAGAAAACTCAGAAATAACCAAGTATAGTAAAGGATTAAAAATCGAATCTTACAAACCAATATAACTTAGATTTTTTTTTACCTCAAGTGGAATAGATTGAGTCAGGTAATGGCAATGCATATCGAATCATCAAACAAAAACATAGATTCTCTCATAAAAATGTACCGATGATGGACTGAATAACTGGAAGCAGAGGTGTGGGGAAAATGCCCAAATTTGCAGCTGTCCCAACATATTTACCCTGTAGTGTATAATTCGGGATCTTATACACATGAGACAACTTAGAAAACTCATAAATAACCAAGTTTAGTAAGGGATTAAAAATCAAATCTTACAACCCAATATAATTTAGAATTTTTTACCTCGAATGGAATAGATTGAGTCGATAATGGCAATCCGTGTCGATTCATCAAAGAGAAACGTAGATTGTCTCATAAAAATATACCGATGATGGACTTAATACTTGGAAGGAGAGTTGTGGGGGAAGAGCATAATCGCCGAAGTTAGGGCAAAGAATAACTGACGGAAAAATAAAACCACGAGGGTTGTGTGCTAAGCTTGGGAACATCGTTTGTTGAATTAGACTGGTACAACATAATCTAAAATAAGGGTTAGGTGATATCAAGATGATGAAGAAGTGATATATCAGGATGATAGAGGAATTAAAAGCGGCACTTACAGGCTACGACGATTGAGTGTAGAAATACACATGGCAGACTCATATTATTTCTATGGGAGGAGGGTTGGGAGTTGAGTATTCCAAACTCAGCTTTAATAGTATAGTATAGATACCACTTGGAGTTCCTAATTATTCATAGTGACATAACAATGTATCTCAAACAAATAATTCAATTACCAAGTCAAAGCAAGCACTTCTCTTCCATATATTAGAGCAACAAACTTTCAAATTCAGAACAAGTTTCTCAAGAGAGTTTTCAGAAAGTTAACAATAAGTCCAAGAAGACAGATCAAGATCCAATGATTGAAGTAGTTAATTTGAAATCACTTGAAGAGATGTGTAAATTTCAAGATTCAATAAATCGATCACACAAGATTACTAATTTCAAATCCAAGAAGTGTGTGAGATTCAAGATATCAAAAGTTTCAACTGATTTCAAATAAATAAATCTCCAAGCCAAACGATCATGAAATAAAAGATGAATTTTAAGATGCAACAAAATAATTCATGCCAAAAGATTTTCGATATAAAATAGCTACGTCAATCCTAAAACCAATGAAATTATCACATCTAAAAAATAGTAGTGTGCTATAATGAGTGTAGTTTTTCAAGTCTTTTCAAAATTAATTAGAAGAAACTCGAAACAACAAAGTTATCTGAAATTTCATTAGTTTTTCACATCATCAGAAATATACAATTCTGAATAACAATGCTTAAGATATGATAAGAAAACTACAATACTGTTAGAAATTTAGAAATCAGTAAAAAAAAAATCAAACTTCAAACGAATTGCAAATATTCGCAAATTTAAGTTCACCATCTGGAAATAATCAGAACATGAGAGTTTTAGATAAATGAATCTAATTTCCAGAAGATCATGACTTTTGCAATTTGAAGTTAAGAAAGTGCAAAAAGTCAAAAAATGAATGTGGCAGCATAAAAAAAAAATCAACATTAGAAAATAAAAGACTAATAAGAATAAGAGGGAGATACAGAATAAAATAAGAATAGACATAAAAAAAATCATGAGTTTTGATATCATACCTGATTTACAATTAATATTTGTTCACGATATTTTTCGCCGACACCGGAGATAGGTCTACGGAAGTGGATGTAAAGGAAAAATAGGTTTATTTAGGTTTCATGAGTTTGAGTTAGTTCACCGTTTCCTAGATATCTAGCTTTTAAGCCCGAAAGATTAGTTACTTTTCCCTCCATGGGGTGAGCATCACGCTTAAGTGAATCGAAAACAAACAGTTATCTTGGGATAAGGATTTCCTAAGCACAACCCTTAATAAGGGTTTTGGAAGGGGTTCCACACTGATTTTGTGGAAGGGTTTAGGCCTGTGAAAGAACTTGTAAGCATGAAGAAAGCACACAGCATATAACACCGGCAATAACTCATAAATCACATGAGAGGGCCGTAAGAAAATGTCTTAAGTATTGATCCACTCTTTATTGACATTTGATTTAGAATATACAAGTGATTACAACCAAAATCTGCAATTTGATTTAGGAATTAGGGTTTACTCTAGAGAAAATAGTACAAGAATGAGAATGAGAAAATCGTCCAGTAAATGAGTCCTCTAGGGTCTTATTTATAGAGAAACCATGGCCCCTTTTGCTATTGGGCCAGCAGTACCCCTGTCGGCCACTTTTCCCTTTGGTTCGGGACGTTCTGTTTTTCAGCCGCCTTTTCTTCCACTTCTTAAGGCTTTGCTAACGGCTTTTGGAGGTGTCAGCTGTAGCTCTCGGGGGAATGGTCCCGGTCTTCGGAGCTTTTGTCTAATATTATGTCTACCTTCTTTGTATTGCATATGAGCCTGAGGGTGCAAATTGCTCTCGGAAGGTCTCTGCTTCCGGGTGTAGGCTTCCAGTCATGGGTTCTCGGCCTTGCCGCTGACACTTTCTGAAGCTTGCCTTTGTGATTCAGGTGAAAGGTTATCGGGTTCGCTACCCCTGCCAGTATCGACACTAAGCAGATTAGTGTGGATAGATTGTCTTTCTTTGGGGGTTCCGATTTGCCAATCGATAGACTTCCAGAGTGTACTTTTTCTTTTCCAGGAGGTTGTTTCTGGTGCTTCATTAGTTACTTATAAAAGCATACTTCCAGTAATCATCTACTGGGGATCCCGACAAGTGACTTCGGATGATTCCTTTGTACTTTTGACGCTATTGCTTCTTGATGTATCGATATTAAGCGGGTTAATACCGATAGCCTCTATCGTCCTTCTAGGTCCCGGTTTGTAAGGTTCCAGATTCTCCGCCTTGTGGGTATCCGATTCCTGGAGTCCTTCTGTTATCTTTTTCTTTTGTGCTGGTCTTACCCCCATGTTCACTAAGAAAAAAGAATTATTGTTTTCATAAAACGTTTAGCTAATTCCATGCTTCTAACCAAAAAATCCCTGCCAGCATGCCTTCGTTGTATAGATTTTGAGCTTCATTCTGTTATGATAGTGTCGGTTACATTCCTTCCGGAATATTTCCTTAAGCTGCTGGCTTTTTCTTGCATTAGGCTTTTGTTGACGGAAGACTCCTTTCTGCCAGTGGCGATTTTTTACCCCTTCACCGCCAACCTGTTCCGGACGCTTTGTTTTAGTATTAACATTTTCCCTCCTAGTGAATGGGTATTTTCGGCTTTTCAAGTCAAATTATCATGTCTATTCAGCATATTTGTTCTTTGCCTCTTGGTATTCTTCAATCATGTCCTTTAACGGGCTTCCATATGTATGATCCAGATTTACTAGTAGATTTATTATAAATTCTTCTTCCTCTCCGCCTTCTACCTGTAAACCAAAATATCGAGCCAGATTATCACTTCTTTAAAGAACTACTCAAAATTTCTTTCTCTAGACTCCGAGTTTATTTCTTTGTAAGTATCTTTTATCCTCATTACAAATTGTAATCTAAATTATGCACTTGGATCGATTTAGAAAATCGATCAAGATTTCGCTATACCTGATACAGGTTTAACCCATAGTAATAGCTACAATAATAATTAATGGTTGGAATGATGGTTATCCATTTACTAAATGCATACTTTAAGAACTTCAACATGCATAACTGGTTATGTAAAGAGGAGTTAACTTAATTTTGATATAAGATGCCATGCTCCCGATGCGAGCAAAAAGGAGTATGAGATTCTACTGTAATAATTTTGAGGTCATTTATTTTATTACTACTCCAAAATTTAACATTTTTACAAATAAAATTACAGGTATTAATGTTGTGTTCATGTTAGGGTCCAACCACATTCAATGATGGTAAACAAGCTGCTGTAAAATTTGCCATTTAAAAAAATTATTGAGTGTTACTGCTCTGCTTATGTTTGGACTTTGGATTCCAGCTACTTTCAATGATGGTAAATGAATATGAATGCAATGATATTTTATATTTCAACACTTCAAATTTTTTTCTTTAGTATATGGGATGGTCGATATATACATAGGTTTGTTAAACACTTACTTATTTTCGGTAGGTTTGCTATGTAATCCAACTTATATTTTGTTGTATTATTTGTTTGTATTGGGTTTCATTATACGCTCGGAATATGAATTTTGGAATGACTACACTTCCATTTGTTTCTCAAGTATTTAATAGTATTGTGTTATATGTAAATCTACATCAAAATCCCACTAATGGACTTGAAAATTTAAATGCCAATTGTATATTACTTTAATATCTGTATAATTTTGTTCATTTTAGTATATTTAGATGTGCACAATATGTATATTATGAGTAATATTTTATGGTAATTTTTTTAGATGACTGCCTGATTTTTGTATGTAGACATTCAACGTAATTTACATTTTTCTAACTTCCATCGCCGAACTTTACAAATTAGTAGACGAGAAAAGGCATTCAACTCGCCTTCATGACTGCTAAGTACTAGTAATAAAAATGATTTAAACACTACAGACTAAGCACATATAAGTTATGCTAAATACTGGTAATAACCATATTTTGCTTCTACGAAATCAATTTTTGATTCGGGAACTTGCCAGCACTACGACTGACTATAGGTAAGATTTCTCAAAACAATTATTTATTGTAGGTGTTGGAAAATTATATTTCTGGTTGCATTCTCCACAATTTTCCCCCAAACCATACGACTTAACGTACACACGTCGATTTTCAACCGTTACCACTACTTGCGCTTCCTGTACTCCACTCTTTCGTCCCTGCAAAAGTCATTCGCACTATTTTAGTAATTGCAGTCAGGTTTGAATATGTGTACTTGAACATGTTATAGTTTTCATTTCTGCATAGTTCTTGATCAATACATTGCCCTCTTAGTATGCTAACGGATAAAATTAAATCAAATTCCCATCGTCTAGCTTATGATTCCACTTGAATTCTTGATTTTTATGTCTTCACTACATACCCAGCGATGTTATAAAGTTTTAAGCTTTCATAATTATTGACAGTAAATGAGCACATTAGCAGTTCCTCCTACTAATGTTAACAAACAAGGTTTGAGGACTGAGTTGAAGTATAACGTAGGTAAGCACTCAAATATTTGGTATGTTTAGTTTTGATATTATTACAAATTTTTAAGAAAAATTAACTTAATTTGTTGCAAATTATCTAGAATTAATTTTATTTTATTACTGCACTCTTATTCTTTTATGTTAGCTAATTTTACCCATACTTTGGTTAAACTAACATAATTATTCCTTGGTATCATCACAACTAAGACATTAAAACAAAACATATTGGCATCCACAAACATAAGAAGTAACCTGCTTATAGCAAACTAGAATAAAATATTATTACCGGTAGTTTTAACAAATTATGGGATATTTTCATGTTATATTTCCATGTATATAAGCATTCGACACAATGCTCATGTTTCTAAAGGAGTTTTCACTTTTGAAAAGAATGCTACAGAAGAAATTATATTGTTGTGATTTCTTATTGAAACTTTGTTGCTTTCTATTTATTTGGCTGCATATAATGAATAATCTCCTTCCTTTTCCAACATATTACCTTTAATATTCTTTCAAAATTTCATATGTTTGATAGTTATTTTCAACAAAATCTATTTATGTTTGCTAAATTGGTTTATATTCGTAGACTAATACCACATATGTACTGCAAGAGCAACATTTAGGATATGTATATTCATGCTCATGCAAAATATGCATGTATATATTTATATAGGATCTTCATGTGCTTCAGATTACATTCGCTTGGACTTCTCAAGAAATTACTTCTATAGTTTCTGAATACCGTACGAAAATTACTGTATTTAAGTGTGTGTGTACGTGTTTATGTGTGCGCAAACATATGAAAGACCCATATTTGAAACAAGAAGCACAAGCTTGAGATTTACCAAAAAATTGTTGTTTTACGGATTTCTTCTTATAATTTGTTGCCTATAAATCAATATATGTTCAAAATCAATATTTATAATTTTATGACCTTACAACAATATATACTTGAAAAACCTAAATTAATACCTTCACACTTTGAGCTATTCACGTTTGACATCAACATGAAATATACCCTAATGTATGTTTGCATACTAAGACAGAAACCAAATTTAGAAATGCATTTTGAAATTTATGAGCTCAGAACCTCCCTGCTTGTGTTTGGCTACTTCTATCTGAAATTGGTAGGAACTCCTATATTTAGGACTTGAGGCTACATTTTAGATGAACTCACATCAACATATTTTCAAATTTCACAAATTTTTGATGTTCCAATTACTCAAAGCGCAACAAGCCTTTGTGATCTCAAACTTGGCCGCATTGCAATACGTGTCCTAGCAATGTGATTTAGGTCGGTCATGGACATCCCTATACTAATCTGATATACGAATAATTGGCTATGCTAAAAAGCGACAAAGTGTAACAGTGAAGCCTCCCTTTCGGTTACACATATGAAGTGAAGTAGTTATGTAACAATCTGTGCATGATCACTTTATAAATTTGTTAGAAAGTGTTTTACCTTAGTTTGGTTTTAGCCAATAATCGTGGAAGAGCATATTATGTTTTACTAATTACTACAGACATTCTTTTGTTGCCTTTGCTTTTTGGAAGGTGAGAAACCTATTCTGTTGTGATAAAAATGCCATAGTGGGTATGCAGTATAATTCAGGTATATTAGCTTCTGTGGCAATTGTGTTGCTTACACTATCACTACACTTGCCAGTATTTGGTATTTGAATTTATTTATGAATGTTTGAGAACAAAAACTGTAGAAACTAAAATTTTGGATGCTTCTTCCAATGCAAGGCAGTTCAAGAATCGAACTGTTTTCATCAAGAAGCGCATGATGCACCATGTTCATATGCCATTCTAAAGTCCACTTTATTGTTTTGGTGGTGTTCATATAGTTTTATCCCAAATCCCAGATCTTCACAGCATGACATGGATCTCTATCATTGTAGTATTTAATAACATATGTGTAGTCCTCATTATTTACATGTAGTTGTGTTGGTGATAACATAGGTGCAGTCTTCATTATTTGCTTGTAGATGTGCTATTGGTTTGCATATACATGTAGTTGTGTAACTATAATTTGCAGATTTGGTGATTGATGTCATGTTACATTAATAAAATGGTTTATAAATTTATTTATTGGACTGTTTGTGTTGATGATGAGTTTTGAAATTCATAAATGTTTGTGTTGATTTTTCTTTCTATGAAAATTCAAATAGTAGCTAATTGTATTTTTTTTATTTTTTTATTTTAAATTAGATACGGCTCAAGGCCGTATCTAACGATCAATTTGATACAGTTTTAAGCCGGATCAGTATAGGAATTTGATATGGTTTTAAGCCGTATCAATATAGGAATTTGATACGGTTTTAAGCCGTATCAAATTTCTATATTGATATGGCTTGAAACCGTATCAAACTATGAATTTGATACGGTTTTAAGCCGTATCAAATTTGTAAATTGATACGGCTTAAGACCGTATCAAAGAAGCCATTTTTTGATACAACGCTGAGCACTGCCAAATTGCATTTGATACGGTTAAAAGCACGACTTAATTTGCGGTTATGGTGTAGTGAGAGTCGCCTGTCTAGCATGCGATCCCTATAAGGAGGCTGATAAGCGAAAGTATTAGCAAGACTAAACCTTGGGAGGATCAATTCTTTCTTGTTAAATGTCCTCCTGGCATCTCGGGGAAATTTGTCAAACGTTGTAAGCCTCTTATTCTTTGTCAACAATTTCATTATGCTTGTACCCTTGTTTTAACCTTTGACTTTTCATAGAGCCTCATTCTAGAGACGCAATAGGGAGACCCAAGTCATTGAGGCTTATTTAAAGCGCCGGAGAATCTTAAGCGTCGGTCATCTTTCCTTGCTGTTGATATGCTTCCTCAATACGACCTTCTCCCCATAGGACAAAAGTTCCTGGGACAACCGCCCTTCCAGTTTGCTGGCTCGAAGTGTTTATCACTGAATTCAAACACGTTTAACGCGGCATCTCCTATATTTCCAGGTATTTTGTATGGGGTGGTATGACCTTTACTTTCCACTATTAGTTCCCTTTTCCTTATTTTTCTAATATAGTTTCCTCTGTTTAGGGTCCACAACCTCTGAAAGCACTTCTACTCTTGACGTTTTTGCTCTGTCCAATGTTAAAGTTTTAAAGAGGCTTGCTGGTTCTAGCATGGAGCCATCGCCCAAAAAGTAAGGCATGACAAGGTGGTCCAATTTTTCAAAGATGTGGTTACCATGGCCAGAACACATACCATTTCTAACTCCATTGCTTCTGATGTCGATAAGCGTATTGGCATTGATTCTTCTCCTGAGACTTATCCAACAGGCAAGACTATGAGTGATTCTGCATCACCCATTCCTCCTTAGGAAATAAATGTGGGCGTAGCCGATTTATGCCTTCATTTTCTCAGCGAGCTATTTTCCCTGCTTCTCCTTCATCGGCTCTGGATTTTAATAGGATTGTGGGTCTCGCTCTCTTGTCTCCCGAAGTTGCCAATATTTCACAGTCTTCTTTTCTTTTAGACGAAGAGGATTTTTAATAGCGGCAAATCAAGGACTAGCTTTTGGTACTAGCTTGTTCCCTTCTTACATTGTGTTACGTTTATATGGAGCTTAATTCATTCTCTTTCTTATTTTTTAGGTGATGAAAAGATGGTTCTTATCTAGAGGAATGGCTTCTTCATCTTCTATTGAGGTTGCTGCTCTTAGAGTGGAGAATAAGATATTGAAGGATAAGGTTGAAGCCCTATTGCGAGAGATGGTAAAAAACAGTAGTGAATGTGAGAGATTGACGGTCTTGCTGAAAGAGGAGAAGGAGGCTAATGATGTGTTGTCGAAGCAGGTTGAGAGCTCCAAAATAAGAAGACGAAAAATGAGATTGCTCACATTGCTGAGAAAGATAGAATGAACAATAAGCTTTCTACTGCCAAGCGGATAATTTGTGAAACTAGTGACATGATATCCGACTTTCCGAAGGTCCACCTTCACGATATTGTGATGGAGTACTATGAAGATGATATCATCCTTGCTTTATTCTGACAATTATAAGAAATTCTCGGAAATTGACTTTACTTTAGCGCCCCCTTCCGCCAAGACTAGTTTTGGAGGGAATTCAACAAGTTAAGCGGGAGGGAAAAGCCCTTCTGAAGGACAGGATAAAACCTAAATCTCTTCTGTATACTGAGGAGTTAGTTGAGGATTCCGACGATGATGAAGAGGAGGATTTGACTATGACGAGGGCATAGGAGGAGATGAAGGTCAGCGGGAGGAGTTTGGAAGAGATGATGGAGACTCTTTTGTTGCTTGTAGGGTTACTACCGATTCTTTGAGCGCCCCACGTGCCCAAAGTTCAATTGCTATTCCTCACAAGAAGGGTGGCTCCTTGGATCTAACGGGTAAAGAAGTATCTGCCCAACCTTTTATTCCTAATGCACAGGTATGGGTTTCACTTTCAAAATGTTCCTTTCCTTGCTGATTTTGTGCTAATAACTAGTTTCCTTGCATTGCGGCAGCTCCTTGCCTCCCCGAAGAAGTGAATCACAATAGTGTCTTGTATTTATCGGTTTAGGCTACTGAAAACTTTTGAAGGGCCTGTTTTGTAGACCTGCGGGAAATTGTCTAAATAGGAGGATTTAGATGTTATCGTGGAACATACTTTTAATATCTTTGTGATTTGTGGCTTAATTCTTATGACATTTTACGATCAAGTACGTTGTAATAGTATGTATAATGCGGATGATGCGTGTACTAGCCAACAGATTTGTGCTACTATACTTGTGCGGATATGTATGTTTGTCGAAATGGCTCAGTATTTGTATAGTATAAATTTACGTGGTTGTCTTCTTCTAAGATGTATGACACCGTTAGTGCCGTTATTTTGAATGGCAAGCCGGTTTTTATAGTGGTCCGTGCCACTGTTTATTAGAAAAGAGAAACCAGAGTTCTACGCAGGCATAAAAACTCCATTTGGTTTAAAGTGCCAGAACACTGTACGTTAAGAACCAGGAGAGTAGCATGACACTACTACTATATAAAACTCACAATTTTTCCTCATGAGAGGAACCACTAGAGAAATCACTAGAACCTATAACATTGACATACTCCAGAAAGGGTACAACAAGGTTAGGAACGAAACAAAGGTTAGGACTACGAAACTCACGATTCCAATCCCAAGTACTGTCGCAGAACAAAGATTGTTATACGCTTCAATCTCTCCATCCTCATTGAGCACAAAATCTTCTCCTACTACTTCATAAAACAGCCTTCTGTTATCATCTTCTAAGTCATTTACATGAATATAGTACATATTTTCCCTAGGATCATATCGCATACCAGAGATGAGGTGAAGCCACACACCATCCTCTGACTGCCAGTATATGCCATCATCAACAGAATCTTCATCTGAAGTGTCATTCTCAACATCTTGTTTATCATAAACACTATTAACTTCTTTCTCTAAGCTAGCTTTATTGATATTTGCCTCAGCACCAACAGACAGACGATGGGTATAGGAAGATCTTTCAACAACATTAACTTTTGACTTCAGAACCCAGATGCTAGAAGGAGGCTTCAAGAGAGGGACCCTAGCTGATACAGGACCCAAAACAGTCTTACAAGCATCAGTTAACTGTCCTAAAGAATGACAAGAAGTACAAATTCCCGGTTGCCATGAATACTGGACAACTACAAAGAAATCAACACCATCAATTACTACTTTAAGCTTATTTGGTAATAGTCTACTTGGGGTTATTTCAATCAATGCTTTGAAAAATACAAGATTTTTCCTAATTTCTGTGTGGGCATCAAAACATTTAAATATTCCAATTCTACTAGATAGCCAATTCAGTCCAGGAAGGGTTTGAAGAACTGACGGGATCTAAGTGAAAATAGTCCAAAAAGAGATGGATCGAACCCGCTCTCTATCACTCTCAACTGTCGTACTCCACGAAGTAATAATAAACGATTTCCCACCAACAATTGCTGGACCAGATTCAAGAACCTTCCTTCTCTCTTCCATAACTGAGAATTTAAAGTAAAACATACCGTTCACAAAATTAAAACGTAAACCACCTGTCAAGTTCCACGCTTTTTGACATTGCTCATGAACGTCAAGATACGAAACAACGAGGAAGGGAGGTAAAAAAGGAGGAGTAGGTAGGCTTAGATGAAGTCCCCGATAAACTGGAAGGGACTGCAAAATTACTAACTTTCACATTTTGATGTGTTGCACTAACTGAAACCCCTGAGCACTCAACATCTATAGAATCAACCCGAAACTGTGTACCCAAAGCCGCATTTTGAATAACTACTTCCACTTCACAGGAAGGAGGCACAAGGTTAATTGGGGATTTGGAGATTTCATTGAGAACATCAGAAATCAAACTAACTGGCTTCACAACCACACGCAGAACATGACCAGTATTGGAGCTTAGAACGTTGGAGTTACACAAATCCACACTGGCAAAATTCGAATTGTTCACTTCCAAATTAACATTTTCCAACAACTTTTCAACCAAGAGCTCATTGTTTAAGGATTTACCTACAGTTTTATCCGAGGATTCCGATTTATTTAAAGCTTCAAAATTTGCAGAGATTGAGACTTCCTTCCATCAGTCATTTTCCAGCGAGCCACCAAAAAGAGAAGAGACGGGAGAAGAAACTATTGTGTCAATGTCCAAAATTGGAGTAACAGGGGATGATGCAGCAGCAGCAGTTGCAAGATCTTGCAAAATATCGGAGCTTCCAGAATCAACAGTTGACAGCGTTGAAAAACAACGACCAGATCTGGTCACACTTCTAAAAAAATGAGGCTTGGACTTCTTGTTATTGTGCATCAGAAGAGGAGGGGTTAGAGGAGATCGGAGCATGCATGAGGAAAGGGGCAATGGAAGGGTTGAGAATGTTAGACAAGATTGAGGTGGAAGGAAAAGGATGAAGGAAACCCAGATCGCCAAATCGCCAGAGAGCCTGCCATTCCAAAGATTACCATTAAATTTTGTTTTGTGATTGAAACGTTAGTGTCGCTATTTGACAATTAGATTTTACATATTTATATCTTTCATTTTATCCGTGATTAGGAGGATCAATTCCAGACTCCTCCATCGCAATTCAGGGGAGAACCCTTGGCCATCTCTGGTCGTAAGGATATCTTTGATGATGCTCCTCTCTCAGGATGGGAAAAGATGTATTATCAACAAAAGTAACTATTAAAAATCTTGAGGAACATGTATCCTATTTGGAGAACCAACTTAAGGAGAAAAACGAGACATTCACGAATTGCAGTGCCAGTTAATGGCTAACCCTTCTACTAGCACAGACGCAGAGATAGGCAAATTATACCACCGAATTGATGAACTAAAGACTGAGTTGAAGAAAGGAAAGGCAGACTACGCCTCCCTAAAATTTGCTTTACAGAATCCTGACTCGGATTGATGAATTTGACCGCCCTGGGTCTTACTTGTGCCAAAATGTGACATCTTTCTTAAGTGTCTTGAATGTTGGACCTTAAAAAAAATAGTAGTAATGTGTA
Organism: Allium sativum; assembly: GCA_030737875.1. Lineage (NCBI taxonomy): Eukaryota > Viridiplantae > Streptophyta > Magnoliopsida > Asparagales > Amaryllidaceae > Allium > Allium sativum. The sequence goes on from CM060922.1 coordinate 227,969,028, forward strand.
TGGGACAGTTTATGGCACCATGGTATATAAACATGTTTGTGTGTCGTGTGGGTATATAAACATCTTTGACTGGTATATAAACATGTTTATGGCACCATGGCACACAAGATGCATCACACACTTTTGTTGGAACTAATACTATTATGGCATAGTACGCATGAAATAATTAATGAGTTAGCTTTTACTTTGTGTGCTAGTAAAACATTTCTAGATTGATAGATATTTCCAGGGACTCCCCCCTCCTAAGACAAGAAAATCTTGTCCCGAGGTTTTATCAAAGGGAATTTTAAACGTACGCTTGATCTTTTGCCCGAATATGTATTCTAGGGTCGCATGACGATGTGATTGCATATATATATTTAGCATAGTAAGTAACGAATTAGACGAATGCGCGGATTAAGGGATCTTCCCTGAGCAATACAGTAGGTTCCTACTTTCACTTGGGGACCTTTTAGGCAATCAGGATTCAACCATCAAATCGATTATATATCCCCTTCCTAAGGGTTAGAGCTTCATGACCCATATTAGGGTATCAAAATAAGGTTTCCAGAAAGAATCTTTTAACAGTGATAGGATTTTGAATCACTTCTCGAATTAGGGTGCAAGGTTAGGAATCTGTTTCCCATAGTAACGGAAATATGGTTCCAAACCAGATTTAGATTATTAGAAAAATCAAATATCTTCTTTCAATCACGGCTAAGCTTCCGAACCGACCCAGAATCAGCTACTTAAGATAGGGCCACAAATCCCTTTCCAGCCTTGAGTGAGGCCTGAATCACCCTAGATTTGGGTATTTGGAGATTGAAGACTAGAATCCCAATTCTGGTATTAATAAAAGTTCTAAACCAATCCTTATTCGGGCATTTAGAGATTGAAGACTAGAATTTTAATTTTTGGTATTAATAGAAACACCGAACTAACCCTTATTTGGGCACTTAGAGATTGAAGACCAGAGTTTTCACTTCTGTTATTAATAGAAACCCCGAGCCAACCCTTATTCGAGCATTTAGATATTGAAAACCAGAATTCCACCTCTGGTATTAACATTTCGCTACCCCTTTTGGGTTTGATTTATGAAGCAGAGGTTGTACGTGCTTCTTGAGCCACTCTCTGGCATTTGGTTACCAAAGCAAATGATGTATTGCTTTGTTGGCCAGTCTCGGGGCCTGTGCATCCGGTGCGCTTGGCTAGCTTATCCACAAGCAGGTCCCAAGGACTTACCCGACCTCCCTCCAGGAGGCGCCTTATCCTGACCATTGTAGCCATGATAAGGTCTTAAATACTTAAACCGGGCCATCATAGATGCAGAATTAAGGCTTACTCTTTTGATGCTCTGTCCTGGCCATTGTAGGTGATGATAGAGGCTTACACTCGACCTCCCTCCAAAGGGTGCCCGATCCTGACCATCGTAGGCGATGATAGGGGTTCACATTCCCTTCTGCGGGTAACGCGGAACATAAGCAGAGGTAGGACGTGCTCTTCTGCGATCAGAGGTAGGACATGCTTAGTTCATAGTAGAGGCAAGGTAATCATGGTGTGTAAGCCCATGATACTGTGTGTAATCCCATGATAGTGTCGGTTACATTCCTTCCAGAATATTTCCTTAAGTTATCGGCTTTTTCTTGTGTTGGGCTTTTGTTGACGGAAGACTCCGTTTTGTCGGTGGTGATCTGTTACCCCTTCACCGCCAACCTGTTCCGGATGCTTTATTTTAGTAGTAACAATGTTGATTCTTTAACTCATCAATCATGGCTAAGGAACACTGAATGATTCAAAGATACGGAATAACTTGGATGCAATTTCTCTTTCGCAAAGTGGTTCCTCGGCCTCCTCCGATACCTAAGAAATTATAGGATCGAGTGGTCTAACAAAATTTGAAAAACCACTCCTAACTGTGTTCATGGCTTTGAGTACCCATACTTGTTTATATAACAATCCATTCAAATCTATCCTTGTGCCTTTAGGAACCCAAATCTGTTTGAATTTGGTCAAAATTGATTTTATTAATTTTGGGAACCTCATTTGTTTGAATGGGTTATTATTAAACCAATATATATTTTGATTTTGGTTGGCCTTTCCATAACACAGGAAATTTTAAGAAATCGAGAATTTTCTAGAAGTTTGTTTTTCAGTTGAAATTTCAAATCCAAGTCCTTTATTATTTTCAAATATGGAATTATTTTACAAAAGAGAATTCGAAGAATTTTGACTCTTTGGAAACTTCTTAAATTTCAACTCAAAATCACCGACCTTGGATTTTAACAAGTTATTCTCAATTACAAGCTTCTCAATTTTGGTTTTAGGCTAAAAAATCTCAATTTCAAATTGTTTGCAGTTTTCAATTTCACTTTTTTCAAACTTTTCAATCTCCTTTTCAAAACCAACGTTTTTCCTCAAAAGCTCATTTAAAATTGATTTGGTTTTCAGCAAGCTTTCTTTCTCAATAAAATCATAGTTGGAGTTTTTAGCCATTTTAAAACTTTCCAACTCCTTCAAAAAATTGTTTTTGTTTTTAGTTCAATCTCGTTTACTTTTAAAAACATCATTTCCTTTTCAAGCTTCTGAAATTTATCATTGGGATAACTAAAACATTTTCCAAATTTATACATTTTTTATAATAAGAGTTTTCAATCTTTTTAATGTTTTCAAGTTTTAACTCCAAATCACGATTTTTATTGGTCAACTCAATATTTTTAGATTTTGGAATTTTATTTTTATATTGTAGACCCTCAATAGATTTAGTTAAAACAATAAAAAAATGAACTAAATATTCATATGAGTAATCTCCTGTCTTATCGTCTATTGAGTCTCCATCTGTAACTCTTGTGAAGCACACATCTAAGTTTGAGTTGACAATTGAGGGTTTTGAGCATTTGCCTTTTCTTACATACAGCAGATCGAGAGTTTTCTGCATATCATGCGCAGTTAAACAATGAGATAAATTTTAATTGATCATTACTAAGATAGGAATAAATAATATGCATAGCATGAGTATTTAAAACCTTATTCCGCATATTTAACATTTCTCTCATATTGATATAATATTCCAATATTTAATATTAACAGACTTTAAATAGGATCCCATTTCTGATTTCCAATTAAAAAAATATGTACCATTAAAAATAATTGGAATACGACTGAATTGGCTCTCGCTAGATTGACAACTAGGAGAAAACATGACCCTGGAGTTAATAAGAAACCTGCTCTGATAACACTTGTAGGATCTAGATTAACCCTAGAGGGGTGTTAATCGGGTTTATTGCAGTTTTGCAAGTTATTAAAAATATCACAACACAAATAATAATCAGAATAAATAAATGCGGAAAGTAAATGTCACACAGATATACCAAGCTTTGGCAAAACCTTGCCTACTTCTGCATCCCATGGTTTCGATATAAAATTTAAACAGTATCTATGCTTACAAATCCTATAAAATCGCGACACCCGATCCCTACTGTTCTAATCCTATGCTAAAAACCGTGCATTGAATTTTATCCCCTACATCAGATTTTCCCCGAATTACAAACCCATAACTCGTAAACCTTAGTTATAAATCCTATAACTAGAAACCATAGTTTTACAAAAAAATAGAAAACTGATGGATCGGTAACAATTGAAATATAAAAACAAAAGAATAAACTAAAAACAGAAAACCCCTTTATAAAATATAATATGTCGGCTAACATTTTCTTTCCTTCTCAAAAGAATGTCGATTTCTCTTTAAATCTCCAATGGCGGCCGAAGAATGAAATTAGGGTTTTTGCTACCCAAATTGAATCGCTACTTCAAATCTGGATGAATCTTCTGATGGGTCGACCGTCGTTGCTAGCTTGTCAATTGATTTGGGCTCTAGAGATCAAAATCAATGAGTAATTCTGGTTTAAAATTGTTAGCTCTCGAGTTTTGTTGTTTGATTTCGGTACTCATGTCGATGATGAATCTGGTGTATGAGTACGGTATAGAAACCCTTAATCCATTCTCTGATTTCCTTGAATCTTGGTTTGATTGCTGCATGATTTGTTGATTAAATATGTGTCCCTTGATGATTTTATGGAAACAATTGATTATTTTTAAGAAGACTTTCCACGAATGAATTTCCATGTAATCAACAAATTGTTTTTTGAAAAATTGGAACTTGCCAAAAAAAGTTTGCATATTGATTATTTCCAGAAATTTGTCTTCGAATGAATTTCAGAATTGCTTGAACACGTGCATACACTTGATTTGCTCTTGCTATTTTCTGGAAACATATGAATGAATTTCCTTGACCTTAATTTGCACATTCGAAATCTTTTACTGTGAGCATTCAAGGCTTCATGCATTGTTTTTTCTACCTATAACAATTCGAGCTTTGAATTGTTTACTTGTGGCTTGGCACAATTATTTCAGCATGTTCATTTATATACATACATATATATATACACATAAGTGTGTGTGTATATATATGTTTAACTATTGCCATTATTATGTTGCTTTTTTCATTAAGCTGATGACGTGAACCATTTTGGTGCTGCCTTGACCATGTCTTGTCCACTTGAGATGTTGGTCTAGCTTTCCTTACTTGACCCTTGGTGATGTGTCTATGGTTCATCGTGTTTCGCTTGAAACTGAGTTTTCACTGTTGCATGTCTTTCGTTTGACCATTCTTGTGTGCTTCCTCTGCAAACTACTTGTTGAAATGCCATGACATCTCAGTCAATCTGGCTTTCATGTACACTGTGTGTACACCTGTGTTGTATTTGCACATGTATGCGATACTGCTGTGTCCATGGCTCCCCATTACTTTTGTATATAAACTGGTCATTTGTATAATGCTACATAACACAATTATACCATAGCGGTTTTGTTGTGCCTCACATTTTTCTTTCTTCATGAACATGCATAGGGATGGAAATGGGTGGGTAATATGCCGGGAACGCATCCTTTGCCTCCATCCCCTCTACCCATTTGTGGCCACCGTCCCCGTCCCATGCCCATTTAATACCCATCGGATTCGGGTAGGGGAATACCCATCCTTTATGGGGAATCCATTAGGTACCCATTAAGGAAAGATGAAGAAAAAAAGATAATAAATAAAAATAAAAGGAAAAACAACAAATTTAAATTTAAATTAAACAAATGTTAATATTAGTTATATTTTCGAATCGAACGTAATAAAGGAAGATGAATGGTCAATATTGAAACGACCCGAACTTCCCCGTGAAGGAAAGCACGGATTGAGTTGAGAACAAAATGAACCAGAACACAAACAGAAGAAAATTTCATTCCTTATTACAACAATCGCATCAGAATACAAGAATATATAGAGTATGAATGAATACTGTACATCAGAAAAATATCAGGGATTACAATACATTACATAGCAGCGGAAAAATAATACAATACACAACTAAAGATGATATACAGATACAGAGCTTTCCGGATATCGTTCCAGCTGTAAATCAGGATCATGTGAATATAAATCTGCAAAACCAAAACTACTAGCTGCCCGTTTTGAAAATAAAGGGCACCCGGAGTTTAGGTTAAAACAATAAACTCCAGGTCTGTCATGTAACTGGTGTGAGAACTAAAACAGTTATTAATTTGATTTTTAAAGTTAGGTAATTCAAGGGACCACGCCATATAACACGAAACGGGTTTACCCCCAAGAATACTAGTGCATAAAACAAATAGCGCAATGCTAAATAAAGAACAATGAAGCTATTATAAGACTCAGGTCCCATCACACAATGCAACACAAGCCGGAGGATAGGGTTTTTACCTTATAATAGCCAAAAATGCTTCGTACGTGAAATTTCATCTTTTATTATTACTATAAGTGTATAGTGTCAAAACAATTGCAATCATAAGTATCAATCATAGACGGCATAAACGCCCCATACCACTATGTCGCCATATATAGGACTACAACTAAAACCGAAATGTCACATATTGGAAATTGGATTTCCGTCATGAGTCGTGGCAAGGGACAATCTCCTCACCGCTTCGGGACACTCTAGCAAATGCCCCAGGACTACACACTCTGGGTAGCCCTTAGAATCGACTGGGCCGGTCCTCTCTTACGTTTGCAGATTAGTTATTCCTAAACACACGTTTCCCGATCCTATCAGACCTATACCATCGGCTTCGAAGAGACCGATATATCCGAGGTGCCTCGCATTCCAACATACACAAAGGTATAAAAATCAACGATGTTAGGGCTAGTAAAACGCTGACACCACCCATATCTAGAAAGAAACGTCGTGTTCTCCCAGCAGTCCTTATCCTGTTTTTGACTCATACCGAGGTGTGAGGCTCGCGAATTAACGCAATACACAAAGCTACGATGTATTAAAGCCGTGCTTTGATCACCAACCACAAGACTCTGCTTTTCAACAGAAGCCTTGAACATTTGCATCTCAGTATGCCACACAAGCAATTCATGCCATGCGACTGATATCTACCGATATATAACCTCTGAGTTCGTACGTCTCAGAGAAGGGCGTTAAGAAAGAGAATAAATTCTCCACCGCCAAACAGATATATATTTAATAGAAATCAATCAGCACCGAATAAAATCCAATGTCAGACACAACAATCCATTTACAAGTCCGTTCTGGGTCTGAACGAAACCGGAGGTACTTTATACCTCGCATATCCATTGATCTCCAAATACGTCTGGAAGATCACCAACTATTTCCCTCCTCTTGGGTGTACAGCCCAATCAAGATCACCAGTAATCGTCCAAACGATGTGAAGACCTCTGGTCTTTAACCACCGTCTTCATCGTCGACTTATCGTCGATTCAGTTATTCAAAATGGGTATAGACCCGACCTTTCCGAATAACTCGCGTATATAATAAACATGTGTTATAAAAACACACATATGTCTCATTCCAATTCTGAATATTCTTTTATTTAAATATTCACATCTTTAGGGATTTGTTCCCATTAATTTTATCAAAGATAAATTCTTTAAAATTATTCTTTAATCTTCCTTTGGATATCATTTCAAAACAAATTATGGTTTTCCAAAATAGTCGGGATTAACGAACCATACCGAAGTAATCATTTATTTATTTCCCAATACCAATCTATTCATCCCATAGAGAAAAACTGTTATTACCCCATAACTAACACCACAGTGTTATCGATAAATTTAATTACCATTTCCCGTTCAAATCTAATTGAAGATTTAGCTATCGCTCAGGCAAAACTGGTGATACTCCGTTCTCAATCATTTCCTATACTTGATAATTTAAATTATCAATTCACCTTTCAATCTAATTAAAAATTCATTAAAACGCCACTTGGTTTTAATCTTTCCAAATATCAAAATTAATGATTATTTAACTTTGGTAAATCAGACATGTCGCATCGACAATCTACACCGCACTATTGATTTCTACCGATATATAACCTCTGAGCTCGTACATCTCAGAGAAGGGCGTTAAGCAAGAGAATAAATTCTCCACTGCCAAACAGATATATATTAAGCAGAGATCAACCATACAGTTCGAAATACAATGAAAAACATGAAATCCTGCATTTTACTGGATTAAAGAACTAATGTCATTTAAAACATAGTTCACGATAAACCCAAATCACATTCCATTAATTTTGGAATATTCACGGAAAAACAAATCCATATATAATCGATATCAATTTCCGTATCCGACCAATAATATAAATGGAATAACGGCAAAACCTTTTAAATTCCATATGTATTAACAGTCTTCCTTCATAGAATTTCATTTCGATTATTATCAAATCGAATTCCATTCAATCCCAATTCAATATATTAAACTGGAAAACGTTACTTTGGAAAATCCCATTAAATCTCAATAAAAAGATTTATAAATTCCAAATCACATTTCACTATAAATCGGGTTAAAGAACGAATGCCGTTAAAACACAGTTCACAATAAATCCGATTCACCTTCTATTAATTATCGGGTCAAAGAACAATAAACCCCAAAAATCAATTCTAATTCAATTCCAATTAAATATATTAATTAATTAGTATACTTCATTAAATCTAAATAAAAAGATTTAATCTTTTCTCAATTGGGTTTAAGAACGGTGTTGATGAATACACCATTCATGACAAACCCAAATCCCATTTGATATTAAATACAAGACTCTGAATAGAAAATATATCGGCTTATATTCAATATCAAATTCTGAAACCAACAAATATCGCTTCAGAAATAACGATATAAAATATATCTTCCAAATTTCCATAACAATACCCGTATAATCCTGAATCCAATATCGAAATATTATGATGATAATTTCGATGCAAATTCGTTCCAATTAATATATTGGAAATTTTGGTTATTCGTAAAAAACATTTTAAATCCAATTTATTTATTTTAAAAATAATTGAATTATAATTCTAGTTCAAAACTAGTCCATTTCGATAAAAATACATTTTTTATCTTTTCAAATATGGAATTTTTCATCCCAATTCTTTCCAAATCATTTATTATGATTTTACACAAATTATCGCTATTTTTAATAATTTTATCAAGGCCCGTACGGTCGATTTCCATAAACGGCCATCGAACTGCACTTACAACGACCTTTTCCAAATTTGCTTTGGACATAATTCCAAACCCAACCATCAGATTTCTAATTTTTCATATTCGTTAGAAAGCTCTTTTCGATACGAACCTAACAGTTCTAGTTTTAGGAGAATCCGACGGTCGGATCTCCCCTAATATCCGTTCGAAGTCAATGGTCGAAATTCGCGAACTGCAGCAGCGCGACGCGTTCTATTCAGGCCATTATATATATAATATATTATATATATTTCGTCGATTTCCGTTTAACACATATTTTATAAACCGTTTTAAATTCATTTTCAAAACGATTTCAATTTCATATTCAATTTCAAATCAAAATTGAATATTCCATATCATCGATATATAAATGATAGTATTTTAAAAACAATATTTTTTGAAATCGATTCCTTTTCGATATTCATTGTAATAATGAATAAAATCGATATAAATATCGTTCACGTTAAAATGGCGTCAATCTAATCAACATAGCTATATATATTTAAATATATTCGTGTCTATCCCAAATCAGACATCAAAATCATATTTTGACCTTTTACTGAATATTCTTTTAAAATATTCATCATTTTAAAATATTCGTTATTATAAAATATTCATCATTTTAAAATACTCGTTATTTTAAAGTATTCATTATTTTCTGAACTGGAATCAGACATGGTCAAATACCATATAATTTGATTTGTATGGATTTCATACACACATGTACACTACGATAATCAAACACAGTCAACCATCATCCAAAGTGCATTCTATACTACATAAACATCGAATATAAATATTTAACGCTTACAATAGCTTGTCAATCGATCGATCGACATACAACTAATTATTGGGACTAGTGTTTGTCATATATCATCCCAATACCCGTGTGGGGTTTCAAACAATCAAACACAGGTTTTATTTGTGCAGTTGGGCGATGTGTAAACTTTATCGTCCCAATCAATATCAATCAAATGTGTGTACATAAACAAATCATCCGATTTGTTTATGAATATTTATTTTATTCATATACACGTTAAATTATATTTTTAACTATAAAATATTTTAACTATAAAACATTCTATTTCATTCCACATTACCACCAATTTTCACAACAACATACAATCAAACAAACAAGCCGTCCATGGTCTGTGGACGATGGGTGTCGGGTGCTGCTAAGCACAGTCTGCATTCTGGTGTACATTTTAACTAGAAAATAAAATCAAAGTGAGAAGTTCTCACCTTGGGGTTCCACTCCGTCATTCTTTAATTCTGAACGGTTCGAATTTGCCCAAAATTTCAATGCAATCTTTTGCACGCTGTTCACATTAAAAAACACATTTTTATCTCACTATATATACAATAAAATTAGATTTTTATTTCGCTACATATATAAAAATCATATTTTTATATTCTCTATTACATAAAAATTCTATTTTTACTACTCTACATAAATAAAAATCATATTTTCATATCTTCTATATAATAAAAATTATATTTTTATTATCTCTAAAACATAAAAATCATATTTTTATTATCTCTACAATATAAAAGTCATATCCTTATGTTGTATAAAAATCTAAACTTCTTTTAAACACATTAAAAATTATAGCTTGGTTTAAAATAAAAATCATTACTTTATCTAAATTAAAAATCAAATCTTTATCCTTCATTCGTATAAAGAAAAATCCAATTTTTTCTTTTATGAATTAAATACCTTAACGTTACTTAAACTAATTTAAACATTTAAAATAAATTAAAAAGAAACAAACAAAAAAGAAGAACTTACAGCGAATCGGAGGAGAGGGGTGTTTGGTGTTGCGTCGGAGGTCAGGGGAGGGTGTAGCGGTCGCCGGAGGTTGGGGGTCCGGCCAAAGGCGGTGGCGGTGGTCTTCGTTGGTGGATAGGGTTAATAACGTGGGGGGGGGGGTTCAGAGGAGAAGCAAGGGAGAGGGAGGAGAGCGCGGAGGGGAAGAAGATGGGGGGCTGACGCGAGGAGGAGGAGGTGACGGGGAAGAGGAGGGGGGCGCACCGTTCTTGAATTGGGGGGGGGGGGTGGGGGTTTATGCGTTGGAGCAGAAAAAAGGGGGAGGGGGAGGAGGAGGAGGGGAGGAGGGGGAAGAAGGAGAACTGGAGAGAGGGGGGCGTCGTCGGTGCCGCCGCCGCAGGGGCCGCACGGCGGTGGTCCCCCCCCGGGTCATCATTTTTTTCTCTTTCATTTTTCGATTTTGATTTTGAAAAGGGGGGTTTGACTTCGCAGAAGAAAAAGGAAGGGGTTGGTTATATAAATATTTATATATTTTATTATTTTTAAATTTCAAAAAGCAACTTTTTATTTCGAACTCGAAATCGAACCCGCCGACTGTCGTCCATAGCTAATTACCCTCATCCTAAATACAATGGGATATGTATCGTAAGCCAATTTGATCGTTTCGATCAGTTTCCACCAAAATCAAAATATAAATCTATATATTGAATTTGAACGCTTATTTCAATTTACCGGGGCCACATATTGACTAAAAAAAATTCCCGAAAAATATTTTCTACCTTCGGATTGATGATACAATCCTAACAAAACTAATTTCGTCAAATTCTGAGACCGTTTGAAAAATGGCCATTTTCTGGTCGGTCAAAATTGACTAAAACTGTTAAAACACGTTTTATTTCACCACGCTTGCATATTGATTTCAAAAATTACGAATTTTGTAATCTAGCAATAACTCGACATCCCGGATCCAACAAAAGTGGTTTCATCGAAAACAGAGGTTGTTCGCAAAATTTCCATTTTTAAGGGCCAGAATTGCATAACGAGTATTCTGAATTTTCATCTGGGCATAACTTTTTATTCCCACTATGAAATTTCAATTTTTCGGATTCGTTGGAAATATATTCTCAAATAGATTCTAATATTTTTGGTTTCGCTAAAATCCTGTTTATTTTGAATCCTGTACATTCATTTGAAATTTGAAATCGAATTTTCAAACTTCCGTTCCATTTTCAATTCCCATTTTCAAACTACCGTGCCATTTTCAAACATTTCCGCTTATTGAAAATTGGCATCCAAAGTAATTAATGATTCTTCATAATTTGGGTAAGGGCCGTAAGGCTCCCACGAGGTGCAACCACCGCTTATTGATCATTTGTAGTGCACATCAGCAGCGGTGAGCGGACCGCACCTTTCCCATTTCATCAGGTTCGATTATTCCTATTTCTATGGGTTTTAATATGATCTGTTTTGTTTATGTGAACTCTCCATCGCCGCCTTAAACCCTATACTTTTGCCCTAAAACCAAACCACAGAATGTAACGATGACTTCTCGCTTAATATCCTCCTTGGCACGCTGCTCAATTCCTAGGGTTTCTTTTATTTCCAGATCTCAATTTTACTCGACTACTCCTCTCATCTCAACGACTTTGATGCTTAGAAATTTAATCAGCAAACCTTGCTGCGCAGTTTCTTTCAGATCCGCTTCTTCAAAAAGTTTAGCGAGTGAGAATGATAAGGTCAAGTGTGACGACAAGGATCTCTTGCTTGTTTTGGAATCGCTGATCGCTGAGAAAAATATGGTAATAATACTCATTAACCCTTTCGCTCTTTTTATTGAACGATACTGCAATAACGTTTATCTTTTATTTAAAGTTCTGAATTCAAATTCTAATTTGTAAATCAGAACTTTACATATTTGTTTTTTGGCATTTCAAAACAAATTATTCTGAATTTGCAAGCTTAGCATATATCCTCTAGCATGATTTATATGTCTTGTTACTTTGTCGTTTGTAAAAGAAAAAAATTGGAATGTTGCATGCTTATCTTCGATCATCAAAGCCTGTATATATTTGGATTCTGTACTCACTACTGAGTGCATGCCAGTTAAAAAATAATCATATTATGCTAATTGTGATTTTTAGCGACATTAAATAAATATAAAGGAACATTTAATTCCGTTGGCTCTGTACTTAACTTTGAAATGCTGGCAAGACTGGGCTAATTTTGTAAAGAGTCAGAATTTTCATCGTCTAGCATTATAAAGCATAACAGGGGTTCCAAATTTGATAAGTAGAGTATACTAATACTTAGGCTTTAAGAATAGGATCATGGAAGGGTGGGATACTAATAATTATAGATTCTAATGAGGTCAAAACAGATACCACATATTCAAAGGCCTCAAGCTTAACCAGAACCACATTCAATCATAAGAGTCAACATGTTCAAACATCAACCAATTTCCCTTTTTTAGAGCGAAAAGAAAAACACATTCGAAAATGAAATTTTCATCCAAAATTTACATGTACTATAACTTTGCAGGTTTTTTTTTTGGACCAATAAATTATATAATAAGGAAGCCTCTTTTGAATTCTTATTGTTTTGTTGATGGGGGTAATTATGACATAATCTTGTCAAAGGAAATTTCAGATCAATTTCTTTGGCATTAAGCAGACTGAAAATTATTATATTAATAGCATATACTGAAGTAGATATATGTCATACAGTTAGATTGTCATTTGTAGAAGAAAAAGTTGAAGTGTTTTATGGATGAGTTATCTCTATCAACATGTTTGTTTCTTCTTCCTTCGTCTAAGCGAGCAGTTTTATGCTGCAATTTTACGTTCTTCGCATATGCTGAAGTAACATTTTTACCCCGTTATTGCACTATAATTCTGCACACCAAAAATAATATAGTTATTTTGTTGCCTCATAGCAGGCGTTTCTTTTTACAGTTGCCTAATGAATAATATATCTTGTTGAAGTGAATTTGCGAACTTTAGCACATTGTCCTCTAGCATGAGTGATAAAGTTACTTGATGGGTCTATCATTAGATGACCAATAATTTATCCTAGTTTCAATGATACGTGAACACAATCAAAACTAACTGATGATGTTGTTCTTTACCATTATAATAATTATTTCAAATCATTAATATGTACTTTTATTCTGGCATTTTAACAAGGAAAAGTGTTGCCAAAGGATTTTCCATTTGAGATTATTGATAATCCTCAAGGAAAATCAATTACACTTAAGAGAGAATATGACGGTGAGCAGATCGAAGCTAATGTGTTCAAGTATTTTGAATCCGAGTTATCTCTAGATGTTACCGTAGACAAGCAAGTTGGCCGTACTTTAATATTACGTTGCAATCTCACACCAGATGGTTTCGAATCTTGTAGCATGTCACTGGAAAGTTCAGAAAACTCCCATGGAAAATATTTTGAAGGGCCTGTTTTGTTGTAAGATTTATTTATACTTGCTGAGATTGCTTGAAGCTTATCCTTACCTTTGTCTAACTTTGCATTTGGAAATTGCTTTCTTTTATTTAATTAAATCTATTAATACTCCTGACCTGAGGGGGTATGTGGATTTTTAATCATTATTAAAATTTGAAATTATTATTATTCCTTTTTTTTCCTGTCTATACAAGCCATTTGAAATAAATATTGTCCATCTTAAACATTTAGACGTGACGTTAGTAATTTTTGTGAAATTTTGCAAATCATCCAATTAATCATGAATATTCTTAAGCTTACTATAGATTGTGAAATTTTGCAATTCACCATTGCTAAAGTCTACTAAATACATAAAGGTCTACTAATAAAAAGTTGGAAATAAGGTTTTTTTTATTCCAAAAGGTCTACTAAATACATTGTGTGGTATCCATATTTTCCCACAAGGTTATCAATAATAAAATGATAAAATTTATTTACAACTGGCATTCCATTGTATAAAACAGCATGTAGATTTTTTTTCTTTCTTTTTTCTGTTTCTTTTGGGAAGTGCAAACCTATTATCTTAGCATATATTGAAAGTTTATTCATTTTTCAATTATTTACATGCAACAGACGCTACAATAAAAGGCTTTAGTAGATCTTTATCTATGCATTTAGCTAATTCACTTCATCTGGATAAGTAATACGTGTTGATGAGTATCTTTCTCATGTTGGTTTTTTCCTTAATCTTAAAACCTTTTCAGTGATTCAGACGAGAGGTTGGAAAGTGCCTTTCAGGAGTACTTGGCTGCAAGAGGTTTCAAAAAATCTATCTATGATTACTTGGATTATCTGATGGACTAGAAGGCTTCTGCTTGGCAGAGAATCAAGGGGTTTATTGAGAAGTGATCTGTCCATTAATGGTTTTTTTCCTGATAACAATTTTTGGTTCATTTTATCCTTTAGGGTATTTTCCTGATAACCAAAGGAGTTTTTACCCTTAAGGGTAAAAGGAATAAAAAATTGTACCATAAGGACAAAGGGACAAAATTTTATCCTCAAGGACAAAATTTAGTGTAAAGGGAGGAATTCAGGGGTCCACTATAATTTCTCCTTTTACACTAACACATGTCCTTATGGACAAAATTTTCCTCCATTGTCCTTATGGAACAGTTTTAGGTTCATTTTGTCCTTCAGGGTATTTTCCTTGAGGGTAAAACCCCTCTGGTTATTCGGTTGGATTTGTTTAAATGGCATTAATTACCGATCAAGCATCTGTGAAAGGCATAACTTTTTGCACTATGTTTAATGAGACTAGAACTAGAAGTAGTGTCATATATTCTTACTATAGCGTCTTGATCAGTTTTATATTTCAGAGGTTTTGCTTATATGATTTGTTTATTATTTGTATCACACCTCTTTTAAGTTTAATGCAGTACTGGTGCTTTTTTTTGATGAATTTTAGATTCTTTCCTCAATCTTTGTTGAAACATGAATGATGTGCCTCCTTCAAAGTGTTTTTTGTTATTCTTAAATGTGCAGGGTCTAGTTTAACCATAGAAGTAGGTGAATGTGGTTTATTGTGGTTTTGCAAGTTATTAAAAATATCGCAATGCAAATAATAATTAGAGAAATAAATGCGGAAAGTAAATGACACTGATATACCAAGCTTTGGCAAAGCCATGTCTACTGCTGCATTCCCAAGTTTTCTATATATGATTGAAACTCTCTCTATGCTTACAAATCCCCGTAAACTCGCGACATTCGCTCCCAATTGTTCTAATCCTATGTCGAAAACCCTGCACTGATCTTTATCCCCCAGATCAGATTTTTACCGAATTACAAACTCGTAAACTCTAACTATAAATCCTATAAATAGGAAACTAGAAAACTGATGGATCAATTACAATTGAAAAATAAAAGCAGAAGAATAAACTAAAAACAAAAATAACCTTTATAAAATATAATATGCCAACCAACATTTTCTTTGCTTCTCAAAAGAATGTTGGCCTCTCTTTAAATCCTCAATGGTGGCCTAAGAATGAAATTAGGGTTTTTGCTACCTAAATCGAATAGCTACTTCAAATATGGATGAATCTTTTGATGGCTCGATTGTCGTTGCTAGCTCATCGATTGATTTGGGCTCTGGCGATCCAAATCAGTGTGAGTAATTCTGATTTAAAATTGTTTGCTCTCGAGTTTTTGTTGTTTGATTTCGATACTCATGTCAATGATGAATCTGGTGTATGAATAAGGTATAGAAACCCTTAATCCATTCTCTAATTTCCTTGAATTGCCTTGCTTTGATTAGTGTGTGATTTTTGCTCTTGTGTGATTTGTTGATTAAAAAAAAGCATATGTCACTTGATTTTATGGAAACAATTGATTGATTTTAATAAGACTTTCCAGAAATGAAATTTCCCTGTAATCAACAAATCAATTTTTGAAAAATTGGAACTTGCCAAAAATGTTTGTTTATTGATTTATTTTCAGAAATTTGTCTTCGAATGAATTTCAGAATTGCTTCAACATGTGCATTTCAATCTTGCCAAATTTGCTCATTCGAAAACAAGAAATCATTAGAACACATGATTTTCTCTTGCTATTTTCTGGAAACATATGAATGAATTTCCTTGACCATAATTTGTGCATTCGAAATCTTTTTCTGTGAGCATTCAGGGCTTCATGCATTGTTTTTTCTACCTATAACAATCCAAGCATTGAATTGTTTACTTGTGGCTTGGCATTATTATTTCAGCATGTTCATTTGGGTACACATATATATATATATATATGAGTATATGTATATATACACGCGCACACACACACACACATAAGTGTGTATATATACGTTTAATTGCTGCCAATATTATGTTGTCTTCTTTAAGCTGATGACCTGAACCATTTTGTTGCTGCCTTGATCATGTCTTGTTCACTTGAGATGTTGGTCTGGCTTTCCTTACTTGACCCTTGGTGATGTGTCCATGGTTCATTGTGTTTGGCTTGAAACCGAGTTTTCACCATTGCATGTCTTTCCTTTGACCATTCTTGTATGCTTCCTCTGCAAATTGCTTGTTGAAATGTCGTGACACCTCTGTGTCAATCTGGCTTTCATGTACACTATGTGTACACCCTTGTTGTATTAGCACATGAATGTGATACTGCTATGTCTAGGGCTGTCAATTTCCTACACGACCAGTGACCCGACCTGAAACCCGCACGGAAATTAGCAGGTTAAACCGTCCCGTTTAGTTAGTGGGTCATTTTCGGGTCAAGCCGAATTTCACCCGTTTATAAACGGGTGGGTTTAGGGTTGACTTGCTAACCCGATTTTGACCCGCCAAACCCGATTATATGTTGTATCTCTTCCATACCGTTAGTCTTTTATGTATACTATTAGTGTTAATCTTTTATGTATGCAATAATCAGTATGCTCGTATATGTAAGTTGTTATATTTTACTAATTTATTCTTGTATGTTGTTAGTTATATTTTACTTATAACATATGCATCTCTTCCATACTGGTAGTCTTTAATTTATGCAGTATGGGAATGAATACTTATGTATAGAAAATAATTTTTGGATATGATGATTTCATGCTTTATATATGTGTTGCATGTTGGTGACTTTGCAACTTGTTGCGTGTTGGTGATTATATAACAGTGTACATGTTGGTAATTTGGCTCTTTTGTTGCTTATATTAGTAGGCAATATCTATCAATAGGTCAAACAGGTAAACCCGACCCAATATGACCCGACATGACCCATTTAGTTAAATGGGTTACGCGGGTCGGGTCGGGTCAACCCGTTTATAAACGGGTCGGGTTAGGGTTGGGAAAATATGACCCGTTTAATAAACGGGTTGACCCGACCCATTTATAAATCAACCCGAACCCGACTTGACCCGACCCGAACCCGACCCGACACGACCCATTGACAACCCTAGCCATGTCCATGACTCCCCATTACTTGTGTATGTAAGCTGGTCACTTGCACCATGCTGCATATGACACTTGTATCATAGCTGTTTTGTTGTGCCTTGCATTTTACTTTCTTCATGAACGTGCATGCTTTCATTTTGTCCACATTGACCGAAAAGTGCAGTGTCACAGACCTGCTTGTATTTGGAATCTTAAACTTGTCATTTTGGAGTACACATGAACCTGGAGTGTCTTGTTGTTCTTGTAACTTGAACTTGTGCATGATAAAATTACTATCACTACAAGAAAAAGTTATATTAATAGCAAGTAAGGATGACAAGAGAGTTTGTCTTGCCATAATTAAGTGGTTAGTGGCTAACAAGGGTGGAGGATGACGTGTATAGCTGCCTTTATTATTACCATTTACGCCATTACTGCTAACATGAATTTTTTTTGGCATTTCCCTCAATCGTTTTTTTTCGTTGCCGCTCTAAAATCACTTTACCCATTTTCTTCCTTCTTTCCTAATTAACATGAATATTCTTTATTCTGGCTCCACCGCAACCTTCTCCTTCCCTAATCATTCTTCCTTTTCTCCTTCTAATCATTCTTTACCTCTAATCGCTTGTTCCCCTTTGCCACTCAATGTCACGTTGTTTGTCATCAGAGTCCGTAGCATATTTCTCTTGATCCCCTTGGCAACTTCGTTTGATTTCGACTGTCATCAATTTACATCAGGTAATTCCTCTTTTTGCTGTTCGATTTCATTTTAGATAATGTATTATTTCGATTTCACGCGAATCCTTATATGTTGTCCTATTTACGTTAAAGTCGATTCAGATTAGGGTTATCTCTTTGTTAGAGCAATTACATATAGGGTTATCTATAGGTTTTGCAGGTAACGACAAAAGGAATCAATTTCGTAGCTAAAGTGAAAACTGATGGTGAGAAAGGTGAGAAAGAGAAGCATAGGAGCTGGGCGATGTCTTCTCTTCATCAAGATAAGGGAACAACAAGATAAGGGAAACATAATATGTTGATTAATCCATATTTCCTACTTCACAATAACTGGCAATGGTCTTTTTTTCCACTCCGATGATCACAAAACAGGTGGTCTGGAGAGAGTGCCTTGTAGGTGTTGGATTTAGTAGGATCATATTTGTCTCCTTTTTGAGGGAAGCAAGAGTTACATGAACCACATTGCGTCCATGTTAAACTGGTCCCTGTATCCAAAGCTAGATTATGTTTTGACTTACCAATCAGCAAAGGGACCACACACATAATTTCACTCAGCACAAGTTTCATATGCGTACTTGAAGGGAGAATAGTAAATTACATAGCACTAGCGATGTATGATTATTTAATACTTAAAAATATTGCTTTTTATTTTATTAATTACACATTACTAGAGCAATGCAGTACTCAGTTATAGTTGTAGGCAAAAAAAATTTAGCCTTCTAGTAACAGATCTAACAAAGCAAATAGCCACTGTTAAAAGTTGACAAACAACTCGTATGTGTGCTTACTTTTGCAATTATAACAAATGGTCTGGGCACATACAGACGCACCTACACATATCGTATTTGTGCTTACTTTTGCACATGCATATGGATATCGATGTATAATATGTATATATGCATGTG
Organism: Allium sativum; assembly: GCA_030737875.1. NCBI lineage: Eukaryota > Viridiplantae > Streptophyta > Magnoliopsida > Asparagales > Amaryllidaceae > Allium > Allium sativum. Next base: position 227,988,337 of record CM060922.1, read on the forward strand.
TGTTTGTATACATATGAATTTTTTTACACGTAAAAGGGTGTGAGTCGGGGATAAGACATATTGACTTCCAAACATGTCACTCCAAATTTTAGTCAAATTGAACCAAAGGTTAAAAGATTTAAACCCCTCAAGGTTATCATTAAATTTATGCATAGTAATTTTTTTAATGTGTTATTACTATGATCTAACAGTCAACATGCTTTCAAAAATGGATATGGGATATTGTTTCTAAATTGGAACAATTGACTGCAACTTTTTTATAGGTTAAGCAGAGATGCTAGATTTGATAAAAAACCAAATAAAAAAGATGTTGACTATAAATTTCCAAAAGACTTGGTTTCCATGTATAGTGAAATAATTTTTACATAAATAAACTTTTCATGGTTTCCTTGAATTTCTTCATTAGTTATAATGATTGACATTGTGCAACTTACAGTATAATGAGTTTGGAGTGCACTCAGGGTATTATAATTTGCTTAAATTCAGTGCTAGTTCAATAACTAGTAGATTCTGTTAGAGAACCCCGAATTATCACAAAACCAATTGTCAATGTGAAGGGTGAACTCATTATAGTTATACAGGATTCATTTTACAAATTCCCCAATGTGGGACTTGTCTCAACACGCCCCCGCACGTGTGGCGTATCATGAGCCTAACACGTGGACCTTTATATTGGGTGACGTGGATAAGTGTGGCATTGTGCGCACGAATTAAACCCGCTCTGATACCATGTTAGAGAACCCCAAATTATCACAAAACCAATTGGCAATGTGAAGGGTGAACTCATTATAGTTATACAGGATTCATTTTACAAATTCCCCAATGTGGGACTTGTCTCAACAGATTCAATGTTTTGTTCAGGTTTAATGCTGAATTATTCTTGGTGAATTTGAAACTTCTACACTATCATAATAGCCGATACATACTTTTATTCTTTGCAGCAGATCATGAGGGTCTTACGCATAGAAATTTATCACTAATGCTAATTGCAACCATTTGCTAAAATTCTATATGAAATAACTAGTGAATTTGACTCAAGGACGAAGTCAAGATTTCAACAGCAAAAGGAAACAAATTCATCAAAGTATGGCAATTTTTATCATTGACATTTTAGGTTCGATATGCTTTTAGAAGTTTTCGATATTTCTATTGTAACAATTGGAATTTATGTAAAAGATCAACGTGTATCTATTTTTTGGCTTGTTGTTTGATTTTGTAACTTCAAATAGACTTTTAGTTGCTTTGTTTATATGCGAATAACATGCGAATATTTATGTTGTGTTTTGATTCAATATTATGTGATTTATATATCGAAATACTAATTTTTGGTTTTTAGTTATTTGTGATATATACTTTAAAATTTTGAATTATCTTACCTTTTATTTCAAAATTCGAACTCAAAAGCCAAAAAGCTATTATGAAAATGTGTTTTTCCCCGTATTGACTTTTTATCTTTTTGACTTATAAGTCGTTACTTATACAAACTTTTTGACTTTTTAACTTCTTAAAAGAAAAATCTCTTTTCATATGTATAAGTACTTCTGCTTTGAGTTGCCAAACGGGCCCTAAGTCGGAAATCAAAGTGAGACGGTAAGAAATACGTACATTTTTAATTTATGAAACATGATATTGCTTCTACTTGAAATAGGAGGCAAATGTAAGCAAATTATGGTGAGATTCTTATATGCATGAAATCATTTATTACTATTTATGAATCCAAGATTGGAAGGTCTTTATCAACAGATGGTTTTTACTTTCTTATCAATTGACCACAAAACCTTCTTTTTAAGTTGGAAACTAAAATAACACAGTAAGAAATGCATAATTTTTGAATATACAAAACAAAATATTGGTATTACATGAAACATGAGGTAAATATAAGTAGATTACCAAACCAACTTTCAATCTCTAAGATCAGACTGGTGGAAGCTTCAATATAATGTAGGATTTGAATTAGAGATGATGACGAAGGATTAGCTTGCGTACAAAGGATTATCTTGCGCACATGTTACAAAGGATTGACATTAAACTTGAAGAAAACATTTATTGGGTCAAAGTAAAGCTATGTTTTCAAGAATGCAACTTACATTTCCATATACGAAAAAAGACAAAATTATTCAAATATCATCAAAAATTATATACTAAAAACATATTCTGTTTGCCATAAAAGACTGCTTTTTTATTTTATAGTGTTTTATGGAGCAATTTGAGAAGTCGCTTCATTCAACTTCGTTTTTTAAGGATTATGGAAAGTAGTGAAAATAAAATATGATTGAAAGTTGATTCATCATATAAATAAAATTATAGGAAAAATTATTAACGGATAAAATGTAAATTTAAACCATCTAATACTCTAGTTCAAAAAAATGACTTTATCGTATTAAAAAGGTTAAAAAGGGTGTTTAAAAGATATTCAATATATCAATTGCCTTTTTAATTCATGATTGTCGAGCAATGTAGTGATTAAGCACTTAACCATCTATTCAAAGAGGTAGAAAAACATTAAAGGAAAACATGATAATTCCTTAATAAGTAAAGAAATCACTTTAAATATTATACTGATATATGCTTGCTGGAAGGCTAAACTATTTATAGATGTTAAAAGAAGTTGTGTAGGAAAACCTTCAAAAGTTACCTCTTGTTACCATGCTTCATGTCGATTTCATCTTAGTATCAGCTTACTTCACAGCAGGTTTTTTGCAATTTTTTTATCATCAGATTCTACACAATATGGAAAGAACAAATAACGGAGATGTTTAACAAATATCAGTTTTCAAAGCCAAATCCGAATATGAAATCAGACCTGTGATTAGAGCGAGCTATAACAATTTCAGATTATTTTATGGTATTATCAGCTAAACTATGAAAAAAAAGGTTACCAAATTCATCAGAAGTTACCTCTTAGTAGCGTGCTTCATGTCAATTTCACATCAGTATTGGTTCTTCACACTTGGTTTCATGCATTTTCTATCATCAGATTCCGCTTAATATGGAAAGAAAAAATAACGAATGATAATTTACCAAATATCAATTTTTCAAAACCAAATACAAATCTGACCATATGATTTGGTTAACTTTGCTTGCTTTGTTTAACGCATAGAATGTCACTTTTCTGCCTTCATAGCTCGTAACCGAGTATAGAAGCAAATATATCATAATTTTTAGCATCTATCAGTTTCATTCTCTTTAATGAATGTAAAACAAACTTTCTATTATGACATGCAAGCTCAGAAAAGTAGGTTCCAATTTCCAAAAGGAGGTAGTCTATATGTACATGGTGACAAAGAATCAAGTGAAATAGAATACTGGATGACTATAATTACTGGTGACGTAGAAATGGATAAACATAGTTTGGACATTGCATGTGTAACACCCTGCATTTTAAATATAATTAAAAATGAGATAAATGTATATATGCATGGATATTTAAAGGAAAGATTAAATAATATTAATGTAATTGCATGTAAGAAGTTTATGTAGTGAAATAAAGAAAAAGATTAATAAAGAAATTACATGCAATATTTGAAATAAGAAGAAATACAGTGAAATGCGAAGAAATACATGCGAACATTTAAAAAGAAATAAAAAGGAAAATTTTAAGAGACTCTAGAATTTGGTCATGAAATTAGCGTTATTACGTTCGTGGCGATTTTCTGGTCAATTTAGACCTATAGTTTGTAGAAAACTGATTTAAAACGAAGAAGTTATCCTTAATTTAAGAAATGCAACAAAACATGAAAAAGAGCAATGGGAAAAGAATAATATGTAGCTTGGTCCTAAGTCTTGTTAAAAAAAGATTTAGTAGCTCATTTGGTTAATACATGGGACTTGTACATAAGAGGTTATGAGTTCAATTCCCACCAGTGCCATATATTTTTGTTTTTTTTAAGGAGCAGCTAAATAGTGGCTTAGCAAATTGGTTCAGTGCAAAAGGGGATAAGTTAATTGGAGGTTTAATTGAAAGAATGGAAATAAACCATTAACTGATTAAGGAAGATAATTTCCAAATAAAATAGACAATTGTTCACATATAAAAATTAGTATAAGAGATGGATGCGTATGAACATGATTCAAATATGAAGTTGCGCGAATATAGAGACAAACAAAAAGGGGGCATATATGTATACATGTTATTTGAATTTAATGCAATAAGGAAAAGAGGATATGTGAAATTATTGCATTAAATAAATGGATGATGCATGAACCTGAATAAAAATAAATTAATGTGATGCAAATAAAAGAAAGAAAATATGGAATGCAAAACATGTCAAATGTGCGATTAAAGCATGCGTAGAAAAAGGTTGTAAACATTAAAATGGAGCAATTAAATGTGAAGGGGATCAACTTTTGAAATTTAAACGTTCAAAAAGTAAACTAATAAGGCCATAAGCAAGCCACAATTAGAGGAAGGTTAATGCTATTAAATAACATTCAAATCAGAGACGCATGCACATGTGATTAGATGTAAATAAATAAAAGAAAATGGTTTAAGGACATGCGGTTTCTTTTCAAAAAGAGTAGATAAAAAAAGAAAGAAATCAATTAATTGATTAGGAGAAGAATATAGCAAATAAAGGTTCACGTATAAGTGCAAATAAATAAATAATTGAATGCATGAAGGAAAGAGGTTGCTATACGTTAAAAATAGTATGTAATGCATTAATTAGAAAGAAATAAAGAGGTTTTTTTTATTTAAAGGAGCACTAAGTGTGAAAAGGGTTGTTCTGGATGGTTCTTTTCTAGGGTGAGGTGGACGATTTATTTTATTTAATCCTAAGGTCCTAGTTGCTCTAACCCACCTATAAAAGAATACCTAACCTAACCCTAATATCATTCTATCTCTTATAAGACGCCCCCATGCCACCAAACTTCAACCCAACATTGCCGCCGCCTCTAAACTCTAAATTAAATTACAAGTTCTTCATCAATTTTGGAGTTTGATCAAATCAAGTAGCAAGTTTCTTCAACAACAATTCACGTTCTGCGTCAATAATCAAATAAGAAGCCTAAACCAACGTTCTACCTCAACAACCAATTGTTTATTTCTCCAATCCAGTCAAGATGAGTGTTTTAAAATACAGTTTTTGTATAATTGTACTTCTATCGTTTGCCATTCCCCATAATGAATATGATGATAATTTAATAAGATTAGTTATTTCATTTATGCTTACGATTGTGTTCTCTCCTTTTTATTCTTTCTCCTTTTTATTTTAATAGTTAGGCTATCTCGAGCCAGCATCTATCATGAATTTATGCGTTGTAAACGAGAACGAGAAAGTAAAAGGGAAAAAGGGGTTGTTTGGGCATAATATGGGTTGGAAGGATTTATGTATGATTTGAATATAATTATGGACATAATTGTATGGTAGTTTTAAATTTATGTAGTTTGGCATGATTGAAATTGGATATGGAATTAGTGCAATTTAATATTAACAACATGTAATTGGATAACATGGATTGGTGAAATTTATTGGTAAGATAAGCCTAAAAGGTGAATTAGGTTATATGTATGAACATGGGAACATTGGGAAATATATTGGAAAAATATTGATTTTATGAACTTGAGTATTATTGGATATTTTGGATAATTGGAATATAAAAGAAATTGGCATATTTGGGTATGGATTGCATGGAATTGATGAAATTGCCTATAATTGGAAATTTGTAATTAAGGCTAATTAATATGTAATTAGTGACAAGTTGGAATAGGCAAAATTGTAAACATGACTATATGTTGAATTGGAAAGACATAACATGAAAATTGGGATTTGGGTGAAATACGATGTTAATGAACCTCTGACACGAGGTTAGGCGCAATTGTGGTATAAGATTGCCCGGAACCGCCCGGCAAATCCAGCTGCCACAATTGGACATCTAATGTGAGAGGTCAAGGGCATGAATTGTAGGCGTAACGGTTGGTGACACGAGGTTAGACCCGCTTTGTGGTGTAAGACTACCCGGAACCGCCCGGCAAATCCAGCAACCACAAAGTGTTCGGTCTAATGTGGGAGGTCATGCACCGTTCGTCATAATGAATGAATTAAGGAATACTAACCATAATAAGACATGTGTGTGACGACCCCAAAACCCCGTACGACGGTGTCAAGGGTAATCTTTGGAATATAACACATAAACAGTAACAGCTGAACAGAAATAAATAAATACATCAGATAATGTACAAATAATACACTGGATAAATATAATCATCAGAGTTACACAGTATACAGGATCATACTTAGTACAAAATACATTTCAGCTATACATAAATGTCTACAGCGGAAAACAAACATAATATGTACAACAGGAGATGGACAACATAAAAAGAGATAAATGATAGAATCCATCATCAGCTCCAGCTATCCAGAAAGAGCCTGCTAAAACCTGAATACAAGGCTGCCCATGTAGAAAGAGAGGCACCCGAGTTTGTAAGTGAAACAAACTACGAGTCAGTCATGGGACTGGTATGAGAAATCTACTTAACACATTCTAATATATGGCCAATCACAGGACCACACCACTTTCGCGGAACGGGTTTACTCCATTGGATTGCCAGTGCTTTAAAACAAGTAAATCTTTTAAACATCGCAATGCTCTTTATAAAAATGAAGCCATTATAAGACACAGTTCCCATCACACAACGCAACGCAAACCGGAGGATAGAGTTTTTACCTTATAATGGCCAAAATATGCTTGATACGAATAAACCAAAAGCATTTGATATTATTACTAGTGTTTATATGTTTCAAAAACAATTTCAAATCATAAGTATCAATCATAGACGGCATTAATGCCCCATACCACTATGTCGCCATATATAGGTATACAATCAAAACCGCAAAGTCACGTATTTGGAAATTGGATTTCTGTCATGAACCGAGGCAAGGGATCGTCCCCACAGAATTCGACACGCTCTAGCCTACCCCTCAGGCAAGCGCGCAGGCAAGCCTTGGATCGTCAGGGATGGTCCACTGATGTGGATTATTATGCCTGAACACTGCGTTTCCCCGCCCTTTGGGGCGTAAATGAGCCAAATGACTCCATCGGCTCCACATAGTCACCGATATATCCGAGGCGCCTCGCAACAACAACAACCACACAGGTGAAAATAATATAAATTTCAGGGCTGGTAGGTCACTGACACCACCCTAGCTAGAAGGAAACGCATGCCCTCCCTGAGGTCCTCTCCTGTTTCTGGTTCATACCGAGGTGTGAGGCTCGCGAATTCACGTTATACACAAAGCTATGCCACACAGGCCGTGCTTTGATCATCAACCACAAGACTTTGCTTTTCAACAGAAGCCTTGATCATCTGCCACTTAGGCATGCCACACAGGCAATTCACTCCATGCGACTGTTTTCTATCGATATATAACCTCTGAGCTCGTGCGTCTCAGAGAAGGGCGTTAAGCAAGAGAATAAATTCTCCGCCGCCAAACAGATATATATTAAATAGAGATCGATCAGCACAGAAAAAAATCCAATGTCAGACACACAGTCCATATACAAGTTCGTTCTGGGTCTGAACGAAACCGGAGGCACTATATACCCCACATATCCATCGATCTCCACGTACGTCTGGACGATCACCACTTATTATCTATATTTCGGGATGCCTCCCAATCAAGACATCAGTTATCATCCAACTGAGGTGAAGATCTCCGGTCTTCAACCACCGTCTTCATCATCGACTTCTTATCGCCGATCAATTATTTAAAATGAGATTTAACTCGGCCTTTTCAAATAATTCACATATATTTAGAATTTAAATCAATTCATTTCAATGGTTAAATTATTCGACATCAATAATTCTTGTTTTTAAATGAAATTTTCATGCCAAACACATTCAACCATCAAATATCCAATAAACCGGGTAAATTCGGTTTATTTCCATTCCATATCGTTTATAATATTTTATAATGATTTATCGCTATTTTTATTCATTTAAAAATAGCCAATTCATTCTAACGACGCTTCAGGCCATAACGCGGCCGTGGCGCTGTTTTTCTTCAGATTTGATTTACACATATCTGAAAATCTAATCGTTGGATCTTCACAAATTTTATATCATTAGAAAGATCTTTTCAAAACGAATCCAATGGTTTCAGTTTCGGGAAAATCTGAAGGTCGGATCTCCCGGTACACTCGTTTGAAGTTTCGATTTCAAAATACGAACTACAACGTCGTTATTCGATTTAATTTAATTATATTTTTATATATATATATATAGATAAAATCGATTCTGTCGCTGTTATTCTTCATATTTGAATTAAACATTCCAGACAATCCAACCGTTGGATCTTCACAAAGTGGGTGTCGTTGGAAAGATATTTCCAAAGCGAACCCAACGGTTTCGGTTTCGGGAAAATCCGATGGTCGGATCTGCCGCACTAATCGTTTGAAATCACGGTTTCAAAACACGAACTGCAGCTTCGTTATTCATTTTATTTTAATTATATATATATATATATAAATATAATTCATTCTTCGATTTCAAAACTATATTCATTTCACATATTTGATAAAAATGATATTTTTAACATCAAAAATATTTATTCAACATATGAATATTTTTAGCACTTCATATTCACAATAAAAATGTAGATTTTTATTGTTCAACCTATTTATTCAATACATGAATGTTTTTTACTTCACACATACGATAAAAATATGATTTTTATCGTTCTAGTCCTTTATTCAACACGTGAATATTTTCTATAGTTGATATACCTAATAAAAATGTTATTTTTATTGTAAAACAATTTATTTCAAAACAAAATTATTTTATATAGTTTATATATAAGGGGAAAATGTTATTTTTGGTGTTAAAACAATTTATTTAAAACACTAATATTTTATATAGTCTATATATATGATAAAAATGTTGTTTTTATTTTTCAAAGAATTTATTCAATACACGAACTCCATTCAACACATGAATTTATTTCAACATCCAACATATGAATTTGATTTCAACATTCAACACATGAATTTAAATCAAACACAGAAATATTTCAGAAAATTTCGGCAACATAACAGAACGGTAGTTAAAACCGGGACTGTCCCTAGTATGGCTCCTCGCTCTACCTTAAAGCCTCGCAGCTTTTCACAATGGGGATTTTCAATATCTAGTTCGTACGCAGACGAATTTTCCCATATACTAATCCTATTGGGATTTCAACCATAATCAATTATTTCACACCAACTATTCATGATATTCACCAAATTTTCACATCAACCAATAATCCAAACAATATCACAACCAATATATATTGTCCATGGTCTGTGGACGAGGGGAGTGTGTGTATATATATATATATATACGTATATAACTATATTTCGATTTCATTTCAGTATCATTTCAATTTATTTCAACTCACATATCATCTTTACAACGCATATATAACTTATACATCGAACATACAACTTATACAACGCTTATACATGTGGTGTACAATGCTTATATAACTCATACTTCGACTATATAATTTATACATCGTTATTTCCATATCGTTTATAATTCAGAAATCTCACATTGGGTTCCACTCCACCAAAAAATGTAGAAGGCTCAGAAAAATATGCGGTCTCTTCTAGAATGTAGAAGACGTCCACACGAGTCCACTGTCTCTTGTTTCACAGAATTTCGTCAACAAATGAAAAAGATATGATTTTTACAAGTTTGTAATGGTTTTAAAGTGTTAAAACTGTTTTAAATTAACAAAGCCGATTACCTTAGCAAATTAATCGAAACTAGGTTTTAGATTTTCAGCAAATCCATGTAACAAGGCGAGGATCGGGTGATGCAGCGTTAAAGAGGATGGAGAAGGCTCCCCGGCGCCACCCACGATGGTATGATCGACGGTTCACAGAGGTCACGGTGGCGGCTGAAACCCGGTGAATTCACGAGCTCGATTCGCGTTCAATACTCGAGGAAAAATTGTGCAACTGGTATGGATTGAAAGCTCTTTCGGAGATCTTCGAAACGGATCCAGAATTTCACGATTTCGTTGAGAAATGAAAGAGAAATCAAGGAAAGAAGTTTTCAAGCTTTTTTCGCCTGCGCCTGGGTGTCGGGGAGAGAGAACGATGAAGTGGAAGGTTCAGATTGGCCGGCCCCTTATATTTTAAATTTATATATTTTTATAAAATCCGAAAATACCCCTTGTCACATACGAACTCCAATCCAAACCCAACGACTATCGTCCCTAGCTAAATACCCCCATTCCGAACACAACGGGATATGTTTCGTAGGCCCATTCGATTGTTACAGTCAGTTTTTCTTCAAATTAAAATATAAAACATTCAATATTTGATTTGAACGTACATTTCAATTTTCCGGGGCCACATATTGATTTAAAAATTCCCAAAAAAATAAATCTAGCTATGTTTTGACGATACGGTCCCAACAAAACTAGTTTCGTCGAATTCTGAGCCCGTTTGAAAAATGGCCCTTTTCTGGTCGATCCAAATTAACAGAAATCGACCAAACACATTTTCCTTTGCCACGCTCACATACTAACTTCAAAAATTATGAAATTTTAAACCTAGCAATAATTTGACATCCCGGATCCAACAAAAGTGGTTTCGTCGAATTCTGAAGTCGTTTGCAAAATGGCTATTTTCACGGGCTATATAAACTCCATAGCGACCTTTCTGAAAATTCATTTGGCCATAACTTTTGATTCCCGCTATGAAACTTCGATTTTTCAGATTCGTTAGAAAGATATTCACTAACAGATTTAAATATTTTTGGTTTCACTAAAATCCGTTTTGTTTTGCCCCCGGTACAGTCAGTCAAAGTTTGGATTAAAATTTTGAAACTACCGCGCCATTTCAGGCCTTGTTTATAATTAAAAATAATTATATTCATTTTCAAACATCAATTCAAACACACTTTTCGTCGTTATTATTTAAAATATTTATTTTAAATATTTAAAATTCACTAAAATAACCAAATTAAAAATTATAAATTGGCGCAGATTTTACGGGTTGTTACAATCTCCCCCACTTAAAACTTTTCGTCCTCGAAAAGGAACAGAGTCTAAAGTTGTTTAATTAACCAACTATACTTTCAATCTGGCTTTCATCCTCCAATTTTTCAGTTTCTAAGAATTCTCAAATTCTTCAAAAATTTGGCTAACACCCTAAATTTTCGAAAATTTCGCCATAACCTCCTTTGTACGGGGGACTTCGGGATATTTCAAATAGCCTCCCATGGCCCTCACCAATCCAAAAGAAAAGGAAAAAGCCAAGCGGCTAGCCAATCGGATCATAAAATCATCAAATCCCAAGAAATACAATAAACGTGTGCCTATTTGTCGGGCAAACAATTTTATTCCTTTGCTTAGCTGTTCATCCATAACCTGTTCACACATATATAATGCACATGTATACATTTCTATCTATTTTCAATTCAGTTCAATATTTGTTCAATTTTGCTAAATGGTTCAAAATTCTAATTAATCAACCAAAAATCAAACAACACAACCAGCAACCCATTTGTTTGTTAACTTTCAAAAACATACTAATTAATTCACATACTCTTTTGAAATCATTCAGGCTATATAATTAAAAGTTATACATCCATGAAAAGAAAACAATGACAAAGTAGAGAACATAATGGAAATTTCAAAATATGGTAAATGTACCTTGCACTAGAGTCAATTAAAGATATCCACCCTGCAATTAGGATATGCTTCATAATACTCTCTTCATTTTCCCAAGTACAATCTCGTGGATCTCCACTCCATTGCACTTTGGCTAAGTGAACCTTTCTTGTTCCTCAGTTCTTTTGTTTCTTTTCCAATAATCTTTATCGGCTCTCTTCTCACAGCCAATTCTAGAGTAATTTCTATATCCTGTTGTGCGGCTTCTTCCACAACTAAGTCCGGATCCTGTACATTCTTTCTAAGTTGAGAAACGTGAAATACATCATGTACTCCAGACAACCAATCAGGTAATTGAACTCTATAAGCGAGAGTTCCAATCCATTCAAGAATAGGGAATGGACCAATAAATCTGGGCGCCAACTTCCTAGTCTTGCCAAATCGAATCACTCCTCTCATCGGAGAAACCCTTAGATACACATAATCACCAACAGAAAAAGACAAATCTCTTCTTCTTGAATCAGCATAGTTCTTCTGTTGGCTTTGAGCGGCGAGTAATCGTTTCTTAACGAAATCGACTTTATCCGCAGCTTCGCGAATCATATCTGGTCCCAATACAAGTCTATTGCCAGGTTCTACCCAACAAGCAGGAGATCGGCACGGTCTATTATACAATGCTTCAAATGGTGACATTGTCAGGCTCGCTTGGTAACTGTTGTTATATGAGAACTCAGCCAAATGCAAATGTTCTTCCCATGATCCACCAAAATCAAGAACACAAGCCCGCAATAAATCTTCTATAATACAATTCACCTTCTCAGTTTGACCATCTGTTTGAGGATTATAGGCGGTGCTTAGATTCAGCTTCGTTCCCAGTTCTACTTGAAATGCCTCCCAGAATTTGCTAGTAAATATCGAATCTCTATCACTATATATACTGATCGGCCCTCCATGTAGCGTAACAATTTCCTTGAAATAAATCTATACCAGACTTTGAGCAGTTTTATTGGATCTGACTGGTATAAAATGGGCGGTCGTGAAGCGATCTACGATCACCCAAATACTGTCATTTCCTTTCCTAGTTCCGGGAAAACCATCTATGAAGTCCATGGAAATATGTTCCCACTTCCAGCCTGGGATGTCCAGCGGTTGCAACAATCCCGCCAGTTTCTGTTGGTCGCTTTTGACTAGTTGGCAAGTAGAGCACCTGCTAACATATATTGAAACGTCCCTTTTCATAGCCTTCCACCAGAATGTTCGCTTGAGATCGTTATACATTTTGGTCACACCTGGATGGATACTCAGCTTGGACTTGTGACATTCGTCTAACACTTCCCTTTTGAGCTCGGGGATGTCAGGAACACAAATCCTTCCTCTCAATCTTAGGATCCCATCACTATCTATTTGAAAACCCGAGGGTTCGCCTTTCTGAATCCTTCTGATCATATCCTTAATAAAATTATCATCTTTCTGAAGAATAGATATTTTGTCAATCAAGGAAGTCGTAATAATAAAACTGGCGATTATTGCATTCTTTTGACTTAGTGCACCAGCCACAACATTGGCTTTTCCCGGAGTGTACAAAATCTCAAAATCGTATGCTGCAAGAAATTCTTGCCAACGCTGCCGCCTCAGATTCAAGTCTTTCTGGGTGAACAGATACTTTAGCGACTGATGATCTGTAAATAGTTCGAATTTTTCACCCAAAAGATAGTGCCTCCAAATTTTTAAAGCAAATACAATGGCTAACAACTCAAGATCATGAGTAACATATTTTTTCTCATGCGATTTCAGCTGACGGCTAGCATAAGCAACCACTTGACCTCTTTGCATTAATACTGCACCAAGGCCTTCTCTAGAGGCATCCGTCCAGACTTTCAATTCTTGATTGCCGTCGATAATCGTTAACACTGGAGCAGTTGTTAACCTTAATTTTAGCTTCTGAAAAGCCTCCTCGCATTCGGGAGTCCACTTGAATTTTGCGTGCTTCTTCGTAAGCTTTGTTAAGGAACTAGATATCCTCGAAAAATCTTTAACGAACTTCCAATAATAAATAGCCAATCCAAGAAAACTTCGAACTTCTGTGGGAGTACTAGGCTGCTTCCAATTTTGAATAGCGGTGATTTTACCGGGATCCACAGAAATTACTTCTTTTGATACAACGTGGCCAAGAAACTTGACTTCTTCTTGCCAGAATATACATTTGGAAAGTTTGGCCTTTGAAACATTCTTTCGCAGAATTTCTAACCCTTGTTCCAAATGTTTCGCGTGCTCTCTCTGACTTAGAGAAGATCAATATGTCATCAATGAAAACTAGAACAAATTTATTCAATACATCGCGGAATACTCGATTCATTAAATCCATAAAATAGGCAAGAGCGTTACATAAGCCGAACGACATTACTAACCACTCATAAAACAAATCGGGACCTCTGAATGCTATCATAGGAACACACTCTTCGGTAATACGAAGCTGATGGAAGCCTGTAGCTAGGTCCATCCTTGAAAACACTTGTGCACCATTCAATCGATCCAGCAAATGATTAATCCGTAGCAATGGATATTTGTTCTTCAATGTCTGTTTATTCAAGTCACGATAATCCACACATAGTCGAAGAGTACCGTCTGACTTTGGGACAAACACCACTGCTGCTCCCCAATCAGAGAAACTAGGCATGATCAAACCCTTCCATACAAGTTGTCGAGTTTGATTATCTAATTCTTCTTTCTCCTTTAGAGTTATTCTCTGAATAGCGTGCACTACTGGCCTTGCATTCGGAATTAAAGCGATCTTGAAATCAATTTCTCTCTTCGGAGGTAAGGTCACAACTTCTTCGAACACATCTGCATAATTCCTGATGACAGTAATATCTTTTACGAGGTCCGGAATATTCTCTGTGACTACAGGGATATTTTCTATTTGAGCAGGAGAAACATCAAGAGCTGACCAAAAGTCTTTTCTATCTGAATTCGGACCTTCACATGGTGGTGATATAATCCCCTGATTTAATCTTTTCCCTAACCACTCTCTCGGCACATTTAGCCTCAGCTTCATATTTGGTTAACTAATCCAATCCCAAAATAACATCGAATTCGGTAAAATTCATGACGATCACGATGGTAGGAAACCGATATCGGGAAAAAGAGACCGGCACCTCACAAATCCAGCTAAGATCGAGAGAACCCCCAACCGGATTATGGACAGTGATGGGCTTTTTGAGCTTTTTCAAATTCAAATCCAACTTCTTAACTGCATTCTTTGCAATAAAGCTTTGTGACGCGCCTGTATCAAATAGTACTTTAACTGGAATGTTTTTGACAGTAAGCGTGCCCTCCAAAACATCAGACCTTTCCCGACCAGATGAAGATGCAGACACTTATGCCACTTCATTTACATGTACTGCTTCAGGTTTCTTTGATAGCTGGCAGGCCTTTGAAAGATGCCCAACTGATGGCATCGATTGAATTTTCTAATCTCTTGAAACTTGTCCTTGGATTTAGATCCTTCCCTTTTCAAAGATCTACATTTCCTTATCGAATGCCCTTGCTGATTACACTTCAGACATACCACTGTCTTTACCTTTTTCTGACTAGCCTTTGGCCTCTTATTGCCTTCAGACTTTGTACTCGACTCAGGATGCGTACTTGTCTCTGGGCTATCAATTTCAAATTTCCTTTTGTTGCTAAAGCTAGCTTCCTCTTCGTTGACAAAAAGACCACGCTTATCAAGATCTTCATACTGATAAGCAATGTATATCATTTCAGTAAAAGGAAGCTTCACATGCCCTATCACACTATTCTGGTACTTCCTTTGAAGATCATTAATAAACCTCAGATTCTTCCTCTTTAGATTTTGAATTAGATTAGGGGCAAAATGAGAAAGTTCATTGAATTTCTTATGATATTTTGGGATATTCATATCTCCTTGTATCAAATAGTAGAATTCATCACATAACCGCTCAGTTGCTTCCGGAGGAGTAAATCTTTCACTAAAAATCTCTTTGAATCTATCCCAAGTGATATCACCTTCTGGATTATCTTTAATGATTGTTTCCCACCAGATTAAAGCTTCTTCTTTGAGCACCCAAGATTCCACTAATCTTTTCTGATCATCACTCAGTTGGAAACGCTCAAAAATTCTTTCAGCAGAACTCATCCAAGCTTGAGTCTGAATAATCGATACATTGCCCGAGAATTGTGCTCCACCCAGATTTCGATATCTCTTGAACAGAGCCTCTAGATCTTGTTCTGCATTCCTTCTATTTCTGACACTCATTTTCTAGTACCTCTACAAATAGCAGACCAAGTGTCAGGTCAATAGAAAAGATATTATAAAGCATAGAAACATATACTTGAATGTAAATGTATCTAACGAGGTGTATTTCATTCTGCTATACTCATACTAGGATATTACTGATCCTATCTGTAATGAGTTATTCGTCCTAGAATACTACTGGTTCTATTTCTGACGAATTCGTTAATATGTTATATTCCAGAACTAAGCTTAACCAAAGCTCTGATACCAAGTTGTGACGACTCCAAAACCCCATACGACGGTGTCAAGGGTAATCTTTGGAATATAACACATAAACAGTAACAGTAGAATAGAAATAAATAAATACACCAGATAATGTACAAATAATACATTGGATAAATATAATCATCAGAGTTACACAGTATACAGGATCATACTTAGTACAAAATACAGTTCAGCTATACAAGACTTGCAGTTCCCCATCCACGGTAAAAATCCCAACATAAAACAGTGTCAAACAAAATGTTATTCAATCCTTTGATGATTGCTATAAAACCCTACGTCCATTAATGTCACTCACTAAGGGAATGCATTAACTTTCATGGAGCATTGAAGTAAATAGAATAGAATTTTACAAGACAGATACATGAAATAGTACTTGAAAATTTTATAACTTTATTGCAGTGGAAACAGAAACAAGTTTGGTTACATTTTCAAATCCCATCTTACTAAAAACCAAGTACATAATATCACTCTTGTACAAAAACCATCAGAGTACATAATTTTTAAAACCATAATCCCCAATCCAAAATGCCATATGAAGGAGAAACAAAGCTAAGCATTACTTTCAGCACTTCAAGAAGGAAAATCCAAGTCAAGATCCACTAATCCCACGCTGAGAACCAGGGGGAAAAGGAAAGAAAAGAGGCGAAACAAACGAGGTCAGACATAAACTCTGGCGAGTCCAGTAACCTTAACAATACAATTAGTAAAGTAATAGGGTAAGAACGTAAACTGGACATAAGGAATGACTGTAACACAAGCAGATATGACAAGGTAAACAAGGCAAGTAAGATAGAACATCGACTGCGCTCCTAACTACTATACGACATGGTCTGCACCGTACCAACATACTAGTTATATACTAAAAGATGATCCGTCTTAACTAAATAGAATGATGATAGTTTCGTGTACTTCTAGCCGCCATCATAGGTAATCATCGTGCACCTATCACTAATAGATGTAGCCATTATCCTCCCTGTTCGATTATGCACCTCTAGTTGCTATCATAGGTAACCAATATGCACCTATCACCACTAGATGTACCGTCCCTATTCAATTATGTACTTCTAGCTGCTATCATAGGTAACCAACGTGTACCTAGCACTACAAGATGTACCCTCCCTATTTGATTATGTACCTGTAGCTACTATCATAGGTAACCAACGTGTACCTATCACCACTAGATGAACCTACCCCATTCAATCGGCTCCCTAACTCGTAGATACCTGTGCTGTTCCCACAATAAGGTGTATCACTCTTTAAGATTGCAACCTCGATACTACTGAAATGCACAGCTTGTACCTACACGATGCAACAACGTCTAACCTACCAGCCCGGACCCACGAACGCATAGAATAACTTAAGGAATAAGGTAAGTTATAAGGAACGATAAGGGAAGATGAAATAACTTATGTAACAAGGAAAGTTGTACTTAATTGAAGATTAAGTAATCTGTAAAGGCAAGAATAAATCTACAAATGATGTTAACATAAGTTATATGAATGACATAACAGATGATTGGTTGATTTGAGTAATTCTTTGAGTGTTAATCTGATGATGATTTCGGTCTTTGGGGTTGATACTTAAGGAGCTATTCTCTTAACCAATGTATATGTGAAACACAATTAAAAGCACTTAACCAAGATAAGTCATGTGGTAAGACATGGGTATAAAAAAAAGGGTTAAGTGGGTGACATGGGTAGCATGTGAAACACGATTAAGAACACTTAACCAAGATAAGACATGTGGGAAGACATAGGAACCGTAAAGGGGTTAAGTGGGTGACATGGGTAGCATGTATTGCATGGGTAGCATGCATAACATATTTAAGGATGACATGGGTAGCATGTATTGCATGGGTAGCATGCATAACATAATTAAAGCATTTAATCAAGATGAGACATGTGGTAAGACATGGGGATAAAAGGTGTTAAGTGTGGATCAAGCTTAGGAGGGAAGCTTGTGTCAAGTGTGGGGACCCTTTTAAACCAGTAACCCATTTTAGTATTTATATAGAGGACAGGGAAACGCTTACTAGGGCTGATTGTAAGAGGTCAATAAAGAGGTAGCGGTTGCAGTGCAAGTCCAACAGAGTCATGTGCGTGCGTGGGTCCGGGCTGGTAGGTAAGACGTTGTTGCATTGTGTAAGTATAAGCTGTGCATTTCAATAGTATCGGGGTTGCCACCTTAGGGAGTGATACACCCTATTGTGGGACCAGCACAAGTATCTACGAGTTAGGAGGCCGATCGAATGGGGAAGCTACATCTAGTGGTGATAGGTACACGTTGGTTACCTATGATAACAGCTAGGGGTACATAATCAAATATGGAGGGTACATCTAATAGTGATAAGTACGAGTTGGTTACCTATGATAGCAGCTAGAAGTACATAATTGAATAGGGACAGTACGTCTAGTGGTGATAGGTGCATAATGGTTACCTATGATAGTAGCTAGAGGTGCATAATCGAACAGGGAGGATAGTGGATACATCTAGTAGTGATAGGTGCACGATGATTACCTATGATGGCGGCTACAAGTACCCGAAACTATCATCATTCTATTTAGTTAAGAGGGATTATCTTTTAGTATGTAACTAGTATGTTGGTATGGTGCAGAGCATGTCGTATAGTAGTTAGGAGCGCAGTCGATGTTCTATCTTACTTACCTAGTTTACCTTGTCATATCTTCTTGTGTTACAGTCATTCCTTATATCTAGTTTATGTTCTTATCCTTTTACCTTACTAATTGTATTGTTAAATTTATTGGACTCGCCAGACTTTATGTCTGACCTCGTTTGTTTCGCCTCTTTTCTTTCCTTCCCCCCTCCCCCAGGTTCTCAGGGTGGGATTAGTGGAGCTTGACTTGGATTTTCCTACTTAGATTGCTGAAAGTAATGCTTAGCTTTGTTTCTCCTTCATATGGCATTTTGGATTGGGGATTATGGTTTTAAAAATTCCTGAATGGATATGCACTGATAAAGCTTCCAAAAATGACAGTGAACTTTTTTTTAGCATGTTTAAGGAAATTAGCAAATATTTATTTCCAGGGACAACCGTGATATCATTTTTGGAAAGCAATCAATCCTCAT
The DNA here is from genome assembly GCA_030737875.1 of Allium sativum. Lineage (NCBI taxonomy): Eukaryota > Viridiplantae > Streptophyta > Magnoliopsida > Asparagales > Amaryllidaceae > Allium > Allium sativum. Next base: position 228,007,567 of record CM060922.1, read on the forward strand.
TGATGACCAGAAATCACGCATAGAATTCGTGCATGACTTTGTTGGACTTGCACTGCCACCGCTAACTCTTTATTGAACACTTACAATAAACTCCAGTAAGCGTGTCGCTGCCCTCTATATAGATAGGTTACTGGTTGAAAAGGGTCCCCACACTTGACACGAGCTTCCCTCCTAAGCTTGGTCCCCACTTAACCCCTTTTATCCCCATGTCTTATCACATGTCTCATCTTGGTTAAGTGTTTTAATTATGTTATGCATCCTACCCATGCAATACATGCTACCCATCTCATCCTTAAATATGTTATGCATGCTACCCATGCAATACATGCTACCCATGTCACCCACTTAATCCCTCTATGGTTCTCATGTCTTCCCACATGTCTTATCTTGGTTAAGTGTTCTTAATCGTGTTTGACATGCTACCCATGTCACCCACTTAACCCTTTTTTTATACTCATGTCTTACCACATGCCTCATCTTGGTTAAGTGCTTTTAATTGCGTTTCACGTATACATTTGTTAGGAGAATAGCTCCCTACGTATCAACCCCGAAGACCGAAATCAACATCATATTGACACTAAGAGATTTACTCAACTCGACCAATCTTTTGTTATGTCATTCATATAACTTATGTTATCTTCATTTGTAGATTTATTCTTGCCTTAACAGATTACTTAATCTTCAATTAAGTACAACTTTCCTTGTTACATAAGCTATTTCATCTTCCCATATCGTTCCTTATAACTTACCATATTCCATAAGTTATTCGGTTTTCTCCTTCGTTCATTATATCTTACCTTATTCCACAAGTTATAATTCCCACTTATCCCTAGGACAAGCCAACCTATTATTGTTTCCTTTTCTTAAGTCCATTAATTCATAATAACTAAAATTTTGCAAGACCTCCCATATTAGATTACCGTTTGCGGTTGCTGGATATGCCGGGCGGTTCCGGGTAGGCTTATACCACAAACCAATCTAGCCTCGCATCTTTGCATTATTGCGCATCTAGTTTCTGCCCTTGACCTCTCACATTAGATACCGTTTGCAGTTGCTGGACATGCCAGGCGGTTCCGAGCAGGCTTACACCGTAAACCCATCTAACCACGTGTCTTAGGCGTTCATTATTACTAAGTTCATCTCAAATCATGGATTATAGTGGTTCTCAATTACATATAAATTCCAATCGAAATTTATGTGACAAATTCTTATCCAATTTATGCCTATAATCCCAAGTTTACGGGTTATACCAAATTATACCCAACCCGTCTTCATAGTTATTCATAATTTGTGCCAAAAACCCATGTATAAAAATTATACCCAAATTATGTCCAAACCAACTTCCATGGTTACCAACAATTTATGCCAATAATTCACATTTTACACATTATTCAATATTCCCTAAACTTTTCCCAATCATTCAAACGTTATTCGTACGCAAATCTCACGTAATATGTTAGGCTCGAAGTTAGCCTAACCTCATAAAAAGAAAAAGGAAAAGGAGGAGGAAAGAGAATCAAAACTTGCATAAACATAAGAACATGCATATGAACATAAACAGGCATGTAATGACAAAATAGATCTGAAAGGCATATTAAAGGTTTATGGGTATGAATCAAAAAGGTAACAATTTGCAAACTTGATAAGATTCATTACATGCATATTCATATAATCCAATTCAGAACTTATCACAAATACTTTTAATTTAATTATCTTGTGAAAGTAACATAGACTCATAGCGATAGAATTAAGGATAGAATAAAACTGAAACCTGGTTTCTGAAGTTGATTAGCTAAACCGTTGATGTTGGCTTTGATTCTTATCTTCCAACTTGAATTTGATTTACTTTGGTGGAGGCTAGGTTAGTCTAGAGTTGAGCAGAAAGAAGGCGCCATGAATTGATTTAATGAAATTAGGGTTAGGTCTAGATGTGTTTATATAGGTGAATTAGGGCCTTTAAATTAGGTTAGGATCCACCTAAACCATCCAAACCAAGAATACACATAACCCAGCCAATCAAAAGACGCCACATATGCCCTAAAACACAAGAACTTGTCACCGCCTGTTCTGGCCCGATGGGGTCGACCCCTACAGGGGGGTTGACACTTATATCGACACCCCTATAGGGGGTCGACACCTATGTAGACTCCCCTAGGGGGGGTCGACACCCTCACGTGGGATAATTCCCTTCCAGCCCGCTTTTGCTGATTTGAATTTCGAATTCATTTTTAATTATTATATTAATTCTGATTTAAACTGAAATCTTCTAACCTCCATAACTTCTTCATACTGAATCCGTTTTATGCAAACTCGCACCCTATCTCAAGCAGAATTCCGAGACGAACGCATTGGTGCAACCTGTTTCCCTTAATTCCTATTCTAAAAATTAAATGTTCTTAAATTTGTCAATTTTAATATTATAAAATTACGGGGTGTTACATTCTCCCCTCCTTAAAGGATTTCATCCCCGAAATATTCAAGTTAAGAAGAATGTATCCTACCATCCAAAATCCACCTACTCAACCATCATCCACAAGTATGCATTATCCTTAAAAAAATCTAATGCTATATGAACATGTGCAAAAGTGTGTGTATGTGTTCCTTATCTAATGCAAAGATTAGGCGGTCTACTGATTCAGTCGACCTCCTTAATGCGAATTATGTTAGTGCCATGAGTCCCACATGTACGCAATTATTCCTAATGCACTTTATAATTTCTATATGAGTGCACAATCATTCACACAAATTCAACATCCATGTGATAACACATCAAATTCCAATCAATATACAGATATATGCAATATGAAATTGACTGAGCCGATCTTAGTGCTTAAAGTGTGTGTAAATGCATCCATGAGCAACCACTTGCAACCACTTGCCATAACATGTTTCAGACACATGTTTACAACCATAGGATTTTCTACCTAAAGATTGAAGATATACTCGAGAGGATATACTAAACGATAGAACAAGTATAAGAAAAGCAGTAGAAAAAAGAGAAGTTAAAACATACCCTCAAAAAGGAAAGGGTATGACACACGTATCTTGTCTTCCATCTCCTAAGTCGCGTCTCCTTGATCATCTCCCCATTGGACTTTAACCAACTTGACCACTCGGTTGCGTAACTTCTTGACCTCTAATCCAAGAATGCATGTAGGAGCTCATCTAATTATGGCATCTCGCTCTACTTCCACTTCTTTAAGCAAGTTCGGCTTTATTACTTCCACGGTACCATGTAAACACTTCCGCAAATGCGACACGTGAAACACATCATGCACACTACTAAGCTTCTCAGGAAACTTCACTCTATACGCCATCTGCCCAATCCGCTCTGTAATGGGAAATGGCCCTATACGAACCTCGGTGCCAATTTCCCTATTGGTCCAAAGCAAACTACGTTCCTCAATGGTGATACTTTAATAAAGACCATGTCTCCAATGTCGAACTCAAGATCAGTCCTTCTCCTATCAGCATATGACTTTTGTCGGTCCTGTGCCATTTTCATACGTCATCGAATCAATTCTATCTTCTCTGAAGTTTCCCTAATCATATTGGGCCCAAGCAAAATCTTATCCGTAGATTCCCACCAACAAGTCGGTGATCGGCAAGGTCGTCCATATAGAGCCTCAAAAGGAGCCATGTCGATACTAGTCTGATAGCTTTTGTTGTAGGCGAACTCCAGTAATGGAAGGTTTTCCTCCCACGTCCCTCCAAAATCCAAGATGCATAGCCTCTAAAAATATTCTAGGATCCGATTCACTCTTTTTGTTTGGCCGTCTGTCTAAGGGTGATAAGCGATGCTCAATCGTAACTGCATACCTACCATCTCTTGCATATCACCCTTTCCTCTTACATTAAAACTGCGCCAAGCCCTGCCCCGCAAGCATCAGTATACTCTGTGAATGGTTTACTCCCATGTGGAAATACTAAAACAGGAGCTGTTGTCAAATCCCTCTTCAAGCATTGGAAAGCATCATCACAGTCAATATCCCAAGAGAAATTCAAGTTCTTCTTTGTTAACCATGTAAGTGGGGCTGATATCTTCGCGAAGTCCTTAATGAACTTCCTATAATAGTCCGCCAAACCAAGGAAACTTTTTACTTCCTATGCATTTCTAGGAATTTTCCAATCTTGGATTGCTACCACCTTCACAGGATCCACAGCTATCCCTTCCTTAGAGACCACGTGCCCTAAGAACCTCACTTCCTCCCACCAAAAATGACATTTGGAGAACATGCTTTGAGTTGATTTGCTAGAATAGTCTCTAAGACTTCCCTAAGATGTAGGGCGTGCTCTTCCTCGCTTCTAGAAAATATCAAGATGTCATCCACAAGAACTACCACGAACTTGTTTAGAAACTCCCTAAACACACTACTCATCAAGTCTACGAAGTATGCGGGTGCATTCGTCAAACCAAAAGGCATGACGAACCATTCAAAGAAACCATTGGGAGTCCTAAAGGCAGTATTATCTATACTATCCTCAGCTACCCTCAACTGATGAAATCCAGTAGCTAAGTCCAACTACGAGAAAACTGAAGCACGTACAAACTGATTGAACAAATCATCTATCCTCGGCAATGAGTGCCTATTTTTCTTCGTGAGTTTATTTAGCTCCCTATAGTTCACACACAATCTAAGAGAACCATCAGCCTTCGTGGCAAAAACAACTGGAGCACCCCACTCCAAGATACTTCCTCTTATGAACCCTTTTTCAAGAAACTCTTTCACTTGCTTACTAAGCTCCCTCCTTTCCCTTGGAGCAATGTAGCGCACATGCAACGCAACTGGCTTTGCATTGTTTGCCAAATATATACGGAAATCTATCTTGCGTTTTGGAGGTAAGCCTGTAATACCCCACCTCAGCTAGGGTCACTCACAAAGGGAATGCACTAGTTTTGGAGGAGCGTTATCGAGGTAAACAAACACAGAAATATTACAAGACAGAACATAGATAAAACAACGGAAAAATTAAAAGAAAATTTTCATTACTTTCAAGAAGAGTCAAAACCTTTTACATCAAATAGCCAAGGTCATTATTTTCCATTACAACAAATTCTGTCTTGCATAAATAAAGAAGCATAAACTTAAAACATCAAAAGTTGCTTAATTCCCCAAAGGTAGCAGAAAATGTAGCCATAGCATAGCTCGAGATCAAACCATACATGAGCTGAACCAAAAGCAACCGAAATCCAAGCTAAGTGCTAGAGTTTCCTCCCTGAGAACCTTGGGCGGGGGGGAACGAAAGAAAAAGAGGCAAAAGAAAATGGGTCAGTCATAAAGACTGGTAAGTCCTAGTGAATTTCAGCATAAAAACAAGTAAAGGTAACATGACATGTACAAACTGAAAGTAAACATAAGGATGATGAGACGATGGGCAAGATAGACTAAGATAACATGATAAATCACGTATAAATCAGGTATAGCATCACATATTCAAGGTTCTCTGCATCAATTGTACTAGAATCCCAAACCCATGTCTTATATTAATCACGAAATGATCCCTTGGCCCAATATCATGGAATGACCCATTACTAGGTCCAACGGAACGATCCACTAGTCGATCGGCTCCCTACAAGTTCTAGCTCGTCATGTGTGTCTGTGTCATACGGCCCTATCACGAATGTAGTCACCTGTGCTAGGTCCACCATAGGGTGTATCAAGCCCTAGGGTGCCAACCACCGACACGAATCAAGTATGCATAGATAAACCTACTGATGCCCAATGCCTGCTTTTTCAACTCTGGACCACGTGCATGACCATAGCCCGCCTGAACCAACACTGGCGCACCAACACAGCCGTCGTTCTGGTCGCTTACAATCAGCCAAGTAATCGTGCCCCACCCTGCCTAGTCCCAGGGTACCATGATACATCTAGTGGGTTACTGCTAAAACGGACCGCGTAACTAGGGTTTCCATCCAATAGGTTAAGTGTTGTCATTTAAATTCGTGACTTAACCCCTATCAGTCTAGCATGCCAAGTTGGTTAAGTGTTGTCTAACACGTTCATGACTTTACCCTATCATGTGGCATTAATTCCTTAATGCACCCCAACCTCTCACATCAGACCTGTTGTTGTGGTCACTGGATATGTCGGGCGCTTCCGGGCAGAATTACACCACAACTCAGTCTGACCTCGGGTTTTCAAGTGCGATATGACCAACTACCCACATTGGATCCTATTGTTTGCAGTAACTGGATTTGTCGGGCGGTTCCGGGCAGAATTACTCTGCAAACTCAACCCAAACTCGAGTTGGCCATTTTCAAGTTCATTCTAGTGTCATGTCCATGTTCAAGATTCATGTCAAGTTCGTGTCAAGTTTTCAAGGTAAGTTTCATACCAAGTTTCCTATAATTACCAATTTTTCCCAACGTTACCCCGTCTAAATATTAGGCTAACAATCTTAGCCTAATTTACCGTCCGCATTATTTTTGACATATAATATTAGGCTAAAAACTTAGCCTAATTTAACGTACGCAAAATTGGCATAATGCAATTCATTAACATAAACATGACATAGGTGTAAACTTGGCATTTTCGGCATAGTCAATATGAACATCATAGGTGTGAACTTGCAAAATAGACAACATGAATATCATAGGTGTGAATCTTGCAACGTAGACTAAATCAACATACATATATGTGAACTTGCAACATAGACTAAATCAACTTACATATATGTGAACTTGCAAATCAATCACGAGCATATGAATAAGTGTGAACTTGAAATATGACATAGGTTTAACATATACACATAAACATGTAGATCTAACATTTGGTCACATATGTGATATGATTTTACAACCTAAAACTTGCATAACATGATAAACTACACAACTTGTCATAACGGGTTATACTTCAAGTTCATATACACATGAATAGACTTATTCATTAACTCCCAATTCAACATAATAATAAAATAGGACCACAGGCATAGATCAATATCATAACATAATCAACATTATTCTTTTATCAATCTATTTTTAAGGCATGACATAACTGAATAAATTGATTAAAACATCGCAGGCATATAGATCTGATTACATTATTGATCATGAAAAGGTTTGAATAATAATCTAGTTTCAAGAACAAGGATAGATCTAATTTAAATAGAAAAATCCCCAAAATCAAGATCCAAGGACAAATAAAGAAAAGGTATGAATAGAAAATCAAGCTTAGATCCGATATCAAAGTTATAATCCTAGGCAATAACCTCATGGTCATGAATCTTAGGTAATTAGTCACAATTGTCCTTGTCATAGTCATAGGCAATAGTCTTATGTTCATAGTCGTAGGCATAGGCATAGTCTTATGTTCACAGTCATAGGCATAGGCACAGTCTTATGTTCACAGTCATAGGCATAAGCATAGTCTTATGTTCACCGTCATAGTCTTAGGCCGTTAATAATAGTTTCAGCGTCGTCGGCAATATTCCCAATAGTCAAGATCCAAAAAGAAAACAAGAATAGATATGAATTATACATAAATCAATTCCAATTTATAACATGCTATATTAAGTTTATAGTTTTTATCTAAAAGTAACTGGAACATACAAATCGTGGTCTAAGAAATTTAGTTGCAGAAGTCAAGTCTAGAAATTTGTCGTTGAATTGTTGAATCGCTGAATCTTGCTTTTATTGTAGAAGCAAATCCCCAATAAGAAATTCCTAGCCGTAGTCTTCAAGAAATAATCTCTGCGTTTTAATTTAATTTAATTTAATTTAGAGGAAGAAGAAGAAGCCATGATCATCAAGAGTTTGAGCAGCATAAGGTTAGAGAAGAATGGTGTAAGGAGAATTAGGCTAGGAGGCTGTTTATATAGGGTTTCAAACTAATTAGAGCCGTCGATGAAGCTAGAGTAAATCAAGGCCATCCATCTCAAGAAAAGCCAATCAGAAAATGACAAGTCAGCCCTAGTGACACACCAGAGCTTAGAAATTCGACCAGAACCCGACCAGGCCAGCCAGGGCCTGACCAGCAGGTTTTCTGCTCGTCCTGGGCGCACCTGCCAAGTGCGCCAATGCAAAATTGCATGGTCGCACTTCCCAAGTGCGCTAATGCAATTTTGTTCTGGCGCACTTCCCAAGTACGCCAGTGCATTCTGGCCCGTTTCTGGTTTTTCTGCCTAACTTCGTTCGTCTATATCTTCTTCGTACAGTATTCGTTTTACGCAAACTCGGACTCTATCTCAAGCAGAATTCCGAGACGCACGCAATGGCGCAACCCGTTTCCCTTGATTCTTACTTTAAAAATTAATTCTGCCTTGATTTATAGTTTTGACAAGTTATTAAATTACAGGTTATTACATTCTCCCCCCTTAAAGGATTTCGTCCCCGAAATCTTCAAGTTAGGAAGAATGCATCCTATCATTCAATCAACCATCTACTCAACCATCATCCACAAGAAACCATTGTCCTTAAAAGATTTCTAGAGCTATATGAACATATGCAGAAAGTTTGTGTATATGTTCCTTATCTAATGCAAATGATCATGCCTGATTGATCTTCTTAATGCAAAATATGTTTAGTGCCATGAATCCAACATGTATGCAAATAGTCCTAGTCACATAAACACTATATGTGTGCACAAACATTCATCCATATGCAACATCCACATGATAACACATTCAATTCCATCCATAAACAAGTATAAACACTCATGCATATGCAATATGAAAATGTGTCTGAGCCGATCTAGTGCCTAATGTGTGTTATGCAACCACGAGCAACCACTTGCGACCACTTGCAACCATTTGCAAACATCAAACATAACATGTTTCAATCACATGTTTACATCCAAAACGGTTCTACCTAAGGTTCTCAAGATAGGATTGAGAAGATAAACAAGATAAAACAAAGCATCTAGGAGAAGAAGTTAAAGATGTACCCCAGAAGGTCCTGCTTGTGGGGCTTGCCCTTGCTTCTTAGGGCAGTTCTTGCTGATATGTCCAGTTTCACCACACTGGAAGCATGCTCCCATCTTCGTCTTCTTCTTTCTACAATCCTGGACTATATGCCCCTCAATACCACAGAAGTGGCATTTTCTTTTCTCATGTGTCTTGTTATCATTCTTGTTATTGTTGTTCTTGCCTCCTTTCTCGGAGTCTACCTTCTTGTTTGGAGTCTCATTCGCCTTGACCTCCTTCTTGCCATTCTTGTCTTCTTCATTTAAGAGCGCCATGTCTACTAGCTTTTCATAAGTAGCCCCCATAGGTACGTGGGTCATGGCCAAGCTGTGAAGTGGCTCATTCAATCCTTTGACAAAACGGAGAGCTTTCTTATGAGGGGTATTCACTAAGTCCAGTCCAAATCATGCCAGCTGATCGAATTGATTGACGTACTCCTTGACCGTCATACTTCCTTGCTTAAGAGATAAGAATTTTTCCTGCTGTAGACTTCGTTCAGCTTGCGAGAGGAATTTCATCTCAAACCGGAAATCCACACATATGTCAACAGGTCTTTCAGCGTTCGTGACTTCCCACCAATAGGAAGCTTCTTCATTGAGCAACCATACCGCCAACTGTACCTTCTGCCTATCGTCCACCTCGAAGACAACGAACAGATCCTCAGTTTCTTTGAGCTAGTTCCTCGCTTCTACGAATGATTTAGTTCCCTTGAAATCCTTTCCACCCATGGCCCTAAAATCTTTACAGATCTTCGACAAAGCAATTGCACGAGGAGGGGGTGGAGGAGGAGGAATCGCTGTAGCTGGAGGAGGAATATCTGCTGGGCCTGCATCGTTGGCCCTAGCCTCTAAGTACCTCCTGAACCAGCCAAGTATTGGCACGCCCTCTGGAAAGTTAAGATTCCCAGACATGCTGAAATGGAAAAGAAGAGATTTAAACGAGGAAACAAAGGATAGTGCTAATGGCTTTTGGGGAATAGCCTTTAAATAAAACAAGACTTTTCTTGAAAAATGCTTCTTTGTAAACGGTTTTGAAAATAATTTCAGAAGGTTTTTAAAAACTTTTGCACAGTCTGGTAACCTTCTGCTCTGATACCAAATGTAACACCCCACCTCCTCTATGGTCACTCACAAATGGAATGCACTAGTTTTGGAGGAGCGTTATCGAGGTAAACATGCATAGAAATATTACAAGATAGAACATAGATAAAACAGCGGAAGAATTAAAAGAAAATTTTCATTACTTTCAAGAAGAGTCAAAACCTTTTACATCAAATAGCCAAGGTCATTATTTTCCATTACAACAAATTCTGTCTTGCATAAATAAAGAAGCATAAACTTAAAACATCAATAGTAGCTAAATTCCCCAAAGGTAGCAGAAAATGCAGCCATAGCATAGCTCAAGATCAAACCATACATGAGCTGAACCAAAAGCAACTGAAATCCAAGCTAAGTGCTAGAGTTTCCTCCCTGAGAACCTGGGGGGGGGGGGGGGGGGGAGGAACGAAAGAAAACGGGTCAGTCATAAAGACTGGTAAGTCCTAGTGACTTTCAACATAAAAACAAGTAAAGGTAACATGACATGTACAAACTGAAAGTAAACATAAGGATGATGACACGATGGGCAAGATAGACTAAGATAACATGATAAATCAAGTATAACATCACATATTCAAGGTTCTCTGCATCAATTGTACTAGAATCCCAAACCCATGTCTTATATTAATCACGACATGATCCCTTGGCCCAATATCATGAAATGACCAATTACTAGGTCCAACGGAACGATCTACTAGTCGATCGGCTCCCTACAAGTTCTAGCTCGTCATGTGTGTCTGTGTCATACGGCCCTATCACGAATGTAGTCACCTGTGCTAGGTCCACCATAGGGTGAATCAAGCCCTAGGGTGCCAACCACTGACACGAATCAAGTATGCACGGATAAACCTACTGATGCCCAATGCCTGCTTTTTCAACTCCGGACCACGTGCACGACCATAGCCCGCCTGAACCTACACTGGCATACCAACACAGCCGTCGTTCTGGTCACTTACAATCAGCCCAGTAATCGTGCCCCACCCTGCCTAGTCCCAGGGTACCATGATACATCTAGTGGGTTACTGCTGAAACGGACCGCATAACTAGGGTTTCCGTCCAATAGGTTAAGTGTTGTCATTTAAATTCTTGACTTAACCCCTATCAGTCTAGCATGTCAAGTTGGTTAAGTGTTGTCATTCAAGTTCGTGACTTAACCCACCTACGAATCATGTATCAAGTTGGTTAAGTGTTGTCTAACACGTTCATGACTTTACCCTATCGTGTGGCATTAATTCCTTAATGCACCCCAACCTCTCACATTAGACCTGTTGTTGTGGTCACTGGATATGTCGGGCGGTTCCGGGCAGAATTACACCACAACTCAGTCTGACTTCGGGTGTTCAAGTGCGATATGACCAACTACCCACATTGGATTCTATTGTTTGCAGTAACTGGATTTGTCGGGCGGTTCCGGGCAGAATTACTCTGCAAACTCAACCCAACCTCGAGTTGGCCATTTTCAAGTTCATTCTAGTGTCATGTCCATGTTCAAGATTCATGTCAAGATTCATGTCAAGTTTTCAAGGTAAGTTTCATACCAAGTTTCCTATAATTACCAATTTTTCCCAACGTAACCCCGTCTAAATATTAGGCTAACAATCTTAGCCTAATTTACCGTCCGCATGATTTTTGACATATAATATTAGGCTAAAAACTTAGCCTAATTTAACGTACGCAAAATTGGCATAAAGCAATTCATTAACATAAACATGAAATAGGTGTAAACTTGGCATTTTCGGCATAGTCAATATGAACATCATAGGTGTGAACTTGCAAGATAGACAACATGAATATCATAGGTGTGAATCTTGCAACATAGACTAAATCAATATACATATATGTGAACTTGCAACATAGACTAAATCAACTTACATATATGTGAACCTGCAAATCAATCACGAGCATATGAATAAGTGTGAACTTGGAATTTGACATAGGTTTAACATATACACATAAACATGTAGATCTAACATTTGGTCACATATGTGATATGATTTTACAATCTAAAACTTGCATAACATGATAAACTACACAACTTGTCATAACGGGTTATACTTCAAGTTCATATACACATGAATAAACTTATTCATTAACTCCCAATTCAACATTATAATAAAATAGGACCACAGGCATAGATCAATATCATAACATAATCAACATTATTCTATTATCAATCTATTTTTAAGGCATGACATAACTGAATAAATTGATTAAAACATTGCAAGCATATAGATCTGATAACATTATTGATCATGAAAAGGTTTGAATAATAATCTAGTTTAAAGAACAAGGATAGATCTAATTTAAATAGAAAAATCCCCAAAATCAAGATCCAAGGACAAATAAAGAAAAGGTCTGAATAGAAAATCAAGCTTAGATCTGATTTCAAAGTTATAATCCTAGGCAATAACCTCATGGTCACGAATCTTAGGTAATTAGTCACAATTGTCCTTGTCATAGTCATAGGCAATAGTCTTATGTTCATAGTCATAGGCATAGGCATATGCATAGTATTATGTTCACAGTCATAGGCATAGGCATAGGCATAGTCATAAGCATAGGCATAGTCTTATGTTCACAGTCATAGGCATAAGCATAGTCTTATGTTCATCGTCATAGTCTTAGGCCATTAATAACAGTTTCAACGTCGTCGGCAATATTCCCAGTAGTCAAGATCTAAAAAGAAAACAAGAATAGATATGAATTATACATAAATCAATTCCAATTTATAACATGCCATATTAAGTTTATAGTTTTTATCTAAAAGTAACTGGAACTTACAGATCGTGGTCTAAAAAATTTAGATGCAGAAGTCAAGTCTAGAAATTTGTCGTTGAATTGTTGAATCGCTGAATCTTGCTTTGATTGTAGAATTAAATCCCCAATAAGAAATTCCTAGCCGTAGTCTTCAAGAAATAATCTCCGCATTTTAATTTAATTTAATTTAATTTAATTTAGAGGAAGAAGAAGAAGCCATGATCATCAAGAGTTTGAGCAGCATAAGGTTAGAGAATAATGGTGTAAAGAGAATGAGGCTAGGAGGCTGTTTATATAGGGTTTCAAACTAATTAGAGCCGTTGATGAAGCTAGAGTTAATCAAGGCCATCCATCTCAAGAAAAGCCAATCAGAAAATGACAAGTCAGCCCTAGTGACACACCAGAGCTCGGAAATTCGACCAGAACCCGACCAGGCCAGCCAGGGCCTGACCAGCAGGTTTTCTGCTCATCCTGGGCGCACCTGCCAAGTGCGCCAATGCAAAATTGCACGGGCGCACTTCCCAAGTGCGCCAGTTCCGTTTTGTTCTGGCGCACTTCCCAAGTGCGCCAGTGCATTCTGGCCCGTTTCTGGTTTTTCTGCCTAACTTCGTTCATCCATATCTTCTTCGTACGGTATCCTTTTTACGCAAACTCGGACTCTATCTCAAGAAGAATTCCGAGACGAATGCAATGGCCTAACCCGTTTCCCTTGATTCTTATTTTAAAAATTAATTCTGCCTTGATTTATAGTTTTGACAAGTTATTAAAATACGGGTTGTTACAAAGCTCCTAACCTCCTCAAAGACGTATGCATACTCATAGACTACTCGAACAGATTGCAAATCATTAATAGATGTGTCAAGAGATTCTTGGTAGCTAAGAAAAACTGAATCCTTAGGGTCGCATGAGATATCGAGAGTATTACCCAAACTAGTCAACAGTCTAACTACTCTCCTTTCACAATCGAGGATGGCACGATACCTAGCTAGCCAATCCATGCATAGAATCAACCCATAGCGCGTGAAACCAAGAACATAAGCATTGCATTCAAACTCAACGCCATACACAAAAATTCTCAAAATCCCAACATAACATAGAAAGAAGGGTTGTTCCCCCAATAGGATTTGAGACACTAATGGGATCAACTACTATACTAGTATCTAGGTGAAGAGACTCGACAATGGAAGCAAATATGAACGAATGTGAAGCGCCAGAATAAAACAAAGTACGTATAGGATGATCAAAAAGGAAAATCAAACTTTCAACAGAAATTATTCTACCTCTATCAGGCATGCTAGCCGTGAGATCACGCATCTGCCGTCCAGAAGATCCTACACTTTGTCCTTGTCCTTACCTCTTCGGACAATCTCTGATAAGGTGTCCTCCCTCGACGTAATGATAACAACCAGTCTTCTTCCTACGGTCTTTGGCTATATATGACCCAACATACCCTAGTAATGACACTTCTTCTTTTCTCGGGGTCTATAGTTCTTTCCACCCTTCTTAGGTTCCATTTCCTTATATGTGATTCTTCAACCTTGACCTCCTTCTTTTCTCCTTGATCTTCTTGGTGCATCAAAGCTACATCCATGAGTTTCTGATCCTTGGGCTGTGCTCCTTAGCCCAAACCCCCTCATTCTCATTCTCATGAAACTTCTTAACAAGTCTGTCTAAAACTGCCTCCAACGCGCGTAAAACTCTACAAAGCTTGAAAGGAAATTAGTCGCAAGTGAAACTACTAGGGTTGTAGATGGAGGTTAGGCACTTCTTTGCTCTTCGGAAGGCGCCGTAGTCTCATCATGCCTACGGAACCTTGCCGTGATGAGGTTACCTCCCAGAAAGCCAGGAGGCTCAGAAAAGAAGGAAACAAGGACTCAAACAGAAAAATCAAGAGATAGCACATATGGATTTGGGGAATATGTCTTTCAGAACAAACTTTTCTTTTGAAAATACTTCTTTTAAAAACGTTTTGAAAATAACTTTCAAAATCTTTTACCTGATCCGGTAACATTCAGCTCTAATACCACGGGTAACAACATACGTCCATTAATGTCACTCACTAAGGGAATGCATTAACTTTCATGGAACATGGAAGTAAACAGAACAGAATATTACAAGATAAATACATAAAATAGTACTTGAAAAATTTATAACTTTATTGCTACGGAAACAGAAACAAGTTTGGTTACATCTTCAAAACCCATCTTACTAAAAACCAAGTACATAATATCAGTCTTGTACAAAAATCATCAGAGTACATAATTATTAAAACCATAATCCCGAATCCAAAATGCCGTATTAAGGAGAAACAAAGCTAAGTATTACTTTCAGCACTCCAAGGAGGAAAATCTAAGTCAAGCTCCATTAATCCCACCCAGAGAACCTTGGGGGGGGGGGGGGGGGGGAAGGAAAGAAAAGAGGCGAAACAAACGAGGTCAGACATAAAGTCTGGCGAGTCCAGTAACTTCAACAATACAATCAGTAAAGTACCAGGATAAGAACATAAACTGGATATAAGGAATGACTGTAACACAAGAAGATATGACATGGTAAACTAGGCAAGTAAGATAGCACATCGACTGCGCTCCTAACTACTATACGACATGCTCTGCACCGTACCAACATACTAGTTACATACTAAAAGATGATCCCTCTTAACTAAATAGAATGATGATAGTTTCGTGTACTTCAAGCCGCCATCATAGGTAATCATCGTGCACCTATCACTACTAGATGTATCCACTATCCTCCCTGTTCGATTATGCACCTCTAGTTACTATCATAGGTAACCATTATGCATCTATCACCACTAGACGTACCGTCCCTATTCAATTATGTACTTCTAGCTGCTATCATAGGTAACTAACATGTACCTATCACTACTAGA
Organism: Allium sativum; assembly: GCA_030737875.1. Taxonomy (NCBI): domain Eukaryota; kingdom Viridiplantae; phylum Streptophyta; class Magnoliopsida; order Asparagales; family Amaryllidaceae; genus Allium; species Allium sativum. The sequence goes on from CM060922.1 coordinate 228,023,212, forward strand.
TGTACCCTCCATATTTGATTATGTACCCCTCGCTTCTATCATAGGTAACCAACGTGTACCTATCACCACTAGATGTACCACCCCAATTCAATAGGCTCCCTGACTCGTAGATACCTGTGCTGATCCCACAATAGGGTGTATCACTCCCTAAGGTGGCAACCCCGATACTACAGAAATGCACAACTTATACTTACACAATGCAACAGCGTCTTACCTACCCGCCCGGGCCCACGCACGCACATGACTCCGTTGGACTTGCACTGCCACCGCTAACTCTTTATTGACCTCTTACAATCAACCCTAGTAAGCGTTTCCCTGTCCTCTATATAGATGCTAAATGGGTTAGTGATTTAAAAAGGTCCCCACACTTGACACAAGCTTCCCTCCTAAGCTTGGTCCCCACTTAACCCCTTTTATCCCCATGTTTTACCACATGTCTCATCTTGGTTAAGTGCTTTAATTATGTTATGCATACTACCCATGCAATACATGCTACCCATGTCATCCTTAAATATGTTATGCATGCTATCTATGCAATACATGCTACCCATGTCACCCACTTAACCCCTTTACGGTTCCCATGTCTTCCCACATGTCTTATATTGGTTAAGTGTTCTTAATCTTGTTTCACATGCTACCCATGTCACCCACTTAACCCTTTTTTAATACCCATGCCTTACCACATGCCTTATCTTGGTTAAGTGCTTTTAATTGTGTTTCACATATACATTGGTTAAGAGAATAGCTCCCGAAGTATCAACCCTAAAGACCAAAATCATCTTCAGATTAACACTCAGAGAATTACTCAACTCAACCAATCTTCTGTTATGTCATTCATATAACTTATGTTAACTTCATTTGTAGATTTATTCTTGCCTTTACAGATTACTTAATCTTCAATTAAGTACAACTTTCCTTGTTACATAAGTTATTTCATCTTCCCTTATTGTTGCTTATAACTTACCTTATTCCATAAGTTATTCTGTTTTCTCCTTCGTTCATTATAACTTACCTTATTCCATAAGTTATAATTCCTACTTGTCCCAGGACAAGTCTACGTATTATTGTTTCCTTTTTCTTAAGTACATTAATTCATAATAACAAAATTTTTGCAAGACCTCCCACATTAGATTACCGTTTGCGGTTGCTGGATATGCCGGGCGGTTCCTGGCAGGCTTATACCGCAAACCAATCTAACCTCGCGTCTTTGCATTATTACGCATCTAGTTTCTTCCCTTGACCGCTCACATTAGATACCGTTTGCGATTGCTGGACATGTCAGGCGATTCCGGGCTGGCTTACACGACAAACCCATCTAACCTCGTGTCTTAGGCGTTCATTATTACTAAGTTCATCTCAAATCATGGATTATAGTGGTTCCCAATTACCCATAAATTCCAATCCAAATTTATGTGACAAATTCTTATCCAATTTATGCCTATAATCCCAAGTTTACAGGTTATACGAAATTATACCCGACACATCTTCATAGTTATTCATAATTTGTGCCAAAAACCCGTGCATACAAGTTATACCCAAATTATGTCTAAACCAACTTCCATAGTTACCAATAATTTATGTCAATAATTCACATTTTACATATTATTCAATATTCCCCAAACTTTTCCCATTTGTTCATACGTTATTCGTACGCAAATCTCATGTAATATGTTAGGCTCGAAGTTAGCCTAACCTCATAAAAAGAAAAAGGAAAAGGAGGAGGAAAGAGAATCTAAACTGGCATAAACATAAGAACATGCATATGAACATAAATAGGCATGTAATGGCAAAATAGATCTGAAAGGCATATGACAGGTTTATGGGTATGAATCAAAAAGGTGATAATTTGCAAACTTGATAAGATTCATTATAGGAATATTCATAGAATCCAATTCACAACTTATCACAATTAATTTTAATTTAGTTATCTTGTGAAAGTGACATAGACTCACATTGATAGGATTAAGGATAGAGAATAAATCTGAATTCTGATTTCTCAAGTTGATTAGCTAAACCATTGATGTAGGCTTTGATTCTTATCTTCCAACTTGGATTTGATTTATTTGGTGGAGGCTAGGTTAGTTTAGAGTTGAGCAGCATAGAAGCTCCATGAATTGATTTAATGAAATTCGGGATAGGTCTATATGTGTTTATATAGGTGTATTGGGTGAATTAGGGCCTTTAGATTAGGTTAGGATCCATCTAAGGCATCCAAACCAAGAATACACATCATCCAGCCAATCAGAAGACGCCACATATGCCCTAAAACACAAGAATTCGTCACAGCCTGTTCTGGCCCGATGGGTCGACCTCTACAGGGGGGTCGACACCTATGTCGACACCCCTATAGGGGGTCGACACCTATGTCGACTCCCCTCGGGGGGTCGACACCTATGTCGACTCCCCTCGGGGGGTCGACGCCCTAGCGTAGGATAATTCCCGCCCAGCCCGTTCTTGTTGATTTGAATTTCGAATTCGATTTTTAATTATTATATGAATTTTGATTTAAACTAAAATCTTCTAACCTCCATAACTTCTTCATACTGAATCCGTTTTACGCAAACTCGGACTCTATCTCAAGAAGAATTCCGAGACGAACGCAATGGAGCAACCCATTTCCCTTAATTATTCTTATAAAAATTAAGTGTTCTTTAATTTGACAATTTTAATATTATAAAATTACGGGGTGTTACATTCTCCCCTCCTTAAAGGATTTCATCTCCGAAATCTTCAAGTTAAGAAGAATGTATCCTACCATCCAACATCCATCTACTCAACCATCATCCAGAAGTATCCATTGTCATTAAAAAAATTCTAATGCTATATGTACATTTGCATAAGTATGTGTATATTTTCCTTTTCTAATGCAAAGATTAGGCGGTCTGCTGATTCAGTCGACCTCCTTAATGCGAGTTATGTCAGTGCCATGAGTCCAACATGTATGCAATTATTCCTAAAGCACTTTATAATTTCTATATGAGTGCACAATCATTCACTCAAATGCAACATCCATCTGATAACACATTAAATTCCAATCAATATACAGATATATGCAATATGCAATATGAAATTGACTGAGCCGATCTTAGTGCCTAAAGTGTGTGTAAATGCATCCATGAGCAACCAATTGCAACCACTAACCATAACTTGTTTCAAACACATGTTTACAACCATAGGATTTTCTACCTAAAGATCGAAGATATATTTGAGAGGATATACTAAATGATAGAACAAGTATAAGCAAAGCGATAGAAAAAGGAGAAGTTAAGAACATACCCTCAAAAAGGAAAGGGTATGACGCACGTATCTTGTCTTCCGTCTCCCAAGTCGCGTCTCCTTGATCATCTCCCCATTGGACTTTAACCAACTTGACCTCTCGGTTGCGTAACTTCTTGACCTCCGATCCAAGAATGCATGTAGGAGCTCGTCTAATTGTGGCATCTCGCTCTACTTCCACTTCTCTAAGCAAGTTCGGCTCTACTAATTCCGCGGTATCAAGTAAAAATTTCCGCAAATGCGACACGTGAAACACATCATGCACACCACTAAGCTTCTCAAGCAACTTCACTCTGTACGCCATCTATCCAATTCGCTCTGTAATGGGAAATGTCCCTATACGAACCTCGGTGCTAATTTCCCTTCTGATCCAAAGCGAACTACGTTCCTCAAAGGTGATACTTTAATAAAGACCATGTCTCCAATATCAAACTCAAGATCAGTTCTTCTCTTATCAGCATATGACTTTTGTCGGTCCTGTGCCGTCTTCATACGTTTTCGAATCATGTCTATCTTCTCCGAAGTTTCCCTAATCATATCGGGCCAAAGCAAAATCTTATCCGTAGATTCACACCAACAGGTCGTTGATAGGCAAGGTCATCCATATAGAGCCTCAAAAGGAGCCATGTCGATACTAGTTTGATAGCTATTGTTGTCGGAGAACTCCACTAATGGAAGTTGTTCCTCCCATATCCCTCCAAAATCGAAGATGGATAGCCTCAAAAGATCTTCTAGAATCCAATTCTGTAACACCCCACCTCCGCCAGTGCCACTCTTGAAGGACACTAGCTTTGGAGGGGCGTTAAACAAGGTAAACATGCATGCAGATATCACAAGACAGAACATATAAGTAAAAACAGAGTAAATAAAGTAGCGGATAAAACTAGCATTTCAAAACCATAGTCGAGTTACATCAAAGTACTTGGTCATTATTTTCCCATAAAACAAAGTCTAGAACATAAACTGAAAAAGAAACATAAAGTAACTATCCCCAAAGTAGAATAAGGCCATAGCATGCTCAAACCATACGTGAGCTATCTAGAAAAGCAGCTAAAGATCCAGCTAGGTAACAGTGTTCCCACCCTGCAAACCTGGGGGGGGGGGACGGAAGAAAAGAGGCGAAAGAAAACGGGTCAGTCAAAAAGACTGGTAAGTCCTATCTACTATTAGTATAAAAACTAATAAAGTTAACTGGACATGTAAAGCAGAGATGAAACATAAGGATGGTAACTAAACTGGCATGGTGAATAGATAACAAGGTAGATCAAGTATGTGGCATCGCATAAACAAGGTTAAGTTGCACCAGGTGTGTACTAGTATTCCAATCCAAGTCAAGTATAAACAAGAAATGGTCCCTTGGCCCAAAGCTGGCCCAACCCATGAGATGACCAAATTCAAGGTCCAACTACTCGGTCTAGTCGAACGGCTCCCTATAAGCCTAACTCGTCGTGTATCGGTGTCATACGGTCCAAACATGAAATGTAGTCGACTGTGCTAGGTCCACCCTAGGGTGTATCCGGCCCTAGGGTGTCAACCACTGACACGAAACAAGCACGCACAGTCAAAACCTACTGGTGCCCAAGTCTGTCTTTCATCCCCGGACAATGTGCACGACCATGGTCCGTCGGAATCTACTATGGCGCACCTACTTTTGCCGTCTTTTTGGTCGCTTACACTCCAGCCCAGTAATCGTGCCCCACCCTAGCCTAGTCCCTAGGGTATCCGATACTCCCTAGTGGGTTACTGCTGAGAAGGACCGCGTAACTAGGGTTTTCTAGTGGGTTAAGTGTGGTTAACCCCATCCAAACCATGTATCAAGTTGGTTAAGTGTTCCTAAAAAGGTTCACGACTTAACCCTATCCAACTAAGCATTGGGTTGGTTAAGTGTGTCCATGTTGACTTAACCCTATCAACCCATCATGTTCATGTGGTTAAGTATACTCAAGTGGTCCATGACTTAACCCTATCATATGGCATTAATTAATTCAATGCACCCAACCTCTCACATTAGACCATGTTGTGGTTACTAGTTAAGCCGGGCGGGTCCGGTTAGCTTTACACCAAAACTTGGTCTAACCTCGGGTTTCAAGTGCGACATGACCAACTACTCACATTGGGTCCTATTGCTTGTAGCCACTAGTTAAGCCGGTCGGTTCCGGGTAGATTTATGCTACAAACTCAACCCAACCTCGAGTTGGCCACTCTCATGTTTTCTAAGTGTCATGTCCATCATTATGTTTATAAACATAATCACAAGTCAATGTTCATGTCATATTTTAAAACCATGTTTTCATGTCATTAATATTACCCAAACCCAACGCATTCCCATCGCATGTACGTTTCACATAACATAACATAGATCAAAAGAGGGAACTTGGCAAACATGACAAAAAGGGCATAAGGTAATAAGGTTGGCCACAAGTTAAACATGGTGGCATATGAGGCATAAATATGTTCATAAGCTTGCATATTACATCATAGGCCTCAAAACATGCATAATATCAACTTAAGCAAATAGGTGAAGCATGATCGTGAATGACATAGGATGATGACTAGAAGTTCGCATATAACATTATATGCAAGTTATCATAAAGGTTATGAGAGTTCTCATGTTGTATAATGCAACATTTCAACATAAAGCTTATAACTTTTAGCCCACAAGGTCAAGGTGATTGCTTTACAAACATGCATAGAATTAAACTTATGCATAACATGATAGGATCAAAGCACATATCATACTTAGGCCCAAACTCAACTTGCAACATGTCATATTTAACTTCATAGTTAGAATCTAAGAGTAGTATAGGGCTTACAATGAGCGGTTATGCGATCTAGATCAATATATATAAAGATTGAGACGAAGCCACAAGCAAAAATCCGCAAAGAAAATAATAAGCTCCACTTAAACGCCTTGAAACAAGAAGTAATAACTCCAACGACAAAGAAAGAAGGCTCTTTTACTTAAGAAAGATGGCTCTTTTATGTCATAGATCGATTTGAGACACTCATTCTTTCATGGAAAAGATGGAGGCCATGATTGGTGAATATTTGGACAACATTTAGTTGTAGGAATGATTAATAAGTGTTTAGGCTAGGTCTAGGGGTCTTTTTATAGGTGATTAGGTTAATTTAGACCATAGGATTAACCCTAAATCGAATCTGAACCATCAACTCCCGTCAGAAACTTCCAGAGCAAGACCTAACCTGTCAAAATGGTGCACCAGAAAAACTGGTCCGACCGGGGGGGTCGACCCCTGGGTCGACAGGGGTGTCGACCCATGGGTCGACATGGGTGTCGACCCATAGGGGGGGTCGACAGGGGTGTCGACCCCTGTGTCGACCCTGCCTGGGGCGGGAAAATTCCCGCCCATTCTGCCTTGGTTGAAATTTAAATCTGAATTCGAATTTGAACTGTTTTCGGGCTTGGAATTTTCTGAAAACTTCATTGGGCCATAACTTGGTCATACGGACTCCGTTTTTCGAAAACTCGGACTCTATTTCGCGTATTTTTCCGAGACGAACGCAATGGCACAGCCCGTTTCCCTTGATTCAGATTTTACAATTTAATTCTGCCTTGATTTATATTATAACATGTTATTCAAAAATATGGCTTATTACAAATTCACTCTTTTTGTTTAGCCGTCCGTCTGAGGGTGATAAGCGATGCTCAATCATAACTGCATACCTAGTGTCTCTTGCATATCACCCTTCCCTCTTGAATCAAAACTGCGCCAAGCCATGCACAGCAAGCATCGGTATACTCTGTGAATGGCTTACTCCCATCCGACAAAACTTAAACTGGAGTTGTCATCAAAGCCCACTTCAAACGTTGGAAAGCATCGTCATAGTCAATATCCCAAGAAAAAGTCAAGTTCTTCTTCGTTAACCGTGTAAGTGGGGATGATATCTTCTCGAAGTCCTTAATGAACTTCCTATAGTAGCCCGCCAAACCAAGGAAATTTCTTACTTCCGTTGCATTTCTAGGAATCTTCCAATCTTGGATTGCTACCACCTTCGCGGGATCCACGGCTATACCTTCCTTAGAGACCACGTGCCCCAAGAACCTCACTTCCTCCCTCCAAAAATGACATTTGGAGAACTTGATTTGAGTTGATGTCTCGAAGGGTCTCTAAGACTTCCCTAAGATGTAGGGCATGGTCTTCCTCACTTCTAGAAAATATCAAGTTTTCATTCACAAAGACTACCACGAACTTGTTTAGAAACTCCCTAACACCCTACTTATCAAGTCTACGAAGTAAGCGGGTGCATTCGTCAAACCAAAAGGCATGACGAGCCATTTAAAGAAACCATCGGTAGTCCTAAAGGCAGTCTTATATATAGTGTCCTCCGCTGCCCTCAACTGATGAAATCCAGTAGCTAAGTCTAACTGTGAGAAAACCGAAGCACCAACCAACTGATCGAACAAGTCATCTATCCTCGGCAATGGGTTCCTATTTTTCTTCGTGAGTCTATTTAGCTTCCTATAGTCCACGCACAATCTAAGCGAACCATCAGCCTTCGTGGCAAAAACAACTAGAGCACCCCACTCCAAGATACTTCTTCTTATGGACCATTTCTCAAGCAACTCTTTCACTTGCATAGTAAGCTCCCTCCTTTCCCTTGGAGCCATGTGGCGCATAGGCAATGCAATTGGCTTTGCATTGTCCGCCAAATATATACGGAAATCTATCCCGCGTTTTGGAGGTAGGCCCCTAACCTCCTCAAAGACGTCTGCATACTCACAGACTACTCGAACAGATTGCAAATCATCAATAGATGTGTCAAAAGATTCTGGGTATCTAAGCATAACCGAACCCTTAGGGTCGCATGAGATATCGAGAGTATTACCCAAACCAGTCAACAATCTAACTACTCTCCTTTCACAGTCGAGGATGGCACCACACCTAGCTAGCCAATCCATGCCTAGAATCAACCCATAGCGCGTGAGACCAAGAACATAAGCGTTGCATTCAAACTCAACGCCATACACAAAAATACTCAAAATCCCGACATAACATAGAAAGATGGGCTGTTCCCCCAATAGGATTTGAGACACTAACAGGATCAACTACTATACTAGTATCTAGGTGCAGAGACTCGACAATGGAAGTAGATATGAACAAATGTGAAACGCCAGAATCAAACAAAGTACGTATAGGATGATCAAAAAGGAAAATCAAAATTTCAACAAAATTTCTTCTACCTCTATCAGGCATACTAGCCGTGAGAGCATGCATCTGCCCTCCAAAAGATCCTGCACTTTGTCCTTGTCCTTGCCTCTTCGGACAATCTCTGATAAGTTGTCCTCCCTCTCCGTAATGATAACAACCAGTCTTCTTCTTCTTCCTACGATCTTTGGCTGTATATAACACACCATACCTCAGTAATGACACTTCCTCTTTTCTTGGGGTCTATAGTTCTTTCCACCCTTCTTAGGTTCCATTTCCTTATTCTATGATTCTTCAAACTTGACCTCCTTCTTTTCTCCTTGATCCTCTTTGTGCATCAATGCTATATCCATGAGTTTCTGATCCTTGGTTTATGCTCCTTAGCTCAAACCCCCTCATTCTCATTCTCATGAAACTTCTTAACAAGTCTGTCTAAAGCTGCCTCCATCGCGTGTAAAATTCTATAAAGCTTGAAAGAAAATTGGCCGTGAGTGAAACTACGGCGGCTATAGATGGCGGTTAGGCACTTCTTTTCCCTTCGACAGGCGCCATAGTCGCATCATGCCTACGGAACCTTGCCGTGATAAGGTTACTTCCCAGAAAGCCAGGAGCCCCGGAGACTCAGAAAAGAAGGAAGCAAGGACTCAAACAGAAAAATCAAGAGATAGTGCATATGGATTTGGAGAATATGTATTTCAAAACAAACTTTTCTTTTGAAAATAGTTTTTTAAAAACTGTTTTGAAAATAGCTTTCGATATCTTTTACCTGATCTAGTAACCTTTAGCTCTGATACCACGTGTAACACTCCACGTCCTTTAATGTAACTCACTAAGGGAATGCATTAACTTTCATGGAGCATTGAAGTAAAAAGAACAGAATATTACAAGACAGATACATAAAATAGTACTTGAATTTTTTTAAACTTTATTGCAGTGGAAACAGAAACAAGTTTGGTTACATCTTCAAAACCCATCTTACTAAAAACCAAGTACATAATATCAGTCGTGTACAAAAACCATCAAAGAACATAATTTTTAAAACCATAATCCCCAATCCAAAATGCCATATGAAGGAGAAACAAAGCTAAGCATTACTTTCATCACTTCAAGTAGGAAATTCCAAATCAAGCTCCACTAATCCCACCCTGAGAACCTGGCGGGGGGGGGGGGGGGAAGGAAAGAAAAGAGACGAAACAAACGAGGTCAGACATAAAGTCTGGCGAGTTCAATAACTTTAACAATACAATTAGTGAAGTAACAGGATAAGAACATAAACTGGATATAAGGAATGACTGTAACACAAGAAGATAAGACAAGGTAAACTTGGCAAGTAAGATAGAACATCGACTGCGCTCCTAACTACTATACGACATGCTCTGCACCATACCAACATACTAGTTACATGCTAAAAGATGATCCCTCTTAACTAAATAGAATGATAATAGTTTCTTGTACTTCTAACCGCCATCATAGGTTATCATCGTGCACCTATCACTACCAGATGTATCCACTATCATCCCTATTCGATTATGCACCTCTAGCTACTATCATAGGTAACCAATATGCACCTATCACCACTGGACATAACGTCCCTGTTCAATTATGTATTTCTGGCTGCTATCATAGGTAACCAGCGTGTACCTATCACTACTAGATGTACCCTCCCTATTTGATTAGGTACCCCTAACTGCTATCATAGGTAACCAACGTGTACCTATCACAACTAGATGTACCTTCCCCATTCGATCGGCTCCCAAACTCGAAGAAACCTGTGCTGATCACACAATAGGGTGTATTACCACCTAAGGTGTCAACCCTGATACTACTGAAATGCACAACTTATGCCTACATGATGCAACAACGTTTTACTTGCCAGCCCGGACCCACGCACGCACATGACTCCGTTGGACTTGCACTGCCACCGCTAACTTTTTAATGACCTCTTACAATCAACCCTAGTAAGCATTTCCCTGTCCTCTATATAGATACTAAAATGGGTTACTGGTTGAGAACGGTCCCCACACTTGACACAAGCTTCCCTGTAACACCCCACGTCTGCTATGGTCACTCTCTATGGGAATGCCATAACATCGGTGGAGTATTTTGAGTGAATATAGAACAGAGTAATTACAGCCAGACAGATATAAGTAATACTTGAAAATTTTAAAACATCATTTCACTTGCAGCGGAAAATAAAACATGTCTGGTTATATCACAAAACCATAATAGGAGTCAAGTACAAATATCCATCATGATAAATAAAAATACATAATCCCAATACATGAACTGATAGCCATTAAAAGAAAAGGGTAAGCTGAGCTCTACATCTAGGGTCCAAGCTCCAAGAGAGTAATAAAAGCAGCCTGATCAAAGCCCACTCGTGCTGGGCCCACTCTGAGAACCTGAGGGTTGGGAAAAAGATAAAAACAACGGGGTCAGACATAAGTCTGAGCGAGTCCTATAACTTTAACAATGTAATCATTAAAGTAATAAGGATATGATATAACTTGGTACGGTGTGACTGGGGATAAATGACTACCCTCAGTAGCCAATCAGACTTAGAGTGAACTAAGATAACGATAAAGACGCATCTACCTACCCAAGGATAATTACTACACTGCACCACACCAGTCATTCCTACTTAAAGGTTGATCCCTCCCAAGGACTTAGAAAATTTACCCAGTAGTTTCGTATACCCATAGCTGACTACATAGGTGCCGTCTGCCCCTATCTCCACTAGGTGTACCCACTACTCCCAAGCGATCGGCTCCCTACCGTAGATACCCGTGCCGGCCCCACAGTGGGGTGTATCACTCCCCAAAGTGGCAACCCGACATAATTAACGGTGCACGGCTTATATCTACACGATGCAACAACGTCTTACCTACCAGCCCGGGTCCACACACGCATATGAAACCCGTTGGACTTGCGTTGCCACCACTAACCCATTTTGGCCTCTTATAGTCAAGCCCAGTACGCGTGTCCCGTCCTCGACATGGGTCGAGCCCAACAAGATACATATGGGTTACTGGTTGAAATGGGCCCCCACAAGCTACCCACCTAAGCTTGTCCCTTTTTCTAGTGCATCCCACTTAACCCTTTAATCATGTTTAATTACATGTTTTCACTTGGTTAAGTATTCTAATCGTATTTTCTATTGCCACCTAAGGCAACCCACTAGATTTCCACATGCCACCCAAGGCACCCACTTAACCTCTCATGTCCCTCTACATGCTAATATGGTTAAGTGTTTCTTAATTAATTAATTAATTAAGATCATGACCTCATAAAGACCTCTCACATTAGACCGTCTTTTATGACTGCTGTATATGCCGGTTGGTTCCGGGCAGACTTCTGTCATCAGAAGGGTCTAACCTCGTGTCTTTACTTTAATCACGTATTTAATTTATGACAAAGACCTCTCACATTGGGCCAATCATTTGTAGCCGCTGGATGGCCGGTCGGTTCCGGGCAGACTTCCGCTACAAAAGGGTCCAACCTCGTGTCCTAGTTGATTAATTACACCTAATTAATCACCCCCATAATTAATTATCCCTAATTAATTACACATTTTTAAGAATATGGGTAGACCTAACTTAATAGGTAAATTCCCAATTCCATAGTGTGGGTAGACCTAACTTAATAGGTAAATTCCCAACTCCATAATGTGGGTAGACCTAACTTAATAGGTAAATTCCCAATTATGTCCATTCATTTTATGTTATGTTTAATCATAACAACTTTACACCTTTTTATAATCATGCATATTAACCCCATCGTTTCCCACGTAATTCGTTTATATAACATGTCATACATAGGGACAACCTTGCATATGTTATGTACATCATAAAAAGAGACAAACTTGCATATGAACTTGCATACGAACTTGCATAAAACTTGCATATGAACTTGCATATAAACTTGCATAAAACTTGCATATGAACTTGCATAAAACTTGCATATGAACTTGCATATAAACTTGCATATCATGTCATATCACAAAGGCAAACTTGCATATGTTATGCATATCATAAAAAGAGACTAACTTGCATATGAATCATGTCATATCACAAAGGCAAACTCGCATATGTTATGCATATCATAAAAAGAGACTAACTTGCACATGAATCATGTCATATCACAAAGGCAAACTCGCATATGTTATGCATATCATAAAAAGAGACTAACTTGCACATGAATCATGTCATATCACAAAGGCAAACTCGCATATGTTATGCATATCATAAAAAGAGACTAACTTGCATATGATCTTACATATAAACTTGCATAAAACTTGCATATGAACTTGCATAACACATCATATCATAAAAGAGGCAAGTTTACATATGAACTTATAACATATGACAACCACAACTTGCATAATCCACATTTACATCCATAGCCTCCTAATATCCTATCCTAATTAGTTTAGCAATTACTTGCTAAAGGCATAGGAACTCACCAAAACCAAGATTAGCAAACTTATGAAGTAAAACTAGTTGCAATATTTGAAGGAGATGATGATTAGAGGTTGATTAGCTTGCAACTTCCTTCATAAAATAGTGGAGGCTCCTTCTAAGTTTGATTTTGGCGGCATGATGCCATCATTTCTATTTTTAGTATGGATTAGGCTTGCATTAGGGTATATTTATAGGATTAGGGTGTGTTTTAGACCATAGGATTAACCCTAGGCTAGATTAGGTCCGTCAGATTTAGGAAGTCTCTAGAACACAGCCCAGCCCTAGCCAGAAAACCAGATCTGGTGCACCCAAGCCAACTGGCTCGACACCCTGTGTCGACAGGCAAGTCGACAGGGCAGTCGACTCCCCAGTCGACAGGCCTGTCGACAGCCCTGTCGACATGGGTAGGGCGGGAAGTTTCCCGCCTGGCCCCCTGCTGGCTCCAATTTCGAAATCTGATTTTTAATTTTTAAATCTGTTTTTAACTTTGAATTTTCTGCAAACTTCATTGGGCCATAACTAGGCCATACGGACTCCGATTTACAAAATTTCGGACTCTATTCTGCGTATTTTTCCGAGACGAACGCAATGACGCAGCCCGTTTCCCCAATTCTCATATTTGAGATTATTTATTCTGCAATTTAGTGAATTTTAGCATTAACCGAAATTCGGGGTGTTACATTCCCTCCTAAGCTTGGTCCCCACTTAACCCCTTTTATCCTCATGTCTTACCACATGTCTCATCTTGGTTAAGTGCTTTAATTATGTTATGCATGCTACCCATGCAATACATGCTACCTATGTCATCCTTAAATATGTTATGCATGCTACCCATGCAATACATGCTACCCATGTCACCCACTTAACCCCTTTACGGTTCCCATGTCTTCCCACATGTCTTATCTTGCTTAAGTGCTCTTAATCGTGTTTCATATGCTACCCATGTCACCGACTTAACCCTTTTTTTACCCATGTCTTACCACATGCCTCATCTTGGTTAAGTGCTTTTAATTGCGATTCACATATACATTGGTTAAGAGAATAGCTCCCTAAGTATCAACCCCAAAGACCGAAATTAACATCAGATTAACACTCAGAGAATTACTCAACTCAACCAATCTTTTGTTATGTCATTCATATAACTTATATTATCTTTATTTGTAGTTTTATTCATGCCTTTGCAGATTACTTAATCTTCAATTTATGTACAACTTTCCTTGTTACATAAGCTATTTCATCTTCCCTTATCGTTCCTTATAACTTACCTTATTCCATAAGTTATTCTGTTTTATCCCTCGTTCATTATAACTTACCTTATTCAATAAGTTATAATTCCCACTTATCCCTAGGACATACCTACCTATTATTATTTCCTTTTTCTTAAGTCCATTAATTCATAATAACTAAAATTTTGCAAGGCTTCCCACATTAGGTTACCGTTTGCAGTTGCTGGATATGCCGGGCTGTTCCGGGCAGGCTTATACTGCAAACAAATCTAACCTCACGTCTTTGCATTATTACGCATCTAGTTTCTTCCCTTGACCTCTCACGTTAGATACCGTTTGCAGTTGTTGGACATGCTGGGCGGCTCTGGGCAGGCTTACACCGCAAACCCGTCTAACCTCATTCCTTCGACGTTCATTATTACTAAGTTCATCTGAAATCATGGATTATAGTGGCTCCCAATTACCCATAAATTTTAATCCAAATTTATGTGACAAATTCTTATACAATTTATGCCTATAATCCCAAGTTTACAGGTTATAACAAATTATACCCAACCCATCTTCATAGTTATTCATAATTTGTGCCAAAAACCCATGTATACAAATTATACCCAAATTATGTCCAAACCAACTTCCATGGTTACCTACAATTTATGCCAATAATTCACATTTTACATATTATTCAATATTCCCCAAACTTTTCCCAATTGTTCAAACGTTATTCGTATGCAAATATCATGTAATATGTTAGGTTCGAAGTTAGCCTAACCACATAAAAAGAAAAAGGAAAAGGAGGAGGAAAGAGAATCAAAACTTGCATAAACATAAGAACATGCATATGAACATAAATAGGCATGTAATGGCAAAATAGATCTGAAAGGCATATGACAGGTTTATGGGTATGAATCAAAAAGGTGACAATTTGCAAACTTGATAAGATTCATTACAGGCATATTCATATAATCCAATTCACAACTTATCACAATTAATTTTAATTTAGTTATCTTGTGAAAGTGACATAGACTCACAGCGATAGGATTAAGGATAGAGAATAAATCTGAATTCTGAATTCTCAAGTTGATTAGCTAAACTGTTGATGTAGGCTTTGATTATTACATTCCAACTTGGATTTGATTTACTTTGGTGGAGGCTAGGTTAGTTTAGAGTTGAGCAGCATGGACGCGCCATGAATTGATTTAATGAAATTCGGCATAGGTCTATATGTGTTTATATAGGTGTATTAGGTGAATTATGGCCTTTAGATTAGGTTAGGATCCATCTAAACCATCCAAACCAAGAATACACATCACCCATCCAATCAGAAGACGCCACATATGCCCTAAAACACAAGAATTTGTCACAGCCTGTTCTGGCCCAATGGGTCGACCCCCTACAGGGGGGTCGACACCTATGTCGACACCCCTAATGGGGGTCGACACCTATGTCGACTCCCCTATAGGGGGTCGACACCTATGTCGACTCCCCTAGGAGGGTCGACACCCTAGCGTGGGATAATTTCCACCCAGCCCGCTCTTGTTGATTTGAATTTCGAATTCGATTTTTAATTATTATATTAATTCTGATTTAAACCGAAATCTTCTAACCTCCATAACTTCTTCATACTGAATCCATTTTATGCAAACTCGAACTCTATCTCAAGCAGAATTCCAAGACGAACGCAATGAAGAAACCCGTTTCCCTACATTCTTCATCTAAAAATTAAGTGTTCTTAAATTTGTCAATTTTAATATTATAAAATTACGGGGTGTTACATTTTTCCTCCTAAAGGATTTCGTCCCCGAGATCTTCAAGTTAAGAAGAATGTATCCTACCATCCAACATCCACCTACTCAACCATCATCCACAAGTATCCATTGTCCTTAAAAAAATTCTAATGTTATATGTACATATGCATAAGTATGTGTATATGTTCCTTATCTAATGCAAAGATTATACAGTCTGCTGATTCAATTGACCACCTTAATGCGAATTATTTTAGTGCCATGAGTCCAACATGTATGCAATTATTCCTAATGCACTTTATAATTTCTATATGAGTGCACAATCATTCACTCAAATGCAACATCCATGTGATAACACATAAAATTCCAATCAATAAACAGATATATGCAATATGCAATATGAAAGTGACTGAGCCGATCTTAGTGCCCAAAGTGTGTGTAAATGCATCCAAGAGCAACACTTGCAACCACTAACCACAACATGTTTCAAACACACTTTACAACCATAGGATTTTTTACCTAAAGATCGAAGATATACTCGAGAGGATATACTAAACGATAGAACAAGTATAAGCAAAGCGATAGAAAAAGGAGAAGTTAGGAACATACCCACAAAAAGGAAAGGTTATGACTCACGTATCTTGTCTTCCGTCTCCCAAGTCGCGACTCCTTGATCATCTCCCTATTGGACTTTAACCAACTAGACCTACCAGTTGCGTAACTTCTTGACCTCCGATCCAAGAATGCATGTAGGAGCTCGCCTAATTGTGGCATCTCGCTTTACTTCCACTTCTCTAAGCATGTTCGGCTCTACTACTTCCGCAGTACATTGTAAACACTTCTGCAAATGCGACACGTGAAACACGTCATGCACACCACTAAGCTTCTCAGGAAACTTCACTCTGTACGCCATCCGTCCAATTCGCTCTGTAACGGGAAATGGCCCTATACGAACCTCGGTGCCAATTTCCCTACTGATCCAAAGAGAAGTACGTTCCTCAAAGGTGATACTTTAATAAAGACCATGTCTCCAACGTCGACCTCAAGATCAGTCCTTCTCTTATCAGCATATGACTTTTGTCGGTCCTGTGCCATCTTCATACATCTTCGAATCAAGTCTATCTTCTCTGAAGTTTCCCTAATCACATCGGGCCCAAGCGAAATCTTATCCGTAGATTCCTACCATCAAGTTGGTGATCGGCAAGATCGTCCATATAGAGCCTCAAAAGGAGCCATGTCAATACTATTCTGATAGATGTTATTGTAGGTGAACTCCACTAATGGAAGGTGTTCCTCCCACGTCCCTCCAAAATCTAAGATGCATAGCCTCAAAAGATCTTCTAGAATCTGATTCACTCTTTCTGTTTGGCCGTCCGTCTGAGGGTGATAAGTGATGCTCAATCATAACTGCATAACTACCGTCTCTTGCATATCACCCTTTCCTCTTGCATCAAAACTGCGCCAAGCTCTGCCCCGCAAGCATCGGTATACTCTGTGAATGGCTTACTCCCATCCGGCAAAACTTAAACTGGAGCTGTCATCAAAGCCCTCTTCAAACACAGGAAAGCATCGTCAAGAAAAAGTCAAGTTCTTCTTCGTTAACCGTGTAAGTAGGTATGATATCTTCGTGAAGTCCTTAATGAACTTCCTATAATAGCCTGCCAAACCAAGGAAATTTCTTATTTCCGTTGCATTTCTAGGAATCTTCCAATCTTGAATTGCTACCACCTTCGCCGGATCCACAACTATCCCTTCCTTTGAGACCATGTGCCCTAAGAACCTCACTTCCTCCCTCCAAAAATGACATTTGGAGAACTTGATTTGAGTTGATGTCTCGAAGGGTCTCTAAGACGTTCCTAAGATGTAGGGCATGCTCTTACTCGCTTCTAGAAAATATCAAGATGTCATCCACAAAGACTACCATGAATTTGTTTAGAAACTCCCTAAACACCCTACTCATCAAGTCTACGAAGTATGCGGGTGCATTCGTCAAATCAAAAGGCATAACGAGCCATTCAAAGAAACCATCGGGAGTCCTAAAGGCAGTCTTATATATACTATCTTCAGCTACCCTCAACTAATGAAATCCAATAGCTAAGTCCGACTGCGAGAAAGCCAAAGCACTAACCAAATGATCGAACATATCATCTATCCTCGGCAATGGGAGCCTATTTTTCTTCGTGAGTTTATTTAGCTCCCTATAGTCCACGCACAATCTAAGCGAACCATCAGCCTTCGTGGCAAAAACAACTGGAGCACCCCACTCCAAGATACTTCTTCTTATGAACCCTTTCTCAAGCAACTCTTTCACTTGCTTACTAAGCTCCCTCCTTTCCCTTGGAGTCATGTGGCGCACAGGCAATGCAATTGGCTTTGTATTGTATGCCAAATATATACGGAAATCTATCTCGAGTTTTGGAGGTAAGCCCCTAACCTCCTCAAAGACGTCTGAATACTCACAGACTACTTGAACATATTGCAAATCATCAATAGATGTCTCAAGAGATTCTAGGTAGCTAAGCATAACCGAACCCTTAGGGTCGCATGAGATATCGAGAGTATTACCCAAACTAGTCAACAATCTAACTACTCCCCTTTCACAGTCGAGGATGACACCATACCTAGCTAGCCAATCCATGCCTAGAATCAACCCATAGCGCGTGAAACCAAGAGCCTAAGTGTTGCATTCAAACTCAATGCCATACACAAAAATTCTCAAAATCCCGACATGACATAGAAAGATGGGTTGTTCCGCTAATAGGATTTGAGACACTAACGGGATCAACTACTGTACTAGTATCTAGATTTAGAGACTCGATAATGGAAGTAGATATGAACGAATGTGAAGCGCTATAACCAAATAAAGTACGTATAGGATGATCAAAAACGAAAATCAAACCTTCAACGAGAATTCCTTCTACCTCTATCAGGCATGCTAGCCGTGAGAGCACACATCTTCCCTCTAGAAGATCCTGCACTTTGTCCTTGTCCTTGCCTCTTTGGACAATCTCTGATAAGATGTCGTCCCTCTCTGTAATGATAACAACCAGTCTTCTTCTTCTTCCTATGGTCTTTGTCTATATATGACCCACCATACCTCAGTAATGACACTTCCTCTTTTCTCAGGGTCTATAGTTCTTTCCACCCTTCTTAGGTTCCATTTCATTATTCTGCGATTATTCAACCTTGACCTTCTTTTCTCCTTGATCTTCTTTGTGCATCAAGGCTATATCCATGAGTTTCTGATCCTTGGGTTGTGCTCCTTATCCCAAACCCCCTCATTCTCATTCTCATGAAACTTCTTAACAAGTCTGTCTAAAACTGCCTCCATCGCGCGTAAAACTCTACAAAGCTTGAAAGAAAATTAGCCGCAAGTGAACTACTACAGCTATAGATGGAGGTTAGGCACTTCTTTTCCCTTTGACAGGCGCCGTAGTCTCATTATGCCTATGGAACCTTGCCGTGATGAGGTTACCTCCTAGAAAGCCATGAGCCCCGGAGACTCAGAAAATAAGGAAACAAGGACTCAAACAGAAAAATCAGGAGATAGTGCATATGGATTTGGGGAATTTGTCTTTCAAAACAAAGTTTTCTTTTGAAAATACTTCTTTTAAAACCGTTTTGAAAATAACTTTCAAAATCTTTTACCTGATTCGGTAACCTTCAGCTCTGATACCACGTGTAACACCCCACGTCCATTAATGTCACTCACTAAGGGAATGCATTAACTTTCATGGAGCATTGAAGTAAACAGAACATAATATTACAAGATAGATACATAAAATATTACTTAAAATATTTATAACTTTATTGCAGCGGAAACAGAAACAAGTTTGGTTACATCTTCAAAACCCATCTTACTAAAAACCTAGTACATAATATCAGTCTTGTACAAAAACCATTAGAGTACATAATTTTTAAAACCATAATCCCCAATCCAAAATGCCATATGAAGGAGAAACAAAGCTAAGCATTACTTTCAGCACTTCAAGCAGGAAAATCCAAGTCAAGCTCCACTAATCCCACCCTGAGTACCTTGGGGGGAAAGGAAAGAAAAGAGGCGAAACAAACGAGGTCAGACATAAATTCTGGTGAGTCTAGTTACTTTAACAATACAATTAGTAAAGTATCAAGATAATAACATAAACTGGATATAAGGAATGACTGTAACACAAGCAGATATGACATGGTAAACTAGGAAAGTAAGATAGAACATCGACTACGCTCCTAACTACTATACGACATGCTCTGCACCGTAGCAACATACTAGTTACATACTAAAAGATGATCCCTCTTAACTAAATAGAATGATGATAGTTTTGTGTACTTCTAGCAGCCATCATAGGTAATCATCATGCACCAATCACTACTAGATGTATCCACTATCCACCCTGCTCGATTATGCACCTCTAGCTGGTATCATAGGTAACCAATATGCACCTATCACCACTAGATGTACAATCCCTATTCAATTATGTACTTCTAGCTGCTATCATAGGTAACCAACGTGTACCTATCACTACTAGATGTACCCTCCCTATTTGATTATGTACCCCGAGCTGCTATCATAGGTAACTAACGTTTACCTATCACCACTAGATGTACCTTCCTTATTCGATCATTTCCTAACTCGTAGATACCTGTGCTGGTCCCACAATAGGGTGTATCACTCACTAAGGTGGCAACCCCGATAATACTGAAATGCATAGCTTATACCTACATGATGCAACAACGTCTTACCTACCAGCCCGGACCCACACACGCACATGACTCCATTGGACTTGCACTTCCACCGCTAACTTTTTATTGACCTCTTACAATCAACCCCAGTAAGCATGTCCATGTCCTCTATATAGAAACTAAAATGGATTACTGGTTGAAAAGGGTGCCCACTCCTGACATAGGCTTCCCTCCTAAGCTTGGTCCCCACTTAACCCCTTTTATCCCCATGTCTTACCACATGTCTCATCTAGGTTATGTGCTTTAATTATGTTACGCATGCTACCCATGCAATACATGCTACCCATGTCATCCTTAAATATGTTATGCTTGCTACCCAAGTCACCCACTTAACCTCTTTACGGTTCCCATGTCTTCCCACAAGTCTTATCTTGGTTAAGTGTTCTTAATCGTGTTTCACATGCTACCCATGTCACCCTCTTAACCCTTTTTTATACCCATGTCTTACCACATGCCTCATCTTGGTTAAGTGCTTTTAATTACATTTCACATATACATTGGTTAAGAGAATAACTCCCTAAGTATCAACCCCGAAGACCGAAATCAACATCAGATTGACACTTAGAGAATTACTCAACTCAACCAATCTTCTGTTATGTCACTCGTATAACTTATGTTATCTTCATTTGAAGATTTATTCTTGCCTTTACATATTACTTATTCTTCAATTAAGTACAACTACATATGTTATTTCATCTTCCCTTATCGTTCCTTATAAATTACGTTATTCCATAAGTTATTCTGTTTTCTCCTTCGTTCATTATAACTTACCATATTCCATAAGTTATAATTCCCACTTGTCCCTAGGAAAAGCCTACCTATTATTGTTTCCTTTTTCTTAAGTCCATTAATTCATAATAACTAAAATTTTGCCAGACCTCCCACATTAGATTACCGTTTGCGGTTGCTGGATATGCCAGGCGGTTCCGGGCAGGCTTATATTGCAAACCAATCTAACCTCGCGTATTTGCATTATTACGCATCTAGTTTCTGACCTTGACCTCTCACATTAGATACTGGTTGCGGTTGCCGGACATGTCGGGCGGTTACGGGCAGGCTTACACCTCAAACCCATTTAACCTCGTGTCTTAGGCGTTCATTATTACTAAGGTCATCTCAAATCATGGATTATTCTGGTTCCCAATTACCCATAAATTCCAATCCAAATTTATATGACAAATTCTTATCCAATTTATGCCTATAATCCCAAGTTTGCAGGTTATACCAAATTATACCCAACCCATCTTCATAGTTATTCATAATTTGTGCCAAAAACCCATGTATACAAATTATACCCAAATTATATCCAAACCAACTTCCATGGTTACCAACAATTTATGCCAATAATTCACATTTTACATATTATTCAATATTCCCCAAACTTTTCCCAATCGTTCAAACGTTACTCGTACGCAAATCTCACGTAATATGTTAGGCTCGAAGTTAACCTAACTTCATTAAAAGAAAAAGGAAAAGGAGGAGGAAAGAGAATCAAAACTGGCATAAACATAAGAACATGCATATGAACATAAACATGCATGTAATGACAAAATAGATCTGAAAGGCATATGGTAGGTTTATGGGTATGAATCAAAAAGGTGACAATTTGCAAACTAGATAAGATTCATTATAGGCATATTCATATAATCCAATTCACAACTTATCACAATTACGTTTAATTTAATTACCTTGTGAAAGTGACATAGACTCACAACGATAGGATCAAGGATAGAGAATAAATCTGAATTCTGATTTCTAAAGTTGATTAGCTAAACTGTTGATGTAGGCTTTGATTCTTATCTTCCAACTTGAATTTGATTTACATTGGTGGAGGCTAGATTAGTTTAGAGTTGAGCAGCATGGAGGCGCCATGAATTGATTTGAAATTAGGGTTAGGTCTAGATGTGTTTATATATGTGTATTAGGTGAATTAGGGCCTCTAGATTATGTTAGGATCCATCTAAACCATTCAAACCAAGAATACACATCACCCAGCCAACCAGAAGACGCCACATATGCCCTAAAACACAAGAATTCGTCATAGCCTATTCTAGCCCGATGGGGTCGACCCCTACAGGGGGGTCGACACCTATGTTGACACCCCTATCGGGGGGGGGGGGGTCGAAACCTATGTCGACTCCCCTAGGAGGTCGACACCCTACCGTGGGATAATTCCTGCCAAGCCCGCTCTTGTTGATTTGAATTTCGAAATCGATTTTTAACTATTATATTAGTTCTGATTTAAACTGAAATCTTCTAACCTCCATAACTTCTTCATACTGAATCCGTTTTACACAAACTCGGACCCTATCTCACGAAGAATTCCGAGACAAACGCAATGGCGCAACCCATTTCCCTTAATTCTTCTTCTAAAAATTAAGTTTTCTTAAATCTGTCAATTATGATATTATAAAATTAAGGGGTGTTACAATTTCTTTATAAGTTGATTCACATCAATGATACACTTTATAACCATATTTATTTTAAGTTAGAAATATATGTTTGTCTTACATATATTTTATCATGAATACGTGCATGCACATTGATAAATGGACACCCATATACATATTGCTATCTTTGGTATAATATTTCAATCGATAAACTCGAATCAAAATCGGCTTTTAGTTTCTCAACTTTGATTAAAAACCGGGTTTTTTATTGAAAAAAGCGAACTTGAGAATGAATCGATGAGGAAATCCGGTTTTTTGGAAGAGGAATATGTGAACACGTAAAAAACCGGTCTAATATAAACTATATATAACCTATAGGTTTTGGTAGACTATGAACAGATCTGAATTAATAAAATATACATGAAATAAAGAAGGTTTAAAATATTGCATAATACAAACAAATAGTGAAGTTTACCTGATTTTAGAATAGAAGTTGTAGAAGCAAAAAGAAATTTGTTTTTGTGGCATGTAGAATTGAAAAAGAAGAGAAGGTCATATTTATAAGTAGTATGGTACGAAATCTCAGCAAATATCTACTAAGAAAT
This sequence comes from Allium sativum, assembly GCA_030737875.1. Taxonomy (NCBI): domain Eukaryota; kingdom Viridiplantae; phylum Streptophyta; class Magnoliopsida; order Asparagales; family Amaryllidaceae; genus Allium; species Allium sativum. Next base: position 228,046,819 of record CM060922.1, read on the forward strand.
AGGAACACCTGGTATTTAAGAAGAAGAATATTAGTATATATTCAAATATGAAGTGTTCAGCCGAAAAAAGGAATACCTAGTATTCAAGGATCAACACTTGATTCAATGAAGTTTTTTTAAAAGAAAGAATTGGTTAGTTATATTAACGATGCTTATTATTTTAAGACATGAATTGAATTATAATTCAGAAGCCTTACTATGATATCAAGCATAATTGAACTATAATTTTTCATAAATGCATGTATGAAGAGATGTGTTTATTATAAGATGATGCAGACACGTTTTTAAACCTAAAACTATATGGTTCAAAGAACTTCCCCACATTAAATTCAAAATACTATAGAACCTCACCTATATAACAGATTATAATATGCCTAACCACAGTGAATCTTCATCATAAAGTGACAATAATTGATCCATGAAAACATCATTTGACTTTGAGATGTCATTGGAGCATTTAATAGAAGCGGTATCACTTGTAAAGATCTCTTAACCATAGTGATTTCAGTTAGATCTTCATCACCAATTTTTTGGACATAATTATGTTGATATACTTGCTAAAGAAATGACATAAAAAATAAGACATTAAATTTGTTAAATAAGGGTCTATAGCTTTTCTCAAATGCATATGCATAAATCACTTGCCTACAACTTACACGGAAACTGCAGCAAGCTCTATTTTTGTGTGCAATTGTCTTGCAAAAACAAGTTTACCAAATTTGATATCTATTATGACAGCATGAGAATATTTTTTAAAACTAAGCACTAATTCTCTGTAGCTATCTAGTTGAAGATCAACATGAAATGATATAGAAACCACAGGTGATGAAACATCAGCTGAGCAATCAGTACTAAACAAAATCGACCATGAATTCATAAAAAGCATTGCAACCTATAATCAAGATAAGAGTAGTTCTATAAGGAATCTCAAGTAAACTGTTTTGATGCTTTAATGCATTTTTATTCTAGCATAGCAGTAGGTGATTTGCTGAAAATTCTTTAACGGCATGCATATTTAGTACAAGGCTCATAGGTTGCAAAAAGTTCTTTGACCTGTAATGGTCATGATGCTCAACTACGAGATTACATCCTTTTCATGTTTAACAACAAGCTTGTGTTACCGAAATCCAAGATGAGGGAGCTAAAAGCTGAAAATGATGTATTAAAAAGGTTGCTGGAAGCATTGGCTTATGAATGGTTTAGTCTCAAGGACTGGAAAATTAGAGAATAGTGTGATATTTCCTTTATAAAAGGACACAAAAATATTGTAGATGAGCAGAAATTAGCTTGCTCAATTCATGCTCAACAAGTTCAAGAATATTTGTTCAAATGGGGGAAAATTGTAGCTTCTATCAGAAAAGATTTCCCAAATGTAAGCTTAGACCGAAGAAATAGTTATTCACAGGAAAAGAAGTGTTCTGTCAGAAATGATAATCCCTCTATAAGCCTAGCCCTAAGAGGCAGCTATGCAAAGGAAATATCTGCTTTGAAAAAGGGACCAACTCTGTATATGTCGAACGAGCAAATAGAATTGATTAAAAAATGCTCTTTTACAAATTTTTCATGATCGAAAACCTCGAAGCATTAACATCATAATCCAAGAATTAAGAGACTTGACCATTGCTAAATCTTGGCATCTGAAAATAAAGACACTTGTTAGTGTTGTTGATATTACTGTCACGGGCATAGTTGAAACAAGATTAGGAAAAATTACTCAGAAGTTACAAGTTTAAAACATGCACCATCTTCCTAAAGGATCAATTTTCATCTTTATCACAAAAATACCAAATATTTTGGGTGGTAAAAGAAATGAGTTCATGTCTTAACTTAATATTCAAACCCAATATAAATTTTAGAAAAAAAATAAATATTTTCTATTTCATTTTGACATAGTTTGTACTTTCTATATATAATGTCAACATCACATAGAAGAGGTTGCACGAATAACATGCAAGGCGATGTTTAGAAAGAAGAAACTAATTATCAGACACCAAAGACCAACATGGTTGAGTAGGATACTATTAAACAATGGTTATTCTGAAAACACAGAATAGTTTAATGCTTCATTTTGTAAAGGTAGCTCATTAAATAGAATCAAAGCACAAATATAATATTTTCTTAATTAATATATATGTACAGCTTCATAAACAAATTAGGAATATATATTTGCTTCACATAATATTTGCTTTGCTTTGAGAAAATTGATTGATCTAGAGTTGATTCCACAATGTTCTCATTTCTTTTTCTTTTTTTCCATTTCTTTTTTTTTTGAGTGAAAAATACACTTCTCATAGTAGGCAGCATCCGCTTATTCTCAAAAAGTCATAATACAACTCATGAATCAACACTATTGAAACCTAAATTGAATCTCAACACCAAAGGTACAAAAATTCGAACTTCACCAATATGGTAAGGGTATAAAAGGAGCCACAATCATAAACGCAAGTAAAAAGACAATGATTTTTATAGTGGTTCGATCATAGAAAAGACCTACATCCACTTTGAGAGAAACTTTCATTATCACATGCAAATTTACAAGAATTTGAATATCATTACATAGATGTTCATCCCCACACACTCTTCTATTGATTAAATTCAGGGAGCCAAAATAAATAGAGAAATCCTCCAAGTAAAACAATTTGAGAAGTGGATTTATGATTCTTCAAACCCTTGAATAGATTCCCATGATTTGATGATAAATTCCATGTTTGATCTTTGATTGAGATGGATTAGAGGTGTTAGAAACGCTTGAAATGGTTGGAGAATTAGTTGGGCAGCCCTTTGAGGTCATAAAATTCTGTCCCCATTAATTTGTGGTTCATCCTCTATTTATAGGTGTGAGAAATGGATGAAATAAAGCCTTTAGGTTTTGGGTCGGCCATAAGGTATTTACGAAAATGTCACTGCCAGTTGTCGCCAGCTGTTACCTGTTAATTGCCAGCTTTCAAGAACCTGATCGAACCAAATTGAGCCAACCAAACACATTAAACCTACCGACCCGCATTTTACTTGCCTTGATGATCCGCTACCTGCTTTTGGGCCTGGCCGACTCAAACACGTTGGATTTGACTGACCCGCTCCCCCGTAAACAGGATCGACCCAGTGCTCTGAGTATAGACCGGCCCGCTCTGTGATGAAATAGACGACCCGCTCCGAGTTTAGACCGACTCGCTGTGTGATGGAATAGACCGACCCGCTCTAGGTTTAGGCCGACCCGTTATGTGATGGAAAAGACCGACCCATCTGGCATGAATCGGATCGACCCATTTGTTATGAATTGGACCGGCCCATTTGTTATGAACTGGACTGACCCATCTTTCACCTATTTGATCCATCTATGTATATGCGATTTTGAGGGATAACATTTTTCTTCCACGTAGTTTATAATTTTTTGTTCACAAAGAATTACAGGCTCCAAAATAAATATTTTAAACACAATATATTCAGATGGATCTTTGATGTGGTGTTTCTAATTATGGGCCAGTCGTATTTAAATGGATCGGGTGTTCTTACTTTGTAATCTAGTCAACCCACCCACTACGGATTGAGTCGGCCCAATATGGGCGGGTACTATATAACTTCCTTTAGCCCATTACACCCCATCTCTTCTCACAATTTCGACCCGCCACTCTCAATGTCGGCGGCATTCTCCTGAAGAGAATTCGTTACTTTCATCTCGCCTCTGGTTCCTTTCTTCAATTTGATTCACATTCAGATTAGCTTGATTCATATTCTCAGTGGCGCCATACTTCACTTCGGATTAGCTCGAGCCAGCGATTAAAATCCTTCAAATCTGTGCCCATCCAATTTTCCTAAGTCCAAACCAGTTCTTTGTCACTCAAATCCAATCAATTGCAGGTATCAATTTTCTGAAATTTGCATTTTGTTCGGCAATCCTTGTGTTTGGGATTCGAGTTGAAATGATTTGGGGTTGAGACGTCAATCGAGACTCGGATCTGCAAATTCTTGGTATTGGAATAGTTATATGGAATCATAATTGATTGTATCGGGTTTAAGGATATATGATGGTTTTGAATTATGTAAATCCTATAAACCTTTGATTTTATAATGATGCACACGACGTGTGGGGAAATGCTCGAACTATAGAATTTTGGGAATTCGGTTTCAATGGTTTATGACTTGTGACTGGACCTTGAGAGATGCCATTATGATTCTTAGAATTGAAGATTTAGCTTCTCGATCATTTAATGCTTTTAGGAATGCATGAATTTGGATGATGTGCTTGTGTTTTCATGCTTGCACTTATTTGTTGACGATCAACCTTGTAAGCGATGTTATTACTATGCCATGAGAACTTGTTTTTGTTGAGCATTGATCGCATTCGCCATGATTCATGTTCCAAAATATAGGATTCTAGTTACTTCCGAACCACCTAAGCCCAGTCTTGTCCGACCCGTCCTTAGAAGTCAATGCCGACCCAGTTTGGGTCAGTTATGACCGACCCGATATGGGTCAGCTATTGCCGACCCAGTTTGGGTCAGCTATGGCCGACTCGATTTGGGTTAGTTATGACCGACCCAGTCTGGGTCAAAACTTGTCCATCTGTGTTTGGTGTTTTTCAAACATTTCTCCATATTATCTTCTATCCTGTAATTCAAAACACTTTTTTTGGGCCAATATGCTCTATTATCGATTGCCCGTATCGATAATAAGTTAAATAATAGTTTAGAAAAATTACATGCAACCTTTTACGACTTATACTGAAATGTCATGTTTGTGTCAGAATGGTCTGTTGGCTATTTTTGTTCAGTTACACTTGAGCATTTAAATATAAGTTCGTAGTAAAGCTCGAAATTGACCAATCATTTCATGATGATTCGTAAATACCAAACCTTACCTTTATTTAGTTGTACACAACATTTTATGCTTTGGGAAACGTATACCTATAGTTTGTTGTCAAATATAGTTGTTTGTGTAGAGATGGAAACTAGGGGGAAATCACGTCAAAATTTTGAAGAAGTCACTGGTTCTACCCAAGTTCTTACTTCGTCTAAGGTTTTAGATGTGGCTGCAAGTAATGCCCTTGCATCAAACATTAATCCATAATTTCCCATGCCTAAACCCCTTACCAAAGTACCTAGCGATAGGAAACCAACCAAACTAGGCTAACGTGCATTCAAAAGCTTATGCGCTTAGTTTAGAATATCAGAAACTGACGCCAAATTTTCAAAGAAAAATGAATTTTCGGACTCTCCTCCTGTGACACCCCACGTCCATTAATGTCACTCACAAAGGGAATGCATTAACTTCCATGGAGCATTTAAGTGTGTATAGAACAGAAACTTAACAACAAGACATATATATAATAGTACTTAAAATTTAAAACTTCATTCACAACAGCAGAAAGCAAATAAGTTGATTATATAATCAAAAACCAAAGACTAGAGTCAAGTACATAATATCCATCTTGACTAAATCAGAGTACATAAAATAAAGACATAATTCGACTACTACAAATAACCATAAAGGAAATATAAAGACAATGAAGATGAGCATTACTCTCAGCACTCCAAAGATCTCCAAGAAAAAAATCGAAGCTAAGCTCCGCTATTCCCACCCTGAGAACCTGGGGGGAAGAAAGAAAAGAGGTGGAAACAAAACGAGGTCAGACATAAAGTCTGGCGAGTACAGTAACTTTAACAATACAATTAAGTAAAGCACCAGGATAAGGAAATAAACTGGATAAATGGAATGACTGTAATAGGTATGACAAGGTAAATAAGGTAAGAAAGATTCAACAATGATTGCGTTCCTAACTACTATGATATATGCCCTGCACCGAACTTAACTTAAAAGATATGATCCCTCTAAACGACCAACACAATTATGGTAATAATAAATATGGTAGTCTCTCGTGTACCCCTAGTTGTTGTCATAGGTGCCGCCAGATCCTATCTCCACTAAGTGTACCCACTACCCAGCCCCATTCGATCGGCCCCCTAACTCGTAGATACCCGTGCTAGTCCCACAGTAGGGTGTATCACTCCCTAAAGTGGCAACCCGATACGACTAGAAGGCACGGCTTATACCTACACGATGCAACAACGTCTTACCTACACTACACCACAATGGCCAATTGGCAACTCTTATTTTTTTCAACTGCCAACAATTATATGTGTTGCAGACTAGTGACACTTATATGGGTTGCAGTAGCCAAAATGTGTCACCAAAATTGTGCCAACACTTTTATGTGTTGGTGTGCTTGGTCAAGTCTTCTTTTGTAAGGGCAAAAGGGTAACTTGTCGCATATAACCCTAATTGGATGTTCAACGCTCAGTCCTCTAACACTTATTCTTTCCAGGTCACTACAAACGCAAATACACGTTGAAATTGAAATCACCATTCTCATTAACATCAGAGAAACTCGAAAATTGAAATCTACGATTAAAGAATGGACTTCGAATTGGGGCTTGTAGGAATTAGGGATTCTTGGAATCACGGCGGCTTCTAGGAATCACGATTTGAGGTAAAAATTCGATTTCACTTCTAGGAATCCTCTAAACCATGAGCTTTTTCTTCCTCTAGATCTGAAATTCAGAACATATGCTTCTCGTTTTCCTTTATTGGTCTCTGGTGAATTAGAATTTGGCATGAATGGATTTTAGGGTATTTTTTATTTGCTTTTTTGAAGGTCCTGGCATATTTGAGAGTCGGTTTTTTGCTACTTTGTCCAATGCATATATACTGGTTCACTACTTTAAATCCGGTATCAAATCTGATCGAAATATGGCTTGCATCAGCATTCTAGATCCAATTTTGTTGAGCTCCTGAGATTTGTATGAATCAGATTTGTGTAATTGATTTGGGGTGGAAAGCATGTATAAGCTTATTGAGCTATATCTGAAATCAGATCTTACATGAGCTTAGAATTTCCAGTTTGTTCTTGGCATTTTTTTTAAATAAAACTGGAATTGTTAGATAAATCCTTGATCTTGCTCAAGGAATTACGAATCTGAGCAGATTGCTTTTATATTTTAATTGATAATCCGAGTGTGAGTTTTGTTATGGCGATATAGTATTACTTGTTAACTATACGGATCATCTGGATTCAAATTTTGATTAATTTATATTTCATTATGTTTGGACAAAAAGTCTGTTTTAAAACAAATTTATGTTATTTATTTTTGGGCTATGAAACAGATATATTATTTTTGTATCAATTTACAGAAATAGACATTGAGATTTTGTCATATTATTTTTCTTGGAATTTTTTTCCTGTAAATAGCTATATTCGAATTGGTAAAGCTATTATAAACTGTATGTGATAGAGTGTATTAATGTGTAAACCAGGGTCAATCAAGAGATCATTTACTTATCATTTAGGCAAGTTCTTCATTAGTTTTGTAATTTGGTGATTTGATATGTCAAAATCATTTAGGCTTTCAATAATTAAAAAAATGGATGACTACATGAATTACAGGTTAATATTTCCGTTTTATGTAGCTCATGTGATATTTCTTACTACACACAATATTATAAGTTCGTACCTTTGAGTTCAGCACATTATTTCTGTCTTAATTAAGTATATGGGTTTATGACAATGAATAGTTATTACTTGTGTGATCTGCTGTTATGCCATCTAAACTCCAAGTCGCTGATTGTACGCCATATGTGATCATATAGTATTACTTATGTATTACTTATATATATGTTATCATCTGCGCATATATGTATACGCCATATGTGATCTACATGTTGCATAACTCCTACTTGTCAAACAATTGAGAATCAGAATTTGTTTCTTAGTCACATTTTCAGTTTTCAGTTAAACCATTTTTAACAATGAGAAAATTTTGAAAATAAATTTATTGCAGAATCTGTTTTCAGATTCAGTTCTCAGAAAATAAATTTTGAATTTTTTTAACCATTTTAAACCATTTTCAGATTCAGTTTTCAGAATCTGTTGCATAACTCTTACTTGTCAAACCATTGAAAATTAACCAATTCAAATACCTCACCTTTAGGTGATCAAAACCTAGGTTGTACAACTAAAAATGTAAGTAAATTATGATAGATCTGCTTACTATTTTTATGTTTTAGTTTAAACATTAAACTAAAAAGAGAAGTGGTGTTAGTTAATTGTAGATAGAGTTAGGCTTATATCCTAGAGCCTAATGTAAAATTTGTTATATATATATATATATATATATATATATATAAAGATACAATATTTAAAATAAAATGTATAAGGTTAGCATCATGATCAACTGTAGTCAACTCAAATTCAAAGCCTTCAACCAGAATAATATATTTTGTAATAATTTTTATTATTGGACAGTGATTTTTGTATTTGGCCTAATCAAGTCAAGCGGGATAATATTGGGAATTTCACTAAAAACAAATTATTTAAATCATGATGTGATATAGTTTTAACGAGGATAATTTGTGTAAGTAATCATTAATATAAGCTATTAATCATTATTAAAGAGGAATGGGAAGAAATGGGTAGGCATTTGATTCATGCCTGCGAATAGGAAATGGGTGCAGGCGCCAAGCAAATTAATGTTAGTGAGTGGATTAAGGGTTGGGCTGGTTTTGGGTCAGCGTAAGAATAAAAAGAAAAAAAAAGAAAAAAAAAAGATAAAATAAAATAAACTTGCTAGTTTAAACGTGCATACCAGACTACCAGTATTAATGCCGCACTTTCAATTAGTATATCCACGTCTTTCTGAAACGATAATATAATGTGTAAGCTTAATTTAATCATATCTGCAAATAAATGAGGCCGTTTCAATCTTGCTTGTACCATTCGGTGCCATTAATGATAATATACAGGGTAGTTGAATCTCATATGTATATATTCTTGTCATCTATATATAGGTACAAACGCCAAACACAAAAATAATAGCCTAACTTTAATGTTATCAATTCCAATTGTTTACAAATCAAGGCCGATATAACTGATTAAAACTTAATGCTCTTATACATCTTTCTATGGTATCAATTGTCCGATTTTTACCAATATATTTGTAAGGATTTACTGTGGTTTATATGCTATAATGGAATACCCATAAAGCACTAAAAGGAATATATTACATGGGTTTAATCAAAGACTTGTACACTTGTTTCAAGTTATCGAAACTGCGAAACTGAAACTGAGCAATGCTTGGTTTCGAGTTCCGAGTACTCGAAACTGGGCAATGTTCAGTTCAGTTTCGAGAACTCGAAACTGAAACTGAGCAATGCTCAGTTTCAGTTCTCGAAACTGCGAAACTAAGCAATGCTCAGTTTCAGTTTCGAGAACTCGAAACTGAGCAGTTACGAAACTGAGCAGTTACGAAACTGAAACTGAGCAATGCTCAGTTTCGAGTTTCGAGTACTCGAAACTGGGCAATGCTCAGTTTTAGTTTCGAGAACTCGAAACTGAAACTGGGCAATGCTCAGTTTCGAGCTCCGAGTACTCGAAACTGGACAATGTTCAGTTCAGTTTCGAGAACTCGAAACTGAAACTGAGCAATGTTCAGTTTCAGTTTTGAGAACTCGAAACTGAAACTGAGCAATGTTCAGTTCAGTTTCGACGTAACAACCCGAATTTTTGCAACATGTTAAGACAAGAATCAAGGCAGGATTAAATTATAAAATATGAATCTGGATAAACGGGTTGTACCATTGCGTTCGTCTCGGAAAAATACGCGAAATAGAGTCCGAAATTTCGTAAATCGGAGTCCGTATGACCCAGTTAAGGCTCAACGAAGTTTCACGAAAATTCAAATCCGAAAACAGATTTGAAACTCAGCCTAGAAAGAGAAGGCGGGGAAATTCCCGCCAGACACACAGGGTTTCGACCCCTGGGTCGACCCCCCCTCCAGGGGGTCGACACGGGTGTCGACCCATGGGTCGACCCCTCCCCAGGGGGTCGACCCCCCCCCCTTGTAGAACCCCGACCTGGTGCACCTGCTTGTCATGTTGGCTCGGTTTTGGAGGCTTGTGACGATTTTTGAGGGTTCAGATCTATCCTAGGGTTTATCCTACGGCCTAAACTACTCCTAATCTCTATAAAAAGACCCCTAAGCCTACCCTAAACCCTCACAAATCACTCATGCCACAAAGTGCTGCCCAAATGCCAAATGATCATGGCCTCCATCTCCAACTCCAAGAGACTATGCATGCAAATCGGATCCGAATCGAAAGGTGCAAGCTTGCTACACCAAATCGAGGCTCGATCAACGTTGCTACGCAAATTCCATGACGATTCTTCGAAAAGAAGCCACCTTTCTTCGTCAAGATGGATCATGCTCATTCCCTAAGCCTCGCTATGTAAGTTCTAGCTACTTGTAGATTCTAACGGTGGTTCTAATGTGACATGGGATAAAATGCGATGAAACATAAGTATGCTAGCTTATGTGAACCTAAATTTGCCCCTTTTCTATGATCTATGACCTTGGGCTAAGTTGTAGCGACTTAATCATGCCCTTCATGTTATGTTTAACCTAGTATATCTTGCAAGTTTGAATCTTTATCTATGAAATGTTAGCATGAACCTTTGGGAACCACTTGACTTGTGAAACATGGGCAAAGACTTGACTTTGGGGCTTATGCATATTTGTAGCCAAATTACCTTAGAATGCTATGCATGTTTGTGGCTAAATTCACTTAAGGTACTATGCATATTTGTGGCCAAATTCCCTTATGACACTATGCAAGTTTGTGGCCAAATTCCCTTATGATACTATGCATGTTTGTGGCCAATATGTTGGCGTAATACCCTACTATGTGACTCGCTTCCACTTGGGTTGGAAATACGTTTGGGTAGTTTAGGAAAAACGTGGGTATGACATGAAAAACTTGACTTGAATGTGGCACGAAAACTTGACATGGGGTTGCATGAAAATGTGACACTCTTGAAACACTTAAACATGAACATGACACGTACGAAAACATGGAACTTGGGGCTAGACACATATGGGTTGTAGGTGTAATATGACACTAGACCAAACATGAAAGTGGCCAACTCGAGGTTGGGTTGAGTTTGTAGCATAAATCTACCCGGACCCGCCCGGCTTAACTAGTGGCTACAAACAATAAGATCCAATGTGAGAAGTTGGTCATGTCGCGCTTAAGACCCGAGGTTAGACTAGGCTGTGGTGTAAAACTACCCGGACCCGCCCGGCATAACTATTAACCACAACAAGGTCTAATGTGAGAGGTTGAGAGTGCATTAATTAAATTAATGCCACATGGTAAGGTTAAGTAAATTTGACTAATGGCACTTAACCGATATGACACGAATGGGTAGGTTAAGTGGGACCGGGCTTGATTTCTTAATGACACTTAACCAAACAAGACAATTAGGGGATGGGGTTAAGTAATTCACGCTTAACTAATCCGAATTGGTAAATAGATGGGGTTAAGTAATTTAGACTTAACTATTCTAAACACGGTAATTAGATGGGGTTAAGTAACCTACACTTAACTAATCTAAACACGGTACTTCGATGGGGTTAAATTAAACACTTAACCAATCTAAACTTGGTAATTCAATGGGGTTAAGTAGCCAATACTTAACCAACTTAACAAGATAATTTAATGGGGTTAATTAACTTATACTTAACCAATTATACATGATGATTTGATGAGGTTAAGTAACCTATACTTAACCAATCTAATATGCGGACCTGATAGGGTTAAGTCACAAGACCTTTTAAATATACTTAACCATTATAATACGATTAGGGGATGGGGTTAAGATAGTCTATGCTTAACCAATCTAACACGATAACCTGATAGGGTTAAGATAAACAAGTACTTAACCAAATTGACTTGATGATTGAATAGGGTTAAGTCACGAGCTTCTTGGTATAATTAACCAACTTGTAGGGCTAGGTCTTGGACTTGAATACTTAGCCAATCTTGACATGATTCATAGGCGGGCTAAGCCATGAACTTGAATAACAACACTTAACCCAATAGGCAAAACCCTAGTTAGAGGAACTAGGTAGAAAATCGTAGTTAATCAAGAGTAACGGGGAAATGAAGCTAAGTGGTAAACCTTAGTTAAGTATAACTAAGTAATAATTCTTAGCTAAGGACATGGGACTAGTTCATGAATAGATGAGTAACCCGGTACGGTAGGTCATCGCTTAAAACACGAGGGGGAGCAAATTATCTGACTTAGATAGAGGCTCCAACGAACTGGGTGACGAAGCGGTAGCTTCAGGGGGGACGTGAGGGTACTCTTGGTATCCCTCTGTGAGGTGGCAGATGGTCCATGAAACCCGACCTCACAGGGGTTAAGGTCTGCGATAGAAGAGCCAAGAGTATGCCTTGGTTGCTATGCGAGCGACCTAAAGACTGGGATGGATTAGCGTGGAGTCGACGATACTTGATTTTGCCCTGGATAGCACGTCGCCGACTACCTACCATCTTTAGTCAATCGTGTACGAGCGAAAAGGCAGAGAACCCCCAATAGACCATGTTCTTGCTATCGAGTCATGGGTGAGGTTGGCCCATAGGAAAGTGGGGCTATAGAGGGGCCGGGATGTGGTTCTCATACATGATTTTTCTTGGATTGCCTTTCGGTAGTTGAGGGAGGGGTCACGTGGGACCATAGCCACGGGTACAAAAACAGACCTTGATATCTGCATCAGCAGACGACTTAAAGCTCCCGACCGAGTTCCGTATTTCTTGATTTGCCCTGGCACGGAACTCGGATGGCACATTGAGGAACATGTGCGTCTAGACATGGGAAACGATTCACGATACATACGCGGGATAAAGGGCGCGGTTGACGGGTGGCATAATCCCTAGTGGCCCTAGGTGGCTGAACCCAAACCGAGACACAGAAACGTTCATTAGGTAGTATAATCCCTAGTAGTCCTAGGTGACATAAATCCTAAGTGAACACGCGATAGTTCATGGTAAGAAAACATAACCAGATCAAGGGTAGCAGTCCAAAATAACCTCAAGGATAAAACGCTTACATGGGAAAGCCCGTATGGCCTACGACAAAGGACTGAACTTATACATGGAAAGAAACATGCGAGTTGGCAAAACCTACATATGCTATATATATTAGGTTGACATGGACCATTACATGACATTGGGCAAGGGACGTTCATAGTTGACACATGACGCGGGTTGGGATACTAGTACGAGAGGTGCAAAGCAAATATACATGATAAATACCCTGGGATGGTATACATGATAGATACCGTGGGATGTTACACAGGATAGATACCTTGGGATAGTATACTTGATAGAAACCTGACGATGTGATACCTTGATTTATCATGACACCGTAGTTTATCATGATATCTTAGTTTACCTTGCTGTAGTAGTTCAGCCTGTTACCCTGGTTTAGTTTATCTATCTAGTCGTCATCCTTATGTTTGCTTTCAGTTTATGCATGTCATGTTACCTTTACCTTTTTTTATACTGGAAGTAGATAGGACTTACCAGTCTTTATGACTGACCCCGTTTTGTTTCGCCTCTTTGTCTTCCGTTTCCCACCAGGTTTCAGGGAGGAAACACTGTTATCTAGTTCAGACCTCTTATGCTTGAAGATCATCATGTATAGCTTGGTCTTCTCTTGGCTATGGCTTCTTCACCGCTTTATTTTGGGGAATAATTTATGAAAAGGTTTTATGCTTCTTTACTATTGCAAGACAGGTTTTGATGTATTCTGATGTAAAAGGCTTTAGACCTTATTTATTAATGATATGAAAGTTGGTTTTACTTCCGCTGTTTTATATATGTTCTGTCTTGTAATATTTCTGTGCATAGTTACCTCGATAATGCTTCACCAAACCTAGTGCATTCCCTTTGTGAGTGACCCTAGCGGAGGTGGGGTGTTACATTTGGTATCAGAGCAGAAGGTTACCAGACTGGGCAAAAGTTTTTAAAACCTTCTGAAAACTATTTGAAAAACCATTTACAAAGAAGCATTTTTCAAGAAAAGTTTTTAAAGGCTATTCCCCAAAATCCATTAGCACTATCCTTTGATTCCTTGATTGAATCTCTTTTCCTTTCTTTCCTCCATCTGTAGTCACAATAGTTCTAACTGTGAATAATCTTTGTCTAGCCACGTAGGTGTTTTCCGTACGATGGGGGTGGTTCTCGAGACACCTGTTGCTGTGGTACAAGGAAGGATAATAAGAGTAAGGATAAAGGGCGCGAGCTTAAGGATAAGCAACTTATTGGTATGGCTTAGTCCATCAAGGAGGACAAGGATAAGATCATCGGGGAGGGCAATTGTACGCTCCCATTTCTAGGGTACCTAAAAGAGATGGTACCATTTCTGATAAAGGTTTAGTCGTTCTTTTCTATCATCCCGTCCAGACTTTGTCTTGATCATCATATCATTTAAGTCTGCTTGGATAGTTGAGTCTCTGCACCTTAGTACTAGCATGGTAGAGGATCCCAGTTTTTGTCCCAAAAATCTAGTTGGAGAGTTAGTCCATTTTTTCATGACTTGTTTGGATTTGAGTATGACATGTCTTGGCTACGGATGGATTCTAGGGATAAAGTGGTCACCCAATAAGGGTTGCCACTCTCGGTTTTGGAAAGAGGGTAGTTAGACTCTCGACTCACCTTGGTGATACCCTCGAAGTCTCATGTAACCTTTTGGGTTCTGTTATGGTTAGTTACCTAGAATCTCGGGATGCAGTTGTTGGTAATCCGTTCGAATAGAATTCGCCGCTAAGGCGGATGGCTCGTTTCTCTTATGCATGAGTTATGGGAATTGCCCTAGTAAGTACTCTTGGCTACATGGATTGGCATCGGCAAACGAGATCCAGAATTCCCTAGTGAATTTTGGAGAGCTTGCATGAGTAAGTGGATACGCTTGAGCCATGTATACTAGGGAAAGGATAAGTGAAAGTGGAATAAGAGGCGACAATGAAATGAGTTCTAACTCATATCTTGGAAATAGGAATCAAGGAGCTATGAAATCATGGAGTTAAAAAGATGGTCAGGGCACCGAGGAATTAAGCTCAAGGAAACGTGACTTAGAAGACGTAAGGTTAGACACGCGCATCGTACCTCTTTTTTTTAAGAGTGTATCCTTGATCCCTGGTTTTTCCTGTAGAGCTTGCTCGCATGTTATCTTCTGGTGAATATCCTCTCGGTCCTGTTTCTGTTACAAACCCCGTAAGGAGTTTGTCTTGTTTATCTCCTCGATCTTATCTTGGGAACCTTAGATAGAATTCTATGGATGTAAACATGTGTTTGAAACATGTTATGATTGATATGGTTGCAAATGGTTGCAAGTGGTTGCTCGTGGATGCGCGAATACATGTTAGACACTAGATTGACGCGGTCACGTTTCATGTTGCATATGCACGAGTATTTATACTTGTTTATGGATGAAATCGAATGTGTTGTCATGTGGATGTTGCATGTGGATGAATGTTTGTGCACACATATAGTATTTATATGACTAGGACTATTTGCATACATGTTGGATTCATGGCACCAAACATAATTTGCATTAGAAGATCATTCAGGCCCGATCATTAGCATTAGCTAAGGAACATATACACACACTTTCTTGCATATGTTCATACGACATTAGAAATCATCTAAGGACCATGGTTGCCTGTGGATGATGTTTTGAGTAGATGGATGATGGATGGTAGGATACGTTCTTCCTAACTTGGAGATTTCGGGGACGAAATCCTTTAAGTTGGGAAGGATGTAACAACCCGAATTTTTGCAACGTGTTAAGACAAGAATCAAGGTAGAATTAAATTATAAAATCTGAATCAGGATAAACGGGTTGAACCATTGCGTTCGTCTCGGAAAAATACGCGAAATAGAGTCCGAAATTTCGTAAATCGGAGTCCGTATGACCCAGTTAAGGCCCAACGAAGTTTCACGAAAATTCAAATCCGAAAACAGATTTGAAACTCGGCCCAGAAAGAGAAGGCGGGAAAATTCCCGCCAGACACACAGGGTGTCGACCCCTGGGTCGACCCCCCCTCCAGGGGGTCGACATGGGTGTCGACCCATGGGTCGACCCCTCCCCAGGGGGTCGACATAGGTGTCGACCCCTGGGTCGACCCCCCCCCCCCTTGTAGAACCCCGACCTGGTGCACCTGCTTGTCATGTTGGCTCGGTTTTGGAGGCTTGTGACGATTTTTGAGGGTTCAGATCTATCATAGGGTTTATCCTACGGCCTAAACTACTCCTAGTCTCTATAAAAAACCCCTAAGCCTACCCTAAACCCTCACAAATCACTCATGCCACGAAGTGCTTCCCAAATGCCAAGTGATCATGGCCTCCATCTCCAACTCCAAGAGACTATGCATGCAATCGGATCCGAATCGAAAGGTGCAAGCTTGCTACACCAAATCGAGGCTCGATCAACGTTGCTACGCAAATTCCATGACGATTCTTCGACAAAGAAGCCACCTTTCTTCGTCAAGATGGATCATGCTCATTCCCTAAGCCTCGCTATGTAAGTTCTAGCTACTTGTAGATTCTAACGGTGGTTCTAATGTGACATGGGATAAAATGCGATGAAACATAAGTATGCTAGCTTATGTGAACCTAAATTTGCCCCTTTTCTATGATCTATGACCTTGGGCTAAGTTGTAGCGACTTAATCATGCCATTCATGTTATGTTTAACCTAGTATATCTCGCAAGTTTGAATCTTTATCTATGAAATGTTAGCATGAACCTTTGGGAACCACTTGACTTGTGAAACATGGGCAAAGAGTTGACTTTGGGGCTTATGCATGTTTGTAGCCAAATTACCTTAGAATGCTATGCATGTTTGTGGCCAAATTCACTTATGGTACTATGCATATTTGTGGCCAAATTCCCTTATGACACTATGCATGTTCGTGGCCAAATTCCCTTATGATACTATGCATGTTTGTGGCCAATATGTTGGCGTAATACGCTACTATGTGACTCGCTTCCACTTGGGTTGGAAATACGTTTGGGTAGTTTAGGAAAAACGTGGGTATGACATGAAAAACTTGACTTGAATGTGGCACGAAAACTTGACATGGGGTTGCATGAAAATGTGACACTCTTGAAACACTTAAACATGAACATGACACGTACGAAAACATGGAACTTGGGGCTAGACACGTATGGGTTGTAGGTGTAATATGACACTAGACCAAACATGAAAGTGGCCAACTCGAGGTTAGGTTGAGTTTGTAGCATAAATCTACCCGGACCCGCCCGGCTTAACTAGTGGCTACAAACAATAGTATCCAATGTGAGAAGTTGGTCATGTCGCGCTTAAGACCCGAGGTTAGACTAGGTTGTGGTGTAAACTACCCGAACCCGCCCGGCTTAACTAGTAACCACAACAAGGTCTAATGTGAGAGGTTGAGAGTGCATTAATTAAATTAATGCCACATGGTAAGGTTAAGTAAATTTGACTAATGACACTTAACCGATATGACACGAATGGGTAGGTTAAGTGGGACCGGGCTTGATTTCTTAATGACACTTAACCATACAAGACAATTAGGGGATGGGGTTAAGTAATTCACGCTTATCTAATCCGAATTGGTAATTAGATGGGGTTAAGTAATTTAGACTTAACTAATCTAAACACGGTAATTAGATGGGGTTAAGTAACCTACACTTAACTAATCTAAACACGGTACTTCGACGGGGTTAAATTAAACACTTAACCAATCTAAACTTGGTAATTCAATGGGGTTAAGTAGCCAATACTTAACCAACTTAACAAGATAATTTAATGGGGTTAAGTAACTTATACTTAACCAATTATACATGATGATTTGATGAGGTTAAGTAACCTATACTTAACCAATCTAATATGCGGACCTGATAGGGTTAAGTCACAAGACCTTTTAAATATACTTAACCATTATAATACGATTAAGGGATGGGGTTAAGATAATATGTGCTTAACCAATCTAACACGATAACCTGATAGGGTTAAGATAAACAAGTACTTAACCAAATTGACTTGATGATTGAATAGGGTTAAGTCACGAGCTTCTTGGTATACTTAACCAACTTGTAGGGCTAGGTCTTGGACTTGAATACTTAGCCAATCTTGACATGATTCATAGGCGGGCTAAGCCATGAACTTGAATAACAACACTTAACCCAATAGGCAAAACCCTAGTTAGAGGAACTAGGTAGAAAATCGTAGTTAATCAAGAGTAACGGGGAAATGAAGCTAAGTGGTAAACCTTAGTCAAGTATAACTAAGTAATAATTCTTAGCCAAGGACATGGGACTAGTTCATGAATATATGAGTAACCCGGTACGGTAGGTCATCGCTTAAAACACGAGGGGGTGCAAATTATCTGACTTAGATAGAGGCTCCAACGAACTGGGTGACGAAGCGGTAGCTTCAGGGGGACGTGAGGGTACTCTTGGTATCCCTCTGTGAGGTGCAAGATGGTCCATGAAACCCGACCTCACAGGGGTTAAGGTCTGCGATAGAAGAGCCAAGAGTATGCCTTGGTTGCTATGCGAGCGACCTAAAGACTGGGATGGATTAGCGTGGAGTCAACGATACTTGATTTTGCCCTGGATAGCACGTCGCCGACTACCTACCATCTTTAGTCAATCGTGTACGAGCGGAAAGGCAGAGAACCCCCAACAGACCATGTTCTTGCTATCGAGTCATGGGTGAGGTTGGCCCATAGGAAAGTGGGGCTATAGAGGGGCCGGGATGTGGTTCTCATACATGATTTTTCTTGGATTGCCTTTCGGTAGTTGAGGGAGGGGTCACGTGGGACCATAGCCACGGGTACAAAAACAGACCTTGATATCTGCATCAGCATACGACTTAAAGCTCCCGACCGAGTTCCGTATTTCTTGATTTGCCCTGGCATGGAACTCGGATGGCACATTGAGGAACATGTGCGTCTAGACATGGGAAACGATTCACGATACATACGCGGGATAAATGGCGCGGTTGACGGGTGGCATAATCCCTAGTGGCCCTAGGTGGCTGAACCTAAACCGAGACACGGAAACGTTCATTAGGTAGTATAATCCCTAGTGGTCCTAGGTGATATAAATCCTAAGTGAACACGAATAGTTCATGGTAAGAAAACATAACCAGATCAAGGGTAGCATTCCAAAATAACCTCAAGGATAAAACGATTACATGGGAAAGCCCGTATGGCCTACGGCAAAGGACTGAACTTATACATGGAAAGAAACATGCGAGTTGGCAAAACCTACATATGCTATATATATTAGGTTGACATGGACCATTACATGACATTGGGCAAGGGACATTCATAGTTGACACATGACGCGGGTTGGGATACTAGTACGAGAGGTGCAGTGCAAATATACATGATAAATACCCTGGGATGGTATACATGATAGATACCGTGGGATGTTACACAGGATAGATACCTTGGGATAGTATACTTGATAGAAACCTGACGATGTGATACCTTGATTTATCATGACACCGTAGTTTATCATGATATCTTAGTTTACCTTGCTGTAGTAGTTCAGCCTGTTACCCTGGTTTAGTTTATCTATCTTGTCGTCATCCTTATGTTTACTTTCAGTTTATGCATGTCATGTTACCTTTACCTGTTTTTATACTGGAAGTAGATAGGACTTACCAGTCTTTATGACTGACCCCATTTTGTTTCGCCTCTTTGTCTTCCGTTCCCCCCCAGGTTTCAGGGAGGAAACACTGTTATCTAGTTCAGACCTCTTATGCTTGAAGGTCATCATGTATAGCTTGGTCTTCTCTTGGCTATGGCTGCTTCACCGCTTTATTTTGGGGAATAATTTATGAAAAGGTTTTATGCTTCTTTACTATTGCAAGACAGGTTTTGATGTATTCTGATGTAAAAGGCTTTAGACCTTATTTATTAATGATATGAAAGTTGGTTTTACTTCCGCTGTTTTATATATGTTCTGTCTTGTAATATTTCTGTGCATGTTTACCTCGATAATGCTTCACCAAACCTAGTGCATTCCCTTTGTGAGTGACCCTAGCGGAGGTGGGGTGTTACATTTCGAGTTCTCGAAACTGGACAATGTTCAGTTCAGTTTCGAGAAATCGAAACTGGAACTAAGCAATGTTCAGTTCAGTTTCGAGTTCTCGAAACTGGACAATGTTCAGTTCAGTTTCGAGAACTCGAAACTGAAACTGAGCAATGTTCAGTTCAGTTTCGAGAACTCGAAACTGAAACTGAGCAATGTTCAGTTTCAGTTTCAGTTTCGAGTTCTCGAAACTACGAAATCGCTTTGTGTAACGCCTGAAACGTGCAAATTTACTGGTGAAAGAACTCCTTCACATCCTGCATTTGCTTGGGTAAAATGCGAGAAAGACATTGAAGATTGTGCAAGTTTGCTAAAGAAAAACAGGATACTGACTAGATGCGGCAAGTCGTTTGGAATAAATTTTCTTTATAGTTTATGATAATGATTTTGTTTACTTGGGCTCTGAAAAGTAAACTTTTTTGTGCTCTAAAAGATGACAGGATAATACAAAAGAGGGATAATTTGGAAACTAATGAACACTGCTTATTGAAAGAAGAGGGATAATTTGGTATATTTCTTTTTTTTTAAAGGCAAAAATGGAAACTAATGAACACTGCTTTCAGTTAAATGATAATATACATAACAAGGAAAGGAAGTTATGTTCTTGCTTGTAGAAATTCATATTGCTGGCATATGAAAATCACTGAAATCTGACTATGGATGATTTCATTATTGATCATGCATCTAAAATATTATCTCTTGAATAACCAGGTGTATATGGCTGATATATCTAACTTGTTCAGCATCATTTGTACTATGGGTTATAAACTTAAATTGTTTATGAAGCTTTATCATGTTATAACATTGCTTTGCAGCAAGTATCGAAGACACATTATGTACAGCGTTAAAGGTTATAATATTTGTACTAATTTTTGATTGTTTTGGTGAATAACTCATCCTTTTTCCTTCATATTTAAAATCCAGAGATTAGCAGACCAGAAAATAGAGGGCATTCTCCTGCATTGAATATAATTATAGAAGCTAAGAAGGAAATAGACTCTGCATCTAAAGGAGGTCCTGTTTCATTTTCCGATTCATTCAATATGCAGGTAAAGTAGAACTCCCATCCGAAGGTGTAATAATCCTCACTAGTTATTGCCATAAATGCTGTAAATTTCAAAAATCCCAGTTTAATTTGTAGTTCATAATTTACTTGCGACTTTGCTTAGCTTAACCACCATTTGATTGTAACTAAATCATGAAGTGTGACAGCACACCTTTTTAGTGGTTACTGTATGAAGACTAAAAAGGCGATACATATGTTTTATGTAACAATAGTATTGGACACAGGTTCTAGCAAAAATATTGTATTATGTATAACATTAAAATAGAGACTTAAGTTCTGTTGAAATTAATTAGTGTTCACTAGTTTATCTTTCTTGCAATATTCACACATACACTTAGAATTTGCAACATATCAAGCTGGAACATTGCTTTGCCAAAATTAATCCAGGTTTGTCTTTCAGTTTCTAAGGATTTGTAATCTATGCCAAAACAAATAACTGTTTTCTTTTCTTTTCTTATATACTGTCTTTTTTTAGAAGCAAACTGTGCATATCGCCGGTGGATTGCTGAAACTGTGCCAGTGGCTTGCTGAAACTGTGGATTGCTGAAACTGTGCTAGTGGATATTGTTGTTGTTTATTTATTTTCTGTAGATGTCTTCATACTCAAGACCTTCGACTGATTACCGTGATTACTTACTAGTGTATTCAGATGATTCAGACGATCCTTCTCAAATTGTTTGTTCAGCCGAATCTTGTACGGCAAGTCCATTTAGCGTCTACGAGAGAATAGAGTCGAGCTTATAAAGAGATTTGGCATTATTAAGTGTTCAGAATGATATGGCACCGCCTACTAGATCGACAACACCAACAAAATTGCCATCCCTGCCAATATTCAATATTGGAGAAGTACAATCTCGAAGGTTGCTATGTCATCGCAACATTGAACCAATATTCAAAACATGCTATTTGAATAAAAATGTTGGACGTCGATATTTTATTTGTGCAAACACTGGAACTCTTAGAGACTATGGATTCATCCATTGGATTGACGAACCATTATGCGATCGTGGTGTGGAATTTGCGTTGGAGGTTCTTGAAGAAAACAGAAGGCTTAAAAAGGAGCTTAAATTGCAAGATTTCATCGAGTTCAATAGACAAAAGATGTGTCAAAATTAAGAAGGTATGACTTTGAACTTATAACATTTAACACTATCTGAAACTTAAATAATGCTATTTAATTAAATGTACGCAGGAAACATTGAAACGGAGAAAAGGATAAATTTTGGTGGTACAAGCTATGCAAAATTTTGGATGTAAGGTTCGTTATATGGCTGGATTTTCGCATTTGGTACTTGTAGACTTCAAATATGAAAAACATCTTGCATTTTGTTAATTATGTATTGTTTTTACTATGGAATTGGATATTGTATATGTGTTGAATTTAGTATCTTTATGTATTATTATTTTTTGTTAGTTTGTACTTTGTTGTTGTCATGAATATGGATTTTTTTCTTATGGATTTCTTTACACGTTGTTATGTCGAGATAATATCATAGCTGAATGCATATTAAATAGAGCTTATGCCATCTTATATGCAAATATAAGTGTTAGCAATGAATATGTTTGCAACTCTTACAAGTGTTACCATATCTTATGGTTCCAACATTTATAAGTGTTAGCAATGAATATGTTTGTAACTCTTATAAGTGTTACCATATCTTATAGTTCCAACATTTATAAGTGTTAGCAATGAATTTCCTGTAACACTTATAAGTGTTACCATATCTTATAGTTCCAACATTTATAAGTGTTAGCAATGAATTTCGTGTAACACTTATAAGTGTTAGCAATGAATATGTTTGTAACACTTATAAGTGTTAGCAGTTACTCTGCTTGTAACACTTATAAGTGTTACAGGAAATTCCTCACAGGCCGTTGGTGACACATAAAAGTGTTACTGAAATTATTTGTAACACATATACTTGTTGGGAATCCACTGTTTTGGTGTAGTGCTACCAGCTCGGACCCATGCACGCACATGACCCCATTGGACTTGCACTGCGACCGCTATACTTTATTTGACCTCTTACAATCAACCCAATTAAGCGTGTCCCATCCTCGACCTAGTTCGAGCTCACTGAGATACTAAATGGGTTACTGGTTGAAACAGGTCCCCACACTTGACACAAGCCTCCCTCCTAAGCTTGGTCCCCACTAGGAATTTCCCACCTAACCCCTCAATATTCTCGTGTCAACTACATGTCTAGGTTAAGTATTCTTTAGTTAATTTTTAACCGTAATCCTGCAAGACCTCTCACATTAGACACCGTTTGCGGTTACTGGATATGTCGGGTGGTTCCGGGCATTTTTACACTGCAAACCCATTTAACCTCGTGTCTTTGCCTTGTTACGCATTTAGTTCATGCCTTTTACCTCTCACGTTAGGTAATGTTGTGGTTGCTGGACATGCCGGGCGGTTCCGGGTAGGCTTACACCACAACATACCTAACCTCGTGTCGTAGGCGTTCATTAACCTAAGTTCATACAGATTAGGTTTTCCCCGTTACCCTTAATTTTGGTGACAAGTCTCTAATTACTTATGCCTATAATCACAAGTTTATAGGTTATGCCAATTTTACACCCAAACCTAATAATGCCATAATTACATGTTTTGCATGTTATACCCAAATTTGCCTAACTACGGCCAACATCAGTTTCATGCCCAATTATCACAAACATAGACCAAATTACATGTCATGATAATTTTCCCAAACTTTCCCCATCGTTCCCACGTTGTTCGTTCGCATAACTTAACGAAGAATGGTTAGGTCCAAAGGCGGCCTAACCTCATAAAAAGAAAAAGGGAAAAAGGAGAGGGATGAGAATTAAAACGGCATAAATTTGAATATAAACTGGCATGTAACATATAAACATAACAGGCATGTAACATAGGTGACATATGAACATGAATATTTTAATATATTAATGTAGTGGTTAAAATTGTCATTTTTGCAAACAATCTCAGAATTCGATGAAAATAATTTTATTGGATCTAAAATTGTAAATTATTGTATAATCTAAAATTTCGTACCCATTGGAATTATCGTTTGATCGTAAAAATTAAAACATGTATAAATTTATATGTACAATTCAATTAAATAATCGATTTTCAGAAGAAACAGCTAATGACTTTGGAATTGGGCTTTGAAACCTAATCCATTGCGTTTAGAAGGCGTCAAAACCTATCGGTAGGCTGTAGCAGGCCTGATTTGGACACAGTCCGGTTTTTGGCTTAAACACACGCAAAACGATAAAAATAATATTATTATATTCATTTCGGAACCCTAATTTCTGAGCAGCCATTCTTATATTTCGATGGCCACAAGCTTTCAAGATTTTGATCCTTAATTTCTTCCGATCCGTTCAATGAATTTAAACATTTGCAAAGCCAAAATTGTAAAGCGTCGAGAGGGCTTTGAATCCATATGGTTAATTGTATATTTTGGAGCCTAAATTCTGTTAGAGTTTATGCCCTAGAGGCAATTCGCTTGATGGGATTGATAACACTGTTAATGTTATTATTTTATTTGGAATAAAATCATATTCTATTATATTATATTTACTACGTAATATAAATATTAATATAATAGAGTTCCTAAGAATTATAATACGGAATTATAAAGTTCGAGTAAAGCTTGAATTTGAGATTATATAATATGATAAGTATTATAACTCTTAAATGTCCATAGTCAAGTTTTATTGTTTATATAGGACAACGATAAAGCATTGAGACTAGTATGTTGATTGATTGATGATCACATCTCACTGATCATTGATATACGTGATAATAATGTCAAAACATAGATACGTATTGGAGAATATCGTGTTGGGCTGACCCACCGTGAGATAACTCCATGGAATATAATTAACAGTATCATAAGTTGTTCTCATAGTGACAGTGATGTAATGGTCCTTAGACCTGAAATCATTATAATTTTATTCGAGGATATTTGTGTTTTGATATCATCTAAAGTTACTCGTAACAGAGTAACGATAACTGTGATTATTGAATACATCTTGAGTCGAATGAAAATTATGAATGATCTATATGGAATTTAACCCTACAATACATTCAAAGTGATATCCACGGGCCTCTCGATTGAGTAAGACTGTGAAATGCATGGTCGTGCTCAAATATTGATTTGTTTTAAATAGTCTACTCATCAATCAAGGAAAACAGATTAAATTATAACGAGGATGATACGATCCATGTCTCTAGTTTAATCTGGGATATATTGGTTAAAAGGATTATATTACATTGATACACAGGTCATGGAAAGGTTGTATCGAATCATCGATCTTATTATAACTTCGGTAGCAGCGACGTATTACTAGATGCCAATCACTATTTTTGATTTTAAATACGATTTAAAATCATTGCCAACGTTGTAATAACCTATAGGGTCACACAATAGAACGTTGTAAAGGATATTTTATTTTAGGTAAATAAAATATCAAAATGTTCATATTTTTATTTGACATTGAAATGGTATTCACTAGGGTTCCTATTTAATAGCAAAACTTTGGTTTAAAAGGAACACACACATTCCTTTAAAATCACGGTTTTGAACCCTAGGCTTAGTGATATATTAGAACGAACCAGAAAAGTCAAAAAGATCCTAATCCAAAAGGAAAACCTAAAATTCTATGGCGGCTAGTACCGCTCCTTTCACTTTCATCTTCAATTTGATTGAAGAGGATCGGCGTTCTAGTGGACTCCTCTAGAGGCTCTACTCTTGAAGGGCTCCAAATTCGATTCTTCCCGTATCTTCTCTGTTTCGAACTCGATTTGGCTTTCATCTGGAATCGATGCTTCAGGTGTAAAGTTTTAATCCCAATTTACAGAAGTTTTGATTTGTTTTTCTTTCTTAGATCCTATTTTAAGTTGTTAAAAAAATGGAACTCGATTAGATCGAATTATTCCAACAGTGGTATCAGAGCTACGGTATTGCAAGAAAATACAAATTGGACTTTGATTTTGGGTTTTATTCACATTTGTACCTTCGTATGAATTACAATTGCGAATTTTAAACCGAATTGTTGATTAGGGTTTACAGATTTGATTTTGTTTGAAATGAAAATTGTTTCATTTAAAATATGAATTAATATTAGATATTAATTCAATTCACTACGTTTTAGACAATAAACTATGTACATATACACATATGGATTTGATCTGAAAATATGTTTTAATCCGATCATCTGATTGCATGTTTTATTGGATTGGGTGTTTTGAAAACTGATACAAATCAATAAAAGGTTAAAACTTTTGTTTTGATGAAAATAGTTTCATCCATAATTTTTTTTATATTTGATTTAAATTAAAAAAAACAATTTAGGAACTGATATTGGATATCAATTATGAACTTAATTCCCGTCTTGTTAATCCCATGAGATTGGATTAATTATAATGATAAAAATGGAATTCAGAGTTTTTTTTTCAAATTAAATCTTATGTTATACAAGGCAATCACTTGCATATCTCTTGTTCTAATTTGGATTCTGAACAAAATCAGTTTTTTGGTCATATAGATATTTAGGACTAAATATCCGTACTAATTAAAATTTGTTAAATTTTATTCACATCTAAATTTTAATTTGGATCTTGTCTTGTAACGGGAGACAATATGTGGATCATATATTTACTCAAGTTTATGTTGACAAACTATATATATTGAAGTTACCAATACTATCCATATGGTTCCATGTCAATATGTAACAATTCAGATTAATACGAAAGTACTAACAGATTTGACAAATTCCGTTGAATATCCAAGAGCATCATTATAGATGATAATTAATTTGTCATTTCATATTGATGATGTTTATATAAAGGGCTGATTCACTTTTAGTAATACTGTTAATTGTTGCCAGTTATACTAAATTAAATTTGTTATATGAATTACTGTGCTATCATTTGTTCATAACCATATTTTATTACATACATGATATATATTGAATGACTATGTTTGAATCAATATGATATATGTATAGACATGTCACTTTATTGTAAAAGTGTACAATATATATTCTTATAATTTTGGGTCTATATTTTTATTTATATATGATATAAAATCATGAAATGAAATCATAATTGGTTAGAAATATTAAATTAGTTTAATATTTCTAATTCAATAACCTTGGAACCCTGTTGATTAATCAAAAGCAAGATTTGATTAATCAGGGATATCAAATCCCTTTTGGTCAGTTTTGTACATAATTTAAATCTGTTAATTTATGAAATTGCTAAATTTTGAATTTAAAGTAATTTTAGATATACAGATCAATTTGATTGATTTTGTATGATTACTTGATGACAGATAAAAAATTATGAACTTTGACATTTATAATTGATGATCAAGTTGTGATCTAAATGATTTCAAATCATTGCAGAACATCGTGTAAAAGGTTGGTTAAATTTATGATTTTAGCTTGCTAACAATGATGCTTTTCAATCTGTTATAGAAATATAGTACACAATTTTGCTAAACATTATATTCTACATTGTTTATAATATAAATGATAGCAATTTATATGGTAAAAACTGCAGGCTGATTTATTATGTTAGTTTTATGCTTATAATAGTATTTATATTATTCTGCAAGTCTTGTTATAAAATATATTGCAAATATGATTTGTAGCTTAATCCTTATGGTATATGCGCATAATAATGTCAATATAGTGAATAGTTTTTAAAAGGAAAATCCTGTTATTCATGATTGATGTTACTATATACCATTTGGTAGTTTTAAATTGTTGACATATAATTATAAGATCCTAGTTTGGATAGTTGGATTGTAAATTGGCTATTGTACATTTATCAAACTATTAGTTTATTTGATAACCTAATGGTAATTACATTATCAGTATTGGTGATTGTCTCTATATACAAAATGGGATTAAGAAATTGTTCATAATTTCCTTTGTTACCTGGTGATAATGTGTATAAAATTGTTGACCCTAGTAAAAAATTCAAGATCTGTTTGTTTACTAAGTGGTATAAACAAAAGGCATAAATTATGATGATTATTATTTTTCATCAAAATTTGTTTGAATCTAAATGGTTCAATAGGGTGGAACACCTATTAACTCTTATTAAATTAATCATCTATATTCTATTAGCATACCATAATCATCCTTTCACCTATTAAGATTCAGTTCTACATTTTAAATGTCCAGTACCAAATTTGATGATTAAATGAATGATCAAGTTAGATACATACTAATATAAGATATGTGTGTGTATGTATTACCTTTAATACAGAGTATGTCTTATATTAAGAGGACTAAGACCTGGTTAAAAAATAATTCATTCACATATTTGTTATATGTTTTACCTTTGATATTTCTGATCATATTAAAAGCCAACACTGCAAATTTGATTTGGGATTGGTGGTTATATATGGAGATGGATATTATTGTTAAACTAACCAAAAGGTTTAATCTTAGTCATATGTACCACTATATATATATTTACATATGTATTTAGACATGCTAGTGAGCCAATATCCGATTTAAACTTGTAAATATTATAACCTGATAAAATTTATGCCTCCCTGTATTCTATTTACACACTGATAATATGATATATTTAGAGAATCTGTTCTGTATACATACTATCTAGCTAAATGAATATATACATATATATTTGATATACATATATATATACACACACAAACTCATACGTATAAATTGCGGCATAAGTATGTGAATTTCAGTATATATAATTTATATACACTTGATGTATATGATTCATTGCTATATACAAAATTAATATGTGTTCGAAGTATATAAGACTAACTGCATATAGAAACTCAATATACATTTGATGTATGTGAGTTGCTGTTGTATAAATATATAACATTTACATTTGATGTAATTATGTTAGCCTAACCCTGGATTTAAAACTGTTTTAACATGGAACCAGCAATGATTTCTGAAAAGTGTTTCAGATGGAAAGGGGAGGACAAAAGCTATTTCGGCAATAGTAGCCACTGCCTGAAAGATGTTTTATAAATATATTTTGATATATATATATATATATATATATATATATATATATATATATATATATATATATATATAGAAATATATTTTACGTGAAGTGTAATAATAATGTGTAATTGTTATGCATGTAATTTTCACTGATATGTACTGTTTACTAGTGCTAGATATGTTACTAGAAGAAGTGTTTTGCATTTAAGATTTAGTATATGTAAATGAACATGTCCATACTCATATAGTCGTGTAATTACATGTATCAAAATATTTAGTGTAAACGTAAAATGTATATTTTGATATAATGTCTCTTGAAACATACTGTTTGGTTATATATCATGTTGATTAATCCTTTTGCTATGGGCCCACTAAATCATCTGCATATGTTCTAAAATTTGATGTGGACTTCAATAATATGATATTATACAATACAATGGTTGTTAATTTAAGTTTTGAAATGTTCAAAATATAGATTTGTTTTCTATATATATACATATATATAACTTCGAATTTAAATGAATATATATGTATATATCATATATTTTAATTTAAATCAAACTTATATTATGAAGATTAAATACACATATTTTGATATATGTAAATAACTCTAATATTGTTTCGCACTACGTATTATAAATTCCCTTTATAGTAAATTATGTTATATTAAGTCATGGTGACGTCTTCCAATAATGTACTCATCACTGTCCAACATCAATGGTTGTAACTAACGCCCAAGCGTTGTGCACCTTTTATTTTGGTTATATGCGATGGAGTAAAATGTGGTGCTCCAACCTATTATTGGGTCTGACTGTACTAGGCTGCATAATAGGATTATGGTCTTAGAGACAAAAGCATGAATTATTCTATATATTTTGAACAAATAAATAATACCGAACAAACTGTTCAACAAGTGATCCAAGGGTTATATAGACGATATAATTGACATAAGATGTCTACCTAAAAGGTTGTGTTTTGGGTTTAGCCAAAGCTGGGTCAAGGCATGACTAGATATGGATCTTAGGACACCATTATATATATATACTGATATATTATATAAAAGGAGGGATGTTAATTTGAGTGGGAGCGTATTTTAGTTTAAATTACATATTTATGATAATATATATTTTGATTGTCAAAATTTTATATTAAATAAATATTACAGAATCAGTTATTATTCTATTACCTAATGTAGATGTTAAATAATAAATAATTCCAATAATTTAAATCATTCCTTAAGAAGGATAAATTGAATTAAATCAAATTTCTTGACTAACATTGAAATTTGAGGATTGTCCTCAAACAAATCAAACGTAATTGTTATACAAACATAGAGGATCTAAAATAAAAGTTGAAATATGACTTCAACCGAATAATATATAAATGTTATAACAATCTACTTATACATTTCTAGTATTAGATACTAGATATAAATTACATAAATGTACGTTAATTTATAGAAATTGCATAATATGTAGAAATCTGATAATAGAACAAGTGGACTTATGATTGGATATGAGACAAATGTTGTTGGATTATCCGTAGGAAGTTGATTCTTGTTGTTTATACTAGCTTAATTAAATAAATAAAATAATTGTTATTATGAAATTCCACTCAAATAAATATTATAATAGATCTTGTTTAGACAAGTTTGAATTTCATTTATAATAAAAGAATAATTGTTATTCATTTTTATTTAAATGGAATATCGCATGAAATTTCACAAATAGTTAATGATATTTGTAAATCCTTAACTATAATGTACTTGACATAAATAATGAGCGGATTAAATTTAGTGATTTAAATCCAATATACGTTTAGGATTACTAGTTAACCTATATAAACAAGAATAGTATCTCAAAAACTCCATGATGATGGAATTTTGAAATCATTTGATTTTGAATCACATGAAGAATACAAATCATGTTTATTAGGCAAAATAATTGAAGCACCTTTCACATGACACAGTGAACGAGTGATAAGTACTGGGTCTTGTACATAATGATGTATATGGAGCAATGAATACTTAAGTTGGAGGCAGGTTTTATTACTTCATTATATTTACTGATGATATCAGTAGATATATATATATATGTATGTATATCTTATGAAATACATATCAGAATCCTTTGAAAAGTTCAAAGAATTCAAAGTGAAGTTAGAAACCAATTTTAATAGAAAATAAATACTTTTCAAACAGTTCGAAAGATAACATTTAAGCCAATAAATTTAATGACTATCTGAATGAGTTTGGAATTGTTTCACAACTCTGTCCACCTAGAATACCATGTTGAAATGGTGTTCCTGGCAAAAGAAATCGCACCTTATAAGATATTGTACGATCAATGATAAGTCATATAGATCTTCCAATAAATTAAATTTTGAACAAATGCATTTAATCCTACCCAAACGATTATGAAGATGCGATATAAGATATAAACAAGAAAATGTTCCAATGTGTCTATTATGTAGATTTTGGATGTGAAGCGTTTATTAAACGCCTCGCCTTTGATAAGATCAAATCCAAATCTGATTTTTTTTTTTGTGGAATATCATAAAGGATATTATTTCTATAAATCCTTAAAGAATAAAATGTTTATTGCTCGAATTGGTATCCTTTAAAGAGGATCCATTTTTTAAGATACCGATAAGAATGAAATAGAATTCGAAGTGTCTCGGAAACCACAAAATACCATTGAATCTTGTGGAGACAAGAAATTGAGTGGGAGTGACACAATAATTCAAATGTTATTTGATAACACATTAATTATTGTAAATAATGTTAGTTTTAAAACAAGAAATAAACACTAATTCTAAGAATGAAATGTTTGGATTAAGAAGTTCATAATTGGACTTAATTCATTGTTGATCCAATGAAATACAATGCGATAACAATGTGGCTATTTCTCAACCCTAAAACGTTATACTCATTATCGATCCAAACATATATTTAAGAAATATAATTCTTGTGTGAAGCTGTTCACAGAGGAAATAAACATATCTGCAAAGTTGCAAAAGTTGTAATGTTGCAGACCTATGAATTAAACTCTGCCGCAACATAAGTTTAATAGCCACACTAGTTTCACGAGTATATGATACATGAATGATTGAATCTAGTGCAAGTGGGAGATTGTTAGAGTTTATGCCCTAAAGGTAATTCATTTGATGAGACTGATAACACTGTTGATGTTGTTATTTTATTTGGAATAAAATAATATTCTATTATATTATATTTACTGCGTAATATAAATACTAATATAATAGAAGTCCTAAGAATTATAATACGGAATTATATAGTTCAAGTAAGACTTGAATTTGAGATTATATAATATGATAAGTATTATAACTCTTAAATGTTCCTAGTCGAGTTTTATTATTTATATAGGACAACAATAAAGCGTTGAGACTAGTATGTTGATTGACTAATGATCACATCTCACCGATCATTAATATACGTGATAATAATGTAAAAATATAGATACGTATTGGAGAATATCGTATTGGGCTGACCCACCGTGAGATAATTCCATGGAATATAATTAACAGTATCATAAGTTGTTCTCATAGTGATAGTGATGTAATGGTCCTCAGACCTGAAATCATTATAATTTTATTCGAGGATATTTGTTGTTTGATATCATCTAAAGTTACTTGTAACAGAGTAACGATAACAGTGATTATTGGATACATCTCGAGTCGAATGAAAATTATGAATGATCTAGATGGAATTTAACCCTATGATATATTCGTAGTGATATCCACGGGCCTCTCGATTGAGTAAGACTGTGAAATGCATGGCCGTGCTCAAATATTGATTTGTTTTAAACAGTCTACTCATCGATCAAGGAAAACAGATTAAATTATAACGAGGATGATACGATCCATGTCTCTAGTTTAATCCGGGATATATTGGTTAAAAGGAATATATTACATT
The DNA here is from genome assembly GCA_030737875.1 of Allium sativum. Classification (NCBI taxonomy): domain Eukaryota; kingdom Viridiplantae; phylum Streptophyta; class Magnoliopsida; order Asparagales; family Amaryllidaceae; genus Allium; species Allium sativum. The sequence goes on from CM060922.1 coordinate 228,079,796, forward strand.
GATACACTGGTCACGGAAAGGTTGTATCGAATCATCGATCTTATTGTAACTTGGGTAGCAGCGACATATTACTAGATGCCAATCACTGTTTTTGATTTGAAATACGAGTTAAATTCATTGCCAACATTGTAATAACCTATAGGGTCACACAATAGAACATTGTCAAGGAGATTTTATTTTAGATAAATAAAATATCAAAATTTTGATATTTTTATTTGACATTGAAAAGCTATTCATTAGGGTTCCTATTTGATAGCAAAACTTTGGTTTAAAAGGAATACACACATTCCTTTAAAATCACGGTTTTGAACCCTAGGCTTAGTGATATATTAGAACGAACCAGAAAAGTCAAAGAGATCCTAATCCAAAAGGAAAACCTAAAATTCTATGGTGGCTAGTACCGCTCCTTTCACTTTCATCTTCGATTTGATTGAAGAGGATCGGCGTTTAGTGGACTCCTCTAGAGGATCTACACTTGAAGGGCTCCAGATTCGATTCTTCCCGTATCTTCTCTGTTTCGAACTCGATTTGGCTTTCATCTGGATCGACGCTTCGGGTATAAAGTTTTAATCCCAATTTACAGAAGTTTTGATTTGTTTTTGTCACTTAGATCCTGTTTTAAGTTGTTAAAAAAAAATTGGAGCTCGGTTAGATCGAATTATTTTAACAAATTCACAAGAATCTAGTCATCTAACGGCGTGGTTTAAGGTGTTTTTGAGCAGCCATGGTTGACTGTAGGAGACGGCATTTTGGCTGTTGATGGAGTTCTTGAAGGCGGTCATGGTGATGGAATCCGATTAATTTCCGGTGGCATTTATAGAAGAGCATGATTAAGGGTTCCATCGCGTTTTGGGTTGTTTTCATTGTTACGAGTTTACTGGAGCAAGCACATGAAGAAGAAAGGGTGGATGAACGATGCTGACGTGGCATACATTGTGTGGGTGAGGGATTTTTTATTTTATTTTGTTTAATTGTGAAATTCAAACGATAAAACATGTATAACTTTCACATACGATCTCAGATTTACGCATGGTTTGATCCATTGGGATCGTATCTGTTAATCCCTAAAAAATCCATGTGCACATCGATTAAAGGATTTTAAACGAGCATCCCCCGTCTCGGTCGTGCACAATATCGTCTCAAGTACTCAAACAAAACACGAAGTAAGATCCGAGCATCAAGTCCAGGATGGAGCGATCATCCGGTACGACCGACCACAACAATATAGTATACCTAAGAAAGTGCGATCAGGTAAGATGAAAGACCGTATACTCTGGAAGCTCGCACATGGCAGTAGGAAGGCATTCGATCCAGACATGAAAGTCCGATCATATATATATATATATATATATATATATATATAGCAAAGATCAGGATACAAGGTCGTACATACTCTGGACGACCGCACACTAATTGCAGCATCAATCACTCAGCATTCAGACTGGCAAACCGCAGAGCATCTATATAGCAACTTCTCAAAGAAGGGCGCCATCACATCTCAAAACCATGTAACATCGATCATTCATTCTAAAAGACTATGAAAAACCTTCGATCGCCCACACAAGTCGGGCGCAACCTCATCACGGCAAAAAGTTCAATCGCTTCATCAGATCACCATCGAGTAAATCACATACCCGCTCGTCAACCGATAGAGAAAGCCATAACAAAAGAACTTCAACTGAAGAAGTCACACACAAGATGATCAAGACGCTCGCTCCATTGAGTTGCTCGCCCACAGTAACTGACTACAACTTTAGATAGCTGGCAACAGCTAGCCAGTGGTACAATAGTAATTAACGGAACAAGCGGACATAGTCCACAAAAGCTGATCTCGTACCATTCCCAGAGGATCTCACCTATAAATACACGATGACCATCAACAAGAAAGGGATCCAATCTTTGAAACCACGAAGTGCTGCTGAATTCCGTCCTCAACTAAATCTGGCCATGGTGTCGAGCTCGACTTTGAAACAATGAATACACTTTTCTCCTCAATCATCCATCCATCTTCTTCCTCTTCAAACTATACCATTCTCATGTATAATTCCTAGATTGAAATATATAAATGAGGGTATATTGAGTGAATAGTGAGATGAATAAGAAAGAGAACTGATGTACCTTGTAATCATGCTTATCTGAATGGAAATAGCCATCATAGTGGACGTAGGCCTAGTTAACGGCCGAACCACTCTAAATCTCGTCTCTATTTATTTTATCTGTATTTTCTGCTTTCTAATTACTTATTAAACACGGCTTCATAGCTTCCTAACCGAATCGGTGAAGTACAGTCTTAGTACCTTGGATGTTTGTGCCATTTTTGGTGTAAACATTTTGGCGCCCACCGTGGGGCCGTGTTCATAATTCCCTTTCGTAATTCAACAATCTAGAAACCTTTTTATCAAAAAAATGTTTTCTCTCTCTTGAAGACATGGTTGGATCAAAGAAAAGCGGTAAATCTGCTAAGACCACTATGATTAATGAGGATGATAATGCTAATGAGGCTACACATCATGTTCTGAATCGAGAGGTTGGGGAAACCCCTAGGCTGTCGATAACATGGGATGAAATGAATGAAGTTGTAACTGGCTTAAACAAAAGAATGGATAATACAACGAAGATGATAATGGAAAGATTTGACGTCCTGACTAATGCTCAAGCCAATTTGTTACAGCCAAATACTATGGCTGATACCGGTGACAAAGGGGACTCATCAACCTCAGACCCTAAACGATCTCGCGATCTAGTGGGAGACAGGGGAGAGGCCAGTAGTGAGGATCCTAAGGCTAGATCCCCAGAGCGTAAAGAAGAACACTCTACTCGGATTGTCGCAAGTCTAGCTAAAGTCACGTCCCTCAATAAAGAAGCAAGGCGCCGAATCTAATATTGTGGTCATGCAGATAAACACATCAGCACTGATCCCGATGAGCAAGTAAGCGACGAGAGGCACATAGCGGACATGATCCAGCGAGTAATGAAGGAAAACGCGACCCGAGAAGAGGAGGAGAAGGAATGGGAGTTTCCCCCAGCAAAAACCCATTCACAAAGGAAATCCGACAAGCGAGGTTCCCAAAGAAATTTATACCTCTAACAATCACACCCTATAGTAGAGTTGGTGATCCAACCAATTTCTTGTTCAAGTACGACCAACACATGAATGGAGCCAGAGCCACTGACGAAATTAAGTGTTTATACTTTCCTGTGTGCCTAGAAGGCGTGGCCTCGCTGTGGCTCACCCGACTTCCACCTAAATGCATCGATTAGTTCGCCGATTTGGCAAGGAGATTTCAGGACCAATTCCGGTTGATGTCACTCTGCGAAATGGAGCAGATGCCCGGAGAAACCATCAAAGCTTTTCTTACACACTTCCATGCTGTAGCAGCAGAGGTTATAGAGCCGGAGCCTTGGTACTTACTGGAAGCCCTGAAATGGGCTATCGATAAAAAATCAGAGTTCGGGAAATGGCTCAACATGAAGAAACCAAAGACCCTGAAGAAGTTTTATAAAAAAGCCGAAGAAAACATGAGCACAGAAACGGAAACACTAGATCTTCAGAAGGATGCGAAGAATGACTCCACTAAGGAAGGGAAGAGCCATGAATCTTCTCAGATAATTCAAAGGAACGACTCGGGGTATGAAAGGGTTTGATGGAAGAGACAGTAAAACACATAAGAAATCAAAATTCTTTAAGCCAACAGAATTGACTCCCTTGAATGAGACTCCCGACAAAATCTACTCTGCCAAAAAGGACTCAGGCGTGTTCCCCCAAGTAAAGCCACAAAGAATCACATAACAGCGGGCAAATTCTGGAAAATTCTGCCAATTCCATAACCAAACTAGGCATAATAAAAATGAGTGTCGATGCTTGAGAAATTTAATTGAGGAGCTTATCCGCAAGAATCAGTTACAGCAGTATGTTAAAAGCCCTCAAAACACATCAGAAGTTCAGAAGCAAGGTAAGTTGGCCGATCAGTCCAGGTCGCACGAGACAGCCCAAGCGCCCGAGGACTTACGGCCAATCATCGACTAATGACCACTGGGTGCAATCCAGCGTCTAGAACCGGAAGCGCACCTACCCCGTTATCCCAATCATAATGTTTCTTTAGTTTGTCTTTTTCAGTTGTACTTCCGTGAAAACGATCCATGATCCACCTTTATTGTGTTAAGTAAAAAATCTACATGTTAAAGGATGTTTACTCACGGATTACAATCCCATAAAAGGAAAAATAGCTCACAAACTAATGCTGAAAATTGGTCTCTGTTATAGGGTACCTCAAGCATCACTCACCAAGGGCACTGGTCAAACCGAGCAAGATTGTAAGACTTGTCATCTTGCAAAGCTCAAAAGGAAAAATCATTCCAAAAGCAACACCCGGGGAGCACACCAAAATCAGGATGTTGCACTCTCTGGTTTCTCTTTTTTTTTAAAAAAAATGCTAGTCCAAAGGAGCACCTTCTTAGGTGGGGGACACGAAATTTACCCTTTCCGAGTTAAAGCTCGGTGGGGTAAATTAAGTGTCCACTCTTTGGGATGAAGCATAAAAATGGGGAAGGATTTAAAAAAAAAACTGGAAGGACCAGCACCAATCAGAAATCCTAGCCGAAAGGGGGTGTCAGAAATCCTAGCCGTAAGGGGGTATCCAGTTTGGGTTTCTATTTGATCATAATAGACGGGTCGAATAAGACCCAGGGTAGGTCGAAAATCTTTAACCCAAGACTCGCAAGGGGGCGCGTACTCAAAACCAGTCTCCGTAGGGCTCGGGTCACTGAGTTAGTGAGATATGGGTTGAGTACGAACAAAAGAAAAAATTCTCTTCCACCTACGAAAAATGAGTTTGAATTCACTCTCCGAAGGGCTCGGTTCACTGAGTTAGTGAGATATGGATTAAGTACATATAAAAAAAACTCTCTAAAATACAAAAACGTATTTAACTCAGTCTCCGAAGGCTCGGGTCACTGAGTTAGTGAGATATGAGTTAGATACATAAATCAAATGCTCTTAAAAATATAGGAACGTACTTGATGCAGTCTTCGTAGGGCTCGTATCACTGAGTTAGTGAGATATGTACCAGGTACATAAATTAAAAGGATGCATTCAATCGAGTTTCCAAAAGGTTTGGGACGCCAAACCGTTAAGGAACGGGATTGAATGTATAACAAAAATACCCACATGTTATGCAGGTGTACAACTGGACAGCGAACTCTAAAGGTTTAAACCTTCAAACCAATTGAAATGCAAGTACGCACAAGATAAAAATTAAACCCCTCAAACAAGGGGATAAAAGGGAATAATCTATCCTAGAAAGTCAAAGCAAACTGACGACGTTAACAACGAATGACGTAAAAGCGTAACCATCGTGTGACTTATAAAACGTACCATAATATAGGGGATTAAAAGTCATGATAAATTATAGCATACAAACACTAACAAGTGATTACAAAGTGCGGATTCATTACAAAGATACATAGCTGAAAAGCTGGTACAGCAAAACAAATAGCATATCATTTGACAATATTTTCAGGAAAAGCAAAATCACCAACCAAACCAGCCTCAGGAGTACCTTCACCGGTAGCAGGAGGTTCCGTCGAAAGAACTTGGGATCCTGAAGTCCTTCTCCTACAAGGCTGGGGGCATGAGCAGGAACATCATTCTGGACTTCTTTCCCAAGAGATTGGGCTTGTTCTTCAACCAGTATCTTCCTCCCCTTTTTTAAGGCCTTGCGATCGCTTTCCTCGAGAAGGGCCTCTTGCAAAGCACTATCTTCTGTAACGACTGGGAATCTTGCTCGATCCGGATCAGTCGCTAAACCGATCAAGACCGTTCGAAACCCCTGATTGTTTTGAGAACACGACAAATCAGAATCCAAACAGAAGACCATTTCATTGCTTATTACAACAATTTCATCAGATTACAAGAATATATAGAGCATTAACAAATAAAATACATTCGATAAATATCAGAGATTAAAATAAATTACATAGCAGCGGAAAATAATACAAAACACAACTGAAGGGGATATAAGGATACAAAGCTTTACGGATATCGTTCCAGCTGTAAACCAGGATCCTGTGAATATAAATCTGCAAAACCAAAACTACTAGCTGCCCGTGTCGAAAATAAGGGCACCCAGAGTTTAGGTTAAAACAATAAACTCCAGTCAGTAATGTGACTGGTGTGAGAACTAAAACAGTTATTTATCTTTATTTTAAAGTCAGGTAAATCAAGGGACTACGCCGTATAACACAGAACGGGTTCCTCCCAAGTATACCAGTGCATAAAACAACAGCGCAATGCTAAATAAAGAACAATGAAGCTATTATAAGACCCAGGTCCCATCACACAATGCAACACAAGCCGGAGGATAGGGTTTTACCTTATAATAGCCAAAGAATGCTTGATACGCTAAATTTCATCTTTTATTATTACTATAAGTGTATAGTGTCAAAACAATTTCAATCATAAATATCAATCATAGACGGCATGGACACCATATATCATGTCGCCATACTAGGCTCTACAATCAAAACCGCACATGTCACGTATTGGAAGTTGGATTTCCATCTGTGAACCGAAGCAAAAGATAGTCCTCTACCGATTCGACACTGTCTAGCCCGAGTCTCAGGCAAGCACACAGACAAGCCTTGGATCATCAGGGCCGGTCCACCGATGTGGATTATTATGCCTGAACACTACGTTTCCCCGCCCTTTGGGGGCGTAAATGAGCCAACGAATGACTCCATCGGCTTCACATTGTCGACGATATATCCGAGGCGCCTCGCAATAGCAACAACCACATAAGTCAAACTCGTTAGGGCGTCTAAAACCACTGACGCCACTTCTAGCTAGAAGGAAACGCATGTCCTCCCTGATGTCCTCTCCCGTTTCTGGTTCACAACCGGGGTGTGAGGCTCGCGAATCAACGTTACACAAAGCTATGCCACACAGGCCGTGCTTTGATCATTAACTACAAGACTCTGCTTTTCAACAGAAGCCTTGATCATTTGCATCTTAGCATGCCACACAGGAAAACCACTCCATGCAACCGATATCCATCAATCACACAAAATGATATCCAATGTCAGACACACAGTCCATTTACACGTCCGTTCTGGGTCTGAACGAAACCGGAGGCACCTTGTACCTCGCATATCCATCGATCTCCAAGTACGTCTGGACGACCACTAACTGATTTCCTCCTCTTGGGTGTACGACTCAATCCAGATCATCAGTAATCACCCAAACGACGTGAAGACCTCTGGTCTTCAACCATCGTCTTCACCTTCGACTTATCGTCATATCAGTTATTCAGAATGGGATAAACCCAGCCTTTCCGAATAACTCGCATATATAATAAACAAGTGTTACACAAATACAACATACGCCTCATTCCAATTCATCAGTCACTAACCGTAAATTAGAAAGAGAATAATTCCCCAAATATTAACCCCGAAGGCCGAAACTAACATAATATCAATACCCAGGAAACCTTTCATCTTAACTAATCTTCAGTTAGTCGCTAAATTTCACATTTTTAGGGATAGGTTCCCATTAATTTTATCAAAGATAAATTCCTCAAATTTATTCTTTAATCTTCTTTCGAATATCAATTCAAACCAAATTATGGTTTGTCCAAACTAGCCGGGATTAACGAACCTTACCGAAGTAATCATTTGTTTTAATTTCGCAATCCCAACCTATTCATCCGATGAAGTAAAACTGGTAATACTTCATATCTAACACCACGGTGTTATCGGTAAATTGAATTACCCTTTCACGTTCAAATCTAATTAAAGATTTAACTATCGCCTGGAGCAAAACTGGTGGTACTCCATTCTCGATCTTTTCAATCTAATTAAAGATTCATTAAAACTCCACTTAGTTTTAATCTTTAACTAGGTTAAAGAACCGATATCCTTTAAAACACCGCTCACGATAAACCCAAAATCACATTCTATTAGTTATCGGGTTAAAGAACCAGTCTTATTTAAAACACCGTTCACGATAAACCCAAAAATCAATCCCAATTCAATTCCAATTAAATACTATTTAATTGGCACACTTCATTAAATCTAAATAAAAAGATTTAATCTCTTTCTCAACTGGGTTTAAGAACAGTGTTAATGAAGACACCATTCACGACAAACCCAAATCACATTTGATATTAAATACAAGGCTCTGAATAGAAAATATATCGGCTTATATTCAATATCAAATTCTACGACCAACAAATATCGTATTGGAAATAACGATATAATTATATCTTTCAAATTCCCATAACAATATCTGTATAATCACGAAATCCAACATCGAATTATTCCAAAGACAATTTCGATTCAAATCCATTCCAATTCAATTATTGGAAATTCTGGTCATTTTCAAAACCATTTCAAATCCAATTTATTTATTTAAAAATAAATAAATTATTATTCTAGTTCAAAAACTAGTTCATTTTGATAAAAATCTACTTTTATCTTTTCAAATATGGAGTTTTTCATCCTAATTCTTCCCAAATCATTTCTTATGATTCTACACAAATTATTACTATTTTTAATAATTTTATCAAGGCCCGTACAGTCGATTTCCATCAACGGCCATCGAACTGCACTTACAGCGACTTTTTCCAAATTTGATTTGGACATAATTCTAAATCCAACTGTTAGATTTCAAATCTCTAATATTCGTTAGAAAGCTCTTTTCGATATGAACCCAATAGTTCCAGTTTTAGGAGAATCCGATAGTAGGATCTCCCGTAATATCCATTCGGAGTCAATGGTTGAAATTCACAAACTACCGCGGCGCGTTCTATTCAGGCCATTATATAATATATATATATATATTATATTTCGTCGATTTCCTTTTAAAACGTATTTTATAAATCGTTTTAAATTCATTTTCAAAACGATTTCAACTTCCATCTCAAATTCAAATCAAAATTGAATTTTCCAATATAAATTCGTTTTAAATTCATTTCAACTCGATTTCAATTCAAATCAATTTCAAATTCAAATCGATTTTAATTCAAATCGATTTTAGTTCAATTTCAATAAGTTTTAAATTCAATTCAAAACGATTTCAATTCTATTTCAATCTAATTCGAATTTCAATTCTATTCAGTTTAATTCGAATTTCATTTCTTTTCAATTTAATTCGAATTTCAATTCCTTTCAATTTAATTCGAATTTCATTTCTTTTCAAAATATCATATTTTGAAATTACTTTCGATATTCATTGTAAAATGAATAAAATCGACAAAATTCCCGTTCGTGTTAAAATGGCGTTTAACTACTTAACACGGCTTCACATTTCAATATTCATTGGATATTATTTTAAAATATTCGATAATTCTGAACGGGAATCAGACACAGTCAATTACCATATAATGTGATTATATGGATTTCACACAACAAATGTGTATAACAATAATGAAAACAGCAATCCATCATCCAGAGTGCATTTTACACTGTATAAGCATTGAATATAAATATTCAACGCTTACACAGCCTGTCAATCAATCGATCGACATACAACTAATTATTGGGATTAGTGTATGTTATATTTCATCCCAATACCCGTGTGGGGTTTCAAAACAACAAACACATATTTTATTTGTGCAGTTGGGCGATGTGTAAAGTTTATCGTCCCAATCAATATCAGTCAAATCAGTATATATAAACAAATCTTCCGATTTGTTTATAAATATTTATTTTATATACACGTTAAAAATCAAATTTTTAACTATAAAATATTTTCCACTATAAAATATTTTATTTCATTCCACATCACACAATCAAATTTCACAACACAGCAATCAAACAAACAAGTCATCCATGATCTGTGGACGACGGGTGTCGGGTGCTACTAAACACCGTCTGCATCCTAGTATATATTTCAAACTAGAAATAAATTAAAGGTGAGGATTTCTCACCAAGAGCTAAACCAAACGCCACGACTCTTCATATGTAGAAATCTTCGTCGGGCTCGCCTTTTGTCAATTTCATTGTCCGTAGCCACTACATATACAAAAATCACATTTTTATATCTACGCTACATCGATAAAAATTCTATTTTTAGTACTTTACATAAATAAAAATCATATTTTTATTCTTCCTATAATATAAAAATCATATTTTTATTGTTTGCACTATATAAAGATTATATTTTTATCACGCTAACTTCATAATAAAAATTATATTTTTATATCGTTCTTCTTCTAATAAAGATTATATTTTTACTTTGCTAAAAATAAAATCTTTACTTCATTATAAATCCAACCTTTCATCACTAATATCATATTTAAAAATCCGACCTTTCTTATTTGATTAACTATATAAAAATCCTAGCTTTTAGAATATAAAAATCTCATCTTTTACCATGTTATACATATGTAAAAATTTGATTTTTTATTCTTATGAAATTTATATAAAAATCTTAGCTTCTACTATATATATAAAAAAACCATTTTACAAACCAAAAACCCTATTTTTTATTAAGCTAATCCTATAGAAATTTAAATAAATTAAATTAAAATGAAAATAAAAACTTACTTTCATCTAAAGGGGGGCTACTAGGGCGGCGAAGGAGGTCGGAGGGGGCTGAGGAGGCGGCGTCGGGGGTCCCTGCGGTGGAACGCTCGAGGTGGGGGGCTGCGGTTCGATCGAGAGGGGGGTTCGGTCTTCGATCCAGAGGGGGGAGGAAGCGGTTGAGGCGGAGGGAGGCTAGGGCGGTGGTCGCGTAGGGGGAGTGCAGATCGAGATCGAGCCCTTTTTCTTTTTTTCTTCTTTTTTTTATATTTTCTTTTTGAATGAAGAACGTGGGGGGAGGAGGAAAGGATATAGGGGTTTAATTATAATTAATATATTTTATTATATTTAATTTTCAAAAAGCAACTTTTTATTTCGAACTAGAAATGAGACCCACCGCCTGTCGTCCATAGCTAATTACCCTCATTCCGAACACAATGGGATATGTATCGTAGGCTGATTCAATCGTTTCGATCAGTTTTCGTCAAAATCAAAATATAACTCTATATATTGAATTTGAACGTGCATTTCAATTTATTGGGGTCACATACTAACTCTAAAAATTCCCAAAAAATATTTTCTAGCTTCGTATTGACATACGGTCCTAACAAAGCAAATTTCGCCAAATTCTGAGACCGTTTGAAAAATGGCCATTTTCCAGTCGATTTTAAAAATCAACTAAAACTGGTCAAACATGTTTTCCTTTGCCACGCTCTCATATTGATTCAAAAAATTACAAATTTTGAAACCTAGCAATAAATTGACATCACGGATCCAACAAAAGTGGTTTCGTCGAAAACCGAGGTCGTTTGCAAAATTTCCAATTTTAAGGGCCAGAATTCCATAGCGACTATTTTGAATTTTCAACTGGACGTAACTTTTTATCCCCGCTATGAAATTTCAATTTTTCGGATTCTTTGGAAAGATATTCACAAATCGATTCTAATATTTTTGGTTTCACTAAAATCCGATTTATTTTGCACCCGGTATGTTCAATTGAAATTTGAAATTGAATTTTCGAAGTACCGCGCCATTTTCAATTCCTTTTATATTTATAAATAAATATTTATATTCTAACGTTGATCTATATAAATATATACATTCGAATTATATTCAAAATAAATTTCTCATCGTTATTATTTAGAATAATCAATTTTAAATATTCAAAATTCATTAAAATTGCCAAAATAAAATTTTTAAATTGGCTTAGATTTTCTGGGTTATTACAATCTCCCCCACATAAAACTTTTCGTCCCTGAAAAGGAACGAAGCCGAAAGTTGTTTAACTAATCAACTCAACTTCCGTTATTTTCATTATGGCTTAAGTTCTTCAAATTTTTAGTTTCTAAGAACTTTTCAAATTTTTCAAAAATTTGGCTAACACCCTAAATTTTCGAAAAATTTCGCCATAACCTCCCCTGCACCGGGGACTTCGGGATATTTCATACAGCCTCCCATGGCCTTCTTCAATCTAAAAGAAAAAGAAAACGCCAGGCGGCTCATAAAATCATCCAAACCCAAAGAAATACAATAAACATGTACCTATTTGTCGGGCAAACAATTTTATTCATCTGCTCTAGCCTCCTTGCTATGACCTGTTCAATGTAAGCACATGTATATGCATGCAAATGCGATAAATTTTCAATAGAACTCACTATTGGGTTTAATTTGGCTAAAGGTTCAACATTCTAATTAATCAACCAATAATCAAACAACACAATCAGCAATCAATTAGTTGATTAACGTTTTAAACACATAATTTTGATACATAGTCAAAAAATCACATTTTTGATGCCAAATCACAAAAATATATTCTAACTATATTTTGGTTCTCACACCAGTCAATTGGAAATATATAGAAATCTCACTTTCGAAACTTGAACACAACACTGATGATGGGTACCCATCATCAGAATCATTCTCGGGCGACTACAGTGCGATTCTATATCTATCTAATATATTAAATTTTCGAATACACGTGGATCAGACGTATAAGCAAAATCTTTATATACTGGACTGTCCAAATTAATTTAATATAAATATTCAAATACGTATAAAACGATTTAAATTTCAAAACAAAACTTGTTTTTACTTTTATTTTAAGAATATACTCTTCACACTCGTTCTAGGATAATATTGATCCTATCTTTAACGAGTCATTCTCATTGGATATTACTAATCCAATCTAAGATGAATTATTTCGTATGGTTCTAATGTGTCTTGTTCTCCGAGCTCTGCAAACCAAAGCTCTGATACCAAGCTGTAACGACCGGGAATCTCACTCGATCCGGATCAGTCGCTAAACCGATCAAGACCGTTCGAAACCCCTGATTGTTTTGAGAACACGACAAATCAGAATCCAAACAGAAGAACATTTCATTGCTTATTACAACAATTTCATCAGATTACAAGAATATACAGAGTACTAACAAATAAAATACATTCGATAAATATCAGAGATTACAATAAATTACATAGCAGCGGAAAATAATACAAAACACAACTGAAGGGGATATACGGATACAAAGCTTTCCGGATATCGTTCTAGCTGTAAACCAGGATCCTGTGAATATAAATCTGCAAAACCAAAACTACTAGCTGCCCGTGTCGAAAATAAGGGCACCCAGAGTTTAGGTTAAAAAAATAAACTCCAGGTCAGTCATGTGACTGGTGTGAGAACTAAAACAGTTATTTATCTTTATTTTAATGTCAGGTAAATCAAGGGACCACGCCGTATAACACAGAACGGGTTTCCTCCCAAGAATACCAATGCATAAAACAACAACGCAATGCTAAATAAAGAACAATGAAGCTATTATAAGACCCAGGTCCCATCACACAATGCAACGCAAGCCGGAGGATAGGTTTTTACCTTATAATAGCCAAAGAATGCTTGATACGCTAAATTTCATCTTTTATTATTACTATAAGTGTATAGTGTCAAAACAATTTCAATCATAAATATCAATCATAGACGGCATGAGTACTATATATCATGTCGCCATACTAGGCTCTACAATCAAAACCGCACATGTCACGTATTGGAAGTTGGATTTCCATCTTTGAACCGAGGCAAAAGATAGTCCTCTACCGATTCGAGACTATCTAGCCCGTGTCTCAGGCAAGCGCGCAAACAAGCCTTGGATCGTCAGGGTCGGTCCACCGATGTGGATTATTATGCCTGAACACTACATTTCCTCGCGTTTTGGGGCGTAAATGAGCCAACGAATGACTCCATCGGCTTCACATAGTCGCCGATATACCCGAGGCGCCTTGCAACAGCAACAACCACATAAGTCAAACTCGTCAGGGCGTGTAAAACAACTGACGCCACTTCTAGCTAGAAGGAAACGCATGTCCTCCCTGATGTCCTCTCCCGTTTCTGGTTCACAATCGGGGTGTGAGGCTCGCGAATCAACGTTACACAAAGCTATGCCACACAGGCCGTGCTTTGATCATCAACCACAAGACTCTGCTTTCCAACAGAAGCCTTGATCATTTGCATCTTAGCATGCCACACAGGCAAACCACTCCATGCAACCGATATCCATCAATCACACAGAATGATATCCAATGTCAGACACATAGTCCATTTACACGTCCGTTCTGGGTCTGAACGAAACCGGAGGCACCTTGTACCTCGCATATAAATAGATCTCCAAGTACGTCTGGACGAACACTAACTGATTCCCTCCTCTTGGGTGTACGACCCAATAAAGATTATCAGTAATCACCCAAACGACGTGAAGACCTCTGGTCTTCAACCTCCGCCTTCACCTTCAATTTATCGTCGTATCCGTTATTCAGAATGGGATAAACCCGGTCTTTCCGAATAACTCGCGTATATAATAAACAAGTGTTACACAAACACAACATACGCCTCATTCCAATTCATCAGTCACTAACCGTAAATTAGAAAGAGAATAATTCCCCAAATATTAACCCCGAAGGCCGAAACCAACATCAGATCAATACCCAGGAAACCCTTCATCTTAACTAATCTTCAGCTAGTTGCTAAATTTCACATTTTTAGGGATAGGTTCCCATTAATTTTATCAAAGTTAAATTCCTCAAATTTATTCTTTAATCTTCTTTTGAATATCAATTCAAACCAAATTATGGTTTACCCAAACTAGCCGGGATTAACGCCGAAGTAATAATTTGTTTTGATTTCCCAATCCCAACCTATTCATCCGATGAAGTAAAACTGGTAATACTTCATATCTAACACCACGGTGTTATCGGTAAATTCAATTACCCTTTCACGTTCAAATCTAATTAAAGATTTAACTATCGCCTGGAGCAAAACTGGTGATACTCCATTCTCGATCTTTTCAATCTAATTATCGATTCATTAAAAATCCACTTAGTTTTAATCTTTAACTGGGTTAAATAACCGATGTCCTTTAAAACACCATTCACGATAAACCCAAAATCACATTCCATTAATTATCGGGTTAAAGAACCAGTGTTATTTAAAACACCGTTCACGATAACCCCAAAAATCAATCCCAATTCAATTCCAATTAAATATTATTTAATTGGCACACTTCATTAAATCTAAATAAAAAGATTTAATCTCTTTCTCAACTGGGTTTAAGAACAGTGTAAATGAAGACACCATTCACGACAAACCCAAATCACATTTGATATTAAATACATGGTTCTGAATAGAAAATATATCGGCTTATATTCAATATCAAATTCTACGACCAACAAATATCGTATTTGAAATAACGATATAATTATATCTTTCAAATTCCCATAACAATATCTGTATAATCACGAAATCCAACATCGAAATATTCCAAAGACAATTTCGATTCAAATCCATTCCAATTCAATTATTGGAAATTCTGGTTATTTTCAAAACCATTTCAAATCCAATATATTTATTTAAAAATAAATAAATTATTATTCTAGTTCAAAAACTAGTTCATTTCGATAAAAATCTACTTTTATCTTTTCAAATATGGATTTTTTCATCCCAATTCTTCCCAAATCATTTCTTATGATTTTACATAAATTATTACTATTTTTAATAATTTTATCAAGGCACGTACAGTCGATTTCCATCAACGGCCATCGAACTGCACTTACAGCGACCTTTTCCAAATTTGATTTGGACATAATTCCAAATACAACCGTTAGATTTCAAATCTCTAATATTCGTTAGAAAGCTCTTTTCGATACGAACCCAAGGTTCCGGTTTTAGGAGAATCCGACGGTCGGATCTCCTGTAATATCCATTCGAAGTCAATGGGCGAAATACACGAACTTCTATGGCGCGACACGTTCTATTCAGGCCATTATATATATATATTATATTTCATCGATTTCCTTTTAAAACGTATTTTATAAATCGTTTTAAATTCGTTTTCAAAACGATTTCAACTTCCATCTCAAATTCAAATCAAAACCGAATTTTCCAATATAAATTCGTTTTAAATTCATTTCAACTCGATTTCAATACAAATCAATTTCAAATTCAAATCGGTTTCAATTCAAATCGATTTCAGTTCAATTTCAATACGTTTTAAATTCAATTCAAAACGATTTCAATTCTATTTCAATCTAATTCGAATTTCAATTCTATTCAGTTTAATTCGAATTTCATTTCTTTTCAATTTAATTCGAATTTCAATTTCTTTCAATTTAATTCGAATTTCAATTCTTTTCAAAATATCAGATTTTGAAATCACTTTCGATATTCATTGTAAAACGAATAAAATCGACAAAATTCACTGTGATAACCCCAAGCTTCCGTTGACCGAAAGCAAGGATAATCATTTTGGAATACAACATAATTACAACAATAAACTGATCTCAGGGAAAGAACATAGCACATAAACATTTCAGCGGAAATAAAATGTCATCAGCATCACAACAAAACATCAGAGTATGCAGTTTTACATGATCCACTTAGCAATACAGTAAGTCTCAAAAGATAAGGAAATAAATTCCAAATTCCATTACATACATCAAAAGCAAAAGATGGAAAAATGTCTCAAAGCAAAATAAAACTAGAGAAAAGGCCTTCTTCTTCTTCCGTCCAAGCAAGCTCCAAAACAGAATGTATCACCTGAACCTGTCAATTGGCTGCCCGTGCGGAAAGAGGGCACCCGAGTTTGCAAAAGTGAAACAAACTACGAGTCAGTCATGGGACTGGTGTGAGAATTCTTAACTAAATTAACTATCAATATGGCAAATCTCAGGACCACGCCGCTAACGCGGAACGGGTTTACTCCATTGGATTGCCAGTGCATAATTTTATAAAGTTTAGGTAAAATAGCAAAATGACTTTTGACAAATGAAATCATCATAAGACTCAAGTCCTATCACACAATGCAACGCACACAGGAGGATAGAGTTTTCCCTTATGATGATCAAACATGCTTAATACGTGAAAAGTAATATTTTGATATTATCATTAGTGTTTAAGCAGTATTAAAATACTTCAAAATACATATATCAATCCTAGACGGCATAGGTACCATATACTATGTCGCCGTACATAAGTTTACAATCAAAACCGTGATGTCGTATTGGGAATTGGTTTTCTGTCATGAAGTCGAGGCTAGGGATCGTCCTCTTCCGATTCGAGACACTCTAGCAAATGCCTCAGGATCCCCCGCAGTGAACCCTTGGATCTTCAGGGTCGGTCCCCACCTAACGGCAGTGGATTAATTATGCTTGAACACACGTTTCCCTGTTCCTATGAACCTATAGTATGACCACTTCCGGCCTATAAAAAACCCGAGGTACCTCAATCCAAAATCCACATAAGTAAAATGTCGGGCCGTGTTAAAACCCAAACACCACTAGCTAGAAAGAAACGTGTGCACTCCCTGCAGTCCTAATCCCGTTTTTGACTCATACCGGGTGTGAGGCTCGCGAAGTTACGTTATACACAAAGCTATGCCTAAACAGGCTATGCTTTGATCATCAGCCACAAGGCCTGCTTTTCAACAAAGCCTTGATCATTGCATCTTGGCGTGCCACATTGACAATTCAATGCCATGCGATCGATAACAATTACTACGAATCAGGGTATTAAGTAGAGAATAAATTATCAACCACCAAACAGACATATATTAACAGAAATCGATTTAATTACATGAAGCGAATTCCAACGTCAGACACACATCCATTTACAAGTCTGTTCTGGGTCTGAACAAAACCGGAGACACCAAAAAGGCGCTCGCTTATCCGCACGACCAACACACAGGTACGGACAATTACTGCTTCAACCCTGTCCTGGGAGCAAATCAGTCTAAGGTATCAGAAGTCATCGTACATTCGATGTGAAGATCGCCGGTCTTCAACCATCGTCTTCTTACATCTTTGATTTAATCGCCGTGCAATTATTTGAAATGAGATAAACTCGGCCTTTTCAAATAATTGTCGCGTAATTATGATTTAAAACATTTCATATATATTTATGACTATTTATCGCTATTTTTATTTATTAAAAATAGCTCGAAATAAATAAACGACGTTTCGGGTCAATGGGCGGCCCTGGCGCTGCTTTTACCAAAATTTGATTTACACATATCTTAAAATCTAACCGTCGGATTTTGATGAAATTTATATCGCTGGAAAGCTCTTCCCAAAGCGGTTCGAACGGTTCCAGTTTTGGGAAAATCCAACGGTCGGATCTTTCGGAATAATTGTTTGAAGTTACGATTGTCGATACGCGAACTGCTGTGCTCGTTTCGTTTAATTTTATATTTTATATTTATATATAAACCATTTGGCGATTTCCCCTTGTTAAAATCCATTCCTATTACTCTATGGAAATAACATTTTTGTCCGCCAATTCTAATGCGACAAAAATGATGTTTTCAACATTGAATATTGTATATTCAATAAAAATGACCTTTTTGTTCACCAATTCTAATGCGACAAAAATGATGTTTACAGCGGTGTATAATTTTATATTCAACAAAAATGACATTTTTGTTCGCCAATTCTAATGCGACAAAAATGATGTTTTCAACATTGAATATTGTATATTCAATAAAAATGACCTTTTTATTCTATTTGTTTTAAAGACATAAAAATGAATCTTTATGCATTTTGTTTTAATAACATACAAATGAACTTTTTATCCTATTTCATTTTCATAAAAATGAACTTTTATCCTATTTCATTTTTATAACATAAAAATGAACTTTTATCCTATTTCTTTTTCATAAAAATGAACTTTTATGTTTTTTATAAAATGTATATATTTTATCTCCTTTTCTTTTACAATGAAAAATATAAATTCTTTTATCTTCACCTAGAAAAAGGTAAATCTTATATTTTAACATAGAAAAACATAAATTTTTTATTTTTACATAGAAAAATGTAAATCTTATATTTTAACATAGAAAAAGTAAATTTTCTATCTTTACATAGAAAAATGTAAATCTTATATTTTCACATAGGAAAAAGTAAATTTTCTATCTTTACATAGAAAAATGTAAATCTTATATTATTTTCTCTTTACATAGAAAAATGCAAATGTTCTATTATTTCTCTTAGTTTCAATTTTTAACCCAACACCAAAGTATGTTCATTTCAACTAAATAGACATAACGATGAAATTTTGATACATTACAACAACGACGACATAACGATGAATTTTGTGTCATTACGACTAAATTAACATAACGATGAAATTTTGTTCATTACAACTAAATTAACATAACGATGAAATTTTGTGTCATTACAACAACGCCAACATAATGGTGAATTTTGTGTCATTACGACTAAATTAACATAACGATGAGATTTTTTGTCATTACAACTAAATTAACATAACGATGAAATTTTGTGTCATTACAACAACGACAACGTATGATCGGGTGTATAATTTCTATGAATCAAAATAAAAGGTCCCACCTTTATTTTGTGAAATCAAACAAAATAAATGAACTTTATTTATTTTATAAATTAGAATAAAAGATCAAATCTTTATTTATTATATAAATCCAATTTTTTTTTTATAAATCAAAGTAAAAGATCAAATCTTTATTTATTATATCTCAAAATAAAAGATCAAATCTTCTAAAATAAAAGATCAAAACTTTATTATATTTTGTTTCAAAAACAAAAGATCAAAACTTTATTATATTTTGTTTTCAAAACAAAAGATCAAAACTTTATTATATTTTGTTTTCAAAAACAAAAGATCAAAACTTTATTATATTTTGTTTTCAAAAACAAAAGATCAAAACTTTATTATATTTTGTTTATCAAATTAAAATTCTAACTTTGCTTTTTTGTTTCAAAATAAAAATTCAACTTTAATAGAAAGGATTAAAAATAAAAATAAAAATAAAAAGATGAGAACTTTATTATGATTACATCAGAATTTTACAGATCCAAACTGTCATACTATAACATGATATCATAACGAATATAATTCAACTATACAACAATCACCACATCACAGATCAAAAATAACATACAATGATTCAACTGATTGAATATAATTAAATTATTTAATTATTCAAATTCAGAAATCTCACAGTCATTGAAGATTTTGGCCAAAATTCAAACTGTTCAGAATGGTCCCGTTTTAGTCTCAACGCGTTCTATTCGCTGTTACGATTCCGAAATCGTCGAATTCTGAGTTGAAATGGATCAGTTATAGTTAAATGAAATCTTAAAAACAATTTAAATTAATTAATTAATGAATTAGTCAGGTAATTACCCTTTCTTCTTCCCTCAGAAATACGGCCTATGCTTTTTCCTATTGTTCAAAACTAAGGTTCGGGATTGCAGCCACTACAGGAGTCGAGGAGCTGATCGGTGGGCGTCACAATGGGGATCTCGGAGAGGCGCATGAGTGGGGGTGTTCGGCGCAACTCGGTCGAGCTCTGGGGGCCCCACGGCGGCAAGATGCAGCGAAGTTTGGGGAGATGGGGTGGCTGCTAGGGGCAATTACAGGGTTGATGACCGTACGGATGTGAAGGTGGTGGAAAGGGCTTCGATATGGTGTATGTGAGGGGTTCCAATTCGAAGAGATGGAGGAGAGATTAGTGGAGGAAGTTTGGAGGTCATGGGCCATTGATTTGGGGGGTGGCGGCGGCAGAAGATGATGAATAGTGCATTAGAGTTTAATCTCCTATTATTTATAATATTATAATGTATTTTTGCAATAAAATCCATATCTTCCAAACCGGTTCAATTTCAGTCCAGCAGAAAGTGACCCTAGCCAATATCCCATATTCCGGATCCAATGGGACAGGTCCCGTCAGCCCAAACGGCTGTCTGTGGCCTGTATTATTTAATTTAATATTTAGTTCTTTTATTAATTTAATTCGTCTGCATAAATAAATTCAACGAGGCAACAAACGGACTCAGAAAAATCCGGAAAAAACATTTTTGTCTATGTTATGAGGATACGGTCCTAACAAAAATAATTTCGTCGAATTCTGACACTATTTGAAAAATGGCTATTTTTCAGTCGATTAAATTTGATTGTAATCGACCAAACACATTTTTCTTTGCCATGCTCACATATTAATTCAAAAAATTCTAAAAATTGAAATCTAGCAATAATTCAACATTCCGGTTCCAACAAAAGTGGTTTCGTCGAAAACAGAGATCGTATGAAAATTGACTATTTTCACTGGCTTTAATATTATTTAAAAATGAAAATTTTAATTTATGCCACATTTTTCCACCAAATAATTTAAAATAAAAATTTTAAATTGGTTCGGATTTTCCGGGTCGTTACAATCTCCCCCACTTAAGAATTTTCGTCCTCGAAAAGGAAACAAAGAAAAGTAGGAACCAAGATGGAAAATGTAAATTGGTATAAACGTACCTCGGTACAAGAGTTACTCGGAGATATCCACTCTACACTTGGGGTAAGCCTTTTTGATGCTATCCTCTGTCTCCCAAGTACAGTCTCTTGGACCCCCACTCCATTGAACCTTGACTAGGTTGATCTTCTTGTTCCTCAAGATTTTGGTTTCTTTGCCAATGATCTTAATTGTGTCCTTCCTCACTGTCAGATTTGGAGCAATATCTAGGACCTGTTGGTTTAGTTCATCCTCAATCAGATTTGGATCGTGCACATGCTTGCGGAGCTGCGACACATGAAATACATCATGCACCCCTGGCAACCAGTCGGGTAGCTGCACTCTATAAGCGAGAGTACCAATCCTTTCGAGAATAGGGAATGGAACAAGGAATCTCGGTGCCAACTTTCCCGTCTTCCCAAAACGAATCATGCCTCTCAAAGGAGAAACCTTCACGTATACTCGATCACCCACAGCGAATTCTAGATTCCTTCTTCGCTAGTCTGCATAGCTCTTTTGTCGGCTCTGAGCAGTCAACAAGCGCTTTTTAACCAAGTCAACCTTATCCGATGCTTCACGAACCATGTCGGGGCTCAAGACTAGTCGATTGCTTGACTCCACCCAACATGCCAGAGATCTGCATGGCCTGCCATAAAGTAATTCAAACGGTGACATCCCCAAGCTTGCTTGGTAGCTATTATTATAGGAGAATTCCACCAAGTGCAAGTGGTCCTCCCATGAACCGCCATAATCAAGGATGCAAGAACGCAATAAATCTTCCAAAACACGATTCACCCTCTCAGTCTGGCCATCTGTCTGAGGGTGATAGGCAGAGCTCAAATTCAACTTGGTCCCAAGCTCTTCTTGAAAAGCTTCCCAGAATTTGCTGGTAAATAATGGATCCCGATCACTGACAATGCTTTTGGGAACCCCATGCAGTCTGACTATCTCTCTGAGATAAAGCTGTGCCAAACTACGAGTTGTTCTATTGGACCGAACAGGGATGAAATGGACAGATTTTGTTAAGCGGTCGACAATCACCCATATGCTATCGTTTCCTTTTCGGCTTCGGGGCAAGCCATCTATAAAATCCATAGAAATTTCCTCCCACTTCCAACCTGGAACTCCCAATGGTTGCAACAAACCTGCCAGTTTCTGTTGATCACTTTTAACTTGCTGACAAGTGGGACATCTAGCAACATAAATAGAAATATCTCTCTTCATCGACCTCCACCAAAATGTGCGCTTAAGATCGTGATACATCTTGCTCACTCCAGGGTGAACACTAAGCTTAGATTTATGACATTCATCCATAACCTCCCTTCTGAGCTTAGAGTCGTATGGGACACAGATTCGACCTAATAGCCTCAGACCCCCTTTGTCGTCAATTTGGAAACTTTTGGTTTCGCCATCCTGAATTCTTTTAATAATCCTCTGAATAAATTTATCATTCTTTTGAAGGGAAGAGACTTTATCAATCAAAGAAGGAGTGATAATGAGACTGGTGATAATGAGATTGTTGCATTCTGCATTCTTTCTACTGAGTGCATCGGCTACAATGTTGGCTTTTCCCGGAGTATATAGGATATCCAGGTCATATGATGCAAGAAATTCGACCCAGCGTTGCTGCCTCATATTCAAATCTTTTTGGGTAAAAAGGTGTTTCAAGGATTTGTGATCCGTGTAAATTTCAAAATTCTCACCCAAGAGATAATGCCTCCATATTTTAAGAGCAAACACAATGGAAATTAGTTCAAGGTCATGCGTGACATAATTCTTCTCATGCGGTTTCAGCTGGCGGCTAGCATATGCGACTACTCTGCCTCTTTGCATCAGCACCGCACTAGTACCTTAAATAAATAAGGGATAACATGTTAAAATGATATTTGTCATTAAAGGAAAAATGTTATCTCAGACATGTTAATTTATAAAAGAAACAACCTTGCTTAGAGGCGTCGGTCCAGACCTTCAAATCCTGATTGCCATCTATGATGGTCAACACTGGAGCATTGGTCAACCTCTTCTTTAGCTCTTGGAAAGCTGTCTCGCATTCTGGTGTCCACTTGAATTTTGTATGTTTCTTGGTCACGTTTGTCAATGGTCAAGCTACCTTCGAAAAATCTTTGACAAATTTCCGATAATAGCCAGCCAGTCCCAAGAAACTTCTGACCTCCGTGGGAGTTCTAGGCTGCTTCCATTCTTGGATGGCAGAGATCTTTCCAGGATCTACTGAGATGCCTTCCTTTGATACAACATGGCCGAGGAATTTCACCTCCTCTTGCCAGAATATGCATTTAGAAAATTTTGCTTTCAGCACATTTCTTCGCAAAATCTCTAAGACTTCTCTCAGATGTTGTTCATGCTCAGCAGTGGATTTAGAAAAGATGAGGATGTCATCGATGAACACGAGCACAAATTTATTTAAAACATCTATGAATACTCTATTCATCAGGTCAACAAAATATGCTGGAGAATTACATAGACCGAAGGGCATTACTAGCCATTCATAAAAGATGTCCGGTCCTATGAAAGCAGTTAAAGGCACACACTCCTCTGCAATGCGAAGTTGATGGAAGCCTGTAGCTAGGTCCATCCTAGAGAATACTCGTGCCAAATGCAATCGGTCAAGCAAGTCATCAATACGAGGCAGTGGGTATTTGTTTTTCAGAGTTTTGTTTGTTGAGATCTCGGTAGTCTACACATAGCCTGAGAGTACCATCTGATTTTGGGACGAATACCACTGCTGCTCCCCATTCTGAGAAGCTAGGCCTGATCAGACCCTTCCACAAAAGCTGCTTGGTTTGATTTTTCAGCTCCTCTCTTTCTTTTGGCGACATTCTCCGAATGGGATGTACAACAGGCCTTTCATTCAGAGCTAAATCAATTCGGAAGCAGATTTCTATATGCGGAGGTAGGCCCTCAACTTATTTGAATATATCAGCGTAATCTTTGACGATAGGGATATCCTCAATAGAAGTAGGGGTAACTTCTAGAGAAGACCAGAATGTTTTCCTGTCAGTGGCTGAGCCATGGCAGGGGATACATACATTTCCGAGATTAGTTTTAACTTTGACAATCCTCTCGGCACACTTGACTTCAGCCCCATGCCTCGATAACCAATCAATCCCAAGGATTACATCATACCCAGAGAAATTCATAACTATTAAATTTATAGGGAATTGGTAGCAAGAATAGGAGATTGGCACTCTACAGTATTTATCGAGTATAAGAGAACCTCCTATAGGACTATTTGCTCTAATCAACTCTTTAAGTTTTCTTGGTTTCAATTTCAACTTTTGAATGGCATCATTCGAAATAAAACTTCGAGCAGCACCAGTATCAAATAAGACAGTAATAGGGATGTTCTTAATATTAAGCGTACCTCCTAAGACATTGGGTTTATTAGGCCCCTCAGTCGAAGCTGGTGTATCTGCTCCCTCATAAACATGTGCCACCTGAGCATTCCTTAGCAGTGGGAAGTTCGCCTTAATGTGCCCCTTTTGATGACAATTGTAGCATTCCCTTTTGTCCTGCGAATTCTGGCCACGATTCTGAGGATTTTGACCACGGTTCTGGGAACTCTGACCACGGTTCTAACTAGGGCCTGAATCATTTCTCTTGGCCTTTTTAGGAGCTCTACACTCGTAATCGAAATGTCCAATCTTGCCGCAGTTATAGCAGGTCACCTTGCTCCTATCCCTCTTCTTCCCTTGGGGTTTAGCTGTAGAAGAATTGCTCGCCTCCTGTTTCTTGTTAGCCTATTCCTTCTGATTGTTGCTTTGACTTTTCCCTCTATTCTGCGGTCCAGACTCGTCATTTTCCTCATAGCGGCACGCCATCTCCACTACTTCATTGAAAGGAAGCTTAATATGGGCAGTGACTCGGTTCAAATATTTCTTGGACAACCCCTTGATGAATTTCTTATTCTTCTCAACCGGATCTTGAATCAAACTAGGAGCATATCGTGAAAGCTCTTCAAACTTCCTTACATACTCAGAAACAGTCATATTCCCTTGCTGAAGGTTAATGAACTGCTCGCGCGGGCGCTCTCTAGCTTGTGGGGGTATATACTTCTCATTGAAAAGCTCCTTAAATCTGGCCTAAGACATATTGGCCACGTCATTGCAGATTTTGATCGTATCCCACCAATGCCCTGCTTCGTCTTTTAGTTGCCAAACTGCCAGATAACGCTTTCGCTGATCTTCCAGTTCCAAGCCTTCTAGGATCTTTTCGCAATCTTTAAGCCATGCTTCGGCCTGAATCGCAGACTCTCGCCCTGTAAAAGGTACACCTCCAAGGTTTTTGAATTTCTTTGACATTCTCTCCAAATCGAAAAGCTGTGGAGGAGGTTCGACTACGACCTCTGAGTTATGTTGTTCCTGAGTGATGGGTCTCTCGTCTCTAGCTTGCCCTCCAGCTCCTACTCAGGCTCCTCCTCAAGCCCCGCCTCGAGCTCCACCTCGTGCTCCGCCTCGGGCTGTTTTTGCTCTAGTATCCATTTAAATCAGTCTGTACCATCAAGGAAAGAGTCAGACCAACAAAAATGAGAATTTTCAAGAAAAGATAAGATAAGGACGAGATGAAAAGATGATGATGTAATGACTGGTAAATATGTGCTATTCTGTTGTGCTCACTCTAGGACATTACTAGTCCTATCTCTAATGAGCTACTCGTCTTAGAATTATGTGGATTCTATCTAGACGAATTGTTCTAAATATGTTATATTCTGAAGCTAAGGTTAACCTTAGGCTCTAATACTAACTGTGATAACCCCAAGCTTTCGTTGACCGAAAGCAAGGATAATCATTTTGGAATACAACATAATTACAACAATAAACAGATCTCAGGGAAATAACATAGCACATAAACATTTCAGCGGAAATAAAATGTCATCAGCATCACAACAAAACATCAGAGTATGCAGTTTTACATGATCCACTTAGCAATACAGTAAGTCTCAAAAGATAAGGAAATAAATTCCAAATTCCATTACATACATCAAAAGCAAAAGATGGAAAAATGTCTCAAAGCAAAATAAAACTAGAGAAAAGGCCTTCTTCTTCTTCCGTCCAAGCAAGCTCCAAAACAGAATGTATCACCTGAACCTGTCAATTGGCTGCCCGTGCGGAAAGAGGGCACCCGAGTTTGCAAAAGTGAAACAAACTACGAGTCAGTCATGGGACTGGTGTGAGAATTCTTAACTAAATTAACTATCAATATGGCAAATCTCAGGACCACGCCGCTAACGCGGAACGGGTTTACTCCATTGGATTGCCAGTGCATAATTTTATAAAGTTTAGGTAAAATAGCAAAATGACTTTTGACAAATGAAATCATCATAAGACTCAAGTCCTATCACACAATGCAACGCACACAGGAGGATAGAGTTTTCCCTTATGATGATCAAACATGCTTAATACGTGAAAAGTAATATTTTGATATTATCATTAGTGTTTAAGCAGTATTAAAATACTTCAAAATACATATATCAATCCTAGACGGCATAGGTACCATATACTATGTCGCCGTACATAAGTTTACAATCAAAACCGTGATGTCGTATTGGGAATTGGTTTTCTGTCATGAAGTCGAGGCTAGGGATCGTCCTCTTCCGATTCGAGACACTCTAGCAAATGCCTCAGGATCCCCCGCAGTGAACCCTTGGATCTTCAGGGTCGGTCCCCACCTAACGGCAGTGGATTAATTATGCTTGAACACACGTTTCCCTGTTCCTATGAACCTATAGTATGACCACTTCCGGCCTATAAAAAACCCGAGGTACCTCAATCCAAAATCCACATAAGTAAAATGTCGGGCCGTGTTAAAACCCAAACACCACTAGCTAGAAAGAAACGTGTGCACTCCCTGCAGTCCTAATCCCGTTTTTGACTCATACCGGGTGTGAGGCTCGCGAAGTTACGTTATACACAAAGCTATGCCTAAACAGGCTATGCTTTGATCATCAGCCACAAGGCCTGCTTTTCAACAAAGCCTTGATCATTGCATCTTGGCGTGCCACATTGACAATTCAATGCCATGCGATCGATAACAATTACTACGAATCAGGGTATTAAGTAGAGAATAAATTATCAACCACCAAACAGACATATATTAACAGAAATCGATTTAATTACATGAAGCGAATTCCAACGTCAGACACACATCCATTTACAAGTCTGTTCTGGGTCTGAACAAAACCGGAGACACCAAAAAGGCGCTCGCTTATCCGCACGACCAACACACAGGTACGGACAATTACTGCTTCAACCCTGTCCTGGGAGCAAATCAGTCTAAGGTATCAGAAGTCATCGTACATTCGATGTGAAGATCGCCGGTCTTCAACCATCGTCTTCTTACATCTTTGATTTAATCGCCGTGCAATTATTTGAAATGAGATAAACTCGGCCTTTTCAAATAATTGTCGCGTAATTATGATTTAAAACATTTCATATATATTTATGACTATTTATCGCTATTTTTATTTATTAAAAATAGCTCGAAATAAATAAACGACGTTTCGGGTCAATGGGCGGCCCTGGCGCTGCTTTTACCAAAATTTGATTTACACATATCTTAAAATCTAACCGTCGGATTTTGATGAAATTTATATCGCTGGAAAGCTCTTCCCAAAGCGGTTCGAACGGTTCCAGTTTTGGGAAAATCCAACGGTCGGATCTTTCGGAATAATTGTTTGAAGTTACGATTGTCGATACGCGAACTGCTGTGCTCGTTTCGTTTAATTTTATATTTTATATTTATATATAAACCATTTGGCGATTTCCCCTTGTTAAAATCCATTCCTATTACTCTATGGAAATAACATTTTTGTCCGCCAATTCTAATGCGACAAAAATGATGTTTTCAACATTGAATATTGTATATTCAATAAAAATGACCTTTTTGTTCACCAATTCTAATGCGACAAAAATGATGTTTACAGCGGTGTATAATTTTATATTCAACAAAAATGACATTTTTGTTCGCCAATTCTAATGCGACAAAAATGATGTTTTCAACATTGAATATTGTATATTCAATAAAAATGACCTTTTTATTCTATTTGTTTTAAAGACATAAAAATGAATCTTTATGCATTTTGTTTTAATAACATACAAATGAACTTTTTATCCTATTTCATTTTCATAAAAATGAACTTTTATCCTATTTCATTTTTATAACATAAAAATGAACTTTTATCCTATTTCTTTTTCATAAAAATGAACTTTTATGTTTTTTATAAAATGTATATATTTTATCTCCTTTTCTTTTACAATGACAAATATAAATTCTTTTATCTTCACCTAGAAAAAGGCAAATCTTATATTTTAACATAGAAAAACGTAAATTTTCTATTTTTACATAGAAAAATGTAAATCTTATATTTTAATATAGAAAAAGTAAATTTTCTATCTTTACATAGAAAAATGTAAATCTTATATTTTCACATAGAAAAAAGTAAATTTTCTATCTTTACATAGAAAAATGTAAATCTTATATTATTTTCTCTTTACATAGAAAAATGCAAATGTTCTATTATTTCTCTTAGTTTCAATTTTTAACCCAACACCAAAGTATGTTCATTTCAACTAAATAGACATAATGATGAAATTTTGATACATTACAACAACGACAACATAACGATGAATTTTGTGTCATTACGACTAAATTAACATAATGATGAGATTTTGTGTCATTACAACTAAATTAACATAACGATGAAATTTTGTGTCATTACAACAACGATAACATAACGATGAATTTTGTGTCATTACGACTAAATTAACATAACGATGAGATTTTGTGTCATTACAACTAAATTAACATAACGATGAAATTTTGTGTCATTACAACAACGACAACATATGATCGGGTGTATAATTTCTATGAATCAAAATAAAAGGTCCCACCTTTATTTTGTGAAATCAAACAAAATATATGAACTTTATTTATTTTATAAATTAGAATAAAAGATCAAATCTTTATTTATTATATAAATCCAATTTTCTTTTATTTTATAAATCAAAGTAAAAGATCAAATCTTTATTTATTATATCTCAAAATAAAAGATCAAATCTTCTAAAACAAAAGATCAAAACTTTATTATATTTTGTTTCAAAAACAAAAGACCAAAACTTTATTATATTTTGTTTTCAAAACAAAAGATCAAAACTTTATTATATTTTGTTTTCAAAAACAAAAGATCAAAACTTTATTATATTTTGTTTATCAAATTAAAATTCTAACTTTGCTTTTTGTTTCAAAATAAAAATTCAACTTTAATAGAAAGGATTAAAAATAAAAATAAAAAGATGAGAACTTTATTATGATTACATCAGAATTTTACAGATCCAAACTGTCATACTATAACATGATATCACAACGAATATAATTCAACTATACAACAATCACCACATAACAGATCAGAAATAACATACAATGATTCAACTGATTGAATATAATTAAATTATTTAATTATTCAAATTCAGAAATCTCACAGTCGTTGAAGATTTTGGCCAAAATTCAAACTGTTCAGAATGGTCCCGATTCAGTCTCAACGCGTTCTATTCGCTATTACGATTCCAACGCTTCCGAAATCGTCGAATTCTGAGTTGAAATGGATTAGTTATGGTTGAATGAAATGTTAAAAACAATTTAAATTAATTAATTAATTAGTCAGGTAATTACCCTTTCTTCTTCCCTCAGAAATACGGCCGTATGCTTTTTCCTATTGTTCAAAACTAGGGTTCGAGATTGCAGCCACTACAGGAGTCGAGGAGCTGATCGTTGGGCGTCACGATGGGGAGCTCGGAGAGGCGCACAAGGGGGGGTGTTCGGGGCAGCTCGGTCGAGCTTTGGGGGGCCCACGGCGACGAGATGCGGCGAAGTTTGGGGAGTTGGGGTGGCTGCTAGGGGCAATTACAGGGGTGATGACCGTACGGATGTGAAGGTGGTGGAAAGGGCTTCGATAAGGTGTATGTGAGGGATTCTAATTCGAAGAGATGGAGGAGAGATTAGTGGAGGAAGTTTGGAGGTCATGGGCCATTGATTTGGGAGGTGGCGGCGGCAGAAGATGATGAATAGTGCATTAGGGTTTAATCTCCTATTGTTTATAATATTATAATGTATTTTTGCAATAAAATCCATATCTTCCAAACCGGTTCAATTTCAGTCCAGCAGAAAGTGACCCTAGCCAATAGCCCATATTCCGGATCTAATGGGATAGGTCCCGTCAGCCCAAACGGTTGTCTGTGGCCTGTATTATTTAATTTAATATTTAATTCTTTTATTAATTTAATTCGTCTGCATAAATAAATTCACCGAGGCCACAAACAGACTCAGAAAAATCCAGAAAAAATATATTTGTCTATGTTATGACGATACGGTCCTAACAAAATTAATTTCGTCGAATTCTGACACTGTTTGAAAAATGGCTATTTTTCAGTCGATTAAATTTGACTGTAATCGACCAAACTCATTTTTCTTCGCCACGCTCACATATTAATTCGAAAAATTCTAAAAATTGAAACCTAGCAATAATTCAACATTCCAGTTCCAACAAAAGTGGTTTCGTCGAAAACAGAGATCGTTTGAAAATTGACTATTTTCACTGGCTTTAATATTATTTAAAAATGAAAATTTTAATTTCTGCCACATTTTTCCACCAAAAAATTAAAAATAAATTTTTTAAATTGTTTCGGATTTTCGGGTCATTACATTCCCGTTTGTGTTAAAATGGCGTTTAACTACTTAACACGGCTTCACATTTCAATATTCACCGAATATTATTTTAAAATATTCGATAATTATGAACTGGAATCAGACACAGTCAATTACCATATAATGTGATTATATGGATTTCACACAACAAATGTGTATAACAATATTGAGAACAGCAATCCATCATCCAGAGTGCATTCTACACTGTATAAGAATTGAATATAAATATTCAACGCTTACACAGCCTGTCAATCAATCGATCGACATACAACTAATTATTGGGATTAGTGTATGTCATATTTCATCCCAATACCCGTATGGGGTTTCAAAACAACAAACACATATTTTATTTGTGCAGTTGGGCGATGTGTAAAATTTATCGTCCCAATCAATATCAGTCAAATCAGTATATATAAACAAATCGTCCGATTTGTTTATAAATATTTATTTTATATACACGTTAAAAATCATATTTTTAACTATTAAATATTTTCCATTATAAAATATTTTATTTCATTCCATATCACACAATCAAATTTCACAACACAGCAATCAAACAAACAAGTCAACCATGGTCTGTGGACGACGGGTGTCGGGTGCTACTAAACACCGTCTGCATCCTAGTATATATTTCAAACTAGAAATAAATTAAAGGTGAGGAGTTCTCACCAAGAGCTAAACCAAACGCCACGACTCTTCATATGTAGAAATCTTCGTCGTGCTCGCCTTTTGTCAATTTCATTGTCCGTAGCCACTACATATATAAAAATCACATTTTTATATTGTTGTTATGTATATAAAAATCACATTTTTATATCTACGCTACATGGATAAAAATTCTATTTTTATTACTTTACATAAATAAAAATCATATTTTTATTCTTTCTATAATATAAAAATCATGTTTTTATTGTCTGCACTATATAAAGATTATATTTTTATCACGCTAACTTCATAATAAAAATTATATTTTTATATCGTTCTTCTTCTAATAAAGATTATATTTTTACTTCGCTAAAAATCAAATCTTTACTTCATTATAAATCCAACCTTTCTTCGCTAATATCATATTTAAAAATCCGACCTTTCTTATTTGATTAACTATATAAAAATCCTAGCTTTTTGAATATTAAAATTTGAGCTTTTCGAATATAAAAATCTCATCTTTTACCATGTTATACATATGTAAAAATTTGATTTTTTATTCTCATGAAATTTATATAAAAATCTTAGCTTCTACTATATATAAAAATACCACTTTTACAAACCAAAAACCTATTTTTTTATTAAGCTAATCCTGTAGAAATTTAAATAAATTAAATTAAAATGAAAAAAAATTACTTTCATCGAAAGGGGGGCTACAAGGGCGGCGAAGGAGGTCGAAGGGGGCTGAGGAGGCGGCGTCGGAGGTCCCTGCGGTGGCGCGCTCGAGGTGGGGAGCTGCGGTTCGATCGAGAGTGGGAGGGGGTTCGGTCTTCAATCCAGAGGGGGGAGGAAGCAGTTGAGGCAGAGGGAGGCTAAGGCGGCGGTCGCGTAGGGGGGGTTTAGATCGAGATCGAGCCCTTTTTTCTTTTTTCTTTTTTTTATATTTTCTTTCTGAATGAAGAACGTGGGGGGAGGAGGAAAGGATATAGGGGTTTAATTATAATTAATATTATATTTAATTTTCAAAAAGCAACTTTTTATTTTGAACTCGAAACGAGACCCACTGCCTGTCGTCCATAGATAATTACCCTCATTCCGAACACAATGGGATATGTATTGTAGGCTGATTCAATCGTTTCGATCAGTTTTCGTCAAAATCAAAATATAACTCTATATGTTGAATTTGAACGTGCATTTCAATTTACTGGGTTCACATACTAACTCTAAAAATTCCGAAAAATATTTTCTAGCTTCGTATTGACGATACGGTCCTAACAAACCAAATTTCGTCAAATTCTGAGACCGTTTGAAAGATGGCCATTTTCCAGTCGATTAAAATAAACTGAAACTGGTCAAACACGTTTTCCTTCGCCACGCTCTCATATTGATTCGAAAAATTACATATTTTGAAACTTAGCAATAACTTGACATCACAGATCCAACAAAAGTGGTTTCGTCGAAAACCGAGGTCGTTTGCAAAATTTCCAATTTTAAGGGCCAGAATTCCATAGCGACTATTCTGAATTTTCAACTGGACGTAACTTTTTATCCCCGCTATGAAATTTCAATTTTTCGGATTCGTTGGAAAGATATTCACAAATCGATTCTAATATTTTTGGTTTCACTAAAATCCGGTTTATTTTGCACCCGGTATGTTCAATTGAAATTTGAAATCGAATTTTCGAACTACCGCGCCATTTTCAATTCCTTTTATGTTTATAAACAAATATTTATATTCTAACGTCGATCTATATAAATATATACATTCGAATTATATTCAAAATAAATTTCCCATCGTTATTATTTAGAATAATCCATTTTAAATATTCAAAATTCATTAAATAAAAATTTTAAATTGGCTTAGATTTTCCGGGTTATTACATCTTCCGTACCTTCGGAATGGCTGAGCAGTCGTTCAAAGACAAGAGCTAGTGTACGAGGGAAATCCTTGTTCAGATATCTTAAACTCCCACGGGTCATAATACTGAAGGTAAAAAAATGAAGCAGGGTCTCATCGGTCTTGACTCTGACCCACTCAAGGTCGCCAATCAACCTTGCTTTGTCCTCCTCCAGAGTTTCGAGAACCTTATTCTGAGAATCAAGTTTACCTTCGATCATGGCTTTTTCACGACGACGAGAAATCACCGCCTATTGAGAAGAAATCAGTGAGATTTGGCGAGATCATGATCAACACGAGTTTCGCTAAGTTGCTTTCTGACAACTTCGATCTTCTCTTGAAGCTCTCTATTATTTACCTCCAAGCAATCATCCTACTGCTCCCATCCTTAAGGAATGCATTATCGGCCGTCTGACTTTCAATCATGCAAATCAATTCAGTCTTATCATTCTCCAAGAGCTCGATACGATCGAGTTGCAGAGTATTCAACATCTGGAATTCAAAACAGAATCTGCCCTAAGACTCGAAGCGCTTACCGAAAATATTTTTGGACTCGTCTAGCTGAGTTTTAAGCGGGCTTATAATAGTAGCAAGCTGAGAAGTCACATGATTTTTTAGCGCACTTAACTCCCCAACGGTGCTCTGGTCATCATGAGGAGATAGATCTAAGTCGAGGTTTATTCCCCTTAAGTCCTAATCTCCGAACCTATCTTTAATCCGGTATTACCAGGGGCAACTTTGTAAGGAGGCCTGTCAAGAATCGCTTGAATTTGACAAAGAGCAGGCGCGGTAGATGTGATAGATTTATGTAGCGGTTCCATCAGGACCGAAGATGTAATAACCCGGAAATCTGAGCCAATTAAAATTTTTTATTTTAGCAATTTTGATGAATTTAGAATATTTAAAATGAATTATTTTAAATAATAACGACGAGAAATTTATTTTGAATAGAAATAGAACGTATATATTTATTTGAATCGTCATTGAATATAAATATTTTATTTTAATTATAAAAGGAATTGAAAATGGCGCGGTACTTTGAAAATTCGATTTCAAATTTCAAATGAATGTACAGGATTCAAAATAAACCGGATTTTGGCGAAACCAAAAATATTTGAATCTACTTGAGAATATCTTTCCAGCGAATTTGAAAAACTGAAATTTCATAGCGGAGATAAAAAGTTATGCCCAGTTGAAATTTCAGAATAGTCGTTGTGGAATTCCGGCCCTTAAAAATAGCAATTTTGCAAACGACCTCGGTTTTTGAAGAAACCACTTTTGTCGGATCCGGGATGTCAAATTATTGCTAGATCCCAAAAGTCATAATTTTCTGAATCAATATGTGAGCATGGCGAAGTAAAACGTGTTTTAACAGTTTCAATCAATTTCGATCGACCAGAAAAGGGCCGTTTTTCAAACGGTCTCGGAATTTGACGAAATTAGTTTTGTTAGAACCGTATCGTCAATACGAAGGTAAAAAATGTTTTTCGGGAATTTTTAGAGTTTGTATGTGGCCCCGGTAAATTGAAATGTGCGTTCAAATTCAATATATAGATTTATATTTTGATTTTGACGGAAAATGAGCGAAACGATCGAATCGGCTTACAGTACATATCCCATTGTGTTTGGAATGGGGGTAAATAGCTAGAGGCGACAGTCATTGGGTCTCGTTTGGAGTTCAAATTAAAAAGTCAACTTTTTGAAAATAAATAAATTAATTAAATAATTATATATACTTCCCCCCTCTCTCTTGACGTTATCAGTCAAACAAAGATAAAAAAGAACCCGATCTTGTCTCCCCGTCGCCCCTCCCCTTACCCCGCCTGACGCCGACGCTCCCTCCCCCCCTCCAATAGCCGTGCCGCCCCATCCACCTTAGATCGACGACCGTCCTCCCCCACATCTCCTCCCTCTTCGTTCTTCCCCAAACCCCACGCCGAAGGCCACCACCCTCCTCCATGAACCGCTGCCTTGCCGCCGATGCCAGGGACCCCCCCGACCACCATTCCGCTGCCATCTCCCCCCTTGACCCAAACCTGACGTGGAACTGCCCCTCCTTCCTCCGATTATTGTAAGCCTTTATAATTTTTATTTTTATATATATGAAATTTGATTTTTATTTATTTATATGAAGTTAGTATATTTTTATTAAGATAAAGATGATATTTTTATTAAGGAAAACTTTATATTTTTATATAAAGTTTATATTTTTATAGAGGAATAGATTAGGTTTATAGTTCAGTTAAAAATATGATTTTTATATTATAGAGAGAATAAAAATATGATTTTTATATTATAAAGAGAATAAAAATATGATTTTTATATTATACAGAGAATAAAAATATAATTTTTATTATGTAGAAGGAATAAAAATATAATTTTTATCATGAATGAAGTAGCGATAGGAAAGACGATATTTTTATATATAGAAAGATGGTATTTTTATCATAGGAAAGGCGATATTTTTATATATAGAAAGACGATATTTTTATCATAGGAAAGACGATATTTTTATATATAGAAAGACGATATTTTTATCATAGTAAAGACGATATTTTTATATATAGAAAGAAGTGATTTTTATTGTGTATATCATTATAAATAAAAAGAAGTGAATAGCTATATAAAAATTCGATTTTTACCTATATAGTAGTGGTATAAAAATGTGATTTTTCTATATACAGTAGCGTTGTTAAAAATATGATTTTTAATATAAATTTCGTGGAGCAGATCTCGTTGAAACCACGACGAAGATTTTCTACATATGAAGAGTCGTGGCGTTTGTTATAGCTTCAAGGTGAGAACTCCTCTCTTTTAATTTTATTTCTAGTTGATATATATACTAGGATGTAGATGGTGCTTAATAGCAACCGACACCCGTCGTCCACAGACCATGGATGACTTGTTTGTTTGATTGATGTGTTGTGAAAGTTGATTGTGTGAAGTGGAATGAATAAAATATTTTATAGTTGAAAATATAGTTTTTAACGTGTATATAAAATAAATATTCATTTACGAATCGAACGATTTGTTTATGAGCACCCATTTGATTGATATTGATTGGGACGATAAATTTTACACGTCGCCCAACTGCACAAATAAAAATATGTGTTTGTTGATTTGAAACCCCACACGGGTATTGGGATGATATTTGACGTACACTAATCACGATTGTTTAGTTTTATGTCAATCGATGGGTTAACAGACTATGTAAGCGTTAATTATTTATATTTAATGCTTATGCAGTTGTGTGGTGCACTCTGGATGATGGTTGATGATTTATTGTTGCTGTTATATGCATGCGTTGTAGGGAATCAATATAATTAACGTTATATGGTAATTTATTGGGCCTCATTCCAATTTGGAAAATAAGGAATATTATAAAAGAAAATTCATGTGTTGAATAGAAAGAAAACTCATGTGTTGAATAGAATGAAAATTCATGTGTTGAATAAAATAAAAATTCATGTGTTGAATAGAAAGAAAATTCATGTGTTGAATAGAAAGAAAATTCATGAGTTGAATAGAATAAAAATTCATGTGTTGAATAGAAAGAAAATTCATGTGTTGAATATAATAAAAATTCATGTGTTGAATAGAATAAAAATTCATGTGTTCAATAGAAAGAAAATTCATGTGTTGAATAGAATAAAAATATAAATTCATGTATTGAATAAAATATAAATTCATGTGTTGAATAGAATAAAAATATATATTCATGAGTTGAAGAAAATATTCATTTGTTGAATAGAATAACGAAGTTATTGAAATATATAAAGCCGTGTTGGTTAGATATGCGCCATTTTGACGCGAACGATATTTATATCGATTATATTCATTTTTATAATGATTATAGAAAAGGAAGTGATTTGAAAATATAATATTTTGAAAATATTATCATTTATATATTAATGATATGGAATATTCAATTTTGATTTAAAATTGAATATGAAGTTGAAATGGTTTTGAAAACGAATTTAAAATGATTTATAAAATACGTTTTGAAAGGAAATCGACGAAATATATATAATATATATATTATATATATAATGGCCTGAATAGAACGCGCCGCGCTGTGGCAGTTCGCGAATTTCGATCATTGACTTCGAATGGGCATTACGGCGGATCTGACCATCGGATTCTCCTAAAACTGAAACCGTTGGGTTCGTATCGAAAAGAGCTTTCTAAAGAATATTAGAGATTTGAAATCTAACGGTTGGATTTGGAATTATGTCCAAATCAAATTTGGAAAAGGTCGCTGTAAGTGCAGTTCGATGGCCGTTGATGGAAATCGACTGTACGGACCTTGATAAAATTATTAAAAATAGCAATAATTTATGTAAAATCATAAGAAATGATTTGGAAAGAAATGGGATGAAAAACTCCATATTTGAAAAGATAAAAATATATTTTTATCGAAATGAACTAGTTTTGAACTAGAATTATAATCCAATTATTTTTTTAAATAAATAAATTGGATTTGAAATGGTTTTAGAAGTAACCAGAATTTCCAAAAATTGAATTGGAATGGATTTGAATCGAAATTTTCTTTGGAATATTTCGATGTTGGATTTTGTGATTATACAGATATTGTTATGGGAATTTGAAAGATATATAGATATCGTTATTTTCCAATACGATATTTGTTGGTCGTAGAATTTGATATTGAATATAAGCCAATATATTTTCTATTCAGAATCTTGTATTTAAATATCAAATGGGAATTGGGTTTGTTGTGAACTGTGTTTTAACGACATTCGTTCTTTAACCGATTTACAGTGAAGTGTGATTTTGGGTTTATAGTGAACCGTGTTTTAAATGACATCGGTTCTTTAACCCAGTTAAAGACAGAATATGATTTCCCAACTAAAACAATCACTAATATTAATTTTTGGTAAGATTAAAACCAAGTGGAGTTTTAATGAATCTTTAATTAGATTGAAATGATCGAGAATGGAGTATCACCAGTTATGCTCCAGGCGATAATTAAATCTTTAATTAGATTTGTACGTGAAATGGTAATTGAATTTACCGATAACACCATGGTGTTAGATATGAAGTATTACCAGTTTTACTTCATGGGATGAGTAGGTTAGGTTTGGGAAATTAAAACAAATGATTACTTCGGTAAGGTTCGCTAATCCCGACTAGTGTGGATAAACCGTATTTTGGTTTGAATTGATATTCAAAAGAAGATTAAAGAATAAATTTAGAGAATTTATCTTTGATAAAATTAATGTGAACCTTTCCCAAAGTATAAGAATATTTGAATAAAAGAATATTCTGAATTGGAATGAGGCGTATGTTGTGTTGGTGTAACACTTGTTTATTATATACGTGAGTTATTCAGAAAGACCGGGTTTATCCCATTATGAATAACGGATTCAACGATGTGTCGAGGATGAAGACGGTGGTCGAAGACCAGAGGTCTTCACGTCGTTTGGATAATTACTGATGATCTTGATAGGGCTGTACACCCAAGAGGAGGGAATCAGTTGGTGATCGTCCAGACGTATTTGGAGATTGATGGATATGCGAGGTACAAGGTGCCTCCGGTTTCGTTCAGACCTAGAACAAACTTGTAAATGGACTGTGTGTCTGACATGGGATTTCATTCTGTGTGATTGATTTCTATTAAATATATATCTGTTGGGCCAGAAGAATTTATTCTCTTACGTAACGCCCTTCTTTGAGACGTACGAGCTCAGAGGTTATATATTGATGGATATCAATCGCATGGAGTGAATTGTCTGTGTGGCATGCCTAAGTGGCAAATGATCAAGGCTATTTTTGGAAAGCAAAGTCTTGTGGTTGATGATTAAAGCACGGCCTGTGTGGCATAGCTTTGTGTAGCGTTGATTCGCGAGCCTCACACCTCGGTTGTGAACCAGAAACGGGAGAGGACCTCAGGGAGGGCATGCGTTTCCTTCTAGCTAGGGTGGTGTCAGTGACCTACCAGCCCTGACATTTATATTAATTTCACCTGTGTGGTTGGTGCTGTTGCGAGGCGCCTCGGATATATCAGTGACTATGTAGAGCAGATGGAGTCATTTGGCTCATTTACGCCCCAAAGGGTGGGGAAACGCAGTGTTCAGACATTTTAATCCACATCGGCGGACCGGCCCTGACGATCCAAGGGCTCACTTGTGTCTAGGTCCTGATGCTTGGGCTAGAGAGTCTCGAATCGGTGAGGACTATCTTTTGCCTCGGTTCACAGATGGAAATCCAACTTCCAGTACGTGACTTTGCGGTTTTGATTGTATAACCTATATATGGCGACATAGCGGTATGGGGCACTTATGCCGTCTATGATTGATACTTATGATTTGAAGTTGTTTTATACACTATGCACTTATAATAGTATCAAATGATTTGTTTTAACGTACCAAGAATTATTGGCTATTATAAGGTAAAAACCCTATCCTCCGGCTTGCGTTGCATTGTGTGATGGGACCTGGGTCTTATAATAGCTTCATTGTTCTTTATTTAGCATTGCGCTTTTGTTTTATGCACTGGTATTCTTGGGAGGAAACCCGTTCCGTGTTATACGGCGTGGTCCCTTAATTTACCTAACTTTAAAATAAA
Organism: Allium sativum; assembly: GCA_030737875.1. Taxonomy (NCBI): domain Eukaryota; kingdom Viridiplantae; phylum Streptophyta; class Magnoliopsida; order Asparagales; family Amaryllidaceae; genus Allium; species Allium sativum. The sequence continues at coordinate 228,119,957 of CM060922.1, forward strand.
GATTAATAACTGTTTAAGTTCTCACCCCAGTCACATGACTGACCTGGAGTTTATTGTTTTAACCTAACTTTTGGGTGCCCCTATTTTAGACACGGGCAACTAGTAGTTTTGGTTTTGCAGATTTATATTCACAGGAACCTGGTTTACAACTGGAATGATATCCGGAAAGCTCTGTATCCGTATATCTCTTTCAGTTGTGTGTTGTATTATTTTTCTGCTGCTATCTAATGTATTGTAATCTCTAATATTTATCGAACATATTTTATTTGTTTATACTCTGTATATTCCGGTATTCTGATGGAATTGTTGTAATAAACAATGTAATGTTCTGATTTGTCTTGTCCTCAAGGTATCCGCTCTTCCCTTCACGGGGAAGTTACGGGTCTTCACAGTTGGTATCAGACCTTTAGTTTACAGAGCTCGGAGAACAAGACACATTAGAACCATATGAAAGAATTCATCAGAAATTGTATTAGTAATATCCAATGAGAATAACTCGTTAGAGAAGGGATCAGTAGTATCCTAGAACGAGTGTGAAGAGTATTTAAAAAAAAATTGAAAACAAATTTTGTAATGAAATTTAAATCGTTTTATACGTATTTGAATATTTATTTGTATTGAATTTGGACAATCCAATATATAAAGATTTTGCATATATGCCTTGCAAACGTATATTCGAAGTTTTAATATACTGGATAGATATAGAATCATGCTCTAGTCGCCCGGAGATGATTCTGATGATTGTAGCTACATCATCAGAATTTGTGTTCGAGTTTCGAAAGGTGTGATATTTATATATTTCCATTAGACCGGTGTGAGAACCAAAACTAGATAGGATATATTGTAGTGACTTGGCATCAAAATTTTGATTTTTTGACTATGTATCCAAGTTATGAATTTGAAAAGATAATCAACTAATTGATTGCTGATTATGTTGTTTGATTATTGGTTGATTAATTAAAATTTGAACCATTTAGCCAAATTGTATCAAATAGTTAGTTGTATTGAAAATTAGTCGCATTTGTATGCATATACATGTACTTACATTGAACAGGTCATTGCAAGGAGGCTAGAAAAGAGGAATAAAATTGTTTGCCCGACAAATAGGTACATGTTTATTGAATTTATTAGGTTTTTGATGATTTTATGAGCCGCTTGGCTGTTTCTTTTTCTTTTTGGATTGGTGAGGGCCATGGGAGGCTATTTGAAATATCCCGAAGCTCCCAGTGCAGGGGAGGTTATGGCGAAATTTTTTGAAAATTTAGGGTGTTAGCCAAATTTTTGAAAATTTTGAAAAGTTCTTAGAAACTGAAAAGTTGAAGAACTTCAGCCGTAATTAAAATAATGAAAGTTCAGTTGATTAGTTAAACAACTTTCAGCTTTGTTCCTTTTCGGGGATGAAAAGTTTTAAGTGTGGGAGATTGTAATAACCCGGAAATCTGAGCCAATTTAAAATTTTTATTTTGGCAATTTTGATGAATTTTGAATATTTAAAATGAATTATTTTAAATAATAACAACGAGAAATTTATTTTGAATAGAAATAGAACACATATATTTATTTGAATCGTCGTTAAATATAAATATTTTATTTTAATTATAAAAGGAATTGAAAATGGCGCAGTACTTTGAAAATTCGATTTCAAATTTCAAATGAATGTACAGGATTCAAAATAAACCGGATTTTGGCGAAACCAAAAACATTTGAATCTACTTGAGAATATCTTTCCAACGAATCCGAAAATTTGAAATTTCATAGCTGGGATAAAATGTTATGCCCAGTTGAAATTTCAGAATAGTCGTTGTGGAATTCCGGCCCTTAAAAATAGCAATTTTGCAAACGACCTCGGTTTTCGACGAAACCACTTTTGTTGGATCCGGGATGTCAAATTGTTGCTAGATTCCAAAATTCATAATTTTCTAAATCAATATGTAAACGTGGCGAAGTAAAACATGTTTTAACAGTTTTAATCAATTTCGATCGACCAGAAAAGGGCCATTTTTCAAACGGTCTCGGAATTTGACGCAATTAGTTTCATTAGAACCATATCGCCGATACGAAGCTTGAAAATGTTTTTTGGGAATTTTTAGAGTTTGTATGTGGCCCCGGTAAATTGAAATGTGCGTTTAAATTCAATATATAGATTTATATTTTGATTTTGATGGAAACTGATCGAAACAATCGAATCGGCTTACGGTACATATCCCATTGTGTTCGGAATGGGGGTAATTAGCTGGAGGTGATAGTCATTGGGTCTCATTTGGAGTTCGAAATAAAAAGTCAACTTTTTGAATATAAATAAATAAATTAATTAATTATATAATCTTTCCCCTTCTCTCTCTTCACATTAACAGTCAAACGAAGATTAAAAAAAGAATACTATCTTGTCTCCCCGTTGCTCCTCCCCCTACCCCGCCTGACGCCGACGCGCCCCCCCTCCCATAGCCACGCCGCCCCATCCACCTCAGATCGACGACCGTCCTACCCCACATCTCCTCCTTCTTCGTTCTTCCACCAAATCCCACGCCGAAGGCCACCGCCCTCCTCCGTGAACCGCTGCCTTGCCGCCGACGCCAGAGACCCCCCCGACCACCAGACCGCCGCCATCTCCCCCCGACCCAAACCTGACGTGGAACTCCCCCTCCTTCCTCCGATTTGTAAGCACCCATAACTTCCCCGGTAAGGAAAGAGCGGATACTTTTGAGAACAACACATAAAAGAACGCAGACAGAAGAACATTTCATTGCATATTACAACAATTCTATCAGAATACAAGAATATACAAAGTATAAACAAATAATATACATTCGATGAATATCAGAGATTACAATACATTACATAGCAGCGGAAAATAATAAAAAATACAACTGAAGGAGATATACGGATTCAAAGCTTTCCGGATATCGTTCCAGCTGTAAACTAGGATCCTGTATATTCATTTGAATTTTGAAATCGAATTATCGAACTACCGCGCCATTTTCCATTCCTTTAATAATTATAAATAATTATTTATATTCTAACGACGATCTACATAAATATTCGTTCGAATTCTATTAAAAATAAATTTCTCGTCGATATTATTTAAAATAATTCATTTTGAATATTCAAAATTCACTAAAATTGCCAAAATAAATTTTTTAAATTGGCTCGCATTTTCAGGTTATTACAATCACCTCCACTTAAAACTTTTCGTCCCCGAAAAGGAACGAAGCCGAAAGTTGTTTAACTAATCAACTCACTTCCATTATTTTCTTTACGGCTTAAGTTCTTCAACTTTTCAGTTTCTAAGAACTTTTCATATTTTTCAAAAATTTGGCTAACACCCTAAATTTTCGAAAAATTTCGCCATAACCTCCCCTGCACCGGGGACTTCGGGATATTTCATATAGCCTCCCATGGCCTTCTTCAATCCAAAAGAAAAAGAAAAATCCAATCGGCTAGCCAATCGGCTCACAAAATCATCATCACCCAAACAAAACAGTAAATTATGGTAAACATGTACCTATTTGTCGGGCAAACAATTTTATTCTTCTGCTCTAGCCTCTTTGCAATGAACTGTTCAATAGATATACATGTACTATGCATGCAAATACGATAAATTTTCAATACAATTTACTATTTGGTTCAATTTGGCTAAAGGTTCAACATTTTAATCAATCAAACTATAATCAAACAACGCAATCATCAATCAATTAGTTGATTAACGTTTCAAAATAATAACTTTGATATATAGCCAAAAATCACGTTTTTGATGCCAAATCACAAAAATAGGCCCTATCTAATTTGGGTGCTCACACCAGTCAATTGGAAATATATAGAAATCTCACTTTCGTCACTCGAATATAATTAATGATGAATTCTTTCGTATGGTTCTAATATGTCTTGTTCTCTGAGCTTTGTAAACCAAAGCTCTGATACCAAATGTAAGCACCCATAACTTTCCCGGTAAGGAAAGAGCGGATACTTTTGAGAACAACACACAAAAGAACGCAGACAGAAGAACATTTCATTGTATGTTACAACAATTCCATCAGAATACAAGAATATACAGAGTATAAATAAATAATATACATTCGATGAATATCAGAGATTATAATACATTACATAGCAGCGGAAAATAATACAAAATACAACTAAAGGAGATATACAGATTCAAAGCTTTCAGGATATCGTTCCAGCTGTAAACCAGGATCCTGTACATTCATTTGAATTTTGAAATCGAATTATCGAACTACCGCGCCATTTACCATTCCTTTTTTAATTATAAATAATTATTTATTTTCTAACGACGATCTATATAATAATTCGTTCGAATTCTATTAAAAATAAATTTCTCGTCGATATTATTTAAAATAATTCATTTTGAATATTCAAAATTCACTAAAATTGCCAAAATAAAAAATTTAAATTGGCTCACATTTCCGGGTTATTACACGATTAGTGTAAGCCTTTATAATTTTTATTTTTAAATATATGAAATTCGATTTTTATTTATTTATTTATATGAAGTCAGTATATTTTTATTAAGATAATGCTGATATTTTTATTAAGGAAAAGTTTATATTTTTATATAAAGTTTAAATTTTTATAGAGGAATAGATTAGATTTATAGTCCAGTTAAAAATATGATTTTAATATTATGGAGAGAATAAAAATATGATTTTTATATTATAGAGAGAATAAAAATATGATTTTTATTATGTAGAAGGAATAAAAATATAATTTTTATCATGAACGAAGTAGCGATAGGAAAGACGATATTTTTATAAATAGAAAGATGATATTTTTATCATAGGAAAGACGATATTTTTGTATATAGAATGACGATACTTTTATCACAGTAAAGACGATATTTTTATATATATAAAGAAGTGATTTTTATTGTGTATATCATTATGAAAAAGAAGAAGTGAATAACTATATAAAAATTCGTTTTTTACCTATGCAGTAGCGGTATAAATATGAGATTTTTCTATATATAGTAGCGTTGTTAAAAATATGATTTTTAATATAAATTTCGTGAAACAGATCTCGTTGAAACCGCGATGAAGATTTTCTACATATGAAGAGTCGTGTCGTTTGGTTTAGCTTCAAGGTGAGAACTCCTCACTTTTAATTTTATTTCTAATTGAAATATATACTAGGATGTAGACGGTGCTTAGCAGCACCCGACGCCCATCGTCCACAGACCATGGATGGCTTGTTTGTTTGAATGATGTGTTGTGAAAGTTGATTGTGTGAAGTGGAATGAATAAAATATTTTATAGTTAAAAATATAGTTTTTAACGTGTATATAAAATAAACATTCATTTACGAATCGAACGATTTGTTAATGAGCACCCATTTGATTGATATTGATTGGGACGATAAATTTTACACGTCGCCAACTGCACAAATAAAAATCTATGTTTGTTGATTTGAAACCCCATACGGTTATTTGGATAATATTTGACGTACACTAATCCCGATTGTTTTGTTGTATGTCAATCGATGGGTTGACAGACTGTGTAAGCGTTAATTATTTATATTTAATGCTTATGCAGTTGTGTGGTGCACTCTAGATGATGGTTGATGATTTATCGTTGCTATTATATGCATGTGTTATACGGAATCCATAAAATTAACGTTATATGGTAATTGATTGGGCCTCATTCCAATTTGGAAAATAAGGAATATTATAAAAGAAAATTCATGTGTTGAATAGAAAGAAAATTCATGTGTTGAATAGAATAAAAATTCATGTGTTGAATAGAAAGAAAATTCATGTGTTGAATAGAAAGAAAATTCATGTGTTGAATAGAATAAAAATTCATGTGTTGAATAGAAAGAAAATTCATGTGTTGAATAGAATAAAAATATAAATTCATGTGTTGAATAAAATATAAATTCATGTGTTGAATAGAATAAAAATATATATCCATGTGTTGAAGAAAATATTCATTTGTTGAAAAGAATAACGAAGTTATTGAAATATATAAAGCCGTGTTGGTTAGATATGCGCCATTTTGACGCGAACGATATTTATATCGATTATATTCGTTTTTATAATGGTTATAGAAAAGGAAGTGATTTCAAAATATAACGTTTTGAAAATATTATCATTTATATATTAATGAAATGGAATATTCAATTTTGATTTAAAATTGAATATAAAGTTGAAACGGTTTTGAAAACGAATTTAAAACGATTTATAAAATATGTTTTGAAAGGAAATCGACAAAATATATATAATATATATATTATATATACATAATGGCCTAAATAGAATGCGCCGCACTGCGGTAGTTCGCGAATTTCGACCATTGACTTCGAATGGACATTACGGGAGATCCGACCGTCAGATTCTCCTAAAACCGGAACAGTTGGGTTCGTACCGAAAAGAGCTTTCTAAAGAATATTAGAGATTTGAAATCTAATAGTTTGGTTTGGAATTATATCCAAATCAAATTTGGAAAAGGTCGCTGTAAGTGTAGTACGATGGCCGTTGATGGAAATCGACTGTACGGGCCTTGATAAAATTATTAAAAATAGCAATAATTTGTGTAAAATCATAAGAAATGATTTGGAAAGAATTGGGATGATAAACTCCATATTTGAAAAGATAAAAATAGATTTTTATCGAAATGACTAATTTTGAACTAGAATTATAATCCAATTATTTTTTAAAATAAAAAAATTGGATTTAAAATGGTTTTAGAAGTAACCAGAATTTCCAATAATTGAATTGGATTGAATTCGAATCGAAATTGTCTCTAGAATATTTCGATGTTGCATTTCGTGATTATACAGATATTGTTATGGGAATTTGAAAGATATATAGATATCGTTATTTCCAATACGATATTTGTTGGTCGTAGAATTTGATATTGAATATACGCCGATATATTTTCTATTCAGAACCTTGTATTTAAATATCAAATGGGAATTGGGTTTGTTGTGAACTTTGTTTTAACGACATTCGTTCTTTAACCCGATTTACAGTGAAGTGTGATTTTGGGTTTATTGTGAACTGTATTTTAAATGACATTGGTTCTTTAACCCAGTTAAAGACAGAATATGATTTCCCAAGTTAAACAATCATTAATATTGATTTTTGGGAAGATTAAAACCAAGTGGAGTTTTAATGAATCTTTAATTAGATTGAAATGATCGAGAATGGAGTATCACCAATTTTGCTCTAGGTGATTGTTAAATATTTAATTAGATTTGAATGTGAAATGGTAATTGAATTTACCGATAACATCGTGGTGTTAGATATGAAGTATTACCAGTTTTACTTCATGGGATGAATAGGTTGGGGTTGGGAAATTAAAACAAATGATTACTTCGGTAAGGTTCGCTAACCCGGACTAGTGTGGATAAACCATAATTTGGTATGAATTGATATTAAAAAGAAGATTAAAGAATAAATTTAGAGAATTTATCTTTGATAAAATTAATGGGAACATTTCCCAAAGTATAAGAATATTTGAATAAAAGAATATTCTGAATTGGAATGAGGTGTATGTTGTGTTGATGTAACACTGGTTTATTATATACGCGAGTTATTCAGAAAGACCGGGTTTATCCCATTCTGAATAACTAGTTCAACAATGTTTCGAGAATGAAGACGGTGGTCGAAGACCGGAGGTCTTCACGTCATTTGGATAATTACTGATGATCTTGATTGGGCTGTACACCCAAGAGGAGGGAATCAGTTGGTGATCGTCTAGACGTATTTGGAGATCGAAGGATATGCGAGGTACAAGGTGCCTCCGGTTTCGTTCAGACCCAGAACGAACTTGTAAATGGATTGTGTGTCTGACATTGGATTTCATTTTGTTTGATTGATTTCTATTAAATATATATCTGTTTGGCGGCGGAGAATTTATTCTCTTACTTAACGCCTTCTCTGGGACGTACGAGCTCAGAGGTTATATATTGATGGATATCAATTGCATGGAGTGAATTGCATGCGTGGCAGGCCTAAGTGGCAAATGATCAAGGCTTTTGTTGAAAAGAAGAGTCTTGTGGTTGATGATCAAAGCACGACCTGTGTGGCATAGCTTTGTGTAGCGTTGATTCGCGAGCCTCACACCCCGGTTGTGAACCAGAAACTGGTGAGGACTTTAGGGAGGGCATGCGTTTCCTTCTAGCTAGGGTGGTGTCAATGACCTACTAGCCCTAACATTTATATTATTTTCACCTGTGTGGTTGTCGCTGTTGCGAGGCCCCTCGGATATATCGGTGACTATGTGGAGCCGACGGAGTCATTTGGCTCATTTACGTCCCAAAGGGCAGGGAAACATAGTGTTCAGGATTTTTAATCCACATCGGTGGACCGGCCCTGACGATCCAAGGGTTCACCTATGTCTGGGTCCTGAGGCTCGGGCTAAAGAGTCTCGAATTGGTGAGGACTATCTTTTGCCTCGGTTCACAGATGGAAATCCAACTTCCAATACATGACTTTGCGGTTTTGATTGTATAACCTATATATGGCGACATAGTGGTATGGGGCACTTATGCCGTCTATGATTGATACTTATGATTTGAAGTTGTTTTATACACTATGCACTTATAATACTATCAAATGATTTGTTTTAACGTACTAAGCATTCTTGGCTATTATAAGGTAAAAACCCTATCCTTCGGCTTGAGTTGCATTATGTGATGGGACCTGGGTCTTATAATAGCTTCGTTGTTCTTTATTTAGCATTGCACTGTTGTTTTATGCACTGGTATTCTTGGGAGGAAACCCGTTCCGTGTTACACGGCGTGGTCCCTTGATTTACCTAACTTTAAATAAAGATTAATAACTGTTTTAGTTCTCACACCAGTCACATGACTGACCTGGAGTTTATTGTTTTAACCTAAACTCTAGGTGCCCTTATTTTCGACACGGGCAGCTAGTAGTTTTGGTTTTGCAAATTTATATTCACAGGAACCTGGTTTATAGGTGGAATGATACCCGGTAAGCTCTGTATCTGTATATCTCTTTCAGTTGTGTGTTGTATTATTTTTCCGCTGCTATGTAATGTATTGTAATCTCGAATATTTATCGAACATAATTTATTTGTTTATAATCTGTATATTCCTATATTCTGATGAAATTGTTGTAATAAACAATGTAATGTTCTTCTATTTGTGTTCTGATCTGTCTTGTCCTCAAGGTATCCGCTCTTTCCTTTACGGGGAAGTTACGGGTCTTCACAGTTGGTATCAGAGCTTTGGTTTACAAAGCTCGGAGAATAAGACACATTAGAACCGTACGAAAGAATTCATCAGAGATTGGATTAGTAATATCCAATTAGAATGACTCGTTAAAGATGGGATCAGTGGTATCCTAGAACGAGTGTAAAGAGTATATTTAAAAAAAAATGAAAACAAATTTAGTTTTGAAATTTAAATCGTTTTATACGTATTTGAATATTTATTTGTATTGAATTTGGACAATCCAATATATAAAGATTTTGCATATACGCCTTGTGTGACGACCCAAACTTCCGAGGAACAGAAATAAGGATAATCGTAGGAGTATAACATAATTAAAACAATAACAGATCACAGAACATAAAAACCGTTACAGCGGAAATGTAAATGTCATCACAGCATAACATCTCAGAAATCAGAATACGCAGTACAGGATACAACTTAGCAAAACAGATGTCTAAAACAGGGAAAGAAATAAAGTCTCAATCTCCCAAAGTACATCAATACTAAATGTCTCAAATACTTAAGAAGCAAAATAAAAGATAGAATGATAAGGTTCTTCATCATCTTCATCAGCAAGCTCTAGTCCAGAAGATATCCTTACCTAAAGACCTGTCAATTGGCTGCCCGTGTGGAAAGAGGGCACCCGAGTTTGCAAAGGTGAAACAAACTACGAGTCAGTCATGGGACTGGTATGAGAATTCTAACTAGAATACTAATAGTAAAAAGGCAAATTCAAAGACCACGCCGCTAACGCGGAAAGGGTTTAACCAATGAATTGCCGTGCACAATAGGTAACTAAACAGATATATAAGTGAAACGTAAAATAACGAAATGCCTTATTTGAAAAGTGAAACCGTTATAAGACCCAATCCCATCACACAATGCAACGCAAACCGGAGGATAGGGTTTTCCCTTATAACAGTCAAAAGATGATAAATACGTAAAAAGCGGTACTATTAATAGTGTGTATATGTTTTGATAAACAATTCAAAGTAGATATATTAATCCTAGACGGCATGGGTACCATGATATCATGCCGCCATACTAGTAATACAATCAAAGACGCGTGGGACGTATTGGAAAGTTGGGTTCCATCACGAGTCAAGGCTAGGAACAATCTCCTGACCGATTCGAGACACTCTAGCAAATGCCTCAGGATTCGGACGCTGGCGAACCCTTGGATCCTGCAGGGCCGGTCCACAAATACTTTAGTGGATTAGTTATGCCTGAACACACGCCTCCCGGTCCTATTGAACCTATAATACGGTCGTTGGTGACCGCAAAAATAAACCGAGGCCTCGAAAATTCCATCATCCACAAAAGTAAAATGTCAGCGCTGGTAGGCCCCTGACATCACTATAAGCTAGAAAGAGAACGTGTGCACTCCCTGCGTTCCTATGCTCCGTTTTAGACTCAACCGGGGTGTGAGGCTCGCGAAGTAACGTTATACACAAAGCTATGCCAAATTAGGCTGTGCTTTGATCATTCCACAAGGCTCTGCTTTACAACAAAAGCCTTGATCGATAGCATCTTGGCGTGCCACACTGACAACTCACGCCATGCGATTGATAAGTGTTAATATATACTAGGGTGTTAAGTGAAAAATAAATTCTCCACCACCAACAAGTATACATTAATAAATATCAACTTAAATACACAACATGAAGTTCAATGTTGGACACACATCCATTTACAAGTTCGTTCTGGGACTGAACGAAACCGGAGTCACTGAGGTGCTCGCATATCCGGACAATCAACAAGTGCGTCCGGACAACTACCACTATTAACCCTTTATTGATAGCTAGTCAACGCCGGGCATCAGTAGCCATCCTTTCGACGTGAGGATCACCGGTCTTCAAACGCCGTCTTCGATATTTGAATGGAACGCCGTAAAATTATTTGAAATGAGTTGAACTCGGGCTTTTCAAATAATTTATCGTATTGTTATTATTTAAATCATATAATATTATCAATATTTATTTATACCAATTTATCGCTATTTTTATTGTTGCATATAAATTCTGATATATGTGATGTTATAAATTGTGATTCCAATACTGCACATAAATTCTAATATATGCAGTGTTTTAGCCATGTGTATTCTTTATAAATCGTGTTTTACTCGCATTATGAATGCGGACAAAGAAGTAAATTTTATTTCTAACATTTGATTCGCATTGTATATACGAATCAAAAGTGAATTTTTAACTCTAAAGTCTTGTTCGCATAGGTGAATGCGAACCAAAAAGCCAATTTCTTATTACAATGATTTGTTCGCATTTGTGGATGCGAACAAAAGGACAATCTCTTATTTTAAATCCTTTGTTTGCATTGTGGATGCGAACAAAAGGAAAATTTTATATTTTTAATCTTTTGTTTGCATGGAGGATGCGAACAAAAGGATGAACTTTTATTTTTAATCTTTTGTTTGCATTGAGGATGCGAACAAAAGGAAAATTTTATATTTTTAATCTTTTGTTTGCATGGAGGATGCGAACAAAAGGATGAACTTTTATTTTTAATCTTTTGTTTGCATTGAGGATGCGAACAAAAGGAAAATTTTATATTTTTAATCTTTTGTTTGCATGGAGGATGCGAACAAAAGGATGAACTTTTATTTTTAATCTTTTGTTTGCATTGAGGATGCGAACAAAAAGATGAACTTTTATTTTTAATCTTTTGTTTGCATTGAGGATGCGAACAAAAGGAAAATTTTATATTTTTAATCTTTTGTTTGCATGGAGGATGCGAACAAAAGGATGAACTTTTATTTTTAATCTTTTGTTTGCATCGAGGATGCGAACAAAAGAAAATTTTATATTTTTAATCTTTTGTTTGCATGGAGGATGCAAATGAAACAAAAGTAAATTTTTATTCTAAGTGTCACTTACATTGTAGAAATGTAAATAAGATAAAATGAGAGTTTAGTTCCAAATATCATTTACAGGGTAGAAATGTGAATGGAATAAAAAGTAAATTTTGTTCCAAAGGTTATTTACATTGTGGAAATGTAAATAAAATAAGAAGTAAATTTTTCCTTAAGCGTTATTTACATTATGGGGATGTAAATAAAAATAAAAAGTAAACTTTTCTTCAAGTGTTATCTACACTATGCAAATGTACATAAAATAAAAGTAACTTTATCTTCAAGTGTTGACGAAATAAAAAAAAAAACTTAATTACCATTGTTATTTACATTATGTAGGTGTAAATAAAATAAAAGAAGATTTTGTTGCAATTCATACTTCAAATCCTATTTTCAATGTTCATAGTGAAAATAAAAAGTGAGCTTTTATTTTCATGTCTTATCCACAATGTACAAAGTGTTATGCACTTTTTTTTTATGCGAATGTAATTAAAATAAAAGTAAACTTTGTAGTTAAAAAAAAAGTAAACTTTGTTTCAAAAATTTTGTTTACAATGTTAATGCGAATGTAATTAAAATAAAAGTAAACTTTGTTTCAAGTGTTATGTACATTTTAAGAATGTACACAAAATAAAAAGGGAAAACTTTGTTTCAAGTGTTATATACATTTTAAGGATGTACATAAAATAAAAAGGGAAAACTTTGTTTCAAGTGTTATGTACATTTTAAGAATGTACATAAAATAAAAAGGGAAAACGTTGTTTCAAGTGTTATGTACATTTTAAGGATGTACATAAAATAAAAAGGGAAAACTTTGTTTCAAGTGTTATGTACATTTTAAGAATGTACATAAAATAAAAAGAATTTCTTTTCCAAATGTTATTCACATTTTTAGAATGTAAATAAATACAAAAGTAAATTTTTGTCTTAAGTTTCACTTACCTTTTTATAATGTAAAATAAAAGAAACTAAATTTTGTCTCAAGTTTGATTTACATTTTAAGAACGTAAATCAATACAAAAGTGGATTTTTTTGATAATCTCTATTTTGGTAATTTGTTTGCATTTGTGAATGCACACAAATATAATCCTTTCTTTTATTTAAAGCAAACTTTTCCTTTTTTTTTTATATTTCCTTCTTTATTTATTTAATATTTTGTTCGCATTGAAAAATGTAAACAAAATATAATCTTTGATGACTTTCTATTTTTGACTGTTTTTGTTTGCATCGAGGGATGCAACAAAATAAAATCCTTTGTTCTTTTTACTTTGAATTGAAAAGTAGATCAATCCAAATCCAAACGAGGTTTTAACATACAAATGGTGTCAACGTATTTGAATAGAAAAATAAATCAATTCAACGCTACACAATAGTGATAACAGCATAGGTGGTGACAATATAATTGAATTGAAAAGAAAATCAATCCAACTCTACTCAATGGTGATAACAATCATATTTGAATTGGAAAGTGAATCAATTCAACCCTGAACTATGATGATAACATATGGATGGTGACAACACATTTTCCTTATTTTAAATAGAAGATTTGTCAATTTAATTATGACAAAGTGTATAGCATAGGGATGTTGTCAATTACATAAATCTATACTATTCATTTCATACATAAAATCAAACATCACAAATACGTTCACACAAACACATCTGAGCCATAACTATATATATATATATATATATTATATCGCAGCTAAATAATTTAATTCATTATTAAATTAAAATATAGAATCTCACAGTCGTTGCGAAAAAGCTGGAAATTCCAACAGCTCAGAAATCCTCCGTTTCAGTTCTGATGTGTAGATCTCCTTCGTATAATCACAACACTTCTGAAATTTTCAGATTTCGAATCCGAACGAAGAAGTTATGACAAAAACAAATTGATAATTAAATTAATTAATTAAATTAATAAAAGAGATTAAGGATTTAATCCCTCTTCTACCTTCAGGAAGTTTGGCCGTGATAAACACAATGGTGTTCAAAACTTTGACCGTCGATTGTCGGAGGTAGGATCAACGGTTTGGAGAGCCGTTAGTTGGAGAAGGACGGCCTTGGAGTGGCCGACGTGCGCCTAGCACGGTGGGAGGCTCGGTGGTGGCCTGTGGGGTCGGCGGCGTGCGCAAGGGCACGACTTCGGGGGCAGAATTCGCGAGCTATGGAGCACGAGGCGAGGTGCTATTGGTCGGAGAAGAAAGAGGAGGTGAAGAGCTTCGAAATGATGGGTAGTTTGTGTGGTAATTCGAAGTGGGGATGGAGAATTCGAGGAGAGAAGGTATGGAGGTAGTGGCGGCTACGGGTTTGAAGAAGACGATGAATAGTGGACCGTATTTATACGGTATAAATTAGGGTATTTTAATTATTAAATATTTAATTAAGCCCAATTAAAGTCCGTTTGGCAAAACTTCATATTTTCCAGCCCAACGACTGTCTAGCCTACCCAATTACCCGCATTCCGGATCCATCTGAATATGTCCCGCAGGCCCAGGAGTTTGTCTCGGTCCCCGTTTCTCAGATTTAAAATGTAATTCATTTATTTTTAAATTGAACGTATACTGAAATTTACCGGGGCCACATCTGAACTCAGAAAAATCCAGAAAAATTATTTCTGGCTTTCTTTTGACGATACGGTCCTAACAAAATTAATTTCGTCTCATTCTGAGACTGTTTGAAAAATGGTTATTTCTAAGCTGATTAATTTTGACCCAAACTGTCAAAACACAGTTTCCTTTGCCACGCTCACATATTAGCTCAGAAAATTCTAAAAATTGAAACCTAGTAATAATTCGACATTCCGGTTCCAACAAAAGTGGTTTCGTCGAAAACAGAGATCGTTTGAAAATTGGCTATTTTCACTGGCTTTTAAATTGTTTAAAAATAGAATTTTCAAATTCTGCCACAATTTTCCGCCAAAATAATTAAAATAAAAAATTTTAAATTGGTTCGGATTTTCCGGGTTGTTACATTCTCCCCCACTTAAAAGCTTTTCGTCCCCAAAAAGAAATAAAAGTAGGAAACAAACGGAAAATGTAAATTATGGTAAACATACCTTACACCAGAATTAGTCGGAGATGTCCACTCTGCACTTGGGGTAAGCCTTCATAAAGCTGTCCTCTGTCTCCCAAGTACAGTCTCTAGGATCCCCGCTCCATTGAACTTTGACTAAGTGTATCTTCTTGTTCCTCAACTCTCGGGTCTCCTTGCCAATGATCTTCATTGGGTCTTTCCGAACCGTTAGATTAGGAGTAATGTCCAAGATCTGTTGGTTCAACTCATCCTCAATCAAATCAGGATCATGCACATGCTTGCGGAGTTGAGACACATGAAATACATCATGCACCCCAAGCAACCAATCTGGCAACTGCACTCGATAAGCTAGAGTCCCAATTCTTTCGAGAATAGGAAATGGGCCGATGAATCTTGGCGCCAATTTTCTAGTTTTCCCAAATCGAATAACACCCCTTAGTGGAGAAATCTTCAAGTACACAAGATCCCCGACAGAGAATTCTACATTTCTTCTTCACTTGTCGGCATAGCTCTTTTGTCGACTCTGAGCTGTCAATAGGCGCTTCTTAATCATGTCAACTTTATCAGACGCTTCCCGAATCATATCGGGGCCCAAGACTACTCGGTTTCCTTGCTCAACCCAACATGCGAGAGATCTGCATGGCCTGTCATAGAGAGCTTCGAATGGCGACATCCCTAGGCTTGCTTGATAGCTGTTGTTATAAGAGAATTCTACCAAGGGTAAGTGATCTTCCCAAGAGCCACCAAAATCAAGGATGCAAGCACGCAGCAAGTGTTCTAAAATGTGATTCACCCTCTCAGTCTGGCCATCTGTCTGAGGGTGATAGGCTGTGCTCAAACTCAACTTAGTTCCTAGCTCAGTTTGGAAAGATTCCCAAAACTTGCTGGTAAATATCGGGTCGCGATCACTGACAATTCCTCTAGGCACTCCATGCAGCCTGACTATTTCTTTAACATAAAGTTGTGCTAGACTCTGAGCGGTTCTATTGGATTTCACAGGGATGAAGTGGGCAGTTTTTGTGAGGTGTTCAACAATTACCCATATACTATCGTTCCCCTTTTTAGTGCGAGGCAAGCCATCGATAAAATCCATAGAAATTTCGTCCCATTTCCAGCTTAGGACATTTAGCGGTTGCAACAATCCTGCTAGCTTTTGCTGATCACTCTTAACTAGCTGGCAGGTGGGGCATCTAGCAACGTAGATAGAAATGTCTCTCTTCATGGATCACCACCAAAAAGTACGCTTAAGATCGTGATACATCTTGCTTACTCCCGGATGAATGCTGAACTTGGATTTATGACACTCGTCCATGACTTCCCTTCTGAGCTCAGGAATGCTGGGTACACAGATTCGGCCTCGGAGCCTCAGAACTCCTTGGTCGTCTAGCTGAAAGCTCGTGGGTTCGCCTTCTCTAACATTTTTGCTAAATTTCTGAATAAATTTGTCATTCTTCTGAAGGTCAGAGATCTTATCGATCAAGGAAGGAGTGATAATAATGTTGGCAAGGATAAGATTGACGTTGGCTGTACTCTTCCTGCTGAGAGCATCCGCCAGTACATTAGCTTTCCCTGGGGTATATAAAATGTCCAGGTCATAGGGTGCAAGGAATTCAACCCAACGCTGCTGCCTCGCGTTTAAATCTCTTTGGTTGAATAAATGCTTTAATGACTGGTGATCAGTGTACAACTCAAATTTCTCGCCCAAGAGATAGTGCCTCCATATTTTAAGAGCAAATACGATGGCCATTAGCTCAAGATCGTGGGTGGCATAATTCTTCTCATGCGGTTTTAACTAGCGACTGGCATAAGCGACCACTTTGTCTCTTTGCATAAGCACCGCACAATACCTTAAATACATAAAAGATAACATGTTAAAAACGAGATTCGACATTAAAGAAAATGTTATCTCTTACATGTTTATTTAAATAAAAAGAATGACCTTCTTTTGAAGCGTCAGTCCAGACTTTCAGATCCTGATTGCCATCTATGATGGTCAACACAGGTGCAGTGATCAATCATTGTTTCAGCTCTTGGAAGGCTGTCTCACATTCTGGTGTCCAAACGAACTTCGTGTGCTTCTTAGTTAGCTTCGTCAGTGGACAAGATAATCTCGAGAAATTCTCAACGAACTTTCGATAATAGCCAGCAAGTCCCAAGAAGCTTCTGACCTCAGTGGGAGTCCGTGGCTCCTTCCAATCTTGGATGGCTGAGATCTTCCCTGGATCTACTGCAATGCCTTCCTTTGAAACGACATGGCCGAGGAATTTCACCTCTTCTTGCCAGAATATGCATTTGGAGAATTTTGCCTTCAGCACATTTCTTCGCAAAATCTCCAAGACTTCCTTTAGATGTTTTTCATGCTCAGCAATTGTTTTGGAAAAGATAAGAATATCATCAATGAACACCAACACGAATTTGTTTAAAACATTTCGGAAGACTCTATTCATCAGGTCTACAAAATATGCTGGAGCATTACAAAGACCGAAGGGCATTACTAGCCATTCATAAAAGATATCCGGTCCTCTGAAAGCAGTCAAGGGAACACACTCTTCTGCAATGCGCAGTTGGTGAAAACCTGTAGCTAGGTCCATCCTCGAGAATATTCGTGCTCCATGAAGGCGGTCTAAAAGATCATCGATGCGGGGCAGTGGATATTTATTCTTCAGAGTTTGCTTATTTAGGTCGCGGTAGTCAACACACAACCGGAGAGTGCCATCTGACTTTGGGACAAACACCACGGCTGCGCCCCATTCTGAAAAGCTGGGCCTGATGAGCCCCTTCCAAAGAAGCTGTTTGGTTTGATTGTTCAACTCCTCTCTTTCCTTTGGCGACATCCTTCGAATAGGGTGCACAACCGGTTTCGCATTAGGAGTTAAGTGAATTTTGAAATCAATCTCTCTGCGTGGAGGCAAGCCGTCAACTTCTTTGAATACGTCTGCATAGTCTCTTACGATCGGAATATCTTCAATAGAAGTAGAGGCGACTTCTAAAGAAGACCAGAATTCTTTCCTATCTGTGGCTGAGCCATGACAGGGAATAGTTATAATATCCCCAAATTTGGTTTTGATTTTGACTACTCTTTCAGCATAAAGTAATACAGCCTCAAATTTTGTCAGCCAGTCCATTCCGAGTATGATATCATAACCGGAGAAATTCATGATGATCAATTTGAAAGGAAATAGGAAGTAGGAATAAGAAATGGGTACTTTACAATATTGGTCAAGAATAAGTGAACCCCCTTTTGGACTATGTGCTCTAATCAGTTCTTTCAGTTTTCGTGGTTTTAATTTAAGCTTCTTAATAGTGTCAACAGATATGAAACTCCTTGCGGCACCAGTATCAAATAAAACTGTAATAGGGATGTTTTTAATGCTGAGGGTACCTCCTAAAACATCAGGCGTACCCGCACCTCCAGTAGAAGTCGGTGCAGCTGCACCATCATAGACGTGAGCCACCTGAGATTTCTTGAGCAGAGGGCACTCCTTGATGAGATGTCCAGGCTTGTGGCAGTTGAAACATTCTCTTGGGCCATGGGGATTCTGTCCACTGTTCTGAGTGGGTCCAGACTCATTTCTTCTAGGTCTCTTTAGGGCACGACACTCGTAGTCAAAATGACCTATCTTCTGACAATTGAAGCACTTGACTTTAGACTTGTCCTTCTTCCTCTTCTCTTGGGGTTTGGCTGTAGAAGAGCTACCTCCCTCTGGCTTCTTGTCCGCCTCTTTCTTTTTGTTGTTAGCTTGATTCTTTTCTCAGTCCTGAGAGTTTTTCTGATCAATCTCTTCGTACCTGCATGCCATCTCTATCACCTTGGCAAACGGGCGCTCGATGTGTGCAGTCACCCTGTTGTGGTATTTTCTTGCAAGCCCATTAATGAATCTCTTATTCTTTGGAATCTCGCCTTGGACTAGCTCAGGGGCGTATCTAGAAAGATCTTCAAACTTCTTCACGTACTCAGAAATAGACAAGCTCCCCTGTTGAAGGTTAGCGAACTCATCGTGAAGGCGCTCGACTTCATGAGGTGGAGTGTACTTCTCATTGAACAGTTCCTTAAATTTCTCCCATGTGACTTCAGTGGCATTATTTCCAATCATGATCGTCTCCCACCAAGTTTGGGCTTGGCCCTGTAAGAACCATACTGCCATGTATCTCTTCCTGTGGTCCTCAAGCTCCAATCCATTTAAAAAATTTTCCATACTCTTCAGCCATTCTTGTGACTCTGTCACGGTCCCATGCCCTGTGAAATGTACACCTCCAAGATTCTTTATTTTCTTTGCCACTTTGTCAAGATCAAAAGCACGGAGAGGTGGTGGTAGCACCTCAGCATCAAAGTCGGGTTGGTCCTCAACAACTGGGGCTGGACCTCTTCCCCCGCCTCTACCTGCAGCTCCTCCACGACCTCTAGCTCGAGCTCTGGCTGCTCTGGCCCTCGTACTCATTTTTCAATTAGTCTGTACCATCAAGGAAAGAGTCAGACCAAGAGAAATGGTAATTTCAAAAGAAAGGCGAAAAGTATGGACATATGAATGATGAAAATGAAGTAATGACTGATAAATATGTGTTATTATGCTATGCTCATCCTAGGACCTAAATCCCATCTCTAATGAGCTATTCGCCTTAGAACTCTACTGATTCTATTAAGACAAATTGTTCTAAAAATGTTACACTCTAAAGCTAAGGTTAACCAAAGCTCTGATACCAAATGAGACGACCCAAACTTCCGAGGAACGGAAATAAGGATAATCGTAGGAGTATAACATAATTAAAACAATAACAGATCACAGAACATAAAAACCATTACAGCGAAAATGTAAATGTCATCACAGCATAACATCTCAGAAATCAGAATACGCAGTACATGATACAACTTAGCAAAACAGATGTCTAAAACAGGGAAAGAAATAAAGTCTCAATCTCCCAAAGTACATCAATACTAAATGTCTCAAATACTTAAGAAGCAAAATAAAAGATAGAATGATAAGGTTCTTCATCATCTTCATCAACAAGCTCTAGTCCAGAAGATATCCTTACCTAAAGACCTGTCAATTGGCTGCCCGTGTTGAAAGAGGGCACCCGAGTTTGCAAAGGTGAAACAAACTACGAGACAGTCATGGGACTGGTATGAGAATTCTAACTAGAATACTAATAGTAAAAAGGCAAATTCAAAGACCATGCCGCTAACGCGGAACGGGTTTAACCAATGAATTGCCGTGCACAATAGGTAACTAAACAGATATATAAGTGAAACGTAAAATAACGAAATGCCTTATTTGAAAAGTGAAACCGTTATAAGAACCAATCCCATCACACAATGCAACGCAAACCAGAGGATAGGGTTTTCCCTTATAACAGTCAAAAGATGATAAATACGTAAAAAGTGGTACTATTAATAGTGTGTATATGTTTTGATAAACAATTCAAAGTAGATATATTAATCCTAGACGGCATGGGTACCATGATATCATGTCGCCATACTAGTAATACAATCAAAGACGCGTGGGACGTATTGGAAAGTTGGGTTCCATCACGAGTCAAGGCTAGGAACAATCTCCTGACCGATTCGAGACACTCTAGCAAATGCCTCAGGATTCGGACTCTGGCGAACCCTTGGATCCTGCAGGGCCGGTCCACAAATACTTTAGTGGATTAGTTATGCCTGAACACACGCCTCCCGGTCCTATTGAACCTATAATACGGTCGTTGGTGACCGCAAAAATAAACCGAGGCCTCGAAAATTCCATCATCCACAAAAGTAAAATGTCAGCGTTGGTAGGTCCCTGACATCACTATAAGCTAGAAAGAGAACGTGTGCACTCCCTGCGTTCCTATGCTCCGTTTTAGACTCAACCGAGGTGTGAGGCTCACGAAGTAACGTTATACACAAAGCTATGCCAAATTAGGCTGTGCTTTGATCATTCCACAAGGCTCTGCTTTACAACAAAAGCCTTGATCGATAGCATCTTGGCTTGCCACACTGACAACTCACGCCATGCGATTGATAAGTGTTAATATATACTAGGGTGTTAAGTGAAAAATAAATTCTCCACCACCAACAAGTATACATTAATAAATATCAACTTAAATACACAACATGAAGTTCAATGTCGGACACACATCCATTTACAAGTTCGTTATGGGACTGAACAAAACCGGAGTCACTGAGGTGCTCGCATATCCGGACAATCAACAAGTGCGTCCGGACAACTACCACTATTAACCCTTTATTGATAGCTAGTCAATGCCGGGCATCAGTAGCCATCCTTTCGACGTGAGGATCACCGGTCTTCAAATGTCGTCTTCGATATTTGAATTGAATGCCGTAAAATTATTTGAAATGAGTTGAACTCGGGCTTTTCAAATAATTTATCGTATTGTTATTATTTAAATCATATATTATTATCAATATTTATTTATACCGATTTATCGCTATTTTTATTGTTGCATATAAATTCTGATATATGTGATGTTATAAATTGTGATTCCAATACTGCACATAAATTCTAATATATGCAGTGTTTTAGCCATGTGTATTCTTTATAAATCGTGTTTTACTCGCATTATGAATGCGGACAAAGAAGTAAATTTTATTTCTAACATTTGATTCGCATTGTACATACGAATCAAAAGTGAATTTTTAACTCTAAAGTCTTGTTCGCATTGGTGGATGCGAACCAAAAAGCCAATTTCTTATTACAATGATTTGTTCGCATTTGTGGATGCGAACAAAAGGACAATCTCTTATTTTAAATCCTTTGTTTGCATTGTGGATGCGAACAAAAGGAAAATTTTATATTTTTAATCTTTTGTTTGCATGGAGGATGCGAACAAAAGGATGAACTTTTATTTTTAATCTTTTGTTTGCATTGAGGATGCGAACAAAAGGAAAATTTTATATTTTTAATCTTTTGTTTGCATGGAGGATGCGAACAAAAGGATGAACTTTTATTTTTAATCTTTTGTTTGCATTGAGGATGCGAACAAAAGGAAAATTTTATATTTTTAATCTTTTGTTTGCATGGAGGATGCGAACAAAAGGATGAACTTTTATTTTTAGTCTTTTGTTTGCATTGAGGATGCGAACAAAAGGATGAACTTTTATTTTTAATCTTTTGTTTGCATTGAGGATGCGAACAAAAGGAAAATTTTATATTTTTAATCTTTTGTTTGCATGGAGGATGCGAACAAAAGGATGAACTTTTATTTTTAATCTTTTGTTTGCATTGAGGATGCGAACAGAAGGAAAATTTTATATTTTTAATCTTTTGTTTGCATGGAGGATGCGAATGAAACAAAAGTAAATTTTTATTCTAAGTGTCACTTACATTGTAGAAATGTAAATAAGATAAAATGAGAGTTTAGTTCCAAATATCATTTACAGGGTAGAAATGTGAATGGAATAAAAAGTAAATTTTGTTCCAAAGGTTATTTACATTGTGGAAATGTAAATAAAATAAAAAGTAAATTTTTCCTTAAGCGTTATTTACATTATGGGGATGTAAATAAAAATAAAAAGTAAACTTTTCTTCAAGTGTTATCTACACTATGAAAATGTACATAAAATAAAAGTAACTTTATCTTCAAGTGTTGACAAAAAAAAAACTTTATTACCATTGTTATTTACATTATGTAGGTGTAAATAAAATAAAAGAAGATTTTGTTGCAATTCATACTTCAAATCCTATTTTCAATGTACATAGTGAAAATAAAAAGTGAGCTTTTATTTTCATGTCTTATCCACAATGTACAAAGTGTTATGCACTTTTTTTTTATGCGAATGTAATTAAATTAAAAGTAAACTTTGTAATTAAAATAAAAGTAAACTTTGTTTCAAAGATTTTGTTTACAATGTTAATGCGAATGTAATTAAAATAAAAGTAAACTTTGTTTCAAGTGTTATGTACATTTTAAGAATGTACATAAAATAAAAAGGGAAAACTTTGTTTCAAGTGTTATATACATTTTAAGGATGTACATAAAATAAAAAGGGAAAACTTTGTTTCAAGTGTTATGTACATTTTAAGAATGTACATAAAATAAAAAGGGAAAACTTTGTTTCAAGTGTTATGTACATTTTAAGGATGTACATAAAATAAAAAGGGAAAACTTTGTTTCAAGTGTTATGTACATTTTAAGAATGTACATAAAATAAAAAGAATTTCTTTTCCAAATGTTATTCACATTTTTAGAATGTAAATAAATACAAAAGTAAATTTTTGTCTTAAGTTTCACTTACCTTTTTATAATGTAAAATAAAAGAAACTAAATTTTGTCTCAAGTTTGATTTACATTTTAAGAACGTAAATCAATACAAAAGTGGATTTTTTTGATAATCTCTATTTTGGTAATTTGTTTGCATTTGTGAATGCACACAAATATAATCCTTTCTTTTATTTAAAGCAAACTTTTCCTTTCTTTTTTTTCTTTTTTTTTATTTTTCCTTCTTTATTTATTTAATATTTTGTTCGCATTGAAAAATGTAAACAAAATATAATCTTTGATGACTTTCTATTTTTGACTGTTTTTGTTTGCATCGAGGGATGCAACAAAATAAAATCCTTTGTTCTTTTTACTTTGAATTGAAAAGTAGATCAATCCAAATCCAAATGAGGTTTTAACATACAAATGGTGTCAACGTATTTGAATAGAAAAATAAATCAATTCAACGCTACACAATAGTGATAACAGCATAGGTGGTGACAATATAATTGAATTGAAAAGAAAATCAATCCAACTCTACTCAATGGTGACAACAATCATATTTGAATTGGAAAGTGAATCAATTCAACCCTGAACTATGATGATAACATATGGATGGTGACAACACATTTTCCTTATTTTAAATAGAAGATTTGTCAATTTAATTTTGACAAAGTGTATAGCATAGGGATGTTGTCAATTACATAAATCTATACTATTCATTTCATACATAAAATCAAACATCACAAATACGTTCACACAAACACATCTGAGCCATAACTATATATATATATATTATATCGCAGCTAAATAATTTAATTCATTATTAAATTAAAATATAGAATCTCACAGTCGTTGCGAAAAAGCTGGAAATTCCAACAGCTCAGAAATCCTCCGTTTCAGTTCTAATGTGTAGATCTCCTTCGTATGATCACAACACTTCTGAAATTTTCAGATTTCGAATCTGAACGAAGAAGTTATGACAAAAACAAATTGATAATTAAATTAATTAATTAAATTAATAAAAGAGATTAAGGATTTAATCCCTCTTCTACCTTCAGGAAGTTTGGCCGTGATAAACACAATTGTGTTCAAAACATTGACCGTCGATTGCCGGAGGTAGGATCAACGGTTTGGAGAGCCGTCAGTTGGAGAAGGACGGCCTTGGAGTGGCCGACGTGCGCCTAGCACGGTGGGAGGCTTGGTGGTGGCCTGTGGGGTCGGCGGCGTGCGCAAGGGCACGACTTCGGGGGTAGAATTCGCGAGCTATGGAGCACGAGGCGAGGTGCTATTGGTCGGAGAAGAAAGAGGAGGTGAAGAGCTTCGAAATGATGGGTAGTTTGTGTGGTAATTCGAAGTGTGGATGGAGAATTCGAGGAGAGAAGGTATGGAGGTAGTGGCGGCTACGGGTTTGAAGAAGACGATGAATAGTGGACCGTATTTATACGGTATAAATTAGGGTATTTTAACTATTAAATATTTAATTAAGCCCAATTAAAGTCCTTTTGGCAAAACTTCATATTTTCCAGCCCAACGACTATCTAACCTACCCAATTACCCCCATTCCGGATCCATCTGAATATGTCCCGCAGGCCCAGGAGTTCGTCTCGGTCCCCGTTTCTCAGATTTAAAATATAATTCATTTATTTTTAAATTGAACGTATACTGAAATTTACCGGGGCCACATCTGAACTCAGAAAAATCCAGAAAAAATATTTCTGGCTTTCTTTTGACGATACGGTCCTAACAAAATTAATTTCGTCTCATTCTGAGACTGTTTGAAAAATGGCTATTTCTAAGCTGATTAATTTTGACCCAAACTGTCAAAACACAGTTTCCTTTGCCACGCTCACATACTAGCTCGGAAAATTCTAAAAATTGAAACCTAGTAATAATTCGACATTCCGGTTCCAACAAAAGTGGTTTCATCGAAAACAGAGATCGTTTGAAAATTGGCTATTTTCACTGGCTTTTAAATTATTTAAAAATAGAATTTTCAAATTCTGCCACAATTTTCCGCCAAAATAATTAAAATAAATTTTTTTAAATTGGTTCGGATTTTCCGGGTTGTTACACCTTGCAAACGTAAATTCGAAGTTTTAATATACTGGATAGATATAGAATCATGATCTAGTCGCCCGGAGATGATTCTGATGATTGTAGCTACATTATCAGAATTTGTGTTCGAGTTTCGAATGGTGTGATATTTATATATTTCCATTAGACTGGTGTGAGAACCAAAACTAGATAGGATATATTGTTGTGACTTGTCATCAAAAATCTGATTTTTTGACTATGTATCCAAGTTATGAATTTGAAAAGATAACCAACTAATTGATTGCTGATTGTGTTGTTTGATTATTAGTAGATTAATTAAATTTTGAACCATTTAGCCAAATTGTATCAAATAGTGATTTCTATTGAAAATTAGTCGCATTTGCATGCATATACATGTACTTACATTGAATAGGTCATTGCAAGGAGGCTAGAGAAGAGGAATAAAATTGTTTGCCCGACAAATAGGTACATGTTTATTGAATTTATTAGATTTTTGATGATTTTATGAGCCGATTGGCTATTTCTTTTTCTTTTTGAATTGGTGAGGGCCATGGGAGACTATTTGAAATATCCCGAAGATCCAGGTGCACGGGAGGTTATTAGAGAAGAGGAATAAAATTGTTTGCCCGACAAATAGGTACATGTTTATTGAATTTATTAGGTTTTTGATGATTTTATGAACCGCTTGGCTGTTTCTTTTTCTTTTTGGATTGGTGAGGGTCATGGGAGGCTATTTGAAATATCCCGAAGCTCCCAGTGCAGGGGAGATTATGGCGAAATTTTTCAAAAATTTAGGGTGTTAGCCAAATTTTTGAAAATTTTGAAAAGTTATTAGAAACTGAAAAGTTGAAGAACTTAAGCCGTAAATAAAATAATGAAAGTTGAGTTGATTAGTTAAACAACTTTCAGCTTTGTTCCTTTTCGGGGATGAAAAGTTTTAAGTGGGGGAGATTGTAATAACCCGGAAATCCGAGCCAATTTAAAATTTTTATTTTGGCAATTTTGATTAATTTTGAATATTTAAAATGAATTATTTTAAATAATAATGACGAGCAATTTATTTTGAATAGAAATAGAACATATATATTTATTTAAATCATCGTTGAATCTAAATTTTTTATTTTAATTATAAAAGGATTTGAAAATGGCGTGGTACTTTGAAAATTCGATTTCAAATTTCAAATGAATGTACAGGATTCAAAATAAACCGGATTTTGGCGAAACCAAAAATATTTGAATCTACTTGAGAATATCTTTCAAACGAATCTGAAAAATTAAAATTTCATAGCGGGGATAAAAAGTTATGCCCAGTTGAAATTTCAGAATAGCCGTTGTGGAATTCCGGCCCTTAAAAATAGCAATTTTGCAAACGACCTCGGTTTTCGACGAAACCAATTTTATTGGATCCAGGATGTAAAATTATAACTAGATTCCAAAATTCATAATTTTCTGAATCAATATGTGAGCGTGGCAAAGTAAAACGTGTTTTAACAGTTTCAATCAATTTCGTTCGACTAGAAAAGGGCCATTTTTCAAACGGTCTCGAAATTTGACGAAATTAGCTTTGTTAGAACCGTATCGTCAATACGAAGCTAGAAAATGTTTTTCGGGAATTTTTAGAGTTTGTATGTAGCCCCGATAAATTGAAATGTGCGTTCAAATTCAATATACAGATTTATATTTTGATTTTGACGGAAACTGATCGAAATGATCGAATCGGCTTACGGTACATTTCCCATTGTGTTCGGAAAGGGGGTAATTAGCTGGGGACAACAGTCGTTGGGTCTCGTTTGGTGTTCAAATTAAAAACCAACTTTTTGAAAACTAATTAATTGATTAAATAATTATATAATCTTCCCCCCTCCTCTCTCTCTTCACATTATCTGTCAAATGAAGATTAAAAAAAGAACCCGATCTTGTCTCCTCGTCGCTCCTCCCCCTACCACGCCTGACGCCAACGCCCCCCTCACATAGCCGTACCGCCCCCATCCACCTCAGATCGACGACCGTCCTCCCCTATATCTCCTCCCACTTCATTCTTCCTCAAATCCCACGCCGAAGGCCACCACCCTCCTCCGTGATCCACTGCCTTGTCGTCGACGCCAGAGACCCCCCCGACCACCAAATCACCGCCATCTCTCCCTACCCCCCCCCCCCCGACCCAAACCTGATGTGGAACTCCCCCTCCTTTCTCCGATTACTGTAAGCCTTTATAATTTTTATTTTTATATATATATATGAAATTCGATTTTTATTTATTTATTTATTTATATGAAGTTAGTATATTTTTATTAAGATAAAGCTGATATTTTTATTAAGGAAAAGTTTATATTTTTATATAAAGTTTAGATTTTTATAGAGGAATAGATTAGATTTATAGTCCAGTTAAAATATGATTTTTATATTATAGAGAGAATAAAAATATGATTTTTATATAATAGAGAGAATAAAAATATGATTTTTATATTATAGAGAGAAAGAAAATATGATTTTTATTATGTAGAAGGAATAAAAATATAATTTTTATCATGAATGAAGTAGTGATAGGAAAGACGATATTTTTATATATAGAAAGACGATATTTTTATCATAGGAAAGACGAAATTTTTATATATAGAAAGACGATATTTTTATCATAGTAAAGACGATATTTTTATATATAGAAAGAAGTGATTTTTATTGTGTATATCATTATAAATAAAAAGAAGTGAATAGCTATATAAAAATTCGATTTTTACCTATATAGTAGCGGTATAAAAATGTGATTTTTCTATATATAGTAGCATTGTTAAAAATATGATTTTTAATATAAATTTCATGAAACAGATCTCGTTGAAACCGTGACGAAGATTTTCTACATATGAAGAGTCGTGGCGTTTGGTTTAGCTTCAAGGTGAGAACTCCTAACTTTTAATTTTAATTCTAGTTGAAATATATACTAGGATGTAGACGGTGCTTAGCAGCACCCGACACCCGTCGTCCACAGACCATGGATGGCTTGTTTGTTTGATTGATGTTTTGTGAAAGCTGATTGTGTGAAGTGGAATGAATAAAATATTTTATAGTTAAAAATATAGTTTTTAACGTGTATATAAAATAAATATTCATTTACGAATTGAACAATTTGCTTACGAGCACCTATTTGATTGATATTGATTGGGACGATAAATTTTACACGTCGCCCAACTACACAAATAATAATCCGTGTTTGTTGATTTGAAACCCCACACGGGTATTAAGATGATATTTGACGTACACTAATCCTGATTATTTAGTTGTATGTCAATCAATGGGTTGACAGACTGTGTAAGCGTTAATTATTTATATTTAATGCTTATGCAGTTGTGTGGTGCACTCTGGATTATGGTAGATGATTTATCGTTGCTATTATATACATGTGTTGTAGGGAATCCATATAATTAACGTTATATGGTAATTGATTGGACCTCATTCCAATTTGGAAAATAAGGAATATTATAAAAGAAAATTCAAGTGTTAAATAGAAAGAAAATTCATGTGTTGAATAGAAAGAAAATTCATGTGTTGAATAGAATAAAAATTCATGTGTTGAATAGAATAAAAATTCATGTGTTGAATAGAAAGAAAATTCATGTGTTGAATAGAAAGAAAATTCATGTGTTGTATAGAATAAAAATTCATGTGTTGAATAGAAAGAAAATTCATGTGTTGAATAGAATAAAAATATAAATTCATGTGTTGAATAAAATATAAATTCATGTGTTGAATTGAATAAAAATATATATTCATGTGTTGAAGAAAATATTCATTTGTTGAATAGAATAATGAAGTAATTGAAATATATAAAGCCGTGTTGGTTAGATATGCGCCATTTTGACGCGAACGATATTTATATCGATTATATTCGTTTTGATAATGATTATAGAGAAGGAAGTGATTTCAAAATATAACGTTTTGAAAATATTATCATTTATATATTAATGATGTGGAATATTCAATTTTGATTTAAAATTGAATATGAAGTTGAAATGGTTTTGAAAACGAATTTAAAACGATTTATAAAATACGTTTTAAAAGGAAATCGACGAAATATATATAATATATATTATATATATATATAATGGCTTGAATAGAACGCGCTGCGGCAGTTCGTAAATTTCGACCATTGACTTCGAATGGACATTACGGAAGATCCGACCATCGGATTCTCCTAAAACCGGAACCACTGGGTTCATATCGAAAATAGCTTTCTAAATAATATTAGAGATTTGAAATTTAACGGTTGGATTTGGAATTATGTCCAAATCAAATTTGGAAAAGGTCGCTGTAAATGCAGTTTGATGGCTGTTGATGGAAATCGACTGTACGGGCCTTGATAAAATTATTAAAAATAGTAATAATTTGTGTAAAATCATAAGAAATGATTTAGAAAGAATTGGGATGAAAAACTCCATATTTTAAAAGATAAAAATAGATTTTTATCAAAAGGAACTAGTTTTGAACTAGAATTATAATCCAATTATTTTTTAAAATAAATAAATTGGATTTGAAATGGTTTTAGAAGTAACCAGAATTTCAAGTAATTGAATTGGAATGGATTTGAATCGAAATTGACTTTGGAATATTTCGATGTTGGATTTCGTGATTATACAGATATTGTTATGGACATTTGAAAGATATATAGATATCGTTATTTCCAATACAATATTTGTTGGTCGTAGAATTTGATATTGAATATAAGCCGATTATTTTCTATTCAGAACCTTGTATTTAAATATCAAATGGGAATTGGGTTTGTTGTGAACTGTGTTTTAACGACATTCGTTCTTTAACCTGATTTACAGTGAAGTGTGATTTTGGGTTTATAGTGAACCGCGTTTTGAATGACATTGGTTCTTTAACCCAGTTAAAGACAGAATGTGATTTCCCAAGTTAAACAATCATTAGTATTGATTTTTGGGAAGATTAAAACCAAGTGGAGTTTTAATGAATCTTTAATTAGATTGAAATGATCGAAAATGGAGTATCACCAGTTTTGCTGCAGGCGATAGTTAAATCTTTAATTAGATTTGAACGTGAAATGGTAATTGAATTTACCGATAACACCGTGGTGTTAGATATGAAGTATTACCAGTTTTACTTCATGGGATGAATAGGTTTGGGTTGGGAAAATAAAATAAATGATTACTTCGGTAAGGTTCGCTAATCCCGACTAGTGTGGATAAACCATAATTTGGTTTGAATTGATATTCAAAAGAAGATTAAAGAATAAATTTAGCGAATTTATCTTTGATAAAATTAATGGGAACCTTTCCCAAAGTATAAGAATATTTGAATAAAAGAATATTGCGAATTGGAATGAGGCGTATGTTGTGTTGGTGTAACATTTGTTTATTATATACACGAGTTATTCAGAAAGACCGGGTTTATCCCATTCTGAATAACTTATTCGACGAGGTATCGAGGATGAAGACGGTGGTCGAAGACCAGAGGTCTTCACGTTGTTTGGATAATTACTGATCATCTTGATTGGGTTATACACCCAAGAGGAGTGAATCAGTTGGTGATCGTCCCGACGTATTTGGAGATCGATGGATATGCGAGGTACAAGGTGCCTCCGGTTTCGTTCAGACCCAGAACGAATTTGTAAATGGACTGTGTGTCTGACATTGGATTTCACTCTGTGTGATTGATTTTTATTAAATATATATCTGTTTGGTGGCGGAGAATTTATTCTCTTGCTTGACGCCCTTCTCTGAGACGTACGAGCTCAGAGGTTATATATTAGTGGATATCAATCAGATGGAGTGAATTTCCTGTGTGGCATGCCTAAGTGCCAAATGATCAAGGCTTTTGTTGAAAAGCAGAGTCTTGTGGTTGATGATCAAAGCACGACCTGTGTGGCATAGCTTTGTGTAGCGTTGATTCGCGAGCCTCACACCTCGGTTGTGAACCAAAAACGGGAGAGGACCTCAGGGAGGGCATGCATTTCCTTTTATCTAGGGTGGTGTTAGTGACCTACCAACCCTGACATTTATATTATTTTCACCTATGTGGTTGTTGCTATTGCGAGGCGCCTCGGATATATCGGTGACTATGTGGAGACGATGGAGTCATTTGGCTCATTTACGCCACAAAGGGCGGGGAAATGTAGTGTTTAGGCATTTTAGTCCACATCGGTGGACGGGCCCTGACGATCCAAGGGCTCACCTGTGTCTGGGTCCTGAGGCTCGGGCTAGAGAGTCTCGAATCGGTGAGGATTATCTTTTGCCTTGGTTCACAGATGGAATTCCAACATCCAATACATGACTTTGCGGTTTTGATTGTATAACCTATATATGGCGACATAGTGGTATGGGGCACTTATGCCGTCTATGATTGAAACTTATGATTTGAAGTTGTTTTATACACTATGCACTTATAATAATATCAAATGATTTGTTTTAACGTACCAAGCATTCTTGGCTATTATAAGGTAAAACCTTATCCTCCGGCTTGCGTTGCGTTGTGCGATGGGACCTGGGTCTTATAATAGCTTCATTGTTCTTTATTTAGCATTGCGCTGTTGTTTTATGCATTGGTATTCTTGGGAGGAAACCCATTCCATGTTATACGGCGTGGTCCCTTTATTTACCTAACTTTAAAATAAAGATTAATAACTATTTTAGTTCTCACACCAGTCACATGACTGACCTGGAGTTTATTGTTTTAACCTAAACTCTGGGTGCCCCTATTTTCGACACGGGCAGCTAGTAGTTTTGGTTTTGTAGATTTATATTCACAGGAACCTGGTTTATAGCTGGAATGATATCTGAAAAGCTCTATATCCATATATCTTTTTCAGCTGTGTGCTGTATTATTTTTCCGCTGCTATGTAATGTATTGTAATCTCTAATATTTATCAAACATATTTTATTTTTTATACTCTGTATATTCCTGTATTCTGATGGAATTGTTGCAATAAACAATGTAATGTTCTTCTGTTTGTGTTTTGATCTGTCTTGTCCTCAAGGTATCCGCTCTTTCCTTCATGGGGAAGTTACGGGTCTTCACAAAAGAATTGGGGCACAAAAGTTCAGTCAACCCAGGGGGCCTACAGAGCTCATCCTTATCTTGACCATTGATACTTCCTTCCCTCTCGACATCCTGATTCTCTCCACCCGATGCTTGAGGGTGATCGTGCTTATTCCTTTTTAAACTCGCCAGCGGCGCGTCAAGAGCATCTTGGGTTAAAGAATCGGATGTACAAGGACGTTTGAGACAGCGAGAAAGACTGGACTGCAAGATGTCTTGAGGATCAATGAAAGCGAATTGCTGAGAAAAGCTGTCCGATAAAGATGAGCCCATTCCTGGATCTGATAAAAAATCTCTAAGCACCTTAGTTGCAGGAAAAGAAGAAAGAAAATCAGAGAGGAGATATACGAAAGCAACAAGACTAAAACAGTCCCAGGCTCTTTGAGGCTTCACTTTAACCCAAAAAAGTAAAGGGTCTTTCGGTAAATTTCTCATGGTTAAAACATTTGATTAATAAACTCACCTTAGGAAAAATCATCAGCTGATCCGAGGGGATCAAGACCTTTAAAGGTCCCCGAGTCATCTTCCTTTTGACTGTCCTTGGAAAAGTCCTCTCCGCCTCCAGGGTTCTCCTCAAAAGTCGTTGCAGCTTCGTCAAACTGCTCCGTTCCCTGCATATGATCAGAAGTAACTTTCAAAGGACCCACATTCACGTCCCCTTCAACATTTCTCTCTAAGGAGGGCTCTTCTTCATATGAGACCGCTGAAGTCTTGGAACCTTTGTGCCTTGGATGTCTGGACACTACTTTCTTGACAAAGACTGCTTTGCTCTTGGGGGACGCCTCAGTGCGCCCTGGCTTATCAGAACATCCCTTTTTCAAATATTTCTTAGTAGGTGATTTGTTGATAGCGTCCTTCTTACCAGAAGTATCCGCCACGAAAGTGCGCGAAGGAGAAAGCAAATTGTACTGTCTCAAAAACCTTTCGGTGATCAAAAATTTCCTATTTCTCTTCCCTCATCAACAGCTAACAATGAGTTGCACAAATCTTGATCAAAAGGAATACTTTGATTGGGAACCGCTGTAATATATCTAGTGGACTTTAGGGAAAGAGAAAGAAAATGTAGCAAACTAAGGTTCAAAGAATAAAATTACTTACTGGCCTTCATCCAAGAGCTGCAAAAAACATCAGGACAGTGGACGAAAAAGTATTGATTGAGGAACCCTCGCACACTATCCACTAAACCAGTAATTATTTTCGGGCCCCGACTCTCCACAAAGATAAATGAAGGACGTGAACTCCTTGTTCTGAAGGCGTACAATGGGCATATATCCTAAAACGAGGGAGCCCGATGTTTCTCCCTCATAAAAACAACGAAAAGGCTTGTCAAGGTCGCATAACCATTAGGATGTAGCTAACATGGGGCAATGGCCAGGCTACGGAGAACCATTTCTATGTACGGGTTAAGAGGAGGGACCGCTCCATTTTTCAACATGCCACGATAAATGGCAACATATCAATTGGGAGGGGCATCCGCAAATTCTTTTACCCTAGGCAATTTAGCTTCTCCCACTTCGGAGAAACCAAACTGTCTGCACAGTTGGTAGAACAACCCGTGAGAAAGCTCCGTCGCATGTCTCTCATTGGGCTCTTCGGAGAGTGCGCAAGGCTGAGGAAAAACCTGGACAACGCCGGCTGGAGGGGCGACATCAGGCCTAGAAACGATTTGACCAGAACTTTTAGCCTGATCAGGCTTCTCGGCTTGGTCTGACATCGATCACTTCCAGGAACTGTGAAATCGTAAAAGGAAGAAACTCTACTTAGAAACCCATCAAGTTGCGCAATCAAATCCATACTTCAAAATAGGGCAGAAACAAAGTTAAGGAAAGGGCTTACTTACGGACGAACGAGCAGTCGCAAGTCTGAGCGAATAGTCCAGCAAAACCAGTCCAGGGATTACAGAGACCCTAATAACAGTGCGACACTCGAATGCAAATCAGAGCAATAAAAGAGATAGATTAATCGAGAATTGCAGAAGACGTTCAAGAGGATTTCTTAGAGAAACACCACCATCAAAACCCTCTTTTTGAAAAAAGAAAGGGACAGCAAAGCGATGTATAGAAGAAGCAAACGAAAAGGGCTGTCGTACCATGATAACAATCTCATCCAACCGCTCAACATCCTAGTATTCAGGATAGTGGGCCTTACAGTCAGACAAGTGGGAGGTCGTTCAAAGAGAAAGCATATAGACATATGTGAAGAATCAATTAAACGCGCACAATAATGACAAGATAAGTCCAAATGCCTCGCTCAAAAGAAAAACGTTAGCCAGCTGCAGTAAAGCAACCTCGACAAAACCACCAAACGATGTGCGATCAAGTATATCGAAGCCGCTGATTCTCTATTAAAAGAGATCACAAACTTCGAAGGGCAACTGTTAATCCCTAAAATATCCACGCGCACATCGATTAAGGATTTCAAACAAGCATCCCCTATCTCGGTCGCACACAGTATCGTCCCAAGTACTCAAACAAACACACAAAGTAAGATTCGAGCATCAAGTCCAGGACGGAGCGATCATCCGGTACGACTGACCACAACAATACAGTATACCTAAGAAAGTGCGATCAGGTAAGATGAAAGACCGCATACTATGGAAGCTCGCATACGGCAGCAGGAAGTCATTCGATCCACACATGAAAGTCCGATCATATATATATATATATATAGCAAAGATCAGGATACAAGGTCGTACGTACTCTGGACGACCGCACACTAATTGCAGCATCAATCACTCAGCATTCAGACTGGCAAACCATGGAGCTTCTACATAGCAACTTCCCAGAGAAGGGCTCCATCACATCTCAAAACCATGTAACATCGATCAGTCATTCTAAAAGACTATGAAAAACCTTCGATCGCTCAGGTCGTGCGCAACCTCGTCATGGCACAAAGGTCGATCGCTCCATCAGATCACCATCGAGTAAATCACATACCCGCTCGTCAACCGATAGAGACAGCCATAACAAAAGAACTTCAACTGAAGAAGTCACACACAAGCTGATCAAGACGCTCTCTCCATTGAGTCGCTCGCCCATAATAACTGACTACAACTTTAGACAGCTGGCAACAACTAGCCAATGGCACAATAGTAATTAACGGAACAAGCGACCATAGTCCACAAAGGTATATCTCGTACCATGCCCAGAGGATCTCACCTATAAATACATGATGACCATCAACAAGAAAGGGATCCAATCTTTGAAACCACGAAGTGCTGCAGAATTCCATCCTTAACTAAATCTGGCCATGACATCGAGCTCGGCTTTGAAACAATGAAGACACTCTTCTTCTCAATCATACATCCATCTTCTTCCTATTCAAACTATACCATTCTCATGTATAATTCCTAGATTGAAATGTATAAATGAGGGTATATTGAGTGAATAGTGAGATGAATGAGAATAAGGACTGATGTACCTTGTAATCCTGATTATCTGAACGGAAATCGCCATCATAGTGGACGTAGGCCTAGTTAACTGCCGAACCACTCTAAATCTCATCCCTAATTATTTTATCTGTATTTTATGCTTTCTAATTACTTATTAAACACGACTTCATAACTTCCTTACCGTATCGGTGAAGTACAGTCTTAGTACCTTGGATGTTTGTGCCATTTTTGGTGTAAACATTATCGAAATTCCGGACAACATGGAGCTTTTCGCCGGCTGATTCTGAAATTGTAAATTTTTGGGCTAAAATTTGGATTTCAATCTCGTTCAGAAACAAAGGTGAGTGATTAAACCCACTCACACCTAACTAAAATATTTTTTTGTTAGTTAATTCAAATTTATGTTATGATATGATTTTTTTGTTTGTTATTTGATTGTTTAAACTACTTATTTGTATTAACCGGTATAGAAAGTAAAATTTAATTAATTGTTGTTATAAATTGTACAGTTAGAATTTAATTTCTAGTTTAAAAATCTCATACCCGATGGCTAGTACACTGATATTATATTGAACTGTTTAGATGTATTGATTCTGATGGATGCCTTGAAATTATATATTTAATATATTGATATGTAATTCATCTTGTTATCGATATTTGTTTATATATGTTATTGATTTTGTTGATTAATCCCGACCATTACCCTAGATGTTACAGGCATCAAATAAACCCGGGATTAATCATTAAAATGAATTAAGTACGTAGGTTGAAATGATAAATGCCTATGACCCTGATTTGGATTGAAGTGATATATATCCTTTCCCAAAATACTGAAATTAAATTTTAAGTATTACTTGGCCATGGGATAGAAAATTATATACGGACACCAGTTGGTTAAATAAAAATTGTTTTAACCTTGAATTTAGGAATATCGGTTTAAAGACAAAATAAATGATATTACTAATCGATTTTCTTTAAATTTGAACTTTGAGCTTTGAGGTTTTAAATTTTAAAGAATTCGTAAATGTGGATAACTGAAGTTAAAACTGAATTGAATATGAACTAAATTTATCGAAATTGAATTGCTTATCCATCTTTGATATTTACTTTAAATTAATTTGATTTATAGTAATTGAATTGTGAACTTGAGATTTTTATAAACGAATAATTCAAAGTGAGAATTGTAATTGAAATTAAATTATTGGAATCAAATTATTAAATCGAATTGTTTGAAATTGAACTGTTGAATCAAATTGAAATATAAATGGGAAGTCAAAGCCTTCTGAATTAAGAAATCGAAATTTATTCGAATTGATTTGAAAGTGACTAATTCCAGCTATAGTATTTTAAACCATTTTATAAACTATTTTATTTTTATAACAATTATTTTCTTTATAAACTATTTACCTTATAACTATTTTATTTTATTAATTATTTTAAATAAACCATTTTAATAATTAACCACTTATTTTATAAACTATTTTAATATTTTAACTATAGATTTTACTAATTTTGAAATTTTTATTATAAATACAAATTACTTATTTTCAAGCTATTTCAATTATATGTCTAAACTATTTTAAACATATTTTAACTATTTTAATATTCAAATTATTTTAAAGTTGGAATTATTTCCAGATTTTAAGTTTGGTTTTAAATGGAGATTTTAATATGAAAATATATCTTATTTTTAATATGAAGTGGTTTCGAAGAAAAATCAGATATTTTGATATGAATTATAAACCCCTTTGAAATGTAAATACGACTAGTGAACGTTTGGTTATTAAAGAGACCGGGATCGGATATTGTCATACTCTCTGCCAATGTCGAAAACCACTTTAACAACTTTGTGCGCGGTGGAGTTCCAGAATGAAGTATGATGGATTTGGAGGCGATTACTGGATTTAAAGAAAAAGAATGATGATGGATAGCCTTGACCTTCGGGTCATAATTAAAATGACTAAAACAGGAGCCATACCCAGGTTAATGTGAGCTAGCTCCTTTTAGCAGACATGCTTCTTCGATACCATATATTACTTTGTGATTGATTGGCGCCTTTGATTTTTGGGAGTATTGTCTGGGTTGGGCGGTAGTCGCGACTATGCGTCACTAGCCTGGGTCCACAATCCGGTAGAATCCTACTGATGGGTATTGCCTCGATGCCTTATCATATTTATCCTGATCAAGCCCCTTACAATTTTGATATAACGTTGTCGTATCACGGCGCATCCTTATCCATCGACGTACTGATGTGTTATATGCAAACTGTACGGCAATGGTATAAACGGTGCAAGGGCAGTAATGGTAATCCCTCTTACACTATTTTAATATTTTATATTTAACCATAGACACTATTATAATAGCGTATTTTATTATATAGTATCTAGTTTGATGGATCCTTAAGAGATGGAATTTCCCGTTACATCTCTTAAGTTATTACACTCATATTATCACATAAAATTGATTTGACTATTATGAGAATATTTTAGTTCTGATCCAAGCGTTTTTGTCTTTTCATTTATGCTCGGGTTAGCCTGAGTTTCAGTTATTGAAGACAACGTTATGAAGATGAAGATGGAGCTCAACATATGATTTATTATTATAACTCCGCTGTAAATATTGGTATGTTTATAATAGTTAACTCTGGTAATTGTTGTTAAATATGATCAAATGTACGTCTTTAACAGCTTCAAGAACTGTTATTTATTTATTAAATTTTGTCCTTCCGCTGTGAGATTCTGCGATTGTATTTATTCTTTCTTCTTTTCATATATTAATCCCAATAACTATTTGTATTTTAGATTCGTTTAGGTCGACATATAAGGATCATTGTTGATTTGAACAGTCAAAAATGCAGGTCGTTACACAACCTGTGCACCAAAAGATTTTGCAGCTCTAACACCAACTCTGTTTACAGTTTCATGAGATTAATTATAAATATATAGTCCAAAGACAATGAAATGTATCTGCTACTTATTCAAATACTTGCGGAGAATTCAGTCACTAAGCAGTTTGATGTATCCATCCCTAATCTCTTAGCATTCAGGTTGAAGCCACTAAAAATTAATTACTTTTATGATGATGTCTGCCTGAAACTTCGATCTCCACTGAAGCATGTCATCCCACATGTGCTTGGCTTTCTCGATATCATATTTCCTTGCTTTCAGAAACCTAAGTATATAAATGACTACATCAGTTACAAGCATATAATAAAGTATGTTAAACATGCCAAAACCCATCCATTTCAAACCTCCTTTCATACGCCACCAAATTCTAGCCAAATCACCATCATCTCCAAGCATTCACCGAAACGAGACCTTTCTTTCGGAGGTCTATACACAAAAAGCAACTGCATTGTTGTTGAT
This sequence comes from Allium sativum, assembly GCA_030737875.1. Taxonomy (NCBI): domain Eukaryota; kingdom Viridiplantae; phylum Streptophyta; class Magnoliopsida; order Asparagales; family Amaryllidaceae; genus Allium; species Allium sativum. Next base: position 228,159,114 of record CM060922.1, read on the forward strand.
GTATGTTAAAACATAAGTTCTATACAGAATAATTCAAAATATTACACAAAAATCTTCGTAGTTGAATTTATGAAATATTTTAAACTATGATATTACAACTTCTTTAATGTGATGTTTTAGGTTCTCTCAAGTTACTTTACTAATAACCTGAACCTGCACAATTCATATAAAAGTCAAGCACAGACAATGGAACTTGCAGAATGAATTAAACGTCAAAAAATAAATAAATAATGATTTTACTGGCATATCATCAGAAACTGATTTCATGTTCTTCGGTACATATAAGTGAATTCTTTGACTTCATTTGAGTATTTCTAATACATAAAATTAAATTTTAAAATGAATGTATTTATCAAGCTTATTTGAATGGCTAAACACTCCCACTATTTAGGCTTTTTATCCATGACAATGGTTAGTAGACCTATAGAATATCTGCCCTTGGAGTGCAGTGGAACCCTATAAAAATAACAAACAGCTTCCTAGTGCACCGGTTTGCAAAAGAATTGCAGACTGTATTCGTTTTTTGTGATAAATACGAACTGTCTTATATTCTAAATGCTTGCACACAACATTTGTATTTTGTTTTTATTTATATGAAATATTTATAGGAAATCTAATTATGCATAAGTTGCAAATTTTATAAAAAAATAGATTGAGTAAATAATTTTTGATTCTTATTGGAGAAAGGCTATCAAATCTTGAGCACTAAACCCATGCTGACTGAAAACTATGATAAGTGAAACTGGTGCAGGTAATCTGATTGTGTCTTCTATATTAAACCTTCCTTTTGGCATATATTGTAAAATGGTCCTCTTGCCTGATTTTCATTCCAATTTAGAATAATAACTTGGAATATTATAACAATAATCTATTTCCATGTTTAAAGAAGCAGCTTCCCTTTAATATTATCTTCATTAAAAAAATTCTTCAAATCATTAAGAAACAACATGACTGCATGATATTTGAAAACACTAAATAGCATGGGATCTCACAGATTGAGATAATAAAAAGAAATAACTCATTAAGAATGAAGGAATAATTAAAATATCTCAAAGATTAATATTGAAGGTACCATTATTTAAATGTAGTTTACATAGCAATGCTAAAAAACAGCTCATGCACTTGTATTGGTATTGAAAAAAGAATTACTGGATGTACAGTCCACAAACATATTATTAGCACGTAAATAGGACTCCATCATAGACACCTGTATGGTTATGCATTTTATACACAAAGTTTCATCAACCATATATTAACTGAAGTCGTTTATGGTTATTAAAGTTTCAAAAGAATTAAAGAAAAAATAATTTATTTATTTACCACTTATTCAAGAGACATTTTGTGCAATTGTTCTTCCTCCATTAATCTTGAATGTAAGCCTTTGCATTTCCCAATTTGCATAATTCTTTCAAAAGTGAACATAGGGTTGAAAGCAAGATCCTCTAATTTCCTACTTCGTGATATTGCAACAAAAGTTAAACCAAGACTTTCCCGATCGCCAATATTAATGATTGCTCAATCAAGTGCGAGTCCTTGACTTTTATGTATTGTTATTGCCCAACATAAGACCAAAGGTAATTGGATTCTCATACATGATGTACCAGAAGAAGTTTTCCAATGTACCGTTTGAGGAATCATTGGAATAATGTTTGTTACCTCACGAAATTGATTACCATGATAATTATCAAAATACATCATCACTGCTAGCGGTTGATCATCAAGAGAGCTTGATGAATGAGAATACACAATATCCACAACAGTACCCATTGCACCGCTGACTAACCCATTTTGCATTGAAAGATTTGACCGCAACATCACTCATGCACCTACTGAGAGATAAACATAATTTTTGAAACCTTTTGCATTATCAGAAGAAGCATTAGATGCTGTTTCACAATTATTTATTGAAGGAACACGTGCAATTGGTTTTCCAAGTTCAATTAGATGATTTTTGTTGTGTTCATTAGCTGCCGTCCTTGCTGGAAAAAGATAAATAGTGTTCTTAAAAGTTTCTTTTACTTCGCTTGATAGCCATGCCCAATCTCTTGTTTTGAATAGTTTCCAACCATCTAAAATAGACGCATCTCTACTTAATCTTTCTAAAGCCTGCCTTAAAGGTAGTTGTTTATCTACAGCTTGGCGGAATATATATGATAGTCTTACACACTTATTGAAACCTGAATATGTAACCCCTCCACGTTATTGCAAGAGATTTCCACCTTTATGATACAATGAACTATCACACACAGGAGGCAGTTGTCGCATATCACCAACTAAGACAACCGAAACACCACCGAACACGTTATTCACTGAAAAAATATCACGGCAACGTAAATCAAAATTTGCAATCATTATTCTACCAAGCATGTTATATTCGTCAATTATAATCAACTTGGTATCTTTAAATTCTTCTTGCATACGACGACATTGCTCTCCTGAAATTTCTTTATAGCATGACTTTCTTTCTGTAGAGATTGAAAGTTCATGATGGGTAGTACTGCCACCAATGTAGAATGCGGCCACTTCGGTTGGATCCATAATGCTAACCGCTTTACTACTTCCAAAATGAGTACTAATTGTACAAAAATGGCGTTTATAAGAGTTGATTTTCCTGTACCAGCTCCACCACGTATGATCATTCGAATTGACTTTCCTTGTGATATAGTTTTATATACTATATCATGTGCAATTCGTTGATCGTTTGATAACATATCTGAAGGAATGTTAGTATAATTGTTCATAGTTTCATTTGTATATTCAGTAGTTGAATGCAAACTGATATGTATAAAATTACGTTCAACATCTATATTAGGATACCGTTGAAGCGATTTATTCCAATTATGCGAGGTGTCAAAATTTCGTAAACCAATTTCTATCTCTCCTCCATCAACAAATATATGTTCCATCGATGCTACAATCATCCATTCCTCTTGCTGATTTTGTTCATTATCATTTGTAATACAATCATCAACTTCAAACTCGTCTTCAATAGCATTTGGAAATGCATCAGGTTGAATTAAACCCGAATCAACATATCTTTCAGACCATTTCTCGAAGCATCCTCTTGTTTCATTTAGATTTCAATAGTGATGATGCAATTAGCACCTATATGTAATAATTAGCAGTAAGAGTAATAACCCAGAATTGTGTAACTATTTTGAATTATAAAACACGAATATCGTGTGACATACAAGTAAAAATATATGATGTTTTGAGAAGAATTCAAAAAAAGTAGAAGAGCTGAATTAACAAAGAATATAAATGCAGTAAATAACGAATACCTGTTGTTTGTAGAAAAGTTCCCATTTATCGCTAAGTGGATGTTTATCTACCAAAGAATCATATATGAATCGATAGAATTAATCAAATAATAATTTAGTTATGAAAACCCTGGTCGGTCGGTCGCACGTAATTAGACTCGGTCGTTCATAATCCCGGTCGCTCATTCTTTCGAACAAGGGGAGTCGGTCATCTTCTCATCAATAGCAGATCGGTCGCATGACCAAGACACAAGTTTCATTGAACATGTTCCGAGTCGTTCTTCCTCTTGCATCAACAAGCATCCAGTCGGTCTCATAGGAGCTCAATCCTTCAGACCATTTTTCAAGCAGGGTCGGTCATAATAGACAATATCTCTGGTCGTCCTTTTCCTCACAAGGCTCCTGATCGCTTTTCCTTCCAAGTAAAGTGGGAGGTTCCTTTCTTGCTATCACCCTGGTTGGTTCCGCCATTCATGGAGTCCTGATCGTTCTGCTCTGGATCTAAGCCTTTGGGTCGTCCTGATATCACATAACAGCCGGTCAATCTTATCTCCATGCTAGCCTGGTCGCTCCAACCTATCATAGCTGGTCGATCTTATCTCCATGCTAGCCTGGTCGCTCCAACCTGCTTCGAAGCCTCAGGGTTTGTCCGCCTTATGTCAAAGACCTTTGGTCGGTCTGCTCTGCACCAAAGCTTCCAGGTCGTCAAAATAGGTTTTGGATCGATCAAAGCTGATCTAGTTGGTACAAAAGCATGCCAGCTGGTAATAGAAAGCAGTGGCATTTCCGTAAATACTCAAAATACCGACCCATAACCTAAAAGTCATATTTCAGCCATTTCGTCACCTATAAATAGGGAATCACTTCCATCATTTGGGGGGGGGGAGGTTTGGGAAGAGCAACAAGGTGCTGCCGAATTGTTCTTTGACTCTTTCCAAACATTCCAACATCCATCCTTCATCATTCACCGAAGACTTGTCAAGCTTGTGGCCATGGCTTCCATAGAAGAAGAAGCATAAGTGTTTCATGAGAGAAAGGATTAATCGCAAAAGCTCCGTCATCAAAGAGTTCTTCGCTGTCCTTTCAAATTTTCGATCATTCTCAATAAGTGTGAAGATGAATGTATATCAAAAGGAGCTTCTACGAATGTATGAGTGAACAAATATTGTAAAACTCTTGGTGAATAATAAAATTCTCTCTTCAGAGTGGACGTAGACCCCAATAAGGGTCGAACCACTATAAATTCTTGTCTTCTTTTTATATTTCAATGTTTTCAGATCCTAGAAATGGCTTCACACAATTGTAAAGGTATTCTTACACCTTGCCTCTGAAAAGGTGATGTGCTTTCTAAGCATCTCGCCTCCGATTAGATGACGTGTCAAGCAATACTTCGGTTGTTTTTCCAAATTTTGGTTTAACAATTAGGCGCCCACCGTGGGGCCAGATCTACTTTCTGACATCAAATATATTGCGAAGATCTTAAAGTCTTTAAGCCCAGTCTCAAAATAGATCGTTCGAATCTACAACTTGGACCTTCTGACGAACACTCCTCAAAGTTCAAGCTACTTTATGAAATAATGCCGCCAAAAGCAAATAAGGAAGTAAGGGCTAGAGCATCTAATGAGGGAAATCGAGAGGAAACCCCCGCGGTTAACCGGTTTGAAGTAGGTGAAACATCGAATGGAGGCGTGAATGTCACAAGAGATGAGCTTGATCAAGCCGTCGCTGGACTGACACAACAACATGAGATAGCTAACAAAGCCATCTTGGCAAGGCTAGATTCACTCTTTGCTCTTCAAGACGCTACGGCAAAGGTAGCTTCAAAGCCTGTTCATGCAGAAGATGTCGGTTCCTCCTCTTCTAGTCCTAATCGAGAAAAATCTTTCCAAGAGATCTCTAATCTTGATAAAGGAAAACTTGAGAATTCAAAGCAAGCTGATTAGAACCGTAATGCGGGGATTACTTATCGTCAAGTTGCTAATTCTGCCAAAGGGGCACTTTCCAATGAAGAAAGGCCAGGACCCCGGAGTCGCAACCGTGATGGTTTGCTTAAGCAAGCTTCCGGTCGAGACAAAAGCGTCCGCCCCGCAGACAGCCTCCACGAGAAGGATCATCTCTGGAAAATGGTCTGACAGATTATGAAAGAAAGAAAATATCGAGACGATAATGAGGCTGAGTAGGAGTTCGCGCCATCAAAAACCCCTCTCACTGAAAGAATCAAAAAGGCAACTTTCCCACGGAAATTCAAGCCACCTACAATCCAAGCCTACAATGGGACAGGCGACCCCAATGTGTTTTTGTTTCGATACGACCAACACATGGATGGGGCCCAAGCAACCGACGAGCTTAAGTGTTTGTACTTCCCAGTGTACTTGGAAGGGGTAGCATCAATATGGTTCAATAAATTGCCTCCCAGGTCTATTGATAATTTTTTCACACTAGCAAGATGCTTCCAAGACCAGTTCCGCCTCCAGACAATGAAGGTTAGAGATATTATGTCCCTCAATGAGTTGGAACAAGCCCCGGGTGAAACGATTAGATCTTTTCTGAAGCGTTTTAATGCTACCGCTGCCGAAGTGGGGACCCATGAGCCAAGGCTAATTTTAATGGCTTTAAAGGGGTGCATAGATAAACAATCTGAATTTGGAAGGTGGCTAAAGAGAAAGAAGCCCAATACATTAGAGAAATTCTATGACAAAGCTGAGGAATACATGTGTCTTGAAGATGATCCCATTTATTCTGTTGGCAATGTCAAAACTAATGTAGTTCCGGAGAGGAAGGAAGTTTCTACAAAAACCAATCAAGGAAATTTAGGAGGGGGCAAAAAAGAGGAAACGGTAATGATGCTAGGAACGACAAGGATTCCAAAAAGCGACGCTTCTTCAAGCCAACAGACCTTACTCCGTTGAATGATACAATTGAGCATATATATGTAGCAGCTAAGGAAACGGAGGAATATCCGAACCCAAAGCCAATAAAGGTGTCCGAAGAAGCTGCAAATTCAGGACGGTTCTGTCGATTTCATAATCGACCGGGTCATGACACGAATGAGTGTCAGTACTTGAGGAATCTGATTGAAGAATTGATAAGAAAAAACCGTTTTCAGGAGTATGTGAAGCGTTCATCAGATACTGAGCCTACTTAGGGGTAGCAAGCTCATCCAAGTCAAGACGGAAGAACATTTGCAAACGGTTCTCGACCTATTATCAATACGATTAGTGGTGGACCTCATCCTACAGGAGATACCTGGGAGGACATTGTCAAGTATACAAATGAACTAAGTTGTGCTTCAGAAGAAGATGGATTCGAAGTTTGCACTAACTCTCTTCGTTGGAAATTTCCAAAAACATCCTGGGAAGATGTGGTATTCCGAGATCGGGATTCTAATGGAACGCTGACTCCAACTATTGATCCAATGGTGATCACTATTGGCTTAGGTCCATCAATAGTAAAGAAGGTACTGATTGATAATGGGGCGTCTGTAAATGTCCTGTTTTACAATACTTTCTCTAAGATGGGGTTGTCTATGGATAATGTGCGAGCAAGTAAAAATAAAATACACGGTTTCACTGGTGTACCAACTCAGCCTGTTGGTGTGGTCGATCTCCTCGTAGAGCTTGGTGAGGGGAAGAAGCAAGTTTCCATGATGCATCCTTTTGTTATAATAGACTCACTTTCAGGGTATAATGCATTTTTGGGAAGGCCAACACTAGCTGCTTTCAGGATAGTTCTTGCTCCATGGTGCTTGATGATGAAGTTCCCAACTGCAAACGGAGTGGAAGTAATCAAAGGAGATCCTCAAGAGTCAAGAGATTGCTATATCGCAGAATTGATTGAAGCTCAGAAGTATGAAATCAAGAAGGATGTGGAGACTCCTCTCTGCATCCGTGAAGCCCCCTTATAGCAATTAATGACCTCCCCCTGTGCTGGAAAATACGACGACAAGCAAGAAGATATGGATCCGCGAAAAACCAGTGCAGGGGATGAAAGGGCAGCACCAGCTGAGGCTACCATTTCTATACAGGTCCATGATAATGATCCAAATAAGGTGGGGAAGATAGGCTCTCAGTTGGATCCTTTGCTGCAAAAGGAATTGATTGTTTTTCTAAAGGCGAATTTGGATGTCTTTGCTTGGAACCACTCAGATATGTGCGGAATATCTCTGGAAGTGATGGTGCATAAGCTGAATATTGATCCTAGCATACATCCTGTGAAACAGAAAAGATAGATGCAAGGCCCTGAAAGATCTAAGGCTTTGAAGGATGAGGTGGATAGGCTATTGAAGAATAATTTCATTCGTGAATCCACCTATCCTAATTGGGTGTCTAATCCCGTTCTTGTGAAAAAGTCAAACGGTAAGTGGCGGGTGTGTGTTGATTATTATGATCTAAACAAAGCGTACCTGAAAGACAGTTTCCCCCTACCTCGAATTGATCAGCTTGTTGATGCAACGGCGGGGCATGAACTATTGTCTTTCATGGATGCGTACTCAGGCTACAATCAGATCATGATGCACGAGCCAGACCAGGATAGTACTATATTCATAACTGATTGTGGGTTGTATTGTTATAAGGTAATGCCGTTTGGTTTGGAAAATGCAAGTGCCATATGTCAACGCCTGGTAAATTCAATGTTCAAAGGGCAAATTGGAAAGACCATGGAAGTCTACGTTGATGATATGTTGGTGAAATCCAAGGAAGCAAAAAGTCATATGGAAAACCTTGACGAGATGTTTCAAATCCTAAGGAAATACGGCATGAAGTTGAATCCACTCAAATGTTCATTTGGTGTAGCTTCAGGGAAGTTCCTTGGCTTCATGGTAAATGCTCGGGGCATTGAAGCAAACCCAGCACAGGTGGTTGCCTTGCGCGAAATGCAAGCTCCGCAGACTAAAAAGGAACTCCAAAGCTTGAATGGCAAGGTAGCAGCTTTAAGCTGTTTCATTTCAAAGGCGATGGACAGGTGTATTCCCCTCTTTGATGCATTGAAAAAGGAAAGAAAGAGTTTCCAGTGGACTCCTGAGTGCCAGCATGCATTTGAGGGTCTTATCAAGCACATGGAATCACCTCCGATGCTGTCAAAACCAAAGGATGGAGAAAGCCTGTTCCTATATCTTGCAGTATCATCCCATGCTCTAAGCGCAGCCCTCATCAGGGAAGAAGATAAAGTTCAGTGGCCAGTATACTACATTAGTAAAAAATTGATCGGGGTGGAGATGAATTATCCGAAGATAGAAAAGCTTGAATATGCTTTGCTTGTCGCATCACAGAAGCTCAGGCCTTATTTCCAATCTCATTCTATTAAGGTCCTTACATATCAACCATTGAAACAAGTGTTGTTCCGTCCAGAAACCTCGGGAAGATTACTAAAGTGGAATGTTGAGCTCAGTCAATATGATATCACTTATCACCCCAAGAAAGCGATAAATGGGCAAGCTCTAGCTGATTTTATTGCCGAGTTCACTAATAGAGGAGAGGTAATGGAAGAAACCAATGAATTAATCGCCAGATGGAAGCTTTTTGTTGATGGTGCTAAGAATGAATACTGTGTAGGGGCAGGGATAGTGTTCGAAACTCCAGAGAGACGACAGATATGTTGTGCTCTGCGGTTGGAATTCCTCGTTACCAACAACGAGGCCGAGTATGAAGCTTTGCTTGGAGGATTGAGAGTTGCGGAAGAATTGAGCCTGAAAAGTTTGTTAATCTTCAGCAATTCACAGTTGATGGTTTCCCAGATCAAAGGTGAATTTCAGACCAAGATGGGAAAGCTCCCGACGTATCTACGCAAAGTTAAAGAGTTCCTTGACAATCTGGAGTATTATTCTATTTCCCATATCCCTAGAGGAGAAAATTGGAAAGCCGATTCTTTATCAAAGCTGGCTAGTACCGGAGATCCTAAAATCTTCGATCTAGTTCCTGTTGAAGTTTTATCTAGTTCTAGTATTGAAGAACCTGATGTAGATTGGGTCATGGAGACAACCGACGAGCCAGACTCGTGGATGACCCCCATCAAGAACTATATACTCCATGGAACACTTCTTGAAAATTCGAAGAGTCGCAAGTAGTTGCTCTGAAAGTCTCGTTTGTATCTCGTCCAAGATGGTCGCTTATATAGAAGAGGATTTTCAACACCTTTGCTACGATGTGTAACAAAGGAAGAATCCAAAGCAATCCTAGCAGAATTACATGAAGGAGATTGTGGAGGGCGTGTAGGTGGACAAACTCTTGCCAAAAAAGTTCTTCGATATGGCTACTTTTGGCCTGATGTAAATCTCGACTCTATGATCTTCGCTAAAAGATGTGAGCGATGCCAGAAATTCGCAAAAATTCCGAGAGCTCCATCGACTGAGTTGACACAAATGTTGAGTCCTTGGCCATTTTCCGTCTGGGGCATAGACTTGATTGGAGTATTACCTACTGCAAAATCCAGCTTCAAGTATGCCATAGTTGATGTGGACTACTTTACTAAATGGCCTGAAGCTGAACCACTGGCAACCATCACATCAAGAAAGGTGATCAATTTTGTTTTGAAAAATATCATATGCAGATTTGGAATCCCGCAGAAGATTATCACCGACAATGGCACGCAATTTGAAAGTGATGAGTTCAGGGACTTTTGCGACAAATATCATATTCAGAAAAGTTTTGCGGCCATCCGCAGGCCAACGGGCAAGTCGAGGCAGTCAACAAAATCCTGAAATCCATTAAGAAGCGTCTTGAGAAAGCTAAAGGTAACTGGATTGAAGAACTGCCACTTGCGCTATGGGCTTATCATACGACTCATAAAACTGCAACAGGGCACACTCCATTCTCTTTGGCATTTGTTTTGGAAGCAATGATACCTGTGGAGTTAGAGGTTCCTACTCACCGCAGAATTCACTTTAACCAAAAAGAGAATGAAAAGCTGCAACTTGAAGCCCTTGATTTACTCGAAGAAAAAAGGGTTGAGACAGAGATTAGAATAGTCGCCCATCAAAGGATAATTGCCCGGCACTTCAATCAAAAGGTCAGGCATAGAACATTCGAAGAGGGAGACTTAGTGTTAAAAAAGATCATGACCGCAACAGGAGTCTTTGGCCCCAATTGGGAAAGTCCATTTGTCATCGACCAAAAGCTCCTCGATGGTACCTTTAAACTCAAGACTACAGACATAGTGGAACTCCCAAGGGCCTAGAACAGTGATCACCTCCGTCGTTATTTCAAATGACTTTTTAACTCATATTCCTTTGTATTCTTCTATGAATATAGTAGATACTTTATATGAGATTACATGAATACGAATAAAACAGTTCTTTTGATTCCTCTCTAAATTGTACATTTGCATACCTTTGATTATATATTCAAAGATGCAAAGTTATGATTTCTGATTACAGGACATAATAAATCCGCTGGCTCATTATCCGATGAAAGCCCGGTGTTAGTTCATAGCATATTCTAAAAGGACAAATTGCGTACATGGATTCATAAAGCACCGCCCGTTAAAATACGGGGGTATGAAATGTCCCCATAAGATAAAAAGAAGAACAAAACACCAAGGCCAACCAGCAGGAAAAACCAAAGGAATAAAACCAAGAAACCTCGCTATAATTCCACCAAAGGAGTATCATCCGAAAGGATCGACCTAGGGTTATGGTTTTACTACCAAGACATCTTGATCAATTCTAATGTCCAATAAAATCAATACCTACTACGTGGAACTAGGCAGACACAAATTTAACCCAAAACCTCTCCGGGGGTGCTCAGTCAAATAACTTAAAGTCAGAAAAATCTGACCACGTTATTGCCAAACTGAGTTTTTAACCCAAAACCTCTCCGGGGGTGCTCAGTCAAATAACTTAATGTCAGAAAAATTTAACCACGTTATTGCCAAACTGAGTTTTTAACCCAAAAACTCTCCGGGGGTGCTCAGTCAAATAACTTAAAGTCAGAAAAATCTGACCACGTTATTGCCAAATTGAGTATTTAACCCAAAACCTCTCCGGGAGTGCTCAGTCAAAAAACTTAAAGTCAGAAAAATCTGACCACGCTATTGCCAAACCGAGTTTTTAACCCAAAACCTCTCCGGGGGTGCTCAGTCAAATAACTTAAAGTCAGGAAAAATCTAACCATGTTATTGTCAAACTGAGTCATTAACCTAAAACCTCTCCAGGAGCACTCAATCGACTATTAAAGTCGGTAAAAATATGAACAAACAAAGTCACAAATTGGGTAAAAGCTCTCTTCATGAGGCGTTCACTTATTCTACAATATCTGGTCCTCCCAAATACAGAGAATATCTGATTAAAGTTAACGCAACTGTTCGCGTAGCATTGGGCCCACCCATTTTTGAAAACAGTTGCCCAGGAAAAAGCCTTCATCAGAGGCATTCATTCATACAATATCTAGTCCGTCCGGATACCAAAAATAATGGATGTTAATCAATATCTAACAAGTAGGTAAAATGTGTGAAGTGCATGTGTAATGTGCAAACAAGAAAGCCAGAAGAATAAGGCATAACACATAGGCACATCACATACACATACCAAAACGAAACCACCAACATCATAAGTACATCCATAGAGTACTAACAAAAAACAGTCTAGAAGTTGAAGGCGAGGGCTGGCACTCGCTTACTACAAACCAGTCTAGATTAAAAGTTCAGAAAATAAAGATCATTAAACAAAGAGTGGTACACAATCGGGTGCTTCCTAGGCCTCCCGACCTTCCTCTTCGCTGGGACAGAACCTGAAGGAGAAGCACCAGAGGCAGGCCTCTTGTCACAGGGACCCGCTAGTTCAATATCGCCTTTTGGGAAAGCAGCAATGATGGTATCCCGAGCTCGTAAAGCTTGAATCAGTTTCATCTTGTCCTCTTCCAAGACGGCAATTCGCTCAAGGTTTTCCCTGTGAAGTCTATCCAAATCTCCATCCAATATGTATTAATCTTGAAGTTTCTGAGCAGTCTGATCCTTCAGCATAACCATTTGTCTATTAAACTGCTCCAAAGCATCCTCCATTCGGCTCAGTAATCTAGATTTAACAACGATCATATCACTAGACATAATCTGATGATCAGAAGAAAAGACACCCACATTGGAAGTAACTCCTTGTAAATTCCAATCGGGAAGGCGTCCAGCAAGTCTAGCGTTACATACTCCTGGGGAGTAACGGGGCCTGTTTATAACAGCCTGGAGTTCAGGATAAGATGGCCGAATAAGTGGAGGGGTGTTCACGGAAGGCTGGACAGTCGTTTTGGCATCCCTATCGAAGTATTTATTTACAAACTCCTCCCGAGACATGTCCATCCTGCACAAGGATTTCACAAACTTTTGGTCAACAATCAATTTCAAGTGGCGTCGGTTCTGAAAACTAAACTGGTCAGTCGTGCTTGGCTAAACAGGGTAGGTCGGTCTCATAACTACTCTGATCTAGTTGGTCGGTTACATATGATAAAGTTGGTTGGTACGGATCGCACAGAGTAGTTCAAACCGACCCGACCTAATAAAACTCGGGTATATACGACCGAAACCAGGTCGTGTATAACGACCGCACCTAGTTGTGCATAACGACCAGGCCTGGTCGTATAAAATTGACCCAAGCTGATTGCATTCGAACACAGTTCAAGTCTGTTCGACTAGGATCAAGTAAAGAAAACGTATGCAGATAATACAGAAGGACACAACGGGATTTACAACACAGACATTCAATCAAATGTCTTATATGCATCAATGTCTTATATGCATCAATGTCTCAAATAAAGTGTTAAAGATAAATGCAAACCACGGAGATAAAAATTTGAAAGAAAATCGCCTTCAATTGAAAAAAAATACCCCAAGTGTCAAGAGATAGCTCCAATAGGACTAGAAGATGATCGGATTTTTCCATGGGGATCGAGCGCAACTGTCGGATTTGAAAGCGGTGGATGATCTAGTGTGATTAAAGCTTGAAAAAAAAATCAGTTGTAAGCGACGCCTTGAGGATCTTCAGTGCGAGTGAGAATGAATTACCGCCACGGAAGCTTTTTTCTGAAAAACCTAAGGGAAATGATGAAACAGAATTCGGATGGGTACATTAAAAGGGGGAATATGAAAGGACTGATTTAACCCAGTTGACTCGGGATGATCGACCGACTGTAACAATTTGTGGGAGAACCGACCCAACCAGCATTGAGCTTAATTAAAGTATAAAATTTGACTAAATCTTTTGATTGGTATTACGTTTATTATTTCGAAGCCTGTAAATTCTTCACGAGATCATAACTTACAAACTTCGAGGGGCAAATGTTTATCTACCAAAGCATCATATATGAATCGATAGAATTAATCAAATAATAATTTAGTTATGAAAACCCTGGTCGGTCGGTCGCACGTAATTAGACTCAGTCATTCATAATCCCGGTTGCTCATTCGTTCGAACAAGGGGAGTCGGTCATCTTCTCATCAATAGCAGGTCGGTCGCATGACCAAGACACAAGTTTCATTGAACATGTTCCGAGTCATTCTTCCTCTTGCATCAACAAGCATCTGGTCGATATCATAAGAGCTCCTAGTCAGTCGAAATCCTTCAGACCATTTTCCAAGAAGGGTCGGTCATAATGGACAATATCTCTGGTCGTCCTTTTCCTCACAAGGCTCCTGGTCGCTTTTCCTTCCAAGTAAAGTGGGCGGTTCCTTTCTTGCTATCACCCTGGTTGGTTCCTCCATTCATGGAGTCCTGATCGTTCTGCTCTGGATCTAAGCCTTTGGGTCGTCCTGATATCACATAACAGCCGGTCGATCTTATCTCCATGCTAGCCTGGTCGCTCCAACCTATCATAGCTGGTCGATCTTATCTCCATGCTAGCCTGGTCGCTCCAACCTGCTTCGAAGCCTCAGGGTCAGTCCACCTTATATCAAAGACCCTTGGTCGGTCTGCTCTGCACCAAAGCTTCCAGGTCATCAAAATAGGTTTTGGATCGATCAAAGCTGATCTGGTTGGTACAAAAGCATGCCAGCTGGTAACAGAAAGCAGTGGCATTTCCGTAAATACTCAAAATACCGACCCATAACCTGAAAGTCATATTTCAGCCATTTCGTCACCTATAAATAGGGAATCACTTCCATCATTTTGGGGGGAGGGATTTTTGGGAAGAGCAACAAGGTGCTGCCGAATTGTTCTTTGACTCTTTCCAAACATTCCAACATCCATCCTTCATCATTCACCGAAGACTTGTCAAGCTTGTGGTCATGGCTTCCATAGAAGAAGAAGCATAAGTGTTTCATGAGAGAAAGGATTAATCGCAAAAGCTCCGTCATCAAAGAGTTCTTCGCTGTCCTTTCAAGTTTTCGATCATTCTCAATAAGTGTGAAGATTAATGTATATCAAAAAAAGCTTCTACGAATGTATGAGTGAACAAATATTGTAAAACTCTTGGTGAATAATAAAATTCTCTCTTCAGAGTGGACGTAGACCCCAATAAGGGTTGAACCACTATAAATTTTTGTCTTCTTTTTATATTTCGATGTTTTCAGATCTTAGAAATGGCTTCACACAACTGTAAAGGTATTCTTACACCTTGCCTCTAAAAAGGTGACGTTCTTTCTAAGCATCTCGCCTCCGATTAGGTGACGGGTCAAGCAATACTTCAGTTGTTTTGCCAAATTTTGGTTTAGCAGTGGAGAAATTTTACTACTTAGATCTGGTATAATTCGAAACACCACCTCAGTTTGAAACTTGTTCCAACTTTTATTATAGTAGCGATAGTTTTTTACCATATCAAAAAGTGAAAGATTTTCAAATTCGCTTGGCCGATCCATATACCTTGCATAAAAATTGAATCCGATTTGATTATATCTTCATCTGTTGCACCATTTCGACATCGTATAATTGTTGATAACATGCTTTTCTCACTTATTGTAAGTTGCACTATGGTTCTAGATGAATGTATAAGTGGGTAAGACATCAAAAGATGACATACCTCTTGTGCAGAAATATCTCGTTCTAATACACATTTAAGTAAAAGATTTTTAATTGCAGACGTAGAAGTTTGACATGGTCAATGAATATTTTCGACTATTGCTCTGAATGTATCTATGAAGGTCTTTGATACTAGCTCTGCTTTTGCTGCAAATTTTCCAAAATAATTTATCACTGCATGAACAGATAGGACCGGAGACCAATCAATGTTCGCACGCCAAACTTTAAGGACTTTCCTGTTATGTAAACAAACAAAAGGATCATTCGGTTTTGATTTAAACTAGAAAATTTACTATGTGGAGGATCTTCTACAATTTGAGATGGTGGCAACACATCAAATGTGTATTTAAAGCGACATATCATTTGTTTGGTTGTTTTATGTAATCATAAACATTGATTTCCACACCTGGAATGATGCATAAACCAAGTTATCAAGTTTGTGTAGTCATCATCATCGATATCTAAATTTGCATCAAGCAGAACAACTCTTGCACAAGGATGTTCTTGCTCACGTAAAGGTTCTAACATATGAGGGTTTGTTGTGAAAACAACATGATGCTTGAATGTTTTCTCATCATTCTCGGACAAAGGCGTATCATTCAAATTAATATGAAGCATTTTAGATGTTTTGTTTTTCTGCACCTGACAAAAACCATGCACACACACAAAAATGATACCATACTTGTTTCCTCACTTGCATAAACAAAAATAGCTTTAAAAAGTAATTACAAATTTCTCTTTTCACAATACTAACCACATATAGGAGTATCTAATGTAAATCCAATGTCAAAAGTGTTGGAATGCAAAAATCTATATATGGTAATAATAACTTGCAAATTACATATTTCTACACATCTTAAAACCATTGCAATGTAAATAGTTGCTTATGAATTAAGATGGCATGCTATTCGTAAGTTATATCTTATCAAACTTATTGACCAACAACATCGTTTTCCATATTTTATGTTCCCTGATAAAATGTTAAATAGTATATTTTACTATTACTAGAAAACGATAAATAATTGCTCAGTTGGTGTTAAATGATGATAGCTATAGTGCATACAAGTGACTATCAACGACATATACCACTGTCGATAATTAACAAAAAAAAGGAGCAAACATGACCATGTATATCTTCATTTTCTTATCATGATAGCTGTACGTCTAAATGATGGCATGACCATGTCTAAATGATGATAGCTGTATTCAATTTTCTTATCATACCCAACTGAAAGGTTAAAAGCTTCAAAACACTCATAACGTAATTTGCGGTATACCTCTACCTTAAACTACTATTTAACAACCCATGACCAGGTATATCTTGATTTGCATTTACTACAAAAACATAAGTCGCATAACCTACTGGTTTATAACAATGCTGCTACAATCCTACCATAAAACCGAACAACCAAGTGACCATTTTGTCCTGAATATGTATACATCAAAAGAAAACATAAATCTACTATATGTTAGTGTTCGCTACAACGGATTTTCTATCGAATTAGAAAACCATCGCACGAATATTTGAAATAACCGCAAGTGCACGGCGTACTATTGTAATACGTAGTGAGTGCGAGTCGATCCACAGGGAAAGAAGTGATTTCAATTTTATTCAATCGAATTAAACCAAACTTTGAATTGTTCTAATAAAAACTATGAAACTAGAAACTAAGTTGAGAGCTAAATATGAAATTAGAGAGTAATTTAGAGGTAAATCCGCTCTTATATTTATGTAAGTTGTTAAACATACAATGTATGATCTCAATAAGTGATATAAATGCAACATTTAAACCACTTATGATTCTCATGAAAATGAAACTAAAGCAAAACTATTCTAAGTATGGTCTATGAACTATTGGTTAGAACTATAGACCATCAAATTTTATTCATACTTTCATTTCAAAATCAATAATCACTTAGCAAATATTGATGTAACTTGTGTTTATATTGAATAAGCATAGATCATTTGCAAATGCAACATGACCTATCAAACCCGTATGTATAAACTCACAACAATATTCACTAACATGAAGCACATATTAAAGATCACAAATCATACACATGTTGAACTTACACAAAGTTAGAGAGCATCATTACCCCTAAATCAAGGGATTAGCCACTCACATGTGTTGTAATATCAACACATGCAAGTTTCAACATTAGAAAATTAAGCAAAATGAAAGAAAAACTAAGTAAAACAAGAAGAGAACTAAACTAAGAACATAAAGTAAATCTAAGTTATGAGCATGAAAGTAAATCTAAGCTATGGACATGAATGTAAAGAGCATAGAAATTAAATTACATTAAAGCAAAGAAGTTACATAAAGAAAATGGCTAAGTAGCCATTAAAATAAAAGAGAGCTATGAACTAAACTAAACTACTAAATGATAAAAAAAGATGGATAAATGAACATAAAGGGGATATATATACAAGATCACAAACCCTAAAACCCTAATCACTCATAATGGGAAATCCCCAAAATTGCCCTTCATGAAGCTTCTAATCCTCTCTTAGCCACTAATGAGTCATGTAGGATGCAGGAGGCCTTTTGTCTCATTCAATTAGTCTTTAATAAGAAGCTTAAGAGAACGAGGTTAATTTGAGAGGTGGGGTCCTCCATAGTCATGCATGAGAATTATTTCCTCTTCATTCCTTTGTATGCATGCATTTGTGCTCCAAATCTTCATGTGTATGCATTATTTGTGCTCCAAAATTCCTATTAGAGACAATAACAAAGAACAAGTAAATGCAATCACAAAATAAAACATGCATAAGTGATCAATTTTTCCCAAAATGAGTGATGATTTTGAAAATATTTAAAATATGGTTTGATCGTATAAAACACCCAAAAATGTTCATTTATTTATTTAACAAGAATAAATATGTGAATATAAATGTGCAATTTTACGTGCACATCAAATACCCCACACTTATCTTTTTATTCGCCCTCGAATAAAGTAAAAAAACTAAGATAAATCCGTTTTCGTAGGGAGCACGATTGCATTGAGCGTATGCAACAAGCCGTTAAACCTCTGGATGTCCCTAGTAGGACGAGTGTTGTCTCGTAAGGGTTTTCATTGGATACTACCCACAAAATCCAAAAGTTAAATGCAAAAAATATTTACAAAAATGCTAGATTCGAAAATATTCACAAGATGAATGCAAGATTATTTACAAATGGGTAATTTACTTTTAAATTTTACACGAAGGAGTTAACACAAGTTTGGGTCATCACTATGAAATTTAAATCCGATTCTAATCAAAACTTCAAACAAAAGTCAGTTATCGCTATGAACTCCTCCAGCTTGGCCAGTTGTTTTGGTAAAAACACGGTGCAAATATGAAATGAATTCTGTAATCGATATCAACAATCGTAAGATGGCATCATTAATTACTTTTGGTTAGCAAGTTAGGTCAAATAAGTGAAGAGTGTGCTTGGATTTCAAGTGCTAACTCTCTCTTTATTACAAAATATTTACATTATTATTATTTACAAATACCTAGGTATACCACCCCTACACTGCACTACAACTTACGTGAGGGTCAGTAATCCTAAGGTGTCCAACTCATAAAATGAGACCAAGATATACCGACGCTGACTTTGTCAACAAGGTGCCGGATAGAGCTTGGCGGGTTTGCACACCAACGCCAGATGTACCAGCAATGTTGGATACCCTTGGATTATTATATCTATATACATTCCTTTTTTTTAAGAGAGAGAGATTAGCGAGAATATCTTAGCACAACTTCACTTAAACGATCTAAAATGTTAACGTAAGTAATCTAAATCAACCATTCATTCAATCGGATTACAATTTAAAAAACACTTCATACTCATCACCTATGAATTTCCCTATATACCGGTTACACTAAATTTGCTCATAATTCAAACTTTTCTTTCGTTATCAGTCAAGAGAAGTAAAATTTCAAATATTTTAATCGTACGACCAAAACCGTATATCAACTTCATCGTGCCCATTAAAAGTAAACTAAAATGCACTTTTTTTTTAAGAATTTTGTTTTGGGATGAAAAAGGAAAAGAAAGTTGAAATCTATGCAAAAACAAATAAATATAAAACTCCCCCACACTTGATTTTGACTGTGTCACCACAGTTAACCCAAGTGGAAGGAAAAAAGAACAGAAAAGAAAAATTTGAAAATATATGCAATATTTACAAGAGAGAGAAAAAAAATATTTACAGTATATCAGAAAATATATTGACAAGAAGTAAATGAAATGTTCTTCTAAAGACTGGTTCATTTGTCTCTTTAAGTATGAGAGACACAGCTCAAGCTCGAAAAACCAAATCATAAAAACTTTCGAAGTTAGACGTGGATTTGGAAAAACAAATGTCGTTTTATTAAATATCGGATGCGTTTGTTTGTTTTCGATGGTTTCTGCATTAGATTGAATAAATGGTTGAATTTCATGATTAAATTCACCATTTTGAATTTCAAATTTTTCATTGAAATTTTTTTCAAAAATATTGATTTCAAAATCCAAATGGTGATTCAAATCTACATTTTTACAATTCAACTCATCTTCGAAAAGACCAAAAAAATTGTGTTCATTAAATTCGTCTTCCTTTAGTGAAATATCAACAACTTCAATGCATGTATTATTTTCAAATTCCAAAGTTGTTGTTTTCAAATTTTCAGAAAAAGGAAGATCAAATTTTAAACTTTGTTCCACTCTCTCAAAAGAATTGAAATTAAACTCAATTACCGTATTATTAACAACGTCGCTAAGATCATCATTTTCTACTTCGAAAGTTGTTATTTCAAAATCATAAATTGTCGGAAAAGGTGGATTATCGTTCAAATCGCCACATGTTGAAACTTGATTTTGTTGGTCACGTCGTTTCAAGTATGTTTCAAATACCAAATGTGACGATCCCAAAATCCGAGGGGCGGTATTAAGGATAATCATTGGAATATAACACATTAATCATCATAGCAGAGTACAGATAATAGCAGAAACAATAATTAAAATAATTTTACATGGATATGACAGCGGAATCACAACATGTAATAACATCAGAATAGTGCAACGTAGGATATAACTTAGTAAAATAAAGGAAGGTGATCATTCATCATCGCCAGAGGCGGAATACATACATGCAGTGAGACATAATAAGGGTATCAGTCTACATCGCCGAAGGCGGTACATATATATACAATAAGAAGTACGGAAAGTAAATCAGTCTGCATCGCCCGTGGCAGAATCATAATATAAGTACAGTAATGGCGGAAAATGTCAAAGTCGTCTCTGTGAAGTCAGCCTCGCCATGAGCCAAAAAGGCACTCTATGCAACAGTGCAGAGCCAAAAACAACCTGTCACCTGTGAACTAGGTTGCCCGTGCGAAAATAAGGGCACCCGCGTTTGCAAAGTGAAACAAAAAACGAGTCAGTCATGGGGACTGGTATGAGGAATCTATTTAACAGTTTAAACAACAGTAATAAGCAAATCATAGGACCACGCCACTTTCACGGAACGGGTTTACTCCAGTGATTGCTAGTGCAATTAAAACAAAGTAAACTCTTTGAAAACAACGCAATGCTTTTAAAAAGAATGAAGCCATTATAAGACGCAGGTCCCATCACACAATGCAACGCAAGCCGGAGGATAGAGTTTTACCTTATAATGGCCAAATATGCTTTCTACGTATAAAGCAAAATCAATTTGATATTATTACTAGTGCATATATGTTTCAAAAGCGAATAGCATCATAAATATCAATCATAGGCGGCATAGCTACCATCTACTATGTCGCCATACTAGTTCTACAATCGAGTCCGTTATTTCGTATTGGAAATTGGATTTCCTTCATGAGTCGAGGCAAGGGGCAAGCTCCTCTCCGCTTTGAGACATTCTAGCAAATGCCTCAGGACTACACACTCTGGGTAACCCCTGGATATTCAGCGCCGGTCCTCTCTTACGTTTGAGGATTAGTATTCCTGAACACACGTTTCCCGGTCCTTACAGACCTATAATCGAGGCGCCTCGCATTCCAACAACCACAAAGGTGAAAAGTAGATATATATGTCATGGCTGGTAAGTCACTGACACCACCATAGCTAGAAAGAAACGTCGTGCTCTCCCTGCAGTCCATATCCCGTTTTTAACTCATACCGGGGTGTGAGGCTCGCGAATCCACGCTATATACAAAGCCAGGCCACGCAGGCCGTGCTTTGATCATCATCCACAAGACTTTGCTTTGCAACAGAAGCCTTGATCACAGCATCTTGGCATGCCATATAGGCAGTCCACTCCATACGATTGATTTCCATCGATATATAACCTTTGAGCTCGTACGTCTCAGAGAAGGGCGTTAAGCAAAAGAATAAATTCTCCGCCGCCAAACAGATATATATTTAACAGAGATCAATCAGTATAGAACAAAATCCAATGTCAGACACACATTCCATTTACAAGTCCGTTCTGGGTCTGAACGAAACCGGAGGCGTCAAATTCCTCGTATATCCGTCCAATCAACACATACGTTTAGACGGCTACTACTTCCGTCCCTTTCCGGTAGCTACTCCGGTCAGGAACCTCAGTAGCGCCCATCCAACCGATACGGAGATCGTCGGTCTTGAATCGTCTTTGCATTTTCCAATTTGAATCGCTCGATAAATTATTTGAAATGAGGGTTAGCTCGTCCTTTTCAAATAATTCACGTCATTAGAATTTAAATCGATTCTTTCTATGGTTATATTATTCGACATCCATCTTACAGTTCTTTAGTGTTACTTTCGTGTCAAGCACATACAACCATCAAATATCAAACAATTCAAGCCCAATTGGTTTATTTGCAATCTATGTTGCTTATAATATTATATAACGATTTTTCGCCATTTTTATTTATTTAAAAATGGCCATATTTAATTAAACGACGTTTCAGGTCGTGCCGTGGCACTGGCGCTGTTTTTCCCCTAATTTGTTTTACACATATCGGAAAATCTAACCGTTGGATTTCTACAAAGTCTATATCAGTGGGAAGATATTCCCAAAGCGAACCCAACGGTTCCAGTTTCGTGAAAATCCGACGGTCGGATCTTCAACACTAGTCGTTTGAAGTTACGGTTTCAAAATTCGAACTGCAGCGTCGTTATTCGATTAAATTTAATTATATTTATATTTATATATAAATATAATCGATGCTGGCGCTGTTTTTCTTCAGATTTGAATTAAACATTCCGGACAATCCAACCGTTGGATTTTTACAAGGTTGGTGTCGTTGGGAAGATATTTCCAAGGCGAACCCAGCGGTTGCAGTTTCGGGAAAATCCGATGGTCGGATTTCTCGCACTAATCGTTTCAAATTACGATTCCGAAACACGAACTGCACGGCTTCGATTCCTTTTAATTATATTTATATTTATATATATAAATATAGTTCATTCTATAATTCCAACTATTGTTCATTCTATAATTTCAACTTCGTTTTCACTTCAAATATTTCACTAACGCCTTAATATTTCGAAAAATTTCTCCATAACCTCCTTTGTACGGGGAAGGGTTTGGAAATTTATTGGGCCGTGTTAGGTACCCAATAAATCCTAAAGAACATCCACATATTTATAGTGATATATTCTGGTGTTTACGGGGGAGTATGTACTGGTAATCACTTCAGAGAATAAATTATCGTCACCCCCGTTTCCGTGTGGAAATAAATAGTCCATGTGTCGTATCTAATAACTAGAGCGACGTGATTATTGTCAACTCCAGACCCGTGTGGGTTTTTTTATTAATCTGGCCATTTATCATTATATTTTATATAGTCCATATCAGTCATCAGTTCAACCTGTAGTATATAGTCATCGCCATACAAGCCTCTCGCTCGTATGGTAAATCTTCCACCTCGTCACACAAGCTCCAATTGCTTATGTGGAATATGATGAAGTATGCCTATCGTCAAGAAGTATGCCATGTAGTGTAGTTCAAAATAAATTGTTACTATCCTATGGCGACGTTTATTATTTCACACAGAATAACCAGCAATCCGCATCCAATGGCATTCACAGGAGTTGATATAAAAATAAAATTGCGCAGCCAACTCATCAAGGTTTACCTATTTGTCGGGCACGCAAATAATTTCTTTACTCTACAGCTAATCCATTTTTCCTGTACAACACATGTATATATATGCAGAACAAAGCTAATAATAATATTTCTAGCAAACTATTATTTATTTCAACACGTGTGTATTTTTATCAAAGCGTATACATGATAAAAGAAATATTTTTATCGTCAAAAACATTTATTCAACACGTGAATGTTTTTAACACTTCATATTCACAATAAAAATGTAGTTTTTATTGTCGATTCATTTTATTTTAACATACGATAACATTCAACACATGAATTTCAACTCGACGAACGAATTGAAACTCAACACATGAATATTCTATATAGTTTGTATATATATAAAAATGTGATTTTTATCGCTAAAGCTATTTGTTTAAATTCAAATAATATTCAACACATGAATTTCAACTCAACGAATGAATTGCAACTCAACACATGAATATTTTCTATAGTTCGTATATATATAAAAATGTGATTTTTATCGCTAAAGCTGTTTGTTTAAATTCAAATAATATTCAACACATGAATTTCAACTCAACGAATGAATTGCAACTCAACACATGAATATTTTCTATAGTTTGTATATATATAAAAATGTGATTTTTATCGCTAATGCTATTTGTTTAAATTCAAATAATATTCAACACATGAATTTCAACTCAACGAATGAATTGCAACTCAACACATGAATATTTTCTATAGTTCGTATATATATAAATGTGATTTTTATCGCTAAAGCTATTTGTTTAAATTCAAATAATATTCAACACATGAATTTCAACTCAACGAATGAATTGCAACTCAACACATGAATATTTTCTATAGTTCGTATATATATAAAAATGTTATTTTTATCGCTAAAGCTATTTGTTTAAATTCAAATAATATTCAACACATGAATTTCAACTCAACGAATGAATTGCAACTCAACACATGAATATTTTCTATAGTTCGTATATATATAAAAATGTGATTTTTATCGCTAAAGCTATTTGTTTAAATTCAAATAATATTCAACACATGAATTTCAACTCAACGAATGAATTGCAACTCAACACATGAATATTTTCTATAGTTCGTATATATATAAAAATGTGATTTTTATCGCTAAAGCTATTTGTTTAAATTTAAATAATATTCAACACATGAATTTCAACTCAACGAATGAATTGCAACTCAACACATGAATATTTTCTATAGCATATGTGATTTATTTCAACGAATGAACATTATTCTAACACATGAATATTTCAGAAAATTTCGGCAGCATAACGGCAGGGTAGTCAAAACCGGGACCGTCCCTAGTACGGTTCCTCGCTCTACCTTAAAACCTCGCGGTTTTTGACAATGGGGATCATGCATCTAATTCGCACGCAGGCGGCATGTTTTATTTTCAATTCCACAATCCTATTCTAATTTGTTTCAACCACAAAGGTATTTTTCAACCACAAAGGTATTTTTCAACCATAATATCAACCACAAACAATTATTTCCAACCATTCGTCATACCATATAATATCACGTCAATCACAAGCAATAAATATCGTCCATGGTCTGTGGACGAGGGGAGTATATATATATATAATATAATATTTCACTTGCATTTCGTCACAATTCAAAGCATATATGTTTCATTCAACGCTTGCATAATTTATACATCGCTAATATAACTTATACAACACATGTACATGAGGTATACAATGCGTATATAATTTACACTTCGCTTATATAATTTATACAACGCGATTTCATTCACACAATTAGTTTAGATTCCTCACATTGGTTATGGCAGTGCTAAAAATCGTAGGAAGATCAGAAAAATCCGCGGCTTCTTCTAGAATGTAGAGAGCCTCCTTGCGGTCACAGTGTCTCCTGTTTCATCGAATTTCGTTAAAGAACGAAAAAGATATTATTTTTCAAAGTTTTGCAACGCTTAAAAGTGTTATTTTCATTTCAGAAATTTATATCAGAAAGGTTTTCAAAGCTTCAAAACTAGGTCTTGATTTTTAAGCCAAACCGTACCTCGTTGCTTCGATCAGACCACACGGCGTCAGAGGGCTACGAACCACCTTCCGATCGATGGTGGTGGCGATGAACTCGGTGGCTCCTGTGAGTCGCGGCGGCGTTCCAAAGGGGGCGACTTCCTCCTTGAAATTCAGTGTGTACAGTCGATGGTTCGAGGCGAGGCTTGGTCGGATTTATAGAGGAGGCGGAGGCGATCAGAATCCTCAACTGGAGGTGGTGGCGAAACTGACTGTGGCGGCGGCAAAATCGACGAGAAGTTTCGAGCTTCGTGCGTCGTTCAAATCGCTGGCGGCTAGGGTTTTTTTCGTTTTCTATTTTTTGTTTTAAAAGAAAAAATCCTATTGGTCGGAGCTATATAGTAAATTTTAAATAGTGTTTTCTCAAACGAACTCCTTTTTAAACTCAACGATTGTCGCCCCTAGCTAAATACCCCCATTCCGGACACAATGGGATATGTTTCGTTGGCCAATTCGACTGTTACAGTCAATTATTTTTCAAATTAAGATATAAAACATTCAATATTTAATTTGAACGTACATTTTAATTTGCCAGGGCCACAAACTGAATCGAAAAATTCCAGAAAAATAAATCTAGCTTTTTTTTGATGATAAGGTTCTAACAAATCCAGTTTCGTCGAATTCTGAGCTCATTTGAAAAACGGCCATTTTTAGGTCGACCCATTTTAACAGAAATTGACCAATCACATTTTCTTTTGCCCCGCTTACATACTAGCTTCAAAAATTATGTAATTTGAAACTTAGCAATAATTTGACATCCCGGACCCAACAAAAGTGGTTTCGTCGAATTCTGAGGTCGTATGCAAAATATCAATTTTCAAGGGCTATATATGCTATATAGCGACCTTTCTGAAAATTCATTTCGCCATAACTTTTGATTTCCGTTATGAAATTTCGATTTTTCGGATTCGTTAGAAAGGTACTCATAAACAGATTTAAATATTTTTAGTTTCGCTAAAATCCGTTATATTTTCCACCTGGTACAGTCAGACAAAGTTTGTATTCAAAATTTCAAACTGCAATACTATACCTAATTCTATATTTTATTGAACTATGCTATTTCAACTATTCAAATTCTTTGGTAATAACCTAATTTAAAATTTTTAAATTGGTTCACATTTTCCGGGTTATTACAATCTCCCCACGTAAAACTTTTCATCCTCGAAAAGGAAATAACAGCTAAGTAGGAAATAAAATGTAAATGCAAAGTATTGTAAAGGTACCTTGCACCGGAGTTAGTCAGAGATGTCCACTCTGCATTTGGGATAGGCTTGTTTAATGCTTTCCTCAGTCTCCTAAGTACAGTCTCTAGGATCACTACTCCACTGCACTTTGACTAAATGAATCTTTTTGCTCCTTAGCTCTCTAGTTTCTTTGCCAACAATTTTTAATGGCTCTCTTCTGAGCGCTAATTCTGGAGTTATGTCTATATCCTGTTGCGCTGCTTCTTCTACAACATGATCTGGATCATGAACATGTTTTCTGAGTTGAGACACGTGGAACACATCATGTACACCAGGCAACCAATCAGGTAATGAAACCCTATATGCAAGAGTTCCAATCCGTTCAAGTATAGGAAAGGGACCAATAAATCTCAGTGCCAACTTCCCAGTCTTGCCAAATCTGATTACTCCTCGCATTGGAGAAACTCTTAAATAAACATAATCGCCAACGGCAAACGATATATCCCTTCTTCTCGCATCAGCATAACTTTTCTATCGGCTCTGCGCGGTTTTTAATCGCTTCTTAATGAAATCGACTTTATCCGATGCTTCTTGAATCATATCGGGCCCTAACACAAGTCTGTTGCCAGGTTCTACCCAACATGCGGGAGATCTGCACGGTCTACCGTATAATGCTTCAAATGGAGACATTCCCAAACTTGATTGATAGCTATTGTTGTAAGAGAATTCGGCTAAATGTAAGTGATCTTCCCATGAGCCTCCAAAATCGATAACGCAAGCCCGCAGTAAATCTTCTAGAATTCTATTCACCCTCTCAGTTTGGTCGTCTGTCTGTGGGTGATAAGCGATGCTCAGATTCAATTTGGATCCCAATTCTGTCTGGAATGCTTCCCAGAATTTGCTAGTAAATAGGCGATCTCTATCACTGACTATATTGAGCGGCACCCCATGCAGTTTAACTATTTCTTTGAAGTAAATTTGTGCTGAACTTTGAGCCGTTCTATTGGATCGGACAGGTATGAAATGGGCAGTCTTCGTGAAGCGATCTACGATTACTCATATACTGTCGTTTCCTTTCTTAGTTCGAGGCAAGCCATCGATGAAGTCCATCGAGATTTGCTCCCACTTCCATCCTGGAATTTCTAATGGTTGTAATAGTCCAGCTAATTTCTGCTGATCGCTCTTAACTAGCTGACAAGTGGGGAACCTGCTAACATATAATGAAATATCTCTTTTCATTGACCTCCACCAGAATGTGCGTTTGATATCGTTATACATCTTGCTCACACCGGGATGGATGCTTAATTTGGATTTGTGGCACTCATCAAGTATTTCTCTTCTGAGCTCAGGAAGATTTGGGATGCAAATTTTGCCCTTTATTCTAAGAACTCCTTTGTCATTGAGTCGGAAACTTGTGGATTCACCTCCCTTGACTCTCTGGCTGACTCTTTGAATAAATTCATCGTCTTTCTGAAGGGTCGAGATCCTATCTATTAATGAAGACGTGATGACAAAACTGGCGATGATTTCATTTTTTCTGCTGAGCGCATCTGCTACAACATTGGCTTTCCCTGGAGTGTATAGAATTTCAAAATCATATGCCGCAAGGAATTCTAACCAACGCTGTTGCCTCAAGTTCAGTTCCTTCTGAGTGAATAGATATTTTAAGGATTGATGATCCGTAAATAGTTCGAACTTCTCGCCCAATAAATAATGCCTCCAGATTCTCAAAGCAAACACGATAGCCAATAACTCAAGATCATGAGTTGCATAGTTTCTTTCATGCGGCTTCAGCTGACGGCTGGCATAAGCGACCACTTGGCCTTTTTGCATTAGTATTGCGCCTAGCCCTCTAATAGAAGTTTCTGTCCATACAGTCATGTCTTGGTTGCCTTCTATGATTGTCAATACTGGAGCGGTTGTCAACTTCAGTTTCAGCTCCTGGAAGGCTTCTTCACATTCGGGAGTTCATTTGAATTTCTCATGATTCTTTGTAAGCTTTGTCAATACACCAGATATTTTTGAAAAATCTTGAACGAATTTCCGATAGTAACTAGCCAACCCAAGGAAACTTCGAACTTCTGTGGGAGTAGTAGGTTGTTTCCAGTTCTGAATCGTTGTAATTTTGCTTGGATCTACAACAATCCCTTCTTTTGATACGACATGGCCTAGGAACTTAACTTCATCCTGCCAGAAGACACACTTAGAAAATTTAGCTTTCAAGACATTTCTCCTCAGAATCTTCAACACTTGTTCTAAATGTTTGGCATGTTCGTCTTCCGACTTAGAGTAAATTAAAATGTCATCGATGAAGACTAGAACAAATTTATTCAACACACCTCGGAACACTCTATTCATAAGATCAACGAAGTATGCCGGAGCGTTACACAAGCCGAACGGCATTACTAACCATTCGTAGAATAAATCGGGACCCCTGAAGTCTGTTAAAGGAACACAGTCTTCGGCTATACGTAATTGCTGGAAACCCGTAGCTAGGTCCATTCTGGAGAATACTGTTGCTCCATTTAATTGATCTAACGGATCGTCTATTCTGGGCAAGGGATATTTGTTCTTCAGTGTCTGCTTATTGAGATCTCGGTAATCAACACAAAGTCTTAGAGTACCATCTGATTTCGGGACAAATACTACTGCTGCTCCCCACGCTGAAAAGCTCGGTCTGATTAGACCTTTCCAGAGCAATTCTCGGGTTTGACTACCTAACTCTTCTTTTTCTTTCGGAGCCATTCTTCTAATTGGATGTACTACTGGTCGGGCGTTCAGAATTAGATCTATTCTAAATTTAATTTCTCTTTGCGGCGGTAAGTTTTCTACTTCTTCAAACACATCCGCATAGTTTTTAACGACCGGTATCTTTTCTAATGAAGGGGGAGTATCTTCTAAAGAAGACCAAAATTCTGTTCTATTAATTTCGGAGCCATGGCATGGTATAGTGATATGCCCAAATTTTGTTTTAACTTTCACGATTCTTTCGGCACATCTAACTTCGGCCTCATATTTTGTCAACCAATCAAGTCCCAGGATAATGTCGAATTCGGAAAGGTCCATGACAATCACTTTAAAAGGAAATCGATAACAAGAATATGAGGCGGGTACATTACAATATGAGACGAGAATAGTAGACCCTCCTATCGGATTTTGAACTTTAATTGGTGCTTTAAGCTTCCTTAGATTCAATTTTAACTTGTGAACAATGTTACTAGAAATGAAGCTACCTGATGCACCAGTATCAAAAAGTATAGAAACAGGAATATTTTTAATGGTAAGGGTACCTCCCAAGACGTCGGGTTTACCTGATCCATCGGTGGTAGCTGGCGGGGTCTTCCCGTCATACACATGAGCTACTTGTGCATTCTGCTTCAGAGGACAATTCCTGCTATAGTGCCCCTTTTTATGGCAGTTGTAGCATTCGGCTGAGTCATTTGCCTTTGGTTTCCTCGGAGCTTTGCACACATTAGAAAAATGACCTGGCTTCCCGCAGTTGTAGCAATTTCCTTTGGGGATCTTACCAGGTTTCTGAGTAGCGGCCGCGGTAATGCTAGACTCTGGCTGATCTGTTGAAGCTTTTCGCTTATTTCCAGCTTGGCTTTTGGCGCGGTCTTGGCTAGCGTGCCTTTCATCCATATCTTCATAATTGCAAGCCATTTCTACTAATTCTGAGAAGGAGAGTTTGATGTTGCTCATGGCTCTGTCATGGTACTTGCGCTTTAGCCCAAATATGAATCTCTTGTTCTTTGCTTTGTTGGTCATAATAAGCTCTGGAGCATAGCGCGACAACTGGGTGAACTTATTCAAGTAATCTTGAATAGAGAGATCTCCTTGCGGGAGATTAGCAAACTGCTCTCGCATCCTCTCTAGAGCCTGTTCAGGTACAAACTTCTCATTGAACATAGTTTTGAATTGCTCCCAGGTTCTGACAGTGCCTGCTGCATCTTCTGAGGTAATGGCATCCCACCACAACTCTGCTTCCTCCTGAAGGAGCCAAATACAAAGTCGTGCTTTGTTGTTGGTTCCCATACCCGTGCCTTCAAAGTTTTTCTCACAGGTCTTCAACCAAGCTATAGCCTCAGTCACTGTACCAGTGCCAGTAAAGGGTTTTCCCCCAAGGTTCCTATACATCTTCGCTACTTTGTCTAGCTCAAAGTCCTCGGGTGCTGGTGGCTGAACAATAGGGCCTTCCACAACTACGGGGATATTCCCCCGTCCTCCTACTGCTCCTGCTCGGCCTCCACGGCCTCCTCTAGCTATTGCTGCTCGTGTAGCCATTAGAAAGAGTACTGTATAAGCAAGAAAAGAGTCAAGCTCACAGATTTGATAATTTTCATATATGATAAGCAGGGGAACATAAGGAAAGGTAATGATGTACTGATCAAATTTGTTTTGCTAATCTGTGTAGCTCATTCTAGGACATTGCTAATCCCATCTCTAATGAGCTACTCGCCTTAGGACTCCACTGATTCTATTCTGACGAGGTGTTTAATGTGTTAGATCCCGGAACTAAGGTTAACCAAAGCTCTGATACCAATTGTGACGATCCCAAAATCCGAGGGGCGGTATTAAGGATAATCATTGGAATATAACACATTAATCATCATAGCAGAGTACAGATAATAGCAGAAACAATAATTAAAATAATTTTACATGGATATGACAGCGGAATCACAACATGTAATAACATCAGAATAGTGCAACGTAGGATATAACTTAGTAAAATAAAGAAAGGTGATCAGTCATCATCGCCAGAGGCGGAATACATACATGCAGTGAGACATAATAAGGGTATCAGTCTACATCGCCGAAGGCGGTACATATATATACAATAAGAAGTACGGAAAGTAAATCAGTCTGCATCGCCCGTGGCGGAATCATACTATAAGTACAGTAATGGCGGAAAATGTCAAAGTCGTCTCTGTGAAGTCAGCCTCGCCATGAGCCAAAAAGGCACTCTATGCAACAGTGCAGAGCCAAAAACAACCTGTCACCTGTGAACTAGGCTGCCCGTGCGAAAATAAGGGCACCCGCGTTTGCAAAGTGAAACAAACAACGAGTCAGTCATGGGGACTGGTATGAGGAATCTATTTAACAGTTTAAACAACAGTAATAAGCAAATCATAGGACCACGCCACTTTCGCGGAACGGGTTTACTCCAGTGATTGCTAGTGCAATTAAAACAAAGTAAACTCTTTGAAAACAACGCAATGCTTTTAAAAAGAATGAAGCCATTATAAGACTCAGGTCCCATCACACAATGCAACGTAAGCCGGAGGATAGAGTTTTACCTTATAATGGCCAAATATGATTGCTACGTATAAAGCAAAATCAATTTGATATTATTACTAGTGCATATATGTTTCAAAAGCGAATAGCATCATAAATATCAATCATAGGCGGCATAGCTACCATCTACTATGTCGCCATACTAGTTCTACAATCGAGTCCGTTATTTCGTATTGGAAATTGGATTTCCGTCATGAGTCGAGGCAAGGGGCAAGCTCCTCTCCACTTCGAGACATTCTAGCAAATGCCTCAGGACTACACACTCTGGGTAACCCCTGGATCTTCAGGGCCGATCCTCTCTTACGTTTGAGGATTAGTATTCAAGAACACACGTTTCCCGGTCCTTACAAACCTATAATTGACGCGCCTCGCATTCCAACAACCACAAAGGTGAAAAGTAGATATATATGTCAGGGCTGGTAAGTCACTGACACCACCATAGCTAGAAAGAAACGTCGTGCTCTCCCGGCAGTCCGTATCCCGTTTTTAACTCATACCGGGGTGTGAGGCTCGCGAATCCACGCTATATACAAAGCCAGGCCACCACGGCCGTGCTTTGATCAACATCCACAAGACTTTGCTTTGCAACAGAAGTCTTGATCACAGCATCTTGGCATGCCACATAGGCAGTTCACTCCATACGATTGATTTCCATCGATATATAACCTCTGAGCTCGTACGTCTCAGAGAAGGGCGTTAAGCAAAAGAATAAATTCTCCGCCGCCAAACAGATATATATTTAATAGAGATCAATCAGTATAGAACAAAATCCAATGTCAAACACACATTCCATTTACAAGTCCGTTCTGGGTCTGAACGAAACCGGAGGCGTCAAATTCCTCGTATATCCGTCCAATCAACACATACGTTTAGACGGCTACTACTTCCATCCCTTTCCGGTAGCTACTCCGGTCAGGAACCTCAGTAGCGCCCATCCAACCGATACGGAGATCATCGGTCTTGAATCGTCTTTGCATTTTCCAATTTGAATCGCTCGATAAATTATTTGAAATGAGGGTTAGCTCGGCCTTTTCAAATAATTCACGTCATTAGAATTTAAATCGATTCTTTCTATGGTTATATTATTCGACATCCATCTTTCAGTTCTTTAGTGTTACTTTCATGTCAAGCACATACAACCATCAAATATCAAACAATTCAAGCCCAATTGGTTTATTTGCAATCTATGTTGCTTATAATATTTTATAACGATTTTTCGCCATTTTTATTTATTTAAAAATGGCCATATTTAATTAAACGACGTTTTAGGTCGTGCCGTGGCACTGGCGCTGTTTTCCCCCTAATTTGTTTTACACATATCGGAAAATCTAATCGTTGGATTTCTACAGAGTCTATATCAGTGGGAAGATATCCCCAAAACGAACCCAACGGTTCCAGTTTCTTGAAAATCCGACGGTCGGATCTTCCTCACTAGTCGTTTGATGTTACGGTTTCAAAATTTGAACTGCAGCGTCGTTATTCGATTAAATTTAATTATATTTATATTTATATATAAATATAATCGATGTTGGCGCTGTTTTTCTTTAGATTTGAATTAAACATTCCGGACAATCCAACCGTTGGATTTTTACAAGGTTGGTGCCGTTGGGAAGATATTTCCAAGGCGAACCCAGCGGTTGCGGTTTCGGGAAAATCCGATGGTCGGATTTCTCGCACTAATCGTTTCAAATTACGATTCCGAAATGCGAACTGCACGGCTTCGATTCCTTTTAATTATATTTATATTTATATATATAAATATAGTTCATTCTATAATTCCAACTATAGTTCATTCAATAATTTCAACTTCGTTTTCACTTCAAATATTTCGCTAACGCCTTAATATTTCGAAAAATTTCGCCATAACCTCCTTTGTACGGGGAGGGGTTTGGAAATTTATTGGGCCGTGTTAGGTACCCAATAAATCCTGAAGAGCATCCACATATTTATAGTGATATATTCTGGTGTTTACGGGGGAGTATGTACTGATAATCACTCCAGAGGATAAATTCTCATCACCCCGTTTCCGTGTGGAAATAAATAGTCTATGTGCTGTATCTAATAACTAGAGCGACGTGATTATAATCAACTCCAGACCCGTGTGGGGTTTTTATTAATCTGGCCATTTATCGTTATATTTTATATAGTCCATATCAGTCATCAGTTCAACCTGTAGTATATAGTCATTGCCATACAAGCCTCTCGCTCGTATGGTAAATCTTCCACCTCGTCACACAAGCTCCAATTGCTTATGTGGAATATGATGAAGTATGCCTATCGTCAAGAAGTATGCCATGTAGTGTAATTCAAAATTAATTGTTACTATCCTATGGCGACGTTTATTATTTCACACAGAATAACCAGCACTCCGCATCCAATGGCATTCACAGGAGTTGATATAAAAATAAAATTGCGCAGCCAACTCATCAAGGTTTACCTATTTGTCGGGCACGCAAATAATTTCTTTACTCTACAGCTAATCCATTTTTCCTGTCCAACACATGTATATATATGCAGAACAAAGCTAATAATAATATTTCTAGCAAACTATTATTTATTTCAACACGTGTGTATTTTTATCAAAGCGTATACATGATAAAAGAAATATTTTTATCGTCAAAAACATTTATTCAACACGTGAATGTTTTTAACACTTCATATTCACAATAAAAATGTAGTTTTTATTGTCGATTCATTTTATTTTAACATACGATAACACTCAACACATGAATTTCAACTCGACGAACGAATTGCAACTCAACACATGAATATTCTATATAGTTTGTATATATATAAAAATGTGATTTTTATCGCTAAAGCTATTTGTTTAAATTCAAATAATATTCAACACATGAATTTCAACTCAACGAATGAATTGCAACTCAACACATGAATATTTTCTATAGTTCGTATATATATAAAAATGTGATTTTTATCGCTAAAGCTATTTGTTTAAATTCAAATAATATTCAACACATGAATTTCAACTCAACGAATGAATTGCAACTCAACACATGAATATTTTCTATAGTTCGTATATATATATAAAAATGTGACTTTTATCGCTAAAGCTATTTGTTTAAATTCAAATAATATTCAACACATGAATTTCAACTCAACGAATGAATTGCAACTCAACACATGAATATTTTCTATAGTTCGTATATATATATAAATGTGATTTTTATCGCTAAAGCTATTTGTTTAAATTCAAATAATATTCAACACATGAATTTCAACTCAACGAATGAATTGCAACTCAACACGTGAATATTTTCTATAGTTCGTATATATATAAAAATGTGATTTTTATCGCTAAAGCTATTTGTTTAAATTCAAATAATATTCAACACATGAATTTCAACTCAACGAATGAAGTGCAACTCAACACATGAATATTTTCTATAGTTCGTATATATATAAAAATGTGATTTTTATCGCTAAAGCTATTTGTTTAAATTCAAATAATATTCAACACATGAATTTCAACTCAACGAATGAATTGCAACTCAACACATGAATATTTTCTATAGTTCGTATATATATAAAAATGTGATTTTTATCGCTAAAGCTATTTGTTTAAATTCAAATAATATTCAACACATGAATTTCAACTCAACGAATGAATTGCAACTCAACACATGAATATTTTCTATAGCATATGTGATTTATTTCAACGAATGAAAATTATTCTAACACATGAATATTTCAGAAAATTTCGGCAGCATAACGGCAGGGTAGTTATAACCGGGACCGTCCCTAGTATGGCTCCTCGCTCTACCTTAAAACCTCGCGGTTTTTGACAAATGGGATCATGCATCTAATTCGCACGTAGGCGGCATGTTTTATTTTCAATTCCACAATCCTATTCTAATTTGTTTCAACCACAAAGGTATTTTTCAACCACAAAGGTATTTTTCAACCATAATATCAACCACAAACAATTATTTCCAACCATTCGTCATACCATATAATACCACGTCAATCACAAGCAATAAATATCGTCCATGGTCTGTGGACGAGGGGAGTATATACATATATATATATAATATAATAATTCACTTGCATTTCGTCACAATTCAAAGCATATATGTTTCATTCAACGCTTGTATAATTTATACATCGCTAATATAACTTATACAACACATGTACATGAGGTATACAATGCGTATATAATTTACACTTCGCTTATATAATTTATACAACGTGATTTCATTCACACATTTAGTTTAGATTCCTCACATTGGTTATGGCAGTGCTAAAAATCGTAGGAAGATCAGAAAAATCCGTGGCTTCTTCTAGAATGTAGAGAGCCTCCTTGCGGTCACGGTGTCTCCTGTTTCATCGAATTTCGTTAAAGAACGAAAAAGATATTATTTTTCAAAGTTTTGCAACGCTTAAAAGTGTTATTTTCATTCCAGAAATTTATATCAGAAAGGTTTTCAAAGCTTCAAAACTAGGTCTTGATTTTTAAGCCAAACCGTACCTCGTTGCTTCGATCAGACCACACGGCGTCAGAGGGCTACAAACCACCTTCCGATCGACGGTGGTGGCGATGAACTCGGTGGCTCCTGTGAGTCGCGGCGGCGTTCCAAAGCGGGCGACTTCCTCCTCGAAATTCAGCGCGTACAGTCGATGGTTCGAGGCGAGGCTTGGTCGGATTTATAGAGGAGGCGGAGGCGATCAGAATCCTCAACTGGAGGTGACGGCGAAACTGACTGTGGCGGCGGCAAAATCGATGAGAAGTTTTGAGCTTCGTGCGTCGTTCAAATCGCTGGCGGCTGGGGTTTTTTTCGTTTTCTATTTTTTTTTTAAAAGAAAAAATCCTATTGGTCGGAGCTATATAGTAAATTTTAAATAGTGTTTTCTCAAACGAACTCCTTTTTAAACCCAACGACTGTCGCCCCTAGCTAAATACCCACATTCCGGAAACAATGGGATATGTTTCGTTGGCCAATTCGACTGTTACAGTCAATTATTTTTCAAATTAAAATATAAAACATTCAATATTTAATTTGAACGTACATTTTAATTTGCCAGGGCCATAAACTGAATCGAAAAATTCCAGAAAAATAAATCTAGCTTTGTTTTGACGATACGGTCCTAACAAAACCAGTTTCATCGAATTCTGAGCTTGTTTGAAAAACGGCCATTTTTAGGTCGACCCATTTTAACAGAAATTGGCCAATCACATTTTCTTTTGCCCCGCTTACATACTAGCTTCAAAAATTATGAAATTTGAAACTTAGCAATAATTTGACATCCAGGACCAAACAAAAGTGGTTTCGTCGAATTCCGAGGTCGTATGCAAAATATCAATTTTCAAGGGCTATATATGCTATATAGCGACCTTTCTGAAAATTCATTTGGCCATAACTTTTGATTTCCGTTATGAAATTTCGATTTTTCGGATTCGTTAGAAAGGTATTCATAAACAGATTTAAATATTTTCAGTTTCGCTAAAATCCGTTATATTTTCCACCCGGTACAGTCAGACAAAGTTTATATTCAAAATTTCAAACTGCAATACTATACCTAATTCTATATTTTATTGAACTATGCTATTTCAACTATTCAAATTCTTTGGTAATAACCTAATTTAAAAAATTTAAATTGGTTCACATTTTCCGGGTTATTACACCAAATCCGTGTGATTATCAAAAATTTCTTTCATTTGCTCGACAAAATCAAATTTATAATTATTAACTTGAGTAGTTTGAAATTGTTAAGAACAAAAATCGTTAATTTCACCATCATTGAAATTATTCACATTGCCAAAATCATTTGAAAAATTATTCACATTTTCATTTTGAATTTGAAATTCATTTTGGAGTTCGAAATTTATTTGGCAAGGGTTATAATCAAAATCATTTGAATTTGGAAGTGAATTCAAATTTTGAATATTTTCAAAACTTTGACTTGAATTGTTGCACAAATATGAATTACACCATTCGTTTATTCTTTGATTTTGTTGTATGCTCATTTCAAGTAAAGATTCAATTTGTGTTTCAAGAGTTGAAGGTTGATCGTTGTTTTGAAAATTTTGTGGTGCAAAATCAGGATTATTTTGAAAATTTTGAAGAGTTGGTGGTGTAAAATCCAAATTGTTTGTACAATAGTTATTACTAAAATATCCATATGAATTTGGTGTAAAATTATATGGATTATATTGATTTTCACAACTATCGTAAAATCTATGGGAATAAGGAACTTGAGACATTTTCCAAAAGAAATGGGTTTTTTTTTGTGAATTTTCTTTTTAAAGAGAGAAGGAAATATTAACAAAACATTTTTTTTTAGATTTTGGAATTATATATATATATATATATATATATGCATGAACCTAATGTAACTATATGAATGCAAATTACTTATTTATAAACTCTAAAATTATATAATGACGGTTAGATTAATTTCAATAAAAAATTTCTCAGCCAGTTAACGGACAGGAGTTATCGATGCACCAGGAATCACCCTAATAATGCAACCGAAGGTTTAAGTACCTTCAGAGGAACAACCGATATAATATTTACGAATCACCATAATATTTATAAACGGTTATTACTCTGCCGTAGTCAAGATACCGAGAAAAGATTCGTTGGAAAGAAACCAATTTGTTATTATATAATAATGTCCTAAAAATTTAAAAAAAAAATTGAGATGAATGCAAAACACAAATTAAACGTGTATTAACAATGCAGCTGCGAAAGAATTTTTTTTTTAAATGCAAATGCAAGCAAACAACAATGCAATTAAATAAAAACAAGGAAAAAGAAGACAATACCAGAGAGTCTGAATTAAAATAAATAGCGGCATTTTTTTAGCAAGCATGCAAGCGGCATTTTTGAGCAAAGCAAGCAATTCTGAGCCAAGCAATTTCCTGTTTCTGCAACCTGAAAATGTGAGGACGATATATAAACAAGAGAAAGACAAGAGATTTTTTTTTAAGAGAAACTCAAAATGAAACTAAAAACAAAAAGAGTGAAAAACAAAAGAAAGTCAAAATAAAAACCAAAGGCAAAGAAAAAGATTTTTTTTTCTTTTTAAATGAAAACTAAAACAAAGTTCATACAAAAACTACTGCTATCCAAAATCAAATTGAAAACAAGTAAAAATGAGAAAAGAAAGAACAGTTTTTTTATAGAAAGGAAAATGTTTTTTTTAATAGAAAAACAAGAAGAAGAAAAAAAATTAACTAAGAAGAAATTAACAAGAAAAAGAGGCGGCCCAAAAATCCACAGCAAGCTCACAAGTCCAAAATTAAGACGCATATAAGATTATAACTAAAACCAGCCTTCTCAAACCCAAATATTACCCAAAGAAAACATGGTAACTTAAAAAAATCGAATTCTCCAGACAAATCAATTATCCTTTCCCAGTTGAAATAAAACCGAATCCCCTTTTTTTTATCTTGCTTTCTCTGATTGAAATTCGAAATCAAATAAGTGATAAGCAAAGGGGCGATTGAGATATTTGCGATTTGAGGTGGTTCGGAGACGGTAGAATTGAGGTCAGTGGATGCTCGCGAGTTCGAAGAGTCCAATTTGAGGTGATTTTCGGTTTGGGATTCGTGAATTGGATGAAGGGCCGAGGGGTGGCTGTGGTTACGGACTTGGTTTGAGTTCGGTTGACAGAAGGTTGGCAAGCAGGAAGACCGTGTGGGGGGGAGTTGTTGAGGATTAGTGGAAGTCGATTCAGGTGAGCTGCTTGTACTGGCTGTTATATGGTGAAAGTTCTCGGCAGTTTTGATGCTAGGATGTTTGAGGAAACAAGGAGTGTATGTATTTGGGTTGTTGTCGAGGAGGTTGAGAGTGTGGTGATGTTGTATGGTTGGTGATGTAGAACTGGGGAGTGCAATGAACTGTCAGAGGCGAACTTGCTTGTGTGGTAGTGTTCGTGTGGGATATGTTGAATGGGCGTTGTGGAATTGTTTGTGGAAGGGCTAACAGGATGATATGGTATGATTTGTGATTTCAGGTGAAGGATTCGATTTTCGGTGAAGAGGATTAGAGTAGTTTGCGGTGGTTTTTGGTTCACGTTTGTGATGTGGCTGACGATTTGAGTGAAGGAGTTGATGAATGGGACGAGTGTGAAAGGAGTATGTGACTGGAAGTTTTGATGTATGGTCTTGACTATGGACTTGAATGCAATGTAGAGCTTCTAGGTGAGTATGGAACAGGGTGTGGCAGAATGTTGAGGTCAGGTTTGTAGATGAAAAGTTTCAGGCAATGGTTAGTAGTTAAATGTGGTAATGGTCAATTTGAAGGTGCTGTTTCGTGGTTGTTGTGGGTGTCGGATGTACTGTGGTGAATGGGGACTTGCTGTTTGGTGAAGGGGGGACTGAAGTGGTGGTTATGGTATTGTTTTGAGGAGGTGGGTTGGATAAAGAAGGCATGAGAAGAAGCGTGTAGTTGATGTGGTGATTTGATGTATTGTGCTTGCTGAGTTCCTGGAGTGTTTGTGTGGAGGTTTTTGTGGAAAGAAAGTCGGTGTCTGTGAATTTGGGGAGGCTGTTGGTTGAGGCCACTACGATGCGAGGAGGGCGGCAAGTAGAGATGCTGTATGTTGTGTAGTTGAGCAGTTTTGCCAGTTGTGTAATTGGAGATTGTGGGTGATTGTCAGTTGTGTATGATATGGAAGTGTATGGTTTGTCGATGTTCAGGAACTTAACGAGAAGAACATATATATAATGAGATGGTTGTTGAACTTAGGTCGAGAGGGAAGCAGTGAAGTTTGCTGTTAAATGGTTTGTGCGTGGCCTTTGCTGTTGCGTCGAGGAAGAGAGGCGATGGTCGGGGAAGTATGGTGCAGGTGGTCTAGTAGGAAGTGAAGCAGTGTTTGTTGAGGAGCTATGTGGATCAGATGGTCAGAAAATGTAAAGTAGACAACAGTGTGCAATAATGTAACAGTAGTGGAGGATTTGAATTGGCGATTTGGGTTTTGATATGGCAGTGAAGTCGAGAAGGAAGGAGGGGTTGTCTGAGTAGTGGAAGGCTAGTGAGTTTGATGAAGGGCTCAAAGGGTTTTGGACAGAGTGTATGTTGTATAGGTTCAGGAGTGGTCTTGTTTGGCAATGAGAAACACTGTAATAAAAATGTAAACAGTAATGCAATGCAAACCTGTTCTGCAGCTTGTTTTCTGTT
This sequence comes from Allium sativum, assembly GCA_030737875.1. Classification (NCBI taxonomy): domain Eukaryota; kingdom Viridiplantae; phylum Streptophyta; class Magnoliopsida; order Asparagales; family Amaryllidaceae; genus Allium; species Allium sativum. Next base: position 228,200,064 of record CM060922.1, read on the forward strand.
CTGTGTTCTTTTAGAAACTGCAGTTGAGTTTAAGAAAATATGAGAACAATAAGCAAAAAATTTAACAAAGAACTGAGTAGAGAAACTGCAAGGAAGTGAATTAAATCGATCTAAACTAAGGAGAAAGAAAAACTAACAAGGAATGAACAGCACAGAACAAGAAATGAACGCTGAATAGACAAGAAATGAACAATTTTTTTTTCTTTTTTTTTAGAGACAGACACAAAATAGTAAAAGAAAAGCACAAAACACAAATGCACAAAACAGTAAAAGGGGTGAAATTGCCAAGTTTTCATTTCTTTTTTAAGAAGAAGAAACAACACTAAATTAACACAAAGCAAAATACAAAATCTATGAACAAGAAGACAAGTTTTTTTTTTAGGAGAATTGAAAAGAAACTAATTCAAGAAGACAAACACACTAAAACAAACTCAAGAGAACACACACACAAACACAAAATGCAATGCAATTTTTTTTTCTTTTTTTCTTTTTTTCTTTTTAAAGAAGCAACAAAATAACACACAAATAAAAAAGAACGCTAGATCACACAAAAGCAAAAACCAAAGCACCAAAACAAGAACAAACACAAAATGTAGGAACAAGACCAAAAGTGATTTTTTTTATATGACACAAACAAAATGAACACACACAAAAATGAACAAACAAATGTTACAATAGACACAATCAAACAAAGATAAGAGAATAAACACATGAACTTGTGACTTTTTTTAGGAGAATTAACAAATAACAAGAAAACTTAACTCGAAGAATAAAACTAAAATCTCTCCCCGCCAACGGCGCCAAAAACTTGTTCGCTACAACGGATTTTCTATCGAATTAGAAAACCGTCGCATGAATATTTGAAATAACCGCAAGTGCACGGCGTACTATTGTAATACGTAGTGAGTGCGAGTCGATCCACAGGGAAAGAAGTGATTTCAATTTTATTCAATCGAATTAAACCAAACTTTGAATTGTTCTAATAAAAACTATGAAACTAGAAACTAAGTTGAGAGCTAAATATGAAATTAGAGAGTAATTTAGAGGTAAATCCGCTCTCATATTTATGTAAGTTGTCAAACGTACAATGTATGATCTCAATAAGTGATATAAATGCAACATTTAAACCACTTATGATTCTCATGAAAATGAAACTAAAGCAAAACTATTCTAAGTATGGTCTATGAACTATTGGCTGGAACTATAGACCATCAAATTTTGTTCATACTTTCATTTCAAAATCAATAATCACTTAGCAAATATTGATGTAACTTGTGTTTATATTGAATAAGCATAGATCATTTGCAAATGCAACATGACCTATCAAACCCATATGTATAAACTCACATCAATATTCACTAACATGAAGCACATATTAAAGATCACAAATCATACACATGTTGAACTTACACAAAGTTAGAGAGCATCATTACCCCTAAATCAAGGGATTAGACACTCATATGTGTTGTAATATCAACACATGCAAGTTTCAACATTAGAAAATTAAGCAAAATGAAAGAAAAACCAAGTAAAACAAGAAGAGAACTAAACTAAGAACATAAAGTAAATCTAAGCTATGACCATGAAAGTAAATCTAAGCTATGAAAATGAATGTAAAGAGCATAGAAATTAAATTACATTAAAGCAAAGAAGTTACATAAAGAAAATGGCTAAGTAGCCATTAAAATAAAAGAGAGCTATGAACTAAACTAAACTACTAAATGATAAAAAAAGATGGATAAATGAACATAAAGGGGGTATATATACAAGATCACAAACCCTAAAACCCTAATCACTCATAATGGGAAATCCCCAAAATGGCCCTACATGAAGCTTCTAATCCTCTCTTAGCCATTAATGAGTCATGTAGGATGCATGAGGCCTTTTGTCTCATTCAATTAGTCTTTAATAAGAAGCTTAAGAGAAAGAGGTTAATTTGAGAGGTGGGGTCCTCCATGATCATGCATGAGAATTATTTCCTCTTCATTCCTTTGTATGCATGCATTTGTGCTCCAAATCTTCATGTGTATGCATTATTTGTGCTCCAAAATTCCTATTAGAGACAATAACAAAGAACAAGTAAATGCAATCACAAAATAAAACATGCATAAGTGATCAATTTTTCGCAAAATGAGTGATGATTTTGAAAATATTTAAAATATGGTTTGATCGTATAAAACACCCAAAAATGTTCATTTATTTATTTAACAAGAATAATTATGTGAATATAAATGTGCAATTTTACGTGCACATCAGTTAGTAGCCGTCAACTATCTAACAATGTGGCGATTTGTAACACCCCGTATTTTTTTTAATATAATTAAAAATGAAATAAAATATATGAAAATATTCTTATGATAGGTAAATAATGGTAATGCATAAAGAGAATAAATTAATACATGGAAGAGAAGAAAAATTAGTTCGATAATGGCGTATGTAACGGAAAAGATAGTAAAATAAGGATAACTAATTCAAGAATCATGAATTAGGTAAAATTGACATCACCATTGCGTTCCTCTCGGAAAAATACGCGAAATAGAGTCCGAGTTTTCGAAAATCGGGGTCCATATGACCAAGATATGGCCAAAACAAGATTTCAGTAGACTTTCTGCAAGACTACCCGTGTCGACTGTAGTGTCGACACCCAAGTCGACCTGCCCCCCCTCCCCCCCCCCCCCCGTGTCGATTGTAGTGTCGACTCCCCCCTGTACAGGTCGACCCGGTCGGCCTGGGGTGGCCCAGAACCCATTTTTGAGGCCCGGGACGAGTTTTGATGGTCCGGATGGGTTTTAGGGTTAATCCGATGGCTGAAATGAATTGCTACACCTATAAAATAACACCTAGACCTAACCTAATTCACAACAAATCATTCTTACACCTAAATGCTGCTGGAATCTCTCTTGGGCCCTGGCCACCGTCTCCAAATTAAAGCTTAAGCGTTCAAACCCAAATCAAATCAAAGATCAATGCTTCTACAACAAATTCAAGAGGATAGATCAATGACACTGCAACTTTCTATGATAAATTCACTCCCTAATTCATTAGCCGTTCTCTGTAAGTTCTAGTTGCTTTCCGATTTAAATATTTAATTATAATGTGGCCATGAATTAAAGTGGAATTGGATTAAGTATGATCTATTCCTGTTGCTTTTTGAATCTTTAGTTTTGAGACTTGTCTACCTTTATTCTCATGACAAGTTTGTGATTTATTCAGCAGTTTTCTTGATTCGTAATGATGTTATCATCAAGTTCTAATCTTTATGCCTATCATGATGTTGTTTTTCTCTCTGATCTATTTATAATGCAAAATTCTACCTTTCCCCTATTTGTTTTCTTTTGATGAACCTTGGTCAATTTCGGACCTAGGCCTAAACTGCGATTTGCGTGCGACTGAATACGGGGGAAATATTGGGATATTGCCTTGTTGGATATATGTTTTTGGTAGAATCGAAGGCATAATATGAAAACTGGATACTTGGGTATTATTGCCATTAACACGAAATTTGAATTTGGGTATTATCGTTATAATTAAAGTTTTGCTAGCTTGGGTAAATTGGGATAAACATAGAATACATGTAGTTGGTATGAAACCTGACCTATGTAAAATATGGCAAGAATATTGATACATATATTTGGCTAAAAATTGATCTATGTGAATTGGGCATAACTTTGTAAACATGTAAACTATGAATCTTGATATATGTATAAAAAGGCATGAAACTTGGTATATATGTAAAATTGTCTAAGATTAGGCATATATAAGTTTGGCATACATGTAAACAGGCATGAATTAAACATATGTAAATTTGGTATGAATTAGGCATATGTAAAACGGACATGTAATCTAGAACTTGGGCATATGTTAAATAGGTGAAAATTTGTGGTTGAAACACATATGATAATTTATGTCTTGAAAAGGGGCTAATATGAACACGCCTAAATAGGTTTTGGGTAGTTGGGATGTAATAGCCTTAAAGGAGGGATAAATATAAATTGAGATAAGTTGCCTTTAATGGCCTAAGATAAATTGTGGTAAAATTGGTATGATTTTGCATACCATTAATTGATGGACATAATTGAGTCAATTATGGACATCGTTAAATTAGGAATTAATTGATAATTTGAATAGGGGAAATAAATTCAAATTGGGGTAAGAGATTATAAGTGATAATCAATGCTTAGGACACGAGGTTGGACTCATTTGTGACGTAAACCTGCCCGGAACCGCCCGGCGAATCCAGTAGTCACAAATGTCAGTCCAATGTGAGAGGTCCTAGGCCCAAATTAAAAGCGTAACAGTTGTAAAGACAAGAGGTTAGACTCTTTTATGGTGTAAGACTGCCCGGACCCGCCCGGCAAGTCCAGCTGCTATATATGTCAGTCTAATGTGAGAGGTCTTTATAAGGACCTTAATGAATTAAGAAATACTTAACCAGATAAACATGTGGTGGGACATGGGGGTTAAGTGGGTGACATGTGGGTGACATGTGGAAATACGAATAGTAATACTTAACCAACGTAACATGGTAATTAGACCAGTGGGTAGGGTTAAGTAAATAAGAACACTTAACCAATATGATATAAATGGGTGGGTTAAGTAATATGATTAGGTTAATCTGGACAATTAACCAATTTAATATGTTGACTACGGGAGAGGGTAAGGTTAAGCAAATGTTTTACCATTATAACATGATTAAACTGGACTAGAGAGTGAGGTTAAGTTAATGAGAACACTTAACTAATACAATGGGTTAATTAGACAACTGGTTGCGGTTAAGTAGTAACACTTAACCAACATAACAGGATAAGAGCGTGGGTTAAGTTAACTTGAATAAGTTGATAACACTTAACCATTATAATATGACTAGTGGATGGGGTTAAGTTAACATGCACTTAACCAATCTGATGGGATGCGTGGTAGGGCTAAGTAACACATGGGGCTAAGTTAACAAGAAAATTCTTAACCAATGTAACCAGTTAGACGAACGGGGCTAAGTTAATAAACCACACTTAACCATTTAAACATAATAAGCGAGAAAGGTTAAGTTAACTAAGGTAAACACTTAACCATGTTAACATAACGAGTAGAAGGGTTAAGTACATATCGGGTTGGTGGGTAATATTAATAAATATAGGCCCACATACACTTAACCATTAAATACACATGCTTGAATCAGTAGCGGGGTTAAGTACACATCAGGGTTGGTGGGTAATATTATAAAATATAGGCCCACATACACTTAACCATTAAATACACATGCTTGAATCAGTAGCGGGGTTAAGTACACATCAGGGTTGGTGGGTAATATCAGAGAATATAGGCCCACCGAATTAACCATTAGAAAAACCTAGTAACGGGGACCCATTTCAGTAGTAACCCACATTAGGTATCAATGGAACCCTGAGCTAGGCAGGGTGGGGCACGATTACTGGGCTGATTATAAGAGGTCAAATTAGCGGCGGTTGGTGTAGCAGTGCAGGTTCTAACGGAGTGCGGGCGTGCACACACTTCGGCGCAGAAAATTTAGCCACTGGGCATCAGTAGGTATAAAGCTGTGCATCTTGATTGTGTCAGGGTTGCCACCATGGGACTTGATACACCCCATGGTGGGACCAGCACAGGTATCTACAAGTAGGGGGTCGCGTGACACAAACGAGAACTAGGTCAAATAGGGAGCCGATCAATAAGGTAGTAAGGGTGCATCGAATATATACATGGCCATTTGGGTGATCGAGGTGGAATCCTCATAATCGATGTACACCTGAAGGCTACCATAATTGCGGGGATTGGGATCACGTTGTAATTATTATATAACACGGGCTACTAGTTGGGACACTAGTAGGGGGTACGGATCCTTGTTACACAGGACACTAGTTGGGACACTACTAGGAATACAGATCATTCAATGTAAGACACTTATGAGGATGCTAGTTAGGTGGTGCAGAGAAAATAGATATCGTTTTAATGGTAAAGCTTAGAAACCTTGCGATGTTATTCTTGATAGAAACCATGCGGTGGGATACTTGATAGGAATTATGGGATGTTATACTTGTTTCATCGTGCCCGAAGTTTATCTTGTTACCTTAGTTTATTTTGTTATCATAGTTTATCTTGTTATCTTAGTTTATCTTGCCTACCTTGTCATCATGCTTATGTTTACTTTCAGTTTATTCATGCCATGTTATCTTTACCTATTTTTATGTTGAAAGTCACTAGGACTTACTCAGTCTTTATGACTGACCCGTTTTGTTTCGCCTCTTTTTCTTCCGTTTCCCCCTCCCCCCAGGTTCACAGGGTGGGAATACAGCTTAGTTCGGATCATACCAAGCTCCAAGGCTCTTTCATGTATGGCTTGGATTTCTCTTGGCTATGGCTTGCTTTGCTTTATTGGGGAATACTGCAGTTTGTTTTTATGCTTCTTTGTTTTTGAGCAAGACAGATATTTTAACTATGAAATTGGGTATTGGAAGTTGATGGGCTTTTCTTGTAAACATTTATATTTAATAAATGATTTGAAGTACTTCCACTTTATTTTCCGCTGTTTTATATATGTCTATCTTGTAATATTTCTGTTCCAGTACCCATAATACTCCATTGAAGTTAAGGCATTCCCTTTGTGAGTGACCTTAACAGATGTGGGGTGTTACATTTGGTATCAGAGCAGAAGGTTACCAGACTGGGCAAAGGTTTTCAAAAACCTTCTGAAACTAGTTTTCAAAACGTTTACAGAGAAGCAAATTTTCAAGAAAACTTTGTTTTGATTAAAAGGCATATTCCACAAAGCCATATGCACTATCTTTTGATTCTCTCTTGAAATCTCTTCTCTCTCTTTTCACCATAGTTTCGTAGGCATCCGACACATGTCGGAGGGCAAAGGAGTGCCCAACCTCCGTCTGTAGCCGTGGTAGTTCCATCTGCGTCTAATATTTTTTCAAATTTGGTAGAGTGCCGTGCGTTGGAGGTAGCTTCGAGAGACTTTTCAACAAACTATACAAGGATAGTAAGAACAAGAAACTAGTTGCTATAGCTTAATCCACGAAGGAGGAAAAAGGTGAAAGGAAAGAGGCCAAAGTGAAAGAATAGTAAAACCCATGACAAGAGAGAGTATCTTTAGTGAGGAGGGACATGTAGTTAAGTATTATAGGACAAGGGCAAGGGACAAGATCGTCGAGAGGGCAATTGTATGATCTCACCACTAGCATACCTAAGAGAGGTGGTAACGTTTCTGTTGAAAAGTTTGGCTTTTCTTTTCTATCATCCCGCTAGAACTTTGTTTTTGTACATCGCATCCTTTTAATTCTGCTTCGATAGTTGAGTCTCTGCACCTTAGTACTAGCATAGTAGAGGATCCCATTTTTGTCTCAAATCCTGTTGGGGAAATCGGCTCATTTATTCATGACTTGTTTGGATTTGAGAATGTCTATGCTAAGTGTTGAGTCTAGAAGTAATGTTTACGTTTTGGACTATGGGTTGATTCTAGCAATGGAGGGGTTATCCAGTGAGGGTGACATTCTCGGTTTTGAAAAGAGGGTAGTTAGATTCTTGACTTGCCTCGGTAATACCCTCGAAGTCGCATGTAACCTTTAGGGTTCTATCATGATTTGTTACCTAGAATCTCTTGACACATCTATTGGTAATTCGTAATCCGCTCAAGTAATGTTCGCCACTAAGGCGGATGGGTCATTTCGCTTATCCATGAGTTGTAGAGAATCACCTTAGTAAGTATATTTGGCAACATGGTTGGCATTTATTTCCAATAGATAGTTCTTCTGCATCGAATACTTGATAGTAAGTGAACGAGATCCAAGATTCACTAGTGAATTTTGGAGAGCTTGCATGAAACAATGAGTACGCAGTTATGTTTGAGGCGAGTATACTAGGAGAAGGCTAAGTGAAAGTGGAACGAGAGGCAAAAGTGAAATGGATTCCAATCCATATTTTGGAAACAAGAATTAAGAAGCTACGAAGTTGTGAAGTTAAAGGCGGTCAAAGCACAATGGAGTTAAGCTCAAAGAAATGCGACTTAGAAGATTGAAGACTAGATTCGCGCATCATATCTCTTTTTAAGAGTATATCCATGATCTCTCTTTTCCTAAAGAGCTTACTCATATGCTATCTTTTGTGTATATCCTCTCGGTCCTATCCTCAATTTAATTTCTGTTGCAAACCCCATAGGGAGTATGACTCATCTGTTAGTAACACATGTTGGGGCTTGAGGGTGTTCGTTGGGTTGACTAAACTTTTTGGGTTTTATGGGATACGGTTTGGTCTTAGGAAGGGATTTCCTTGTGACCTAATAGGAGTACATCGTGCTTAGTTTCCTAGAATCATATATATTGGTTGGGATGAGTAATTCTTTGGGTGTCGGTCTGATGTTGATTTCGGTCTTCGGGGATGATGCATAGAGAGTTCTTCTCCTAATCAATATATATGTGGCATAGGTTTCCAGTTTTGACATTGCCTAATGGGCACAAATTTTTACTTGCTTCTATCATTCGACTATATCTTTAGATAGGAACAATTGGGTGTAAATATGTGTTTGAGACATGTTATGATTGATGGTTGCAAGTGGCTGCAAGTGGTTGCTAGTGGTTGCTCATGGATGCATTTACACACATTAGGCACTAGATCGGCTCAGTCACCTTTCATATTGCATATGCATGAGTGTTTACACTTGTTTGTGGATGGAATTGAATATGTTATCATGTGAATGTTGCATATGGATGGATGTTTGTGCACACATATAGTGTTTATGTGACTAGTACTATTTGCATACATGTTGGACTCATCGCACTAAACATATTTTGCATTTAGAAGATCAATCAGGCCTGATCATTTGCATTAGACAAGGAACATATACACACACTTCTTGCATATGTTCATACAGCATTATAAATCTCTTAAGAACAATGAATGCCTGTGATTGATGATTGATTAGATGGATGATGGATGGTAGGACACATTCTTCTTAACTTGAAGATTTCGGGGACGAAATCCTTTAACGAGGGGAGAATTTAACACCCCGTATTTTTTTTAATATAATTAAAAATGAAATAAAATATATGAAAATATTCTTATGATAGGTAAATAATGGTGATGCATAAAGAGAATTAATTAATACATGGAAGAGAAGAAAAATTAGTTCGATAACTGCGTATGTAACGGAAAAGATAGTAAAATAAGGATAACTAATTCAAGAATCAGGAATTAGGTAAAATGGACATCACCATTGTGTTCCTCTCGAAAAAATACGCGAAATAGAGTCCGAGTTTTCGAAAATCGGAGTCCGTATGACCAAGATATGGTCAAAACAAGATTTCAGCAGACTTTCTGGCAGACTACCCGTGTCGACTGTAGTGTCGACACCCAAGTCGACCTGCCCCCCTGTGTCGACTGTAGTGTCGACTCCCCCCTGTACAGGTCGACTTGGTCGGCCTGGGGTGGCCCAGAACCCATTTTTGAGGCCTGGGACGAGTTTTGATTGTCCGGATGGGTTTTAGGGTTAACCCGATGGCTGAAATGAATTGTTACACCTATAAAATAACACCTAGACCTAACCTAATTCATAACAAATCATTCTTACACCTAAATGCTGCTGGAATCTCTCTTGAGCCATGGTCGCCGTCTCCAAATTAAAGCTTAAGCGTTCAAACCCAAATCAAATCAAAGATCAATGCTTCTACAACAAATTCAAGAGGATAGATCAATGACACTGCAACTTTCTACGACAAATTCACTCCCTAATTCATTAGCCGTTCTATGTAAGTTCTAGTAGCCTTCCGATTTAAATATTTAATTATAATGTGGCCATGAATTAAAGTGGAATTGGATTAAGTATGATCTATTCCTGTTGCTTTTTGAATCTTTAGTTTTGAGACTTGTCTACCTTTATTCTCATGACAAGTTTGTGATTTATTCAGCAGTTTTCTTGATTCGTAATGATGTTATCACCAAGTTCTAATCTTTATGCCTATCATGATGTTGTTTTTCTCTCTGATCTATTTATTATGCAAAATTCTACCTTTCCCTATTTGTTTTCTTTTGATGAACCTTGGTCAATTTCGGACCTAGGCCTAAACTGCGATTTGCGTGCGACTGAATACGAGGGAAATATTGGGATATTGCCTTGTTGGATGTATGTGTTTGGTAGAATCGAAGGCATAATATGAAAACTGGATACTTGGGTATTATTGCCATTAACACGAAATTTGAATTTGGGTATTATCGTTATAATTAAAGTTTTGCTAGCTTGGTTAAATTGGGGTAAACATGGAATACATGTAGTTGGTATGAAACTTGACCTATGTAAAATATGGCAAGAATATTGATACATATATTTGGCTAAAAATTGATTTATGTGAATTGGGCATAGCTTTGTAGACATGTAAACTATGAATCTTGATATATGTATAAAAAGGCATGAAACTTGGTATATAGGTAAAATTGTCTAAGATTAGGCATATATAAATTTGGCATACATGTAAACAGGCATGAATTGAACATATGTAAATTTGGTATGAATTAGGCATATGTAAAATGGACATGTAATCTAGAACTTGGGCATATGTTAAATAGGTGAAAATTTGTGGTTGAAACACATATGATAATTTATGTCTTGAAAAGGGGCTAATATGAACACGCCTAAATAGGTTTTCGGTAGTTGGCATGTAATAGCCTTAAAGGAGGGATAAATATAAATTGAGATAAGTTGCCTTTAATGGCCTAAGATAAATTGTGGTAAAATTGGTATGATTTTGCATACCATTAATTGATGGACATAATTGAGTCTATTATGGACATCGTTAAATTAGGAATTGATTGATAATTTGAATAGGGGAAATAAATTCAAATTGGGGTAAGAGATTATAAGTGATAATCAATGCTTAGGACACGAGGTTGGACTCATTTGTGACGTAAACCTGCCCGGAACCGCCCGGCGAATCCAGTAGTCACAAATGTCAGCCCAATGTGAGAGGTCCTAGGCCCAAATTAAAAGCGTAACAGTTGTAAAGACACGAGGTTAGACTCTTTTATGGTGTAAGACTGCCCGGACCCGCCTGGCAAATCCAGCTGCCATAAATGTCAGTCTAATGTGAGAGGTCTTTATAAGGTTACGGCCTTAATGAATTAAGAAATACTTAACCAGATAAACATGTGGTGGGACATGGGGGTTAAGTGGGTGACATGTGGGTGACATATGGAAATACGAATTGTAATACTTAACCAACATAACATGGTAATTAGACCAGTGGGTAGGGTTAAGTAAATAAGAACACTTAACCAATATGATATAAATGGGTGGGTTAATTAATATGATTAGGTTAATCTGGACACTTAACCAATTTAATATGTTGACTGCGGGAGTGGGTACGGTTAAGCAAATGTTTAACCATTATAACATGATTAAACTGGACTAGAGAGTGAGGTTAAGTTAATGAGAACACTTAACTAATACAATGGGTTAATTAGACAAGTGGTTGCGATTAAGTAGTAACACTTAACCAACATAATAGGACAAGCGGGTGGATTAAGTTAACTTGAATAAGTTGATAACACTTAACCATTATAATATGACTAGTGGATGGGGTTAAGTTAACATGCACTTAACCAATCTGATGGGATGCGTGGTAGGGCTAAGTAACACATGGGGTTAAGTTAACAAGAAAATTCTTAACCAATGTAACCAGATAGACGAACGGGGTTAAGTTAATAAACCACACTTAACCAATCAAACATAATAAGCGAGAAAGGTTAAGTTAACTAAGGTAAGCACTTAACCATGGTAACATTACGAGTAGAAGGGTTAAGTACATATCGGGTTGGTGGGTAATATTAGTAAATATAGGCCCACATACACTTAACCATTAAATACACATGCTTGAATCAGTAGCGGGGTTAAGTACACATCAGGGTTGGTGGGTAATATTAGTAAATATAGGCCCACATACACTTAACCATTAAATACACATGCTTGAATCAGTAGCGGGGTTAAGTACACATCAGGGTTGGTGGGTAATATCAGAGAATATAGGCCCACAGACTTAACCATTAGAAAAACCTAGTAACGGGGACCCATTTCAGCAGTAACCCACATTAGGTATCAACGGAACTCTGAGCTAGGCAGGGTGGGGCACGATTACTAGGCTGATTATAAGAGGTCAAATTAGCGGCGGTTGGTGCAGCAGTGAAGGTTCTAACGGAGTGCAGGCGTGCACACACTTCGGCGCAGAAAATTTAGCCATTGGGCATCAGTAGGAATAAAGATGTGCATCTTGATTGTGTTAGGGTTGCCACCATGGGACTTGATACACCCCATGTGGGACTAGCACAGGTATCTACAAGTAGGGGGCCGCGTGACACAAACGAGAACTAGGTCAAATAGGGAGCCGATCAATAAGGTAGTAAGAGTGCATCGAATTTATACATGGCCATTGGGGTGATCGAGGTGGAATCCTCATAATCGATGTACACCTGAAGGCTTCCATAATTATGGGGATTGGGATCACGTTGTAATTATTGTATAACATGGGCTACTAGTTGGGACACTAGTAGGGGGTACGGATCCTTGTTACACAGGACACTAGTTGGGACACTAGTAGGAATACGGATCATTCAATGTAAGACACTCATGAGGATGCTAGTTAGGTGGTGCAGAGAAAATAGATATCGTTTTAATGGTAAAGCTTAGAAACCTTGCGATGTTATTCTTTATAGAAACCATGCGATGGGATACTTGATAGGAATTATGGGATGTTATACTTGTTTCATCGTGCCCGAAGTTTATCTTGTTACCTTAGTTTATCCTGTTATTATAGTTTATCTTGTTATCTTAGTTTATCTTGCTTACCTTGTCATCATGCTTATTTTTACTTTCAGTTTATTCATGCCATGTTATCTTTACCTATTTTTATGCTGAAAGTCACTAGGACTTACTCAGTCTTTATGACTGACCCATTTTGTTTCGCCTTTTTTACTTCCGTTTCCCCCCAGGTTCACAGGGTGGGAATACAGCTTAGTTCGGATCTTACCAAGCTCCAAGGCTCTTTCATGTATGGCTTGGATTTCTCTTGGCTATGGCTTGCTTTGCTTTATTGGGGAATACTGCAGTTTGTTTTTATGCTTCTTTGTTTTTGAGCAAGACAGATATTTTAACTATGAAATTGGGTATTGGAAGTTGATGGGCTTTTCTTGTAAACATTTATATTTAATAAATGATTTGAAGTACTTCCACTTTATTTTCCGCTGTTTTATATATGTCTGTCTTGTAATATTTCTGTTCCAGTACCCATAATACTCCATTGAAGTTAAGGCATTCCCTTTGTGAGTGACCTTAACAGATGTGGGGTGTTACACGATTACCATACTAACCATCTTATACAAGCAAAAGTGTAGAAATTTACAATTTTTAAATCAATCACCTGAACGAATCCAGTAAAGCTTTCTTCATCTTGTAAAGACAATCCAGGCAATCCATCCCCACTAACCCACTCGTTATCATTACGACCATTGTTGCAGCTACTATTTACCCCCAAATTTTGACTCAAATTTCTGTTCTGTTTGATGCCCCCAAATTTTTGCCTCGATCTCCAATCCTCTTTAGACAAAACAGGAGGTGGCATTCTCGGGTTTCGGGTGATAGAATTGTAATAGTAAGACAAGTAATTAGGATCGCTACTAATTTCAGTTGAATTCAATTCATTAACGGCATTCAATGACCCTTCTACAGTTGGTGGTCCGACCCACATCGATAAAAACTTATTATCAAACCGTAAAAAAAAGTTATCAAACCGACCTATGCTAGCGCCACAGATTAAACGACCTATGAGAAAAAATTATCCGACTGACCTATGCGAAGAAGATTTGATTTGCAGTGAGTATGTACCGACCTATGCGAACGTCACAGATTAAATGACCTATGCGAAAAAATTATCAGACTGACTTATGCGAAGAAGATTTGATTTGCAGCGAATACGCAGAGAAGATATGAGTTGCAGTGAAGAAATTGTCGGAAGAGGAATATGCGGAGTAGTTTTGATTTGCAGCGAAGAAATTGAAGGAAGATTTGATTTGCAATGAAGAAATTGTCTCAGAATATCGACGGCGGAAAAATCGGGCAAGATTTGATTTGCCTGAAGAATGAGGGGAGAGGAACAACGAGGAAAATGCCAGAAAAATGAGAGATATTTTAGCCGAAGATCATAGGTACAGACCAACTGATTTTGGGTCCCGTACAGTAGGGAAACCTCCATAACGGTCGGTTTGATTAATCTAGGGAGTTCTTAGGAATAAAAATTATAGGACTAAGTTAATAAACTTTTTGATAGTACAATAAATTTTAGTTTGTCCACTAAAATTGGATTACATTTTAATGTCTTAGGGTCCGTTCGTGGCTCCAAAATGGTCCTTAAGTTCCCGGCGCGTCATTACATTTTAATGTCATAGGGTCCGTTCGTAGCTCCAAAATGGCCCGTTAAGTTTTCGACGCGTCCGAAACTTAACGGATCATTTTGGACGCATCGATGCTCGATAACCCAATTTTGACCTTTTTTATGTGGTTAAAGATTATTAATTAAGTTAATTTATAAATTTTGATTTTTATAAATTTAAAAAATAAATAACTTGTGCAAATGTGATCCGTTTTAGATGCGGTTTTTTGCGTCGTGGTCACTTCAAAGTGCATTGCGTAATGGAGTTGTTTTGAACCGAATCAGAGTAATTTATAATTTTTCAATTTACTTATCTATTTCTATAAATTATTGATACGTATTATTTATTAAAAACAAATAATAAATTAATTACCCATAAATCAATTAATTTAAAACCACAAATTAAAATGATCCGCTTAAAGGTCGGCTTAAAACTGCAAACGCATTCTCCACAAACTAAAATAACCCGCTAAAATATCTCGCTTCAGTTATCCTCAAACACACCCTTAACTACTGAAATGAACAGTAGAATACTGGATAGATACAAAGTATGATAATCAACTATATAGGAACATGACTAATTTTCGAACCAGGTAGCTTTTGCAGCAAACTCCACATCATTTTCATTGTAATTGACTTGAAAACGAAAATCAGTTCGCATTTTGTTACGGATTAAAAATTCTTTTCATATTAAATAAAAATTTTGTGGGTTTGGGAAACTTTAATAACTTTGTCATGTTAAACTTTATGCTATACACATTCTCATATGTTTATTCACAATGTATATATGCATTTTGCATTTAGATAAACGAATGTGAATTTAAGCTATGCATTAACCAAAGAAATCTCATATAACATTATATTTGTTCTATTTTTACGCAGGAGTAGTTTTAGGGCATTGTTATTCGCACTCTAAATTTTATTTAAGGGGTGACTTATTTTTTATTTTTTTAAAATTTACTAAGGGGAGGACATTGGAATGCAAGCCGCCTTAAAACTAAATTAAAATATGACCAAACTACCCTTAAAACATTGTAATTGACACTTCATAAATGATTAAAGGGGGACATAGATGAAATTCAGCAAGACTTTGCTGCATTTATTCATGGAATTTGGTACGGTGTAGTTGAGTTTCACCCTTTGTTCAGCAAATGACCACCGAAAACAAAACAAAAAAACAAAAATCGGTGGGTGTATACCGAATTTTATTTTTGACCGTGTCCCCCCTTGATCATTTTTGGGGTATCAGTAACAATCCTCTAGAAAAAAAACTATTTAGAGAAGCAAAGCTAGGGTATTTTTTATAATAATTTTTGTGTTCAGTATGCCCATAGTAATTCTAAATATAAATAGAGTGCCATTAAAATTGTCCGTCTCTTGAGCAAATTTTGAGTATGAATGACAGAGCGGATCTTTATTTTCATATAGTGGTTTTATATTAACTTTCAATCCTGCGACATTGTACGCAAGGCGGATGCTTTTCACGAATAAACCCTACATAAACTCTCCATCGCTGCCTTAAGCCCTACGCTTTTCCCTAAAATTACAGAATACAAAAATGTCTTCTCGATCAATATCCTCCTTGGTATGCTGCTCTATCCCAGAGTTTCCTTGATTTACAGATCTCGATTTTACTCGACTACCCCTCTCATTTCAAGGACTTTGATCCTTAGAAATTTAATCAGCAAACCATACTACACAATTTCTATCATATCCGCTTCTTCAAAAATATTAGAGACTAAGAACGATAAGTTCAAGTGTGGCGACGAGAATTTCTTGTGTGCTTTGGAATCGGAGATCGCTTCTGAAGAAGTAGTTGATGATGATGAAGCGGATAAGGTATAATGATACTCATGAACCCATTCACTCTTTTTATCGAATGGTGTTGTAATTGCATGTATGTTGTATTTAAAGTTCTGAATTCAACTTCTGATTTATAAATCAGAACTTTACAAGTCTGTTTTTGGCAATTCAAAACAAAATATTTAGAATTTGCAAGCTTAGCATATATCCTTTAGCATGAGTGATAAAGTTGCTTGACTAATATACATAGTTAGATTGTCAGTTGTAAAATAAAAATCAAAGTATTATGTGTGGATGATTTTTCTCTATCAGCATGCTTGCATATATTTTCCCCTTTCATCTTAATGTACAGTTTCATGCAACAATGTTACATGCTTAGCGTACATTGAAGTAGATATATATCATACAGTTAGATTGTCATTTGTAGAAGAAAAAGTTTAAGTGTTTTGTGGATGAATTATCTCTATCAACAATTAACATGTTTGTAAAAACGACCCAAAATTCCCCGTAAAGGAAAGCCCGGATTGAGTTGAGAACACGACAAATCAGAACGCAGACAGAAGAACATTTCATTCCTATTACAACAATTACATCAGAGTACAAGAATATAACAGAGTATGAATAAATAATATACATCAGAAAAATATCAGGGATTAAAATTCATTACATAGCAACGGAAAAATAATACATAACGCAACAGAAAGAGATACACGGATACAAAGCTTTCCGAATATAGCTCCAATTGCAAACTAGGATCCTGTAAAAAGAAATCTACAAAACCAAAACTACTAGCTGCCTGTATGGAAAATAGGGGCACCCAGAGTTTAGGTTAAACAATAAACTCCAGGTTAGTCATGGGACTGGTGTGAGAATTAAAACAGTTATTAAAACTTTACATTAAAATTTGGTAAATCAAGGGACCACGTCGTATAACCCGGAACGGGTTTTCTGCCAAGAACACCAGCGCATAAAACAATTTATAAACAACGCAATGCTTTTCAAAAAATGAAGCTATTATAAGACTCAAGTTCCATCACACAATGCAATGCAAGCCGGAGGATAGAGTTTTCCCTTATAATAGTCAAACATGCTTGGTACGTTTAAAATAAATATCATTTAATACTATTATAAGTGTATAGTGTCAAAAATAGCTTCAAATATAAATGTATCAATCATAGACGGCATAAGTAATTAAAACCGAAATGTCAAAAATTGGAAATTCGATTTTTGTCATGAGTTGAGGAAAGGGTTGTACTCCTCGCCGGCTTGGAGACACTCTAGCAAATGCCTCAAGGCTCGGACGCTGGCGAACCCTCGGATCTTCAGGGCCGGTCCACACTTAGCGGATTGGTTATACCTGAACACACGTTTCCCGGTCCTATCGGACCTATCCATCGGCTCCGTAGTAACCAATATATCCGAGGGGCCTCTCAATCCATCATCCACATGGTAAAAAAAATATAAATGTATGGGCTTCATACCATGACACCACCCATAGCTAGAAGGAAACGTCGTAAACTCCCTACAGTCCTTTATCCCGTTTTTGACTCATACCGAGGTGTGAGGCTCGCGAATTAACGTTATACACAAAGCTATGTTATTTAAAGCCGTGCTTTGATCATCAACCACAAGACTCAGCTTTTTCAAAAGAAGCCTTGATCTTTAGCATCTCAGCATGCCACACAGGCAATTCACACCATGCGACAGGTGTCTATCGATATATAGCCTCTGAGCTCGTACGTCTCAGAGAAGGTTGTTAAGTAAGAGAATAAATTCTCCGCCACCAAACAGATATATATTTAATAGAGATCAATCAACACAGAATAAAATCCAATGTCAGACACACATCCATTTACAAGTTCGTTCTGGATCTGAACGAAACCGAAGGCACCTTATTCCTCGTCCCATATATACAATACAGGAGAGAGGTCCTTGCATACCCGTTTGATCTCCAAGTATGTCTGAACGATCACCACTTATTACCTTGTCTCGGGTATACAGCCCAATCAAGACATCAGTAATCGTCCAAATGATGTGAAGATCTCCGGTCTTCAACCAACGTCTTCATCATCGACTTATCGTCGAATCATTTATTCAAAATGGGTATAAACCCATCCTTTCCGAATAACCAGCGTATATTATAATAAGTGATATAAACGAACAACATACGCCTCATTCCAACCCATTTTTTTTATTCAAATACTCTTTTCATAATTTAAACCAAATTAAGGTTTTCCAAACTAGTCGGGATTAGCAAACCTTATTGGATTAATCATTTATTTTATTTCCCAATCCCAACCTATTCATCCTATGGAGAAAAACTGGTAATACTCCATATCTAACACCACAGTGTTATTGGTAAAAATTAATTACCATTTCCTGTTCAAATCTAATTAGAGATTTTAACTATTGCTTAGAGCAAAACTGGTGATACTACATTCTCGATCATTTCACAAATTTGATAATTTAAATTATCACATTCACATTTCAATCTAATTGAAGGCTCATTAAAACTTCACTTAGTTTTAATCTCCAAAAATCATTATTTAATGATTATTCAAATTTAGGAAATAAATTTTGTCTTTAACTAGGTTAAAGAGCCAATGTCATTTAAAACACAGTTCACGATAAACCCAAAATCACATTCCATTAATTATGGAATCTTCACAGAAAACAGATCAATATATATAATCGACATCAATTTCCGTATCCGACTAATAATACAAATGGAATAATGACAAAGCCTTTTAAATTCCATATATAGCAACAGTCTTCCTCCACATAAGCTCACTTCAATTATTACCAAATCGAATTCCATTCCATTCCAATTTATTTTATTAAATTGGAAAACTTTACTTTGGAAAATTTTCCATTAAATCTTAATAAAAAAATGTATAAATTCCAAATCACATTTCACTGTTAATCGAGTTAAAGAACAAGTGTTATTTAAAACACAGTTCATGATAAACCCAAAAATCCAATTTCAATTCAATGCCAATTAAATATTAATTAATTGGTAAACTTCTCTAAATCTTATTATAAAAATTTATTCTTTTATCATCTGGGTTTAAGAACAGTGTTAATAAAGACACTGTCCACAACAAACCAAAAATCCAATTCGATATTAAATACAAGACTCTAAATAAAAAATATCAGCTTATATTCAATATCAAATTCTGAAATCAACAAATATCGTATTGGGAATAACGATATACATATATCTTCCAAATTCCTCCACAATATCCGTATAATCACGGAATCCAATATCAAAATATTTTGAAGATTATTTCCATTCAAATTCATTTCAATTCATAGATTGGAAAATTCTGGTTATTTTAAAACCATTCACAAATCCAATTTATTTATTTAAAAACGTTGGATTATCTTTCAAGTTAATATCTAGTTTAATTTGAGAAAAACATATTTTTATCTTTACAAACATGGAACTTTTCATCCAAATTCTTTCCAAATCATTTATTATGATTTTACAAAAATTATTAATATTTTTAATAATTTTATCAAAGCCCGTACAGTCGGTTTCCAATAATGACCACCGAACTGCATCCGTAGCGACCTTTTCAAAATTTGATTTGGACATAATTCCAAATTCAACCATTAAATTTAAAATCTTTTATATTCATTGGAAATCTCTTTCCGATACGAACCCAACGGTTCCTGTTTTAGGAGAATCCGATTGTCGGATCTCCCGTAGTGTCAATTCGAAGTCAATGGTCGAAATTCGCGAACGGTCGCGGCGCGCCACGTTCTATTCAGGCCATTATATATATATTATACGTTTCGTCAATTTCTATTTAAAACATATTTTATAAATCGTTTTAAATTCGTTTTGAAAACGATTTCAATTTTAAATCAAAATTGAATATTCCTTATCATTAATATATAAATGATAATATTTTCAAAACATTAGATTTTGAAATCACTTCTTTTTCGATATTCATTATAAAAATGAATAAATTCGATATAAATATCGTTCGTGTTAAAATGGCGCATATCTAATCAACACGGTTTCACATATTTCAATATTTTCGTGTCCATCCAAAATTGTACATCAAAATCATATTTTGATCTTTTACTGAATATTATTTTAAAATATTCGTTATTTTATTTTATTCAACACATGAATTTTTTTAATGGTTTATACATTCAATAAAAATGATATTTTTATTATTTAAATATTTTATTCAACACATGAATATTTTATTCAACACATGAATATTTTTAATGGTTTATACATTCAATAAAAATGATATTTTTATTGTTTAAATATTTTATTCAATACATGAATATTTTACTCAACACAGGAATATTTTTAATGGTTTATACATTCAAGAAAATTGATTTTTTATTGTTTAAATATTTTATTCCACACATGAATATTTTGTTCAACACATGAATATTTTTAATCCTTTTCTAAATATTATTTTAAAATATTCTTTATTTTCCAAATTAGAATGAGACCCAATCAATTACCATATAATGTTATTTATATGGATTCCATACAACACATGTATATAATAACAATGATAAACAATCATCCATCATCCAGAGTGCATTACACAACTGCATAAGCATTAAATATAAATAATTAACGCTTACAACAGTCTGTCAACCAATCGATCGAAATACAACTAAACACTTGTGATTAGTGTACATCAAATATCATCCTAATACCCGTGTGGGGTTTCGATCAACAAACACAGATTTTATTTGTGTAGTTGGGTGATGTGTAAAATTTATCGTCCCAATCAATATCAGTTAAATGAGTGTACATAAACAAATCATCCGATTTGTAAATGAATATTATTTTCATTTCAAGAGAATTTTATGCCATTCATGTATATGTTAAAAATTATATTTTTAATGATAAAATATTTTATTCAACACATGAATATTCTTACTTGTTCATACATTGAATAAAAATAATATTTTTATTGTTTAAACATTTTATTCAACATATGAATACAGTACAGTCAATTCAATCCAAACAAACATCAATGGTTTGTACAATCAATGGTGTCGGGTGCTACTAAGCACCGTCTGCATCCTAGTATATATTTAACTGTAATATAAATTGAGTGAGAAAGAGTTCTCACATTGACCAGTTTCGAAATCGTTATAAAATGATTATTTTAATTTAATCAAAATCTGCAGTTGCTTTCGTTTCTATCTTGTTCTATTCCATCATGTAGCTCTTGTCGTTGTGAATCCAAAGAAACTGGTTTCGTGCAATTCTGATGTCGTATGGAAAAGTTATGATAGTTCAAGTGTTAATTACATTAATAAACTAATAAACATAATTAACTTTTAATTTATTTTCCTAATCCTACCCTTAATCCTCCTCCCATCGGCAAAGCTCCAGATCATGAAAAAAAATTGAACCCATCATTTAAACTTGGGCTTCATCTTGCGCCGCTCGTGGATGATCGGAAGTCGATCCGGAGCCACCACATCGTCGAGCCAAGAACCACCTCCCTGCGCCCCTACCATGGTGCAACAAGCAACTCTGTAACGCCCTAGAAAGACGGGCGAACGTGCGAGGTTCGAGGCATAAAATCGAAGCTCATACACCCCTATAACATATCATACCCGTATCAATCGATAGCCCTTAAGATGCTCTACAGTTTTTACTTTGATTTCATGAATCAATTCGATTTAGATTGGGAGATTTTAGTGAATCAAAAGGGGAAAATTTCGGCCCTGGTTTTTGAGCTGACGGCGGAATTTAGTTAGGGTTAGGGTTTGTGATAAATAAGTGGTATTTATACCCAATTATTTTATATTATTTAATTCTTTTTATAACCGTTATGCATTCGAACTCCAAATCTAACTCAACGACCGTCGTTTCTAACCAAATACCCCCCATTCTGAACACAATGAGATATGTTTCATCATTCAATTCGACTGGTTTAATCAGTTTTTGTCAAAATTAAAATATAAATTAATATAACGGTCAATATTGAATTTAACGTACATTTTAATTTTCCGGGGCCACCTATTGGCTCCAAAAAAAAATCTAGCTATGTTTTGACGATACGGTCCTAACAAAACTAATTTCATCGAATTTGGTGACCATTTGAAAAATGGTCATTTTTTAGTCGATTAAATTCAAACTGAAATTACCAAACACGTTTAAATTCACTACGCTCACATATTAATTTCAAAAATTATGATAATTGGAATATAGCAATAATTTGACATTCTGAATCCAACAAAAGTGGTGTCATCGAAAACGGAGGTCGTTTGCAAAATGGCTATTTTTAAGGGCTATATATTATATTAAAATATATATAAATTCCATAGCGACCATTTTAAATTTTAAATTAGACATAAATTATAATTTAGAAAGTGAAACCTCGGTTTCTTACATTCAGTTAAACAGATTCAAATATTTCTTGTTTCGTCCAATTCTGACTTATATTGAATTCTGTATATTTAATTGAGATTAGAAATCGAATTTTCAAACTACCATGCCATTTCAGGCTCGTTTTATAATTAAAATAAATTTATACGTTCTAACTACATTTAAAATAAATTTTTAGTCGTTATTATTTAAAATAAATCATTTTAAATATCCAAAATCCATTAAAATTGCTAAAATAAAATTTTTAAATTGGTTCTGAAAACCTGGGTTGTTACATTTGTATGTTTCTTACTTCTTCATCTGGGTGAACAGTTTCATGCTACAATTTTACATTCTTGGCATATATTGAAGCTGAAATATTTTTTTCTTCATTGCACTATAATTCTTATACCAAGAATAATATGGTTATTTTGTTTCTTCATAGCGTGAGTTTCTCTTTACAGTTTCTGAAATGATTAATATATCTTGTTGAATTGAATTTACAAACTTAGCTTACAGTCCTTTATCATGAGTAATAAAGTTACTAGGTTTGTGTATCATTATATGACCAATAATTTAGCCCTATTTCAATGATACATGAACACAATCAAAATTGACTGATGATGTTGTGCTTTACCATTATAATAATAGTTATGTCAAATCATTAATATGTATGTTTATTCTGGTGTTTTAGCAGGGAAATGCGTTGCCAGAAGATTTCCAATTTGAGATTATTGATAATCCAGCAAGTAGAATTATTACACTTAAGAGAGAATATGAGGGTGAGCAGATCGAAGCTACTGTGTGCATGTATTTTGATAAAGATGAGGGAGGAAATGATGAAAATGAGGAAGATGATTCAGGCAGTGAAGGTAACAACGACTCTCA
The DNA here is from genome assembly GCA_030737875.1 of Allium sativum. Classification (NCBI taxonomy): domain Eukaryota; kingdom Viridiplantae; phylum Streptophyta; class Magnoliopsida; order Asparagales; family Amaryllidaceae; genus Allium; species Allium sativum. The sequence continues at coordinate 228,223,542 of CM060922.1, forward strand.
GGGCTCCAGCTTATCCCTAACTGTTACCATAGACAAGAAAGTGAGTCCTACTCTAGAATTCCGCTGCTATCTCACAGCAGATGATTTGGAAATTGAATGCATGGCATTGAAAAGTTCAGAGGATTCTGATGAATGCGATTATCAAGGGCCTGATTTGTCGTAAGATTTCTTTATATTGGCTGATATTGCTTGAAGCTTATCCATCTAGTTTGATGTTCATCTTTATTGTTGCACTAATTATACGAATTCTAGACTACTGATTATTTGTCCTTTATCATTGAGAATAAACCAATCTATCATTTTGAAACTTTTTTAAAAACATGTTGGGAATCGTGATTTATTCACATTTCACGTTCCCAGGGCAATGATGACCTGAAAAATAAATAGTTTGAAATTTTAATAAGAAAAGTATTGTATAGAAGGAAACCAAAAGAAGTGAAAAATCCAGTACATAGTTGATTTTAGAAAGTGTTTTCCCTTCTTCTAATTTTGACCAAAATCTTCTAAATCCATTATCTGCTCTGTTATCTCTAGCTTAAAGGTATATCAAACATTTTTTTTGGTTTAAAGTAAAATTCGAATTTATAAAGATATCTGGAAAGTTAATAAGTATCCAACATTTTTTTGGTTTTTCACTTCTTAATAGAAATACCATTTTAACGAAATTTCAGTTTTTGAGTTGCATGCTTCTGGAAACATTTCTTTTAAAATTAAAATATGTGTGTGAACCCTCTTTTTGGCAAGAGTCTCAACGAGTCAAACCGAAGCCCAAACGCGCAACCAAATATAAACCAAGCTTTAGAAGGTCCAGTAGACGCATAGGCCAAAGAAGTCACAAATCGGCCCAATTCCCGCCTAATCAGTTGGCGGCTCACTCCATGAGAATCGCTCTCCCGATCGACCGAGTATCCCGCTTCCAGATAAGGCGCATCGACCGATTATCTCGGTCCGGCATGAAAATCTTCGACAGAATCACCGAATATCTCGGCCTTCAAGGCTATAAAAGCGGTTAAACCATATCTGGATAAAACTCTACTTTTGATATGCCTTTCCGCGAATGCCACGTCAGCCGCAACTTCCGAGGATACTATTTATGAGCAGTGGAATCAGTCTCCAGCCGCAATTTCAACCAATTAAAGGGTTACATGTGTTCGGGCTTTCCCGAAATGACCGGACCATATCGCGACGGCACAAACTACATTCTCACCTATAAATACCCCTTAGCTTAAAGAGTAAAGGGACTTTTTTGGGAGCGGATATTCCTCCAACACCACTTCGGATTCTTCTTCTTTCAAAGTCTCTTAAAGAAAAGAAGAGACATATATGTTCTTCTTCCTCTTCCTCAAATAGAAAAAAGAATTGTATTTGTAATCACAAAAAGAGTAATAACATATAAAGTGGATGTAGGCATTATCGTTGCCGAACCACTATAAAAATTCTGTGTGTGCTCCCCTTTCTTTTTACTTTTTATTACACTTTATAGTCTTTACTCGTGTGTTGCTAGCATGATTGTGGGTTAGACGTCACTAGTGACCAACTTTTGACGTCAACACTTTGGCGTGCCAGGATGGGGGAGGGCGCCAGCATCGCCATTGAGCTCCTGTCTATCTCAAGCCATGGCGAACAAATGAAAGAAATATGCAACATCCTCTCGTCCTACAAATACCAAAGCAGCCGAGACCGGTGTTGCAAAAGTAAGCCATGAAGTTTCCTCTCATGACGACTAGTCTCAATTCCTTACCTTGGGCGACATGGATAAAATCATGGTCGAGTTCATAGACCATATGACATCTCAGGGAAAACTCCTCGAACAACAACAGCAGCTGATGAATCACCTTCTCGGTCGAGTGGGGATGGGATTGAACGCTTCAACATCAATTCCTCCACCAAACGAGGCTAGGGAAACAACCGATCTTCGGTCTGCACAGAGTCAGGCCGCTGATTGACCTACACCTTTAGTTCATCTTGGTCTGGTCCCACCAACCAATAAAGCAAAGCCAGGAGTATCGCTTCCAGCGACCAGCGCGGCAGTAGCAGAAGATTCTCAGGAGGTGGGCGATCATAATCTAGGTCGAGCGAACCCCCTGACTCCCTTTTTGGAAACGTCTCGACCTGTCGAATCAGTCGAGCTCCCACCGGGTGCATCAGAATCAATGCCATTCCCATTACAACCCGGAATCTTACCGTAGACCGGTCTAACTACTCTTCCCCTTCAACGAAGAGCTGATGCAGCCTTCCCTTCGAATAAGGAAAATAATGCTGCTGCACCGATCCCCACTACAGCGGAAGAGAACGCTACCATAGACCTTTCTAACCCTGCATCAAACGGGGGCAACCCCAGGCTCCGAACATCATGTGCTATGTTGGATCAGCCTGGGCCCTTGCGTATGGGAACAGTTCGACCTACAAATCGTCAGGTTCAAGGGGGGCCATTCTCCCTAGAACCATCTGCAGTGGCTCACCTTCCCTCGCACCTTCACTCAACTCCTGGAGGACGAGCCCAATCAACGGCCGCCCTTCCGAGCATGCTTTTGCCCGATCCCCGCACAGAAGTTCATCCGAGTGCAGAGTTAAATTCATGGCGATGACTCCTCGGAGATGGGAGCCAGCTTGCAAGCATCATCCGACACTTCACTCGAGGCAACTCTTCAGGCAAGACATAGTTAATGTCAGTCGCAGCCCATTCACCAGGGAAATAAAAAACTCCTGAAACCCTCCGGACTTCAAGTTCCCCGCCATTGAGCCATATAACAGTCGCACTAATCCGACTATTCACCTCATGCAATGCATGCAAAATATGGAAGTACTTGGTGCCTCAACCAATGTCATGGCTAAGTGCTTCCCCCTCTTCCTCACAGATATAGCCAGCATGTGGTTTTGGCAGCTGACAACGGAGTCGATCAGCAGCTGGAACACTCTGGTCACCCGCTTCATCGAGCAGTTCCGAGTACATATCTCCCGACCGAAAACTATCATGTTCCTATCTACCATCAAGCAGCGATCTGGAGAGACGCTCAGGTCCTTCCTTGAAAGGTTCAACGCGACCGTAGCATCTGTCGATCGACCCGAGCCATCAATGGTGCTAATGGACGCCATCGCCGGAGTCCAAAATCGATCAGAATTCTCTATATCATTAACTAGGGATCCACCCAAAGATATAGATGACTTTTATTCCGAGGCCGAGCGGTTCCTCCGACAAGAAGATGCCAGCCTTGAAATGGAGAGCCTCGAGGTTTTAGAAACCAAACAATAGGGTCCATTTGATGGCAACGACCAGAATAAAGGAAGAGGAAAGGCCCCGGAGAAAAGCGAGCGTAATGTGCGATCCCGAAATGAAAACAAGTATGACCGATACACCGAGCTGAATTCTTCTTTGCTAGACATCTATCTCGAAATACAAGGATCCTTACCCACTCCAAGATCACCTTGAAGAGAGCCAACTCAAATGGAACTCGATTCGGGCAAACATTGTATATTCCACGATGTAGCTGGACGTAACACAAATGAATGCCGACATCTGCGTGATCTCATCGAAGGGCGAGTCAGAAAAGGAGAGCTTCCTGAGTATGTCAAAGATCGCGTCCCCTCCAAGACACCGCGATCCTATGCGCAAACTCCTCAGGCTGGTCCTCGAGCTCCTAGAAATGAAAGGACCCTGAGACTAGCACTTGCGGCATTATCATTAATTAGATTTTTTATCTTTTTTCTCGATGTATTTTCTTTTCAGTAATAAGGACGCCTTGATGTACACATGTATGGGGTTAGGATTTAGCTCTAAGGAATGCTCTGGAATTGATGGTTGCCCCTCTAGAATTTCTTTTCCTTATAATAGTTATGAATTTTCTTTTGCAAACATGAATCATGACTAAAAATCTCTAAGCCGAGCATGGATGATGCTCGCCCTCCCCTTACTCTGTATGGTCAGCGCGAAAGCCTGCCATCTTTTTAAGCACCTACTCCTTAAAACAAATAAGGTCATATTCTCTTAGTACAAGTATGGAATATATTCTCTCTATCTCTTTTCTTTTTACACCACGAGCATTAACAGCTCACTGGATATACTAACTTAACATGAGTCGAGCATAAAAAACACTTGCCCTAAGCCGAGTATGGTTAATACTCGTCACCTCTCTAAGCCGAACCAGATTAGCGTTTGCCACTAAGCGGAACCAGGTTAGCGTTCACCACTAAGCCAAACCAAATTAGAGTTCGCCACTAAGCCGAACCAGATTAGCGTTCGCCATTAAGTCGGACATGGTTAATGTCCGCCATTAAGCCGAGCATGGTAAATGCTCGCCACCCTGCAAAGCCAAGTGAAATGAAATGCTCGACCCATTTGCCTTCTCCGAAACGAGAACAGATTGTTTGTATTTGCAGGAACTCTCATACACGTAACAGTCATTGTATCGGCATTAATACGGTTCCCTGATAGTTATCGGTATTCCGGCCTTAATATGACCTGGTACGGTCGTCGGTTTTCTGGCCTTAATACAGCGTCGGGACCGTGGGTTTTCTTGCCTCAATATGGTCCTGCGTGACCATAGCAGTTCGAGCGTTTGTGCTCCGGTTCAGAATTCAGAACACACCTCCCTCTACCGATGAAGATGCATTCTGAGGAGCAAAGGGTTAACCCGCTTTTTGGCAAGAGTCTCAACTAGCAAGACCGAAGCCCAAACGCGCAACCAAATATAAACCAAGCTTCAGAAGGTCCAGCAGACGCATTGGCCGAAGAAGTCACAAATCGGCCTAATTCCCGCCTAGTCAGTTGGCGGCTCACTCCATGAGAATCTCTCTCCCGATTGACCGAGTATCCCGCTTCCAGATAAGGCACATCGACCGATTATCTCGGGCCAACATGGAAATATTTTACAGAATCACAAAATATCCCGGCCTTCAAGGCAGTAAAAGCGGTCAAACCATATCCGTACAAAATTCTACTTTTGATATGCCTTTCCACGAATGCCACATCAGCGACAACTTCCGAGGATACTATTTATGAGCAGTGGAATCAGTCTCCAACCGCAATTTCAACCAATTGAAGGGTTACACTTGTCCGGGCTTTCCCGAAATGACCGGACCATATCGCGACGGCCCAAGCTACATTCACCTATAAATACCCCTTAGCTTACAGAGGAAAGGGACTATTTTGGGAGCGGATATTCCTCCAATGCCACTTCAGATTCTACTTCTTTCAAAATCTCTTAAAGAGAAGAAGAGACAGATATCTTTTTCTTCTTCCCCTTTCTCAAATAGAAAAAAAGTATTGTACTTGTAATCACTAAAAGAGTAATAACATATAAAGTGGACGTAGGCATTGTCTTTGCCGAACCACTATAAAAATTCTGTGTGTGCTCCCTTTTCTTTTTTACTTTTTATTGCACTTTATAGTCTTTATTCGTGTGTTGCTAGCACAATTGGGGGTTGGTCGTTACTAGTGACCAACTTTTGACGTCAACAATGTAGAACAGTTTTTTTTTTTTTTTTTTTGGGAGGGGGTGGGGAGGGGTGAAATAATCAATTTTTAATATCCAGTATTTTATTCTTCTATCATTTAAAAGAACTATACATACGAAAATGGTATAACCAATTGTTTAATATTGAATTGCATTCTTTTAAACCTTATTTTGAATAGAAATTGTTTTTCAAAAGTTAATTTGTTTAGTAAATCTTGATTTTCTTGAATGATTTCAGTTATTTAAAATTTTAAAATAAACGTTATTTTAAATATAAATTATTTTTCAAAATTCAGTAATATTTGATTTTCACGACGCTTCTTGCTCAAGTTTTGTAGTAGCACCAGTGAGGGTTTGGAGGAGTACTAGTTACGACCATAAATGAGACTTATTTTGATTGGTTTTTTGTTGTATTATACAACTATTTAGGATCTGTTTCTAAGTTAATTCCGTGTTGGTTTCAGAAGTTCAAATATGAAAAAATAAATTACTTGTGTATCTATAGTGTTAACTTAAACCAAAATGAACTGAAAATATTGTAAAATAGAAAATCATTAACATCGAATGTTTGAGACATTCTTAATCGTGGTAAGAATAAAGGAATTGATTCAAAATCTTGGATTATTTTAACCAATTACAACGTGAGTCAGAGTGTTATGCCCTGAATTCGCTTGACCTTTGAAGAGACGGAAGAACGCGGATTGTAATGAGAACACGACGCATCAAAACACAAACATGAGAACATTTCATTGCTATTACAACAATTACATCAGAGTACAACAATATCAGAGTGCGAATAAATATTACATAACGGAAAAATAATATCAGAGATTAATAATTCATAGCAGCGGAAATAAAAATATATAAATACAACACACAGCGGAAATACATCAACTGAAAGAAATACACGGATACAAATCTTTTTGAATATAGCTCCAACTGTAAACCAAAATCCTGTGAAAATAAAGAATCTACAAAACCAAAACTACTAGCTGCCAATATGGAAAATATGGACACTCAGAGTTTAGGTGAAAACAATAAAGTCTGAGACAGTCATGGGACTAGTGTGAGAACTAAAACAGTTATTTACTTTATTTTAAAGTTGGTTAAATCAAGGGACCACACCGTATGACATGGAACAAGTTTTCTCTAAAGAATACCAAAGCTTGAAACAAAACAATTAATAAACAACGTAATGTTTTATGAAAAAATGAGGTTATTATAAAACTCAGGTCCCATCACACAATGCAACACAAACAAAAAGATAGAGTTTTACCTTATAATAGCCAAACATACTTGGTACGCTTTAAAACAAATCATTTTGATATTTGAAACACCCCACCTCCATTAAGGTCACTCACAAAGGGAATGCCCTAACTTTGGTGGAGGTTTATAAGTAAAAGTCACAGATAAAACACAAGACAGATATAAACACATATGTATAAGCAGCGGAAAACGAACAGACTTTTATTTCATAAATACGTGTTCATACAAATCATTTCCATAATTGTCTCATAATAACTTCCAAAACATTACATCATCATTTCTGTCTTGATTATTAAATAAAGAAACATAAAACATAATAAAAGCTGCATAAATCCCCATCGAACGTATCCAAAAGCCATAGCCAAGGAAAGAGAGTCTAAATCATACATCTACTATCTTGAAGCTTTCAAAGAGTCTGACTAAGCTGGGTTGTTTCCTCCCTGTGGACCTGGGGGGGAATGGAAGAAAAGAAGACGAAAGAAAAATAGAGTCAGACATAAAGCCTGGTAAGTCTAGTGACTCTTCAGTATGAGAATAAGAAAAAGGGCATGATAGGTATAAACTGGAAATAGGAAAGTATCATAAAGTAAGAAAAAGCAGCTTGAACCGAATATACTATCGCACCCAACACTATATCTTTGCACCTACTTGTATTGTCTCAACTGGCACCCCATGATCAGGGTGAAGTGATCCCCTTTCTAAAGATCGTCTCCTACTCGCAAAATCATATGTGTCATACGACCCCCAATGATTGTAGAAACCTATGCTGGTCCCACCATGGGGTGTATCAAGTCCCATGGTGGTGGCCCGACACAATCCTAGAATGCGTAGGTTATACTACTGATGCCTAGTGCCCTGTTTGTCTGCTCCAAAGTGTGTGCACGTCCACACTCCGTTAGAACCCACATTGTTGCACCAACCGCCATCGCTTATGACCGCTTATAATCAACTCAGTAATCGTGCCCCACCCTGCCTAGTTTAAGGGTACCATGATACCTAATTGGGTTACTGCTGAAATGGGTCCCCATTACTAGGTTTTTCTAGTCAAACATGTTAAGTGGTTAAGTGTCTGTATTTACCTAACCCCACCCATCAGTTTAATTAACATGTTGAATTGGTTAAGTGTTTTAGTTAACTTAACCCTACCATCTTGACTTGTCTGCCCTTAGCTTTTTAAAGCACCGACCACTCACATTAGACAGGTATTGTTACGGTTACTGGATGTCCCGGTCGGTTTCGGGCAGGTTTATACCGTAACTCAGCCTAACCTCAGATCCTTATTGGGCTCAATGCTTAACCTCAGGTCCTTATTCGGCTCAATGCTTAACCTCCCACTTTCCAAGTTCATCATTTTTGGTATAAGAATTTTATACCATTTAAGTGCCGCCAATTATTGGCATGTGCCAAACATGCCAAACATATATTTTCCACCGATTTATGTCAAGATTCCTATAATTACCAATTTTTCCTAATGTTACCCCGTCTAAATATTAGGCTAACAATCTTAGCCTAATTTTTCGTCCGCATGATTTTTAACATATAATATTAGGCTTAAAAACTTAGCCTAATTTAGCGTACACAAAATTGGCATAAAAAAATTCATTAACATAAACATGACATAGGTGTAAACTTGGCATTATCGGCATAGTCAATATGAACATCATTGGTGTGAACTTGCAAAATAGTCAACATGAATATCATAGGTGTGAACTTGCAACGTAGACTAAATCAACATACATATATGTGAATTTGCAACATAGGCTAAATCAACTTACATATATGTGAACTTGCATTGAAATAGGGATCTAACTAAATAGGTGTCACATGAATTAGCATATGATTTAGACAACATAAGCCTAAACATGTTTAGATCTAGGCATAACATCGAACATCACTAGCATATGACAAGAATATGACATGTCCATAAAGTATGCATAATTTTATCACATGTGTGAACTAGATCCAATCATATGTCCAATTATAATATGAAACATGTATTAAAGTGGATCTTAGCATGGATCCCATTATGAACTTGCATTTTTTGTATAAACATATGAGCATGTATATGATCTTAATCATTTAGGCATAGAGGTTTAGCATAAAGTATATACACGAGATCTTAATCACATACAACCTATATAATCACATAAACATATAGGTGTAGATATGAACCAAATAACTTGTATGTGAATTTTGAATAGATCCAGCATCAACTAGATTAATCCACAACCATTCTAATGGATCCAACATCAAGTCAATTATACCTCAAACATCCAATACCAACACAACACAATCGTTGCAACACATAGATATGAATTAACATCATCGTTATACAATAGCACAATTCCATTTCCAATTTACATCGAATCAAATCTTAATTTTATTCCCATCGGAAAAATCACTATACTTACAACAAACGACGAACTTGAATTATGGATTCTGAGTTCTGAATTTGCAATGCTTTCCTTTGGGTAGACAAACGTTGTTTGATTCTTGTTTTTACTTTAATTTTGCTCATCTCTAATCTTTCTTCAAGTGGAGGCTACTCTTGGCTTCCTTCCAGCAGCAGGACGGCTCTAGCTCTATTTTGTTTTTGTGAATTTAGGTTGAAGACTAAGGTTGTTTATATAGAATTTCAAACTAATTTGAGCTGTCGATGAAGCTAGAGTTAATCAAGGCCATCTGTCTCAAGAGAAGCCAATCAGAAAGTGACAAGTTAGCCCTAGAGACACAGCCAAGCCCTAGAAACCGAGCCAGGATTAGACCAAGCAGGTCAGGTCGACCAAGCAGGTCAGGTCGACCAAGCAGGTCGACCTGTAGGTCGACCCCCAGGTCGACTACATAGTCGACCTCGGTACCCAGGTAGGCCCCCTGGTCGACCTGGGTCCTGGGCGGGAAAATTCCCGCCCAGCCCAGTTCTGGTCCAGTTTTGAATTTTGAACATGTTTTCGGGCTGTTTGAATTTTAAATCGAATTCTGAAACTTCCAGAGGTCATAACTCCTTCATACGGAGTCCGATTTAAGCAAACTCGGACTCTATCTCAAGCAGAATTCCGAGACGAACGCAACGGCATAACCCGTTTCCCTTGATTCTTTCATTTATAATTAATTATACTTTAATTTTTTAATTTACTGTTAACAGAAAATTCGGGGTGTTACTTTCTCCCCTCCTTAAAGGATTTCGTCCCCGAAATCTTCAAGTCTGAAAGAACGTGTATCCTAACATCCAATCGTCCATTTACTCAACCAACAAACACAGGCGTCCATTGTCCTTAAAAGACTTCTAATGCTTCATGGTCATATGCATAGTGTGTGTATATGTCCTTATCTAATGCAAAAATTAGGCGGTCTACTGATTCAGTTGACCTCCTTAATGCGAATCATGTAAGTGTCATGAATCCACTATGTATGCAAATTTTTCCCTACTCATAATTCTACATGAGTGCGCAACCATTCATACAAATGCGACATCCATATGACAACATATCAAGTTTCAACCACATACAAACATGAATACATATATGCATATGCAATATGAAGTGACTGAGCCGATCTAAAACCTAGGTTGTGTGTGTATATGCATCCACGAGCAACCACTAGTAATCACTTGCAACCACTTGCAGCCATCAACCATAACATGTTTCGATTACATGTTTGCATCCAAAGGTGTTTCTACCTAAGGATAAAGGATAATATCGAGGAGACATACCTAAAAAGATAGATACAAGCACAACTTAAGGAAAGAGAGAGATCAAAGATGTACCCACAAAAAGAAAAGGGTAGGCCGTGCGTATTCTGTCCTCAGTTTCCCAAGTCGCGTCTTCCTCGGCGTCGCTCCAATGAACTTTGACAAGCTTGACTTCGCGGTTGCGTAGCTTTTTCACTTCAGTTCCTAAGATGCAGGTTGGAATTCTCCTCATAGTTGCTTCGCGTTCCACTTCGGCTTCTTCTAGAATGCTTGGCTCCACCACTTCCGCGGATTCATGTAAACATTTCCGGAGATGAGAAACGTGAAAGACATTATGAATTCTAGCTAACCTTTCGGGAAGCTCTACTCTATAAGCCATCTTCCCAATCTTCTCGATGATAGGGAACAGTCCTACAAATCTTGGTGTTAGCTTTCCCGCGGATCCAAAGCGAACGACGTTCCTTAAGGGAGATACCTTAAGGAAAACCCTCTCCCCAACCTCAAACTCAAGGTTGGTCCTTCTTTTGCCTACGTAGGATTTCTGTTTATCTTGGGCAGTCTTCATTCTCCTTCGTACCAAGTCCACTTTTTCTGAAGTCTCTCTAATCATGTCTGGTCCAAGTATAAGCTTGTCTGTAGAGTCCCACCAACAAGTTGGTGATCGGCACGGTATTCCATACAAAGCTTTGAAGGGCGCCATATCGATGGTGGCTTGGTAGCTGTTGTTGTAAGCGAATTCCACTAAAGGAAGATGATCCTTCCATGTTCCTCCAAAGTCAAAAACGCACAGCCTCAGAAGATCAGTTTGGGGGTGATAGGTCGTGCTTAAGCATAACTGTGTGCCTACAGCTTCTTGCAGACTCCGCCAAAATTCACTTGTAAAGATAGGATCTCGGTCACTCACTATGCTGGAGGGTATTCCATGGAGTCGAACTATTTCCTTCAGATAAAGAGATGCTAATGACGAGGCAGTCCTTCTACTCTTGATAGGTATAAAGTGGGCGCTTTTTGTGAGTCTTTCCACTATTACCCAAATGCTAGTATTGCCTCTTCTTGACCTAGGAAACCCATCAATGAAGTCCATTGAAATGCTATCCTACTTCCATTGCGGGACTTCTAGAGGATGAAGCAGTCCTCCAGGCTTCTTTTGTTCCACCTTGACCTGTTGACATATCACGCACTTAGAAACGAAATTTGCCACATCCTTTTTCATGCCACTCCAAAAGAAAACTCTCTTTACGTCCTTGTACATACTGTCCCCACCCGGGTGTATTGTCATCTTGGAATGGTGTGCTTCCTCTAGAACCATTTTTACTAAATCCCTTGCTTCTGGGACGCATAGTCTTCCATCTCGCCTCAGCCAACCCATATCATCGATGGAGTACCTATTGAGGTGACTGGAAGTTTCACCCCTAATTAGTTTATCAATCACATCAACAAGCTGAGGGTCTTCGCGTTGTGCGACCCCTATTGAGTCTAAAAGAGTGGACTGTACTTCTAGTGATGCCATCAAACCAGGTACAAAATCAGAGGAGGGTCTAAAGTCAAAACTGGCTATATACTCCAAGCTTTGCCTTTCTACAAAGAGAGGGCTTAAGGTCAGCTTCTTTCTGCTTAAGGCGTCTGCTACTACGTTGCCCTTGCCAGAAGTATAGGAAATCTCAAGATCATACGAGGCAAGGAACTCCATCCACCTTTGTTGCCTCAAGTTAAGATCTTTCTGCGAGAAAAGATACTTCAACGATTTATGGTCAGTATATAATTCAAACTTCTCACCTAGGAGATAATGGCGCCAACACTTAAGCGCAAAGATGATGGCGGCCAACTCAAGATCGTGGGTTGGGTAGTTCTTTTCATGAACTTTCAATTGTCTTCCACCATAAGCTACTACCTTCCCTCCTTGCATCAGAACAACGCCTAGTCCCGTACCACAAGCATCCGCGTATACCGTGAACATCTTGCTTCCATCAGGCAAAGTCAGAACTGGGGCTGTTGTAAGAGCCATTTTTAAGCGTTGGAAAGCAATATCACAATCCAAATCCCAAGCGAACGCTAGATTCTTCTTTGTTAGCCTTGTGAGTGGAGCTGAGATTTTCGCGAAATCCCTAATGAACTTTCGGTAAAAACCGGCTAGCCCAAGAAAGCTTCGGACTTCAGTTGCATTTCTTGGTGTTTTCCAATCTTGCACTGCTACCACTTTTGCGGGGTCCACGGCTAACCCCTCTTTGGAGACTACATGTCTAAGAAACCTTACCTCTTCTCTCTAAAAGTGGCACTTGGAGAATTTTGCTTTTAGCTGATATGCACGGAGAGTATCCATGATTTCCTTCAAATGCGGAGCATGTTCTTCCTCATTCTTTGAGAAGATCAAAATATCGTCTACGAAGACCACCACGAACTTATTGAGGAATTCTCTGAACACCCTGCTCATTAGGTCTATGAAATAAGCGGGTGCGTTTGTCAAGCCGAAAGGCATGACAAGCCACTCGAAGAAACCGTCTGGGGTTCTGAACACTGTCTTATCAATGCTATCTTCAGCTACCCTCAGCTGATGGAACCCAGTAGCCAGATCAAGTTGGGAGAAGACTGACGCACCTACAAGCTGATCAAATAAATCGTCTATTCTGGGAAGCAGGTGTCTATTCTTTTTAGTCAGCTTGTTTAGCTCCCTATAGTCCACACAAAGACATAGTGAGCCTTCTGCTTTGGTGGCGAACACCACTGGAGAACCCCATTCTGAGATACTCCGCCTTATAAACCCCTTCTTGAGAAGCTCCTTAACTTGCTTACTGAGCTCCTTTCTCTCCTTTGGTGCCATATGTCTAATAGGTAAAGCTACGGGCTTTGCATTATCAACAAGATATATGCGGAAATCTATTTCCCGCCTCGGAGGTAAGCCCTTTACCTCTTCAAAGACATTCGGATATTCTCGGACCACTCTAACCGACTGCAAATTCTCAACAGAAGCATCAAGCGACTCTAGATAACTGAGCATAACAGCATTCAAGTGATTACAAGAAATTTCTAGAGTGTTACCGAGCCAAGTCAAGAGTCTAACCACTCTTTTCTCACAATCAAGAATGGCACCTTTACTGGATAACCAGTCCATGCCTAAGATCAGTCCATATCCTGTGAATCCCAAAACAAAGGCACTATATCTAAATTCAACACTTAGAATAGAGATTTTGATATCCAAACAAACCATTGACAAATAAGCTGAGCCCCCAATTGGATTTGAAACAACCAAGGGATCTTCTATCATACTAGTGTCTAGGTGCAGAGATTCTACTAAAGCAGATGAAATAAAGGAGTGTGATGCACGGAATCAAAGAGAGTGCGAACTGGATGATCATAGAGATAAAATAAGCTTTCTACAGAAATATTTCTACCTCGCTCCTGCGGAGGTGCCACCAGCGCGTGAACCTGTCCCCCTGAAGTGGATCCAGTTCTCTGTCCCTGCCTCCGCTTCGTTGGGCAGTCCTTAGCTATGTGTCCAGTCTCGCCATAATGGAAACAACTACCAATCATCTTCGCCTTCTTCTTTCTGCAATCTTTTACTATATGTCCAACAATGCCACAAAAATTACACTTTCACTTTTCACGGGATTTGTTGTTCTTCCCGCCTTTCTTTGAATCAGCCTTCTTGTCCTGTGACCCTTCCCCCTTCTTGTCTTGAGGACTTCTGCTTTTTCCCGTTTCTTGCCTTTATCTTCCTCATGTAGCAGCGCCATGTCCACCAAGCTTTCATAAGTCGCTCCCATGGGTATATGGGTCATAGCAAGGCTGTGTAGAGGCTCATTCAGACCTTTGACAAAGCGAAGGGCCTTCTTGTGTTGAGTGTTTACTAAATCCATCCCAAATGTGGCCAGCTGATTAAACTGATTGATGTACTCCCTGATCGTCATACTCCCTTGTTTAAGAGTTAGGAACTTCTCCATCTACAGGCTTCTTTCAGCTTGGGAGAGGAATTTCATCTCAAACCACATCCTGAAATCTTCCCAAGTTTCCACTGGCCTCTCAGCATGAGTAACTTCCCACCAATAATAAGCTTCATCTTTAAGCAACCACACTGCTAGCTGTATCTTTTGCCTGTCATCAACTTCGAAGATGACGAACAAATCTTCGGTCTCCTTCAGCCAGTTCCTTGCTACCACAAAGGATTCAGTTCCATAAAAGTCCTTTCCACCCATAGCCTTGAAGTCTCTACACGTCTTAGCGAAAGTATTTCCACGAGGAGGAGGAGGAACCGCTGCCACTGTGGGAGGAGGAATGTCTGCTGGGCCCGCACCATTGGCCCTAGCCTCTTGGTACCTTCGGAACCAGCCAAGTATCGGTACACCTTCTGGAAGGTTAAGATCTCCAGACATGCTGGAACAAAAAGGAAAGTATTCAAGACAAAAGGATAGAGAGATAGTGCATATGGCTTTGGGGAATTATGCCTTTTAAAAACAATGCTTTTTCCTTAAAAAATGCTTCTTTAAACTTCTTTTTGAAAATAGTTTCAAAAACCTTTATCTAATCTAGTAAACCTGTGCTCTGATACCAAGTGAAACACCCCACCTCCATTAAGGTCACTCACAAAGGGAATGCCTTAACTTCGGTGGAGGTTTATAAGTAAAAGTCACAGATAAAACACAAGACAGATATAAACACATATGTATAAGCAGCGGAAAAAAACAGACTTTTATTTCATAAATACGTGTTCATACAAATCATTTCCATAATTGTCTCATAATAACTTCCAAAACATTACATCATCATTTATGTCTTGATTATTAAATAAAGAAGCATAAAACATAATAAAAGCTGCATAAATCCCCATCGAACGTGTCCAAAATCCATAGCCAAGGAAAGAGAGTCTAAACCATAAATCTACTATCTTGAAGCTTGCAAAGAGTCCGACTAAGCTGGGTTGTTTCCTCCCTGTGGACCTGGGGGGGAACGAAAGAAAAGAAGACGAAAGAAAAATAGAGTCAGACATAAAGCCTGGTAAGTCTAGTGACTCTTCAGTATTAGAATAAGAAAAAGGGCATGATAGGAATAAATTGGAAATAGAAAAGTATCATAAACTAAGATAAAGCAGCTTGAACCGAATATACTATCGCACCCCACACTATATCTCTGCACCTACTTGTATTGTCTCAACTGGCACTCTATGATCGGGGTGAAGTGATCCCCTTTCTAAAGATCGGCTCCTACTCGCAAAATCATATGTGTCATACAGCCCCCAATGATTGTAGATACCTATGCTGGTCCCACCATGGGGTGTACCAAGTCCCATGGTGGCGGCCCGACACAATCCTAGAATGTATAGGTTAAACTACTGATGCCCAGTGCCCTGTTTGTCTGCTCTGAAGTGTGTGCACGCCCACACTCCGTTAGAACCCACACTACTGCACCAACCGCCATCACTTTTGACCGCTTACAATCAGCCCAGTAATCGTGCCCCACCCTGCCTAGTTTCAGGGTACCATGATACCTAATTGGGTTACTGCTGAAATGGATCCCCATTACTAGGGTTTTCTAGTCAAACATGTTAAGTGGTTAAGTGTCTGTATTTACCTAACCCCACCCATCAGTTTAATTAACATGTTGAATTGATTAACTGTTTTAGTTAACTTAACCCTACCATCCTGACTTGTCTGTCCTTAGCTTTTTAAAGCACCGACCACTCACATTAGACATGTATTGTTACGGTTACTGGATGTGTCGGTCGGTTCCGGGCAGGTTTACACCGTAACTCAGTCTAACCTTGGGTCCTTATTGGGCTCAATGCTTAACCTCTCACATTGGATAGGTATTGTTGTGATTACTGGACAGTTGGGTGGGTCCGGGCAGGTTTACATCACAACTCAATCCAACCTCGCGTTAAGCATACTCGTATTTTCTAAATTTACATATTTGTCTCTATTACTTGTTATATGTAAATTTGTTAACAATTTAATGTTGTGTCCCACTTTCCAAGTTCATCATTTTTGGTATAAGAATTTTACACCATTTAAGTGCCACCAATTATTGGAATGTGCCAAACATGCCAATGCATATATTTTCCACCGATTTATGTCAAGTTTCCTATAATTACCAATTTTTTCCAACATTACCCCGTCTAAATATTAGGCTAACAATCTTAGCCCAATTTTTCGTCCATATGATTTTTAACATATAATATTAGGCTAAAAACTTAGCCTAATTTAGCGTACACAAAATAGGCATAAAGAAATTCATTAACATAAACATGACATATGTGTAAACTTGGCATTACCGGCATAGTCAGTATGAACATCATAGGTGTGAACTTGGAAAATAGTCAACATGAGTATCATAGGTGTGAACTTGCAACGTAGACTAAATCAACATACATATATGTGAATTTGCAACATAGGCTAAATCAACTTACATATATGTGAACTTGCATTGAAATAGGGATCTAACTAAATAGGTGTCACATGAATTAGCATATGATTTAGGCAACATAAGCCTAAACATGTTTAGATCTAGACATAACATCGAATATCACTACCATATGACAAGAATATGACATGTCCATAAAGTATGCATAATTTTATCACATGTGTGAACTAGATCCAATCATATGTCCAATTATAACATGAAACATGTATTAAAGTGGATCTTGGCATAGATCCCATTATAAACTTGCAATTTTTGTATAAACATATGAGCATGTATAAGAACTTAATCGTTTAGGCATAAAGGCTTAGAATAAAGTATATACATGAGATCTTGATCACATACAACCTATATAATCACATAAACATATAGGTGTAGATATGAGCCAAATAACATGTATGTGAATTTTGAATAGATCCAGCATCAACTAGATTAATCCACAACCATTCTAATGGATCCAACATCAAGTCAATTATACCTCAAACATCCAAAACCAACACAACACAATCGTTGCAACACATAGATATGAATTAACACCGTCGTTATACAATAGCACAATTCCATTTCCATTTTACATCGAATCAAATCTTAATTTTATTCCCATCGGAAAAATCACTATACTTACAACAAACGACGAACATGAATTCTGGATTCTGAGTTCTAAATTTGCAATGCTTTCCTTTGGGTAGACAATCGTTGTTTGATTCTTGTTTTTACTTTAGTTTTGCTCATCTCTAATCTTTCTTAAAGTGGAGGCTACTCTTGGCTTCCTTCCAGCAGCATGACGGTTCTAGCTCTATTTTATTTGTGTGAATTTAGATTAAAGACAAAGGTTGTTTATATAGAATTTCAAACTAATTAGAGACGTCGATGAAGCTAGAGTTAATCAAGGCCATCCGTCTCAAGAGAAGCCAATCAGAAAGTGACAAGTCAGCCCTAGTGACACAGCCAAGCCCTAGAAACCGAGCCAGGACCAGACCAAGCAGGTCAGTTCGACCAAGCAGGTCGACCCCCAGGTCGACTACATAGTCTTCCTGGGTACCCAGGTCGACCCCCTAGTCGACCTGGGTCCTGGGCGGGAA
The DNA here is from genome assembly GCA_030737875.1 of Allium sativum. Lineage (NCBI taxonomy): Eukaryota > Viridiplantae > Streptophyta > Magnoliopsida > Asparagales > Amaryllidaceae > Allium > Allium sativum. The sequence continues at coordinate 228,241,439 of CM060922.1, forward strand.
AATTCCCGCCCAGCCCATTTTTGGTCCAGTTTTGAATTTTGAACATGTTTTCGGGCTGTTTGTATTTTAAATCGAATTCTGAAACTTCCGGAGGTCATACCTCCTTCATACGGAGTCCGATTTACGCAAACTCGGACTCTATCTCAAGCAGAATTCCGAGATGAACGCAATGGCATAACCCGTTTCCCTAGATTCTGTCATTTATAATTAGTTATACTTTAATTTGTTAATTTACCGTTAACAGAAAATTCATGGTGTTACAATATTACTATAATTGCATAGTGTTAAAACAACTTCAAATATAAATGTATCAATCATTACGGCATATGTACCATATATCATGTCGTCATATAGGTTTACAACTAAAACCGAAAGTCACATATTGGAAATTGTATTCCATCTATGAGTCGAGGCAAGGGATCTTCCTCACCGATTTCGGACCATCTCTAGCAAGATATCCAGGATCACACCTATGAGCAACTCTTGGTTAGCGTCAAGGCCTGTCCACACCTAACGTTTGTGGATTATTTATTACTGAACAATACATTTTCCGGTCCTATAGGACCTACCACTCGAGCCTTTTAGTCGGCTCTATATCCAAGGCGCCTCGCAATCCATCATCCACATAAGTAAAAATATCTAGACTTCATACCATGACATCACCCATAGCAAGAAAGAAACGCATGTCCTCCCTGAGGTCCTCCTCCCATTTTTGACTCACACCGGGGTGTGAAGCTTGCGAATCAACGCTATACACAAAGCTATACTTTGACCATCAACCACAAGGCCCTGGTTTTCAACAAAAGCGTTGATCATTTGCATCTTAGCATGCCACATTGTCAGTCCATACCATACCATTGATTTCCACCAATATATAACCTCTAAGATCGTATGTCTTAGAGAAGGTGTTAAGCAAGGGAATAAATTCTCCACCACTAAACAGATATATATTTAGCAGAGATCAACGAATATAGCACATAATACAACATCAGACAGAATCCATTTACAAGTCCGCTCTGGGTCTGAACGAAACCGGAGGCACCTTATTCCTCATCCCATATGTCCAATACAGGAGAGAGGTCCTCGCATATCTGGTCTATCTCCAAGTACGTCTGGACGATCACCACTTATTACCTCGTCTTGGGTGTACAGCTCAATCAAGACATCAGTAATCATCCAAATGATGTGAAGATCTCCGGTCTTCAACCACCGTCTTTTTCGACTTTTAGTCATCGTATCAGTTATTCAGAATGGGTTAAACCCGATCTTTTCGAATATCCCGCGTATCTTATAATCAAGTGCTATAAAAACACATCATGCGTCTCATTCCAATTCAAAATATTCTTTTATTCAAATATACTTTCCACAATTTAAACCAAATTAAGGTTTATCAAACTAGTCGAGATTATCGAGCCTTACCGAAGTAATCGTTTATTTTATTATCCAATTCCCAACATATTCATCCCATGGATAAAATTGGTAGTACTCCATATCTAACACTCATTGTGTTATCATTAAATTTAATTACCATTTAACGTTCAAATCTAATTAAAGATATAACTATCGCATGGAGTAAAACTGGTGATACTCCATTATCGAACATTTCTTGAATTCGGTAAATTTAATTAGCTCATTCCCATTTCAATCTAATTAAAGATTCATTAAAACTCTACTTAGTTTTAATCTTCAAAAATCATTACTTAATTATTATTCAACTTTAGTAAATTAATTCTGCAATTAACTGGGTTAAAGAACCAATGTCATTTAAAACAAAGTTCACAATAAACCCAAAATCATCTTCCAACAAAATGGAATCTTCACAGAAATCATAACAATATATAATCGACATAAATTTCCGTATCGAACTAATACTATAAGTGGAATAGCGGCAATGCCTTTTAAATTCCATAAATAGTAACGGTCTTCCTTTACAGAAGTTCATCTCGATTATTAAACCGAATTCCATTCAATTCCAATTTAATATATTAAATTGGGAAACTTTACTTTGGAAAGTTCCATTAATCTTAATTAAAAGATTATAAATTACAAGTCATAACTTCCCCGTTAATTAATTGGGTTGAGGAACAAATGTTATTTAAAACATTGTTCACGATAAATCCAAAATCAACTTTCATTTCAATTCCAATTAAATTAATTAATTGGTAAACTTATTTAAATTTTAATCAAAAGATTTATTCTATTCTCAACTGGGTTTAAGAACGGTGTTATTGAAGACACCATTCTGAAAACCCAAAATCTAATTTGATATTAAATACAAGGCTCTGATAGAAATTATATCAGCTTATATTCAATATCAAATTCTAAAACCAACATATATCGTTTTGGAAATAACGATATCTATATCATCCAAATTCTCAACAATATCCGTATAATCATGAGATCCAATATCAAAATATTCCGAAGATTATTTCCGTTTAAACCCAATCCAATTTTTATATTGAAAAATTCTTGTTAGATTAAAACCATTCACAATTCCTTTCAGTTCTTTATTCCAGTTGTTAACTAGTTCATTCTGATAAATGTCTTTTATCTTTCCAAAATTTGGAATATTTAATCCAAAATCTTTTTAAATCATTTAATATGATTTAGCACAATTTATCCATATTTTTAATAATTTTATTATGGCAATTTCAGTCGATTTTCAAATACGGTCACCGAACGACATTTACAGCGACCCTTTCCAAAACTGATTTGGGCATATTTTAAAATCTAATCGTTAGACTTCAAATCCTTTATTATCATTCAAAAGCTCTTTTCGATATGAACCAAATTGTTCCAATTTTAGAGAATCCGATGGTCGGATCTCCCATTACGTCCATTCAAAGTCAATGGTCGAAATTCACGAATGGTCGCTACGCGATACGTTCTATTCAGGCCATTTAAATATATATAGTATATTTAAATCGATTTCCAATCAAAACGTATTTTATAAAACATCTATAAATTCGTTTTAAAAACGATTCCAACTTCCACTTCAGTTTTAAGTCAAAATTGAATATTCCATATCATTATAATATTAAAATGATAATATTTTCAATATAACAGATTTTGAAATCAAATCATTTCGATATCCATTATAAAATGAATAAAATTGACAGAAAATTCCGTTCGAGTTAAAATGATGTATATCTACTTAACTCGGCTTCACATATTTTAATATTTTCGTGTCCATCCAAAATCGGACATCAAAAATTGTATTTTGATTCTCACCGAATATTATTTTGAAAAATTCGTTATTTCTGAATTGGAATCAAGCTCAATCAATTACCATATAATTTTATTTATATGGATTCCATACACCGCTTGTATTCAAAAATAGTGATAAACAACTATTAAACATTTCATTCACATCTAGAGTGCAATTTATAACTATATAAGCATTAAATAATTAAATAATGCTTATAATAGTCTGTCAATCAATCGGTTGACATACAACTATACATAAGGACGATGTGTAAATTAGTTGTCATCCCCAGACCCGTGTGGGGTTTTCAATCATCAACAAATAATTGGGTGATGTGTAAAATTATCGTTCTAACACCCTTGTGTGGCTTTGCATCACAATCCATGTGAATTTTTCTACTGTTTAATAATAATGGAATTAAAACTGTCAACGACCATCAATCACTAAACAAATATTGCAATCACAGACAGTCAATATATATTCAATAAACATAAATAACTATACAAAATATTTGAGTGAGGGGTCGCACTTTGATTTCCACTTTGTCAGTCTTTAATGGAGGATTTTATTTTTAAAATAAATTAAACAAACGTTTAATATAGCTAAAAATTCAACTTGCTCCGTTTCCGTTCTGGTCAGTTCCATGTTGTAAATACAATATCTTTCGCATACGAAAACAGAATTAGACGATTTCAGTTGCGTTGCGATCGTGACAACGAACTTTGAACAATTTAATTATATTATTAATCTTAATTAAGGTGTAATTAACCTTATTCAAAATAATTAGGCCACACGTTCTTCTGCTCCCTTCATATCATCACTCCAGATAACCGAACCCATACATCGTTCCAAAACTTCAATTGCGCCATGCCTCACACACAACCGGACGATGATCAGAAAGTTCCTCGCCGACCGCCATCACCAAGGCTTCCATCGCTCGCAACCCCTCGCCACTCGCACCCCCTTGGTCGGCAAAAGCGCCTCGAAAGCAACGACTTTGGGAGGGGAATCTGGCCTCCACGTCGAACTAAAGATCATCTTCACCGTTGACATTGTAGACCTTGATGAGCTCTTCCCTTTTTGTTTTATAAGTTTCGAAAATCATTATGTGAATTTGGAGAAAGGGGGAGGAGAAACTCGGAGCGATATCGGCCATTAATAACCTAACTGGTGGCGCATTTTATGATCAGGAAACTAGGATTTTCAGTTTTACACACTTATATATATATATATGTATATATATATATATATATCTGTATATATATTATTAAATTAATTGTTTTATTGTGAAAAATTGTGTTTGAACTCCAAACGAGACCCAACGACCGTTGTTCCTAACCAAATACCCTCATTTCGGACACAATGAAATATTTTTCGTAAGCTGATTCGGCTGTTTCGATCAGTTTTTATCAAAATTAAAATATAATTCAATATAATGTTCAATATTAAATTCCAATGTACATTTCAATTTATCGGCAACACATATTGACTCCAAAAATTATGAAATTTGAAAATCTAGTTATGTTTTGATGATACGGTTCTAACAAAATTAATTTCGTCGAATATGGAGACAGTTTGAAAAATGGGCCTTTCAACTGGTTTATTAAATTCAAACTGAAATTGAAAACGCATTTAAATTTACTATGCTTACATATTAATTCCAAATGACTTGAAATTTTAAACTTGACAATAATTTCATGTTCTAGATTCAACAAAAGTGGTTTCATCGAAAACGGAGGTCATTTGCAAAATGGCTATTTTTAAGGGCTTATATATAATATTAAAATATATATAAATTCCATAGTGACTATTTTAAATTTTAAACTGGACATAACTTACAATTTATAAAGTGAAATCTCAGTTTTTTACATTTTAAATTTTAAATTTTAAACTATGCCATTTGAAGCTCGTTTTATAATTCAAATAAATTTATAAGGTCGGGCGACCTGCATGTTCACCTAAATGTGATTTCGTCTACGAGAAGTGACGAGAAGTAACGTTTTTAGATTTTAGGCTGATGTGAGTTATTTTTATTGGCTTAATTTGAATTCTGAAAGCTTTGATTGACTAAATGACATGGTTGGACAAGACTAAATCTTGAAACCCAACTGTCTGAGATCCCTATGTTACACTATAAATAGACCCATATGCATGGTACTTCACTTTCAACTCAATAGCCCCCCTTTCTAGGTTCTCTCTTTTGAAACGGAGCTGAACTAAAACCTATATAGCGAAAAATTTACGAAATAAAATATTTATAATCAACTTAGAAGGCGAGATCTATAGCAGCCACGGAGAACTGCTTAGGACTACAAGTGAGTGGATTTAAATTATATCTTTGTAAATAATGATACACAACACCATTTAATTCCTGTTGTGATTAGCTGAATTTAGTATGGTTTAAAGCAAAATTATTTGTAGTAGTTTATTTTCTGTTATAAATAGGCATATTGTTGACGTGGTGAATTGTCGTCGATTTAACGCACGTCAACCCTCGAGTGAATGTGTAGTAGGGGCACAATAATCCAAATGTAAAGTAAAGTAATATGGCAGAACACAATTTTTTATAGTAGTTCGGCACTAACGCCTACGTCCACTTTATAGTAATCATTCATCATATAGCTGTTGATTACCATGTTGCACAAGCTCGGACAATATTTAGGTAAAAACATCACAATAGAGCAACAAAATGTTTGTTAGTTCTAAACTTTGACTAAAATGTCATTTTTCTTCTTCGTTGAGTGAAAAAAGTGTTGACTCGGCCAAGTGTGTCCGAAAATTAGCTTCAATGTCCAATAAATCCAAAAATGTCCAAATCAATCCAAAAGCAGTGTAATTATTCTTGTAAATGTCCAAAATGTGAAGAAGACGTTTATGCAACATTTTAATGGTCCACGCCATGTCCAATAATCATGGAGACGGAGGTGGGTGCCATTAATGATGCTCGAGAGCTCTAAGAAGTCCAAAAAATCAAACCCCTTTGAATGCCAAACTTAGGGATATTTATAGGTGATGGTTGGTAGTGGAGTAAGTAGATTTTGGAACCCAATGTCAAAAAATGGCATCACGCAAAGACTATAGCCAAAAAATCGCATCACATCATGTTCGGGTGCAAAAAATACATCCTAGGCCTCGTTGCATCAGAAAAATCGCATCACAACTTCCCGAGGTGAAAAAATTGCATCTTGGTTATCAAGCCAGATCAAAAAAGTTGATCATCACGTGCGGATCCACTAAAAATGCCAGATCCACGCGCTATTTTCTCCTTGCCAAGGGATCTAGCACGATGTCAGATCAATCCCGTCTCCAAAAAATATCGCATCAAAAAGATCGACTCAGCCTCCAGATTTTCTCGCATCAACATATGCAATCACATGTTTTCTCGCATCTAGAACGTGGCAAATCCGAAGCCGCCTTTGCCAGATCCAAAATCTCGATTCAGGTGTTGCGATGCGCGGTCGAGATTTTACCACATCACACTGATGTAATCCTAGTTTTTTCCGCATCCAAACTGTGACGGCCCACCCCGCACCAGTCGGCATTTCCTCCGAAAGTGCGTTGTACACATGCCCAACTATAGTAGCCTTCCTTCTCTCTGTGCTTTATCTTGTGCTAAGTTCCAGTTCGGTTCGGTGCTTCCTTGCTCAGCCCACTATCCGACCAGAGCTGTAACACCCCACCTCCACTAGGATCACTCCTTAGAATGTACTAGCTTTGGAGGGGCGTTATTGTGAAGGTAAACATGCACAGAGATATCGCAAGACAGAATATATGAAAATAAATATAAGTAAAGCAGCGGTAGCAGATGAAAACCCATCATCATCATTTCAGAAAACCGACATAGTCAAGTACATAATATCAAAATGTCATGATCCAAAATACAACATAAGTCTAGATACGTGATAACAAAATACATGGTAAAACATCAGTACTAATCCCCAGAAATAAAAGATAAGCCACAGCTAGCTCAGATCCATACATGAGCTATCCAACAAGCAAGCCAAAGATCCACTAAGCAGATGTAGCCCCTCCCTGAGAACCTGTGGGGGGGGGGGGGGGAACGGAAGAAAAGAAGCGAAAGGAAACATGTCAGTCAAAAAGACTGGTAAGCCCTACTACGATCAATCTATAAACTAATAAAGTTAACAGCATGATGGAAACTGAGGTAAACATACTGGCCATAGATAAAGGTGACATCACATAGATGAGATTAAACTTTGCACCACAGTGTACTAGCAAGCCCACAAAACAGATCTTGATCCCTTAGCCCAAACTTTGGCCCAATAACTGGAAGTGACCTTAGTATAAGGTCCAGCCCAACGGTCTAGTCGATCGGCTCCCTATAAACCTAACACGTCAAGTGTTGGTGTCCATACGGCCCACATGGATGTAGTCAGACTGTGCTGGGTCCACCTTCGGGTGTATCAAGCCCTAAGGTGTCAACCCCAGACACCTAAGCAATAATGCACAGTCTAAGCCTACTGGTACCCGTGCCTCGAGTTTGTCCAACATCGGACTACGTGCACGTCCTTAGCCCGCCGGACCCGCACCGCTGTACCACTCAGCCGTCGCTTTGGTCGCTTACATCAGTCCAGTAATCGTGCCCCGCCCTAGCCTAGCCTCTAGGGTTGTGAATGATACCAAACTGGGATTACTGCTGGAACAGACCACGTTGCTAGGGTTTCTAAGAGGGTTAAGTGTGGTTTTAACCCCTCACTAATCCTGGATTAAATTAGTTAAGTGTAACCACTTAACCCCATCTAATCCTCACATCCCCATTATTGGTTAAGTATTAGTGGGCCATGACTTAACCCTAATCATGAGGCATTAATTACTTAACGCACCCAACCTCTCACATTAGACATCCGTGGTTACCTGGGAAGATTTACACCACGTCTAGGTCTAACCTCGGGTCTTATGGTGCAACATGACCAACTACCCACATTAGACCCCACGTTGTGGTTACCTGGGAAGATTTACACCACAACTAGGTCTAACCTCGAGTTGGCCATATCATGTTATCTAATGTCATGTCCACTTTAGAACATATTTACAAGTTAACATATACTTGGGTAGACCTAACTTAATAGGTAAATTCCCAAGGGGTAGACCTAACTTAATAGGTAAATTCCCAATCTTTTAGTTTCATGTATTTTTAAGTTTACCCAAACCCTCCCAACGTCATTATCTCGCTTACATATTCGTCATAACGCATAAGGGTATAAAAGGTAACTTGGCATAACATACATGATGAACTTCACATATCATAATAAACATGCATACATGTTAAACTTGCAAATCATGTCATAGTGAACTCGCATAAACATGCATAGCTTATTAAATATGCATAACATGGTAAGGTGAACTTGCATAAGCATGCATAATCCATTAACTTGCATAACAGGGTAAGGTGAACTTGCATAAGCATGCATAATCCATTAAACTTGCATAACATGATAAGATGAACTTGCATAAGCATGCATAATCCATTAAACTTGCATAACATGGTAAGGTGAACTTGCATAAACATGCATAACCCATGAAACATGTAGAACATGGCATAATAAACTCGCATAAGCATGCATAACTTGTGAAACATGTAAAACATGGCATAGAAATCTCGCATAAGCATGCATAATCAAATAAACTCACATAAATCTCAACTTTCACCACACATTAACTTTAGAGTTTGTAAAGTGAAGGTAAGAGGGCTTACAAATATAAACAAGTCACAAATCCACCAAATAAGATGAAGAAGCCCTTTTAAAACCCAAAACAAAGCTTCAAATAAGAAAACCCTTTTGCAAAATCCCAAAAACACAAACTTAGCAAATCAAACTTGCAACTTAATGAAGTATGCAAGTTATTAAGCATTCATACAACATAGAAAAGGTTGTATGATCATCATATCTCATAGGATTAAACTTTGAGGAAGGTGGAGGCTAGGGATTTTAGGTGGAGGCCATTTGAGGATTTAATTTGGCATAGTTTAGTTGCTAGATTGATTAATGAGACTTTAGGGTAGGATTAGGGGTATATTTATAGAAGATTAGAGTGTTTTTAGCCCTAGGATTAACCCTAGATTAGTTTAGGCCCGTCAGATCTCGGAACTCTCTAGAACCAAGCCACAAGACCCAACCCAAATAAGAAATGGTGCACCAGGCCAACTGCCCGGGCACCCCCTGTCGACAGGGCTGTCGACAGGGCTGTCGACACCCTGGGTGCCCTGTCGACATGCCTGTCGACATGGGGCCCCTGGCGGGAATTTTCCCGCCTAACCCAGATTAGCCCTAATCCTTGTTTTTAATTTGAAATTTAAATCTGTTTTTAGCATAGAAATTTCTGAAAACTTCAATGGGCCTTAACTGGGTCATACTGACTCCGATTTTCGAAAACTCGGACTCTATTTCGCGTATTTTTCCGAGACGAACGCAATGGAATAGCCCGTTTCCCCTGATTCTGATTTTTGAATTAAATTCTGCCTCGATTTATGTTATAACAATTTATTGAAAATACGGGTTGTTATAAGAGCCCCTCCTTAAAGGATTTCGTCCCCGAAATCTTTAAGTTTGGAAGAACATATCCTACCATCCAATCATCCATCTACTCAAACCATCATCCACGAGCAACCATTGTCCTTAAAAGATTCTAAATGTTGTATGAACATATGCAAAAGTGTGTGTATATGTACTTATCTAATGCGAAGATCAATGCAAAATATGTTAGTGAAATGTATCCATATGTATGCAAATCCCTAACATAATGTATAATGTCTATATGCGTGCTCAATCATACATCCATATGCAACATCCATGTGATTGCATACAAATTTCATTCAAGAATAAGCATAAACACTCATGCACATGCAATATGAGGAGTGTGTGAGCCGATCTAGTGCCTAATGTGTATCATGCATCCACGAGCAACCACTTGCAAACACTTGCAACCACTCGCAACCATCAAACATAACATGTTTCAAACACATGTTTCATCCAAAGGGTTTCTACCTAAGGTTCTCATGACAAGATTTGCACGATAACTAGATAAACATGGATAGCAAAGAGAAAGATATGCCAAACAAAGAAAAGAGATTGAGAATGTACCCTCAAAAAGGAATGGATAAAGCCCACGCATCTTTTCCTCGGCTTCCCAAGTTGCGTCCTCTTCGGCTTCACCCCATTGAACTTTCACCAACCTGACCTCACGATTCCTTAGCTTCTTGGTCTCTGTCCCCAAGATACGAATCGGAGCTCTCCTTAAAGTTGCTTCTTTCTCTACTTCCACGTCTTCAAGAATGCTAGGTTCAACCACCTCAGCGGACTCATGCAGGCACTTTCGGAGATGCGAGACATGAAAGACATTATGCACTCCGGACAACTTTTCGGGCAATTGCACTCTATAAGCCATCTTCCCAATTCTCTCTATGATAGGGAAGGGTCCAACAAATCTTGGTGCTAGCTTCCCAACAGCTCCAAATCGGACCACATTCCGCAAAGGAGAAACCTTTACGAAAACCTTGTCCCCAACCTCAAACTCCAATTCGGACCTTCGCCTGTCAGCATAGGACTTCTGCCGGTCTTGGGCCGCTTTCATCCGTCTTCTAATCAACTCGACCTTCTCGGATGTATCCCTAATCATGTCGGGTCCAAGTATAAGCTTATCCGTGGACTCCCACCAACATGTAGGTGACTTGCACGGCCTCCCATATAAAGCTTCAAATGGTGCCATCCCTATGCTCGCCTGATAACTGTTGTTATATGCAAACTCAACAAGAGGAAGATGGTCTTCCCAAGCACCACCAAAATCCAGAATGCAAAGCCTCAACAAGTCCTCAAGTATCCTATTCACCCTTTCTGTTTGGCCGTCTGTTTGTGGGTGATAGGTCGTACTCAGGTTCAACCTTGTGCCCATAGCCTCCTGCAAACTGTTCCAGAACTGACTAGTAAAGATGGGGTCTCGGTCACTGACTAGGCTGGAAGGGACTCCATGTAGTCGCACTATCTCACGAAGATATACTGATGCTAGTCCAGATGCGGTCCTTTTGCTCTTTACTGGGATAAAATGAGCACTCTTCGTGAGCCTATCCACAATGACCCATATGCTCGTATTCCCCTTCCTGGACCTTGGAAGCCCATCAATAAAGTCCATAGAAATGCTCTCCCACTTCCATAGCGGGACCTCTAGCGGATGTAATAGCCAACCGGGCTTCTTCGACTCAGCTTTTACTCTCTGACAAATAACACATCTCGAGACAAACTCCGCCACATCCTTTTTCATTCCAGGCCAGAAGAAAACGCGCTTCATGTCCTTATACATCTTATCACCACCTGGATGTATAGTCATCTTGGAGCGATGTGCTTCCTTAAGAACTTTCCTCACCAAGTCTTCTACCATCGGAACACAAAGCCTTCCGTCTCTCCTCAGCCAACCCTTATCGTCTATAGAATATCGAGCAAGGTGACTAGATGTCTCCCCTCGAACCAGCTTGTCCATGATCTCAATTATCTGAGGGTCTTCCTTCTGTGAAGCCCCGACTTGATCCAGAAGGGTAGGCCTGAGCTCTAGAGATGCCAAAAAACCGGTCATCGTCTCAACTGTCAAGGAAAAATCAAAGGTTGCCAAGAACTCTAAATTCTTCGTCTCAACAAATAGAGGATTTAGTTTCAACCTTTTCCTACTCAACGCATCCGCTACAACGTTCCCCTTGCCAGGGGTATAGGATATATCAAAATCATAGGAAGCCAAAAATTCCATCCATCTCTGCTGCCTCAAGTTCAGATCCTTCTGCGAAAAGAGATACTTCAAAGACTTATGATCAGTATACAGCTCAAATCTCTCTCCCAGAAGATAATGGCGCCAAGCTTTGAGTGCATATACAATCGCTGCCAGCTCTAGATCATGAGTGGGGTAATTCCTCTCATGTACCTTAAGTTGCCTCCCACCAAAACATATAACTCTGCCCTCTTGCATCAGAACGGCGCCCAATCCCGTGCCACAAGCATCAGTGTACACGGTAAATATCTTACCGCCATCGGGTAAAGCTAGAACGGGTGCGGAGGTAAGGGCTCTTTTGAGTCTCTGAAAAGCAAGCTCACAATCCATATCCCAAGCAAAGACTAAGTTCTTCTTCGTCAACTTAGTAAGAGGAGCGGATATCTTCGCGAAGTCCTTGATGAACTTCCGGTAAAAACCCGCAAGACCCAGAAAGCTTCTCACCTCGGTTGCATTCCTTGGCGTCTTCCAATCCTGAACCGCAACCACCTTAGTGGGATCCACCGCCAAGCCTTGCTTGGATACGATATGCCCAAGAAATCTGACTTCCCTTTTCCAAAAGTGGCACTTGGAGAACTTGGCTTTTAACTGGTGTGCTCTGAGTGTGTCCATCACCTCTACTAGGTGCCTCGCATGCTCTTCTTCATCCTTGGAGAAAACCGGAATATCATCAACAAAGACCACGACAAACTTATTCAAGAACTCCCGAAACACCCTACTCATCAAATCCTCAAAATACGCGGGTGCATTCGTCAAACCGAACGGCATAACAAGCCATTCAAAGAATCCGTCTGGAGTTCTGAATGCAGTCTTGTCTATACTATCTTCAGCCACTCTGAGCTGATGAAAACCCGTAGCAAGATCAAGCTGAGAGAAAACAGAAGCACCAACAAGCTGATCAAAGAGATCATCGATCCTTGGTAACGGGTGTCTGTTCTTCTTAGTCAGCTTATTCAATTCTCTATAATCCACACAGAGCCGAAGAGAACCATCTGCCTTAGTTGCAAACACCACAGGCGCTCCCCATTCGGATATACTCCTTCTGATGAAGTTCTTCTCAAGCAATTCTTTCACTTGCTTGCTCAGCTCCCGTCTCTCACGCGGAGCCATATGCCGAACGGGCAAAGAAACAGGCTTAGCATTATCTACCAGATAGATGCGAAAATCAATCTCTCGTTTAGGGGGCAACCCCTTGACTTCTTCAAAAACGTCTGGATAATCTTGGACCACCCTTACAGACTGAAGGGCCTCCTCTGATGAGTCGAGAGATTCTAGATAGCATAACATGACGGGATTCTTCGGATTGCATGAAATCTCTAAGGTGTTGCCCAGGCGAGTCACAAGCCTTACAACCCTATGCTCACAATCCAGAATGGCTCCATATCTGGACAGCCAATCCATGCCCAAGATCAATCCGTATCCCCTGAAACCAAGAACATACGCACTACACAAGAACTCTACGCTGAGTATAGAGATCCTCAGATCCTCACATAACATAGATAGATGAGCAGAACCCCCAATGGGATTCGAAACACAAACGGGATCATCCACTAAGCTAGTACTAAGGTGCAAGCTATCAACAAGATCAGATGAAATAAAGCTATGTGATGCACCAGAATCAAACAAAGTACGCACTGGAAGATCAGAGATATAAACAAGGTTCTCAACAGAAACACTACCTCGCTCGGGAACTGAAGCGGCATTGAGAGCATGAACTTGCCCTCCTGAAGGCCCAGCCTGTCCTTTCTTCTTTGGGCATTCTTTGCTGAAGTGCCCAGTCTCTCCACAAGAAAAGCATCCACCACTAAGCTTCCTTTTCTTCTTCCTGCAATCCTTAGCAAAATGCCCAGCTATGCCACAGTAATTGCACTTTCCCTTGCCTTTGTTGTTATTGTTCCCCTTCTTGTTCTTGCCCTGATTCCCCTGGCTGCTTTGACCCCCTTGATTGCCTTTGCCTTGAGAATCAGTCTTCTTTGCTTGAGTATCACTCGACTTGACTTCTTTCTTTCCATCTCCCTGAAGCAGAGCCATGTTGACCAAACTCTCAAAAGTAGCTCCATGCGGAATATGTGACATCGCCAAGCCCTGTAGCGGCTCATTCAACCCTCTGGCAAATCGAAGAGCCTTCTTCTCCGGGGTGTTTACCATATCCAAACCAAAACGGGCCAGCTGATTAAACTTGTTCACATACTCCTTGACAGACATATCACCTTGCTTTAATGCAATGAACTTCTCCATTTGTAAATTTGCCTCAGCTGAAGATAGAAACTTGGTCACAAATCTAGCCCTCAAATCGGCCCAAGTCTCAACGGGCCTCGTCCCATTGGTGACCTCCCACCAATAGGCCGCCTCATCCTTCAAAAGCCATACTGTCAATAAGATCTTCCTCTCGTCATCAATTCCAAAGATAGCAAACAGGTCCTCCGTGTCTTTCAGCCAATTCCTAGCTTCAACAAAAGATTCCGTGCCTAGGAAATTCTTGCCTCCCATTGCCTTGAAGTCTTTACAAACCTTCGTGAACTCAATCTGAGGATGCTGAGGGGGAGGAGGAGGAGGAGGAGCCTCAGCAACAGGAGGGGGAGGAACATTAGCAACGGGAGGGGGAATATTAGCTGCTGGAGGATGGGGAACAGGAATCACCGGGGGAGGGATATTAGGGAGAGGATTCTCAACTACAGGAGGAGGAGTGGGAGTAGGGTTGGCGGGACCAGCTGCCGCCCTAGCTTCTAGAAGTCTCCTATACCAGAGTGGTACGTTCACTCCATCTGGGATGTCAAGATTCTCAGCCATACTGAAACGAAAGATAAGATAAGATTAGGTCAAGGGAACGAAGGATAACGCTGATGGCTTTTGGGGATTAGCCTTAAAATAATCTAGACTTTATTTTGGAAAATACTTAGTAGGTTTTTTTGAAAATAGTTTTTCAAAAAGGGTTTTTCTTTTCAAAAGTTTTGTTCAATCTTGTTAACCTGGCTCTGATACCAAATGTAACACCCCACCTCCACTAGGATCACTCCTTAGAATGTACTAGCTTTGGAGGGGCGTTATTGTGAAGGTAAACATGCACAGAGATATCGCAAGACAGAATATATGAAAATAAATATAAGTAAAGCAGCGGTAGCAGATGAAAACCCATCATCATCATTTCAGAAAACCGACATAGTCAAGTACATAATATCAAAATGTCATGATCCAAAATACAACATAAGTCTAGATACGTGATAACAAAATACATGGTAAAACATCAGTACTAATCCCCAGAAATAAAAGATAAGCCACAGCTAGCTCAGATCCATACATGAGCTATCCAACAAGCAAGCCAAAGATCCACTAAGCAGATGTAGCCCCTCCCTGAGAACCTGTGGGGGGGGGGGGGAAACGGAAGAAAAGAAGCGAAAGGAAACAGGTCAGTCAAAAAGACTGGTAAGCCCTACTACGATCAATCTATAAACTAATAAAGTTAACAGCATGATGGAAACTGAGGTAAACATACTGGCAATAGATAAAGGTGACATCACATAGATGAGATTAAACTTTGCACCACAGTGCACTAGCAAGCCCACAAAACAGATCTTGATCCCTTAGCCCAAACTTTGGCCCAATAACTGGAAGTGACCTTAGTATAAGGTCCAGCCCAACGGTCTAGTCGATCGGCTCCCTATAAACCTAACACGTCAAGTGTTGGTGTCCATACGGCCCACATGGATGTAGTCAGACTGTGCTGGGTCCACCTTCGGGTGTATCAAGCCCTAAGGTGTCAACCCCAGACACCTAAGCAATAATGCACAGTCTAAGGCTACTGGTACCCGTGCCTCGAGTTTGTCCAACATCGGACTACGTGCACGTCCGTAGCCCGCCGGACCCGCACCGCTGTACCACTCAGCCGTCGCTTTGGTCGCTTACATCAGTCCAGTAATCGTGCCCCGCCCTAGCCTAGCCTCTAGGGTTGTGAATGATACCAAACTGGGATTACTGCTGGAACAGACCACGTTGCTAGGGTTTCTAAGAGGGTTAGGTGTGGTTTTAACCCCTCACTAATCCTGGATTAAATTAGTTAAGTGTAACCACTTAACCCCATCTAATCCTCGCATCCCCATTATTGGTTAAGTCTTAGTGGGCCATGACTTAACCCTAATCATGAGGCATTAATTACTTAACGCACCCAACCTCTCACATTAGACATCCGTGGTTACCTGGGAAGATTTACACCACGTCTAGGTCTAACCTCGGGTCTTATGGTGCAACATGACCAACTACCCACATTAGACCCCACGTTGTGGTTACCTGGAAAGATTTACACCACAACTAGGTCTAACCTCGAGTTGGCCATATCATGTTATCTAATGTCATGTCCACTTTAGAACATATTTACAAGTTAACATATACTTGGGTAGACCTAACTTAATAGGTAAATTCCCAAGGGGTAGACCTAACTTAATAGGTAAATTCCCAATCTTTTAGTTTCATGTATTTTTAAGTTTAACCAAACCCTCCCAACGTCATTATCTCGCTTACATATTCGTCATAACGCATAAGGGTATAAAAGGTAACTTGGCATAACATACATGATGAACTTCACATATCATAATAAACATGCATACATGTTAAACTTGCAAATCATGTCATAGTGAACTCGCATAAACATGCATAGCTTATTAAATATGCATAACATGGTAAGGTGAACTTGCATAAGCATGCATAATCCATTAACTTGCATAACAGGGTAAGGTGAACTTGCATAAGCATGCATAATCCATTAAACTTGCATAACATGATAAGATGAACTTGCATAAGCATGCATAATCCATTAAACTTGCATAACATGGTAAGGTGAACTTGCATAAACATGCATAACCCATGAAACATGTAGAACATGGCATAATAAACTCGCATAAGCATGCATAACTTGTGAAACATGTAAAACATGGCATAGAAATCTCGCATAAGCATGCATAATCAAATAAACTCACATAAATCTCAACTTTCACCACACATTAACTTTAGAGTTTGTAAAGTGAAGGTAAGAGGGCTTACAAATATAAACAAGTCACAAATCCACCAAATAAGATGAAGAAGCCCTTTTAAAACCCAAAACAAAGCTTCAAATAAGAAAACCCTTTTGCAAAATCCCAAAAACACAAACTTAGCAAATCAAACTTGCAACTTAATGAAGTATGCAAGTTATTAAGCATTCATACAACATAGAAAAGGTTGTATGATCATCATATCTCATAGGATTAAACTTTGAGGAAGGTGGAGGCTAGGGATTTTAGGTGGAGGCCATTTGAGGATTTAATTTGGCATAGTTTAGTTGCTAGATTGATTAATGAGACTTTAGGGTAGGATTAGGGGTATATTTATAGAAGATTAGAGTGTTTTTAGCCCTAGGATTAACCCTAGATTAGTTTAGGCCCGTCAGATATCGGAACTCTCTAGAACCAAGCCACAAGACCCAACCCAAATAAGAAATGGTGCACCAGGCCAACTGCCCGGGCACCCCCTGTCGACAGGGCTGTCGACAGGGCTGTCGACACCCTGGGTGCCCTGTCGACATGCCTGTCGACATGGGGCCCCTGGCGGGAATTTTCCCGCCTAACCCAGATTAGCCCTAATCCTTGTTTTTAATTTGAAATTTAAATCTGTTTTTAGCATAGAAATTTCTGAAAACTTCAATGGGCCTTAACCGGGTCATACTGACTCCGATTTTCGAAAACTCGGACTCTATTTCGCGTATTTTTCCGAGACGAACGCAATGGCATAGCCCGTTTCCCCTGATTCTGATTTTTGAATTAAATTCTGCCTCGATTTATGTTATAACAATTTATTGAAAATACGGGTTGTTATAAGAGCCACTCCTACCGATCCGATCCGAAACCCTGCACAATTTTCTACAACCTTTCCAGCGACTGTTTTACGCCATATGACGGCGTTTTCGACCAATCTAACAGTTCTAATCAATCACAAAAGCACATTATACAGTCATAGCAACATGTATAATCAACCACAAACATCAAAACAACAATATGATGTATTAAAATGGATCAAACATAGCCAAAAACAATATTTTCCCTTAATCATGTTTAAACATAACTAATGATATGATTAGAAAAACTTAACCAAATTATCCAAACTTTCTAACAGAGGCTTAAAACATCATTTTGAATTTTATAAATATTTTTCTAGATTTTTAACATGTATAAATTCGCTAATTATCACTAATTATTCTTAATTAACCATAATTAGTGAGGAACAATGCAAATCACTCACCTTGGCCACAAATTAACTTTAGATCTGAAATAAATCTATGTTATGGTGCTGTTCCCAAGGCTATACAGCAGTTCTACCTCGATTCTTGTGCTAATCCTCTTTGATTTGATGTATATTTGGCTTAATTGGCGATTAGAAGGTTATTTGGGGTGTTTTAGATGATGGAGGCCATTACTAGGGTTCTAAGAATGAAAGTGGAGGCTGTGAAAGTGAGAAAAAGGTGTTTTATAAACCCTAACAGCCCTTAAATACGCCAAATCCCGAAATTCCTCTTTGGGCCTAGCTGTTAATCACCCGGTTAAGCCCAATTAAGCTGTTATTCACCACCTGAAACTTGTTTCAGCCATAGCACCCAAACGGTGAGTCCGTTTGGCTAATGCGACCACTCTACGGAAAGGTAAACCATCATCCGGATCTAATGGAAGTGGTTTCAGGTCAAAAATCCTTTCCAATCAAAAGTAATGGCCGAAACAAGATTATCTAGGGGCAAAACGGTCATTTAAAAATCAGCAAAAATCATGAACATGGGAAATGACCCCAATAGTCATCTCCCAAAGTTACATGACCATACGCCTTCGCATCTGAAAGAAATGAATATTCTATGATCCTTCGATGCGTAGAATGCGGGTTGTTACACTCTCTCCCCCTTAAGAAATTTCGTCCCCGAAATTCCTTAACCCAAAACATACAAAGGATCCCGCGTGCCTACCAATCATATACAACAATCAAACATGCAAAATAAATAAAACAAACCTATCCTAGCATGCAGAAAGACTAAGCCGAAACTGAAATCTTACCAGGCGAAGAGTTCCGGATACGTCTTCCTAATGCTCTCCTCTGTCTCCTAAATACAGTCATTCTCATTCTCGCCCCACTGAACTTTGACTAATTTCACTGCCTTCCTTCGAAGTTGCTTCGTATCGTTCCCAACAATACGCATAGGCCTGCAGTTCCCAACCGCCTCGGGTTCAACTTCGATATCATCCAACTATCAGGTGAAATAGTCACATCTGGGTCGTGTACGAATTTCCTTAGCTGGGAAACATGAAACACGTTGTGAACTCCTGCCATCTTGTCTGGTAATTCAACTTTATATGCCAAATTCCCCATTTGTTCAAGAACTGGGAATGGACCAACAAATCTTGGTGCTAACTTGCCTTTCCTGCCAAATCGTATCACGCTCTTCAACAGAGAAATCTTGACAAACACCAAGTAGCCAATGGAGAACTTTAATTCTCTTCTCCTCTTATCAGCATAACTCTTCTGCCTATCTTGGGCAGTCTTCATTCGCTGTTGGATAACCTTGATCTTGTCTGATGTTTCTCTTATTACTTCTGGTCCAAGCACATATTTCTCACCGGTCTCTAACCAACATGACGGTGAGTGGCACGGTCTTCCGTATAAAGCTTCAAATGGAGCCATACCAATACTGGATTGATAACTATTATTATATGCAAACTCTAGTAGATGCTAATGGTCATCCCATGATCCACCAAAATCCAATATGCAAGGTCTCAAAAGATCTTCTAACACTCGATTCACCCTCTCCCTCTGTCCGTCGGTTTGAGGATGATACGCGGTACTGAGATGTAATTCTGATCCTAACGCCTCTTGTAAGCTCTTCCAAAATCCACTAGTGAACAACGGATCTCAGTCACTCACAATGCCTTTGGGTATTCCATGAAATCTCACTA
Organism: Allium sativum; assembly: GCA_030737875.1. Classification (NCBI taxonomy): domain Eukaryota; kingdom Viridiplantae; phylum Streptophyta; class Magnoliopsida; order Asparagales; family Amaryllidaceae; genus Allium; species Allium sativum. The sequence continues at coordinate 228,261,377 of CM060922.1, forward strand.
CCCACTTTACATATAGTTCAGGTAACTTAGCTGTCGTCCTGTTTGACTTGACGGGTATAAACCTTGCACTCTTAGTCAATCGGTCCACAATCACCCAAATGCTATCATGCTTTTGCTCAGCTTTAACTAGCTAGCAATTTATGCATTTGGATATAAACTTCCCAATGTCTCTTTTCATCCCTTCCCAGTAGTAGGTCTGCTTCATGTCTCGGTACATCTTGTTACCACCGGGATGTATAGTCAGTTTTGAGTGATGACATTCTCTAAGCACTTCATCTCTCAATCCATTGACATTGGGCACAACAAGTCTTCCATTCTTTCTAAGCCATCCATCTCGATCAAGCCCATACTTGTTCATCTCTCCGTTGATTCCCATCTCTAACTTTGAGATGATTTCCAATAGGTTAGGATCATTCCTCCGACTGGAACCAATCCACTCCATCAAAGTGGGTCTGATCGTCAAACTTGCTAACATTTATGGATCCAATTCGAACTTTGGTCTGAAATCAGACCCCGCGATGTATCCAGTTGCTTCCATTCTAGAAACATAACCCTTAAACTAGCATGTCTTCTACTCAATGCATCAGCCACCGCATTGCCCTTTCCCGGTGTAAATGCGATGTCGAAATCATAGGAAGCCAAGAATTCTAACCATCTTTGTTGTCGGAGATTTAGATCCCTTTTGAGAGAAAATATACTTTAATGACTTATGATCAGTAAACAACTCGAATCTTTCTCCCAAGAGATAATGTCTCCACATCTTCAATGCGAATACGATCGCTGCTAATTCCAAATCATGGGTAGGGTATCTTCTCTCATGCGGTTTCAATTGCCGACTTGCATAAGCTACAACCCTACCTCCTTGCATCAATACAGCACCAAGCCATGTGCCACATGCATCCGTATATACTGTCATCTCTTCATTCCCATTAGGAATGACTAACACTGGTGCAAATGTCAACTTTTCCTTTAGGCTCTTGAATGCATTCCCGCACTTTTTGTCCCATACGAAAGCTAGATTCTTCTTGGTCAACTGAGTCAACGGTGCTGCTATCTTGGAGAAGTCTTGGATAAACTTACGATAATATCCAGCTAGCCCCGAGAAACTTCTTATGTCTGTTGCATTCTTGGGCGTAGACCAATCTTGTACTGTAGCCACCTTCGTAGGGTCCACGGATACCATTTTCTGAAACAACATGGCCCAAGAATCTCACTTCCCTCCTCCAGAAGTGACACTTAGAAAACTTTGCTTTCAATTAGTGTTTTCTCAGCACCTCCATCACTATCCTCAAATGTTCCTTGTGTTCTTCCTCTGTCCTCGAATAAACAAGTATATCGTCCACGAACACAAGAACAAACTTATTCAACTGATCTCTGAATACCCTATTCATAAGATCCACAAAATATGCTGGGGCATTGGTCAACCCAAATGGCATGACCAACCACTCATAAAATCCAGACGGCGTCCGAAATGCCGTTTTAGCTATACTCTCAGCTTCCACTCTAAGTGATGATAAACTGTCGCGAGATCCAACTGAGAGAATACTCTCGCGCCATTCAACTGATCAAACAAATCATCTATCCACGGTAGGGGATACTTGTTCTTTCTCGTCACTTTATTAAACATGCGGTAGTCTATACACAAACGAAGGGAACCATCCTCCTTGGTAGCAAACACAACTGGTGCTCCCCATTCAGAAACACTCCTTCTGATGAATCCCTTCTTCAAAAGATCGCTAACTTGCGCGCCAAGCTCTCACTGCTCCCTTGGCGCCATACGACGAAGTGGCATCACTATAGGTCTGGCATCTTTCACTAAATCAATACGGAACTCAATCTCTCGATGTGGTGGAAGCCCGGTCACTTCCTCAAAGACGTCTGGATATTGGCCAACCATGGGCAATCCTGACAACTCATCATGCGGGATGTCGAGGGAATTTAGAAAACTAGCCATTACCCCATCACTAGGTAGACCACCAAACACTACCCTCCGCCCATCATCTGCTCTAGCTATCACCAAAAAGCCCTCACAGTCTACCACCACCCCGTATCTTTGGAGCCAATCGACTCCCAAAATAATGCCAAATCCTGTAAAGCCCAAAACAAAGCAATCACAAACAAACATACATCCATGACTCGATAAGACCACATTACGACAAATCATGCCAAGGCTAGTCGAACCACCAATCAGGTTCGTCACTACTAAAGGCCTATCGACGATCTCGGGTTCCAGCCCCAACCTATCTACCAGGTCACTAGATATGAAGGAACTGGAAGCTCCGGTATTAAACAAAACTCTAACAGGAACATCATAAACAGAAAGCATACCTTGAACAACAACATTCTTTCCTTTCTCCGCCGCAGTTGGGGCATTCGACGAAGAAGTTACAGCATTAAGGGCATATGCTTTCACCATCTGCTTTTCTTTAGGGGGTTGCGGACACTTGTTCTTGTGATGTCTCACTTGGACACAGTTGAAGCACTTCCTATCCGCTGGCTTGGCCCGACAATTACTAGCATAATGGCCCTTCTTACACAGCTGAAGCACTCAACATCCTTCTTATTCTTTTTCTTCTGGTCGTCCTTGGTCTGATTCTGCTTTCTCTTATTCTGAGAACCATTCTTGCCTCCACTGCTTGCTTGCGGCTTTGGCTCCTCGCAGATGCGACCTCAGTTTTCGACTTAGGGTAAAGACTCTCTGACCTCAATGCTTTCCCCACAATCGATTCAAACGTCTCATCGATGTGGTTAATAAGCCTTTCCCCCAAGTACTGATCCAAACCCATTATAAACTTCTCATTCTTCTTCTCGGGAGTGTTAATGAGGGATAATCCGTACTTCGATAAAGTATCGAATTCTGCAATATACTCCGAGACTGCCCTACCATTCTGCCTGAGTTCCAAGAATTTCTTAAACAACACTGACTTATGGGCAGCTGGGTTAAATTTCTCACCGAATCGGGCCTTAAACTGATCCCAAGTAATCTGATCCTCGGGAGTAGCTGCCTTTACAGCATTCCACCAATTCATTGCCCGTCCTTGCAACTGACGGGACGCTAGCTTTCTTTTCATCGCATCCTCGATACCCAAGTCTTCGAAGATACGCTCACAGCTATCCAACCAATCTTGAACATCCGTGAATGATTCCGTTCCTTGGAACGACTTTCCACCAAGACTAGTGCAATCCTTGCATAGCTTGGCAATATCGGCTCTAGGCGCCTGCACCACTAGACCACCACCATTACCAGCATTAGGAGCTGCCCCCGGAACATCTCTAAGCATCTCCCTCATGAGGTCAATAAACATCGTCCTCATGTCAGCAGCATTCCCATTACTGGCTCCTCTACCGGCACCTCTTGCGTATCGGCTCATCGTTCAATCTGTAAAGAGAAAACGATTAACCATCCTCTTTGTGGTGTCAGTGCAGTGCGACTTCATCCTTAGCTATACTAATAGTATATATATATATATAGCTTTTGAAAACAAAAATAATCACAAATACACACTCTCATATACGTATTATCTCTCCCTGGTGTCTTTCCCTAGGTTAACTACGCAACCTAGAGCTCTGATAACAAGTGTGACGGCCCACCCCGCACCAGTCGGCATTTCCTCCGAAAGTGCGTTGTACACATGCCCAACTATAGTGGCCTTCCTTCTCTCCGTGCTTTATCTTGTGCTAAGTTCCAGTTCGGTTCGGTGCTTCCTTGCTCAGCCCACAATCCGACCAGAGCCACTCCTACCGATCCGATCCGAAACCCTGCACAATTTTCTACAACCTTTCCAGCGACTGTTTTACGCCATATGACGGCGTTTTCGACCAATCTAACAGTTCTAATCAATCACAAAAGCACATCATACAGTCATAGCAACATGTATAATCAACCACAAACATCAAAACAACAATATGATGTATTAAAATGGATCAAACATAGCCAAAATCCATATTTTCCCTTAATCATATTTAAACATAACTAATGATGTGATTAGAAAAACTTAACCAAACTATCCAAACTTTCTAACAGAGGCTTACAACATCATTTTGAATTTTATAAATATTTTTCCAGATTTTTAACATGTATAAATTCGCTAATTATCACTAATTACTCTTAATTAACCATAATTAGTGAGGAACTATGCAAATCACTCACCATGGCCACAAATTAACTTTAGATATGAAATAAATCTTTGTTATGGCGCTGTTCCCAAGGCTATATAGCAGTTCTATCTCGATTCTTGTGCTAATCCTCTTTGATTTGATGTAGATTTGGCTTAATTAGCGATTAGAAGGTGATTTGGGGTGTTTTAGATGTTGGAGGCCATTACTAGGGTTCTAAGAATGAAAGTGGCGGTTGTGAAAGTGAGAAAAAGGGTGTTCTCTAAACCTTAACAGCCCTTAAATACGCCAAATCCCGAAATTCCCCTTTGGGCCTAGTTGTTAATCACCTGGTTAAGCCCAATTAAGCTGTTTTTCACCACCTGAAACTTGTTTCAGCCATATCTCCCAAACGATGAGTCCGTTTGGCTAATGTGACCACCCTACGGAAAGGTAAACCATCATCCGGATTTAATGGAAGTGGTTTCAGGTCAAAAATCTCTTCCAATCAAAAGTTATGGCCGAAACAAAATCAGCTAGGGGCAAAACGGTCATTTAAAAATCAGCAAAAATCATGAACATGGGAAATGACCCCAATAGTCGTCTCCCAAAGTAACATGACCATACTACGTCACATGTGAAAGAAATGAATATTCTACGATCCTTCGATGCGTAGAATGCGGGTCGTTACAAAAACCTTGACCAATCCCGTCTTTGAGTTTTCCAAGCCATAATCACACCTGATTTGGTGCGATGTAAAGCCATGTATATGCATGCCGGAGCCGATGCACCACTGAGGAAAATCGCATCATACTTGGATACGATGTGATGTGCAAATTTGCCAGGCCATATTGCTGAATTGAAAACCATGGTTCGCACATACGAAAAAACGCGATCGGGATGAGGTGATCACCAAATTTCGAACTTGCCTGAAGACATGAAAAAACTGAACAGTGTCGATCACGTATTTTCAACGCACCAGCTTTTCCGAGTCAATTGACGATGACTTTACAAATTGACGTCATTTCCAAATCTTTTCCGAATATGTCGCGACTTCAATCAAATTGCTTTGTGTTTTCTGACGATATTCTTGATGTGTGACATCTTTGACGAAAAAGCATGTCAACATTTTCCCCTTAAACATTTCTTTCTTGTCGAAGGAAGATGTGTTTTGTGAGAAGACCTAGAATTCCATTAAACCACAGCATGAGAAGTTTGAAGTGAACTTTCATAACCAAAAACCAAAGAGCCACAGTCGCGCCTGACTGTATTAAACAGAAATCCAAAGCCAATAAACCAAAAATCCACAATCTCTCCGGATCCTTTTATCCATTTACTAGAAAACAAGAAAGCCTGAAATCCGATGAATGCCGATGATTGTTTAGAGATAATCAGAATAACCAGGGAACTAGGTAACTAGGATAGACAAAATAACTAGAATAACCAAATGAATCGCCTTGTTTAGGTGAACTAATAGACAAACGAGCAAGGTGCACCGATAGACGCTTGAGACCCGAAACTCTCCACAAAACGAGGCAATCTTTTCGAAGTAGGACAAGAGGCCAGGATAGCCACGAGTGGATAATCTTGTCGCGTCACTGACAAGTCCACCCGATGTATTCCAAAATCGTCTTGATAGGACGACCTTATAGCTAAACGAGTAGGATCTGCAGGCCAGACGCTCAAGATCCTATACTCGCCACATCAAAGAAATCTTGTCGAAGTAGGACAAGAGACCAAGACAACTAGATGCTTATTATAGTTCGCAATTCCATTGTCGATTTCATACTTCATAGGCAAGCGTCCTTACTTCGCGAAGTAATTTTATTAAAGTTATAAAATTTAGGTATTTTTTAGTAAATCCAAAAGGAAAAACTTAACGGTTCGTCATCCATCAAGAGAACGCCTAAGGAGTTGGACTGCCCCAATGCATGGGTAGGTGGACATGACCGTTTTCTAATTCCAAATTCATTCATATGGAAAGGCGAACGATTTATCATTTACAAAGTGAATACTTGGGAGCTTGTTCGTTCCCCCCATATGAGTAGGCAAACTTAGTCGTTCAACATCCAAAGTCAGGAAAAGTAAAATTTTCATTAATAACTGGAGGAAAACATCTAGAGGATTAAAGATCATAAAGCCAAAACCATGGGATGCGACCCGAATAACCAAATTCAGAGAAAGCCAAGAGAGCCAATGCCATAGGCTCGAGAAATCCAAGAGATCCAAAAGTCGGGAAACCAAAAGCAAGAAAGCCGTAAGTGGGACGATCGTCATTCGAAAGTCAGAAAATCCATAAGCAATAATCCAGTAGTCCATAAGTCAAACAAACATAGAAAGCCAAAATCTACAACCAAAGCGCTAAAAGCTAGAAAAACGGAAATCCAAGAAATTACAAAAGACCAAATCGAAGAATCCACAAGAAACCGAGAGCCGTATAACCAATACGTCAAAAATATGGAAGACTAAGTAAAGCTAAGAACCAAGAAATCTAAATATCCATAATACGAAAAGATCAGAATCCACAAACCAAAGGATACTGATGCCAGGGAGACTTTGTATCCAAGGCATCAGAGCCAGTAAGGGTTCATCTTAAATTTGGACCTCAAGCGCTGGGCTCGGGCCTATCTTTACTAGTAGCTGGGGGATGTTCCTATCCAGGTGCCACAACTAGAGTCTTAACAAACCATGCCATCTCACCGCTCCTGACACGCTCCTCGTTCATGCCCTGAAGGTGCCATCACTTTTTCTCTTTGTGACCGCGGAGCTCTTGAAATATGCAATACCGACTAGAATCTCTTTGCTTCTGAGTGGGCTCCTGCCTAGAAGGCTGTCAGAATGGAGCTATAGGGTGAACCTCCAAAAGACTATCCTGTAGGGTGTGAGTAAGTTTTGAATAGGATGAAAATTTAGATCTCTTTCTAATCACCGAGTGATTGTTCCGGTACTTTCCTTTACTCGAAACCATAGCTAGACTATCCAAAACTTCTAGAACTACGCTTTCGTCGGGAATGAGCGTGCTCCCGAGCGTAGCAGGAGAGGCGTCGATCTAAGGAGCGACATCGTCCCACCGTGGATTTTGCGAGGTTGCCCCCAAGTCCTAAAATATGAACTTTGGAACATAAGAACTTGTTCCGATGGTGTTTGTTTGGTTATTCGACTTTCCAAAACCATGAAGTTTACCTTCAACCCGGGCGAGAAAAGTGTTCAAAACCTCTACTTGCCGATCTATACAAGCAAACAACCCTCTAGCCAAATCCACTAAGTTCTCTCGAGCGACCAAGTCCGAAAGTTCCTCAGTCGTAAAGTGTTCTTGACTTTCCTCGCTAATAGTAGTTGTTAGGGATGAGAATCGCGGATATTAAGGCAAAACAAACACTAGAGGGGGTGAATGGTGTTTTAAAGAGATTATGGAAATCTTAAACAATTAACAAATACTTAAACATTATATGAATCACATAATGAATATCACAACAGAAACAATCACAAATGCAAATACAAACAAAAATAAAATGCAGAAAAGGAAAGAACACACCAGATTTTATACTAGTTCGGATTACTCTTATGTCCAGTCCTACACAACGCTGGATTGCTCAGAGTTTTATTATTATCAATATACAACTACAACACCCTTTATTTCATGGTTAGAAGGATAACACCGATTCCACCACCTTCAATTTCACGGCTACAAGGTTAACACCGCTCTCTTTCCTTTATTTACGGGCTACAAGGAACAAACCCTTTCCCAAAAAATTCCCAAATAATTACAATATCTCTATAATTCTTAGGTAGCACTTCCAAACAAAGAGTGTTTGATAGAGATTGAGAATACAAAGAGAATGTTATAATTTGTGTTGAAATCAGCAGAGTACAAGTGTAGAAATCAAGAAATTAAAGTATAATAATGGTGGTAAGAGATATGATGAAGAAGGAGAAGAAAAGTGATTAAAAATTTGAATTTGAGCCCTTTATATAGAGTCCCAAAGGTTGCAACATTTCTAAAGCGTTTCAAAATATGAAAAGATGCTTCCTTTGAAATTTGAAAAAGCGACAGTTATATGTCAATATGTATATTTTGGTTTGTCGACATATATATATATATGTTTTTTGAATTTATTAAACCATTTTTCAACTGTTTAAGCCTATATATATTGTAAACTCTTGAATTAAAACTAGTGTTTCAAATGAATTTCATAAAATGTAAAAACATATAAAAATATAGTAATATATAATTTAAACATATATATAATATTATATGATATAAAATTATATTATAAACATATTATATATAAACTATATAAGAATATATTTGAAATAATAATTTAAAAACTTTGAGTGATTAGAAATTACCAAGAGAAATTTGAAACCATAATTTTGGAATAATTTAAAAATATTTTAAGGGTATTTGAAATAAACATAATTTGAAAATAGCATTTGAAAGTGGAGTGCTATTCAGAGTCTAACATATAAACTAGACTCAATTACTTTATTTTTCTTAAGCTCTTGAAATTTTGATATCTGTAACAACCCGAATTTTAACAACGTGTTAAGACAAGAATCAAGGCAGAATTAAATTATAAAATCTGAATCAGGATAAACGGGTTGCGCCATTGCGTTCGTCTCGGAAAAATACGCGAAATAGAGTCTGAAATTTCGTAAATCGGAGTTCGTATGACCGAGATATGGTCTCGCGAAGTTTCACGAAAATTCAAATCCGAAAACAGATTTGAATTCAGCCCAAAAAGAGAAGGCGGGAAAATTCCCGCCAGACACACAGGGTGTCGACACCCATGTCGACATGGGTGTCGACCGACATGGGTGTCGACCCCTGGGTCGACCCCCCTGGTCGAACCAGCGACCTGGTGCACCTGCTTCTAGGTTTGGCTCGGTTTTGGAGGCTTGTGACGAATTTCAGTGGTTCAGATCTATCCTAGGGTTTATCCTACGGCCTAAACTATTCCTAATCTCTATAAAAAGACCCCTAAGCCTACCCTAAACCCTCACAAATCACTAATGCCACGAAGTGCTGCCCAAATGCCAAGTGATCATGGCCTCCATCTCCAACTCCAAGGGCTTATGCATTCAAATCGGATTCAAATCAAAAGGTGCAAGCTTTCTACACCAAATCGAGGAGGGATCAACGTTGCTACGCAAGTTTCATGAAGATTCTTCAACTAAGGAGCCACCTTTCTTCGTCAAGACGATGCATGATCTTTCCCTAAGCCTCGCTAAGTAAGTTCTAGCTACTCCTAGATCTAAACGGTAATCTTAATGATGGCATGGAATAAAACGAGATTAAACTAAGTATGCTAGCCTATATGAACCTTGTCATGCCTCTTTTGCTTGAACCTATGACTTTTGGCTAAGATTAGTGACTAAATCATGCTATTCATGTTATGATTAACCTAGTTTATCTTGCAAGTTTGAATCTTTATCTATGGAACGCTAGCATGAACCTTTGGGAACCATTTGACTTGTGAAACATTGGAAAAGATTTGACTTTGGGGCTTATGCATGTAAATGAACCCAAACCCCTTATGTTATCATGCATGTTTGTGGCCAAATTCCCTTATGATACTATGTATGTTTGTGGCCAAAAACCCCTTATGATGCTATGCATATTTTGAGGCCAAACACCCTTATGATACCATGCATATTTGTGGCCAACCCCTTCTTGGCATCGTGCATGTTTTGAGGCCAATATGTAGCATAGTATCCTTACTATGTTGGCTCGCTTTTACTTGGGTTGGAAACACGATTTGGGGTAGGATAGACGAGAGTGATTATGACATGAAAATTTGATATGGGATTTCATGAAAATATGACACTCATGATACACCTAAATCGGGACATGACATGTGGGGTAAACATGGGACTTGAAACTAGACACGGGGGTTGTAAGTGTAATATGACACTAGACCAAACATGAAAGTGGCCAACTCGAGGTTGGGTTGAGTTTGTAGCATAAATCTACCCGGACCCGCCCGGCTTAACTAGTAGCTACAAACAATAGGATCCAATGTGAGAAGTTGGTCATGTCACGCTGAAGACCCGAGGTTAGACTAGGTTGTGGTGTAAAACTACCCGGACCCGCCCGGCTTAACTAGTAACCACAACAAGGTATAATGTGAGAGGTTGAGAGTGCATTAATTAAATTAATGCCACATGATAAGGTTAAGTAAATTAGACTAATGACACTTAACCGATATGACACGAATGGGTAGGTTAAGTGGGACCGGGCTTGATTTCTTAATGACACTTAACCATACAAGACAATTAGGGGATGGAGTTAAGTAATTTACGCTTAACTAATCCGACTTGGTAATTAGATGGGGTTAAGTAATTTACACTTAACTAATCCGACTTGGTAATTAGATGGGGTTAAGTAATTTAGACTTAACTAATCTAAACACGGTAATTAGATGGGGTTAAGTAACCTATACTTAACTAATCTAAACACGGTAATTCGATGGGGTTAAGTTAAACACTTAACCAATCTAAACTTGGTAATTCAATGAGGTTAAGCAACCAATACTTAACCAACTTAACATGATAATTTAATGGGGTTAAGTAACTTATAATTAACCAATTATACATGATGATTTGATGAGGTTAAGTAACCTATACTTAACCAATCTAACATGTGGACTTGATAGGGTTAAGTCACAAGACCTTTTGAATATACTTAACCCTTGTAGTATGATTAGTGGATGAGTGTAACACCCCACTCCCGCTATGATCACTCACTAAGGGAATGCCATAGCATCGGTGGAGTATTTTAGTGAATATAGAACAGAAAAATTACAACAAGACAGATATAAATAGTACTTGAAATTTTAAAACATCATCTCATAACAGCGGAAGTAAAACATGTCTGGTTACATCATAAAACCACAATAAAGGTCAAGTACAATATCCATCAAAATAAAGAAGTACATAATCCCACTCTCATACAATAGCCAAACAAAAGAAAAGATAACTGGATAACTGGAGCTTTACATCTATCCAAGCTCCTAAAGACTGGAACAGCAATCCGATCAAGCTCCACTACTGCTAGGATCCACCGTAGGACCTGAGGGTTGGGAAAAAGATAAAAACAACAGGGTCAGACATAAGTCTGAGCGAGTCCTATAACTTTAACAATACAATCGTTAAAGTAACCAGAGAAGACATAAACTGATATACGGTAACATATAGGGATGAATGGCTACCCTAAGCAGTCAACTAAACGAAGATAAAGGATAAAGACGCATCTACCCTCCCTAAGGTAAATTACTAAACTGCACCACACCAGTCGTTCCTAACTTAAAGGTTGATCCCACCCAAGGACTTATAAAATTTACTAATTAGTACCTGCGTACCCCTAGGTGACCAAGTAGGCGCCACGGGGCCCTACAATCCACTAGGTGTACACACTACTTCCCATTCGATCGGCTCCCTAACGTAGATACCCGTGCTGGCCCCACCGTGGGATGTATCATTCCCCAATGTGGCAACCTGATGAAACTAAAGGTGCACGGCTTATATCTACTCGATGCAACAACGGCTTACCTACCAGCCCGGGCCCACTCACGCATATGAAGCCCGTTGGACTTGCGTTGCCACCGCTAACCCGTTTGCCTCTTACAGTCAAGCCCAGTATGCGTGTCCCGTCCTCGACATGGGTCGAGCCCACAAAGATACGTATGGGTTACTGGTTGAAATGGGCCTCCACAAGCTACCCACCTAAGCTTGTCCCTTTTTCTAGTATATCCCACTTAACCCTTTAATCATGTTTTAATTACATGTTCCATTTTGGTTAAGTATTCTAATCGTATTTTCTATTGCCACCCAAGGCAACCACTAGATTTTCTCATGCCACCCGAGGCACCCACTTAACCCCTCATGTCCCTCTACATGCTAATATGGTTAAGTGTTTCTTAATTAATTAATTAAGAACGTAACCTTTGTAAAGACCTCTCACATTAGACTGTCTTTTATGACCGCTGGTTAAGCCGGTTGGGTCCGGGCAGCCTTATGTCATAACAGAGTCTAACCTCGTGTCTTTACATTAATTACGTATTTAGTTTGTGCCTAAGACCTCTCACATTGGGCTAACATTTGTAGCAACTGGTTAAGCCGGTTGGGTCCGGGCAGTTTTACGCTACAACTGAGTCCAACCTCGTGTCTTAGTCAATTAATTACACCTAATTAATCACCCTCATAATTTTATATTAATTATCCCTAATTAATCAAGTTTTCTTAACATGGGTAGACCTAACTTAATAGGTAAATTCCCATGGGGTAGACCTAACTCAATAGGTAAATTCCCAACACATAGTATGGGTACACCTAACCAAATAGGCAAATTCCCATACTATGTTTATTTATTTTGTGTTATGCATAATTATATTAATTTCACACAATCTTATTAACTTATGCATTTAATTACCCCATCGTTCCCACGTAATTTCGTTCATGATATAACACATATAAAAGGTGTCAACTTGCATATGAATGAACATGTTTCAAAGGTGCCATCTTGCATATTAACAAACACATAACTTGCATATGAACTTGCATAACATGTCACATAACTTGCATATAATATGTCACATAACTTACATATTCATTTTGCATAACAAACTTGCATATTAGCTTATAGACTTGCATAATGTGTCATCATGAACTTGCATATTAATAAACATGTAACTTGCATATTTACATACATGTAACTCGCATATTAACAAACATGTAACTTGCATATAAAGAAACATGTAACTTGCATATTTACATACATGTAACTTGCATATTAACAAACATGTAACTTGCATATTAACAAACATGTAACTTGCATATTTACATACATGTAACTTGCATATTAACAAACATGTAACTTGCATATTAACAAACATGTAACTTGCATAGCATATTACCATGAACTTGCATAACATGCATATGATTACATAGCCCACAACTTGCATATTTAGCATCATGCAAACATAACATACATCATATTAAACTTGCATAAGCTTACATACTCAACATGCATAAACATAAGATTAATGCTAACATCATATCATATGATTCAAAGCTCATTAACCCACATACAAAACCATAAATCTCATCACATCTCATCTAATTAGTTTACCAAAAGATCATCAAAGTGATAGAAACTCACAACTAGCAACTTTGAACACCAAATGAAGAAGATTAAGATGCTAAGAAGGGATTAGAAGTTGATTAGAGAGTGATTAGTATGCAACCCTCTTCATAAAATTAGTGGAGGCCATGAGAGCTAGCATTTTGCCATAGTTTAGTCACTAGGTTTAATTATGAATGAATTAGGGTAGGTTAGGGTCTTATTTATAGATTAGGCAAGTGTTTTAGGCCATAGGATTAACCCTAGATTCAATCCAAGCCATCAAAGCATGTCTTGGGGAAGAAGTCAAGTGTAGGAACCATCTAGGGCCTTTAGATTAAAGATGGACCATGAGAACCATTCAAATGAAAAATCTGCACTTGAGCGAATCGGCCCACGGGTTGACAGCCAAACACCCTGGATTAACCCCTAGTCGACCCAGCGGGCTCGGGTCGACTTCAAAAATCGGCCGGTTCGGTTATTCCCCTCTCCCAATTCGCTGTTTTGAGCATTTTTGCATATTTATTTATTAAATTTTCAATTATATATATATATATATATATATCAATATATATATATATATATATATATCTACACAACCCATTTCACTTAATTAAGTATACTTTAATTTGGGAATTTTCGTGAAACTTCGCGAGGCCATATCTTGGTCATACGGACTCCGATTTTCGAAAACTCGGACTCTATTTCGCGTATTTTTCCGAGACGAACGCAATGGCATAGCCCGTTTCCCTTGATTCCCATTTTAGAATTAAATTCTGCCTCGATTTATGTTATTACAGGTTATTGAAAATACGGGTTGTTACATTCTCCCCTCCTTAAAGGATTTCGTCCCCGAAATCTTCAAGTTAGGAAGAACGTATCCTACCATCCAATCATCCATCTACTCAAAGCATCATCCACGAGCAATCATTGTCCTTACAAGATTCTAAATGCTGGATGGATATATGCAAAAGTGTGTGTATATGTACTTACCTAATGCAAAAATCAGGCGGTTACTGATACAGTAAACCTCCTTAATGCAAACCATGATAGTGCCATGCATCCAATATGTATGCGAAACCCTATTGACACATACAAATTTCTACATGCGTGCACAACCATACACAAAAATGCATCATCCATATGATAACACAGCCATGATACATCCATCAATCTAACTACCACATCCATTTATGCAATATGCAACATGAAGTGACTGAGCCGATCTAGTGCCTAATGTGTGTGTATATGCATCCACGAGCAACCACTAGCAAACAATTGCATCCATATGCATCCATCAACCATAACATGTTTCAAACACATGTCTCAACCATAGGTTTTACCCTATCTAAAGGTCATAGGTATTAGCGAGAGGATATACTAAAGATAAGATAAGTACTAGACAAGCAATAAAGGAGAAGTTAAAAGACATACTCTCAAAAAGAAATGGATACAAAGAACGCATCTTTGCTTCCGTCTCCCAAGTAGCATTGCTTTCATCATCTCCCCATTGCACTTTAACTAGCTGAACTTCTCTGTTCCTCAACTTCCTAGTTTCTGACCCAAGGATGCGAGTAGGAGCTCGTCGAATCGTCGCATCACGCTCTACCTCTACATCTCTAAGCAAGCTCGGCTCTACCACCTCCGCGGTCTCATGTAAGCACTTCCTCAAATGTGATACATGGAATACATCATGAACACCACTAAGTCTGTCGGGCAACTCCACCCTATATGCCATCCGTCCAATCCTTTCCTTAATAGGAAACGGCCCAACAAATCTCGGTGCTAACTTCCCTACGGACCCAAAGCGAACAACATTTCTCAATGGAGATACTTTGACAAAAACCATGTCCCCAACCTCAAACTCAAGATCCGTCCTTCTCCGATCCGCATAAGATTTCTGTCTATCTTGCGCTGCTTTCATCCTTTTTCGAATTAAATCAATCTTCTCTGAAGTCTCTCTAACCATATCCGGCCCAAGCAAGATCTTATCCGTAGATTCCCACCAACATGTAGGAGATCGACAAGGCCTTCCATAAAGAGCTTCGAAAGGAGCCATACCAATACTGGACTGAAAGCTGTTATTATATGCGAACTCCACCAAAGGAAGATGTTCTTCCCATGTACCTCCAAAATCCAAGATACAAAGCCTCAAAAGATCTTCTAAGATACGGTTCACCCTCTCGGTCTGACCGTCCGTCTGAGGATGATATGCGGTGCTCAAACACAACTGAGTCCCTACCGCCTCTTGCAAACTTCTCCAAAACTCACTAGTGAAAATAGGATCTCGATCACTCACAATGCTGGATGGTACGCCATGCAATCTAACAATCTCTCTAACATAGACTGAAGCAAGCCATGGAGCGGTCCTCTTACTCTTTACGGGTATAAAATGGGCACTCTTTGTAAGTCTGTCTACCACAACCCAAATTCCCGTATTGCCCTTCCTCGATCTCGGTAACCCGTCGATGAAATCCATCGAGACACTATCCCACTTCCACTGTGGAACTTCCAATGGGTGTAGCAACCCACCGGGTTTCCTTTGCTCCACTTTAACTTGTTGGCACACTAAGCATCTAGCCACATACTCGGCCACATCTTTCTTCATACCGGCCCAAAAGAAAACTCTCTTCATGTCTTGGTACATTTTGTCTCCACCGGGATGAATAGTCATTCTTGAACGATGTGCATCATCCAAAATAGCCTTCTTCAAACCCTCATCTTGCGGTACACAAAGTCTACCGTCTCTATGCAACCATCCCTTATCATCTATGGTGTATCTACCCAAATGGCTGGACGACTCCCCTCTTATAAGCTTCTCTACCAACACAACCAACTGTGGGTCGTCTCGCTGAGCCTCGCCAATCCGTCTCAAAAGAGTAGGTCTAACCTCCAAGGATGCCAACAAACCAGGTACAAAATCAACAGAAGGTCTGAAGTCAAACAAAGAAAGAAACTCCAAGCTTCGTCGTTCCACGAACAATGGACTCAAAGATAGCCTTTTTCTACTTAAGGCGTCTGCCACCACGTTACCCTTACCAGGGGTATACGCTATCTCGAAATCATAGGATGCTAAGAACTCCATCCACCTTTGCTGTCTTAAGTTTAAATCCTTCTGAGAGAATAAGTACTTCAATGATTTATGGTCGGTGAACAACTCGAATCTCTCACCAAGAAGATAATGGCGCCAAGACTTAAGTGCGAAAACAATCGCGGCCAACTCTAGATCATGGGTAGGGTAATTCTTCTCATGCACTCTCAATTGTCTCCCTCCATAGGCTATTACCCTTCCCTCCTGCATCAAGACTGCGCCTAATCCTGTTCCACAAGCATCGGTATAAACAACAAACGGCTTACTCCCATCTGGAAGCACTAAAACTGGAGCGGTGGTCAAAGCTCTCTTTAACCGTCGGAAAGCATCATCACAATCTACATCCCATGAGAAAACCAGATTCTTCTTCGTCAAGCGGGTTAATGGGGCTGATATCTTCGCGAAGTCTTTGATGAACTTCCTATAATATCCTGCCAACCCCAAGAAACTTCTTACCTCGGTAGCATTTCTAGGAACTTTCCAATCCTGGATAGATACTATCTTTGCGGGATCCACGGCTATCCCTTCCTTAGAGACCACATGCCCTAAGAATCGCACTTCTCTTCTCCAAAAATGGCATTTAGAGAATTTAGCTTTAAGACTATGCGCTCGAAGAGTCTCCAATACTTCCTTGAGATGTAAGGCATGCTCTTCTTCCTTCTTGGAAAAGACCAAGATGTCATCCACAAAAACTACTACAAACTTATTCAGATACTCTCTGAACACTCTACTCATGAGATCAACAAAGTAGGCGGGGGCGTTTGTCAACCCAAATGGCATCACTAGCCACTCATAAAAACCATCCGGAGTCCGGAAAGCAGTCTTCTCTATACTGTCCTCCGCCACTCTTAACTGATGAAACCCTGTAGCTAAGTCCATCTGCGAAAATACTGACGCGCCAACCAACTGATCAAAGAGATCATCTATCCTCGGTAATGGGTGTCTATTCTTCTTCGTGAGCTTATTAAGTTCCCTATAATCCACACAAAGTCTGAGGGACCCATCCGCCTTCGTGGCAAACACTACTGGAGCTCCCCACTCCGATATACTTCGCCTTATGAACCCCTTCTCAAGCAACTCCCCTACTTGCTTATGAAGTTCTCTTCTCTCACGAGGAGCCATGTGGCGTACTGGCAAAGACACTGGTTTGGCATTATCCACCAAATAAATTCGGAAATCTATCTCCCGCTTCGGAGGCAAACCCTTTACTTCTTCAAACACATCCGGATATTCCCGGACTACTCTGACAGAACACAAACTTTCGACCGAAGCATCGAGCGATTCAAGATAACTTAGCAAAACAGATTCCATGGGATTGCAAGAGATCTCGAGAGTGTTACCCAAGCGGGTCATGAGCCTGACAACTCTCCTTTCGCAATCAAGAACGGCACCATTACTGGATAACCAGTCCATGCCCAAGATCAACCCATAGCCCGTGAAGCCCAATACAAAAGCATCACATCTAAACTCAACGCTAAGTATAGAAATCTTCAAACCCAAACATATCATAGACAGATATATGGAGCCCCCAATTGGGTTTGAGACAACCAAGGGATCATCAACTAGACTGGTGTCTAAGTGCAGTGACTCAACTAACGATGATGAGATAAAAGAATGCGATGCGCCAGAGTCAAACAAAGTACGAACTGGATGATCAAACAGAAAAACCAGACTTTCAACGGAAATAGTTCTACCTCTCTGCTGAATCGGTGGAACTGAGAGAACCTGAACTTGCCCCCCTGACTGAGGTGGTGCTATAAGAGCTTGCACCTGGCCTCCTGAGGTAGACCCCGTCTTCTGCCCCTTCTTTGGGCAGTTTTTCACAAGATGCCCTGCTTCACCACAATGAAAGCAACCGGTCTTCTTCTTTTTGCGACAATCCTTACTGAGGTGTCCTGGTGTTCCACAATTGAAGCACTTCTTCTTCGTCTTCTTTTTGTCACCATTGCCTTTTCCGCCCTTGCCTTGTTGTTGCTGTTGCGGTTTCTTCTGATCCCCCTTTTTCTCTGGTGCCTTAGAATTCTTATCATCCTCATGCATAAGTGCCATGTAGACAAGCTTCTCAAAAGTGGCCCCCATAGGAATGTGAGTCATAGCTATTCCTTGCAATGGTTCGTTCAAGCCTCTAACGAACCTCAAAGCCTTCTTCTCCGGTGTATTCACCAACTCTATGCCAAACCTTGCTAATTGATTGAATTTGTTGACATATTCTTTCACCGTGAGATTCCCTTGCTTCAAATTCAAGAACTTCTCCATAAACAGATTCTCTTCCGCCCTTGAGAGAAACTTAGCCCCAAACCTTTGCTTAAAATCTGCCCAAGAGTCAACAGGGCGTTCTCCATTAGTGACCTCCCACCAGAATGAGGCCTCTCCCTTCATTAACCAAGCCGCCAACTTGACTTTCTTTCCCTCTTCCACTTCAAAGATATCTAGCAACTCTTCCACTTCCTTAAGCCAATCTCTAGCCTCTACGAAAGTCTCTGAACCAAGAAAAGGTTTTCCTCCTATAGCCTTGAACTCCTTGCAAACCTTAGCAAAATTATCCACTCTAGGCTGAGGAGGAGGAGCGGTTGTCTCTGGTGTAGTAGCATTGGCCGGACCCGCAGCCGCGGCCCTAGCCTCTTGCAACCTCCTATACCATAGTGGTATAACTAAACCCTCCGGGATGTTAAGATCTTCAGCCATGCTGAAACGAAAGAGGAAAGATTCAAAAAGGAGATTCCGAAAGATAAAGATATGGCTATTGGGGATTATGCTTTTCTTTTTCAAAAACTTTTTCTCTTAGAAGACATGCTTTTAAAAATCCTTTCTTCGAAAATACTCTTAGAAAGTAGTTTTTCTCAAAAATTTTATCTGTTCTGGTAACCTTAAGCTCTGATACCACGTGTAACACCCCACTCCCGCTATGATCACTCACTAAGGGAATGCCATAGCATCGGTGGAGTATTTTAGTGAATATAGAACAGAAAAATTACAACAAGACAGATATAAATAGTACTTGAAATTTTAAAACATCATCTCATAACAGCGGAAGTAAAACATGTCTGGTTACATCATAAAACCACAATAAAGGTCAAGTACAATATCCATCAAAATAAAGAAGTACATAATCCCACTCTCATACAATAGCCAAACAAAAGAAAAGATAACTGGATAACTGGAGCTTTACATCTATCCAAGCTCCTAAAGACTGGAACAGCAATCCGATCAAGCTCCACTACTGCTAGGATCCACCGTAGGACCTGAGGGTTGGGAAAAAGATAAAAACAACAGGGTCAGACATAAGTCTGAGCGAGTCCTATAACTTTAACAATACAATCGTTAAAGTAACCAGAGAAGACATAAACTGATATACGGTAACATATAGGGATGAATGGCTACCCTAAGCAGTCAACTAAACGAAGATAAAGGATAAAGACGCATCTACCCTCCCTAAGGTAAATTACTAAACTGCACCACACCAGTCGTTCCTAACTTAAAGGTTGATCCCACCCAAGGACTTATAAAATTTACTAATTAGTACCTGCGTACCCCTAGGTGACCAAGTAGGCGCCACGGGGCCCTACAATCCACTAGGTGTACACACTACTTCCCATTCGATCGGCTCCCTAACGTAGATACCCGTGCTGGCCCCACCGTGGGATGTATCATTCCCCAATGTGGCAACCTGATGAAACTAAAGGTGCACGGCTTATATCTACTCGATGCAACAACGGCTTACCTACCAGCCCGGGCCCACTCACGCATATGAAGCCCGTTGGACTTGCGTTGCCACCGCTAACCCGTTTGCCTCTTACAGTCAAGCCCAGTATGCGTGTCCCGTCCTCGACATGGGTCGAGCCCACAAAGATACGTATGGGTTACTGGTTGAAATGGGCCTCCACAAGCTACCCACCTAAGCTTGTCCCTTTTTCTAGTATATCCCACTTAACCCTTTAATCATGTTTTAATTACATGTTCCATTTTGGTTAAGTATTCTAATCGTATTTTCTATTGCCACCCAAGGCAACCACTAGATTTTCTCATGCCACCCGAGGCACCCACTTAACCCCTCATGTCCCTCTACATGCTAATATGGTTAAGTGTTTCTTAATTAATTAATTAAGAACGTAACCTTTGTAAAGACCTCTCACATTAGACTGTCTTTTATGACCGCTGGTTAAGCCGGTTGGGTCCGGGCAGCCTTATGTCATAACAGAGTCTAACCTCGTGTCTTTACATTAATTACGTATTTAGTTTGTGCCTAAGACCTCTCACATTGGGCTAACATTTGTAGCAACTGGTTAAGCCGGTTGGGTCCGGGCAGTTTTACGCTACAACTGAGTCCAACCTCGTGTCTTAGTCAATTAATTACACCTAATTAATCACCCTCATAATTTTATATTAATTATCCCTAATTAATCAAGTTTTCTTAACATGGGTAGACCTAACTTAATAGGTAAATTCCCATGGGGTAGACCTAACTCAATAGGTAAATTCCCAACACATAGTATGGGTACACCTAACCAAATAGGCAAATTCCCATACTATGTTTATTTATTTTGTGTTATGCATAATTATATTAATTTCACACAATCTTATTAACTTATGCATTTAATTACCCCATCGTTCCCACGTAATTTCGTTCATGATATAACACATATAAAAGGTGTCAACTTGCATATGAATGAACATGTTTCAAAGGTGCCATCTTGCATATTAACAAACACATAACTTGCATATGAACTTGCATAACATGTCACATAACTTGCATATAATATGTCACATAACTTACATATTCATTTTGCATAACAAACTTGCATATTAGCTTATAGACTTGCATAATGTGTCATCATGAACTTGCATATTAATAAACATGTAACTTGCATATTTACATACATGTAACTCGCATATTAACAAACATGTAACTTGCATATAAAGAAACATGTAACTTGCATATTTACATACATGTAACTTGCATATTAACAAACATGTAACTTGCATATTAACAAACATGTAACTTGCATATTTACATACATGTAACTTGCATATTAACAAACATGTAACTTGCATATTAACAAACATGTAACTTGCATAGCATATTACCATGAACTTGCATAACATGCATATGATTACATAGCCCACAACTTGCATATTTAGCATCATGCAAACATAACATACATCATATTAAACTTGCATAAGCTTACATACTCAACATGCATAAACATAAGATTAATGCTAACATCATATCATATGATTCAAAGCTCATTAACCCACATACAAAACCATAAATCTCATCACATCTCATCTAATTAGTTTACCAAAAGATCATCAAAGTGATAGAAACTCACAACTAGCAACTTTGAACACCAAATGAAGAAGATTAAGATGCTAAGAAGGGATTAGAAGTTGATTAGAGAGTGATTAGTATGCAACCCTCTTCATAAAATTAGTGGAGGCCATGAGAGCTAGCATTTTGCCATAGTTTAGTCACTAGGTTTAATTATGAATGAATTAGGGTAGGTTAGGGTCTTATTTATAGATTAGGCAAGTGTTTTAGGCCATAGGATTAACCCTAGATTCAATCCAAGCCATCAAAGCATGTCTTGGGGAAGAAGTCAAGTGTAGGAACCATCTAGGGCCTTTAGATTAAAGATGGACCATGAGAACCATTCAAATGAAAAATCTGCACTTGAGCGAATCGGCCCACGGGTTGACAGCCAAACACCCTGGATTAACCCCTAGTCGACCCAGCGGGCTCGGGTCGACTTCAAAAATCGGCCGGTTCGGTTATTCCCCTCTCCCAATTCGCTGTTTTGAGCATTTTTGCATATTTATTTATTAAATTTTCAATTATATATATATATATATATATATATCAATATATATATATATATATATATATATCTACACAACCCATTTCACTTAATTAAGTATACTTTAATTTGGGAATTTTCGTGAAACTTCGCGAGGCCATATCTTGGTCATACGGACTCCGATTTTCGAAAACTCGGACTCTATTTCGCGTATTTTTCCGAGACGAACGCAATGGCATAGCCCGTTTCCCTTGATTCCCATTTTAGAATTAAATTCTGCCTCGATTTATGTTATTACAGGTTATTGAAAATACGGGTTGTTACAATGAGGTTAAGCTAACCCATACTTAACCAATCCGGCTCGATGATCTGATGCGATTTAGATAATTTATGCTTAATCAATCTAACACGATAATCTGATAGGGTTAAGACAAACCAATACTTAACCAATTTGACTTGATAGGGTTAAGTCATGCGCTTCTTGGTATACTTAACCAACTTGTAGGGCTAAGCCTTGAACTTAAATACTTAGCCAATCTTGACGTGATTCGTAGGTGGGCTAAGTCATGAACCTGAATAACAACACTTAACCCAATAGACAAAACCCTAGTGAGAGGAACTAGGTAGAAAATCATGGTTAATCAAGGGTTACGGGGAAAAGAAGCTAAGTGGTAAACCTTAGTTAAGTATAACTAAGTAATAATTCTTAGCCAAGGACATGGGACTAGTTCATGAATGGATGAGTAACCCGATATGGTATGTCATTGCTTAAACACACGAGGAGGAGCAAATGATCCGACTTGGATAAGGGCTCCAACGAACTGGGTGACGAAGCGGTAGCTTCGGGGGACGTAAGGGTACTCTTGGTATCCCTCTGTGAGGTGGCAGGTGGTCCATGAAACCCGGCCTCACAGAGGTTAAGGTCTGCGATAGAAGAGCCAAGAGTATGTCTTGGTTGCTATGCGAGCGACCAAAAGACTCGGATGGATTAGCGTGGAGTCGACGATACTTGATTTTTCCCTGGATAGCACGACGCCGACTACCTACCATCTTTAGTCAATCGTGTACGAACGGAAAGGCAGGGAACCCCCAACAGACCATGTTCTTGTTATCGAGTCATGGGTGAGGTTGGCCCATAGGAAAGTGGGGCTATAGTGGGGCCGGGATGTGGTTCTCATACATGATTTTTCTTGGATTGCCTTTCAGTAGATGAGGGAGGGGTCACGTGGGACCATAACCACGGATACAAAAACAGACCTTGATATCTGCATCAGCAGACGACTTAAAGCTCCCGACCGAGTTCCGTATTTCTTGATTTGCCCTGGCACGGAACTCGGATGGCACATTGAGATACATGTGCGTCTAGACATGGAAACGATTCACGATATATACGTGGGACAAAGGGCGCGGTTGACGGGTGGCATAATCCCTAGTGGCCCAAGGTGGCCTGAACCCAAACCGAGACACGAAAACGTTCATTAGGTAGCATAATCCCTAGTGGTCCTAGGTGGCATAAATCCTAAGTGAACACGCGATAGTTCATGGTAAGAAAACATAACCAGATCAAGGGTAGCAGTCCAAAACAACTTCAAGGATAAAATGGTACTACGTTGAGGTGGTATAGATTTACATGGGGGAAGCCTGTACGGCCTACGGCAAAGGACTGAACTTATACATGGAAAGAAACATACGAGTTGGGAAAACCTACATATGCTATATATTAGGTTGACATGGACCATTACATGACATTGGGCAAGAGGCATTCGTAGTTAACACATGACGCGGGTTGGGATACTAGTACGAGAGGTGCAGAGCAAATATACATGTTAGAACCATGAGAAATATACATGATAGATACCGTGGGATGTTATACATGATAGATACCTTGGGATAGTATACTTGGTAGAAACCTGATGATGTGATACCTTGATTTATCTTGACACCGTAGTTTATCATGATACCTTAGTTTATCTTGCTACAGTAGCCCATCCGGTTATCTTGGTTTAGCCTATCTATCTTGTCGTCATCCTTATGTTTACTTTCAGTTTATGCATGTCATGTTACCTTTACCTGTTTTTATACTGGAAGTAGATAGGACTTACCTGTCTCTATGACTGACCCCGTTTTGTTTCGCCTCTTTGTCTTCCGTTTCCCCCCTAGGTTTTCAGGGAGGAAATGTTGTTGTTTAGTTCGGACCTCTTATGCTTGGAGGTCATCATGTATAGCTTGGACTTCTCTTGGCTATGGCTGCTTCACCGCTTTATTTTGGGGAATAAATTTATGAAAAGGTTTTATGCTTCTTTATTATTGCAAGACAGGTTTAGATGTATTCTGATGTAAAAAGCTTTAGACCTTGTTTTATAAGGTAAATGAAATTTGTTTTACTTCCGCTGTTTTATATATGTTCTGTCTTGTAATATTTTTGTGCATGTTTACCTCTATAATGCTTCACCAAACCTAGTGCATTCCCTTTGTGAGTGACCCTAGCGGAGGTGGGGTGTTACATTTGGTATCAGAGCAGAAGGTTACCAGACTGGGCAAAAGGTTTTAAAAACCTTCTGAAACTATTTGAAAAACCGTTTACAAAGAAGCATTTTCAAGAAAAGTTTTGTTTTAAAAGGCTATTCCCCAAAGGCCATGAGCACTATCCTTTGATTCCTTGATTGAATCTCTTTTCCTTTCTTTCCTCCATCTGTAGTCACAGTAGTTCTAACTGTGACTAATCTTTGTCTAGCCACGTAGGTGTTTTCCGTACGATGGAGGTGGTTCTCGAGAGACCTGTTGCCGTGGTACAAGGAAGGATAATAAGACTAAGGATAAAGGACGCGAGCTTAAGGATAAGCAACTTGTTGGTATGGCTTAGTCCATCAAGGAGGACAAGGACAAGATCATCGGAGAGGGCAATTGTACGCTCCCATTTCTAGGGTACCTAAAAGAGATGGTACCGTTTCTGGTAAAGGTTTAGTCGTTCTTTTCTATCATCCCGTCCAGACTTTGTCTTGATCATCGTATCATTTAAGTCTGCTTAGATAGTTGAGTCTCTGCACCTTAGTACTAGCATGGTAGAGGATCCCAGTTTTTGTCCCAAAAATCTGGTTGGAGAGTTGGTCCATTTCTTCATGACTTGATTGGATTTGAGAATGACATGTCTCGGCTACGGATGGATTCTAGGGATAAAGTGGTCACCCAATAAGGGGTGCCATTCTCGGTTTTGGAAAGAGGGTAGTTAGACTCTCGACTCACGTTGGTGATACCCTCGGAGTCTCGTGTAACCTTTTGGGTTCTGTCATGGTTAGTTACCTAGAATCTCGGGATGCAGTTGTTGGTAATCCGTTCGAATAGAATTCGCCGCTAAGGAGGATGGTTCGTTTCGCTTATGCATGAGTTATGGGAATCACCCTAGTAAGTACTCTTAGCAACATGGATTGGCATCGGCAAACGAGATCCATAATTCCCTAGTGAATTTTGGAGAGCTTGCATGAGTAAGTGGATACGTTTGAGCCAAGTATACTAGGGAAAGGATAAGTGAAAGTGGAATAAGAGGCGACAATGAAATGAGTTCTAACTCATATCTTGGAAATAGGAATCAAGGAGCTACGAAATCATGGAGTTAAAGAGATGGTCAAGGCACCGAGGAATTAAGCTCAAGGAAACGCGACTTAGAAGACGTAAGGCTAGACACGCGCATCGTACCTCTTTTTAAAGAGTGTATCCTTGATCCCTGGTTTTTCCTGTAGAGCTTGCTCGCATGTTATCTTTTGGTGAATATCCTCTCGGTCCTGTTTCTGTTGCAAACCCCGTAGGGAGTTTACCTTGTTTATCTCCTCGATATCGTGAGAACCTTAGATAGAATCCTATGGATGTAAACATGTGTTTGAAACATGTTATGATTGATATGGTTGCAAATGGTTGCAAGTGGTTGCTCGTGGATGCGCGAATACACATTAGATACTAGATCGACGCACTCACATTTCATATTGCATATGCACGAGTATTTATACCTGTTTATGGATGGAATTGAATGTGTTATCATGCGGATGTTGCATACGAATGAATGGTTGTGCACACATATGGCATTTATATGGCTAGGACTATTTGCATACATATTGGATTCATGGCACTAAACATAATTTGCATTAGAAGATCATTCAGGCCTGATCATTAGCATTAGCTAAGGAACATATACACACACTTTCTGCATGTGTTCATAAAGCATTAGTAGGCGTCTAAGGACAATGGTTACATGCGGATGATGTTTTTATTAGATGGATGATGGATGTTAGGGTACGTTCTTCCTAACTTGGAGATTTCGGGGACGAAATCCTTAAAGGAGGGGAGAATGTAACAACCCGAATTTTAACAACGTGTTAAGACAAGAATCAAGGCATAATTAAATTATAAAATCTGAATCAGGATAAACGGGTTGCGCCATTGCGTTCGTCTCGGAAAAATACGCGAAATAGAGTCCGAAATTTCGTAAATCGGAGTTCGTATGACAGAGATATGGCCTCGCGAAGTTTCACGAAAATTCAAATCCGAAAACAGATTTGAATTCAGCCCAAAAGGAGAAGGCGGGAAAATTCCCGCCAGACACACAGGGTGTCGACACCCAT
This sequence comes from Allium sativum, assembly GCA_030737875.1. NCBI lineage: Eukaryota > Viridiplantae > Streptophyta > Magnoliopsida > Asparagales > Amaryllidaceae > Allium > Allium sativum. Next base: position 228,288,092 of record CM060922.1, read on the forward strand.
GTCGACATGGGTGTCGACCCCCCTCTAGGGGGCCGACATGGGTGTCGACCCCTGGGTCGACCCCCCCTGGTCGAACCAGCGACCTGGTGCACCTGCTTCTGGGTTTGGCTCGGTTTTGGAGGCTTGTGACGAATTTCAGTGGTTCAGATCTATCCTAGGGTTTATCCTACGGCCTAAACTATTTCTAATCTCTATAAAAAGACCCCTAAGCCTACCCTAAACCCTCACAAATCACTCATGCCACGAAGTGCTGCCCAAATGCCAAGTGATCATGGCCTCCATCTCCAACTCCAAGGGCTTATGCATTCAAATCGGATTCAAATCAAAAGGTGCAAGCTTTCTACACCAAATAGAGGAGGGATCAACGTTGCTACGCAAGTTTCATGAAGATTCTTCAACAAAGGAGCCACCTTTCTTCGTCAAGACGATGCATGATCCTTCCCTAAGCCTCGCTAAGTAAGTTCTAGCTACTCCTAGATCTAAACGGTAGTCTTAATGATGGCATGGAATAAAATGAGATTAAACTAAGTATGCTAGCCTATATGAACCTTGTCATGCCTCTTTTGCTTGAACCTATGACTTTTGGCTATGCTTAGTGACTAAATCATGCTATTCATGTTATGATTAACCTAGTTTATCTTGCAAGTTTGAATCTTTATCTATGGAATGCTAGCATGAACCTTTGGGAACCATTTGACTTGTGAAACATTGGCAAAGATTTGACTTTGGGGCTTATGCATGTAATTGAACCCAAACCCCTTATGTTATCATGCATGTTTGTGGCCAAATTCCCTTATGATACTATGTATGTTTGTGGCCAAAAACCCCTTATGATGGTATGCATATTTTGAGGCTAAACCCCCTTATGATACCATGCATATTTGTGGCCAACCCCTTCTTGGCATCGTGCATGTTTTGAGGCCAATATGTAGCATAGTATCCTTACTATGTTGGCTCGCTTTTACTTGGGTTGGAAACACAATTTGGGGTAGGATAGACGAGCGTGATTATGACATGAAAATTTGATATGGGATTTCATGAAAATATGACACTCATGATACACCTAAATCGGGACATGACATGTGGGGTAAACATGGGACTTGAAACTAGACACGGGGGTTGTAAGTGTAATATGACACTAGACCAAACATGAAAGTGGCCAACTCGAGGTTGGGTTGAGTTTGTAGCATAAATCTACCCGGACCTGCCCGGCTTAACTAGTGGCTACAAACAATAGGATCCAATGTGAGAAGTTGGTCATGTCACGCTTAAGACCCGAGGTTAGACTAGGTTGTGGTGTAAAACTACCCGGACCCGCCCGGCTTAACTAGTAACCACAACAAGGTCTAATGTGAGAGGTTGAGAGTGCATTAATTAAATTAATGCCACATGATAAGGTTAAGTAAATTTGACTAATGACACTTAACCGATATGACACGAATGGGTAGGTTAAGTGAGACCGGGCTTGATTTCTTAATGACATTTAACCATACAAGACAATTAGGGGATGGGGTTAAGTAATTTACGCTTAACTAATCCGACTTGGTAATTAGATGGGGTTAAGTAATTTACACTTAACTAATCCGACTTGGTAATTAGATGGGGTTAAGTAATTTAGACTTAACTAATCTAAACACGGTAATTAGATGGGGTTAAGTAACCTATACTTAACTAATCTAAACACGGTAATTCGATGGGGTTAAGTTAAACACTTAACCAATCTAAACTTGGTAATTCAATGAGGTTAAGCAACCAATACTTAACCAACTTAACATGATAATTTAATGGGGTTAAGTAACTTATAATTAACCAATTATACATGATGATTTGATGAGGTTAAGTAACCTATACTTAACCAATCTAACATGTGGACTTGATAGGGTTAAGTCACAAGACCTTTTGAATATACTTAACCCTTGTAGTATGATTAGTGGATGAGGTTAAGCTAACCCATACTTAACCAATCCGGCTCGATGATCTGATGCGATTTAGATAATTTATGCTTAATCAATCTTACACGATAATCTGATAGGGTTAAGACAAACCAATACTTAACCAATTTGACTTGGTAGGGTTAAGTCATGCGCTTCTTGGTATACTTAACCAACTTGTAGGGCTAAGCCTTGAACTTAAATACTTAGCCAATGTTGACGTGATTCGTAGGTAGGCTAAGTCATGAACCTGAATAACAACACTTAACCCAATAGACAAAACCCTAGTGAGAGGAACTAGGTAGAAAATCGTGGTTAATCAAGGGTTACGGGGAAAAGAAGCTAAGTGGTAAACCTTAGTTAAGTATAACTAAGTAATAATTCTTAGCCAAGGACATGGGACTAGTTCATGAATGGATGAGTAACCCGATATGGTATGTCATCGCTTAAACACACGAGGAGGAGCAAATGATCCGACTTGGATAAGGGCTCCAACGAACTGGGTGACGAAGCGGTAGCTTCGGGGGACGTGAGGGTACTCTTGGTATCCCTCTGTGAGGTGGCAGGTGGTCCATGAAACCCGGCCTCACAGAGGTTAAGGTCTGCGATAGAAGAGCCAAGAGTATGCCTTGGTTGCTATGCGAGCGACCTAAAGACTGGGATGGATTAGCGTGGAGTCGACGATACTTGATTTTTCCCTGGATAGCACGTCGCCGACTACCTACCATCTTTTGTCAATCGTGTACGAACGGAAAGGCAGGGAACCCCCAACAGACCATGTTCTTGCTATCGAGTCATGGGTGAGGTTGGCCCATAGGAAAGTGGGGCTATAGTGGGCCCGGGATGTGGTTCTCATACATGATTTTTCTTGGATTGCCTTTCAGTAGATGAGGGAGGGGTCACGTGGGACCAAAGCCATGGATACAAAAACAGACCTTGATATCTGCATCAGCAGACGACTTAAAGCTCCCGACCGAGTTCCTTATTTCTTGATTTGCTCTGGCACGGAACTCGGATGATACATTGAGATACATGTGCGTCTAGACATGGAAACGATTCACGATATATACGTGGGACAAAGGGCGCGGTTGACGGGTGGTATAATCCCTAGTCGCCCTAGGTGGCCTGAACCCAAACCGAGACACGAAAACGTTCATTAGGTAGCATAATCCCTAGTGGTCCTAGGTGGCATAAATCCTAAGTGAACACGCGATAGTTCATGGTAAGAAAACATAACCAGATCAAGGGTAGCAGTCCAAAACAACTTCAAGGATAAAATGGTACTATGTTGAGGTGGTATAGATTTACATGGGGGAAGCCCGTACGGCCTACGGCAAAGGACTGAACTTATACATGGAAAGAAACATATGAGTTGGGAAAACCTACATATGCTATATATTAGGTTGACATGGACCATTACATGACATTGGGCAAGGGGCATTCGTAGTTAACACATGACGCGGGTTGGGATACTAGTACGAGAGGTGCAGAGCTAATATACATGTTAGAACCATGAGAAATATACATGATAGATACCGTGGGATGTTATACATGATAGATACCTTGGGATAGTATACTTGGTAGAAACCTAATGATGTGATACCTTGATTTATCTTGACACCGTAGTTTATCATGATACCTTAGTTTATCTTGCTACAGTAGCCCATCCGGTTATCTTGGTTTAGCCTATCTATCTTGTCGTCATCCTTATGTTTACTTTCAGTTTATGCATGTCATGTTACCTTTACCTGTTTTTATACTGGAAGTAGATAGGACTTACCAGTCTTTTTGACTGACCCCGTTTTGTTTCACCTCTTTGTCTTCCGTTTCCCCCCCCGGGTTTTCAGGGAGGAAATGCTGTTGTTTAGTTCGGACCTCTTATGCTTGGAGGTCATCATGTATAGCTTGGACTTCTCTTGGCTATGGCTGCTTCACCGCTTTATTTTGGGGAATAAATTTATGAAAAGGTTTTATGCTTCTTTATTATTGCAAGACAGGTTTAGATGTATTCTGATGTAAAAGGCTTTAGACGTTGTTTTATAAGGTAAATGAAATTTGTTTTACTTCCGCTGTTTTATATATGTTCTGTCTTGTAATATTTCTGTGCATGTTTACCTCGATAATGCTTCACCAAACCTAGTGCATTCCCTTTGTGAGTGACCCTAGCGGAGGTGGGGTGTTACAATATCTTGATGCTCATGAGTCTTTAATCTCTTTTGAATCCTGAATCTCTTGGAACTCTAAAACTGTACAGTCTTCAGTATTTATTTTCGGTATACAAATCAGCATATATATAATCTAGATAAAGATGTTTTTATATATTTTATAATAAATTAATAATGATTATTGAAACAAGGTTGTTGTCATCAAAACTCCATTCTCTAATAGTAGTCTGAGCCTCAAAGGTAGCGTCGAACCTTTTACGTTTAACCATGATGATAAGCAAGTGAAAAAGTCAAAATTGTGGACTAAAACTAAAGTCGATAACCAAAACCAAAGTTGAAAACCAAAACTGAAGTCGACGTCGAAGCTGAAATCCAAAGTTAAAGCTGAAATCCGAAAGCCAAAACCGATGTAGAAGTCAAAGTTGTGCGCCCTTCTTCCTCGCGCGCCAAACATATTAAAATGTGGAATTGTCGTCGACTCAACACACGCCAACCCTTGAGTGTATGTGTAATAGGAACACAGTAATCCAAATGTAAAGTAAAGTAATGCGGGAGTACACAACTTTTTATAGGGGTTCGGCACTAACGCTTACATCCACTTTATAGTAATCATTCATCATATAGTAGCTGATTACAATGTTGTACAAGCTCGGACAATATTTAGGTACAAAGCATCACAATAGAACAACAAAATGTTTGTTAGTTCTAAGTTTTGACTAAAATGCCCTCCTTCTTCTTCATTGAGTGAAAAAAGTAGTTAATCAGTCAAATATGCCCAAAAATTGGCTTCAATGTCCAATAAATCCAAAAATGTCCAAAAGCAGCGTAATTATTTTTGTAGATGTCCAAAATGTGAAGGAAAACATTTATTCAATATTTTAATTGCCCAAGCCGTGTCCAATGATCATGGAAAAGGAGGAGGCTGCCATTAACGATGCTCGAGAGCTCCAAGAAGTCCAAAAAATCCAACCCCTTTAAATGCCAAGATTGGGGATATTTATAGGTGATGGTTGGTAGTGGAGTTGGTAGATTTTGGAATCAACTATTAAAAAATTGCATCGTGCAAAGACCATACACAAAAAATCACATCACATCGTGTTTGGGTGCAAAAATCACATTGTAGGCCTCATTGCATCAGAAAAATCGCTTCATAGCTTGTCGGGTTGAAAAAATCACATCCTGGCTATCATGTCAGGTCGCATCACCAAAAAAGGTTATCACCACGTGCAGATCCATTGAAAATGCCTGATCTACATGCTATTTCTCCTTACCAAGGGATCTGGCACGATGCCAGATCAATCCCGCCTCCAAAAAATATTGCATCAAAAATATCGAATCAGCCTCCTGATTTTCTCGCATCAACATGATGTGATATCATGTTTTCTCGCATCCGAAACATGGCAGATCCGAAGCCGCCTTTGTCAGATCCAAAATCTTGCATCAAGTGATGTGATGCGCGCTCGAGATTTTGCCACATCACACTGATGCGATCCTATTTTTTTCCACATCAAAACCTTGCCTGATTCCACCTTTGAGTTAGCCAAGCCATAATCGCATCAGATTTGGTGTGATGCGAACCCGTGTATATGCATGCCAGGGCCAATGCGCCACTAAGGAAAATTGCATCATACCTGGATGTGATGTGATGTGGCAATTTGCCAGGCCATGTTACCGAATTGAAAACCATGGTGTGCACATATGGAAAAACATGATTGGGCTGGGGTGATTGTTGATGGGCCTTTTGGCTAGTCGATCAAATCTCGATAATGCTATGGGCCTATGCCTTAGATACCCGGAGTAGATAGCTTAAGTCAAGAAATGGACCGAACAATGAGGCCCATCACCTAAGTTATCACTGAAACCAAACGCAGTCCATTCGAAGCCGCTTGATCAAACCAATCAAGCTAGCTCACACCTAGTTACGAAGCTAATGTCCGACTGAAGAATAGCTCATGCTCAGCCTTACCCGTTCCAAGCCATCCGAATAAATCGGATCGATGGCCACATATCACCAGAAATTCAAAAACTGTCGATTACATGGGAGGAGAACGCTTCCCCAAGCTTCACTATCATTCTGGATCATACAACATGTGTCCAAGCCAGCTCACGCATTGTATCACCTATAAATACCTCTTTTGGACTCAGAAGAGGGGAATTTTGGAAGTTCGAATACTATAGCTTTCAAATCTTTGTTAATCTCTTGTTGTATTGTCATTGTGACTATTCCGTCTAATAGTGTAAAGAATATATAAGAGATTATAAAGTGAACGAAGGCTCATTAACGTCGAACCATTATAAACTTGCATGTGATTCCCTCTATTTTTAGTTTTTACAATTATTTATCTTCATTCATTCTTTACATAACCCTTTCTTTGGGTGTTGTGCCAATTTTTGGTGTTAACACTTTGGTGCTTTCACTGAGAATTGATATTCTCAGCCTAAGAAAGATTTTTGCTCTACTTTCGGATCACCAAGTCCAAGGCGAAAATCCTACCTTTATTCTTACATTGTTGAGTTATGGTTGAAAAAACAACTCGCAATACCGGAAAAAACCCGCAGGTTGGAACATTTGCGGACGTAGCCAGCGGATCGACAACACCTGAAACTACCTTGGATCAACCTACATTACCCCCCTCGGTAGATTTGACCCCATTCCCAGCCTTCGCCACCCGAGATGAGTTTATAACTGTGTTAAATCAGTTTAGGAAACTATGGATGCCTTAAAAGATCTTGCTCGAGAGAATGCTACAATGCGACAGGATATGAATCGCATGTCAAGGCAATGAGAGGAGTTCAGGAATCAATAAGCACGGGAGGTCAAGGACCATCAGCTCCCTCCTCCTCAGCTAGACCACATCGCGGAAAGTTTATCATCATCCGGGGGAAGCAGGGATCCACGTCAATCTTGACATACGTTAGAAAGAGCCGAGAATATTCGCCAGTTACATCTCGAGGGACGTCCAGACCAGCTAGTGGCAGGAGGTCAGACAAAGTCTGAGGTAGAAGCCGCTGGCCCTGTAGCCCCACAAAACCAAGAAGCCTCTCCTGCTGCTCATTAAAATGTTATCCAAGAAGATCGGGCCCCTATCCATCCCCCGGAATCTAGTGACTGACCAAGATACCCAGGGAGGAAAAGGAACTTCTCGGAAGGCAAGTCAGATGGAGTTACCCATGGAAAAAGCCAGAGGAGGTCGGTCGGTTGAAGAAACCTATCGAGATGCAGTCATTCCTCTGAATCTGACCTCCATAGTATGACAAATTATGAATGACAGCAGAGAACACAAGAATGAGGACTAGGGATTCAACCGAAGCCATACGCCATTCACTAATAACATCTTACGAGCTTAATTCCCCAGAAGATTAAATATGCCCTAGATGAACCATTATGATGGGACTACCGATCTGCAACAACATTTGATGAGATACTCGTGGCATATGGAGGTGGCAGTAGCTCTTAACACCATCAAATATAAAGCCTTTCTAATTTTCTTGTGTAGAGTGGCACTCATGTGGTTCATGCACTTGCCTGCAAGGTCAGTCCCAAGCTGTAAAGACCTGAGTGAAATTTTTTTGAATCAATTCCGTCTCCATGCCTCCAAATCGAAGCATGTCATGGCTCTTTCAGTAGTCAACCAGGGAAGAGGGGAGTCCCTGAGAAACTATCTCCATCGATTCAATCGGGCTGTGACTGAAGTAAGCAACCCTAATCATGAAACCATCCTAATGGCCATGGCCGATGGCATCGATAAGCGAACAGAGCTCAGAAAGTATTTGATCAGGAAGCCGCGCACAACTATTGAAACATCTTATGAAAAGGCCAACATCCGACTTAGGCAGGAGGATGCGCAGTTAGAAGAGGAGGATGGACTGAAAGATGTATCTACCACACCGATCTAGACCAATGTTGCAAATGATCTGGGGATAACTCAGGAAGAGTAGAAGAAAATGTTAGGAACCGTGGAAAACGAAATGGCGAAGGATCGAAGGAAGCAAGTGGGAACCCAGGACAATGGGGGAATGCAAGAAAATGACCCGGGTTTTAGGTTTTCGAAAATTATACAGCCTTGAACGACACGCTAGAGAATATTTATCTTGATACTTGTAGCACGGTCCGGTATAAGAAGTTGACCCTATGTGAACCTATTGAGAAGGAGTGGGAGATTGGGAAGTATTGCTTATTTCATGAAATTTTTGGACATATGACCAACAAATGTCGACATCTTCAGGACATCTTCGAGAAGTTAATTCGGGAAGGAAAACTTGATGAATATAAAACAGCCTCAATGGACAGGGGCAAGGGACTTCAGCACCCAAACAGAGTCAAGCCACGCCCCAATCCACCGCCCAGGAGAAAGGAAAAGGGATTGTGACTAACGCCATTGTCGGAGGACTGCATCCTGCAGGTTACAACATCCGATCCATGGAGCGTTACGTAAATCACTACACCATAATGCCCATTTGGCAACTCTTATTTTTTTTTCAACTGCCAACACTTATATGTGTTGTAGACTAGCGACACTAATATGTTTTGCTATAGCAAAATATGTGTCACCAAAAATGTGCTAACACTTGTATGTGTTGATCGGCCTAGTCAACTCTTCTTTTCTAAGGGAAAAAGGCTAAGTTATCACACATAACCGTAATCGGTACCTCAACACTTATTCCTCAACGCATATTCCTTTCACGGCCGCATCATAAGCAAATAAAAAATGGGCTTCGAAGAAATTATATCAGCGATTAGCTAATCCTCTCTCCATTGCTTCGAATCCTCTCAAATCCTCTCTCCATTACTTCGAATTGGGACTTTTAGGAATTGGGGCTTCTAGGAATCACAGCGGCTTCTTAGAATCACGACAAGAGGTAAAAAAAAATCGATTTCACTTCTAGGAATCACGGTGACTTCTAAAAATCGATTTCACAATGTTAGAGTTGCTAATGTACAATGTTTTATTATTGTATGAATTTGATTTTCTGTAGTTTGAGAATTTACTTGTTTGCTTATAATGTTAAAGCTGCTAATGGACTGTAAATAAAAGAAATTCCAAATTTCCAATTTGATTAGCTTTTAGAACATCCATTTTTTTAATAAAAGAAATCCTGGAAGATTGTATGCACATATTTTATGTCAATTTTTTGTTTGCTATCATGTGTCCCTTCGTTTATTGCATAAAAGATGAGCAAAATCATATAAATTGAATTACAAAGAGAGAGCGGTCTATAATCTTGAACAAACATGGACTTTTTGCATAGCAGATTAAGCATAAGAAACTATGTTTGACTTCCCTAATAAATTTTCCAGAATTTGAATGATAATTATAACAAGCAGTAAATCATTCTTTGTAAGATCCCTATCTTTCATGTACAATCAATCATTAAGCCCATCAGATCAGGGCCTAGATAGCTATTGTCTTCAATTACTTTAATTTAAGAAAATGAGATACATGCCTGTGCCAAACTAGTATTTTAAGTCCTAAATGCATTGCCAAATTTAATTGTTTTTTATTCGACTTGGTAGATTAGACATGACATAATAAACAATTTCCCTTGCATGTGTAAGTTGTACTGTTAGCAGAGACGGAGCAAGCGGGGGCAAGTAGGGGTCATGGCCCCCCTCATGATTTTTAAATTTGTCGACCAAGAATGCATATGATACTTCCAAGCTTTGTGTTGTGCAGAATAAAACTGTCAAACTTGATAAAGTTTAGCTATGAAGTACACATTTCTCATTAGTGTATGATGAACTAGCAATCAAGTGCTAATTACATTGAATATACATTAGTATTATACGCAATCTTATAACACGGCAAAGCATAAAGATGGACAATATCATTATATATTATTTTTGGGCCCCCTCTTTTCAAATTCTCGGCTTCGTCCCTGACTGTTAGGATAGATTGTGTTTACTAGCTACTATCATTTATATACATCTTGTCTATGAATTTAAAAAGACTAATCTGATTTTTTTTCTAATTTGAACGCTGAGGCCCGGAAAAAAAAAGACGATCAATATATTTATTATTGAATAAAAAGTTCTATCCTGCTTGAAATTGTGCAGAAGTGTTTGTTGAAATAAATTGTTTGCTTGAAATTTTTGATTTTTTTTTATTTTATTTTTCTTCTGATTTTGCCTTGATATAATTTGTTTGATTTTTTTCTTCATTGTTTGCTGGAATGAGTTTGTAATCTTTTGTTAAACAAATCAATGTAATTGAGTCAATACTCGAAATGAATTTGTTAGGAAAAAATATCCGAGTTCATGCTTTTTAAACAAATCAAGTGAATTTGCTAATGATATATTTTGGTGCATCTGCTGAAATGAATTTGTTAATTAAATGAAATTATGTTAAATAGAATGAATTGACGCTAGCTAATTGAGTTAAACTAGATGTTTGTTGACACAGTTAAGCAAATGATACATGTGCTTGCTAATTTGGTGCAAAATTTGTGCATGCTTACTTTGCATTTTCTTTTATTGTGGAAAATTTGATCTGCACTAGCATTTTTCATTTATCCTACCACAAGTTTCTATAATAAACTTTATAAGACATAAACACATCAGTCCAACTATGCTAAAATTAAAATCATTTTACATGCAATGAAATTCGTGCCTAATCCTTCAAATCCTACTTAGTTATGCACCATTTCATCTAACAGATTTTCTGTGTTTGATGACTTTTATTTTGTATCATTTTACAGCTTGTGTAAACAACTTTCTATTTAAACTGCTATAGAATCAATTTTACTTGTGCCTTTGGATGACAGTATTCAAGGTGAAAGTTTTACTGAAAATTTTGTCAACATATACTGAGTTGCAAACTTAGTTGCATGCAAACTGAGTTTGCAACTCAGTTGCGCGCAAACTGAGTACATAAGACATATGTTTCAAATCTTTATTAACTCAGTGTTTGTACGTACGAAAACCCGAAAAAACTTTGAAACCAAACGCACCCTTAGGGTCTGATTTTCTCATTTTATGTTTTGTTTTATGTTTTCAACATTCATAAAAAACAATAAAAAGATAAGTTTAAAATTTTAATCCATTATCAAAATAGAGGGACAACTGGGGATGAATTATTTTCCCTTATTTGTTATTTCTCAAACATGATTTCTATTTTATATTCTAGCATCATACTCCAAATTGTTTATTTCCAAAAAATACATGCAAAACAGCTTTGGTTGATGATTCCTTGCGTGATTTTATTGTAAGATTTATGGCTTTAACACAATTCTGAAAATTGATTTTCTGGCCCTCCTTGAATAAGATTTGAACTGTATTATTGTTGCCATGGCTATGATTTAATTCTGGAAATATTTGAATTGATCTTTGCCAAAAAAATAAATATTGTGATTCTGGACACAATAAAAACTTGCCTAATATTGAATTGATTTTTGGAAACCATTCAATTGTTTTTCATCTAGCCGAGAATATTTCCTTTGATTTATGCCAGAACATCATTCCATATGTGATAAAATCCAATGCATTAATTATGTTGATTCACTGGTCCTATGCACGAATTCTATGTGTGATTTCTATTCATCAATGACGATTGATTGCTTTCCAAAAATGATATCACGGTTGTACCCTGGAAATAAATATTTGTTAATTTCCTTAAAGATGCTAAAAAAAGTTCACTATCATTTTTGGAAGCTTTATCAGTGCATATCCATTTAGGAAAGTCTTTAAACACTCGTCCAAAACATTGATTTGTTAGCCTTGAATTGTTGCTTGATATCCCAATGGATTTGCTCGGCTCTGAAATGAAATATTAAACTTGGAAATTCGTTCTTGCACTTGATTGTAAAACTATGTACATGTTTGCACTTCCAAATACAGTCACCGGTATTTGAGCATATGTTCACTGCCATGTAGAAAAGAGCACATCCATTTTGCAGTGTAAACTACTTGTGTATTTGTGCTTGTTGCACTATGTTGTATCATCTTCTCTTAAATTGATTTGAGCCGCCAGGTTGTATATACACACTGTTTTCAACATTCATAAATAAATATTAAAAAGATAAATTTAAAAATTTAATCCATTATCAAAATAGAGGGACAACTGAAGATGAATTATTTTCCCTTATTTGTTATTTCTCAAACATGATTTCTATTTTATATTCTAGCATCGTACTCCAAATTGTTTATTTCCAAAAAATACATGCATCGGTTGTGCAAATTTTGGTCAAAACACATACCTTAATTGATATAATCAAGAAATAGGTGTTCTTACCTATACAATATCTCATTGTGCATTTGTGTGTCTCATGTCTCTGTCATTCCAAGAACATAGTCAAAAACTAATAGGTTAATGTCAGTATTTAAACTTTAGGCATCATTATGCTTTTGTTGGGTTACCATTTTAATTAACATTCCAAAAAAAAATTATATCATAAATTTATGTGAGAAAACTTAGTAGAGAAAGTGATACTTAAACATATGATTTACTAAAAAAAAAGCACATGAAGCTTTGCAAGGATGATAATTTTGATTTTATGATTAAGCTCATGAACTTTTCAATTTGTCACGTAGTGCCATTTTACTTTTCAATTCATGTTTTTTTGCATTGTTTTTCCATCCTTCTTTGAGTCTGATAACAGGACACCTACTCAGTTTTGCACCTAATTTTGTATGGTAGCATTTAACTTTTGCTTTGATTCTATAGTCAATGTTTGATCTCAGCCAGACACATGTTTCAAATCGTAGTTTCCCGGCAAAATGAGTTTGCAACTCAGTTGCGCGCAAACTGAGTTGCAAACTCAGTTTGCACGCAACTGAGCTTGCAAACTCAGTTTGCCGGGAAACCGAGCTTGCAACTCAGTTGCGCGCAAACTGAGTTGCAAACTCAGTTTTCCAGGAAACTGAGTTTTCAACTCAATTTGCGCACAACTGAGTTGCAAGCTCAGTTTGCGCGTAACTGAGTTGCAAGCTCAGTTTGCGCGCATAGAATAGGTAGTGAATTAGAAAGCAAATATGATCTAATGGAATGGAACTGGCATAGAATTGAGTTTGCGCGCATAGAATAGGTAGTGAATTAGAAAGAAAATATGATCTAATGGAATGGAACTGGCATAGAATTGATATATCAGATATATTGTTAGAGCGTGTTATAATTTGTTACGTATATGGTTGAAATATGAAGAGTAGTAATTTGTTACATGGTTTGAGCGTGTTATATATTGATAAATCAGATATATTTATAGAAAATTGAAGATGGGCAAGGACTCCTATAACAGTAAAAGCATATGATTTTGTATATCCTGTCACCACTTTGATTAATCAAAGTTGCATGCAAACTGAGTACCTAAGACACATGTTTCAAATCTTCATTAACTTAAGAAAATCCAAAAAAACTTTGAAACCAAATGCACCCATAGGGACTGATTTTCTCATTTTATGTTTTCAACATTCATAACAAATAATAAAAAGATAAATTTAAAAATTTAATCCATTATCAAAACAGAGGGACAACTGAGGATGAATTATTTTCCCTTATTTGTTATTTCTCAAACATGATTTCTATTTTATATTCTAGCAACGCACTCCAAATTGTTTATTTCCAAAAAGTAAATGCAAAACAGCTTTGGTTGATGATTCCTTGTGTGATTTTGTTGTGAGATTTATAGCTTTGACACAATTCTGAAAATTGATTTTTTGGCCCTCCTTGAATAAGATTTGAATTGTATTATTGTTGCCACGGCTATGATTTAATTCTGGAAATATTTGAATTGATCTTTGCCAAAAAAATAAATATTGTGATTCTGGGCACAATAAAAACTTGCCTAATATTGAATTGATTTTTGCAAACCATTCAATTGTTTTTTATCTAGCCGAGAATATTTCCTTTGATTTATGCTAGAACATCATTCCATATATGATAAAATTAAATGCATTAATTATGTTGATTCACTGGTCCTATGCACGAATTCTATGCGTGATTTCTGGGAGACCAAATTCTCTGTCCTCAAATTTCCCTATACCCATGTCCCCATCCAATCAAATTCTCTTATTTTCACAATTTTGCAATTAAGTCAGAGATAAAAAAAGAGCTTAACTGCAAAAGGTGGAAATCAGGGGTGTTTATTGGTTGGATACAGAGGGAGAGGGGGGTTTGGGTACAGGGTATTAGTTTTGGATTTCTGGTCATCAATGACGATTGATTGCTTTCCAAAGACGATATCACAGTTGTCCCCTAGAAATAAAGATTTGTTAATTTCCTTAAATGTGCTAAAAAAAGTTCACTGTCATTTTTGGAAGCTTTATCAGTACATATCCATTCAGGAAAGTCTTTAAAAACTTGTCCAAAACAACGATTGATTGCTCTAAAATGAAAATTTAAACCTGGAAATTCGTTCTTGCACTTGAATGTCAAACTATGTACATGTCTGCACTTCCAAATACAGTCACCAGTATTTGAGCATATGTTCACTGCCATGTAGAAAAGAGCGCATCCATTTTGCAGTGTAAATTTCTTGTGTATTTGTGCTTGTTGCACTATGCTGTATCATCTTCTCTTAAACTGATTTGAGCCGCCAGGTTGTATGGGCACACTGTTTTCAACATTCATAACAAAATAATAAAAGGATAAATTTAAAATTTTAATCCATTATCAAAATAGAGGGACAACTGAGGATGAATTATTTTCCCTTATTTGTTATTTCTCAAACATGATTTCTATTTTATATTCTAGCATCATACTCCAAATTGTTTATTTCCAAAAAATACGTGCATCGGTTGTGCAAATTTTGATTAAAACACATACCTTAATTGATATAATCAAGAAATAGGTGTTCTTACCTACACTATATCTCATTGTGTATTTGTGTGTCTCATGTCTCTGTCATTCCACGAACATAGTCAAAAACTAATAGGTTAATGTTAGTATTTAAACTTGGGAGCATCTATTTTGACATAATTTTGTGACACAAATGTTGACACAAAAGATCTGCACCGTTGAATCTTTTTGTCTTTACATGGTAAGGTGGAATTCGGGGGGCAATCCAATGGTGAGAATTCATTGTGTCACCAATTGTGTCACCAAATTGTGTCAAAATAGACTTTCCCTTTAAACTTTAGGCATCATTATGCTTTTGTTGGGTTACCATTTTAATTAACACTGCAAAAAAAATTATATCATAAATTTATGTGAGAAAACTTAGTAGAGAAAGTGATACTTAAACATACGCTTTAATAAAAAAGCACAGGAAGCTTTGCAAGGATGATAATTTTGATTTTAAGATTAAGCTCATGAACTTTTCAATTTGTCACCGTAGTGTCATTTTACTTTTCAATTCATGTTTTTTTGCATGGTTTTTCCATCCTGCTTTGAGTCTGATAACTAGACACCTACTCAGTTTTGCACCTAATTTTGTATGGTAGCATTTAACTTTTGCTTTGATTCTATAGTCAATGTTTGATCTCTGCCAAACACATGTTTCAAATCATAGTTTCCTGGCAAACCGAGTTTGCAACTCAGTTGCGCGCACAAATTGACTATAGAAGTCCCCGGCAAACTGGACAAGTTATTCCATCAGCAGCAAAAACCAATGTAGGTTTTCTGTATTTTAATTTTTGCTTCTCAGGTATTATGAAGTTTTCGCACAAATTGAGCCTCTCAATTCGCGCAAAAACTGAATTGAGCAGCTCACTTTTGCGCCAAAACCGAGCTGACGTTTTCGCGTGAAAACTGAGCTGAGCAGCTCATATTGATCATATTTAATAATGTCCTATGTTGTTCAAGGCATAGCGAAGTGCTAGGCATTATGAATGTCCATAAGTCTAAGCAGAACCTAAGCGAAATAAGTGCTCGTTACATAATTTGATGCTAATGCATTGTGATTTAAGCAACTACATACATTAAGGAACTGAATTTGTGTTGAGTAAATCATCGCTTATTATTATTGTAACATGGTATGCACCCAAAGACTATTGTTAATAAGTTTAAAAAAAACAAAATGTTATTATAGTTTATGATAGTATTAAAATTTATGCATACTAAAGTTTACTAGGAATGAAATTTATGTCATAACTATCACGATCACTATATATTTTTATACAATTATACTTAATAACCACGTCTTCATAAAAAAGCACAATAATTGTGAACAATTTAGATATTATATATATGTGTGTGTGCGCGCGCGCGCGTAATATTTCAGCTTATATTCCAAAAATATTTAAAATAGAATTTAAAAATAAATAGAATAGGAAAGTAAAAGGAAGAATCTTTAAAACTCATTTCCATTTTAAGTTAAGTAAGATTTAAGAAACATGAAAATTGTACACTATCTATTTTCGACTAGCATTATTGTCATAATAATTAGGCATTTCGACCTTGATGCGAGATGTCACATGTTTGTAACTTGCATGTGATTCAAACCACTAGTTATACATTGTTATGTAATATGGTGTATAGTGTACACTAAGACTTGTATAGTACTAATATGTACTACCACATAATTATCCAATTAAAAAGCGTTTATTTTCTTGATGTCCATAAGTTCGGACGACACTTCAAACGACGAGTGGACTCAAAGTATAAAGCAAAAAAGCAGAGCGTGAAAATTGTAAAACAGCACCTAAACGATGCTTCGTGTTCCTTGATGGAAAATTGTTCAACACAACTTGTAGGCAGGGTAATTAAGAGCGCATGGACTCTAATTTATTAAGGCTTCCCATATCACTTGAAAGCCGTATAACCTGCTATCCACTTGATTTATCCGCTTTATTAACAAATCCAGCCTCATGCCACAACTATACATTAGTTATGCATAAGCTATTATAGTTTATGTAACAATGAGTGCAGTATTTTCGTAGACTGAGAGGCTCAATTTGTGCTTGGCTATAACTATTAAAAAAGATCTATATTGACCGCCTTTTAACATTTATCAAATTATCGAAAAATTATTCATTTTAATTTCTTTAACAATCCTTATGTATATAAAATAATTTTCAATAATTTATTTATCTTGACCAAATGTGTAACTAAGAGATGTTTAATATACATAATTTAGCTGTATTTTGTTATTCATTCTCAAACATTTTTTATAATTAACTATTTCCATTTTAATTTGCTAGTATGATTAATTCACTATCTCGCATTTTCAGTTTCAAACAAAACTGAGCAATGCTCAGTTTCAAACAAAACCGAGCATATGCCCAGTTTCTCGAAACTGAGCATATGCCCAGTTTCCCGAAACTGAGCAATGCCCAGTTTCCCGAAACTGAGCAATGCCCAGTTTCAACCAAAATATTGATTACTTGCAGATATGAGGATAATTACACTAACATATCTTCATGTCTTTTCTTTTCTAAGTAAGGGACCTTGGAAAATTAATTTTATTACCAATATCATTGAAGCAACAAGGTACATATTTAATCTATAGCCTGTAATACCATAAATATTAGCCTACACAGCAAAAAAAATTTGGTAATCATTAATCCAACCATCAATTATTTTGATTTCTCCATTTTGGTTGTCGGGTTTTGTGTCAGCCAAATCTCTGTAGTGTGATTTCTACATTTCGTTGCCCAGTCAACCCAGCCATCGGGTTTTGTATCAGCCAAACCTGCGCAGTTTGAACATATAATTAATATTGCAAGGTCATCTTCTTTTTATCAAATACTCTGAAAATCCTATACACAAGAATACCACAATTACCTTTCGCTATGGCGATGGCAACAAAAAATAAAATTAATCATCTTAAAGTGTAACAAACATGAATATATAAATTAAAACCTACCCTTGTCTTCTGCAATGATCCCTTGTCCACTTGAAAACATGAGACTACTTCTAAAATTCTTAGGTATAGAATCCATGCTTCGCTAAAGCACAATGCTTCTCATTTCTCAATTTGTTCACTGCTTATTTAGAAATGATATATTAAGTTATTTGCTCATTTCTCAATTTGTTCACTACTTATTTAGACATGAAGATATGTCAGTTTTGTTTCAAATAAAACTGAGCATATGCCCAGTTCCGTTTGAAACTGAGCATATGCCCAGTTCCTCGAAACTGAGCATATGCCCAGTTCCTCGAAACTGAGCAATGCTCAGTTTCTCGAAACTGGGCATATGCTCAGTTTCAAACAAAATCGAGCAATGCTCAGTTTCTCAAAACAGTAAGCATGCAAGTCTACCATAAAAGGAAAGCACGTTGGAAAATGGATCTGATGAGTAGGCAGGTTGATAAAAGGCATGTACTCTGCTTGCAGCATATGCTGATGAGAATTAATTATTTGAACTTGTTTTATGTTAGTTTGATTTTTTAATATGATGGAGATATTTGAACTTGATTGATAATTAGTTATTTGAAACATGTATTAGAGCAAACATGCACCTCCAAGTGAATTTTGTAGAATTCACTACACCAAAACAGGGGATTCCCAACAAGTATATGTCTATGTATTTTGTAGAATTCACTACACCAAAACACATATACTTGTTGGGAATCCCCTGTTTTGGTGTAGTGAATTCAAGTTTGCGCGCAACTGAGTTGCAAGCTCAGTTTGCTGGGAAACTATGATTTGAAACATGTGTCTGGCTGAGATCAAACATTGACTATAGAATCAAAGCAAAAGTTAAATGCTACCATACAAAATTAGGTGTAAAACTAAGTAGGTGTCCTGTTATCAGACTCAAAGCAGGATGGAAAAACCATGCAAAAAAACTTGAATTGTAAAGTAAAATGACACTATGGTGACAAATTGAAAAGTTCATGAGCTTAATCTTAAAATCAAAATTATCATCCTTGCAAAGCTTCATGTGCTTTTTTTTAGTAAAGCATATGTTTAAGTACCACTTTCTCTACTAAGTTTTCTCACATAAATTTATGATATAATTTTTTTTTTGCAATGTTAATTAAAATGGTAACCCAACAAAAGCATAATGATGCCTAAAGTTTAAATACTGACATTAACCTATTAGTTTTTGACTATGTTCGTGGAATGACAGATACATAAGACACACAAATGCATAATGAGATATTGTATAGGTAAGAACACCTATTTCTTGATTATATCAATTAAGGTATGTGTTTTGACCAAAATTTGCACAACCGATGCATGTATTTTTTGGAAATAAACAAGTTGGAGTACAATGCTAGAATATAAAATAGAAATCATGTTTGAGAAATAACAAATAAGGGAAAATAATTCATCTTCAGTTGTCCCTCTATTTTGATAATGGATTAAATTTTTAAATTTATCTTTTTAATATTTAGTTATGAATGTTGAAAACAGTGTGCACATACAACCTGGCGACTCAAATCAGTTAAAAGAAGATGATACAGCATAGTGCAACAAGCACAAATACACAAGTAGTTTACACTGCAAAATGGATGTGCTCTTTTCTACATGGCAGTGAACATATGCTCAAATACTGGTGAATGTATTTGGAAGTGCAAACATGTACACAGTTTTACATTCAAGTGCAAGAACGAATTTCCATGTTTAATTTTTCATTTCAAAGCCGAGCAAATCCATTGGGATATCAAGCAACAATTCAAGGCTAACAAATCAATGTTTTGGACGAGTGTTTAAAGACTTTCCTGAATGGATATGCACTGATAAAGCTTCCAAAAATGGTAGTGAACCTTTTTTTAGCATGTTTAAGGAAATTAACAAATATCTATTTCCAGGGACAACCGTGATATCATTTTTGGAAAGCAATCAATCCTCATTGATGACCAGAAATCATGCATAGAATTCGTGCATAGGACCAGTGAATCAACATAATTAATGCATTGGATTTTATCACATATGGAATGATGTTCTGGCATAAATCAAATGAAATATTCTCGGCTAGATGAAAAACAATTGAATGGTTTCCAAAAATCAATTCAATATTAGGAATGTTTTTATTGTGTCCAGAATCACAATATTTATTTTTCTAGCAAAGATCAATTCAAATATTTCCAGAATTAAATCATAGCCGTGGCAACAATAATCCTGTTCAAATCTTATTCAAGGAGGGCCAAAAAATCAATTTTCAGAATTGTGTCAAAGCCATAAATCTCACAATAAAATCACGCAAGGAATCATTAACCAATGCTGTTTTGCATGTATTTTTTTGGAAATAAACAATTTGGAGTACGATGCTAGAATATAAAATAGAAATCAGGTTTGAGAAATAACAAATAAGGAAAAATAATTCATCCCCAGTTTTCCCTCTGTTTAGATAATGGATTAAATTTTTAAACTTATCTTTATATTATTTTGTTATGAATGTTGAAAACATAAAACAAAACATAAAATGAGAAAATCAGACCCTAAGGGTGCGTTTGGTTTCAAAGTTTTTTTTGGGTTTTCGTATGTACAAACACTAAGTTAATAAAGATTTGAAACATGTGTCTTATGTACTCAGTTTGTGCGCAACTGGGTTGCAAACTCAGTTTGCGCGCAACTAAGTTTGCAACTCAGTATATGTTGACAAAATTTTCTATAAAACTTTCGCCTTGAATACTGTCATCCAAAGGCACAAGCAAAATTGATTCTATAGCAGTTTAAATAGAAAGTTATTATTTACACAAAGCTGTAAAATGATACGAAATAAAAGTCATCTAACACAAAATATCTGTTAGATGAAATGGTGCTTTACTAAGTAGGATTTGAAGGATAAGGCACAAATTTCATTGCATGTAAAATGATTTTAATTTTAGCATAGTTGGATTGATATGTTTATGTCTTATAAAGTTTATTACAGAAACTTGTGGTAGGATAAATGAAAAATGCTAGTGCAGATCAAATTTTCCACTATAAAAGAAAATGCAAAGAAAGCATGCACAAATTTTGTACCAAATTAGCAAGCACATGTTTCATTTGCTTGACTGTGTCAAAAAACATCTAGTTTTACTCAATTAGCTAGCATCAATTCATTCTATTTAACAAAATTTCATTTAATTAACAAATTCATTTCAGCAGATGCACCAAAATATACCATTAGCAGATTCACTTGATTTGTTTAAAAAGCAGGAACTCGGATATTTTTTCCCTATGAAATGTGTTACGTAATACATGAGTACCCCGTATATTTCACTTTACAATGCTTCGTGGGCTAAGCCCAAAGCCCGAGCTGTAGCTTTAATTTCTGGCCCAAACTTATTATCTTTTGTTAGCTTAAATAGCTAACGCTTATTGTACAGAATACACAATTCATTACAGAAATAAAGAAACTTCATTTTCAGTTTACAAATCTTATTTGGTATCAGAGCCAATCTGCTAACTGCATCAAGATTCTGATAATTCAAATAGTGCCTCTACTAAACCTATCAAAAGATAGATCACCCATCAGAGTAGTATCAACATTTGGGTACCCCTCATCTGAGATTTGAATCAATCTCATCATTTGAGGGTTGAGGCTGTGATTAAAAAAACAGTGCCTCGCCATCGAGTGGCTGCAACAGTTTTCACCATCACTAGCTTAGCGGCAAATCATTTCAAAAAATCTCCAGTTCGATCGAAAAGTCTGGTGAAAACATTCAACTGATAGCAAAAGCCTACCAAGAAAATTAATCAGAAAAGAAATCAAAGAAAAACATCAAGAAATCATCACCTTGGCATTTCTGGTTGCTCTTGCAATCAATTAAAGGATTCAACCAAACATTTCAATTCAAGAATCAGAGTTTCTTGAAATACTTACCTCCTTTTCTCGCAAATTGTAATCCATCTTCTGTCATTAGTGAGTTATGGCTGGAACTGATCCACCACCAACATCACCGAGATCATCAACAAGATCAAATCAAAATAGTAGCGAAAGCACTGAAGATTTCATCAAGGCCATTACAAAGCCACAGAGCAATATAATCTCAATACAACTGGATGAATCCAACTATCTTCTGTGGAAACTGCAAGTTGAAACAGCTGCAAAAGGTTACGGTCTAGAAGATTATCTTTATGGTACAAAAACTATACCTGCAAAATTCAATAGAGACAAAGATAACAATCTTGTGGTTAATCAAGAATTCACTACATATCAAAGGCAAGATAATCTTGTAAGTGCATGGTTAATGTCAACAGTGGGGCCATCTCTCATGCCACAACTGATCGGAATAAAAAATACTCATGACATATGGACTGCTATGGAGTGATCATTTACTAGCCAATCATTTGCCAGAGTTTTGCACTACAAAAAGCAATTACAATCTATAAAGAAGGGCAATTCTAGCATGAATGATTATCTAATGAAGGTAAAGAATCTATGTGACCAACTGGCATGTACAGGCAATAGAATTGAAGAAAAAGAACAAGTACTATATATAGTTGGAGGACTTGAAGATGAATATGAGTCTGTAATTGCATTCATCACATCAATTGAACCCACACCATCACTACAAAGTATGTATTCTATGCTTTTAGAACATGAAGGCAGATTCTTAGGAAAGAAAGATCAAGAAACAGATGCCTCAGTCAACTATACTACAACTGGTAAGGAGAAGAATCAACAAAACAATAATGCAAGAGGTCAAAATTCTTACCAGAGAGGAGGTCAATCAGGCAGAGGATGTGGAAGATCTGGCAGATGGAACCCCAATAACAGACCAAAGTGCCAAATTTGTGATAAAATTGGTCACACATCAAACAGATGTTATTTCAGATTCAATAACAGTTTCAATGTCAATCAGCAGAGCAATAATAATAACAGAAACAACAATCCAAATGTCAATATGGTCAACAGTCAAGCTGACAGCAAAAACAGTCAAGACTCTACCTCAAATGTGGCTACAATTGATGATATACAAGATGATGCATGGTATCCAGATTCAGGGGCAACTCATCATGTCACTAACAGTTTAAGCAACTTGAATCTTGGCAATCGTGAATACAGAGGTAAAAAATCTTTTATTATGGGTAATGGTAATTCTATAATCATTTCACACACTGGAAAAGCTAGTATTAAGGGAGCCAAACAACTTTATCTAAATAATCTGTTGTGTGCACCTCATATAAGAAAAAACTTAATCAGTGTGTCATAATGTACAAAAGATAATCAAGTATCTTTTGAATTTTACCCTAAGTATTGTATAGTTAGGGACATGCTGACAAAAAATGTCTTATTGCAGGGTAGGGAACAAAATGGATTGTACAAGTTTGGTTCTGGAAATTCAAGAAAAAATGACATAGAAAATAATTTCTGTAATATGTCAGAATCTAGTTTCAGTAGTGACTGTTTGACCTTTGAAATGTGGCATTGTAAACTTGGCCACCCAAGTCCTAAAATTGTTAAAAAATTCTTAATGATGATGGTATTTCTGTTGATATCCCAACTAATTTTATATGTACTTACTGCCAAATGGGTAAAAGCCACAAATTGCCATTCCCAAATTCTGAAACAAAGTACTTAAATCCATTAGAATTAATTGCTGTTGATCTTTGGGGCC
Source organism: Allium sativum (assembly GCA_030737875.1). NCBI lineage: Eukaryota > Viridiplantae > Streptophyta > Magnoliopsida > Asparagales > Amaryllidaceae > Allium > Allium sativum. The sequence goes on from CM060922.1 coordinate 228,311,558, forward strand.
CAGCACCAATTGATATTGACTATGGTTATAAGTTTTACATTTCATTTATTGATGCATGTTCAAGATATGTGTGGATATATTTCTTGAATTCAAAGTCTGATACTTATAATGATGTCATGAAATTCATAGCTAATGCTGAAAATCAATTAGGTCATAATGTGAAAATTATTCAAACTGATGGTGGCAAAGAATTTCAACCACTGAAAGAGTATTTCTATTAAAACGGCATTACACACAGATTAACATGTCCTTACACATCTGAACAGAATGGTTTAATAGAAAGAAAGCACAGACATATTGTTGAAACAGGGCTAACACTTCTTGCTCAAGCATCATTGCCATTGAAATTCTGGCCAGATGCTTTTGCAACTGCTGTCCATTTGATAAGCAGACTACCAACCAAAGTTCTAGATAGGAAATGTTCTATAGAAATCTTAACTCAAACAAAACCAAGTTACAGTAATTTAAAGACTTTTGGGTGTCTGTGCTTTCCCTATATCAGACCATTCAATAGACACAAACTTGATTATAGATCTACTCCCTGTACATTTTTAGGGTATACTAACAATCATAAGGGGTTCAAATGTATGGATAGTAATGGGAAGATTTATATATCCAGACATGTTATATTTGATGAAACAAAATTTCCAGTCAAAAATCATGTTCACAAACCCACCAGTAAGGTCTATAATCCTAGGTGCTCTATTCCAAATATTCCTGAACAAGTGAATCATATTATTTATGTGCCAAAATCTAACAACAGCATGACACACACACAAAATATAAGTTCAGCACAACACACACAATCTGGTACTGAATCAGGTGATCGGAATGAAACTACTACAAGTGGAAATGATACTGAACCACATGAAGAAAGTATCAGCAATAGTGATACTGACAGCTCAACCAATAATCAAGCAGAGATGAGAAGTGAAGAAACTCAGGTGCAAAATCAACATCACATGGTGACAATGGAAAAAAGTGGTATATTCAAACCAAAAACTTTTTTTGTTGAGTTTAATGACAAAGAACCATCCACTTATTATGAAGCTACATTAAATGATAAGTGGAGGTTAGCTATGAAAGAAGAATTAAATGCCCTGATTAAAAAGCAAACTTGGTGTTTAGTTCCAGCACCCAAAAATAAAAATATTATTGGGTGTAGATGGATCTATAGAATAAAGAGACAACCTGATGGTACAGTTTCTAAATACAAAGCTAGGTTAGTAGCAAAGGGGTATTCACAACAGTGTGGTATTGATTTCAAAGAGACATTTTCACCTGTTGTGAAACCCACTTCAATCAGAATAGTTCTAACCATAGCTCTGTACAAAAACTGGACCATCAAGCAATTAGTTGTAAATAATGCCTTTTTGAATGGTGATTTACAGGAAGAAGTATACATGGAACTACCACCAGGCCTAGAAGAAAAACTGGAAAAAGAATGGTGTGCAAACTAAACAAGGCAATCTATGGGTTAAAACAAGCACCCAGGGTCTGGTTCAATAAACTAAAGGCAACTTTGTCTAAGCTTGGCTACACTCCTACAAAATCTGACAACTCACTATTCACAAAATTCACAACCACTACTGTTACATATGTCCTAGTTTATGTGGATGATTTTATAATCACTGGCAACAGCAAAACTGAAATTGAGAGCATCACAAACCAACTAAATAGTGAATTCTCTATCAAAGATCTTGGAGAGCTATCATATTTTCTGGGAATAGAAATGTGTAGAACTGAAAACAATGAGTTACAACTAAATCAAAGAAAATTTATTACAGAAATTCTATCAAAGGCAAACATGGACAAGGCTAATTCTCTACCAACTCCTATGGTAACCAATCTACATTTAAGCAAGGAAAAAGGAGAACCTATTTGCAATGAAAGACAGTACAAAAGTATTATTGGAGCTCTTCAATATGTCACTATAACTAGACCTGACATATCATACAGTGTCAATAAGGCTAGTCAATTCATGCAACAACCTCTAAGTGATCATTGGAAGGCTGTTAAAAGAATCCTTAGATATTTGAAAGGTACAATCAACCAAGGACTGGATCTAAAGTCAAGCAATAACCTACATATCAATGCCTATTCAGATGCAGACTGGGCAAATGACTATGATGACAGATAGTCAACTCGTGGTTATTGTATATTTTTAGGAAAGAATCCTATATCATGGTGTGCAAAGAAACAAAATATAGTTTCCAGATCAAGCACTGAAGGTGAATACCGTAGTGTTGCAAGTACAACAGCAGAAATTATCTGGATTCAATCTTTATTAAGTGAACTAAAGGTTTCAAACAACTCAAAAGCTACTGTGTGGTGTGATAACATGAGTGCCATAGCTTTAGCTGAAAATCCGGTTTTACACTCAAGAACAAAGCACTTGGAACTTGACATATATTTCGTCAGAGAGTTAGTACAAAAAGGAAAATTAGAAGTAAATCACGTACCTTCCACTTACCAGATCGCTGATATTCTGACGAAACCACTCTCGAGAACCAGATTTGAAGCTCTGAAAGAAAAGCTAAGCATAGCTGAAATCATCACCTCAAAGCACAGCAAAGCTTCAGATCTAACTTTTAACAAAGGAATTGAAACCTCCTCCAGCAACCTTGGTGAAGCAGCAAGCAATTGTCTTAATTCTCAGATTAACTCTGAAAGAAATCGAGAAACTGAAGCACGCCAAACTCCCATCAACAACGAAAGTCAGTATAGCTCAACAAGACACAAATTCATCATCTCAGAACCGCAAGCGCAAGAGAAAAGCCATGACATAAACAGCGTAAACATAGGATTTAATGAAGAATTTTTCAGAGAGAAAGACGGTTTTGAATCGTGGCGGCGACCATTTTTAATCTCCAAACCCTAGTTTGGAGAATAGGGTTTGCGGGAGGGTGGGGGGTGGGTGGGGGGGGGTGGGTATGAAATGTATTACGTAATACATGAGTACCCCGTATATTTCACTTTACAATGCTTTGTGGGCTAAGCCCAAAGCCCAAGTTGTAGCTTTTATTTCTGGCCCAAACTTATTATCTTTTGTTAGCTTAAATAGCTAATGCTTATTGTACAGAATACACAGTTCATTACAGAAATAAAGAAACTTCATTTTCAGTTTACAAATCTTATTTTCCCAACAAATTCATTTCGAGTATTGACTCAATTACATTGATTTGTTTAACAAAAGATTACAAACTAATTCCAGCAAACAATGAAGAAAAAACCAAACAAATTATATTAAGACAAAATCAGAAGAAAAATAAAATAAAAAAATCAAACATTTCAAGCAAACAATTTATTTCAGCAAACACTTCTGCACAATTTCAAGCAGCATAGAACTTTTTATTCAATAATAAATATATTGATTATCTTTTTTTTCGGGCCTCAGCATTCGAATTAGAAGAAATCCAGATTAGTATGTTTAAATTCATAGACAAGATGTATATAAATGATAGTAGCTAGTAAACACAGTCTATCCTAACAGTCAGGGACGAAGCCGAGAATTTGAAAAGAGGGGGGCCAAAATATATATATATATATATATATATATATATATATATATATATATATATATATAATGATATTGTCCATCTTTATGTTTTGCCGTGTTATAAGATTGCATATAATACTAATATATATTCAATGTAATTAAGCACTTAATTGCTAGTTTAACATATACTAATGAGAAATGTGTACTTCATAGCTAAATTTATCAAGTTTGACAGTTTTATTCTACACAACACAAAGCTTGGAAGTATCATATGCATTTTTGGTCGACAAATTTAAAAATCAAGAGGGGGGCCATGACCCCTACTTCCCCCATCCCCCTAGCTCCGTCTCTGCTAACAATACATGTAACACCCCACCTCCGTTAAGGTCACTCACAAAGGGAATGCCTTAACTTTGGTGGAGCATTTTAGTAAACAGAACAGAATATTACAAGACAGATATAAAAATAGTACTTGAAAAACTTTATAACTTTATTGCAGCGGACAGAAATCAGTTTGGTTACAATTTTACCAAAAACTCTAGTACATATATATCAGCCTTGCTCAAAAGCCATCAGAGTACAAAACTTTAAAATCATAATCCCCACAGAACGGAAGCTATATAGAGTCGAGCCATACTTTAAGCACTTCAAGCAGAAGGAATCCGGATCAAGCTAAAGTATTTCCTCCTTGGATAACCTTGGGGTGGGGGGGGGGAATGGAAGAAAAGGGGCGAAAACAAGCAAGGTCAGACATAAAGTCTGACAAGTCCAGTGATTTTCAGTTATGAGCAGATAATAATAACATGACATGAAAATAAAACTGGATGAGAGATAACAGTAAAAGGCGTAGCGGATATAACAGAAGAACAGAATGATATAAGCTATTACTTTACACTTCTCTGCACTAATACTAGTATAACAGAATTAGGTGTCACCCTAATGTATAAACTGAAACAGAAACGGGTACAAAATAATTTTCCACAGAAGAGAATGCTAGTAATGGGCCTTTACCACCCCAACAGAAATAGACAGAAACAGAATTAATGGGCCTTTACCACCCGAACAGAAACAGATAGAAACAGAATGCTAATAATGGGCCTTTACCACCCGAACAGAAGGTACAGAAACAGAAACAGATTAATCCCTACGGAAACAGAATGTAGAGTTAGGTGTACACTAGTAAATGGGCCTTTACCACCCGAAAAGACGGTACCATGCAGAAACTGATAGGTGTTACCACCCAACAGAAACAGACGGTACCAACAGAAACAGACAGAACTAAGTGTACCCTAAAACCCTACCCCAAGCGATCGGCTCCCTAATACATAAATACCCTGTGTCGGCCCCACAGTAGGGTGTATCACTCCCTAAAGTGACAACCAATTGGCACAGACCTATTTACAGATGTCACGGCGTCTTACATCCTCAGAGGCAGACCGGGATCCATGCACGCACATGACCCAGTTGGAATGCACCATCAACACCCCTCGCCATTATCAGAATGAACCGCTTATAATTAGTTCAGTAAGCGTGCCCGGACCCTACCTACTGTTGGGTCAAAGTTTTGATACCAAAAAGGGTTACTGACTAATGTGGGTCCCAAACAACAGACGACACAAGTAATTCCCCTCCTAACCTTGTGTCCCCAGACAAACAGATTTCAGATTAACTTGTTACAAGTTCAGACAAACAGAATTCAGATCAACTAGTTCACAGACAAGTTTTCAGACTAATGGATCAGATATACAGATTTAACAGACTTACCGATTAACCAGTTACAGATTAACAGACTTACAGATTTGTCTAACTTTGTAGTTGGGCCTACAGATTCACAGAACAGATTTATTAAATTCATCAGTCTAGTGGGTTTAACCCTATACGCCCACCATGTTTTAGACATCATATTTATCTCAGATTTTCATTAATTAAATATTAACGCCCAGACCTCTCACATTATACTGACAGTTTGCGGCTACTGGTTAGGCCGGTTGGTTCCGGGCAGATTTCCATCGCAAACTGAGTCTAACCTCGGGTTTCAAGCACGTTATGACTAACTTCTCACATTAGAACCTATTGTTTGCGTCCACTGGATATGCCGGGCGGTTCCGGGCAGAATTACGCCGCAAACTCATTCTAACCTCGAGTTAGCCATGTTCATCTTTGCGGCCAATTAATTAATAATTTACCATTTATGCCCACGCCTAAGGTACATGTCAATTATTCATAACTATTGCCAATTCATATTATGTCAATAACAGACTAAATATATCAACTCAACAGATATGGCAGATAACAGATTTCGCAAATTAGGCGACTTAACAGATTCAACAGATTAAGCTATTTAGCAGATTTAGCATATAACAGTTTAAGCATTTCCAGCAGACTTAGCAGATGACAAATGAACAGATATAGCAGATTATAGCAGAACTAGCATATTAGACAATATAACAGAACTAGCAAATTAGGCAATATAACAGAACTAGCAGATTAGGCAATATAAAAGAATTAGCAGATTAGGCAAATATAGCAGAACTAGCAAATTAGGCAAATATAACAGATTTAATCAATCCTTAAAGTTTCACAAACATATCTTGCCTAATTATAAATTTGGCCTAAGTTTGCATGCCTAAATAGTTGTCATGATTCACACTATGATCATATACCCCATGTTTGCATTGAATTTACATGTCACAGATTATGGTCATAATTTACATGTCCCAATTTAGTTCAACATGCCTAATACAAAAGATTCACATATAAATTGTACCAAATATAGCCATCGATTTCAATACATGTCATATATTCAAAAAGTCTCCTACTCAGGTGTTATTCACATTTGATAGTTATCAAATCTTAATATAGATCTTCACACCTAAGTCATATTCTCTTTCAAATCATGAATTGTTATATAAACAATATGCCCAACGATCTAGTTTTCAACATGTAATATGTATCTAAACTAATTACATGCCTACGGTCAAATTTATGCCCCCAATTCCTAAGTCATATGTCCAATGTAAATTTTATGCCTCAACTTCTCAAGTCGTATGTTCAATATTCTTTATGCCACAAAACTCAAGTCATAGGTTCAATTATATGCCTTAGATTTATGTCCTAAGTTCCAAGTTCAACCTATGTTCTTTCCTCAAATCATTCACATATCGGTCATGCCCATTCATGCATTATTCATTTTATTGTCCCAAATATTTTAGCGTATGTTAATCTCTTATGAGATTGGCTCAGGCTCGTGGTAGCCTGGCTATAGAACAAAAAGCAGAAAGAAATACAGAATAAGGCAGAACTAAACAGAACAGAACAGTCGTAATCTCAGATTTAGATTTATAATTCATGTCACAATCAGAAGTAACGTTTATATCGGAAAATAATTGTACTTGCCTTGGTTGGATTAAAGAAAGAACTTTAATTGTTGTAGAATCGTTGCAGAAGCTTTAATCTCTAGTTTGAATTGAGTTGCTTAGGTTGATGTTGATTAGCTTCTAGTTTTGATTCCAGCAGAGTAGCGACGCCATTTTTTATTTTTATTTAGAACAGAGGCAGAGTAGAAGCAGAATAGAATTGTGTGTAAAGAAGGCTAGGTCGGGGGCTGTTTAAATAGGTTTAGGCAGACGAATCTAGGCAGAAAACGAGACCAGATACATTAGAATGCACCCAGCCCCAAAACCAGGTTTCGGGGACCAGGTTGACTGCCCAGTCGACCTGGCCAGGGGGGTCGACTGCCCAGTCGACTCTCCAGTCGACCTGGGCACTGGGCGGGAAATTTCTCGCCCAGTCTGCTCTGGGTTTTGAATTCGAAATTTAATTCGAATTCAAGCTGTTTTCGATTCAGAAAATTCCTGAAACTTCGGAGGGTCATATCTCCCTCATACGGACTCCGATTCTCACAAACTCGGACTCGTTTCCAAGCAGAATTCCGAGACAAACGCAATGGCGCGGCCCGTTTCCCTTAATTCTCATTTTAAAAATTAGTTATTCTCTGATTTGTTACTTATGCGTTCACAGAAAATACGGGGTGTTACATTCTCCCCTCCTTAAAGGATTTCGTCCCCGAAATCTTCAAGTTAGGAAGAATGTGTCCTACCATCCAACATCCATCTACTCAATCATCAATCACTAGCGTCCATTGTCCTTAGAAACTTCTAATGTCGTATGATCATATGCAAAAGTGTGTGTAAATGTTTCTTATCTAATGCAAAGATCAGGTGGTCCACTGATTCAGTTGACCTCCTTAATGTGAATTATGCCAGTGCCATGAGTCCAACATGTATGCAAAATTTCCTATTTGATACATATCATTTCTATATGAGTGCACAACCATTCAGTCGTATGCGACATCCATGTGCTGAGTCAATCATTTTGCATCCACAAAAATTGAAAATGCTCACACATCCATATGCAGTATGAGAGTGTTTTCGAGCCGATCTTGTGCCTAGTGTGTGTATATGCATCCACGAGCAACCACTAGCAACTACTTGCATCCACTTGCAACCATCAAACATAACATGTCTCAAACACATGTTTACACCCATTAGTTTCTACCTAAAGTTCGAATATTCGATCGATAGGATACAGTCGAATGATGGAAGCGAGTAAAAACAAAAACTTGGTTCCCATCAGACATGGGTCCTAAGTATCGGCCCCGAAGACCGAAACCAACATCAAATTGACACTCATAGGATTACCCTCTTTAGATAATGTCAAAACTGGAAATCTTAACCTTATCAGGAATATTCAGATATTTACAGATTACTGGTACAGATCAAATTACTGAACTAAGCATGATAAAACCCAGAATGTATGCGTCCTACTTGACGCCTGACACATATATCTCTCAAAACCAAATCTCTCACAAACAGATGAGTCATAACCCTTACGGGTTTAAGTCTACAGTGGAATCAGAAACAATACTAGTATTAAAGTACAGGGTATCGATTACAGAATTAAAATGCCAGAATCAGAAAGAGTTTTAACTCAACGATCAAATAAGAAAATTAAACCTTCTACTTAAACTTTCTTATTCCTATCCTATCCATTCGCCTGTCCTCCAGAAGTGGGTTCTGCCCTCTGCCCTTGCCCTCGTTTCTTCGGGCAGTCCCTAGTGAAGTGTCCCATCTCACCACAGTTGAAGCAAGTGCCATTCCTTTTTCTGCAATCCTTGTTCAGATGAGTCGAGCTTCCACAAGTAAAGCACTTTTTCCCCTTCTTATCTTCAGACTCCTCATCCATCTTTTGTGTTTCCTTTTTGGGCCATGCTTTCCTATTATGTGGTTCTTCCTTCTTTGTCCCTTTCTGGCCCTTGTTTTCCTCGTGCAGTAGTGCCATGTCCACCAATTTCTCGTAAGTCGCTCCCATGTGTACATGGGTCATGGCTAGGCTGTGCAGTGGCTCGTTCAATCCTTTAACAAAGAGGAGAGCCTTTTTATGCTGAGTGTTGACTAAATCCAATCCGAACCTGGCTAGTTGGTTGAACTGGTTGACGTACTCCTTGACCGTCATACTTCCTTGCTTAAGAGATAAGAACTTTTCCAGTTGTACACTTCGTTCAGCTTGCAAGAGGAATTTTGTCTCAAACCTTGTTCGGAAATCCATCCATGTTTCAATCGGCCTCTCGGCGTTAGTGACTTCCCACCAATAGGAAGCTTCGTCTTTGAGCAACCATACCGCCAACTGTATCTTCTGCCTATCGTCCACCTCGAAGATAACGAATAGATCCTCAGTTTCTTTAACCCAGTTTCTCGCTTCTTCGAATGATTCAGTTCCCTTGAAATCCTTCCCACCCATGGCCCTAAAATCTCTATAGATCTTTGAGAAAAAATTGCATGAGGAGGGGGCGGAGGAGGGGGCTCATTTGTTGGACCTGCGACGGCGGTCCTAGCCTCAAGATATTGACGAAACCATCCGGGTACATGAACACCCTTTGGTATCTCAAATGCTTCAGACATGCTGAAACGAAAAAGTAAAGATTCAATACAAAAAGGAATGAAGGAAAGATATATGACTCTTGGGGATTATATTTTTCAAAATAAGCTTTACTTTCGAAAATACTTCCTTTTAAAACCTTTTTGAAAATAGTTTTCAAAAAAAAAAATACCCAATCTGGTAACCTTCAGCTCTGATACCAAGTGTAACACCCCACCTCCGTTAAGGTCACTCACAGAGGGAATGCCTTAACTTTGGTGGAGCATTTTAGTAAACAGAACAGAATATTACAAGACAGATATAAAAATAGTACTTGAAAAACTTTGTAACTTTATTACAAGACAGAATCTCTTATTGCAGGGTAGGGGACTCACTTCTGCAATGTCTAGGTATTTTGTAGAATTCACTACACCAAAACAGGGGATTCCCAACAAGTATATGTGTTACAAATAATTTCTATATCACTTTTAAGTGTCACCAACGGCCTGTGAGGAATTTCCTGTCACTTGGAGGTGCATGTATTCGTCAAAATTACTTCTCCTACTTGGAGGTGCATGTATTCGTCAAAATTACTTAACCTTTTCATGTGGCATTAATTAGATTAATGCACCCCAACCTCTCACATTAGACTTTGTTGTGGTTACTAGTTAAGCCGGGCGGGTCCAGGTAGCTTTACACCACAACCTAGTCTAACCTCGGGTTTTAAGTGCTATATGACCAACTACTCACATTGGGTCCTATTGTTTGTAGCCACTAGTTAAGCCGGGCGGGTCCGGGTAGATTTATGCTACAAACTCAACCCAACCTCGAGTTGGTCACTTTCATGTTTGGTCTAGTGTCATATTACACTTACAACCCATACGTGTCTAGTTTCAAGTCCCATGTTTACCACACATGTCATGTCCACATTTAGGTGTATCATGAGTGTCATATTTTCATGAAATCCCATGTCAAATTATCATGTCATAATCACGCTCGTCTAACCTACCCCAAATCGTGTTTCCAACCCAAGTAAAAGCGAGTCGACATAGTAAGGATACTATGCTACATATTGGCCACAAAACATGCACGATGTCAAAAAGGGATTGGCCACAAACATGCATGGTATCATAAGGAGTTTGGCCTCAAAATATGCATAGCATCATAAGGGGTTTTTGGCCTCAAACATGCATAATGTCACAACGGGATTAGCCACAAACATGCATAGTATCATAAGGGAATTTAGCCACAAACATGCATAGTATCATAAGGAAATTTGGCCACAAACATGCATAGTATCATAAGGGAATTTGTCCACAAACATGCATAGTATCATAAGGGAATTTGGCCACAAACATGCATGATAACATAAGGGGTTTGGGTTCATTTACATGCATAAGCCCCAAAGTCAAGTCTTTGCCAATATTTCACAAGTCAAATGGTTACCAAAGGTTCATGCTAACATTCCACAGATGAAGATTCAAACTTGCAAGATAAACTAAGTTAAACATAATATGAGTGGCATGATTAAGTCGCTAAAACTTAGCCCAAGGTCATAGATCATAGAAAAGGGGCAAAATTAGGTTCACATAGGCTAGCATACTATTGTTTCATCGCATTTTATTCCATGTCACATTAGAACCACAGTTAGAATCTACAAGTTGCTAGAACTTACATAGCGAGGCTTAGGGAAGGATCATGCATCGTCTTGACAAAGAAAGGTGGCTTCTTTATTGAAGAATCGTCATGAAATTGGCCTAGCCATGTTGATCCACTCCCTTGGATTGATGTAGCAAGCTAGTACCTTTGATTCAGATCTTGTTTGAGTGCATAGTCTCTTGGAGTTGGAGATGGAGGCCATGATCAAGAGGGATTTGGGCAGCACTTTGTTGTTAGATTGATTTTGAGTGATTTACGTTAGGTCCTAGGGTGTTTTTATAGAGATTAGGAGTAGTTTAGGCCATAGGATAAACCCTAGGATAGATCTGAGCCCTCAAAATCCGTCACAGGCCCATAAAACATGTCTTGAGAACAAGTCAGGTGCACCCAGGCCCAATTGGTCGGACCACCCAGGTCGACACCCGTGTCGACTGGGCAGTCGACCTGCCCTCTGGGCGTGTCGACTCCCCAGTCGACACCCCAGTCGACCTGGGGCTTGGGCGGGAACTTTCCCGCCTAGTTCGTTTGGCTCCAGATTTGAATTTCGAACTGTTTTTGAACTTGAATTTTTCTGAAAACTTTGATGGGCCATAACTTGGTCATACGGACTCCGATTTTCGAAAACTCGGACTCTATTTCGCGTATTTTTCCGAGACGAACGCAATGGCGCAACCCGTTTCTCTTGATTCAGATTTTATAATTAAATTCTGCCTTGATTCTTGTCTTAGCATGTTGTAAAAACCCGGGTTGTCACATTCTCCCCAACTTAAAGGATTTCGTCCCCGAAATCTCCAGGTTAGGAAGAACGTATCCTACCATCCATCATCCATCTACTCAAAACATCATTCACAGGTAACCATTATCCTTAGACGATTTCTAATGCCATATGAACATATGTAGAACGTGTGTGTATATGCTCCTTAGCTAATGCTAATGATCAGGCCTGAATGATCTTTCTAATGCAAAATATGTTTAGTGCCATGAGTCCAACATGTATGCAAATAGTCCTAGTCATATAAACACTATATGTGTGCACAAACATTCATTCATATGCAACATCTGCATGACAACACATTCAATTTCATCCATAAACAAGTATAAATACTCGTGCATATGCAACATGAAACGTGACCGCGTCAATCTAGTATCTAATGTGTATTCGCGCATCCACGAGCAACCACTTGCAACCATTTGCAACCATATCAATCATAACATGTTTCAAATACATGTTTACATCCATAGAGTTCTATCTAAGGTTCCTAAGATAAGATCGAGGGGATAAACAAGACAAACTCCTTACGGGGTTTGTAACAGAAACATGATCGAGAGGATATCCACCAAGCGATAGCATGCAAGTAAGCTCTACAGGTGAACCAAGGATCAAAGATATACTCTTAAAAAGAGACGTGATGCGCGTGTCTAAGCCGCATTTCCATGAGCTTAATTCCACTGTGCCTTGACCGCCTTTGACTTCATGATTTCGTAGCTCCTTGATTCCTATTTCCAAGGTATGAGTTGGAACTCATTTCACTGTCGCCTCTCGTTTCACTTTCACTTATTCTTTCCCTAGTATGCTCGGCTCAACATATTTGCGTACTCATGCAAGCTCTCTAAAATTCACTAGTGAATTCTGGATCTCATTTACCGATGCCAATCCATGTTACCCCGTGCACTTACTAGGGTGATTCCTATACCCCATGCTTAAGCGGAATGAACCATCCGCCTCATTGGCGAACGTTACTCGATCGGATCATAGATTTCCGATAAATGCATCAAGAGATTCTAGGTAAATAACCATGACAAAACCCAAAAGGTTATACGAGACTTCGAGGGTATTTCCAAGGCAAGTTAAGAGTTTAACTACCCTCCTTTCAAGACCGAGAATGGCATCCCTTACTGGATAACCACTTCATCCCTAGAATCCATCCATAGCTTAACAATAGAAGCATTGCTTCTAATCTCAACACTTGGCATAGATGTTCTCAAATCCAAACAAGTCATGAATAAATGGACCGACTCTCCAACCAGATTTTGGGACTAAAGTGGGATCTTCTACCATGCTAGTACTAAGGTGCAGAGACTTAACTATCGAGGCAGACTTAAATGATGTGATGATCAAAACAAAGTCTAGATGGGACGATAGAAAAGAAAGGCTAAGCCTTTAACAGAAACGGTACCATTCCTCTTGGGTATGCTAGAAATGAGAGCATACAATTGCCCTCTTGCTGATCTTGTCCTTATCTTCCTTTGTGGATCAAGCCATACCAACAAGTTGCTTATTCTTAAGCTCGTGTCCTTTATCCTTGCTCTTATTATCCCTTCTTATAACTTCGGTAACAGGTCTCTCGATAACTTCCTCCATCGCATGGGAAAACACTTACGTAGCTAGACAAGGATTAGTCGCAGTTAAAACTACTGTGACTACAGATGGAGGAAAGAAAGGAAAAGAGGTTCAATCAAGGAAACAAAGGATAGTGCTAATGGCTTTTGGGGAATAGCCTTTAAAAAAACTTTTCTTGAAAAATGCTTCTTTGTAAACGGTTTCTCAAATAGTTTTCAGAAGGTTTTAAAAACTTTTGCCCAGTCTGGTAACCTTCTGCTCTGATACCAAATCTAACACCCCACCTCCGCTAGGGTCACTAACAAAGGGAATGCACTAGGTTTGGTGAAGCATTATCGAGGTAAACATGCACAGAAATATTACAAGACAGAACACATATAAAACAGCAGAAGTAAAACAAATTTCATTACTTATAAAATAAGGTCTAAAGCCTTTTACATCAGAATACATCAAAACCTGTCTTGCACTACTAAAGAAGCATAAAACCATTTCATAAATTATTCCCCAAGTAAAACAGTAAGGTAGCCATAGCCAAGAAAAGTCCAAGCCATGCATGATGACCTTCAAGCAGAGGAAGTCCGAACTAAATAACAGTGTTTCCTCCCTGAAAACCTGGGGGGGGGGGACGGAAGACAAAGAGGCCAACCAAAACGGGGTCAGTCATAAAGTCTGGTAAGTCCTATCTACTTCCAGTATAAAAACAGGTAAAGGTAACATGACATGCATAAGCTAAAAGTAAACATAAGGATGACGACAAGATTGATAAGCTAAACCAAGATAACCGGATGAACTACTGTAGCAAGATAAACTAAGGTATCATGATAAACTACGGTGTCAAGATAAATCAAGGTATCACATCGTCAGGTTTCTATCAAGTATACTATCCCAAGGTATCTATCATGTATAACATCCCACGGTATCTATCATGTATAACATCCCAAGGTATTTATCATGTATATTTGCTCTGCACCTCTCGTACTAGTATCCCAACCCGCGTCATGTGTTAACTATGAATGTCCCTTGCCCAATGTCATGTAATGGTCCATGTCAACCTAATATATAGCATATGTAGGTTTTCCCAACTCGTATGTTTCTTTCCATATATAAGTTCAGTCCTTTGCCCTAGGCCGTACGGGATTCCCATGTAAATCTATACCACCTCAACGTAGTACCATTTTATCCTTGAAGTTGTTTTGGACTGCTACCCTTGATCTGGTTATGTTTTATTACCATGAACTATCGCGTGTTCACTTAGGATTTATGCCACCTAAGACCACTAGGGATTATGCTACCTAATGAACGTTTCCGTGTCTCGGTTTGGGTTCAAGCCACCTAGGGCCACTAGGGATTATGCCACCCGTCAACCACGCCCTTTATCCCACGTATGTATCGTGAATCATTTTCCATATCTAGACACACATGTATCTCAATGTGCCATCCGAGTTCCGTGCCAGGGCAAATCAAGAAATACGGAACTCGGTCGGGAGATTTAAGTCATCTGCCGATGTAGATATCAAGGTCTGTTTTTGTATCCGTGGCTATGGTCCCACGTGACCCCTCCCTCAACTACTGAAAGCCAATCCAAGAAAAATCATGTATGAGAACTACATCCCGACCCCACTATAGCCCCACTTTCCTATTGGCCAACCTCACCGATAACTCGATAGCAAGTATATGGTCTGTTGGGAGTTCTCTGCCTTTCCGTACGTACACGATTGACTAAAGATGGTAGGTAGTCGACGACGCGCTATCCAGGGCAAAAACAAGAATCGACGACTCCACGCTAATCCATCCCCGTCTTTAGGTTGCTCGCACAGCAACCAGTGCATACTCTTGGTTCTTCTACCGCAGACCTTAACCTCTGTGAGCCCAGGCGGATCATCTGCAACCTCACAGAGGGATACCAAGAGTACCCTCACGTCCCCCGAAGCTACTGCTTCGTCACCCAGTTCGTTGGAGCCCTCATCTAACTCAGATAATTTGCTCCTCCTCGTGTGTTTAAGCGATGACCTGCCGTATCGGGTTACTCATCTATCTGTGAACTAGTCCAAATCCCTTGACTAAGAATTATTACTTAGTTACCCTAAACTAAGGTTTATCACTTAGTCCCCTTTCCCGTTATCCTTGTTAACTACGATTTTCCACCTAGTCCCCTGAACTAGGGTTTTGTCTAATGGGTTAAGTGTTGTCATTCCAGTTCATGACTTAACCCGCCTACGAATCATGTCAAGATTGGCTAAGTATTTAAGTTCAAGGCTTAGCCCTACAAGTTGGTTAAGTATACCAAGAAGCTCATGACTTAACCCTATCAAGTCGAATTGGTTAAGTATTTGTTTGTCTTAACCATATCAGATTATCGTGTTAGATTGATTAAGCATAGATTATCTTAATCCCATTAGATTATCGAGTCGGATTGGTTAAGTATGGGTTAGCTTAACCCCATCCACTAATCGTGTTACAATGGTTAAGTATATTAAAAAGGTATTGTGACTTAACCCTATCAGGTCCGCATATTAGATTGGTTAGGTATAGGTTAATTAACCTCATCAAATCATCATGTATAATTGGTTAAGTATAAGTTACTTAACCCCATTAAATTATCATGTTAAGTTGGTTAAGTATTGGTTACTTAACCTTATTGAATTACCAAGTTTAGATTGGTTAAGTGTTAAACATAACCCAATCGAATTACCGTGTTTAGATTAGTTAAGTGTAGGTTACTTAACCCCATCTAATTACCGTGTTTGGCTTAGTTAAGTCTAAGTTACTTAACCGCATCTAATTACTGTGTTTAGATTAGTTAAGTCTAAGTTACTTAACCCCATCTAATTACCAAGTCGGATTAGTTAAGTGTAAATTACTTAACTCCATCCCCTAATTGTCTTATATGGTTAAGTGTCATTAAGAAATCAAGTCTGGTTTAACTTAACCTACCCATTCGTGTCATATCAGTGAAGTGTCATTAGTCAAAATTACTTAACCATTTCATGTGGCATTAATTAGATTAATGCACCCCAACCTCTCACATTAGACTTTGTTGTGGTTACTAGTTAAGCCGGGCGGGTCCGGGTAGCTTTACACCACAACCTAGTCTAACCTCGGGTTTTAAGTGCTATATGACCAACTACTCACATTGGGTCCTATTGTTTGTAGCCACTAGTTAAGCCGGGCGGGTCCGGGTAGATTTATGCTACAAACTCAACCCAACCTCGAGTTGGCCACTTTCATGTTTGGTCTAGTGTCATATTACACTTACAACCCATATGTGTCTAGTTTCAAGTCCCATGGTTACCCCCACATGTCATGTCCACATTTAGGTGTATCATGAGTGTCATATTTTCATGAAATCCCATGTCAAAGTATCATGTCATAATCACGCTCGTCTAACCTACCCCAAATCGTGTTTCCAACCCAAGTAAAAGTGAGTCAGCATAGTAAGAATACCATGCTACATATTGGCCTCAAAACATGCACGATGTCAAAAAGGGATTGACCACAAACATGCATGGTATCATAAGGGGTTTGGCCTCAAAATATGCATAGCATCATAAGGGATTTTTGGCCTCAAACATGCATAATGTCACAACGGGATTAGCCACAAACATGCATAGTATCATAAGGGAATTTGGTCACAAACATGCATAGTATCATAAGGGAATTTGGCCACAAACATGCATAGTATCATAAGGGAATTTGGCCACAAACATGCATGATAACATAAGGGGTTTGGGTTCATTTACATGCATAAGCCCCAAAGCCAAGTCTTTGCCAATATTTCACAAGTCAAATGGTTCCTAAAGGTTCATGCTAACATTCCATAGATAAAGATTCAAACTTGCAAGATAAACTAAGTTAAACATAACATGAGTGGCATGATTAAGTCGCTAAAACTTAGCCCAAGGTCATAGATCATAGAAAAGGGGCAAAATTAGGTTCACATAAGCTAGCATACTTATGTTTCATCGCATTTTATTCCATGTCACATTAGAACCACCGTTAGAATCTACAAGTAGCTAGAACTTACATAGCGAGGCTTAGGGAAGGATCATGCTTCGTCTTGACGAAGAAAGGTGGCTCCTTTATTGAAGAATCGTCATGAAATTGGCCTAGCCATGTTGATCCACTCCCTTGGTTTGATGTAGCAAGCTAGTACCTTTGATTCGGACCTTGTTTGAGTGCATAGTCTCTTGGAGTTGGAGATGGAGGCCATGATCAAGAGGGATTTGGGCAGCACTTTGTTGTTAGATTGATTTTGAGTGATTTAGGTTAGGTCCTAGGGTGTTTTTATAGAGATTAGGAGTAGTTTCGGCCATAGGATAAACCCTAGGATAGATCTGAGCCCTCAAAATCCGTCACAGGCCCATAAAACATGTCTTGAGGAACAAGTCAGGTGCACCCAGGCCCAAGTGGTCGGACCACCCAGGTCGACACCCGTGTCGACTGGGCAGTCGACCTGCCCCCTGGGCGTGTCGACTCCCCAGTCGACCTGGGGCTTAGGCGGGAATTTTCCCGCCCAGTTTGTTTGGCTCCAGATTTGAATTTCGAACTGTTTTTGAACTTGAATTTTTCTGAAAACTTTGACGGGCCATAACTTGGTCATACGGACTCCGATTTTCGAAAACTCGGACTCTATTTCGCGTATTTTTCCAAGACGAACGCAATGGAACAACCCGTTTCTCCTAATTCAGAATTTATAATTAAATTCTGCCTTGATTCTTGTCTTAGCATGTTGTAAAAACCTGTGTTGTCACACATCATGTCCTTCTTTACTCACAAATCTCTTCTCATGCCGGAACTCTACTCCTTAACCCGCTAGCCTGGCCCTTTGTGTGAAGCAACTGCTTAGTCCCCCAAATAACGTAGGGCACCGCTTGATCGATACAGTGATTGGAGAAGAAATCGCAAATCATTGAAACTACGAACCTGGATACTGATTTCAGCTCTCCATCTAGCGATGAGCTAACAGCGGCGAACCAATTTTGAACGACGGCTTCCATTTCGCGATTCTCTATGCAGGAACGGTTGTTGGCATGGTAGCACCGCAGAATCTTGGGTACGGGCTAGCAACCAAAGACGCGTAAATTCACTCGATTGAACTTGTTCGAAGGTAGTAAATTTGGATTTTATGTTTTAAATATTTAATTGTTGAGTTGGTTTACTTGTTGAGTCATTATCTGGCATTCAGATGGTCTATATTTTCTAGATCAACGTAGGTTTACTTTCTAAGTAAGTTGGTGAATGATAATATTCATTTCAATATCCCTAATCTTTGTAAATGCAGAGAGGCTTCTATGCTTATCCAGGTATTGCAAAAGATGAGGAGCTCAGTGGATTCTGTCAATGAACAAATCCGAATACTAACCAAATAAGTAAAATCTATTTTATGTTCTTTCATTTTTATCAGTTAGAAACCAATAAATTGTTGGGTTCAACTTTCTACAAGTGAAAAGGATTGCTAGCCAATTAAATTTATTCTTGATAAATTCATTTGGAATAAATTGGAATTTGCATTGATTTCAGTTTTATACAATTCGAGGAATTTAAATGGAATTCGAAAGTGTTATTAGTATGTCTGAATCTTTTCCATATATAAAATATTTTTGTTCTATCCCTAACATATTTTGAATCATGTAAATTCATTTAACTTCTTTGAAATTGTTGTAGCTTGAAATCTTATAAAATTTGATATAATATATCTGAACTAACACACAACCCCAGTGTTGTTGTGCCTAGAATATTGTATTCTAGTTAAATCATGCAGTGAAATGTACATATTCATTTGGCTATGCTCAGGCATTCGGCATGTTTCGTTGAGATAGACAAGTATAATAAATCCACTTGTGATGAATTTATATGTTAATAGGAATATTGATGATTATGTTTTTGTATTTTCACCTTTTTTTATTCATTCAACTTCAATTACCACAAGACTGAACGTTGTGTGTTGTACATGTTTTTAGTCAAAAATATTTGTTTTAAAACTGCAGGCTTTAATATTACTGACAGTCGCACACTATGATATGATAAATATTAGCAATCTGTGATTTACCACATATACTTCAAGTTTTATTTTACTGACAATCATTCTATTTGTATATTTTTCACTTTAAATTATTCTGTTAAAGCCCTTTATCTAGACATTTGTTACTGTATTAACAATTTGGCCACTCACAACAATTTCTAAATTTTACATTCCAAAGATTCAAAGTGTTCTCACTTTACTTTCCTCGTATCCTTAATTAAATATGTTAATAATTGATGTATGAATGAATGTGGGACATATAAAGAAATATCACTAAGACCGTTTATTTTCTTAGTCTGTATGAATGATGAATGAGAGCCATGCATGAATTTTTATAACTGGATCAAGAAAGTGATAAATGGAAACTTTCTAGTCAAATATAAAATAAGTTCCAATGACTAACTGTGTTGTCTTCAATTTGTTTACGGAAGACGGAACCCAATTTTTTGTGTAGTCCCTCTTATTGAACATTGAAACGTAACAGATTACAATGGAAATTTAACAGTGGGAAGTCAATGGAAATGTTCACAACATGTAAGAGTCGGGAACAAAGTCCACCCTCAAATGTCCGTGACTGCACTTTTGCAGAAGGCGGCTTAAATCGGAGTGACGATGAGAAATAATGACCAAACATAACATATTAACAAGATAATGAATTCGTCCGCACGGATTTTACCAAAAAGATGGCATGCGAGCTTGGAACAACAAACTTCTTGCTGGTGCAAGCTTGCACCGGCAAGCTCGAAACAACAAGCATAGCTTGAGGTTGAAATTCGTCCGCCTATAAATGATTCAGACAATCCTACATCAGGAGAACATCAGACTCAAGAAATGTCTTGCTGTACTGAAGCTTTTAAATGGTAATGAAGTAAGATAGCTTCTTTGGTATTATGTTAACACATTTTAAATGGTAATGGAGTTAGGTTGGCTTGTGTATAACACAATTTTTCAGTTTGGTTTATATCAGCACAAGTAACAAAGTTAATGTATGTATTACTATGGAACAGAAAATAAATACCATGTTTTGTAGAATAAGTTAGTAGACTTCAAGCCTTGGTTCATTAAAGTTCATGTTTGGTTCATTCTCTCTTTTGATATTTTAGACAATATCTAGTTTTCTTGGAAAATCTTGTAATGAACAAAATATCACAAAGCTTTTTAAACAAGGATCAGAGTCCTAATTTGTTTTGATATGTGTTGATATTTACTGTGGCATATAATAATTGGATTCACCACACGATTTTTCTACGCTCCTGTTTGTTAGTTTTAGTGTTGCTTTATTTTGCTTTTCTTATTGCATAAATATTATGTAGTTTGAATTAGGAGATTTATTTGCATTTTGCAATAAAGTATTAGCGCACGGTGAGTGACTATATGAAGAAAAATGCAGTGGGTTTGCCAGGATGGATGGATTTCCAATTTGGTCGAGAGTAGAATGCACTTGTGCATTGTGTATATTCAGCTGCATAATTGATAAAGCAAAGATTGTAGGAGGTTAGGCCAAATTTAATTTCAATAAGGTGAAGCACTGTGCTTTTGGTTGCTTTGTGGATTGATTATTAGATGAGAGAAGTATGACCACCTATAAAAAATAAATGTCTTACTAGAATGGTATAAGCGCGTGAAATAAAAGTTGGGTCTATCTTGGAATTCTGTCATTAATTAGCCTATCAAAATACAACCTAACACTATAGCCTATCAAAATTATGTGTTAAAAGGATATCACTTTGTATCATGTGTAGTGGGATAATATAAAATAGGGCGAGCCTTTGTTTTCGAGAAGTCCTATTCTTTTTTATATTAGAAGTGCAACACTCATACCACTTGAGTTTTGACCTAGTACCATGATTAAATTCTACTTAAACACTTCATTTCATTAATGGTTATTATATATAGCCATGTTATCTGTAAATTCTCGATGTAGGACCATCGGCTAACTTGGAGAAACGACATTGTATGTGTTTCTAGCAAATGTATAATGGGTGATGCTAGACGCATCACACTATGGACTCTATGTTATCCATTCTGATAGGTAGCACACCACCGACCGAAATTTGGGTAAAATAATAACAAATAATGTTGTTGGTAGTGTTCTGGCGAAGTTTGTATGGGATAATGAAGACAATAGAGCCGTTACAATAGAGCCGTTAGAGTGTGAACACGTTTTAATCATATTTAGCATGCTTTTTCATTATCTACTAGCCGTTAGGCTCATGCATACTTGGTATATTTAATACTAGCCGTTGGGCTCATAGCACTATATATATGTGCTCTTTGTATCATGTTTTGCATCAATAAAAATTGCAATTGTTCCTCTCTAATAACTCTCCTCCTCATCCCTTAATATGGTATCAGAGCCAAATTGCCGAAAGGCTTAATCATCAAGCAGAAAGTTGTTTTTGTTTTATGGCCAACAACAATGAAGTAACCTCCGCTGTTTCAGGAAGCTTGGGGTACAGTGCTCCACCTAACCATCATGACCTGACTAAACCAAAAAGCCAAATTATCACCACATCTCTAGACGAAGACAATTACATTCTATGGAAATATCAAGTAGAGATCGCTTTAAGAGGTTATGATTTACTGCAGTACATTAATGGGACAATAACAGTCCCACCAGTGACAATAACCAATTCAGAAGGAGAAATTGTGCCTAACACAGACTACACAAAGTTTCAAAAACAAGATGGCCTCCTCTCCTCATGGCTCCTATCGTCAGTAAGTTCGAATTTATTATCACAAATAGTTGGATGTAGCACATCTTATGAAATATGGAAAATAGTTGAACAAATTTTTAGTTCACAATCAGCTGCTAGAATCATGCAATATAGAAGGGAATTACAAAATTCTAGAAAAAAGGAGGCAAGCATGAAAGAATACTTAGGAAAAATTAAAAATATGTGTGACAAGCTAAATACTGTTGGTCATAAGATCAACGACAATGAGCAAATCCTATTTATTATTGGTGGATTAGATGAAGAATATGAATCTCTAGTAACTGTGTTAGCCACACAACAAACTTTACCTAATTTACAGTTCGTTCGATCAGCACTCCTTGCTCTTGAAGGCAGAATTGACCAAAGAAAAACAACACAAAATAAGTTCTCTGCCAATTATACCACAGTCAGAAATAAGCAGATACAAGGAGATAACAACAACTATCGTGTGAAATGTCAAATATGCCAAAAGTTTGGTCACATGGCGAACAAATGTTACTTCAGGTATAATTCAGACATAGGTAGACAACATGCAAGACAAAATTACTTTTCACAAAGAAGAGCACAAGCAAATATGGCAACAATAGGGAATTCAACTCAAAATAATAATAACGCAAACCGAAGACATAATGCTGCATATGATGATGAAGTAAAAAATGAAGACAATGGCTTCGAAGAATGGTACCCTGACTCAGGAGCGACTCACCACATAACTAGCAATCTTCAAAATTTAAACATTGGGAGCAGAAATTACTCAGGTATGAGAAATTTTCATATGGGTAATGGTAGTACTGCTAGTATCACACACACAGGCAAAGGGACTATCTTTGGGAAAAGACAACTCAAATTAAACAATCTTCTTAGGATACCTACGATTAATAAAAATTTGTTAAGTGTATCAAAATTTGCCAAAGACAATAATGTTTACTTTGAATTTCATCCTAAGTTTTGTTTAGTTAAAGATTCCCTAAATCATGAAATATTACTTCAAGGTAACCTATACGATGGTTTATACAATCAAGACTGCAAACTCAAGTGGAGAATTCTGGTACAATAATGTAGATGCTAGTAGTGACAATTACTGTATTAGGAATAGTTGCAATAACGTTGATTACGACAATAATAGCGATGAATGTAACGTGATTAATTCTTGGCATATAAAATTAGGACATCCTAATCTGGAAACCGTTAAGACTGTTCTGCGTAATAATAACATTCATTATAAAAATGTACTTATCAAACACACATGAACGCACTGCCAACTCGGCAAGAGCCACAAGCTCCCTTTTAGTGATTCTGAAACCAACTATAATGAACCACTGGAACTTATAGCCGTTGACTTATAGGGACCCGCGCCTCTAAATTCATATCAGGGACACAGGTATTATCTTTCTTTTGTGGATGCTTATTCTAGATATACTTGGATATACATGCTGAAAACTAAATCAGAAGCTTGCAATACAGTTATGCAATTTATAACTCATGTCGAAAAACAAATGAACAGCACTGTTAAGGTTATTCAGACAGATGGGGGAGCTGAGTTTAAACCTCTAACTAATTACTTTCTCAAAAGAGGGATCAAACATAGATTAACTTGCCCACATACGTCCGAACAAAACGGTTTAGTCGAAAGAAAACATCGACACATAGTAGAGACTGGTCTAACTTTGTTATCACAAAGCTCATTAATTACCCATGAAATATTGGAATGAAGCTTTCTACACATCTGTATTCCTCATTAACAAGTTGCCAACCAAAGTCTTAAACAATAAAAGCCCACATGAAATGATATACAGTGTTAGACCAGAATATGGTTTTCTGAAAGCCTGTGGGTGTCTATGTTTTCCATGTTTGAGAGACTATAACAATCATAAACTAAGTATGAGATCAAGTCCATGCACATTCATTGGGTATGCACAAAACCAAAAAGGTTATAAGTGCATGGACAAAAATGGAAAAATATATATTTCTAGGCATGTGATATTTGATGAAAACAAGTTTCCTTATGCAGAAAAGCAAATCGGCAAAAAGGATGGGGAACAAAGCATAAACAATAACATACGGTTCGAGCCATTCATTACTAAACCACCTTCAATTGATAGAAATGAAAAGCAACAACGCACAAGCAATTTAAACACCCAGGAAGAAACTATGGATCAAACAAATGAGCAAACCAATGAGACACACAACGACTCAGAAGATACAAACATACATCAAAACATGCAGCATAGTGAAGATACAGAAAACAACAACCATGTTGACAATACCAACAACAATGATACACAGCAGCAAACACCACCACAATCAACTGGACATCACATGATCACCAGGTCAAAGAGAGGCATCTTCAAACCCAAAGTATATAATATTTCTGCCAATGAGATCGAACCATTGAATTTCACTCAGGCTATAAGATCAAACGAATGGAAGGAGACAATGGACACTGAATATAAAGCTCTCATAAAAAACAACACTTGGAGCTTAGTGACTCAACCAAAACACAAAAATGTGATTGGTTGTAGGTGGACATACAAAATAAAAAGAAAAGAAGATGGATCTATTGACAAATACAAGGCCAGACTGGTTGCAAAATGTTACGCGTAACAATTTGGTTTTGATTTCAATGAAACTTTTTCCCCAGTCATAAAACCCACAACCATCAGAATTATACTGACCATTGCTCTAAATAAAGGATGGAATGTGAGGCAACTGGACGTCAACAATGCTTTTTTGAATGGGGAATTGACTGAAGAGGTATACATGCAACAGCCTGAAGGATATGGTACTGGTGATAAAGTATGCAAACTACACAAAGCAATATATGGCTTAAAACAAGCTTCGAGAGCTTGGTATGAAAAGCTAAAGTCAACTTTGTCTAACATGGGTTTCTCACAAGTTAAATCGGACAATTCTCTATATATGAAGAAGGGCATACATGGAACTGTGTTCATTCTAGTATATGTTGACGACATGCTAATAACAGGAGACAACAGCGAAGAAATAAACAGAATCGTTCACAAGCTGGATCAAAATTTCGCCATTAAAGACTTGGGGGAACTAAAGTTTTTTCTTGGAATACAAGTGATTCGGAAAAACAATGGTGAATTAATATTATCCCAACAAAATTATATCACTGAAATACTGCAAAGGGCAAATATGCACAAGGCAAACTCATTACCTACACCTATGATTAGTAACCTAAGACTATCTAAGCATAAAGGAGAAGCTATCGACAATGCCAAACAATATAGAAGCAAAATAGGAGCGTTACAATACGCAACTATTTCTCGACCAGACATATGCTACAACGTCAATAAACTCAGTCAATACATGCAGAACCCTTTATCAGAACATTGGATGGCATTAAAGAGAGTGTTACGATACTTACAAGGCACAAAACATTACGGTATACGCCTAAATTCAGAAAAGGAACTTAACCTACAGTGCTTTAGCGATGCCGATTGGGCCAACGATATTGACGATCGAAAGTCTGTCTCAGGATACTGCGTTTACCTCGGTTCCAATATCATTTCCTGGTGTACGAAAAAACAACAGACCACATCAAGATCTAGCACAGAGGCTGAGTACCGTGCACTAGCAAGCGCTACAGCCGAAATCATGTGGATAGAATCACTGATGGAGGAGCTTGGTTTCACTCCAAGACGAAAGCCGGTCATTTGGTGCGATAATAAGAGCACAGTATCTTTATCTCTAAACCCTATTCAACATTCAAGGACGAAACATCTTGAAATTGATCTCCACTTTGTGAGAGAAAGAACGCAATCAGGAAGACTTGCAATATGTCATGTGCCCGCATACTATCAGAGAGAAGATGCTCTCACAAAGGCCCTTTCGACCAAAAAATTTATCAGAATGAGAGAGGAACTTCGCGTTATCAGTGCAGACGGAAGCCAGAATGAGCAAGGAAACCCCAATTCGAACTGAGGGGGCATAATGAAGACAATAGAGCCGTTACAATAGAGCCGTTAGAGTGTGAACACGTTTTAATAATATTTAGCATGCTTTTTCATTATCTACTAGCCGTTAGGCTCATGCATACTTGGTATATTTAATACTAGCCGTTATGCTCATACATATTTGGTATATTTTGTACTAGCCATTGGGCTCATAGCACTATATATATGTGCTCTTTGTATCATGTTTTGCATCAATAAAAATTGCAATTGTTCCTCTCTAATAACTCTCCTCCTCATCCCTTAATATGGGATGGCTGGCAGTACATGAATGAAACCTGAGGTAAAATAAATATATAAGTGCGGTGCATTAAGCAACATCCTAAATAATTCGTGCACCAAATAGATTATTTCACTGGCTATTGGATCTCATCGCTGGTCCCAACAGGTTATGCTATAAACTATTTATTCTGTCAAAATGTGGGTTGCATTTGTAAGTAGTCTGGGCTTGTTCAATGTTAAATACTGACTAGTTTCACTTGTATGTTCGTAGCAAGCATTATGAAAAAGTGTGAAAAATGTTAACAGTTATAAATGATTACCACACTTGTTCCATTAAGTGTTTAATGGTTTTCTTTGTTCAGCACTAAGCACTTCAAATTTGAATAACATGAACATATTATTAATGTTAAAAGTTGTGTAGCTCGTGAAACTGTAACACTATTCATAAACTATCTCTACAAATACAATGTTTCCTTGGTTTCTATTTATGCCTGCAGCTGCTTTACACTTTAACATTATGTAATGATAATAGTAATTATGTAATGATAATAATATTTTTGTATAGCTAATGCATTCTCAATGTATGTCATTTTCCTTTCCATACAAGCTAGCACAAAGGATAGTACAAGGGGATGTTCCACAAGCTTTAATGAACCGCAGAGTACTTAACTTTATCATGAACATATCCATTTGTTAATTAGGTGATAATGATGGCAGATTCTGACTTCTTCATGTTATGCAGTTGATCTCCCTTGAAATGGGTGCACTAATTGCTGGGGTAAAATTCTGTGGGGAATTTAAAGACAGCTGAAAGCTGTCTTGAAGGAAGTTACGGATTCAGATGGACAAGTTATTCTTTTTATTGATGAGATCCATACAGTGGTTAGAGCGGGTAGATTCCAATTATAGTGTTTTTTTAGGTGATGAGCCATATTACAATATGCCATTTCCTTGGCCTTTTTTTTATCTTGACTAATTTTTCTAGGTTATTTGAATCCTTGTCAATTACAGGCAATATGCTATAACATGGTAGTACCTGCATACCCCATGTCAAAAATGATCAAGGGGCTGTGATGTTTCACTAATTATGTTACCATGTTGTCACATCTGTAGTTTTTTATAATTATCATGCAAATATATTTTTCATATGCTGATCCTTACATGTCATAGTTTTGGCAGAACACTTAAGTAAGGAGGTTTGATGATTTCTTTCTCATTCAATTTGATCATGAGATGTGATTATAAAATTTTAATCCACTTATATTCAACTGCTAGTATAGCTTGTTCAAAATACTGTAATTGCTTCAAAGTCATTTGAGACTGCTTGATGCTAACAAGTATTGCCATGTCCAGTTATCAGGTGCAATAAATGGTGCCATGGCCGCGGTAAACTTATTCAAGCCAATGCTAGGTTGAGGAAAGCTACGATGCATTGGAGCAACAACTCTAGACAAGTACCAAAAATATATTGAGAAAGACCCAGCGTTAGAACGAAGATTCCAATAGATTATGTTGATCAACTTTCAGTTGAAAACACTATCTCTATACTACATGGGTTGGGTGAAAGGAATCAGCTCCACCATGGTGTTGGCATGTCTGATAGTGCACTTGTTGAAGCTGCAACACTCTTAGATTCAGATCGCTATATAAATGGAAAGTTTTAACCTGATAAAGGTAATATTTTTACTGGCTGTTTATAGTGAGTGAGATTGTAGTTTCTTTTGTTGAACGTTCCAAGTTTACATGACATTTTTTTTGATTCGAAATCCAAATCGGTCCCCACTGTTGTTATTTACTTGTCATTATCAGTAGAAAATAGTAAGTTCGAAAGTTATGGGCACATAATCTACATCTTCCCAGAGCATTTCTTTACAATATATCAAAGCAACATCTTTACTGGTAAACGCCATTCATGGTGCAGTACATCAGATAAACTTTGTGTGCTACATGTTAGTTTAACACGGTGGTTTGAAATTATTATTTTTGATGTTTGCTGACTTTGTTTGGGGGGGGGGGAAGTTGCCTTGTACTTTCCACAAATTGCTGCTTTTTCCTTGCTTATTCAGTTGATTTTCAGATAAAATGAAAAGCTAAGGGATTCACTCAGCTTAAAGCCGAGTTGTATGTGTATTGCATTTCCGCATTTCCAATATGTATCCCAAATGGTGTGAGAGAAACGAGTTGATTGAAAAGCCATAGTCAGCTATGGCTGTTATGATTACGGTAAATTTAGCGTTTACCATAGTAATATCATACTGATGTTGGTGCTGAGCTATATCGCTATGCTATTGTTATCGGTGCAGTAATGGTAGGTTTACTAGTTAACAGTAAATGTAGCAGTAAACACATATCAGAACCAATGGTAACGATATTTTGTCGGTTATATTAATTTTTTTCTTTCCATTTTAATTGATACTTACAACGGATAATTTTTTAGAAATATAATATAGGAAGATGCTTTAGTATTATCCATGATAATATTATATTACCCATGATATATTCTAGTATTATCCATGATGATATTCCTCTTTCTAGTTTTATTAAATTCAAAATCTATAATTATACTGTTATAAATAATGTATGAGGAATCAAGAAAATGTTGCGTGTCAATTAAAATATATAAAAATATTGATATAACCCTGTATTAGGATTGAATCTTTAACAAAACAAACATTTTATCATTATCAAATTCTTAATGCAGTATTTTAGTGTCTTTACGAATTGGTAAATTTACCATTTTTAATAGACAGATCATCTACTTATCGATGTATCATTAATGATCGTTTTACTGATGCGTATGAGAGGCTAGCTGCTTTTGGATGCAACTAAAGGGGAGAGACGTCTTTTCATCAGAAGCGATGAACTTGATGCTGCTTGTGCTCTCTTCACTCCTGCACTGAAGAACTAGAAGAGAAAAGGATTGCACCCGAATTATATCCTGATGGAAGTAGAGGACCAGGTGGAGAGCATTATCTCGCAGCTAAATATAATGCAAGATGGGGTGATTCAAGCAGTGATGATCTTTAAATGTAATGCCAGATGGGCTAGATCCAATTTAGTCAAGGTAATAGGTAATTACTCGCTTGATACCTAACCAATTTATTCCTTGCAATCAACTAGTGCGTCACTGCCTTCTGTGAGTTGGCACACATGCTAATCACCATGAAATCAGTTGTTCTCCGTATATCTGGACTTTGATTGCAGGTTCTTGTGTTGAAGTTTCTAGTTTAATTTTCTGTGCTCTTGGATCTTGATACTTGAGAAGCAGTATAAAGCAGCATAGCTGCAGCAACATCAGTTTAGTCATGAAAAAAAGTTTAATATTGTAAAAAAAAAGAGAGAGGCTGCTACTATTAGTAGTCGCAGGAGTGTAAAAAAAAATGTAAAAAAAAAGGAAAAAAAAAATCCAGGGTCTGTGCGTTCTCTTTTATATTATGCATTCAGCATATGTTTGTATTCTTAACTAAGTAAACAAAATAATCAAACTAGAAACTTGTTTAGATTATTATGATTGTAAATTGCCTTAGAGTTTAGCTAGATAATGAATTAAACTTAACAGTATTTAGTAATAGAAAGTTGTGTAATATGCATATATTTTTCATCCTACTACCTAAATG
This sequence comes from Allium sativum, assembly GCA_030737875.1. Lineage (NCBI taxonomy): Eukaryota > Viridiplantae > Streptophyta > Magnoliopsida > Asparagales > Amaryllidaceae > Allium > Allium sativum. Next base: position 228,341,525 of record CM060922.1, read on the forward strand.
TGAATTTTATGTGTTGCTCTTGTGTCACACTAGCATTCTGGCTTGCCTCGAAACTCATGCGTACTTGTTATAATTTATCACTTGAAAATAATGTTTAAAACTAAGTGCAGCATAGGTGCTTTGAAGCTTATTTGGATTTGCTGCAGCTGTGGTTCGCTTTTGCTTGCGTTATGATAAGAAAATGCTTTATAATGCTAAAAGAAAGGTACATTTTCGGATTAAATACTGCAAAATTAGAAAAACTAAAAACATATTTTGTTACCAACCGTGTGGTCTATGTATATTATGTGTTTTACAATTGTGAAATTGTAAATGTTCCCCTATACAAAGAAGATTTTGCCAAAAAAATTCAAAATTTCCAGAGTAGAAAACTTTTCATGAAAATTTAAAAGTATGCAGAATATAAAAGATGGAAACTAATTCGTTTAGGAATTTGATGCATATGAAAATATGTGAGGCCACAAAGAAACGGTGTTTGGTAGTAATCTGAACTGTTTAGGGATTGTTAGAGCTTCTGAATTGTTGACGTACTATAGTGTGTTGCTAGGAGTATTGTAGTGTATTGTGAGGAATATTGCTTGCTGATTGAAATTTTCATATCATTTCATATAACCCACATGATACTCTTAGCTACAAGCTTACAAGTGACCTGTAGTGCAACTCATTAGAGACTGGAAAACACATTATACTATTATTAGTTGTTTAGTATGGTAAATATCGTCCTGAGTTCACAACTTATAAATAGGTATACACTGTACAGTTCCTAAATACTTGGTCTGTAATTTGGCATTATTTGTTTGCAAGCACTGTTGATATTAAGTTGATAATGTAATTCATGCTCCATTAATCAGGACTGATGGAGTTACAGTTTTACAGGAAGGGAAATCGAATCTTATTTGTGATGGGGTTGCAAGCACTATCATGTTCAGCTACCACATGTCATGCTGTTCCACTGATTTTCAACAAAATGAAATCAAAATTGTGGTTATACAATTGATGCAGGAACATTTGGTTGTCCTAAACCTTATGGGCGACAAAATGATATCCCTTCTAAAAGGTATGTTGAATACTTATCATTTTCCATTAACCAATTTTCATACATGTCATTCAGCTTGGCCAAAAAATCCATAGAGAAGTTAACAGTTGACTATATTAGATAAGTTTTCTTAAAATTGAACACAATTATAAAAGCAAAACAGAATTATAAAAAATAATTAAGTTTTTCAAATTTTTAAGTAAGTTAACAACGTTTTATTAAGGATTTTTTTTAAAAAAAATTAAGTTTTATGAAAATTTAACAATTGTAATATTTAACTAAGTTAACCAAGATTTATAAAAAATAAATACTATCCTGAAAGCTAACTGCATTTTAAAAAGCATATATGTAAAAAATATAACTAAGTTAACTAAGTACTAAAATAAATAAACTTGTACAAACAATTTAGTTTCAAAAAATAACTAAGTTTATAAAAATAACTAGGTTAATAAATACAGCTAATTAATAAATCGAATGTTAAAAACGTTTAACTAATTAGCAAAATTTGTTATATTTAGATAATTTTACAGCATTAACTATTTATAGATCTGCAGCCATTTTTTAAAATAATTCTATAAATTTGGAAATCTCATATGCCTTGAAAGGATTATTTGTACATGAGTCTTTTCATTTAGTTTAGACTATTTATTTTAATTTTACACCTGTGTACAAAAAAGGCCCTGGTAATAATTTGGAATAAAAGTGTGTACAAATAAATATATAATAATATAATATAATAATAATTTTATAAACTAATATTATAAATATTTAACTAATATTATAATAATAATATTATTATGAATATTACATGTTCTATATTTTGAAATCTTTGATAAATTGTTATAAAAGTTGACTAAGTTAATTTAATTAGTTTATATAAATTAACTAAATTTCATAAAATTAAGTAAGTTAATTTAATTAGCTTATATAAATGAACTAAGTTTACATATGCTAATATTTAGTTTTTCTCGGGTAATTCACACCCCAGACATGCATATACATCTTATGTGTGATGAAAACTCATTTATGTATGAACATTTAGCAGAACATCAAATTGCTTCTACAACATACATATATTAGCTATCACTTTTGAGTATTTTCTTTGTTTTCCGCAATTACTTTCCTCCATATTTTGCTATTCATGATAGTTTATGTATACGTTTTATGACTAATAGACGTATGTTTTTTTTGATAGGCATGCTCTAGGTTTACGCTATGGTGAAAGGCATGAAAAAATATGTCGCGCTCATTCTCCTTCGAATGTATTTTGCATCGATGACTTTCATACATCTTTACTTTCTATGTATCGTTTTTGTAACACCCCTTAATTCTGTGACATTAAGATTCACAAATTAAAGTACAATTAATTTTTAAAAGAAAAAAAAAGATCCATGCAGTTGTTTAATTTAAGTATTGTAACTAACATGAAAAAGAGAAGTAAGGAGAGAACGATAATTATTATTGTTCTAAGACTTTTTAACAAAAGCCTCTGTAGCTCAGTTGGTTAAGGCATTGGATTTGTAGCATGGAGGTCGGGGGTTCGAACCCCGGCGGTGGCATAATTTTTTATCTTTGTTTTAGAGAGGGCCAACTGAACATGCAAATATATGTACGTATACAAATTCAAAATTTGAAAGGATAAGAACGTACATATAAGGAAATAAAGAAAATATATATATACATATGAGAATATAAATATATATATATATATATGCAAAAATATATGTATACGAAAGATAAAATTCAAGATAAGGCTACAGTCAATGAAATATGGCAACATCATTTGAATTTTGAAAATAAAATGAAAGTTGTGCGTATATATATACGCGTAAAATGGTCGTTAGAGGAATTGTATACATATAAGAATATTTCATGTGAATAAAACAGTTAAATAAATTCCAGAAATTCAAAAGTTCGAAAATCAAACTTCTACGCCAAAACAATTCATTCGAAATTCAAATTTCTACGCCAAAATAGCTTGTGGGACCCAATGCTGACTCAACACTGCGTGTATGATAAGGTTTGGCTAGATTCATCTACGTACCTGGACTATTTTCTTAACTGGGTTCAATGCTGACTCAGCGCTGCGTGTACGATAAGGTCTTGAGAAGCTATATAAACATCCCTAGTCTTCATTCTCTTTGCACCAATTCTCTTTTATCCTTATGCTGCTAAGATTCATGGTTTCTTCCCCTCCTCTAAATTTTCTTAAATAATTAAAATAAAATATAAATTCAAGACATGGAGATGCTGCTCAAATCTGTTCAAGAGAAGATTCAAATCAAAATGAAGAATTCAAAGGCTAAATCAACAAACCTCGAGCAACAACATACGAATCTTAGCATCGCCATTCTTCTATTCTAGATCTAATTTCTGTAAGTCAGTTGTTTCTAGATTTGAACGTTTTTGCTTTATTTTGTGACATGAAATTAAAGGAATAAAAGAATATGCCAAATCTCTCTCTCTCTCTCTATTCGAATCTGTGTTTATACTCTTGGACTAAATTAAGAACTGTTATGATTCAAGGACAAATAAGACTTTGCCTAAGACCATTGCCTATGACTATGGATTCTGAGATCATGTGCCTTTGGACTATGAACATAAGCCTTTGATTTTGGGACATAAAACATTGCCTATGACGGTGACTTATGAATGTGGAAATTATTTTCCCTTTTGACTATGAATATTGCCTATGACTATGGACATTTGCCTATGATTATGAACACAAGCCTTTGATTTGGACATAAAGTATTACCTATGACATAACAACGGTGATTTAAACACCTATGATTCATGACTAGGAAAATTGTTGCTTAGGTTTTGTGACTATGAAATTGGGTCTAAAACCCGATTTATCTATTCTGTCTGTTCTTGATTTTCTTTGGTTTTAGACTGTGGGAATTTACCTATTAAGTTAGGTCTACCCATGTTCTCGAACCTATTCTGTCTATTCTAGGTTTTAGATAGTGGGAATTTGCCTATTAAGTTAGGTCTACCCATATTCTTGAACCTGCGTTGTTATTCAAAATCTTTTTATGCCAATTATTATGTCCACCCTTTTTCATAGCATCTTTGGTTCATTCCCTATTTTCTACGAATCTAGATTTATTTACAATCCAGGTTGAATCATGATTATACGAACGGTGGGAATGCGATTTGGGAAAAACACAAAAATAAACATAAATATAGTTGTAAGCTTGAAATTGGCATAGTTTGGAAGCGAACATGATTCTGATTTATACAATTTTAGAACATGTGTTAAGACATGTGAATTGGGTAGATTTGACATGGATTATAGGTTATGAAATTTAGATCTAGTATTGGCCTGTAAACTGAAAAACTAGAATAATAAATCTAGTTTGTTTGTAGACTGTAAACTAGAAGAATAAATCTAGTTTTTGGGCATAAACGGTGAACTAGAATAGAAAATCTAGTTTGGCATATAAAATCTAGTTTAGCATAAACTGAAAATAAAGATGATAGATCTAAATTGCTATGAACTGTAGGTTAGGCAAATCAAGATTTGGGCCTAGAATATAAGTCTGTTAGCGACAAATGAATATAGGCCAAATTTGTTTAAAAAGGGGGAAATGGGCTGTAAGATAAATTGTTAACAGTTTATAAACAAAAGAAAGATATTTTGATAACACCCCTTTTTATAACACGTACCAGAAAGTTCTAGGGTGACAGAGAGGATAGTGTCTAGGCTTGGGTTTGGAAAATATAAGTTTCCTGCCCTCCCTGGCTATCCCTAACTGATCCGACGAACGGGATGGTTGCTTTCAAAACCAGGTTTGGAAATTAATCAGAAAACCCTTTGAACTTAGAAAACATGAATATGCCTAACCCGAGGTTAGACTGAGTTGCGGTGTAAACCTACCTGGAACCGACCGGCACAACCAGTAACCGCAGCAATATCTGTCTAATGTGAGAGGTTGCGGCTTTAATTTATTAATTAAAGCTAGAACAAGATGGGGAGGGTTAAGTCCATAGGAACACTTAACCAACACAGTTAAAGCTAGAATGGTAAGGTTAAGTCCATAGGAGCACTTAACCAACTTAACACTGTTAAGCTAGAATGGTAGGATTAAGTCCATAGAAACACTTAACCAACTTAACACAGTTAAAGCTAGAATGGGAGGGTTAAGTCCATGGGAATACTTAGCCAAATTAACATGTTGACTAGACTAGAAGGTGGGGTTAAGTAAAGTTAATACACTTAGCCAATTTAACATGTTAATTAGACTAGAGGTTGGGGTTAAGTAATACACTTAGCCAATTTAATATGTTAGCTGGGTTGGACCGTAGGGTTAAGTAAACTTGAACACTTAACCATCAGAATATGATAAATGAATAGGGTTAAGTCTAAGACACGAAGAGATGATACTTAACCATTAATAACAGGTTTAGTTAAAACCGGTGGGAAAGGTTAAGTTAAAAAGGGAACACTTAACCAATACAGGATGAATGGGTAGGGTTAAGAAATACTTAACCAATATGACTTAGTTTGTGGTGGGGTTAAGTCAACATGAATACTGACAACACTTAACCAGTTTAACAGGATAAGGGAAGAGGGTTAAGTTAGCTTGAATCGACTAAAGACACTTAACCAATCCAACCTAACGGGAAAGAGAAATAAGTAGTAAAACTTAGTTAAGAAGACAATGATCCTGGAAACTAAGTGGTAAAACTTAGTTAGTAGAACTAAGTAGTAATTCTTAGTATAACACGAAGGAGCGGACGTCCAACTGATTTTAAAGAAGACTCCAACGAACTAGGATACGAAGCCCGAGGCTTCGAGGGGACGTGAGTGTACTCTTGGTATCCCTCTATGAGGCTGCAGATGATCCACCTGGGCGCACAGAGGTTAAGGTATGCGGTAGAAGAGCCAAGGGTATGCCTTGGTTGCAATATATGGCAACCAAAAGACTAGGATGGACCAGCGTGATTCGGCGAGAAGACGGAAGCCCTGTGATAGCAACTCGTCGTCTACCTACCATCTTCAGTCAAGCGAGACACGTGAAGCAGGAAGGCTGGAGGACTCATACGGACCACATACTTGCTATCTAGGTGTGGTTGCGGGGTGTTGTTGGCCATAGAATTAGTGGGGCAGATAGGGGCCTTCGTACAGTTCTCATTTTACAAGGGTGGCCTTCCATTAGTTGAGGGAGGGGTCGAGTGGGACCATAGCCACTGGAAAAACAGACCTTAACATCTGCATCGGCAGATATTGAAAGCTCCCGACCGAGTTCCATATTTCTAGAGTAGCCCTGACACGGGACTCGGGTAGCACATTACAGGACATGTGCATCTAGACAAGCGATAACGATTCACGATACATGCGTGGGGAAAGTCTAGGAACATATACCACTCTAGGTAGTGTATCCTAGACTAAAGGGCATCGTTCGACAGGTAGCATAATCCCTAGTTTGGAACTAGGTGGCAAAAATCCTGAATACAGGAAGCGTTCAACAGATCGCGTAAACTCTAATTGAATCTAGAAAGCACTTGATATAAAACCTAGACTAGATCTAGGTAATAAATAATCAAGGTACGCCTGAAGGCGACGGAAACTACAGGGATTGGGATCACGTTATCGTTACTAGTTGGAACACTAGTTAGGTGGTGCAGAGATATAGAAACGAGTATATCCCGGTAAAAGCGAAGCGGAGAAAGTGTTGTAGTATATCCAGTTTATCTTGTTTTAGCATGTCTTGTGTGAATCTTATATTGTTAGCCTTATCATCATGGTATTATCTTGTATTCAGTTAATTCATGTCGTTCTGTTTCCCCTGTTCACATGCTAGAAGTTACTGACTTTGTAACAGCCCGCATTTTACGTATCGGAAGATCGTAAAATATTTTTATTTTATTCCCTGAGGGTTGGATCATTCTTATATTTTGATATGTTGCTTATGGGGATGTGTGACATGTCCATAATTTTTACCGATTTTGTTTGTGACTATTTTTCCCCTGTCAGTCTTGTACTGGGCATAACTTTTGACTCAGGTCGAATCAGAGGGTGAGACCTATGCCATTGGAAAGGAATTGATGATTCCCTTTCCGTAGAGTGGTTACATTAAGGATTTGGTTCAGCGGTTTGGAAGAAATCGCTGTTTTAAGGTTTTTCAGTTGGCTGTTCAGGTTTTGGAAGGCTAATGGGCTGATTTGGAGAAGGCCCATTAGAGGGTGGGTGGAGACTATAAATAGTGGGTAAGCGGTATGGAGAAAGGTTAGCATTTTCCATTCTCTTATGGGGAGGCTTTGATCTCCTTCTTCCTCTAACATCTTTCCACCATTAAAATTCCAAAATCCAAAGAGGGAAATCGAAGATCTACACCATAAGAGGCTAGATCTACATCGTCTCAAGGGCGAATTCATTGGATTGAAGAGTTTGATTCGAAGTGTTCGTTGTCTGGATTGCGTTTTCATTGCTTTTGCTTAGATTTGGATAATTGGTGAGTGATTTACATCTCTCATTCGGATTCATGCAAGTATATGGATTCTAGGATGTTAATTTCATCATTTCCATGTTATTTTCCTTAGATCCACACCATGCTAAGTCCATTTTATATATGAATTACCTTAGGATCTGATCTAGATAATTTAAATGGTTAATTTTATGATTTTTCTCAAGATTATGCAAGTTAGATCCGTTTTTGTGTTCATATGATTCACTTATCATGTTTTGGGAAATTTATGTGTTTTGATGGAAATTGTTAGATTGATGATATTGTTGGTTGCATAACATGTTTGTGATTGCGTTTGGATGAATCAGATAAGCTGGTTTCGTCGGATTCGTCGTTTGGCGAAGTTTTGGTCGAAATCGGAGTCGAATTGGAGATGTGCAGGTTTCTGGTCGTCCTGGAGCTGGTCGGGTCGGTCGTGAAGAGGTGGTCGGTCGAAGCTGGTCGGTCTGATGGCTCTGATCGGTCCAGAAGGGTCTGGAATGAGGTGGTCGGTCATATTATGGCTTGGGGAGCAAGTCAGGGAGTTGGCCTGTCGGATGGAGTTGGTCCTGGTCGGTCTGATGGATCTGGTCGGTCTTGACGGGCTCGGTCCAAAGCTGGTTGCTATGGAGGAGATGGTCGCTCAGGAGGAGCTGGTCGCTCAGGAGGAGTTGGTCGCTCTGGAAGTCCTAATTGCTCTGGAAATCCTGGTCGGTTTAGGATGGGAAGCAAATACTGGTCGGTTTTAGCTGGTCGTTCTGGAGCAAGTTGGTTGATTCTAGCTGGTCGTTCTGGAGTAGACTGGTTGGTTTTAGCTAGTCGTTCTGGAGCAAGGCTGGTCGGTTTTAACAGGGTCTTGGAGCTGGTCGGTCTGATCGGTCCAGAAGTACCAGAGGGGGTCTGGTCGGTTCAGAATGGGTCTGGTCGGCATTTCTAGTGGAAATTTCTGATCGGGCACTTCTAGTGATGACGTAACTTCGAGGTGGTTCAAGTAGGAAGGCCCGAAGTGGTGAATGTGTTCGTTGATCAAGGTGGAAGAACGAATGCGGTGACAACTCAAAGGTCGTGAGTTGGTGGATAATGGCTGCTCGAGGAGGTTGCTTGAGCTATGAAACATCGTCAAGGTTGGACGATTAGAGATGCGAAGGCCGAGAAGTCATCGTTGTCGTAAGTTCTAGCAGGCTCAAAGCAGGGGTACGATGGGTATCGTTGAAAGGCCCAAAAGACCGGTTGTAGGTCGAGTACCCTGGGTCTCGGGGAAAGGCCTAGTGTCAAGGTTGGACATTGCCAAGGTTGGGCATATGGAGTTCATGCTAGAACTGGGGTTATCATTAGCCCTTGACATATGGCAAGGTTGGCCGTCATACGATAATGATGGTTTCGAAGCAGGATTGGCGGTGATAGCCAGAGTCGGTTATGGATGATTGATTGTTCTGTTTGTACTATCTCACATAGATTATCCAAAGTCGAGGGAGATGTTCTTTGAGTGCTTAAGTGATATTGGTTTAGGCCTCTGGCGAGGGTACTTGAGGAATGTTAAACTCGATTAGGGTTGTCTGTGTGAGACTTATATAATCTGGATGTTATGTGTGTTCTCTATGATTGAATGGGTGTTCTGGTTTCTATGGATGAATGGTTGAAATGCTTGGTGTAAAGGCTATCACTGTCCGATGTGGGGAAGATAAGGTTGAGTTCTTCTCTGGTGATGTGGGTAGATAAGTTGTTCATTTACCCATTCTCATATGCTTTCTTGTTGAAGTTTGTTAGCTGTATTATCGCTCACTAAGACTATTGTCTGACTCAAGGTTTTATGTCTCCTCTTATTACCTTGGGCTGTTCATCCGGTTGTGGATGGGCAGACTAAGTAGCAGGTTACAGGTAATGGAGCTTAGTGATACGAGGAAGCTGAGCGATGACGAGCAGGAGGCTGGCGTACCAGTTTTATTCTATCTAGTATTTCTGTTTCCGCTGTTTGAGCTGCATGAGAGTTGTAGTGAGGCCTTATGTACAAACTTGGATATCAGTTGGATAATCTTTCTGGATGTTGAAAGAATTTCAAAAGTTTGCTATATGATACCTCATTACTATCACCTGTTGTATATGTTCTATTATATTTTATCCTTGCGCTGTGAGTTCTACGACAGGTTTCGATGTGTTCACTTACTATGATAATCGTCATAGCAGCCTGACACGCCTTTCAGCGCATTATTTCTCTTGTTTAGTGCGGGGGTTATGGGCGGTCGTCACATTTGGTATCAGAGCTCTGGTCAATGATTTTGGCCAAAGATCAAAGACGTAATTGCGTATGAGGGACGTATTTGTTGATTTCAGTTGGATGTTACTATATATATATTAGCATATATAGTAGTAGCGGTTGTATTCTTTTAGCAGTTTTCTTGGAAGTGGCTAACTATTCTAAATTGCAGATTTAGAATGAGTAGACGACCATCAAGACACGCTGCTAGGGGAGCTAATACTGGAGGGGGAAATGGTGGTGAACCAGATTACCCGGCCATGTTTGAAGCCATGGCAGAAGCAATTATGCGAAGGGTACCCGCTCCAGTGGCGGCTACGGTAGATGTAGGTATGCGAGTTCCTAGGGTAGATTTTGCAAAGATGTGCAAGGACTTTACATCTCTAGGAGGTAAACCATTCAATGGAACTGAGCCAGCTGAAGAGGTTCAGAGGTGGATGGATTCATGTGTTCGAATCTTTGGAGACTTGGGTATTGAGGATGCAATGAAGAGAAAGCTTGCATCAAGGCAGCTGCAGAGCAGGGCCATGGAATGGTGGAATTCTGTTATACTCGAGACTCCGGAAGAGGAGATTTCATGGGAGCAATTCCAAGCTAAGTTTGAAGCAAAGTTTATCTCCACTGCTCAAAAGTCCATTCTCTTCAAGAAGTTCGTAGAGTTGAAGAAGAATGGCAGATCAGTTCTTGACTACGTTTCTGATTTTGAGGCTTTATCTAGATATGCTCGTTCATACATTGATACACCCTATCAGAAGAATGAGAAATTTGTCTTGGGTTTGGATGCTCATATTGGAAAACCACTTGTGGACCATCTTGATGATTCATTTGAAAAGATCGTGGAAAAAGCTATTCGCCATGAGAGCTTGTTTCCCAAGGAAGCAAATGTTGTCGCTGCAACCAAGGAAGCTCAGAAACCACAGCAGGGTGGTAATAATAAAAAGAGGAAGCAGCAACAACAGAAAGGAAAGGATGGCCAAAAGAAACCCAAGAGTGAGGTGGTTTGCTTTAACTGCCAACAGAAGGGTCATTATTCAAATGAGTGCAAGAATCCCAAAGCTGAGAAGAAGTGCTTCAAGTGTGGAAAGCCTGGGCATGAGAGGAAAAATTGTCCAGAATCAGCTAAGGGCAAGCAGATTGTGAAGGCATATGCTTTGGACGCTGTGCTATCTTCTTCAAGAGCTCCTACTGCGGAAGAGAAGGGAAAGGGTGTTGTGGTGCAAGGTACTTTTTCCATTAACGGTGTTTCAGTTCGAGTTTTGTTTGATACTGGAGCATCACATTCATTCATCTGCAATGAGCTTGTGTGTCGCTTGGGTTTGGAACCCGAGATTTGTGATAGGCCATTGATCGTGACAAATCCAGTTGGGGGTTCGTCCAGTTTGTGCATGATTTGCCATGGTCTAGTATTATCGAGTCATGGTTGCTCTTTTATGTGTGATTGCTTTATTCTTAACTTCGCTGGGTATGGGATCATCTTGGGCATGGATTGGCTCAAGAGATATGCGGCAAGGGTGAATTGCGAGAAGCTAGAGGTGAGGGTCGGGGATGTGGAAGGGCGAAAGGTGTTGATAAGATGTAAGCGCGAAGACGGGGTCTTCGTGAGTTATGTATATTCGCTTGGGATTCCACAGGAAGACCTATCATCAGTGTTGATCGCTAATGAGTATGTGGATGTCTTTGACGAGGTCAAAGGGTTGCCGCCGCATCGTGAGATCGAGTTTAGGATCGATTTGGTCGAAGGTGCTAGACCAATTGTTATGCCCCTTAGGCGGATGGCGCCTAGGGAACAGCGATAGTTAGAGGTGCAAGTTCGTGACCATTTGGGTAAAGGATTCATTCGGAGGAGTGTTTCCGAGTGGGGTGCACCAGTCGTGTTTGCAACTAAGGCAGATGGCTCATTAAGGTTGTGTGTGGACTATCGTGAGCTGAAGAAGGTGACTAAGAAGAACAAGTATCCGTTGCCAAGGATTGATGACTTGTTCGATCAGCTTCACGAAGCCAAAGTATTTTCTCAGATGGATTTGGCAACGGGATTTCACCAGTTGAGAGTAGCTAAGGATAGTGTGCCAAAGACTGCTTTTAGGACACCGTCCGGATTTTTCGAGTGGTTGGTGATGCCATTCGGATTGACTAACGCACCAGCGTATTTTGTGGATCTTATGAATAGAGTGTTCAGAGATCAGTTGAATAAGTTCGTGCTTGTGTTCGTGGATGATATACTGGTTTACTCCAGAAATGTGGAAGAACATAAGACGCATTTGAGAGTTGTGTTAGAGATCTTGTGAAAGCATCCGCTTAAGGCTTAGTTCTCAAAGTGTCACTTTTGGAAAGATGAAGTGAGGTTCTTGGGTCATGTTGTTTATGGGAAAGGTATAGCGGTTGACCCCGCTAAAGTGGCAGCAATCCAGGACTGGGATAGACCTAAGAATGCGACGGATGTTCGGAGTTTCCTTGGGTTGGCTGGTTATTACCGAAGGTTTATCAAGGATTTCTCCAAGATAGCTGCACCATTAACAGGATTGACGAAGAAGAACCAAGTTTTCACATGGGATGCAAAGTGTGAACAAGTGTTCGAAATCTTGAAGGAGAGATTGACGAGTGCACCTGTGTTGACCATTCCAGGTGGGAATGAAGAGATGGTGGTGTATACTGATGCATGTGGTACTGGACTTGGAGCAGTGCTCATGCAGAAGGATAAAGTTGTGGCCTACGCGAGTCGATAGCTAAAGCCGCATGAGAAGAACTATCCAACTCATGATTTGGAGTTGGCAGCGATTGTGTTTGCTCTGAAGATGTGGAGACATTACCTGTTGGGAGTACGATTCGAGTTGTTTACGGATCACAAGTCGTTGAAGTATCTTTTCTCCCAAAAGGATTTGAATCTTCGGCAGCAACGATGGTTAGAGTTTCTGGCATCGTATGATTTTGGTATAGCCTATACTCCTGGCAAAGGCAATGCAGTTGCAGATGCATTGAGTCGAAGACACGCAAGTTTGGGAGTGATGTTTTCGGAATGGAAGGGCCTCGAGTATTTGGCAAGGTTCGATTTCAGGCCAAGGTGCGAGTTGGAACCTGAAATGTTGGCAAGCTTGTCGATAAGGCCAACTCTTATCGAAAGGATTGGCGAGAGCCAAAAGAAAGATGTGAAGCTTGTCGAGTTCATTCAGAAGCTGGAACCAGAGAATAAAGAATTCGAGGTCGATCGAGAAGGTTGGCTTCGAAAGCAAGGGTGATTAGTTGTTCCTGATATCGATGGACTGAGAGATGAGGTTCTGAGAGAATGTCATCACTCAAAGTTGACAATTCATCCCGGTGGTAATAAGATGTATCAGGACATGAAGAGAATCTACTATTGGGAAGGCATGAATCGAGATATTGGAGAGTTCATTTCCAAGTGTATGAACTGTCAGTTGGTGAAAGCTGAACAGAAAAAGCCGAGTGGTTTGCTTCAGCCATTAGAAGTTCCTACATGGAAGTGGGAGTAAATATCGGTGGATTTTATCGATGGACTACCTAGAACTAGGGCAGGAAATGAAGGGATTTGGGTCATTGTGGATCGTTTGACCAAAAGTACGAGATTTATTCCTGTCAAGTCGACTAGGACAGCATCAAAATTGGCTGAGCTTTATGTGAAATGGATAGTTCGATTCCATGGTGTCCCAAAGAGTATAGTAAGTGACTGGGATCCATTGTTCACGAGTGGATTTTGGAAAAGCTTGCAAGAAGCTTTGGGAACCGAGTTGTGCTTAAGTACGGCATACCATCCCCAAACTGATGGTCAGACCGAGAGAGTCAACCGAGTTTTAGAAGATCTCCTGAGGGCTTGTGTGTTAGACTTCGGAGGATCATGGGGGGACCATCTACATTTAGTCGAATTTGCATATAATAATAGCTACCAGTCGAGTATTGGGATGGCACCATATGAGGCGTTGTATGGAAGGCCGTGCAATTCTCCAGCTTGTTGGTTAGAAACTGGAGATAAGTTGATACTTGGGCCTGAGATGATAAGAGAAATCTCGGATTGTATCGAGATAATTCGACAACGAATGAAGGCCGCCCAAGATCGTCAGAAAAGTTACGCCGATAAGCGTCGTAAGGATTTGGAATTCGACGAAGGCGATATGGTTTTCGTGAAGATTTCACCGTTGAAACATATGGTTCGATTCGGAAGTAAAGGGAAGTTGGCTCCTAGGTTTGTTGGACCATTTCCGATAGTCGAGCGAATAGGAAAGCTCGCATATAGATTAGAGTTACCCGAGAAGATGTCGAGTGTGCATAATGTTTTCCATGTGTCATTTCTACGGAAGTTTGTGCACGACTCGAATGTGGTGGTATCTCCAGAACAATATGAAGACTTGGAAATAGAGACCGCAGTTGCGAAACCTCGTAAGCCACTTCGTGTTGTGGGGAATGACACGAAACAGCTTAGGAGGAAGAAGGTTAAGATAGTCAAGGTACAATGGAGTGAAGGTGGCGACGATTGTACATGGGAGACGGAAGAGAGCATGAGGGCGACTCATCCAGAACTCTTCGTCGGTAGGACCCTTTGATTGTATCATCATTATATCATTGTATCTTGTTGTTGTTTAATAGAATTCCGCGTGCTAGGATAAGGCTGTGGATGCATGGCTTGATGGTTGCTAGTTTGGATGATAGAATTGGCTTCACATGGATGATAGGCATGCAGAATTGTTATGGTTTCTTGTGTTTGCTTGGAATTTCGGGGGCGAAATTCTTAAGGGGGGAAGAATGTAACAGCCCGCATTTTACGTATCGGAAGATCGTAAAATATTTTTATTTTATTCCCTGAGGGTTGGATCATTCTCATCTTTTGATATGTTGCTTATGGGGATGTGTGACATGTCCATAAATTTTACCGATTTTGTTTGTGACTATTTTGCCCCTGTCAGTCTTGTACTGGGCATAACTTTTGACTCAGGTCGAATCAGAGGGTGAGACCTGTGCCATTGGAAAGGAATTGATGATTCCCTTTCCGTAGATTGGTTACATTAAGGATTTGGTTCAGCGGTTTGGGAGAAATCGATGTTTTAAGGTTTTTCAGTTGGCTGTTCAGGTTTTGGAAGGCTAATGGGCTGATTTGGAGAAGGCCCATTAGAGGGTGGGTGGAGACTATAAATAGGGGGTAAGGGGTATGGAGAAAGGTTGGCATTTTCCATTCTCTTATGGGGAGGCTTTGATCTCCTTCTTCCTCTAACATCTTCCACCATTAAAATTCCAAAATCCAAAGAGGGAAATCGAAGATTTACACCATAAGAGGCTAGATCTACATCGTCTCAAGGGCGAATTCATCGGATTGAAGAGTTTGATTCGAAGTGTTCGCTTTCCGGATTGCGTTTTCATTGCTTTTGCTTAGATTTGGATAATTGGTGAGTGATTTACATCTCTCATTCGGATTCATGCAAGTATATGGGTTTTAGGATGTTAATTTCATCATTTCCTTGTTATTTTCCTTAGATCCACACCATGCTAAGTCCATTTTATATATGAATTACCTTAGGATCTGTTCTAGATAATTTAAATGGTTAATTTTATGTTTTTTCTTAAGATTATGCAAGTTAGATCCGTTTTTATGTTCATATGATTCACTTATCATGTTTTGGGAAATTTATGTGTTTTGATGGAAATTGTTAGATTGATGATATTGTTGGTTGCATAACATGTTTGTGATTGCGTTTGGATGAATCGGATAAGCTGGTTTCGTCGGTTTCGTCGTTCGGCGAAGTTTTGGTCGAAATCGGAGTCGAATTGGAGATGTGTAGGTTTCTGGTCGTCCTGGAGCTGGTCGGGTCGGTCGTGAAGAGGTGGTCGGTCGAAGCTGGTCGGTCTGATGGCTCTGATCGGTCCAGAAGGGTCTGGAATGAGGTCATCGGTCATATTATGGCTTGGGGAGCAAGTCAGGGAGTTGGCCTGTCGGATGGAGTTGGTCCTGGTCGGTCCGATGGATCTGGTCGGTCTTGATGGGGTCGGTCCAAAGATGGTTGCTATGGAGGAGATGGCCGCTCAGGAGGAGCTCGTCGCTCAGGAGGAGTTGGTCGCTCTGGAAGTCCTGGTCGCTCTTGAAATCCTGGTCGGTTTAGGATGGGAAGCAAATACTGGTCGGTTTTAGCTGGTCGTTCTGGAGCAAGTTGGTTGATTCTAGCTGGTCGTTCTAGAGCAGACTGGTTGGTTTTAGCTAGTCGTTCTGGAGCAAGGCTGGTCGGTTTTAACAGGGTCTTGGAGCTGGTCGGTCTGATCGGTCCAGAAGTACCAGAGGGGGTCTGGTCGGTTCAGAATGGGTCTGGTCGGCATTTATAGTGGAAATTTCTGATCGGGCACTTCTAGTGATGACGTAACTTCGAGGTGGTTCAAGTAGGAAGGCCCGAAGTGGTGAATGTGTTCGTTGATCAAGCTGGAACAACGAATGCGGTGACAACTCAAAGGTCGTGAGTTGGTGGATAATGGCTGCTCGAGGAGGTTGCTTGAGCTATGAAACATCGTCAAGGTTGGACGATTAGAGATGCGAAGGCCGAGAAGTCATCGTTGTCGTAAGTTCTAGCAGGCTCAAAGCAGGGGTACGATGGGTATCGTTGAAAGGCCCAAAAGACCGGTTGTAGGTCGAGTACCCTGGGTCTCGGGGAGAGGCCTAGTGTCAAGGTTGGACATTGCCAAGGTTGGGCATATGGAGTTCATGCTAGAACTGGGGTTATCATTAGCCCTTGACATATGGCAAGGTTGGCCGTCATACGATAATGATGGTTTCGAAGCAGGATTGGCGGTGATAGCCAGAGTCGGTTATGGATGATTGTTTGTTCTGTTTGTACTATCTCACATAGATTATCCAAAGTCGAGGGAGATGTTCTTTGAGTGCTTAAGTGATATTGGTTTAGGCCTCTGGCGAGGGTACTTGAGGAATGTTAAACTCGATTAGGGTTGTCTGTGTGAGACTTATATAATCTGGATGTTATGTGTGTTCTCTATGATTGAATGGGTGTTCTGGTTTCTATGGATGAATGGTTGAAATGCTTGGTGTAAAGGCTATCACTGTCCGATGTGGGGAAGATAAGGTTGAGTTCTTCTCTGGTGATGTGGGTAGATAAGTTGTTCATTTACCCATTCTCATATGCTTTCTTGTTGAAGTTTGTTAGCTGTATTATCGCTCACTAAGACTATTGTCTGACTCAAGGTTTTATGTCTCCTCTAATTACCTTGGGCTGTTCATCCGGTTGTGGATGGGCAGACTAAGTAGCAGGTTACAGGTAATGGAGCTTAGTGATACGAGGAAGCTGAGCGATGACGAGCAGGAGGCTGGCGTACCAGTTTTATTCTATCTAGTATTTCTGTTTCCGCTGTTTGAGCTGCATGAGAGTTGTAGTGAGGCCTTATGTACAAACTTGGATATCAGTTGGATAATCTTTCTGGATGTTGAAAGAATTTCAAAAGTTTGCTATATGATACCTCATTACTATCACCTGTTGTATATGTTCTATTATATTTTATCCTTGCGCTGTGAGTTCTACGACAGGTTTCGATGTGTTCACTTACTATGATAATCGTCCATAGCAGCCTGGCACGCCTTTCAGCGCATTATTTCTCTTGTTTAGTGCGGGGGTTATGGGCGGTCTTCACAGACTTACTCAGGCTTTATGTTTGACTCTGTTTTTCTTTCGCTTCTTTTCTTCCGTTTCCCCCAAGGTAGTTGACGAGGGAATAGTATAACTCAAGACTAAATTGGACCGTTGCTCTTTCCCAGCTTGAAGATTTGACGAAGTTGTCCTTGGATTCTCTTTCAGATGCTATGGCTGGCTTATGCTACATTGGGGAATATAAATGTATTTTTATGCTTCTTTATCTAGTAAAGACAGATGATACTCTGATATTGTAAAGCTATCTTGTACAATCTATTTTATCAATAAAGCAAAGTTTTATTTTCCGCTGTTAATTGTTTGTCTGTCTTGTAATTTATCTGCATCTTTTACCCATAATGCTCCACAGAACTTAGTGCATTCCCTTTGCGAGTGACACTAACGGACGTGGGGTGTTTAAAGAAGCATTTTTAAAAATTATTTGAAAGATTTGAAAAATTATTTTCAAAAGGTTTTTAAAGAAGCATTTTTAAAAGAAAAGTTTTGTTTTAAAGGCATATTCCCCAAAGCCATACGCACTATCTTCTCTTCCTCTATTTGAATTCTTGTCTCCTTCTTTCTTGAGTCTCTGGGGCTCCTGCCTTTCTAGGAGGTAACCTCATCGAAGGGCGAAGTAGTGCCGGACTTCCATCTATAGTCGTAGTTGTTTCACTTATGGCCAGTCTTCTTTCCAGGTTATAGGGTTTTCCGTGCGATGGAGGCGGCTTTCGAGAGATTTGCCAATGTGGTTACACACGGAAAAGGATGAGGAGTTTGGCAAAAGAGCACAACCCAAGGATGAGGAAAATCATGGATGTAGACTTGGCTCACAAAGGAGGAAGGGATTATAAAACCTAAGACAAGAGGAAGTATCTTTACTCGGGTATGATAGGGCATATAATTAAGGACGAGGGCAAGAACAAAGGACAAGATTTTCAGAAGGGAAAGTACATGCTGAGCATACCTAGGAGATAGGTGGTAAAAGTTTATGTTGGAAGAATCTAGTTTTTCTGTTCGGATTTAGCACTTCGCATTTGTTCATATTTGCTTCCATAGTTGAGTCTCTGCACCTTAGTACTTGTATAGTAAGAAGATCCCAATCAGTCTCAAACCCAGTGGGTGGTTCGACCCGTTTATTTTTGGTTAGTAGGGGTTTGAATAGCTATCGAGTTTGCTTATATCATATCACGTAGATTGTCTAAAGGAGATATTCCTTGGGTGCTTGTATGATATTGGTTTAGGCCTTTGGGGCTTGTACTTGAGGAATGTCGAGTTCGACTAGGATGGTTTGCGTGAGAGATGGATAGTTATGGCAGGCGCTCTAAAAAGCGCGTAGAGACCTTTTGACCCTTATAATTATGACATGATGGATAAGATAGGAGGAGAGATCTCTGATCATCCTAGTATATACACTTGGTTGACATCTGTTCATTTTGGAGATGGAGCTTAGAAACTTCACAATCGTGGAGTAAAAAAAAAATTGGATAAGATACAGTGGAGTAAAGCTCAAGAAGGCTAGATACTAGCAACATACCCTTTTTCTTAAGGGTGCATCCTTGATTTCTCTGTTTAGGAGCTTTACGCGTAGTTGTTTCTCTCTTTCCAAAGTATATCCTCTAGGTCGTATCTGCGATCCTTAGGTAGAAGCCAATGGATGTAAACATGTATTTGAAACATGTTATGGTTGAATGGTTGCAAGTGGTTGCAAATGGTTGCTCATGGATGCATATGCATACGTATTAGGCACTAGATCAAGTTCGGACGCTCTCATATTGCATTTACATATATGCATTTGTTTATAAGTTGAACTTGATATGATATCATATGGACGTTGCATATGGATGAATGGTTGTGCACGCATGTAGTATTTACATGACTAGGGATGTTTGCATGCATGATTGGATGCATGGCACTAACATGATTTGCAAATACATATGAGAATATAAATATATATATATATACATATGCAAAAATATATGTATACGAAAGATAAAATTCAAGATAAGGCTACAGTCAATGAAATATGGCAACATCATTTGAATTTTGAAAATAAAATGAAAGTTGTGCGTATATATATACGCGTAAAATGGTCGTTAGAGGAATTGTATACATATAAGAATATTTCATGTGAATAAAACAGTTAAATAAATTCCAGAAATTCAAAAGTTCGAAAATCAAACTTCTACGCCAAAACAATTCATTCGAAATTCGAATTTCTACGCCAAAATAGCTTGTGGGACCCAATGCTGACTCAGCACTGCGTGTATGATAAGGTTTGGCTAGATTCATCTACGTACCTGGACTATTTTCTTAACTGGGTTCAATGCTGACTCAGCGCTGCGTGTACGATAAGGTCTTGAGCAGCTATATAAACAGCCCTAGTCTTCATTCTCTTTGCACCAATTCTCTTCTATCCTTATGCTGCTAAGATTCATGGTTTCTTCCCCTCCTCTAAATTTTCTTAAATAATTAAAATAAAATATAAATTCAAGACATGGAGATGCTGCTCAAATCTGTTCAAGAGAAGATTCAAATCAAAATGAAGAATTCAAAGGCTAAATCAACAAACCTCGAGCAACGACATACGAATCTTAGCATCGCCATTCTTCTATTCTAGATCTAATTTTTGTAAGTCAGTTGTTTCTAGATTTGAACGTTTTTGCTTTATTTTGTGACATGAAATTAAAGGAATAAAAGAATATGCCAAATCTCTCTCTCTCTCTATTCGAATCTGTGTTTATACTCTTGGACTAAATTAAGAATTGTTATGATTCAAGGACAAATAAGACTTTGCCTAAGACCGTTGCCTATGACTATGGATTCTGAGATCATGTGCCTTTGGACTATGAACATAAGCCTTTGATTTTGGGACATAAAACATTGCCTATGACGGTGACTTATGACTGTGGGAATTATTTTCCCTTTTGACTATGAATATTGCCTATGACTATGGACATTTGCCTATGATTATGAACACAAGCCTTTGATTTGGACATAAAGTATTACCTATGACATAACAACGGTGATTTAAACACCTATGATTCATGACTAGGAAAATTGTTGTTTAGGTTTTGTGACTATGAAATTGGGTCTAAAACCCGATTTATCTATTCTGTCTGTTCTTGATTTTCTTTGGTTTTAGACTATGGGAATTTACCTATTAAGTTAGGTCTGCCCATGTTCTCGAACCTATTATGTCTATTCTTGGTTTTAGACCGTGGGAATTTACCTACTAAGTTAGGTCTACCCATATTCTTGAACCTGCGTCGTTATTCAAAATCTTTTTATGCCAATTATTATGTCCACCCTTTTTTGTAGCATCTTTGGTTCATTCCCTATTTTCTACGAATCTAGATTTATTTACAATCTAGGTTGAATCATGATTATACGAACGGTGGGAATGCGATTTGGGAAAAACACAAAAAATAAACATAAATATAGTTGTAAGCTTGAAATTGGCATAGTTTGGAAGCGAACATGATTCTGATTTATACAATTTTAGAACATGTGTTAAGACATGTGAATTGGGTAGATTTGACATGGATTATAGGTTATGAAATTTAGATCTAGTATTGGCCTGTAAACTAAAAAACTAGAATAATAAATCTAGTTTGTATGTAGACTGTAAACTAGAAGAATAAATCTAGTTTTTGGGCATAAACGGTGAACTAGAATAGAAAATCTAGTTTGGCATATAAAATCTAGTTTAGCATAAACTGAAAATAAAGATGATAGATCTAAATTGCTATGAACTGTAGGTTAGGCAAATCAAGATTTGGGCCTAGAATATAAGTCTGTTAGCTACAAATGAATATAGGCCAAATTTGTTTAAAAAGGGGGAAATGGGCTGTAAGATAAATTGTTAACAGTTTATAAACAAAAGAAAGATATTTTGATAACACCCCTTTTTATAACTCGTACCAGAAAGTTCTAGGGTGACAGAGAGGATAGTGTCTAGGCTTGGGTTTGGAAAATATAAGTTTCCTGCCCTCCCTGGCTATCCCTAACTGATCCGACGAACGGGATGGTTGCTTTCAAAACCAGGTTTGGAAATTAATCAGAAAACCCTTTGAACTTAGAAAACATGAATATGCCTAACCCGAGGTTAGACTGAGTTGCGGTGTAAACCTGCCCGGAACCGACCGGCACAACCAGTAACCGCAGCAATATCTGTCTAATGTGAGAGGTTGCGGCTTTAATTTATTAATTAAAGCTAGAACAAGATGGGGAGGGTTAAGTCCATAGGAACACTTAACCAACACAGTTAAAGCTAGAATGGTAAGGTTAAGTCCATAGGAGCACTTAACCAACTTAACACTGTTAAGCTAGAATGGTAGGATTAAGTCCATAGAAACACTTAACCAACTTAACATAGTTAAAGCTAGAATGGGAGGGTTAAGTCCATGGGAATACTTAGCCAAATTAACATGTTGACTAGACTAGAAGGTGGGGTTAAGTAAAGTTAATACACTTAGCCAATTTAACATGTTAATTAGACTAGAGGTTGGGGTTAAGTAATACACTTAGCCAATTTAATATGTTAGCTGGGTTGGACCGTAGGGTTAAGTAAACTTGAACACTTAACCATCAGAATATGATAAATGAATAGGGTTAAGTCTAAGACACGAAGAGATGATACTTAACCATTAATAACAGGTTTAGTTAAAACCAGTGGGAAAGGTTAAGTTAAAAAGGGAACACTTAACCAATACAGGATGAATGGGTAGGGTTAAGAAATAATTAACCAATATGACTTGGTTTGTGGTGGGGTTAAGTCAACATGATTACTGACAACACCTAACCAGTTTAACAGGATAAGGGAAGAGGGTTAAGTTAGCTTGAATCGACTAAAGACACTTAACCAATCCAACCTAACGGGAAAGAGAACTAAGTAGTAAAACTTAGTTAAGAAGACAATGATCCTGGAAACTAAGTGGTAAAACTTAGTTAGTAGAACTAAGTAGTAATTCTTAGTATAATACGAAGGAGCGGACGTCCATCTGATTTAAAAGAAGACTCCAACGAATTGGGATACGAAGTCTGAGGCTTCGAGGGGACGTGAGGGTACTCTTGGTGTCCCTCTGTGAGGCTGCAGATGATCCGCCTGGGCGCACAGAGGTTAAGGTCTGCGGTAGAAGAGCCAAGGGTATGCCTTGGTTGCAATATATGGCAACCAAAAGACTAGGATGGACCAGCGTGATTCGGCGAGAAGATGGAAGCCCTGTGATAGCAACTCGTCGTCTATCTACCATCTTCAGTCAAGCGAGACACGTGAAGTGGGAAGGCTGGAGGACTCATACGGACCACATACTTGCTATCTAGTTGTGGTTGCGAGGTGTTGTTGGCCATAGAATTAGTGGGGCAGATAGGGGCCTTCGTACAGTTCTCATTTTACAAGGGTGGCCTTCCATTAGTTGAGGGAGGGGTCGAGTGGGACCATAGCCACTGGAAAAACAGATCTTAACATCTGCATCGGCAGATATTGAAAGCTCCCGACCGAGTTCCATATTTCTAGAGTAGCCCTGACACGGGACTCGGGTAGCACATTACAGGACATGTGCATCTAGACAAGCGATAACGATTCACGATACATGCGTGGGGAAAGTCTAGGAACATATACCACTCTAGGTAGTGTATCATAGACTAAAGGGCATCGTTCGACAGGTAGCATAATCCCTAGTTTGGAACTTGGTGGCATAAATCCTGAATACAGGAAGCGTTCAACAGATCGCGTAAACTCTAATTGAATCTAGAAAGCACTTGATATAAAACCTAGACTAGATCTAGGTAATAAATAATCAAGGTACGCCTGAAGGCGACGGAAACTACAGGGATTGGGATCACGTTATCATTACTAGTTGGAACACTAGTTAGGTGGTGCAGAGATATAGAAACGTGTATATCGCGGTAAAAGCGAAGCGGAGAATGTGTTGTAGGATATCCAGTTTATCTTGTCTTACCATGTCTTGTGTGAATCTTATCTTGTTAGCCTTATCATCATGGTATTATCTTGTATTCAGTTAATTCATGTCGTTCTGTTTCCCCTGTTCACATGCTAGAAGTTACTGACTTACTCAGGCTTTATGTCTGACTCTGTTTTTCTTTCGCTTCTTTTCTTCTGTCCCCCCAGGTAGTTGAGGAGGGAATAGTATAAATCAAGACTAAATTGGACTGTTGCTCTTTCCCAGCTTGAAGATTTGACGAAGTTGTCCTTGGATTCTCTTTCAGATGCTATGGCTGGCTTATGCTACATTGGGGAATATAAATGTATTTTTATGCTTCTTTATCTAGTAAAGGCAGATGATACTCTGATATTGTAAAGCAATCTTGTACAATCTATTTTATCAATAAAGCAAAGTTTTATTTTCCACTGTTAATTGTTTGTCTGTCTTGTAATTTATCTGCATCTTTTACCCATAATGCTCCATAGAACTTAGTGCATTCCCTTTGCGAGTGACACTAACGGGCGTGGGGTGTTACAGTTTTGGTTAGCTGTGGTTGTATGGATTGTTCTTATTAGTACGTATTGTATTGGTAAGCAACGATTGTAAGAATTGTTACTTTTGTTCAAAAATATTTATATGCTTCGAACTTTGTATGACATACTTTTGATTATAAATATTTATATGCGTAATATTGTGCATGAATTACTTTTCATAATGGCTATACAGACTATAGCATTATGTTAGTGCAATAAAATTATTCTACAACGATTGAACATCTTTCATGGCAAGTAAATAATGCTATAAAATACTAAATTAAACTTTCTATAGCGTTTATAGTTGCTATAATAATCAGACTATGAAATTTCTACAGCGTCTGTAGTTGCTATAATAATAAAGCAATGTTTATCTATAGCGTTTATAGTTGCTATAAATAACAATTAAATGATGTCATAAATATTAGTAACATAAACCGCAACTCTACGTTAAAGTTTTATAGCAAGCAAAATACGCTATAGATAGGAATTTGTAAATTACAAATCATCCATTTAATAGCAATTCTGAAACGCTATGAATAACATCATTTATAGCATGTATTTTATAGCGATTATTAGTTTGCTATTATAGACCCCTGACATATTACAACATGTGGGTATATAGCGTTTATAAAAACGCTGTCGTATCCTTTTATAGCGTTTTTTAAACGTTATAAAAAGGTCTTTTTCTTGTAGTGGTATTTGGGTGATTGTGGGTCGATTGACCAAAAGTGCAAGGTTTATACCAGTCAAGTCGAATAGAACGGCAGCTAAGTTAGCGGAACTGTATATGAAGTGGGTGGTGAGATTTCATGGAGTACCTTAAGGTATTTTGAGTGACCGAGATCCATTATTTACTAGTGGATTTTGGAAGAGCTTACAAGAGGCTTTAGGGTCAGAGTTACATCTCAGTACCGCATACCATCCCCAAACCGACGGTTAAACAGAGAGGGTGAATCATGTATTAGAGGATCGCTTGAGAGCTTGTATATTGGATTTTGGAGGATCATGGGATGACCATTTACATCTGGTTGAATTCACATATAATAATAGTTATCGATCCAGTATTGGTATGGCTCCATTTGAAGCTTTGTATGGAAGACCGTGCAACTCATCATCATGTTGGTTGGAGACCGGCGAAAAGTTTGTGCTTGGGCCAGATGTAATAAGGGAAACATCAGATAAGATAAAGGTTATCAGCGACGAATGAAGACTTCCCAAGATAGGCAAAAGAGTTATGCTGATAAAAGGCGCGGAGATTTGAAATTCTTCGTTGGCGACTTGGTATTTGTTAAGATTTCTCCGTTATGGAGTGTCATTCGGTTTGGTAGGTGAGGTAAATTAGCACCAAGGTTTGTTGGTCCATTTCCAGTTCTCGAACAAGTTGGGAATTTGGCATATAAAGTTTAATTACCTAAAAAGATGGTGGGAGTGTCACAACGTATTTCATGTTTCCTAGTTAAGGAAGTTTGTGCACAATTCTGATATGACTATTTCACCAGATCAGTTAGATGATATCGAAGTGGAATCTAAGGCAATTGGGAGCAATAGAACAATTCGTATTATCGGACATGATACGAAGCAACTTTGAAGGAAGACGGTGAAATTGGTTAAGACCCAGTGGGGCGATAATGAGAATGACTGTACTTGGGAAACCGAGGAAAGCATAAGGAAGTCATATCCAAAACTCTTTGCCTGGTAAGGTTTTAGTCACGATATAGTTATTTCCTTATTAGTAAACTGCATGCTAGGATAGGCTTGTTATGTATGTTTGATTGTCTGTAAACGGTTGTTAGGCATGCGGGCCACCATTGTATGTTTTCTTGATTTAAGGAATTTCGAGGGCAAAATTTCTTTAGGGGTGGGTGGGGGGGAGTGTAACAGTTTACACCAAAAATGGTCTAAACATCCAAGATACTAAAATTGCCCTTCACCAATTCGGTAAGGAGAAAATGGAGCCGTGTTTAATAAGTAATCGAAAGACAGTTAATGCAGAAAAGGTAAATAGAGACGAGATTTAGAGTGGTTCAGTCGTGAACTAGGCCTACGTCCACTATGATGGTGATTTCCATTCTTATAACGAGGATTACAAAATACATCGATCTTCTCTTTCATACATCTCAATATTCACTCAATATACCCTCGTTTATATATTTTAATCTAGGGATTATACAAGAGAATGCTATAGTCTGAAGAGGAAGAAGATGGATGAATGATTGAGGAGAAGAGTGTCATCATCGTTCTAATTTCGTGCTTGACGCCATGGCCAAATTAGTAGTTGAGGCTGGAATTTAGCAGCACTTCATGGTATCGAAGATTGGATCCCTTTCTTGCTGGTAGTTATGGTGTATTTATAGGTGAGCTCGCCTTGAGGAATGGTCTCAGATCTGTTATCCAGGTCATGGGTCGCTTATTCCATTAATTTACGATCATGCCATTGGCTAGCTGTAGCCAGCTATTCAGAGCTAAAGTTGGTTATCATATACAAGCGGCTCAACGGAGCGAGCATCTCGATCAGCTGTGCGAGTGACTCTTCAGTTGGGGCTCTTCTGTTGTGGTTGTTTCTATCAGTTGACGAGTGGGCACGTGATTTAGTTGATGATGATATGAAGGAACGATCGACTATCGTTCCATAGTGAGGTTGCGTCGACCTGAGCTGATGAGCGAAGGCCTTTTTTAATCTCCGGGAGGCCGATCGATGTTTTGCGGCTCAGAGATGCTACGACACTCTTTTCTAAGGAGTTGATATGTGGTCGTTCCATTGATTTCTGTTCTGAGTGCTGAGTGATAGTTGTTGCAATTAATGAGCGGTCGTCAGGTTTATGCGCGATCTTTTCTCCTCGTCTTGATACCCTTGGTCGAACTACGATATTTGGGTCAAGTGTTTTCCGCTGTCCTGAGCGAGCTTCCAAAGCATGCGACCTTTAGCTTTATCGAGTTGCACTTCCCTTGGTGTATTGTACAACTATGGTTGGTCGTACCGGATGGTCGTTCTGTCTTGGACTTGATGTTTGGATTCCACTCCGTGTGTTTGTCTAAATGCTGTGTACGATCGACCTAGAGGGTGTCCGTTCGGTAACCTTTACTCAATGTGCTTATGGATTTTTTAGGGATTAACACTTGCCCCTCGAAGCTCGTGATTTCTTTTAGTAGAGAATCACTGGCTTCGATGTATTTGGTCGCACATTATTTGGGTAGGCTCCAACCTGACTTGTTGAGGGGTCGTTTGTGCATAGGGTTAGAATGGCTTTGTTGCAGTTTGACTGGTATTTTTACCTTTGAATGAGACGCTTGGAATTATCTTTCCTGTTATTGTGCGACCGACTGAATTTCGGATGCCAACTGGAATGCGATGGGGCATTTTTGTGTAATCGGATACTTTGGCTGATGTGGCGAGAATTTACTGGATGTACGCCTTTTAATCTTCCTTGTTTGCTTTTAACCTGCTTCATTTTATTTTTATCCTTCTCGAGAAATCTTTTGGCCATAGCGGTGCTTCTTCGGGAAGTCTTTCCAGGTAATCTATGTTTGACGTTTCTGCCTAGATTTTTCTTCAAAAGATTTTGGGTTTTCTTATTTCATCACTTTCCATAGCATTTGCAGCAGCACTCGCCTGTCTTGAACGATTTCCTGTTGGCTCCATGATACCATGATCTTTTTGGGTAATTTTCTTTTTCTTTTATTTTTACTTTGCTGTGCTAGAATACTCATATGTCCCTAAGTTGGGATGTCCCGTACATGTGTGGACTTTGGGATTTGGGAAGCGATCAGGTCTTTGTGTAGCATAGATATTGTTCATGTGGTTGTCTCCGAAGAATATGAATCATCCGGTAGCCTTCTTTGAAATCTGTGCTGGCGTTTGCTTATAAATTGTTGATGAAATGACTCTGCTTGTGCCGGAGTTTGGTTAGGTCGGTGTTTGGGTCCGCACTAATTTCTTTCTTGAAATAGGTCGTCTGACGATGGAATTCTTGATGTCTAAGAGGATCAAGAAGCGAATGCCAAGGAGGGTTGGTGGCGAGAAGATGCCCCGAGGCTAGGGAATTTTGGGTGTGATTGACACTCAAATTCGTTGTTCGCTAGATGAATTTCCTGTCCCAGACTTTCAGGCTGCTCTTAGCCGCATGGTTTCTTCATCTATCAACTTGGACCCTACAAGCATTCCAGAACCTCTTCGTATTCCCAATCCCTGTAATCCTGAACTTGCTAAGGACTTTGTAGCTCGGTGTCCAGTCAACACTCGTTCTGATGTGTATATTGACCCATTCGATAGATGGATAATTGCGGGCAAGATGGATAACATGAAAGACTGCATATTGGATGAATTCAATCAGTTGGAGGAACGTCCACATTTGGTTGAAAATCTTATTTTAACTGTCAAAGATTACATTGTGAAACAAATGGGCGCCTGGCTTTCTCTTGTTAAAGATCTTCAATAGGCTAATAAGGAGAATGTTGATCGGACCCATGCCTTAGAAAAAGAGAGGTCCGAACTCATTGAGACTCTTGAATCTAGGGAAAGTATCATTTCTTACCTCATGTAAGTGCTGATGGCCTGATAGTGTTTTCACCTGTTTTGTTATTTTGATTTTTGGTTTAAGATGATACTTTTTAGTCTGGCTTGTGTAAGCGGGAGCCAGCCTCGCTTGTTATTTGTACACTTATGATCGTGGCTTCCGTAATCTGTTTTAGACTTTATCGTACTGCGATTTTCATTGTGTAACTTATTTATATTTTCGTGTTGGTGCGTCGTACGGTACACCTTTATTTTCTGATTTGCACATTCAGTCGGGCATTTTGCTAATCGCTCGATAGAGCTCGATTTTTAGTTATTATCATTACTTTTTAGATTTAATTTTCATTTTTAGGTTGTATCGCTTATCGAAGGTTCCTACGCATTTGTGTTATCATAAGCACGTTTTGTGACGACCCCAAACACCGATGAGACTGTGCAAGGGTAATCTTTGGAATACAACACATAAACAGATAACAACAGAACAGAAATAATTAAATACACCAGATAATGTACAATAGAATACACTGGATAAATATAATTATCAGAGTTACATAGCATATAGGATCGTACTTAGTGTTGACGTCAAAAGTTGGTCACCAATGACGGCCAACCCCCAATCGTGTGAGCAACAAACGATATAAGATAAAAAATGCAGATAGTAAAAAGAAAAAAAAAAGAGGAAGAGCACACACAGAATTTTTATAGTGGTTCGGCAAAGTCAGTGCCTACGTCCACTTTATATGTCATATATCTTTTTTGAATTACAAACACAATGCTTTTTCTAATTGAAGAAGAGAAAGAGAATGATGAGGGAGTAGAGTAATGGTGAAAAGCTTATGGAAGCTATCTTTTCCAAAGAAAAACTCCTCCTCTCCTCTTTAGGCTTAGAGGTATTTATAGGTGAAAATAATGGCTTGGGCTGCTGCAATATTATCCGGCCATTTCGGGAAAGCTCGGACACATGGCTTCCGACGATTGGCCGGACTTTCGGCTGCTGATGGGTTCAAATGTTCATAAATAGTGCCCTCGGATTCTATGGCAGACGTGGCGTCCACTGGAAGGCATATCAAAAGTTGAGCTTTGTCCGGATATGGTTTGACCGTATCCAGTGCCTCAAAAGTCGGGATATTCGGTGACGGTAGGCGGTTTTCAAACTATTCCGAGATAATCGGCCAAGGCGAGATAATCGGCCAAGGCGAGATATGTGGAAGGAAGATCTTCAACTTGAGAGTGCGACCCCTTTGAAGGAGCGGGCCTTCTTCTGTTCGTGCGGGAGATAGGTCGACTGGTGACTTAGGCGACCTTATTATCTTGTGGTGCTTTCTGTAGCTCGGTTAATCGCGCTGTGGGCTTCGGTTCAGCCCGTTGGGACTCTTTCCAAAAAGAGTGCTAACATTTTGCCCTTCAGAATATATCTTCATCGGTAGAGGGAGGTGTATTCTGAAATCTGAACTGAAGCACAAACGCTCGAGCTGCTATGGTCGCGCCGGACCATATTAAGGCCAGAAAACCGACGATCCGATGTTATATTAAGACCAGAAATCTGACGATCATACCAGGTCGTATTAAGGCCAGAAAACCAACAACTATCGGAAACTGTATTAAGGCCGAGGTGATAATCGCCACTGGTACAAAAGTTGGTGCCTGCAAATACAAAACAAACCATGGGTCGAGCATTTTATTCCACCTGGCTTTAGAGGGTGGCGAGTATAAACCATACTCGGCTTGGTGGCGAGCATAAACCATACTCGGCTTAGTGGCGAGCATAAACCATGCTCGGCTTGGTGGCGAGCATAAACCATGCTCGGCTTGGTGGCGAGCATAAACCATGCTCAGCTTAGTGGCGAGCATAAACCATGCTCGGCTTAGTGGCGAGCATAAACCATGCTCGGCTTAGTGGCGAGCATAAACCATGCTCGGCTTGGTGCAAGTGTTTCTCATGCTCAACAATGTTGGGTTAGTTATTTTAACGAGCTATGCACGCTCATGGTGTAAAGAAAGAGAGCGTAATCCACACTCGTGTTAAAAAAAAGCGACCTTTCTCACTTGAAAGAGTGGGTGTTTGAAGTAGTAATGGGCTTCCGCGCTAACCACATAAAACAGGTGGGCGAGTATTAACCATGCTTGGCTTAATGGCGAGCATAAACCATGCTCGGCTTAGTGGCGAGCATAAACCATGCTCGGCTTAGTGGCGAGCATAAACCATGCTCGTCTTAGTGGTGAGCATAAACCATGCTCGACTTAGTGGCGAACACTAATTTGGTTCGGCTTAGAAATTTTACAACAGTCGATCTACTTTTTCAAAAAGTAAAGTTCATGACTGCTAAGCGTCTATTACAAAGAAAACCTACGAGGATAGCGATTGATTACATAGCATTAAAGCGTCCCTATTATTGAAAGAAATACATTGACAGAAAAGATAAAAAATCTAATTAATGATAATTCCACGAGTGCTAGCCTCAGGGTCTTTTCCATTTCTAGGAGCTTGCAGACCAGCCTGAGGAGCTTGGGTAGAGGATCGCGGGGTCATGGCCGAGGCGAGATTTTTAACATATTCAGCGAGTTCCCCTTTTCTGATCCGTCCTTCGATGAGGTCGTGCAGATGTCGGCAGTCATTTGTATTATGTCCAGCTACGTTGTGGAATAAACATTGCCTGCCAGAGTCGAGTTCCATCTGGGTTGGCTCTCGTCGAGGTGGTTTTGGAGTGGGAAAGGACTCGCGCATATCGAGATAGATATCGAGCAAGGGGGAATTGAGCTCAGTGTAGCGATCATATTTGTTTTCACTCCGAGGCCGAACATGGCGCTCGTTGTTCTCTGGAGCTTTTCCTCTTCCTTTATTCCGTCCGTTGCCCTCGAATGGACCTTGTTGTTTGGCTACCAAAACTTCAAAGCTCTCCATTTCCAGACTGGCATCTTCTTGTCGGAGGAATCGCTCGGCTTCAGAATAAAAGTGATCGATGTCCTTGGGAGGATCTCGAGTTAGAGAGATGGAGAATTCCAATCGATTTTGAACTCCTGCGATGGCGGCCATAAGTACCATTGATGGCTCGGGCCGATCAACTGATGCTACGGCCGCGTTGAAACTTTCGAGGAAGGATCTTAGCGTCTCTCCGGATCGCTGTTTGATGGTAGACAGGAACGTGACACTTTTCAGTCGAGAGATGTGCACTCGGAGTTGCTCGATGAAACGGGTGACCAGGGTGTTCCAACTGCTGATCGACTCTGTTGTGAGCTGTCGAAACCACATACCGGCTATATCTGTGAGAAAGAGAGGGAAGCACTTAGCCATGAAACCGGTCGATGCGCCAAGTACTTCCATATGTCGCATGTATCGCATGAGATGAATGGTCGGGTCAGTGCGACCGTTGTATGGCTCGATAGCCGGAAACTTGAAGTCTGGAGGATTTCGAGAATTTCTGATTTCTCTGGTGAAGGGGCTACGATTGACATTGTCTATGTCTTGCTGCGAAGAATTTCCCCGAGTGAAGCGTCGGACGATGCTTGCGAGCTGACTCCCATCTCCGAGGAGTCGTTGCCATGAACTCAATTCCGCGTCCTGGGGGAGTTCTGCTTGAGGATTCGACAAAAGCATGCTCGTAAGGGTGGCCGCTGGCTGGGCTCGACCACTGAGATTTGAGTGAAGGTGCGAGGGAAGGTGAGCTCGTCCTGGCCGATCTGGCATAGCATGTGGTGTTCGGAGCCCAGGATTACCCCCGTTTGAAGCGAGGTTAAGAGGGTCTACGGTAACATTCTCTTCCGCTGTTGCGAGGGTCGGTGCAGCGGGCTGGTTGTCTTCGTTCGAAGGGAAGGCTGCACCAGCTCTTGGTTGAAGGGGAAGAGTGGTTAGACTGGTCTGTGGTAAGATCTCGGGTTGTAATGAGCGTGGCATTGATGCTGAGGGACCCGGTGGTAGCTCGATTGATTCGACAGGTAGAGATGTTCCAAGGAGCGGAGGAATATTTGCCAGACGACCTAGATCATGATCGCCCGCCTCCTAAGATTCTGCTGCCATAACTGCGCTGGTCGCTAGAAGCGATACTCCTGGCTGTGAAGCATTGGTTGGTGGGACCAAACCAGGATGAAATAAAGGTGTAGGCCGATCAGTGGCCTGATTCTGTGCAGAGCGAAGATCAGTCATCGCTCCAGCTTCGTTTGGTGGAGGAATTGATGTTGAAGCATTCAACCCCGCACCCAGTCGACCGAGAAGGTGCTCCATCGACTGTTGTTGTTGTTCGAGGAGTTTGCCCTGAGATGCCATGCGATCTTGGAACTCGGCCATAATTTTATCCGGGTCGTCCCGGGTAAGAAATTGAGGCTTATCGTCATGAGAGGAAGCCTCGTAACTTACTTCCGCAACATCTATCCCGGCTGCGTTGGTGCCCGAGGGATGAGAGGATGTTGCATCTTTCTTTTGTTTTTTCACCATGATCTGAAACAAGCAGAGGCTCGATGGCCGTATCGGTGCGCTTCCCCTACCTGGCGCGCCAAAGTGTTGACGTCAAAAGTTGGTCACTAATGACGGCCAACCCCCAATCGCGTGAGCAACACACGATATAAGATAAAAAATGCAGAAAGTAAAAAGAAAAAAAAAGAGGAAGAGCACACACAGAATTTTTATAGTGGTTCGGCAAAGTCAGTGCCTACGTCCACTTTATATGTCATATATCTTTTTTGGATTACAAATACAATGCTTTTTCTAATTGAAGAAGAGAAAGAGAATGACGAGGGAGTAGAGTAATGGTGAAAAGCTTATGGAAGCTATCTTTTCCAAAGAAAAACTCCTCCTCTCCTCTTTAGGCTTAAAGGTATTTATAGGAGAAAATAATGGCTTGGGCTGCTGCAATATTATCCGGCCATTTCGGGAAAGCTCGGACACGTGGCTTCCGACGATTGGCCGGACTTTCGGCTGCTGATGGGTTCAAATGTTCACAAATAGTGCCCTCGGATTCTATGGCAGACATGGCGTCCACTGGAAGGTATATCAAAAGTTGAGCTTTGTCCAGATATGGTTTGACCGTATCCATTGCCTCAAAAGTCGGGATACTCGGTGACGGTAGGCGGTTTTCAAACTATTCCGAGATAATCGGCCAAGGCGAGATAATCGGTCAAGGCGAGATATATGGAAGGAAGATCTTCATCTTGAGAGTGCGACCCCTTTGAAGGAGCGGACCTTCTTCTGTTCGTGCAGGAGATAGGTCGACTGGTGACTTAGGCGACCTTATTATCTTGTGGTGCTTTCAGTAGCTCGGTTAGTCGCGCTTTGGGCTTCGGTTCAGCCCGTTGGGACTCTTGCCAAAAAGAGGGCTAACATTTAGTACAAAATACAGTTCATCTATACATAAGATGTCTACAGCGGAAAAGAAAACATAGTATGTACAACAGGAGCTGAATAGCATAAAAAGAGGTAAATGATAGAATCCATCTTCAGCTCCAGCTATCCAGAAAGAGCCTGCTAAAACCTGAATACAAGGCTGCCCATGTAGAAAAAGGGGCACCCAAGTTTGCAAGTGAAACAAACTACGAGTCAATCATGGGACTGGTATGAGAAATCTACTTAACACATCTTACAATATGGCTAATCACAGGACCACACCACTTTCGCGGAACGGGTTTACTCCATTGGATTGCCAGTGCTTTAAAATAAATAAATCTTTTAATTGTCGCAATGCTTTTTATAAAAATGAAGCCATTATAAGACTCAGTTCCCATCACACAATGCAACACAAACCGGAGGATAGAGTTTTACCTTATAATGGCCAAATATGCTTGATACGAGGAAAACAAATCATTTGAAATGTAAATTTTATCGTTTAATTCTTAATCAGACTCCAACCGTAAACTAGTAAGAGAACGATTCCCAAAGTATTAACCCCGAAGGCCGAAACCAACATTAGACCAATACCTATGAAACCATCCATTCTAGCTTGTTTTCAGTTAGTTTCAAATTTTAGATACAATCATAAATATCAATCATAGTCGGCATAAGTGCCCTATACCACTATGTCGCCATATATAGGTATACAATCAAAACTGCACGATGTCGTATTTGGAAATTGGATTTCCGTCATGGAGCGAGGCCAGGGATCGTCCTCACCGCTTCGAGACAATCTAGCCTACCATGTCTCAGGACCAAGACTCAGGTGGGCCCTTGGAGCAACAGGGCCGGTCCACTCGATGTGGATTAAACTTAAACCCTGAACACTACGTTTCCCCGCCCTTTGGGGGCGTAAATAAGCCAACAAATGACTTCATCGGCTTCACATAGTCACCGATATATCCGAGGCACCTCGCAACAGCAACAACCACACAGGTGAAAGTAATATAAATGTCAGGGCTGGTAGGTCACTGACACCACCCTAGCTAGAAAGAAACGCATGTCCTCCCTGATGTCCTCTCCCGTTTCTGGTCTATACCGGGGTGTGAGGCTCGCGAATTCATGTAATACACAAAGCTATGCCACACCGGCGTTGCTTTGATCATCAACCACAAAGCTCTGCTTTTCAACAAAAGCTGTGATCATTGCGTCTCAGCATGCCACACAGGCAATTCACGCCATGCAACTGACGTCTACCAATCACACAGAATGAAATCCAATGTCAGACACACAGTCCATTTACAAGTCCGTTCTGGGTCTGAACGAAACCGGAGGCACTCAATACCTCGCATACCCGTACAATCAACATGTACGTCCGGGTGGCTACTACTTCAACCCCTTCTAGGTAGCTACTCCTATCATGAGCATCAGTAGCACCCCTCCATTCGACGTGAAGATTATCGGTCTTGCATCGTCTTCATATCTTCGACTTTCAATCGTCGATCAATCATTTGAAATGAGAATTAACTCGGCCTTTTCAAAAAATTAATGTATATTTAGAATTTCAAATCAATTCATTTCAATGGTTAAATTATTTGACATCACCAATTCTGTTCTTTAATGTAGTTTTCACGCCAAACACATTCAACCATCAAATATCACATAAACTGAGCAAATTCAGTTTATCTCCATTCCATATCGTTTATAATATTTTATCATTATTTATCGCTATTTTTATTTATTTAAAAATAGCCAATTTATTCAAACGACGCTTCAGGCCATAACGCGACTATGGCGCTGTTTTTCTCCAGATTTGATTTACACATATCTGAAAATCTAACCGTTGGATCTTCACAAATTTTATATCATTAAAAATATCTTTTCAAAACGAATCCAACGGTTTCAGTTTCGGGAAAATCCGACGGTCGGATCTCCCGCACTAATCGTTTGAAGTTACGATTTCAAAATACGAACTGCAGCGTCATTATTCGATTTAATTTAGTTATATTTTTATATATAAAAAAATATAATCGATTCTGGCACTATTTTTCTTCAGATTTGAATTAAACGTTCTAGACAATCCAACCGTTGGATCCTCACAAAGTTGGTGTCGTTGGAAAGATATTTCCAAAGCGAACCCAACGGTTGTGGTTTTGTGAAAATCCGATGGTCGGATCTCCCGCACTAATCGTTTGAAATCACGGTTTCGAAACACGAACTGCAGCTTCGTTGTTCGATTTATTTTAATTATATATATATATATAATCCTCTTCGATTTCAAAACCTTATCCATTTCATACATTTGATAAAAATGATGTTTTTATCCAACAAACATTTATTTCAACACTTCACTATTTTTAGCAATTCATGTATATAATAAAAATGAGATTTTTACTGTAAAACGATTTATTTCAAAACATGACTATTTTATATAGTTCATATAGATGATAAAAATATGATTTTTATTATAAAACAATTTATTTAAAACACGAATACCATTCAACACATGAATTTCTATTCAACGAATGAATTTCTATTCAACACATGAATATTCTCTATAGTTCGTATATATAAAATAAAAATGTGATTTTTATTGTTAAAGAAATTTATTTAAAACACGAGTACCATTCAACACATGAATTTCTATTCAACGAATGAATTTCTATTCAACACATGAATGTTCTCTATAGTTCGTATATAAAATAAAATGTGAATTTTATTGTTAAAGCAATTTATTTAAAACATGAATACCATTCAACACATGAATTTCTATTCAACGAATGAATTTCTATTCAACACATGAATTCGGTTTCAACACATGAAAATAATTTCAATGAATGAAAATAATTCTAACACATGAATATTTCAGAAAATTTCGACAGC
The DNA here is from genome assembly GCA_030737875.1 of Allium sativum. Taxonomy (NCBI): domain Eukaryota; kingdom Viridiplantae; phylum Streptophyta; class Magnoliopsida; order Asparagales; family Amaryllidaceae; genus Allium; species Allium sativum. The sequence continues at coordinate 228,378,080 of CM060922.1, forward strand.
ATAACGACAGGGTAGTTAAAACCGGGACCGTATCGATGTACGGCTCCTCGCTTTACCTTAAAACCTTGTGGTTTTTGACAATGGGGATTTCATGCATCTAATTCGCACGCAGGCGAGCAAGTTTTCATTCATTTCCACAATCTATTCTAATTTTGTTTTCTACCACAGATGGGTATTTTTCAACCACAGTCAATCATTCTCAACCACAAATAATTCTATCAACCATTCACATTATTCACCAAATTTCACATCAACCAAATAATCCAAACAATATCACAACCAATAAATATCGTCCATGGTCTGTTGACGAGGGGAGTGTGTGTGTGTGTGTGTATATATATATATTCATATATAAATATATTTCAATTCACTTCAATTCATTTCAACGCACATATAATTTTTACAACGCATATATAACTTATACATCGAACATACAACTTATACAACGCTTATATAACTCATACATCGACTATATAATTTATACATCATTGTTTTCCATATCGTTTATAAATTAGAAATCTCACATTGGGTTCCACTCCATCTAAAATAGCAGAAGGCTCAGAAAAATATGCGGTCTCTTCTAGAATGTAGAAGACGTCCACACACGTCCACTATCTCTTGTTTCACTGGATTTCGACCACAAATGAAAAAGATATGATTTTTATTGTGAAATCAAAAACTGTAGTGCTTTAGAGTGCTATAAACTATTTTAAATAAAATAGGCCGTTACCTTTCTGATTTGTTCAAAACTAGGTCTTCGTTTTTTGGCAAACCTGTGGGGCTTGAGGACGATCGGACCGCTGCACGTCGTAGAGCTTTGAATCAGCTTCCTGGCGACGTGCACCACCTCTGACTCGACGGTGGATATGGGCTCTAACGGAGGTCAAAACGCGGCAGCTTCTGGAGCTCGATTCTCGATGACGACGAGGTGAGGGAGGGCGAGAGGAGTACGGATTTAAAGAGGGGGAGGAGATCTTCAAAAAACCCAACTGGAGCCTGGTCTGAAGATCATCGGAGTGATCGGAAATTGATTGGGAAGTTGGGAGCTCTTTTCGCCGTCGAGGGTTGAAGGGGTCGGGGAGAGAGAAAATGGTTGTGGCCAATAGGTTTTTTTATATTTATACATTTTTAATTTCTAAAATACCCCTTATCTCCTACGAGCTCCAATCCAAACCCAACGACTGTCATCCCTAGCTAAATACCCTCATTCCGAACACAATGGGATATGTTTCGAAGGCCCGTTCGGCTGTTTCAGTCAGTTTTTCTTCAAATTAAAATATAAAACATTCAATATTTGATTTAAACGTACATTTCAATTTGCCGGTGACACACACTAATTCTAAAAATTCCCGAAAAATAAATCTAGCTATGTTTTGATGATACGATCCCAACAAAACTAGTTTCGTCGAATTCTGAGACTGTTTGAAAAATGGCCATTTTCTGATTGATCCAATTTAACTGTAATCGACCAAAGCACATTTTACTTCGCCACGCTCACATATTAACTTCAAAAATTATGAAATTTGAAACCTAGCAATAATTTGACATCCTGAATCCAACAAAAGTGGTTTCGTCGAATTCTGAAGTCGTTTGCAAAATGTCTATTTTCAAGGGCTATATATTCTCTATTGCGACCTTTCTGAAAATTCATTTGGCCATAACTTTTGATTCCCGCTATGAAACTTCGATTGCTCAGATTCGTTAGAAAGATATTCACTAACAGATTTAAATATTTTTGGTTTCACTATAATCCGTTTTATTTTACACCCGGTACAGTCAGTCAAAGTTTGAATTGAAATTTTGAAACTGCCGCGCCATTTCAGGCCTTGTTTATAATTTGAAATAATTATATTTATTTTCAAACTTCGATTCAAACATACTTTTCGTCTTTATTATTTAAAATATTTATTTCAAATATTTAAAAATTCACTTAAATAGCCCATTTAAAAATTTTAAATTGGTTCAGATTTTCCGGGTTGTTACAATCTCCCCCACTTAAAACTTTTCGTCTCCGAAAAGGAACAAAGTCGAAAGTGGATTAATTAACCAACTCTACTTTCAATATGGCTTCCATTCTCCAACTTTTCAGTTTCTGAGAATTTTCAAATTCTTCAAAAAATTTGGCTAACACCCTAAATTTTCGAAAAATTTCACCATAACCTCCTTTGTACGAGGAGGGGTTTGGAAATTTTTTGGGCCGTATTAGGTACCTAATAAATCATAATAAGCATGCACATATTTATAGTGATATATTCCGGTGTCCACAGGGGAGTGTGTATAGATCATAACTCCAGAGAATAAATTCTCGTCACCCTATAAATGGTTTTTTGTGCCTTGATAACCAGAGAGACGTGTTTATTGTCATCTCCAGACCTGTGTGGGGTTTTTATTAATCTGGCAATTTACCGTTATATTTTATATGGTCCATATCAGTCATCAGTTCAACCTGTAAAATATAGTCATCGCCATACAAGCCTCTCGCTCGTATGGTAAATCTTCAACCTCGTCACACAAGCTCCAAATGCTTATGTGGTATATGATGAAGTATGCCTATCTTCTAGATGTATGCCATGTAGTGTAGTTCAAAATTAATTGTTACTATCCTATGGCAACATTTATTATTACACACAGAACAATCAGCACTCCGCATCCAATGGCATTCACAAGAGTTGATATAATAATAAAATTGCGCATCTAACTCATTAAGGTTTACCTATTTGTCGGGCACGCAAGTAATTTCTTTACTCAACAGCTAATCCATTTACCTGTCCAAACATATATAGTGCACATGTATATAGTTCTATCTATTTTTAACTCAGTTCAATGTGTGATTTAATCGAATAAATTCTACCATTCATTCTCTTATTGATTAAATTAACTATCGTTCTAATAATTTAAATAATCAAATCCACTATCACACAACACAAGCAACAATCAATTTGTTTTTAACTTTTCAAAATCATACTAATTATTTCATATACTCTTTTGAAAACATTCACTATATAATTAAAAAGTTTATATCAATGCAAAGAAAACAACAGCAAAGTAAAGAACAGAATGGAAATGCAAAATATGGTGAAGGTACCTTGCACCAAAGTCAATCAGAGATATCCACCTGCACTTAGGATAGGCTTTCTTAATGTTTTCCTCTATTTCCCAAGTACAATCTCGCAGATCTCCACTCCATTGCACTTTGACTAAGTGAAACTTTTTGTTCCTCAGCTCTTTGGTTTCTTTGCCAATTATCTTTAGCGGCTCTCTTCTCACAGCCAATTCTGGAGTAATTTCTATATCCCATTGCGCTGCTTCTTCCACGATCAAGTCCGGATCATGCACATGCTTTCGAAGTTGAGATACGTGAAACACATCATGCACTCCAGGCAATCAATCAGGAAATTGAACCCTATATGCAAGAGTTTCAACCCGTTCAAGAATAGGAAACGGACCAATGAATTTGGGTGCCAATTTCCCTGTCTTTCCGAACCGGATAACTCCTCTCATCGGAGATACCTTCAAATATACATAGTCGCCAACAACAAATGGTATATCTCTTCTTCTCTTATCTACATAGCTTTTCTGTCGGCTTTGGGCGGCTAGTAATCATTTCTTAACAAAATCGACTTTATCTGCAGCATCGCGAATCAAATCAGGCCCCAATACAAGTCTGTTACCAGGTTCTACCCAACAAGCAGGGGATCGACGCGGTCTACCATACAATACTTCGAATGGAGACATTTTCAAGCTCGCTTGGTAGCTGTTGTTATATGAGAATTCGGCCAAATGTAAATGGTCTTCCCATGATCTGCCAAAATCAATAATACACGCCCGCAGCAAATCTTCTAGAATTCGATTCACCCTCTCAGTTTGACCATCTGTTTGAGTATGATAAGCGGTGCTCAAGTTCAGTTTTGTTCCGAATTCTGCTTGGAATGCTTCCCAGAATTTACTAGCAAAAATCGGGTCATGATCACTAACGATGCTCATACGAACTCCATGCAGTCTAACTATTTCCTTGAAATTAATCTGCGCCAGACTTTGAGCAGTTCTATTTGATTTGACAGGTATGAAATGGGCGGTCTTCGTGAAATGATCTACGATCACCCAAATACTGTCATTTCCTTTCCTAGTCCTGGGCAAACCATATATGAAATCCATAGAAATCTGTTCCCACTTCCCACCTGGAATTTCCAAAGGTTGCAACAATCCAGCGAGCTTCTGCTGATCGCTTTTGACTTGTTGACAGGTGGAACACCGACTAACATATATAGAAATATCTCTTTTCATTTCCTTCCACCAGAAAGTTCTCTTTAGGTCATTGTACATTTTACTAACCCCTGGGTGGATGCTCAGCTTGGACTTGTGGCTCTCGTCCATTACTTCTCTTTTGAGATCAAGATTGTCGGGAACACAAATCCTACCTTTCAACCTCAGAACTCCTGCGCTATCCACTTGGAAACTAGAGACTTTGCCCTTTTGAATTCTTCTGATCATCTCCTTAATAAAACTATCGTCTTTCTGAAGAATAGCTATTTTATCAATCAACGATGGTGTAATGATAATACTGGCGATGATCACATTCTTCCTGATGAGCGCATCAGCTACAACATTGGCTTTTCCCGGAGTATATAAAATATCTAGATCACAAGCTGCGAGATATTCTAACCAATGCTGCTGCCTCATATTCAGATCCTTCTGGGTGAATAAATATTTCAATGATTGATGATCAGTGTATAATTCAAACTTCTCACCCAATAGATAATGCCTCCAGATTTTCATAGCAAACACGATAGCTAGCAATTCTAGATCGTGAGTTACATAATTCTTTTCATGTGGTTTCAATTGACGGCTAGCATAAGCGACTACATGGCCTCTTTGCATTAACACTGTGCCAAGGCCTTCTTTAGAAGCATCGGTCTAGACTTTCAAATCCTGATTGCCGTCAATAATTGTGAGCACTGGAGCAGTCGTCAATTTTAACTTCAGCTCCTGGAAAGCTGCCTCACATTCGGGAGTCCAGTTGAATCTCGAATGTTTCTTAGTAAGCTTTGTTAAGTGACTGGATATCTTCGAAAAATTCTTAACGAACTTCCTATAATAACTGGCCAATCCAAGAAAACTTCTAACTTCTGTAGGCGTACAAGGCTGTTTCCAATTCTGAATAGCAGTGATTTTACTGGGATCCACTGAAATTCCTTGTTTTGACACGACTTGGCCAAGAAATTTGACTTCTTCTTGCCAGAATATACATTTGGAAAATTTTTCTTTTAAAATGTTCCTTCTGAGAATTTCTAACACTTGTAATGTTTTTCGTGTTCGCTTTCTGATTTATAGAAGATCAGTATATCATCAATGAAAACCAGAACAAATTTATTAAATACTCCTCTGACTACTCGGTTCATTAGATCGACGAAATTGGCTGGAGCGTTACATATGCTGAACGGCATTACTAACCACTCAAAGAATAATCTGGACCTATGAATGCTGTCAAAGGAACACATCTTCGGCAATACGAAGCTGATGGAAACCTGTAGCTAGGTCCATTCGAGAAAATACTTATGCACCATTTAATCGATCCAACAAATCATCAATCTACGGCAATGGATATTTTTTTTCCAGCGTCTGCTTATTCAAGTCACGATAATCCACACACAGTCTGAGAGTACCGTCTGACTTCGGGACAAATACCATTGCTGCTCCCCAATTAGAGAAACTAGGTCTGATCAGACCCTTCCATACTAGCTGTCGAGTTTGATTATCTAACTCATCTTTCTCCTTCAAGGTCATCCTTCGAATAGCGTGAACTATTGGCCTTGCATTTGGAACTAAAGCGATCTTGAAATCAATTTCTCTCTGCGGAGGTAAGCTAACAACTTCTTCGAACATATCCGCATAGTTCTTAACAACAGGAATGTTTTCAATGTCAACCGGAATATTCTCTAGGACGACAGGAACAGGTTCTATTTGAGCAGGAGAAACATCTAAAGCTGACCAAAAATCCTTTCTATTAGAATTCGGTCCTTCACATGGAATGGTTATATAATTGCCTGATTTAGCCTTTTCCCTTACGACTCTGTCGGCGCATTTTACCTCAGCTTCATATTTGGTTAACCAATCCAATCCTAATATAAGATCAAATTCTGTGAAATTCATGACGATCACGATAGTGGGGAGCCGATAACAGGAAAAAGAAACAGGCACCCCACAAATCCAACTAAGATCAAGGGAACCCCCAACCGAATTGTGAACAGTCATGGGTTCTTTGAGCTTTCTCAAATTCAAATATAGCTTCTTATCCGCATTCTTTGCAACAAAGCTTCGCGATGCGCCTGTATCAAACAGTAATTTAACTGGGATGTTTTTGACAGTAAGCGTGCCTTCTAACACATCTGGTCTTGCCTGACTAGCCGTGGGTTCAGAAGTTTCTGCTACTTTATTTAGCTGAACCACTTCAGATTTCTGTGATAGTCGCAATTTTTCGAAATGTGACCAACTTGGTGGCACTCAAGGCATCCCCGACCCTATCGAGCCTTCTTACTGGACTTAGACTCATCCTGCTTTCGACTGCTCAAAGATTCACAGTTCCTCATCGAATGCCCTTGCTTATTAAACTTTAAACATACGACTACTTTAACCTTTTTTCTGATCGACTCTTGGCTTCTTTCTGAACTCAGACTTCGTACTAGCCTCAGGCTGTGCACTTGTCTCTGGGCTATCAGTTTCGAATTTTCTTTTGCTGCTAGAACTGACTTCCTCTTCGTCTCGCAACATACCTTTACTATCAAGATCCTCATACTGGTAGGCCATGTATATCATTTCAGAAAAAGGAAGCTTCACATGCCCCATTACTTTATTCTGGTATTTTCTTTGAAGACCATTAATAAACCTCAGATTCTTCATCTTTCGGTTTTGAATTAGATGAGGGGAAAAATGAGAAAGTTCATTGAATCTCTTATGATATTATGGGATATCCATATCTCCTTGTATCAAATAGTAGAATACATCACATAACCTCTCAGTTGCTTCTGGAGGAGTAAATTTTTCACTGAAAATCTCCTTGAATCTATCCCAGGTGATATCACCTTATGGATTATCTTTAACAATTGAATCCCACCAGAACAAAGCTTCATCTTTGAGTGCCCAAGATGCCAGTAATCTTTTCTGGTCATCCCTCAGCTTTAAACCTTCAAAGATTTTCTCAGCAGAACGAATCCAAGCTTGTTTTTTGGCAATAGTTTCTTCGCCCAAGAATAGTGCTCCACCTAGATTTCTATATTTCATCAATAGAGCTTCTATATTTGGGTTTGCATTCCTTCTGTTTCGGGCACTCATTTTCTAGTACTTCTGCAAATAGCATACCAAGCGTCAGGTCAACAGAAAATATATTATAAAACATAGAGACATATACTTGAATGTAAATGCATCTATTGAGGTGTATTTCATTTTGCTATAATCATACTAGGATATTACTGATCCTATCTGTAATGAGTTAATCGTCCTAGAACACTACTGGTTTTACTTCTGACGAGTTCGTTAATATGTTATATTCTAGAACTAAGCTTAACCAAAGCTCTGGTACCACGTTTGTGACGACCCCAAACCCCGATGAGACGGTGCAAGGGTAATCTTTGGAATGCAACACATAAACAGATAACAGCAGAATAGAAATAATTAAATACACCAGATAATGTACAATAAAATACACTGGATAAATATAATCATCAGAGTTACAAAGTATATAGAATCATACTTAGTACAAAATATAGTTCAGCTATACATAAGATGTCTACAGCGGAAAAGAAAACGTAATATGTACAACAGGAGATGAATAGCATAAAAAGAGATAAATGATAGAATCCATCTTCAGCTCCAGCTATCTAGAAAGAGCCTGCTAAAACCTGAATACAAGGCTGCCCGTGTAGAAAAAGGGGCACGCGAGTTTGCAAGTGAAACAAACTACGAGTCATTCATGGGACTGGTATGAGAAATCTACTTAACACATCTTACAATATGGCTAATCACAGGACCACGCCACTTTCGCGGAACGGGTTTACTCCATTGGATTGCCAGTGCTTTAAGGTAAATAAATCTTTTAAACGTCGCAATGCTTTTTATAAAAATGAAGCCATTATAAGACTCAGTTCCCATCACATAATGCAATACAAACCGGAGGATAGAGTTTTACCTAATAATGGCCAAATAAGCTTGATACGAGGAAAACAAATCATTTGAAATGTAAATTTTATCGTTTAATTCTTAATCAGACTCCAACCGTAAACTAGTAAGAGAACGATTCCCTAAGTATATTAACCCCGAAGGCCGAAACCAACATCAGACCAATAACCATGAAACCATCCGTCCTTGCTCGTTTCCAGTTAGTTTCTAATTTTAGATACAATCATAAATATCAATCATAGACGGCATAAGTGCCCCATACCACTATGTCGCCATATATCGGTATACAATCAAAACCGCACGAAGTCGTATTTGGAAATTGGATTTCCGTCATGAAGCGAGGCCAGGGATCGTCCTCACCGTTTCGAGACAATCTAGCCTACCATGTCTCAGGACCCAGACTCAGGTAGGGCCTTGGAGCAACAGGGCCGGTCCACTCGATGTGGATTAAACTTAAACCCTGAACACTACGTTTCCCCGCCCTTTGGGGCGTAAATGAGCCAACAAATGACTCCATTGGCTTCACATAGTCACCAACATATTTGAGGCGCCTCGTAACAACAACAACCACACAGGTCAAAGTAGTATAAATGTCAAGGCTGGTAGGTCACTAACACCACCCTAGCTTGAAAGAAACGCATGTCCTCCCTGAAGTCCTCTCCCGTTTCTGGTCCATACCAGGGTGTGAGGCTCGCGAATTCACGTTATACACAAAGCTATGCTACACAGGCGTCGCTTTGATCATCAACCACAAAGCTCTGCTTTTCAACAAAAGCTTTGATCATCCCATCTCAGCATGCCACACAGGCAATTCACTCCATGCAACTGACGTCTGTCAATCACACAGAATGAAATCCAATTTCAGACACACAATCCATTTACAAGTCCGTTCTGGGTCTGAATGAAACCGGAGGCACTCAATACCTCGCACTCCCGTACAATCAACATGTACGTCCGGGTGAATACTACTTCAACCCCTTCTAGGTAGCTACTCCTATCATGAGCATCAGTAGCACCACTCCATTCGACGTGAAGATTATCGGTCTTGCATCGTCTTCATATCTTCGACTTTCAATCATCGATCAATTATTTGAAATGAGAATTAACTCGGCCTTTTCAAATAATTCACGTATATTTAGAATTTCAAATCAATTCATTTCAATGGTTAAATTATTCGACATCACCAATTCTGTTCTTTAATGTAGTTTTCACGCCAAACACATTCAACTATCAAATATCACATAAACCGAGCAAATTCAGTTTTTTTCCATTCCATATCGTTTATAATATTTTATCACGATTTATCGCTATTTTTATTTATTTAAAAATAGCCAATTTATTCAAACGACGCTTCAGGCCAAAACGCGGCCGTGGCGCTGTTTTTCTCCAGATTTGATTTGCACATATTTGAAAATCTAACCGTTGGATCTTCACAAATTTTATATCATTAGAAAGATCTCTTCAAAACGAATCCAATGGTTTTAGTTTTGGGAAAATCCGATGGTCGGATCTCCCGCACTAGTCGTTTGAAGTTACGATTTGAAAATACGAACTGTAGCGTTGTTATTCGATTTAATTTAATTATATTTATATATATAAATATAATCGATTATGGCGCTGTTTTTATTCAGATTTGAATTAAACGTTCCAGACAATCCAACCGTTCGATCTTCACAAAGTTGGTGTCGTTGGAAAGATATTTCCAAAGCGAACCCAACGGTTGTGGTTTCAGGATAATCCGATGGTCGGATCTCCCGCACTAATCGTTTGAAATCACGGTTTCAAAACACGAACTGCAGCTTCGTTATTCGATTTATTTTAATTATATATATATATAATCCTCTTCGATTTCAAAACCTTATCCATTTCATACATTTGATAAAAATGATGTTTTTATCCAAAAAACATTTATTTCAACACTTCACTATTTTTAGCAATTCATGTATATAATAAAAATGTGATTTTTATTGTTAAAAGATTTATTTCAAAACACGACTATTTTATATAGTTCGTATAGATGATAAAAATATGATTTTTATTATAAAACAATTTATTTAAAACATGAATACCATTCAACTCATGAGTTTCTATTCAACGAATGAATTTTTATTCAACACATGAATGTTCTCTATAGTTCTTATATATAAAATAAAAATGTGATTTTTATTGTTAAAACAATTTATTTAAAACACGAGTACCATTCAACACATGAATTTCTATTCAACGAATGAATGTTCTCTATAGTTCGTATATAAAATAAAATGTGATTTTTATTGTTAAAGCAATTTATTTAAAACACGAATACCATTTAACACATGAATTTCTATTCAACGAATGAATTTCTATTCAACACATGATGTTACACCCCACGTCCGTTAGTGTCACTCACAAAGGGAATGCACTAAGTTCTGTGGAGCATTTAGGGTAAAAGATGTAGATAAATTACAAGACAGACAGAAATTAAACAGCGGAAAAATAAAACTTTGCTTTATTGATAAAATAGTTTGTACAATCATTTCTTTACAATATCAGAGTATCATCTGTCTTTCAAAATAAAAAAGCATAAAAATACATTTATATTCCCCAATTCAAGCAAGAGCCAGCCATAGCATCTGAAAAGAGAATCCAAGCAGACTTCGACAATTCTTCAAGCTGGGAAGGAGTGACAGTCCAACTTATCATGTGCTATACTATTCCCTCCTTTACTGCCTGGGGGGGGGGGGAAGAAAAGAAGACGAAAGAAAAATAGAGTCAGACATAAAGCCTGAGTAAGTTCAGTAACTTCTAGCATATGAACATGGATAAAACAAAACGACATGAATTAACTGAATACAAGATTATACCATGACGAGAGGATCAGCAAGATTAGACAAGATAATCACAAGATATGCTAAGCTAAGATAAACTGGAAACTCTCTAATACTTTCGCCACTTCGCTACTTCCTTGTTATACTAGTTTCTATATCTCTGCACCGCCTATCTAGTGTCCCAACTAGTAACGATAACGTGATCCCAATCCCTGTATTTTCCATTGCCTTCCGGCATACTTTCATTATTTATTACCTAGATCAAATCTAGGGTTTTCTATCAAGTGCTTTCTAGATTCAACTAGAGTTTACGCTATCTGCTGAACGTTTCTCGGATTCAGGATTTATGCCACCTAGTCCAACTAGGGATTATGCTACCTGTCGAACGATGCCCCCAAGTCTAGGACACACTACCTAGAGTGGTATATGTTCCTATACTTCCCCACGCATGTATTGCGAATCGTTATCGCTTGTCTAGATGCACATGTCCTGTAATGTGCGGTCCGAGTCCTGCGACAGGGCAAATCAAGGAATACAGAACTCGGTCAGGAGCTTTCAGATATCTGCCGATGAAGATGCTAAGGTCTATTTTTATTCCAGTGGCTATGGTCCCACTTGACCCCTCCCTCAACTAATGAAAGGCACGCCTTGTAAAATGAGAACTATATGCCGGCCCCCGGTGCCCCTCTATCCTATGGCCATCCTCACCCATAACTAGATAGCAAGTATATGGTCTTTTGGAGTTCTCCGCCTTTCCGCTTCACGTATCTCGATTGACTCAAGATGGATGGTAGACGACGAGTTGCTATCACAGGGCTACCGTTTTCTCGCCGAATCACGCCGGTCCATCCTGGTCTTTAGGTTGCCATGTATTGCAACCAAGGCATATCCCTGTAGGATCTAAATTAACCCTAGAGGGGGGGGGGGGTGAATAGGGTTTATCGCAAATTTTCACAGAATAATTAAATAATCACAGCACAGATAATAATCAGAAGAAATGCAGAAAATAAATAACACACAAATATACCCAGCTTCGGCAAAACCCTGCCTACTGCTGCATTCCCCAAGGTTTCTACTAGGAGTTAAAACAATCTCTATGCTTACAATCCCCTGTAAACTCGCGACACTCGCTCCCAACTGTTCTTAACCCTACGCTCAAAACCCTGCACTGGTTTTTATCCCCAAAACCAGATTTCCCCGAATTACAATTCCCGTAATTCGTCTTCCATAGATTTTACAGATCTAGAAACTGTTTGTTTGTTTTTTTTTTTTACGAATTTAAACAAAAACAATTGTAGAATAAAATAGAAATCCTTAGGAGTTAAATAAATGGGTTATCCCTTTTTACTCAAAGCTTGGCCGGCCTCTTCTATTTGCCCTAGTTCCTTTATTCTTTGACCCGATCTCCTTTTTCTTAAAAATGGCGGCGGCTCTTGAGAAATTCCTAGGGTTTCTTCAATCTTCCCCAAATCTCTGCGCTTGAGTGATGGAGATGTGATTCTTTGATGCGCGACTTCGATGTTGCTTTCGATTGCTTCGATTTGGGTCCAAGTTGCTTACTTGTTCTCTGGTATGATTTTTAATTCGGGTTTTTCTTTGATTGTGCTTGAACTTGGATACTCATAGTCGATGATGATGTGGGTGTTCTTATAGGGTTTAGAAACCCTAATTTGTGCTCTGATTTCGGAAATATTGGTTATGATATATACGGAAATATTGGAACTTTAAATCATCGTCTGTTCTGGAATTTTGATTAAGTCTTGATCTTTGAAACCCTTGATATATTCGAAAATTTTGGGGCTTTTGAAATCGGCTTTTATTTGTTCTTGAACTTCTGGGAATTTCTTTGATTTAATATTGCTATGAATACTTCCTCTATTCTTGAATTACTTGCGTGTGAAAATTCTGAACTTTGAAATGGTCTCTTTGAATTTAAAAAAACCGTATAACTTTAGTAAAGTTACTGGAACTCTGATGATTTCAAACTGAATATTCTGCTTTCTAAACAACTGGTATAAATAAATGCTTAGACTTGTTCATGATATATACTAAATATTGGGGCTTGACAACTGCTTTGAATTGATCCTTAAAATAATTGCCGTATGTGTTTTTCTGGAGTCAAATATTCTGGAATTGATTTCTTTCTCCTTCCTTTGAACACATGAATCTTTGAATTTTATTTTTCTTTGACCATTTCTGTTCTCAGTAAATATTCTGGATAGTAGTTTGGTTAGATGCTACTCTTGATCGACATAAGAACCGATTCTACTCTTGTGAATACTCTGGTTAAACAGATACTATTGCTTGACAAAAAAAAAACTACACTGATTTATTTCCTTACTATGTCATCTCGGCTTGTATATTTAAACCTGAATAGTGTACTCTTTGTTCTTGTGCAATTTGCCTTGTACCTGTGCACTATTATGTCCTCGCTGTTGTATGTTGTCACTTGAACTTGTGTCACTGTTTTCTTTATGCTTGTGCTGGTTTGAGTGTGATCTGCCATAATTTTGTTCAACCATTTATAAACTGCATGTTTTTCTATCTATGTAAATGCTGACAGCACTTGTAAATGCTCCTATGTACTTGTTCTAGTACTGACCATCTTGATTTGAACTTTGCTCGGTCATTTGTGTTGAGCTGTAACTTCCACTTGCTCGACCCCTTTCTAGTATTGGCTCCCATATTTGATTGGTTCCACCAATGTTTACATTCACCTGAAACAATGTTTGGTTTGTACCATGACCTTGTTGTATTTGTCTATGTATTTCTTTTACTGTTGTGCCTGTAATTTTTGGTACTTTATTTATTTTCACTTTCACTGTTTTTCCGTTCATGTCCATGATCTTGTATACATCATTACACTTGAGTCTTGCCATTTGAACTTTGATCGTTTCTTCACTTTGAAATCTTCTTGTTTGTGCTATTTTTTTTTTGTGTGTACTAGTAATGTGCTTGACCATTTTGTAAAAAAAAATCATCCAAATATGTTGCCTCTGCCTCGTGCTGAGCTGTCTCGACCACTTTGAATTTTTATTGACTTTACATTGAATTATTATTTGCTGAGCAATCTTGGGCTTGGCTCGACCATTTTGATGTGTGTTGACATGTGTGTATATGCAGCCATCCAGACGAGTTTTTCTGTCCCTGCATATCAGATAAAGTCTAGAAAAATGATGAGAAACACACCGCAAATCTGAGGCAAATAAAAATTAAAAATAAATTCTTTATTTGCTTTTATTTAATTTTTATTTTTGTGGCAGTCTACTGTGTGTGTTCTTCTGTATGTGACAGGTATGAAGATAACTGGATTGACTGTGGAATGCTGTGAAGTCAAGAAGACTGAAGATGATGATATTAATATGTGTCAGTATATACGAGTGAACTGTATAGAAATGTAGTGTGTATGAAATTGTAAGTGTTGTAAAGAGGAGCTAAGTACGAAATTGAATATATTGAAATGTATATTAGTGATGTATGTACAAATAGTGGAATTGTAAATCTGTACTGTTTTAAATATTGAAATAAAATATTCTTGTTTAAATAAAATACTGTGTGAATTTTTAAATTTTTGTATAGTTGTACTTTATTTAAACATAAAATATTATATTCCTGTCTGATGTGTAGTATACCAGTACAGTTATAAACACATTCAATAATAAAATATATTTGGTTGTTATCATCAAACAAAAATCATATAATTGTGTATACAACACTGTTATATACAACAATCTCCCCCTTTTGATGATGACAAACAAATAAAAGATTTTGAATGTGTTTTGAACGTGAAATATATTACTCCCCCTATTTGTATGCTCCCCCTACAACTGAACTCCCCCTATATATGTGGAAAAAATATGAATGATGAAATCCAATTGACCATTCCCCCTCTAGATATTTAACTTTCAATCTTAAAATATTTTTGAATTAAATACCCATCAATCAAAATCTTGACCATTCTCCCCCTTTTGTTATCATCAAAAGGAAAATAGAAATCGATACAGTGATGAATATAGACTAAAAATATAAATTCATATTCAGAGAGAGAATATATATCGTAAAACCCATTTAATCAAACAAAAATCATAATAATCTTTAAATCAGAAGCATATTTCACTTTCAGAATGAATGGATTTACGATGGATTTTATCGAATGAGGAGAGTTCAATAAAAATTGAATATTTGAATATAAATTTTAAAGATTTTAAATATGCAAAAAGAATGTGTTAAGCACTTTCTAACCACGCATAGCCCAAAGGTCTTTTAAATGGGGTTAGTAGTAACTTAACTTTATCCTCTCTAATGAGTTCCATCCATGCACAGCCCGAAGGTCTTTTAAGTGAGAATGGAAGCACATAGAAATTAAGGTAATTCACCCACGCATAACCGCGAGGATTTTTAAATGGGAGTGAATACCAAGGATAAATTATTTATTTATTTTTTTTTATTTTTTTTTAAGAATAATTAGAACTCCCCAAATTAAATAAAACCATGATGAATGATAGAAATATGGTAGATATAGAAGATGGTCGTGAAATAAGCTCTAATTCAAAGATATTATAAAATTTGTTTAATCATCATGAGATTTAAAATAATATCTCTTCTAATTATGAATTATACCATAGTCGCAACTCATCACAGTTTCATAAATCTATCAATAATTTTGATGAGTCCCAAAACGGTTCAAATTAATCAATAATTTCAATTTTTTGAATAAATAATCAAAAATAATTTTAAAATTGAAAATATCAATTTTAAGAGGAGTTTTTGAAAAAAATGCAAGTTGAAAATCAGCTTAAAAAAAATCAATCAGTTAGAAAATGAAATTTTCTAATATTTTTAACACTGATTGCTCCTAGACAATTTTTAAAACCATTTATATATTAATTCAAATTGTCTATGAATTTTAACTAAATCCAGTTACTGATTTTCCAACTTATCATTTAAACACCAATAAATCAATTTCCTTATCAGAGCAGCACAAGATCATTTTCAAAGCAAGAATCACAAGTGACATCCTCAGAGAATTTTTTAGACAAACTCAAGAAACAGTCAACTTATCAAATTTGAAGATAATTGTTTGAAATCACCAAAAAAAAATCAATTTTTTATAGTCTAAGATTTTCAACAATTCATAATGAATGATTTCAAAAACAGCCAAGTAAAAAATAAACTAAAAAGATTAAAAGTACGAGTTTAGAGATCATACCTGTCTTACCATAATCAATGTGATGCAATGAATCTCCAACTCTGAATCTATGGCTAAGGAACTCCAAATAATTTGATATATGAATCAACTTGAATTTTATCTAACTGAAGCACAGTTGTTCCTCAGCCTCCCATAGTACCTAAATGTTTATATGATCGAGTGGTCTAACAAAAGTTGTTTTGCCACTCTTATCTTTGTTTACACGTTTTGGTACCCAAACCCGTTTATATAACAATCCATTACTATTCACTAGCGTACCCTTTGGAACCCATATTTGTTTAGATTTGCTTAAATTTATTTTGTTAATTTTTGGAATCCAAACAGATTTAAATGAATTGTTTTTAAACGAGTTATCAATTTGTTTATGATTTAAAAACCCTTTGAAATTATTAAATTTCAAAAATTTAATTTGATTGTTTTCAAAGCCAAATAAAGGATTTTTAAAATCATTAAAATTTTGTTTTTCAACTTGATCAGATTCAAATCCAAGTCCCTTTTTATTCTGAACAAAAAATTGATTTTTTAACAACATGTTCAACGATTTCTCTCCTTCAGAAAATTTAGTCAAAGCTGACTCCAGTCGTTGAATTTTAAATTTAAGATCGCTATTTTCTTTCATTAAATTTGAACAACGGTTAATAGCGATTTTCCTCTTTTCAGCATCAGTTTGTTTTAAAATCAAATTTTCGTTTTCAAGTGCTTTGATTCTAGCATCGGACTTGGAAATTTCAATTTCAAATTGTTTTCTCTTTCCAAAATCAAGTTTTTCAGATTCTCTAAACTTTTCAATCACCTTTTCAAAATCAAGATTTTCATTTTTCAAATTCATGTTTTCTCTTTTAAGTAACTCCAGATTAGTTTTTAATTTCAAAAAATCGTTACTCAAAAATCGACATTTTTCGCATTCTGAAAACGATGAATTCTTAAGTTTTTCAAGTTTTGTTTCTAAACTGTTATTTTCTTGAACTAGTTTTGACCTATCAGATTTTAATTTCTTAACTTTCAGTTCAAGAGAATCAACAGTTTTTGTGAGGTCGTGACACATTAATATTAATTCTTTATAGGTAAAATTCGTTACCTCACTAGAATCCTCTTCACTACCTTCTGAATCAGAATGAGCCATAAGACACAAATTAGCTTCCTCTTCTTCACTTTCAGAAACTTCTTCTCCTTCTTCGTCATCCCATGTAGCAGCAAAGGCTTTCTTCTTTCTTCTGAACTTCTTCTTCTTTTCATTTTTAAGATGTGGGCAATTTGGTTTGATATGTCCGGGTTTCTTGCAATTGTAGCAAAACACTTCATCGTTTGAACTATCTGAACTTTCAGACTTGACAGTTTTCTTCTTTTGTGGCTTGTATTTTCCTTTGGCCCACTTTTTCAAAACCATGGCTAGCTCTTCAGCGGGATCATCATCATTACTTTCAACAGAATTATTTAGAGCGATTGTCTTTTTCTTTGATTCAGAATCCTTTCGTTCTTCTCTTGCTTTTAACTCCATCTCGTAAGTAATCAGATTTCCGATCAACTCTTCCATGCTTACTTTATTTAGATCTTTTGATTCTTGAATCGCCGTCACCTTTGCTTCAAAATACATCGGTAGCACTCTTAGTATTTTTCTGATCAATTCCACTTCAGTATAGGTTTTGCCAAGAGCTTTTGCATTGTAGACCAGTGATGAGAAGCGTCCATACATCTCTTTTATATCTTCGTCTTTTTGCATAGAGAAATTTTCATATTCATTGCTGAGTAGAGCGAGACGAGATTCCTTCACTTGAGATGTACCTTCATGTGTGACCTCCAATGTATGCCATATTTCCTGTGCAGTCTCACAATGAGAAATTCGATTAAATTCAGTTTTATCAAGAGCACAGATTAAAGCATTCATCGCTTTGGCATTAGTTGAAAATAATTTTTTATCATTAGCATCCCACCTATCTTTTGATTTAGGAATTTCAACACCACTAACAATAACAGTGGGAGACCTATAACCCGTTTCAATAATATCCCACACATCATAATCGACTGAACTCAAATAAATTTTCATCCTAGCTTTCCAATATGCATAATCAGTTCCATTAAACATTGGTGGCCTAGCTATGGACTGACCCTCAGAAAACGCGTTATTAGACAGATTCATGACTCTAGAGTTAAAATAGAATAAAAAATACCTGCTCTGATACCACTTGTAGGATCTAAATTAACCCTAGAGGGGGGGGTGAATAGGGTTTATCGCAAATTTTCACAGAATAATTAAATAATCACAGCACGGATAATAATCAGAAGAAATGCAGAAAATAAATAACACACAAATATACCCAGCTTCGGCAAAACCCTGCCTACTGCTGCATTCCCCAAGGTTTCTACTAGGAGTTAAAACAATCTCTACGCTTACAATCCCCTGTAAACTCGCGACACTCGCTCCCAACTGTTCTTAACCCTACGCTCAAAACCCTGCACTGGTTTTTATCCCCAAAACCAGATTTCCCCGAATTACAATTCCCGTAATTCGTCTTCCATAGATTTTACAGATCTAGAAACTGTTTGTTTGTTTTTTTTTTTTTTACGAATTTAAACAAAAACAATTGTAGAATAAAATAGAAATCCTTAGGAGTTAAATAAATGGGTTATCCCTTTTTACTCAAAGCTTGGCCGGCCTCTTCTATTTGCCCTAGTTCCTTTATTCTTTGACCCGATCTCCTTTTTCTTAAAAATGGCGGCGGCTCTTGAGAAATTCCTAGGGTTTCTTCAATCTTCCCCAAATCTCTGCGCTTGAGTGATGGAGATGTGATTCTTTGATGCGCGACTTCGATGTTGCTTTCGATTGCTTCGATTTGGGTCCAAGTTGCTTACTTGTTCTCTGGTATGATTTTTAATTCGGGTTTTTCTTTGATTGTGCTTGAACTTGGATACTCATAGTCGATGATGATGTGGGTGTTCTTATAGGGTTTAGAAACCCTAATTTGTGCTCTGATTTCGGAAATATTGGTTATGATATATACGGAAATATTGGAACTTTAAATCATCGTCTGTTCTGGAATTTTGATTAAGTCTTGATCTTTGAAACCCTTGATATATTCGAAAATTTTGGGGCTTTTGAAATCGGCTTTTATTTGTTCTTGAACTTCTGGGAATTTCTTTGATTTAATATTGCTATGAATACTTCCTCTATTCTTGAATTACTTGCGTGTGAAAATTCTGAACTTTGAAATGGTCTCTTTGAATTTAAAAAAACCGTATAACTTTAGTAAAGTTACTGGAACTCTGATGATTTCAAACTGAATATTCTGCTTTCTAAACAACTGGTATAAATAAATGCTTAGACTTGTTCATGATATATACTAAATATTGGGGCTTGACAACTGCTTTGAATTGATCCTTAAAATAATTGCCGTATGTGTTTTTCTGGAGTCAAATATTCTGGAATTGATTTCTTTCTCCTTCCTTTGAACACATGAATCTTTGAATTTTATTTTTCTTTGACCATTTCTGTTCTCAGTAAATATTCTGGATAGTAGTTTGGTTAGATGCTACTCTTGATCGACATAAGAACCGATTCTACTCTTGTGAATACTCTGGTTAAACAGATACTATTGCTTGACAAAAAAAAACTACACTGATTTATTTCCTTACTATGTCATCTCGGCTTGTATATTTAAACCTGAATAGTGTACTCTTTGTTCTTGTGCAATTTGCCTTGTACCTGTGCACTATTATGTCCTCGCTGTTGTATGTTGTCACTTGAACTTGTGTCACTGTTTTCTTTATGCTTGTGCTGGTTTGAGTGTGATCTGCCATAATTTTGTTCAACCATTTATAAACTGCATGTTTTTCTATCTATGTAAATGCTGACAGCACTTGTAAATGCTCCTATGTACTTGTTCTAGTACTGACCATCTTGATTTGAACTTTGCTCGGTCATTTGTGTTGAGCTGTAACTTCCACTTGCTCGACCCCTTTCTAGTATTGGCTCCCATATTTGATTGGTTCCACCAATGTTTACATTCACCTGAAACAATGTTTGGTTTGTACCATGACCTTGTTGTATTTGTCTATGTATTTCTTTTACTGTTGTGCCTGTAATTTTTGGTACTTTATTTATTTTCACTTTCACTGTTTTTCCGTTCATGTCCATGATCTTGTATACATCATTACACTTGAGTCTTGCCATTTGAACTTTGATCGTTTCTTCACTTTGAAATCTTCTTGTTTGTGCTATTTTTTTTTTTTGTGTGTACTAGTAAT
Source organism: Allium sativum (assembly GCA_030737875.1). Lineage (NCBI taxonomy): Eukaryota > Viridiplantae > Streptophyta > Magnoliopsida > Asparagales > Amaryllidaceae > Allium > Allium sativum. The sequence continues at coordinate 228,398,510 of CM060922.1, forward strand.
GTGCTTGACCATTTTGTAAAAAAAAATCATCCAAATATGTTGCCTCTGCCTCGTGCTGAGCTGTCTCGACCACTTTGAATTTTTATTGACTTTACATTGAATTATTATTTGCTGAGCAATCTTGGGCTTGGCTCGACCATTTTGATGTGTGTTGACATGTGTGTATATGCAGCCATCCAGACGAGTTTTTCTGTCCCTGCATATCAGATAAAGTCTAGAAAAATGATGAGAAACACACCGCAAATCTGAGGCAAATAAAAATTAAAAATAAATTCTTTATTTGCTTTTATTTAATTTTTATTTTTGTGGCAGTCTACTGTGTGTGTTCTTCTGTATGTGACAGGTATGAAGATAACTGGATTGACTGTGGAATGCTGTGAAGTCAAGAAGACTGAAGATGATGATATTAATATGTGTCAGTATATACGAGTGAACTGTATAGAAATGTAGTGTGTATGAAATTGTAAGTGTTGTAAAGAGGAGCTAAGTACGAAATTGAATATATTGAAATGTATATTAGTGATGTATGTACAAATAGTGGAATTGTAAATCTGTACTGTTTTAAATATTGAAATAAAATATTCTTGTTTAAATAAAATACTGTGTGAATTTTTAAATTTTTGTATAGTTGTACTTTATTTAAACAGAAAATATTATATTCTTGTCTGATGTGTAGTATACCAGTACAGTTATAAACACATTCAATAATAAAATATATTTGGTTGTTATCATCAACCAAAAATCATATAATTGTGTATACAACACTGTTATATACAACAATCCCTGGTTCTTCTACGCAGATCTTAACCTCTGTGAGCCTAGGAGAATCATCTGCAGCCTCACAGAGGGATACCAAGAGTACCCTCACGTCCCCTCGAAGCCTCGGGCTTCGTAACCCAATTCGTTTGAGCCTCCTTTTTACTCAGACGAACATTCGCTCCTTCCCGTGTTGTACTAAGAATTACTACTTAGTTTTACTAACTAAGATTTACCACTTAGTTTCCAGAATCGTTGTTTTCTTAACTAAGGTTTACTACTTAGTTCCCTTTCCCGTCAATTTGGATTGGTTAAGTGTCATTAGTCAATTCAAGCCAACTTAACCCTCCTCATTCATCCTGTTATACTGGTTAAGTGTTATCAGTAATTCATGTTGACTTAACCCCACCGCAAACCAAGTTATATTGGTTAAGTATTTATTACTTAACCCTACCCATTCACCCTGTATTGGTTAAGTGTTCCTTTTTAACTTAACCTTGCCCGTCTGTTTTAACTAACATGTTATTAATGGTTAAGTATTATCCCTTCATGTTTTAGACTTAACCCTATTCCTTTATCTCAATCCGATGGTTAAGTGTTCAAGTTTACTTAACCCTGCAGTCTAGCCCAGCTAACATATCAAATGGGCTAAGTGTATTAAATCTTACTTAACCCCAACCTCTAGTCCAGTTAACATGTTAATTTTGGCTAAGTGTATTAACTTTACTTAACCCCACCTTCTAGTCTAGTTAATATGTTAATTTGGATAAGTGTTTTCTTAGTTACTTATCCCCTACAAATCTTGTCTTGTTACGATGTTAAGTTTGGTTAAGTGTCCCTATGGACTTAGCCCTCCCATTCTAGCCTAACTGTATTAAGTTGGTTAAGTTTTCCTATGGACTTAACCCTCCCATTCTAGCTTAACTGTATTAAGTTGGTTAAGTGTACCTATGGACTTAACCCTCCCAGTCTAGCTTAACTATATTAAGTTGGTTAAGTGTTCCTATGGAAATAACCCTCCCAGTCTAGCTTAACTGCGTTAACTGTCTGTATGGACCTAACCCCATCCATTGGTTTGGTTGTCATGTTGAATTGGTTAAGTTTCTTAGTTAACTTAACCCTACCATTCTTGTTTTAACTAAATTAAAGCCACGACCACTCACATTAGACAGATATTGTTGCGAATACTGGATGTGCCGGTCGGTTCCGGGCAAGTTTACATCGTAACTCAGTCTAACCTCGGGTTAGGCATATTCGTGTTTTCAAAGTTCAAAGGGTTTTGATTAATTTTCAAATCAGGTTTTGAAAGCAACCATCCTGTCCGTTGGATCAGTTAGGGATAGCCAGGGAGAGCAGGAAACTTGTATTTCCCAAACCCAAGCCTAGACACTATCCTCTCTGTCACCCTAGAACTTTCTGGTTTATTATTAAAAGAGATGTCGTTAACAAACCTTTAATTTGTCTAAATTAACATTTCCTCATTTAGGACAAATTCTATAAGTAAATTAATTCTAATTTACTTATTTCCTAATTACTCTTTTAATGTAAATTGTCAACATTTATTCCTATGGCCCATTTCCCTTCCTAAATCATATTTATGCTTTTTGGTATGTAAACTATACCAAATTAAGTGTCACTAACCATGATTTTTCTAAACCTGATAGTTATTCCCAATTATGGCCAATTTCACATTTATGCCAATATACTCACCGTGCCAAATTAGCTAATCCAATTCTGATTCAACATTCTAATTCACGTCAAACTAGACTTATTACTCTAGTTCACTATTCATGTAAATGCTAGATTTACATGTCAATACTAGATTCAAATTACACATCTTATAATTCATGTCAAATTTATCCAATTTGCATTTCTATGAACATGCCATAATACATGTTCCCAATTTATGCCAATTTCCAAGTTAAACTACTTTTTAGTAAATTTCATATTTTGCCCAAACCGCATTCCGACCGTTCGTGTAATCGTGATTCATTCTAGATTATAAATAAAGCTAGGTTCGTAGAAAATAGGGAATGAACCAAAAATGCTATGCAAAAGATAGACATACTAACTGGCATAAAAAGGGTTGAATAACGACGTCGGTTCAAGAACATGGGTAGACCTAAATTAATAGGTAAATTCCCAAGGTCTAAAACCAAGAATAGACAGAATAAAGACGTAGGTTCAAGAACATGGGTAGACCTAACTTAATAGGTAAATTCCCAAGGTCTAAAACCAAAGAAAACAAAGAACAGACAAAATAGATAACCAGGTTTAGACCCAATTTCACAGTCACAAAACTTAAACACTTTCCTAGTCATGAACCATAGGTGCTTAATCACAGTTGTCCCATTTATGTCATAGACAATAGTTTTGCTTCCTAATCAAAGGTATAGGCTTGTGTTCATAGTCATGGAAATAATTCTCATAGTCACAGTCACAGTCATAGGAAATGTCCATAGTCATAGGCAATGTTCATAGTCATAGGAAATGTTCATAGTCATAGGCATATCGTTTTAAGGTCCATAGTTTCATAATCACGGTCTTATTTGTCCTCAAGTCATAACAGTTCTTAATTAGGTTCAAGAGTATAGGCACTGATTCGAATAGAGAGAGAAAGAGATTTGGCATATTCTTTTATTCCTTTAATTTCATGTCACGAATAGAGAAAAACGTTCAAATATAGAAATAACTGACTTACAGAGATTCAGATTAGAAAAGAAAGATGGCGTTGCTATGATTCGTGCGACGTTAGCCTTTGATCCTTATCTTGAAGCTTTAATCTTGATTTGAATCTCTTCTGGACAATTTGAGCAGCATAACCTTGTCTTGGATTTTCGTAGTATTTTCTTATATTTATTTATTTATATATATTTTCTCAGAGGCAGCATAAGGATAGAAAAGAATTGTGAATAGAGAAGGAGACCAGGGCTGTTTATATAGTGTTAGGCGGACGAACCTAGGCAGAAACATGACCAAATACATCCGAACGAACCAGTGCAGAAAACTGGAAAATGCAGGGGGTCGACCCCCAGGTCGACTACCCAGTCGATCTGGGTGCCTTGGGCGGGAAAATTCCCGCCTAGCCCATTCTGGGTCCGATTTGAATTTTGTACTTGGCCTGTTTTGAAATTTGAACATCGCTGAATCTTCCAGAGGCAATATCTTCCTCATATGGACTCCGATTTACGCAAACTCGGACTCGTTTTCATGCAGAATTCCGAGACGAACGCAATGACATAGCCCATTTCCCTTTATTTTGATTGTAATATTTAATTCTGCCTTGATTTGTGAATCTTAGTGTTACAGAATTACGGGGTGTTACATTCTCCCCCACTTAAAAGGATTTCGTCCCCGAAATCTTCAAGTTAGGAAGAATGTGTCCTACCATCCAATCACCCATCTACTCAACCATTCAATCACAGGCATTCATTGTCCTTAAAAGATTTCTAATGCTTTCATGTTCATATGCATAGTGTGTGTATATGTCTTTATCTAATGCAAAATCAGGCGGTCTACTGATTCAGTCGACCTCCTAAATGCGAATCATGTCAGTGCTATGCGTCCAATCATGTATGCAAGCATCCCTAGTTATGTAAATACTACATGCGTGCACAGCCATTCATCCATATGCAACATCCGTATGATAACATATCAAGTTCAATTTACAAACAAATATATATCTGTATATGCAATATGAAAGCGTCTGAACTGATCTAGTGCCTAATACATATGCATATGCATTCACAAGCAACCATTTGCAACCACTTGCAACCATCAACCATAACATGTTTCAAATACATGTTTACATCCATTGGCTTCTACCTAAGGATCGAGGATACGACCTAGGTGATATACTTTGGAAAGAGAGAAACAATTATGTGTAAAGCTCCTAAAACAAAGAAATCAAGGATGCACCCTCAAGGAAAAGGGTATGATGCTAGTATCTAGCTTTCTTGAGCTTTAATTCACTGTATCTTAACTAATTTAACTTCACGATTGTGAAGTTACGGATCTCCATTTCCAGATGTCCATCATGGTACCAGGTATACACACTAAGATAATTAGAGGTTTCCCTCTTGTCCGCCATGCCATAACTATAAGAGTCGAAAGGTCACTACGTGCTCTTTGGAGTGCCTGCCACAACTATTCATCTCTCACGCAAACCATCCAAACCGAACTCGACATTCCTCAAGTACAAGCCCCAAAAGCCTAAACCAATATCAGACAAGCACCCAAGGAATATCTCCCTCCGAATTTAGAAGATCTACGTGAGATGATATAAGAAAACTCGATTGCTATTCGCAAATCCCTACTAACCAAAAATAAACTGGTCGGATCACCAATTGGATTTGAGACTCTAGTGGGATCTTTCTACTATACAAGTACTATGGTGCAGAGACCCAACTATGGAAGTGGATATGAACAAATGAGAAGCGCTAGAACCTAAGGAAATAGTACGAACAGAAAACTAGACTCATCCAACCGGACTACCTTTCTCCTAGGTACGCTTGGTGGCGAAAGCATGTACTTGTCCTTCTGAAAATCTCGTTCTCGTTCTTGCCCTATCGTACCCTAGTAAAGATACTTCCTCATGTCTTAGGTTTTATAATTTCTTCCTCCTTCGTGTGCTAAGTCTACATCCTTGAATTCCTCATCCTAGGGTTATGCTCCTTAGCCAAAGTCCTCATCCCCTTCTGTGTGTAGTCATGTTGACAAATCTCTCGAAAACTGCCTCCATCGTCCGGAAAACCCTATGAGCTTCGAAAGAAAACTGCCCATAGATGAAACAACTACGACTATGGATGGAAGTCGGGCACTACTTTGCCCTTCGATGAGGTTACCTCCCAGAAAGCCAGGAGCCCCAGAGACTCAAGAAAGAATGAAACAAGAATTCAAACAGAGGAAGAGAAAATAGTGCGTATGGCTTTGGGGAATATGCCTTTAAAACAAATCTTTTCTTTTGAAAATGCTTCTTTTAAAACCGTTTTGAAAATAATTCTTCAAATCCTTTATCTGATTTGGTAACCTTCAGCTCTGATACCACGTGTAACACCCCACGTCCGTTAGTGTCACTCACAAAGGGAATGCACTAAGTTCTGTGGAGCATTTAGGGTAAAAGATGCAGATAAATTACAAGACAGACAGAAATTAAACAGCGGAAAAATAAAACTTTGCTTTATTGATAAAATAGTTTGTACAACGATTTCTTTACAATATCAGAGTATCATCTGTCTTTCAAAATAAAGAAGCATAAAAATACATTTATATTCCCCAATTCAAGCAAGAGCCAGCCATAGCATCTGAAAAGAGAATCCAAGCAGACTTCGACAAATCTTCAAGCTGGGAAGGAGTGACAGTCCAACTTATCCTGTGCTATACTATTCCCTCCTTTACTACCTGGGGGGGGTGGACGGAAGAAAAGAAGACGAAAGAAAAACACAGTCAGACATGAAGCCTGAGTAAGTTCATTAACTTCTAGCATATGAACATGGAGAATACAAAACGACATGAATTAACTGAATACAAGATTATACCATGACCAGAGGGTCAGCAAGATTAGACAAGATAATCACAAGATATGCTAAGCTAAGATAAACTGGATAATCTCTAATACTTTCGCCGCTTCGCTATTTCCTTGTTATACTGGTTTCTATATCTCTGCACCGCCTATCGAGTGTCCCAACTAGTAACGATAACGTGATCCCAATCCCTGTATTTTCCATTGCCTTCCGGCATACATTCATTATTTATTACCTAGATCAAATCTAGGGTTTTCTATCAAGTGCTTTCCAGATTCAACTAGAGTTTACGCTATCTGCTGAATGCTTCTCGGATTCAGGATTTAGGCCACCTAGTCCAACTAGGGATTATGCTACCTGTCGAACGATGCCCCCAAGTCTAGGACACACTACCTAGAGTGGTATATGTTCCTATACTTCCCCACGCATGTATTGCGAATCGTTATCGCTTTTCTAGATGCACATGTCCTATAATGTGCGGTCTGAGTCATGCGACAGGGCAAATCAAGGAATACAGAACTCGGTCGGGAGCTTTCAGATATCTGCCGATGCAGATGCTAAGGTCTGTTTTTATTCCAGTGGATATGGTCCCACTTGACCCCTCCCTCAACTAATGAAAGGCACACCTTGTAAAATGAGAACTATACGCCGGCCCCCGGTGCCCCTCTATCCTATGGCCATCCTCACCCATAACTAGATAGCAAGTATATGGTCTTTTGGAGTTCTCCGCATTTCCGCTTCACGTATCTCGATTGACTCAAGATGGATGGTAGACGACGAGTTGCTATCACAGGGCTACCGTTTTCTCGCCGAATCACGCCGGTCCATCCTGGTCTTTAGGTTGCCATGTATTGCAACCAAGGCATACCCCTGGTTCTTCTACCCAGACCTTAACCTCTGTGAGCCCAGGAGGATCATCTGCAGCCTCATAGAGGGATACCAAGAGTACCCTCACGTCCCTCGAAGCCTCGGGCTTCGTAACCCAATTCGTTGGAGCCTCCTTTTTACTCCGTGTTGTACTAAGAATTACTACTTAGTTTTACTAACTAAGATTTACCACTTAGTTTCCAGAATCGTTGTTTTCTTAACTAAGGTTTACTACTTAGTTCCCTTTCCCGTCAATTTGGATTGGTTAAGTGTCATTAGTCAATTCAAGCCAACTTAACCCTCCTCATTCATCCTGTTATACTGGTTAAGTGTTATCAGTAATTCATGTTGACTTAACCCCACCACAAACCAAGTTATATTGGTTAAGTATTTATTACTTAACCCTACCCATTCACCCTGTATTGGTTAAGTGTTCCTTTTTAACTTAACCTTGCCCGTCTGTTTTAACTAACATGTTATTAATGGTTAAGTATTATCCCTCCATGTTTTAGACTTAACCCTATTCCTTTATCTCAATCCGATGGTTATGTGCTCAAGTTTACTTAACCCTGCAGTCTAGCCCAGCTAACATATCAAATGGGCTAAGTGTATTAAATCTTACTTAACCCCAACCTCTAGTTCAGTTAACATGTTAATTTTGGCTAAGTGTATTAACTTTATTTAACCCCACCTTCTAGTCTAGTTAACATGTTAATTTGGATAAGTGTTTTCTTAGTTACTTATCCCCTACAAATCTTGTCTTGTTACGATGTTAAGTTTGGTTAAGTGTCCCTATGGACTTAGCCCTCCCATTCTAGCCTAACTGTATTAAGTTGGTTAAGTGTTCCTATGGACTTAACCCTCCCATTCTAGCTTAACTGTATTAAGTTGGTTAAGTGTTCCTATGGACTTAACCCTCTCAGTCTAGCTTAACTGTATTAAGTTGGTTAAGTGTTCCTATGGACTTAACCCTCCTAGTCTAGCTTAACTGCGTTAACTGTCTGTATGGACCTAACCCCATCCATTGGTTTGGTTATCATGCTGAATTGGTTAAGTGTCTTAGTTAACTTAACCCTACCATTCTTGCTTTAACTAAATTAAATCCACGACCACTCACATTAGACAGATATTGTTGCGAATACTGGATGTGCCGGTCGGTTCCGGGCAGGTTTACATCGCAACTCAGTCTAACCTCGGGTTAGGCATATTCGTGTTTTCTAAGTTCAAAGGGTTTTGATTAATTTTCAAATCAGGTTTTGAAAGCAACCATCCCGTCCGTTGGATCAGTTAGGGATAGCCAAGGAGAGCAGGAAACTTGTATTTTCCAAACCCAAGCCTAGACACTATCCTCTCTGTCACCCTAGAACTTTCTGGTTTATTATTAAAAGAGATGTCGTTAACAAACCTTTAATTTGTCTAAATTAACATTTCCTCATTTAGGACAAATTCTATAAGTAAATTAATCCTAATTTACTTATTTCCTAATTACTCTTTTAATGTAAATTGTCAACATTTATTCCTATGGCCCATTTCCCTTCCTAAATCATATTTATGCTTTTTGGTATGTAAACTATACCAAATTAAGTGTCACTAACCATGATTTTTCTAAACCTGACAGTTATTCCCAATTATGGCCAATTTCACATTTATGCCAATATACTCACCGTGCTAAATTAGCTAATCCAATTCTGATTCAACATTCTAATTCATGTCAAACTAGACTTATTACTCTAGTTCACTATTCATGTAAATGCTAGATTTACATGTCAATACTAGATTCAAATTACACATCTTATAATTCATGTCAAATTTATCCAATTTGCATTTCTATGAACATGCCACAATACATTTTCCCAATTTGTGCCAATTTCCAAGTTAAACTACGTTTTTAGTAAATTTAATATTTTGCCCAAACTGAATTCCCACCGTTCGTATAATCGTGATTCATTCTAGATTATAAATAAAGCTAGGTTCGTAGAAAATAGGGAATGAACCAAAAATTCTATGCAAAAGATAGACATACTAACTGGCATAAAAAGGGTTGAATAACGACGTCGGTTCAAGAACATGGGTAGACCTAACTTAATAGGTAAATTCCCAAGGTCTAAAACCAAGAATAGAAAGAACAAAGATGTAGGTTCAATAACATGGGTAGACCTAACTTAATAGGTAAATTCCCAAGGTCTAAAACCAAAGAAAACAAAGAACAGACAGAATAGATAACCAGGTTTAGACCCAATTTCACAGTCACAAAACTTAAACACTTTCCTAGTCATGAACCATAGGTGCTTAATCACAGTAGTCCCATTTATGTCATAGAAAATAGTTTTGCTTCCTAATCAAAGGTATAGGCTTGTGTTCATAGTCATGGAAATAATTCTCATAGTCACGGTCACAGTCATAGGCAATGTCCATAGTCATAGGCAATGTTCATAGTCATAGGCAATGTTCATAGTCATAGGCATATCGATTTAAGGTCCATAGTTTCATAATCACGGTCTTATTTGTCCTCGAGTCATAACAGTTCTTAATTAGGTTCAAGAGTATAGGCACTGATTCGAATAGAGAGAGAGAGATTTGTCATATTCTTTTATTCCTTTAATTTCATGTCACGAACAGAGAAAAATGTTCAAATCTAGAAATAACTGACTTACAAAGATTCAGATTAGAAAAGAAAGATGGCGTTGCTATGATTCGTGCGACGTTAGCCTTTGATCCTTATCTTGAAGCTTTAATCTTGATTTGAAACTCTTCTGGACAATTTGAGCAGCATAATCTTGTCTTGGATTTTCATAGTATTTTCTTATATTTATTTATTTATGTTGGCTAGCTTTTTGACCAAGCCACCCCGGATCATTCATAAGAAGAAATCATGAAACTATATGCCCAAGTACATGAAGGAACGGATCGCACATAATCGACTCGCCCGCTATCGGATCGCACACAATCGACTCACCCGCTATCGGCGAAACGAGTCCTCTATGCGACTCGATCCGGACTTATATTGTTGCCCAGAGTAGACCGATCCGATCCCCTGATGCATGGCGAACCCTCTGACCCGTTCAAGCGTGAGCTAGTCTTCAGCGATCCGAGTCGCACGGATCTAGTGACACGTGTCCCCAACCGTCATTTGGACCGATTCTCCCCATCTGCACGATCCGATTTTCAAGCAGATAGCGACACCTGTCCACAACGGCTAATTTGACTATTTCCTCAATGGTGGCGATGCAATCCGATGTTCTCGGGATTCGTGCCACGTGTTACCACGACCCGCCTGACAAAATCCGCTATAAATAGCTCGAAGCTTGGCATTTTTTGGGATCTTTTGGCAATATTGAGTACTGAATCCTCCATTGTTGTCAAAATACTAGAGTATTGAGAGAAATCCTTGATTGTATTAGCTTTCAAAGTATAATCAATAATATATAAAGTGGACGTAGGCTCGTTAACGCCGAACCACTATAAATTCTGTGTGTTATTTCCTTTTTCCTCATTCTTCAGTTGAAACTCTATAAGCTTCAGAACAATTTGGGTGTTAGGTCCAAATTTTGATCTAACATTTTTGGTGCTTTGACTGAGAAAACGGTCCTAAAGTTTCACTATTCACTTCTTTGAAGATTCCAGCGATTCGGATATCATGGATGGAAAAAGATCTAAAGCTTCGCAAACCAATGAAACGATTGAAGAAAGTGTGCACGAGCTAGGCAAAGAGGAGACTCTGGATCGCGGAGCGCAGGGGGCGAACCGATCCGATGAAGACACCACGCTCCGAATCGACGAGAACGAGGCGATCCGGACTGCTGAAGGGGTTGTTACTCGATCCCGAGGCAACGTCTCGAATCCTCCACGCACCGCGATCGCGAATCGATCTCAATGGGGCATTACGAGCCGCCATCCTCGAACCACAGCGATTCGAATTGATGATCAGACTACAACTGGACCTGGAAAGGAGCCTATGGCTCGCTCCTACCGTCCTGGCCCCTCCGCTCGACCTGGCTCAAGCTCATTGCGCATAAGAGAAAGTGATGATGATCAATATGATCCTGCTGCTCCCGTTACTGAGGGGGATCTCTCTCGCTTTTCCGAAATGTGGGAGAGGCTATTTGATGAATTGGCTGCCCAAAGGCAGGAAAGCTCCGTCCTACGACAAAATTTGACTGCTATGGATAGAAGGCTTGATGAGCTCGCAAGGCAAAGGACGCCGCCGGTTCGTCCACTCACTCTAGGATATTCTTCTTCGTTTGAGGAATCGCCGAGACCTCCGCGACGACCGTATGAGAGAGCCGAAAACATAGAGCAGCTTCGGTTCGGAACCCTGCCATCACAGGAAGAAGAAGCGCTGGGGGCGGGGCCCTCAAACCGTAATGTGAACGATCAAGCCGCAGCTCCCAGGGCTCGAGATGTGGACAGTCCCGTACGTAACAGACTACCTCAGCCCCGTCGCCGCACACATACTCATGATAACAGGGGGCAACGAAGCCCTATCCGAGCCCCGGATTTCGTGACTGCTCCCGGAAGAGAGATTAGAGAACCCCGCCGAGCCAGAGGCACTGACCCTAAACCTCCTTTGACCAGTGCAAATGTTGCAGCCATGATCCACCAGATTCTGGCAGATAGCCGTGGACAACGGAATGAAGATTGGGGGATCGACCGCAGTCACACCCCTTTCACTGATGATATTTTGGATGCGACTTTTCCAAGGCGTTTCAGCATGCCACAGATGAATCGATACGCGGGCAGATCTGATCCCGTCCAGCATCTAATGAGATATTCTTGGTCAATGACCGCTGCCGCAGCTTCTGATGCTGTCAAGTGCAAGGCGTTTCCCATATTCTTGGAGGATGTAGCATTGTTGTGGTTTACTCGCTTGCCAGCAAGATCAATTTCTAGCTTCAGGGAGTTGAGTGAGAAGTTCGTAGAACAATTCCGTATCTACGCACAAAAGACAAAAAGTGTGATTGATTTGTTCCTTGTCAAGCAGCGACCAGGCGAGAGTTTAAGGGTGTACCTGGATCGTTTCAATTTGGCCGCTACTGAGGTTAAAGATCCCCATGAACCGACCGTTGTCGCAGCACTGATTGACGGAGTAGATAAAGACACTGAATTCGGGAGGTACCTGGCAGGCAAACCGCCCCATACTAGAGAGTTATTCTACGAAAAAGCCAACGTACACTTGCGCAGGGAAGAAGTGTATGCTAACCGAAAGGCAAAAACGGCCGATAAGGAGGAAATCCAGAGCAATGTCGCTATAAAGCAGACGGGAGACAGCTCGGGGAAAGTCGAGGTTAATGTCGGAAATCGAAATCAGGGTGGTCGTCAGTCAGGTAACAACAATAATAATGGTAACGGGAACAACCGGAAGAGGAACCGAGGAAACGACTCCCAGAGAAGGACTCGTCCCAGGGCCTTTGAAAGTTATATACCAATAAATGATACTCTGGAAAATATCTTCATGGATGCGTATGAAGTCCTCCAGAATAAGAGGCCACCTCCCAGAGAGTCGACGGAGAAAGAACGTGAAACGGGGAAGTTTTGTCTCTTTCATCAGATTCACGGCCATTCGACAAATGAATGCCGTCACCTAAGAGATGTGGTCGAAAGGCTGCTTCGAGAAGGAAAGTTAAATGAATACAGAGTAACGCCCAGAGATAGGGGGCAAGCAGTACAGGCCCCAAATCCGAACCAGAATCAACTTGCTGCTAGGCCGACTGCCCCGCAAAAAGGAAAGAACATTGTTATCAATACCGTAATCGGAGGACTTTATCTCGCCGGGCATAGTTCCAAGGCATTGGATCAATACGTCAATGCAGCCAAACAACACCTCGAGGTAGGGGAGTGTAGTAACCCCGAGGACAGTATCCCGGTGAAGCAACAAAAGACGATGACCGACGATGTCGTTTTCCGAGAACGAGAAAGCATCGGAGTTCATGCTCCGACTGAAGATCCATTTGTAATTACAGTACCTATTGGACCAGCCACTGTTCATAAGGTTTTAGTGGACAACGGGAGTTTTGTCAACATTCTTTTCAAAAGGACATTTGATCAGATGAATCTCGAAATAAAAGACTTGAAGCCCTGCCAAGGATGGATCCATGGATTCAACGGAGCATCTACCGCTCCAATAGGTTATGTAGAGTTACCGGTTACGCTTGGGGAAGGAGAACGCCAGAGAGTGAGAATCCTTCCCTTCGTGGTTTTGGATGTTGAATCGCCTTACAATGCCTTCTTGGGCCGACCGGCCCTTGCAAAGTTTAGAGCCTGTATAGCCCCCTGGTGCTTGTTATTGAAATTCCCCACAGAAGCTGGCATTGGTATCGTCAGAGGAGATCAGGTTGCGGCGCGAGCATGTTATGTTGCCGAACTAAAGTTACTTTGCAATGGAGGGGACATTGAAACTAAAGGCGCTTCTCCCCCTACGGGGGCGGAGACCTTATAGCAACTAAAGAGGATAGTCGTTGGAGAGTCGCCCAGAGAGATGCCCGAGGATATAGATCCCATAGAGGATCAAGAACCCGGGGGCAGAATGGCGACTCCTAACGAGACGACTGTGGATGTACCGATCGATGACAGTGACCCGGAGAAGGTCCTAAAGGTTGGATCCCAGTTAAATCCGAGTCTCGCTAAAGAATTGACGGATTTATTAAAAAATAACTTGGATGTATTTGCTTGGACTCATGCAGACATGTGCGGGATATCCCCATCAATAATGAGCCATTCATTAAGCATTAACCCTAAACATCCTCCGGTAAAGCAAAAAAGGTGAATGTTGGGCCCGGAGAGGTCTGCTGCCTTGAAAGAAGAGGTCGGAAAGCTAAAGAGTAATGGATTTATCAGAGACTCGACCTACCCAGACTGGATTTCGAATCCAGTCCTGGTAAAGAAGGCCAACGGGAAGTGGCGAACGTGTATCGACTTCTCAGGTCTGAACAAAGCCTGTCCAAAAGATAGTTTCCTGTTACCCCGGATTGACCAGTTGGTAGACTCGACGGCGGGTCATGAGCTTCTCTCATTTATGGATGCTTATTCAAGATATAACCAGATTCCGATGCATGTTCCAGATCAAGAACACACTAGTTTTATCACGGATATGGCATTATATTGTTATGTGGTGATGCCCTTTGGCTTGAAGAATGCGGGCGCTACATATCAACGTTTAGTCAACAGAATGTTTTATAACCAGATCGGGAAAACCATGGAAGTATACGTCGACGATATGTTGGTTAAGTCCAAGCAATCTTCTCAACACACTACTGACTTGGCAGAGATGTTCGGCATTCTTCGAAAGTTCGGAATGAAACTCAACCCAACCAAATGTTCATTCGGTGTTGCCTCCGGAAAATTCTTGGGATTCATCATCAGTTCCCGTGGTACTGAGATTAATCCAGACCAGATCGCGGCAATCAGAGACATTCAGGAACCTAGGCAGATTAGGGATGTGCAAAGCCTTGCCGGAAAAGTCGCCGCACTAAGCAGATTTATCTCCAGGGCTACGGATAAGTGCATCCCATTTTTCGAATTAATAAAGCGGGGGAAACACCACTTCAAATGGACGCCTGACTGCGTAGAAGCGTTTCAGAATTTACTCAGGCATCTGGAGAAACCCCCGATATTATCTAAGCCAATGGATCACGAGGACTTATTCGTGTATCTGGCAGTGTCATCCCATGCGATCAGCTCAGCGTTAGTAAGAGAAGAGGATAAGATCCAAAGACCTGTGTATTACGTGAGCAAAAAATTAACAGCGGCAGAGCGTAATTATCCAAGGATAGAAAAGTTGGCGTATAGTTTACTGATCGCCTCTAGAAAGCTTCGACATTATTTTCAGGCACATCCCATTACCGTATACACCGATCACCCACTCAAGCAAGTCCTACAGAGACCAGAGGCATCTGGAAGGTTACTCAAATGGAATATTGAGTTAAGTCAATTTGATTTGAACTTTCAGCCCAGACGGTCAATTCGGGGGCAAGTTATAGCCGACTTCATAGCAGAGTTCACTGTCCCTGAGGAAGATATAGCAAACGAAGAAGTTGATCCTTCAAAGTTACTTCTCGATCCCAATGCCTGGGGATTGTATACTGATGGCGCTAGGAATGACGACAGATCCGGCACAGGAATAGTGCTGGAAACTCCAGAGAAACGATTGATATCCTATGCTATCCGGCTGGAGTTTCATGCCACTAACAACAATTCCGAATACGAAGCCCTGATAGCCGGATTAAAGATTGCAAAGGAATTAGAAGTCACAAAGCTGAACATCTTCTGCGACTCCAAGTTAGTTGTGAACCAAGTTACTGGAAAATTCCAAGCTAAAAGTGCAAGATTGATTTTATACTTAAAGAAAGTGAAAGAATTGCTGAACGATTTTGATCACTACAGCATATCTCATATTCCGCGGTCAGAGAATCAGCAGGCAGACAAGTTGGCAAAGATGGCTAGTTCCGACGATCCTGAAGTGACTGGGCTAGCCCCCGTTGAAGTACTTCGGTCCCCTAGCATAGATCAAATGGAAATCGACCTAGTACTAGAGACGGAACCAGAAAGGGAGTCCTGGATGACCCCTCTGAAGAATTTCCTGATGAATGGAACGCTTCCGGCCAAGAAAAGCGAGAGGCGTAAAGTAATTCGTAAAGCCGCCCGATACGTTCTGCAAGGCGGAGTTCTTTACAAACAAGGGTTTTCAATGCCCCTCCTTCGGTGTGTAGCCCACGATGACATCGAACGTGTGCTGCAAGAAGTCCACGAAGGCTAATGTGGCGACCACACTGGAGGGCAAACTTTGGCAAAGAAGGTGTTGCAGCATGGTTATTTCTGGCCTACCATAAACAAGGATGCGGCCAGATACGCACGACGGTGTGATGCATGCCATAGATTTTCAAAAATACCTAGAGCACCTCCTAACCAGTTAAAAACAATGATGAGCCCATGGCCTTTCGCTATGTGGGGAATTGATATCATTGGAAGTCTCCCCATAGCAAGGGGCGGAGCAAAGTTCGCTATTGTGGCCGTGGATTATTTCACTAAGTGGGTCGAGGCTGAACCACTAACTACAATCACAACCAAACGGGTGATCAATTTTATCGTTCAAAACATCATTTGCCGATTTGGGATTCCAAAGATTGTGATAACGGATAACGGAACTCTGTTCGACAGTGCTGAATTCAGAAATTTCTGCCAAAAATACCACATTGAGAATCGGTACACCTCTGTGGCGCACCCGCAATCGAACGGACAAGTCGAAGCGGCAAATAAAGTAATTAAGTCCATTCTGAAAAGAAGAATGAAGCGGGCTAGAGCCATGTGGGCTGATGAATTGCCCTTGGCACTATGGGCCTACAGGACAACATATAAATCAGCGACAGGACATACCCCGTTCTCCCTTGCTTTTGGAACGGAAGCAGTCATCCCGGTTGAGATAAAGGTACCTTCTCACCGGGTGACTTATTATGATCAGATGACCAATAATGAATTGCTCCTTGAGTCCCTGGATATGATCGAAGAAAAGAGGGATGAAGCAGACCTGCGTGCCTTGAGATGCAAACAACAGGTCGCCCGATATTACAACAAAAAGGTTCGAGCCCGAACCTGGGAACCCGGAGACTTGGTTCTGAAACGTGTCTTCCCACCCCCAACTCATATGGGAGCGAAGTGGGAAGGACCGTACTCCATTCTGAGCAAGCTTGATAATGGAACCTTCAAGCTGGCAACCGTAGATGGAAAGGAAATCCCCAGAGTGTGGAATGCCCAACATTTGCGGCTATACTTAACATGAAAGTTTCAAATTTATTCTTTTGCTTTGTTAAAAAACCATGTACAAGGCATGACTTGCCTAGAATAGTCTGATTCCTTAAAGCAAAAGATTATAAAGTGGACGTAGGTCATGATTCGACCGAACCACTATAAAAATATTGTGTGTCATTTACCTTTATTGCACCTTTATTTATCTGCCTGTTTATTTGTTATAAAAATCGTTGTGAATAATCCAACAATCCCAGAAGCATATAATCAAGGATGCTTTCCATCAGAATGGAATGTAATCATAAGCCAAAATTCTGAGGATACAATGAAGTAAATTATATCGTAGATAGCACTCTAGCTCTCCAGAGCAGAGAGGGAACATAACAGACATGAAGTCGATGTCCATAAGTCATGGCGGTGTACCATGATCGGAGCCGCCTCGACGAAACTCTAACTCTCCAGAGAGAGAGAGTATAAAAGCGTCTCTAATTGAGCGCTGAGAAAGAGCTCCTTCCCCGCTGAAGGATCGTGGTGCGAATGAATCGCTAGGCTCAAACTCTAACTCTCCAGAGAGAGAGAGAGTATAAAAGCGTCTCTGATTGAGCGCTGAGAAAGAGCTCCTTCCCCGCTGAAGGATCGGGGAGCGAATGAATCGCTGAGCTCAAACTCTAACTCTCCAGAGAGAGAGAGAGTATAAAAGCGTCTCTGATTGAGCACTGAGAAAGAGCTCCTTCCCCGCTGAAGGATCGGGGAGCGACAGAACAGCTGGGTTCGAACTCTAACCTTGGCGACCGCCAGGAGAGTATAAAAGCGTCTATGATTAAGCGCTGAGAAAGGTGCTGGAGACTCAGCACCCCCATAATTCCTGCTCCGCTGAAGGATCGTTGAGCATATCATGAAGCAAGCTAGAGCTCCTTCCCTGTAGAAGGAACAGGGACCAACTGAATTATTGAGTTTGAACTCTAACCCTGGCAACCGCCAGGAGAGTATAAAGGAGTCTATCATTAGGCACTGAGAAAGGTGTCGGAAGTTCAGTACCATAAGAACAGTTATCTTATGAAATTTTCTAAGTCCCCCATATTCAGAAATAGGGGGCAACGTGCGAATAATGCTAATCAATGTTCAATAAGCCCTAGCTAAGCGTTACACCAATGACTGATTATGGGCCATATGCATATACGCATGAATTTTAATGCAGCATGAAAGTTTTCTCTGTTATTTGATTGACTTGTAGTTATAACTAGATGGTCTATAACTAACCATGGAGAGTTTATTTGAATACAGGTACACAATGATGCAAAAAGAGATAAAGCTTTCCTTTATATACTGCAAGCCTACAAAGTGAGAAATAACCTAGAAAACAAAAGTGAGGGCCAGTCTTACAATTACACTTCCTGGCTAGTGGAAAGCCTAAAGACAAAATATCAACAAGTAACAATATCCTATTTACGCTTTGGCCTCTTCTCTTGCCTCTATCTCTCCATCTTCGCCTTGTCGGCATCAGATGGATCCCCTTTCTTCCTCTTCCTTTTGTCTATGAGAGGAACATTCGACTCTTCTGAAGATTCCTCTTCCACCTCTTTTCTCTTCCTTCTATCAGAAAGGGAAGCCGGGAAGTCATCGGGATTTGCAAAATGAAGCTGTCGGCTGATGGACTTGGGCTAGATTTTCACAATCATCCCTGTTTTGGGATCGAATTCTGCAAGGGGGACTACGTACAAAGCCTCATCTCCCACCTTCTTCGAAGCCAACTCTTTCTCCTGCCTGGCCTTTCGGCTGGCCAAGGTTTCGTCGTCGTCATCGTCGGCTTTTTTGGCGCCGGTAGTGTCTTCTACATCATCTACATGGCGCCCATCCATGTCTTTCAAGGCTTCGATGGTCTCAGCATCTTTGGGAACGTCAGTGCTAGGTGCCGGAATGCTTCTTTCTGCTGTTGTGATCTCGGCCTGCTTTGATACATCAATACCAGCACCTGGCGAGACAACCTCCTTCTCCACTTCTTTTTCTTTTTCAGCACCCTTGTCAACGGGCTCGCCACCTATATCAGGAGGAACACACGTTACTAATTCAATTGGTTGTTCTACCAGACGACGACAATTCACAATTGCTTTGACAAATTGTGGGGAAAAAAGAGAGATACCTTCCGCAGATGCTCCCTCTTGAGTAGTTGCAGAGGCTCCAATGACCACGGGAGTTAGACCCAAAGGGATTAATGGATCATCGGGATGGTATTCCTCAACCCCGGAGGTCTAGGGCTCCGCAGCTGAACTCGAACCCTCGTCAGCTTTGCCTTTGCCCTTGGCCAGGGCCCTCTCCTTTTCCATCTCCGCTAGAATCAGACGGCGACCCTCTGCTAGGTCCTCAGGCTCATTATCCCTTAAGATGCTCTTCATCAACTCATCCTCATCGATTTCTTCGACCCCCAATCTATGCTTTTCACCCTCAACAATGGCATCCCATAAATTGGCTAATGTAACGTGGTAATCCGGGATCCACGAGATGTTGCGAGTTTTGAGAACCTGGCCTAGGAAATCGAAAATCATCTCTTCAAACCCCTCGATCTCCTTCTCTCTTTCGAGGAGCTTATTGTTAGAAGCAGTGGCCAATTCGATGGCACTTTCAACGTTCTTTTCGGCGAGAGCTGCCCGTCTCTCCGCGTCCGAGACCTGGTCATTTAAAATCACCTTTTCTGCTTTAGCCAAAGCCAAACTTTCTTTTAAATTTGCCTTTTCTGCCTCCCAAGCAGCTCTCTCAGCTTCAAAATGGCCCTGTGCTGTTTTCAACTCGATGTTGGCCATTTTGAGATCTTCAACCTCCTTCTTTAAGGCCATTTTCTCTTGGCTATTGGAGTCAAGTTCCGAATGGAAGCGCTGCTTAGCATTTTCTAATTCAATCTTATAATTTTCATCGTCCCTCCGTGCTAAAGCAAGCTGGGATTGAGCGTCTTCCTGGTCCTTCTCCATCTTGGTCCTGGCCCTTTCGTTGTTTTCATGTTTCGCCTTGGATCTGTGTGCTTCTATTTCAAGCGATCGGATGACTTCAGAAAGGTTAACAGCATGTTTTTTCATCATCTCATATTGCCTGGCAACATGGCGGATATGCCCGACAACCTCGCTATCCCAGTTCTTGGGGACCGGTTCCAAGGCTGGAACAAATGTCATTCGGTCAAAGAATATGTCTGGGAATTGTTCCCGCAGCTTTTCCAGCCTACCTTGAATCTCGGGACCATACATGTAATCCCATGACCCGGGGGGAGCCAACTCTGGCTAGCTGGAGGGGACGATGTCACTCCTCTCCTTTTCAGATTCTTTGGATGCATCCTGGCCCTTATCTTTAGATTCATGATGCCTTTTGGACGACCGGCTGTCCGAAGGTGCACTCTTTGGAGGAGTTAACTCTTTTAGAAGTTTCTTCCCCCTATAGGAACTGCCGGATAACTAGAAGGCTTGTTAGAGGTCGATTTTGGTGGAGACCGAGGTTGCGAGGAAGTCGGCCTGTGAGAAGGGCCACGAGAGCGTTCGGTACCCGGGTGAAGGCTGGGTATGCCCTCACGAAGAGAACGATAAGAGTAAGATTTCCTGCGGGACATCGTTCCTGCAAAAAGAGAAGAGCATATTAAAACTTTGAATACCCACGATATAAGAGTGCAGAGTCAGAAAGTGTGTGTGATTTGTGCATCCCATATAATTCCCCCTAACAGACCCAGGCCTGAAGACAGGCTCATCTGACCAGTTTCTTGTCCTCTAGTTGGAGCGATGGTCTCTTCAGAAGCAGGGAAGAAAGGCCCCTCTTCAAAGTCCTTCTCTGTATATACATCATCGGGTAGAGGAATTTTATTCAGCTCGTCAAATAACTGCTCTTCCGTCAAATCATCCGGGGCAGCGGTTTCAATTGGAGTAGAAATCGGGATTTCCTTGGACATGTCACCGCGGACCTCATCCCCTCTGTATATGTTCAGGTCTTCATCGTCTTGGATGTCTATCGGAGAAGGACTCTTGCGAAATTTAGTTGTTTCTACCGCTTGCGAAGTTCCCTCTCCCTCTGTTGGGGGCACGTACTTATAAGGTTTGCCGCCAGTGCCAAGTCCAAATCTTCTATCCAGAAGACGATGCTTATGAAGATTGTCATCAGTAATGCATTTTTTGATCCTTAGAAAGTCGGATCTGTTTTGTAAAAGAATGGATAATCGATTGTTGTACAGTGGACCCTCCGTTTTCGGGAAGACATGATCTGTTTAAGACAAAGAAAAAGGGGGGAGAATGTTAACGCCTAGACTTCTTGAACAAGATATTCGATTAGAAGCTTAAAAGTTTACTTGATTTGAGCCATCTTCGTGAGCATCCAGCCTGTTTCCTTATATAAAACCAATCAGATTTAGGATCCCCAATATTGCTATATCCATCGTACAGAACCTTCCTATTCGCCACCGATTCAAAGAAAGAGAAATTTGGAGTTGCCGAAGAACAGTGCTTGAAAAGAAAGAAGAATGTCAAATCTCTGAATTTAAGTTCGGCATGTAGGATCTCCGCGTATGCAATATATAGGGTATATAGTGATGCGTAGGCGTTCGGATGAAGTTGCATCGGAGCAATTCCCAGTCGTCTTAAAGTTTCGATGGCGATCGGAGGGAACGGAGGAATAGCTCCTACCAAGCACATGGTTCGGCTAATCGCCATATATCCTTCCGGAGCTAGGTGGGGTCTATCTTCACTTCCGGGTGTCAAGACATCATCCCAAGGAATCCCGTGTCTCAAGCAGATTCTTTTGAGCTTTATATCATCGAGCTTAGATGCTAAAGAATTGGAAAATTTATCTATCCCGAGCGCCCCAGGAATCTCGTCGGGAGCTCGCCCATCTATCTCAGAATCATCGCTAGATGAAGTACTTTCGGACGGATCTGATTCCGTGGCCTCGTACTCAGATCCAGAATCTTCACCTCTCGGACTGATTGGAGGAATCTCAGGGTTGTATTGCTCAGGAACCTCGGATTCCGCTTCTGTTGCGGATCTTGAAGAAGAGTGATTATTCGACATTACTGCTAGGAAGAGAAAACATGAACAATGAGATTAATACTACCCGTCCCCCGTGTGTGCAAGTGCCGGTGTGTGTGCTTGTGTGTGCATTAAAAATAAAGTGTGAAAGCAATCAAGATCATCAAAATATTAGTCGTCATATGCAGTCAAATTATGTGGTCATTTAGTCCAGAAAGTCCAACGTCAAGGCTCTAGCCTAACTGTTCAGAATTTTATGGTGACAAGGCATCGTTTAAAGTTTGAAATTTCTTTGGATCGTGAACTACGAGTCGGATCGCCATGTAGAGGGATCGCCCTCCTTCGGATCGTAGGGTAGAGGGATCCCCCTCCTTCGGATCGCAGTGTAGTGGGATCGCCCCCCTTCGAATCGCAGGGCAAAGGGATCGCCCCTTCACGGATCGTGAAGTTAAATGATTGGGGTCTTTACCGAATCGTTGCAGCCCCCACGATACGCGTCTCTGCTGTCACCATGACCCTCCGTCTCGCCACTCGCCTTCATCTTCTTCCTTTCCTCCCCTTGCCCACGATCCGAACCGGCCTTCCCTTTTCTCCTTCCTCCTTCGTCTTCCTCCTCTCCTTCTCTTTCTCGAACTCCAACCTCTACGCCCATCGGCCATGGCGCCTCGCTGGTTCCCCCAGAAAATCGCAAGATTCCATCTTTTCTCCCTCAAACCAGTCGAAAAAAATTCATAAAACAACAGCGTTTACGAATAAGGGTGCTTTCGGTGGAATTACCTTTCTAAAAATTGGGAAAGTGATCGGATTTTTGAAGGTTTGAAAAACTAGGGTTCGTTCCTCAACAATGCAGGCGAAACGATACGACAGAAGAAAGAAGAAAGAAAGTGAAGAGGGGGGGTCGGCTTATATAGGCAAAAGGGAGACCGTTTGTCTTTCCTTTTTTGTCCTATTCGATCCACGAAAATCGGCGGGCAGCGAACCAAAAGTCCACCACGACTCGAGGAGGAGCCCGTTTCGTTCCGAGGCCCAAATGCACACCAAAGAACGAAACGAATGTCTTGCCAACGGACCGCGACTCGAGCCCGCGATCCAAATCAATAAGTTCAGTAATGAAGACTCTGAAAAATCTCAGAAAGAGAATTGTTCACTGATTCGCGACTCGCTGTGAAAAGACGATTCTATAGCTTCGAAGCATGTTCCATCATCGATAAAACATACTTCGAGGGGGCAAAATGTTGGCTAGCTTTTTGACCAAGCCACCCCGGATCATTCATAAGAAGAAAGCATGAAACTATATGCCCAAGTACATGAAGGAACGGATCGCACACAATCGACTCGCCCACTATCGGATCGCACACAATCGACTCGCCCGCTATCGGATCGCACACAATCGACTCGCCCGCTATCGGCGAAGCGAGTCCTCTATGCGACTCGATCCGGACTTATATTGTTGCCCAGAGTAGACCGATCCGATCCCCTGATGCATGGCGAACCCTCTGACCCGTTCAAGCGTGAGCTAGTCTTCAGCGATCCGAGTCGCACGGATCTAGCAACACGTGTCCCCAACCGTCATTTGGACTGATTCTCCCCATCTGCACGATCCGATTTTCAAGCAGATCGCGACACCTATCCACAACGGCTAATTTGACTATTTCCTCAACGGTGGCGATGCGATCCGATGTTCTCGGGATTCGTGCCACGTGTTACCACGACCCTCCTGACAAAATCCACTATAAATAGCCCGGAGCTTGGCATTTTTTGGGATCTTTTGGCAATATTGAGTACTGAATCCGCCATTGTTGTCAAAATACAAGAGTATTGAGAGAAATCCTTGATTATATTAGCTTTCAAAGTATAATCAATATTATATAAAGTGGACGTAGGCTCGTTAACGCTGAACCACTATAAATTCTGTGTGTTATTTCCTTTTTCCTCATTCTTCAGTTGAAACTCTATAAGCTTCATAACAATTTGGGTGTTAGGTCCAAATTTTGATCTAACAATTTATATATATTTTCTTAGAGGAAGCATAAGGATAGAAAGGAATTGTGAATAGAGAAGGAGACTAGAGCTGTTTATATAGTGTTAGGAGGACGAACCTAGGCAGAAATGTGACCAAATACATCCGAACGAACCAGTGCAGAAAACTGGAAAAAGCAGGGGGTCGACCCCCAGGTCCACTACCCAGTCGACCTGGGTGCCTTGGGCGGGAAAATTCCCGCCCAACCCATTCTGGGTCCGATTTGAATTTTGAACTTGGCCTGTTTTGAAATTTGAACTTCGCTGAATCTTTCAGAGGCCATATCTTCCTCATAGGATTCCGATTTACGCAA
This sequence comes from Allium sativum, assembly GCA_030737875.1. Taxonomy (NCBI): domain Eukaryota; kingdom Viridiplantae; phylum Streptophyta; class Magnoliopsida; order Asparagales; family Amaryllidaceae; genus Allium; species Allium sativum. Next base: position 228,422,717 of record CM060922.1, read on the forward strand.
ACTCGGACTCGTTTTCATGCAGAATTCCGAGACGAACACAATGGCATAGCCCGTTTCCCTTGATTTTGATTTTAATATTTAATTCTGCTTTGATTTGTGAATCTTAGTGTTACAGAATTACGAGGTGTTACACATGAATTTGGTTTCAACAAATGAAAATAATTTCAGCGAATGAAAATAATTCTAACACATGAATATTTCAGAAAATTTCGACAGTATAACGGCAGGTTAGTAAAAACCGGGACCGTATCGATGTACGGCTCCTCGCTATACCTTAAAAGCTTGCGGTTTTTGACAACGGGGATTTCATGCATCTAATTCGCACGCGGGCGAGCATGTTTTCATTCATTTCCACAATCTATTCTAATTTTGCTTTCTACCACAGATGGGTATTTTTCAACCATAGTCAATCATTCTCAACCACAACAATTCTATCAACCATTCACATTATTCACCAAATTTCACATCAACCAAATAATCCAAACAATATCACAACCAATAAATATCGTCCATGGTCTGTGGACGAGGGGAGTATATATATATATATATATATACATTCGTGTATATATATATATATATATATTTCAATTCACTTCAATTCATTTCAACGCACATATAATTTTTACAATGCATATATAACTTATACATCGAACATACAACTTATACTACGCTTATACATGAGGTGTACAACGCTTATATAACTCTTACATCGACTATATAATTAATACATCGTTGTTTTCCATATTGTTTATAAATTAGAAATCTCACATTGGGTTCCACTCCACCAAAAATAGAAGAAGGCTCAGAAAAATATGCAGTCTCTTCTAGAATGTAGAAGACGTCCACACGAGTCCATTGTCTCTTGTTTCACTGGATTTCGACCACAAACGAAAAAGATATGATTTTTGTTGCGAAATCAAAAACCGTAGCGCTTTAAATTGCTATAAACTATTTTAAATAAAATAGGCTATTACCTTTCTCATTTGTTCAAAACTAGGTCTTCGTTTTTCGGCAAATCCATGGCGCTTGAGGATGATCGGACTGCTGCACGTCGTAGAGCTTCGAATCAGCTTCTTGGCGAGGTGCACCTCCTCTGACTCGACAGCGGATCTGGGCTCTGGCAGAGGTCGAAACACGGCAGCTTCTGGAGTTCGATTCTGGATAATGACGAGATGAGGGAGGGCGAGAGAGTTACGAATTTAAAGAGGGGGAGGAGATCTTCAAAAAACCCAACTAGAGCCTGGTCTGAAGATGATCGGAGCGATCGGAAATTGATCGGGAAGTTGGGAGCTCTTTTCGCCGTCGAGGGTTGAAGGGGTCGGGGAGAGAGAAAATGGTTGTGGCTAATAGTTTTTTTTTATATTTAGATATTTTTAAATTTCTAAAATACCCCTTATCTCCTACGAACTCCAATCCAAACCCAACGACTGTCGTGCCTAGCTAAATACCCCCATTCCGAACACAATGGGATATGTTTCGAAGGCCCATTTGACTGTTTCAATTAGTTTTTCTTCAAATTAAAATATAAAACATTCAATATTTGATTTGAACGTACATTCCAATTTGCCGGGGACACACACTGATTCTAAAAATTCCCAAAAAATAAATCTAGCTATGTTTTGACGATACAGTCCCAACAAAACTAGTTTCGTCGAATTCTGAGACTATATGAAAAATGGCCATTTTCTGGTCGATCCAATTTAACTGTAATCGACCAAAGCACATTTTTCTTCGCTACGCTCACATATTATCTTTAAAAATTATGAAATTTGAAACCCAGAAATAATTTGACATCCCGGATCCAACAAAAGTGATTTCGTCGAATTCTGAGGTCGTTTGCAAAATGTCTATTTTCAAGGGCTATATATTATCTATAGCGGCCTTTCTGAAAATTCATTTGGCCATAACTTTTGATTCCCGCTATGAAACTTCGATTGTTCAGATTCGTTATAAAGATATTCACTGACAGATTTAAATATTTTTGGTTTCACTAAACTCCGTTTTATTTTACACCCGGTACAGTCAGTCAAAGTTTGAATTGAAATTTTGAAACTGCTGCGCCATTTCAGGCCTTGTTTATAATTTGAAATAATTATATTTATTTTCCAACTTCGATTCAAACATACTTTTCATCTTTATTATTTAAAATATTTAAAAATTCACTCAAATAGCCCATTTAAAAATTTTAAACTGGTTCAGATTTTCCGGGTTGTTACACGTTTGGTATCCTTTCATTAAATATGTGGCCCCTGGGGAGGTCTTGGGTTATAGGTTTTCGATCCATTCTAGACCCTGCTTGATTGCTTTGGTTGTTCAAAAAGGTTCTAGAATGGATACCCCCTTACTGCTAGGATTTCTGACACCCACTTTCGGCTAGGATTTCTGATTGGTGCTGGTCCTTCAAGCGTGTTTAATCCTCCCCCATTTTTATGCTCTATCCATGGAGCAGACACAAATTTATCTCATCGAGCTTTAACTCAGAAGGGATAAAATTCATGTCCTTCAGCTAAGAAGGTACCCCTTAAGATTGACATTTTTTCCGTTTCAGGACATGTCGGTTTTTCCGACTTTGTGCCTTGCCCTATGAAACAGACACGGGTTCACCTCCTCGAAATCCTTCAAAGTTGGAGAACTCGCATCCTGCACCTAAGAAGGTGTTCCTTTAGTGGGCTCAGCGTTTTTATCCGTGGGACATTTTCCATGGGACATATTGAGTTGCTTTCGCTCCAGCATTAACTCTTAGGAGGTAGATACCAATCCTTGCTTCCAAATTTAACTCCGACTTTTAAGGAATTTGTATAGTGCGCCTGAGAAGGTGCCTCTTTAGGATCAGCAATTTTATCCGAGGGATAGATTTGGTAGTGTTCCTATTCTTTTTGACAAATCCTAACGTCGGTTCCTTGCATGGGTGTTTACTAAGCATTCGGTGTATTCCATAATGCGAGGGGTGGCCTTTGAACTTTTTGCCAGTCTTAGAATGGCTTGTCTCTTTTGAAGTGACGTGTCCATTCATTCTGTTTGATCTTGTTTCGCGACTCCCGAGCGACTTTTTTTAATGTGTGCTCTGGGATTTTCATTAAAGTTTAGCTGTGCTTGTGGGATTGCCTTTTGCCATTCCTACATTTCAAGAAATTGTTCTTCTTTTAGCATGGATCATTAATTGTGTTACTCAGATAAACACATAATTAATTTTTGATGCACGAAGCTTTTTCAAGTAAATTGCTACTTAGTACGAACATAGTGGATCAACAAAGTAAGGTAAAACAATTTTAAAAACAAGATGAAACCAGGGGAGTGAAGCGAAGTAATGAAAGTTCTAGTTTGACGTCCCATTGTTGAGATATGAGAGACTAGTTCCCTTGATGAGTGTCTCCTTTTTGATTGGTTTAAGCCTTCTCCTCTTTAAGGTATGTTGCCACTCGTTTGCGTAGAGTTGGGGTAATAGTTACGATGTTGTACATATTGTTGCAAATTATTCTTTCGGATTATCCCCTCGATCACTGATTTCAGATGCCTACATTCGTTGGTATCATGCCCTGGTTGTTTATGGAATTGACAGAACCTTCCTGACTTTATGGTGACATCTTTGACCTGTTTTTGTTTCAAGATCGGATATCTTTTGGTGTTTTTGGTTGCCCTGAAGATATTTGCAATGGTATCATTAAGAGGGTGAATATATTTGCAATGGTATCATTAAGAGGGTGAATTCAGAGTTCTTGAAGAAGCGTAGCTTCTTCTTTGCTCGACTGTCTTTTTTTTCATTGCTCCTTTTTTGACTGTCAGAGCTGCTTTGCACATTTTTGTTTTTCTCTAGCTTCCCGTATTCCTCTTCGGTACTCGCATATTTTTCGGCTTTGCTGAGTTGCCGCTCGAGCGTGCTTGGTTTCTTTCTCTTGATCCATCGCCCCAACTCGGTTTCCTTACATATTGCCCCTTGAAGAGCCGTTAGGATTAGATGGGATTCAAAATTCTTGACTTCATTTACCGCCACATTGAAGCGGGTGAGAAAAGCTTTGATGGGATCTCCTTGCCTTTGTCGTAATCCACTTAGCTTTGCAACATCTCGAGCTTCGAGTGCATGGGATTTGAACTGCTTGTTGAACAGTTTAGCTAAGGTCACGAAATTGTCCACAGACTGGGGCGGCAGCTTTGTGAACCATAAGTACGCCACCGCTTCATGGTAAGTTAGGAAACATAGGCACTTGATTTCATCGGTAGCGCATGCCCCATTCATATATTGATCGTATTTACAAAGGAACATATTAGGGTCACTCGTCCCATCATAGGATTGTAATGATGGAGGATTGAATCTCTGCAAGTACACAGTCTTCTTAACCCTCTCAGTGAGTGGGGTTTTAGTTGGAAAAGATTCCCATTCTTTTTTATCATCCTTCTTTCTCAGGGTTTCCTTCACGATTGCTCGTGCCATTAGTAAGATGTATTCCTGTTCCTTGCTCGGATCCATGTATGGATCACCTTCTTCATTGTCGAATTTTGATCTAGATGTGCCGCCGGGAACCGAGATTAGGGAATTGGGCATTCTCTCAGAATGGGCACCCTTATAGCGGTAGGAATGTCTTTCCGTTTTGTGATTGCATCATGAAGATGGCCATGCATAGGAGCTTTGTCCCTTTCATCATTCTGATTATTGCGCTGTGCGACCCTTTGAGCGAAATCTCGTTGTCTTGAGCTTGAGGTGGAGAACCCTGCGTCTGGCTTGCGATTTTTTCGGGCTGGCGAGGAACTGGTGGCATTCAACGCAGCTTTTGCGGTGGCGGCTTGAATGGCGAGTATCGACTCGAGCTTTTTCATCACTGCATCGTTTGGAATAGCTATTTGACTCGTTAATCCTACAATCGCCTCTTCCGACTTCCTTCTGGTTATAGTTTCTTCCATTTCAGGCGACTCCTCTGCCTCGATATCGGTGGAAGACGGCGTGATGGTGTTAACGCGGTTGCTAGGGCTGTTGACTTCGCCGTTTCCTTTCCTCAGCATGTTCACGCCTCCAAACACACTCCTACTCGATCGATCTTGTCAGATCTGAATGGAAAAAACAAGTTAACACGGCCCCACGGTAGGCGCCAAAATGTTTACACCAAAAATAGTCCAAACATCCAAGGTACTAAAATTGTACTTCACCAATTCGATAAGGAGATAATGTAACTGTGTTTAATAAGTAATCGAAAGACAGTTAATGCAGAAAAGGCCAATAGAGACGAGATTTAGAGTGGTTCAGCCGTTAACTAGGCCTACGTCCATTATGATGGTGATTTCCATTCTTATAACGAGGATTACAAAATACATCAATCTTCTCTTTCATACATCTCGATATTCACTCAATATACCCTCGTTTATATATTTCAATGTAGGGGTTATACAAGATAATGGTATAGTTTGAAGAGGAAGAAAATGGATGAATGATTGAGGAGAAGAGTGTCTTCATCGTTCTGATTTCGTGATTGACGCCATGGCCATATTAGTAGTTGAGGCTGGAATTTAGCAGCACTTCATGGCATCGAAGATTAGATCCCTTTTTTACTGGTAGTCATGGTGTATTTATAGGTGAGATCCCCTTGAGGAATGGTCTCAGATCTGTTATCCAGGTCATGGGTCGCTTATTCCGTTAATTTACGATCATGCCATTGGCTAGCTGTAGCCAGCCGTTAAGAGTTGAAGTCGATTATCATATACAAGTGGCTCAACGGAGCGAGCGTCTCGATCAGCTGTGCGAGTGACTCTTCAGTTGGGGCTCTTCTGTTGTGGCTGTTTCTATCAGTTAACGAGTGGGTACGTGATTTACTTGATGATGATATGAAGGAGCAATCGACTATCGTTCTGTAGTGAGGTTGCATATGACCTGAGCGGGCGAGCGTTTTAATCTCCGGGAGGTCGATCAATGTTTTGCGGCTCTGAGATGCTACGACGCTCTTCTCTAAGGAGTTGATATGTGGTCGTTCAATAGATTTATGGTCTGAGTGCTGAGTGATAGGTGTTGCAATTAGTGAGCGGTCGTCAGATGTATGCGCGATCTTGTCTCCTAGTCTTGATACCCATGGTCGAACTACGATATTTGGGTCAAGTGATTTCCATTGTCATGAGCGAGCTTCGAAAGCATGCGACCTTTAGCTTTATCGAGTCGCACTTCTCATGGTGTATTGTACTACTATGGTTGGTCGTACCGGTTGGTCGTTCTGTCTTGGACTTGATGTTTGGATTCCACTCCATGCGTATGTCTAAATGTTGTGCACGATCGACCCAGAGGGTGTCCGTTCGGGAGCCTTTACTCAATGTGCTTATGGATTTTTTAGGGATTAACAGTAACGACCTGCATTCTACGTATCGGCAGATCATAAAATGTTTATTTTATTTTCATACGAAGTCATATGGTCGTGTAACTTTGGGAAACGACTATTGGGGTCATTTCCCATATTCACATTTTTTTACTGAATTTTAAATGATTGTTTTGCCCCTGGAAAATCTTGTTTCTCCTAGATCTTTTGATTGGTAATAAGTCTCAACCTGAAACCACTTCCATAGGATTCGGATGATGGTTTACCTTTCCATAGAGTGGTCACATTAATCAAACGAACTTACTGTTTGGGAGATATGGCTGAAATAAGGTTTGGAAGATAAATAACAACATAATTGGGCTTAACGGGGTGATTAGCAGCTAAGCCCATAACCCATTTCGGGATTAGGGTTATGAGAGAGCTGAAAGGGTTTGGAAAAACATTCCCTTTCATTTTCTCAACAGCCATTTACCTTCCTTGAACCCTAACAATGGCGCTTTTTAACCACTAATTCACCAAAACTACATCAAATTAAGAGAAATTAGCATCATATCAGAGATAGAGATGCTGCTATACATTGGAATTCATGCCATATCAGTCATAGTTTTAGATCTACTATTTATTTGTGGCTAAGGTGAGTGATTTGCACTTATATTCACTAATTACGACTAATTAGGGGTGATTAGTGATAATTAGCGAAATTATGCATCATAAAAATCTAGGAAAATATGTAGATATTCTAAAATATTATTTTATGTCACTAGTGAAAATTCGGGCTAATTTGGATTAAGTTTGTTAATTCTATAGTTAAAACATGGTTAAGGGGATTGAGGGGAAAATCATGGTTTTCGGTACGTTTGATTCAAAATAACTCATATTGTTGATGTTTTAATGTTTTTGATTTATTCTATGTGTTGCTACTATTGTTTGGTATTTTTTATGACTTCATAGTAAGGTTAGATTGGTTGAAAACACAGTCATTTGGCGAAATTAGCTTGTTGGAAAAACTGCAGAAAATCGGTGTATGAAGGGGGTATGCCTCACGAACCGCCTAGGTTGACTTCGGTTCCTGAAGGGGTATGTCTCACGAACCGCCCCAAGATGATGGTCACGAACTGTCCCAAGATGATAGTTATTAACCGCCCCAAGATGATGGTCACGAACCGCCAAGAGGGAAGGATCACGAACCGCGACCAGAAGAAGGCTCCCGACCAAAGGGGACTCACGAACTACCTATGAGGGGGTCACGAACCGCCTATAGGGGGGCAACGAACCGCCTATGGGGGGGTCACGCACTGCCTATGGGGGGGTGGTCATGAACCGCCAGGAGGGAAAGATCACGAACCACGACCATAAGAAGGCTCCCGACTAGGGGGACTCACGAACCGCCTATGAGGGGAGTCACGAGCCGCCTATAGGGTGGCCACGAACCGCCTATATGGGCATCACGAACAGCCTATAAGGGGATCACGAACCGCCTACAAGGGGGTCATGAACCGCCTATGAAGGGGGGTCACGAACCGCCTAGGGAGGACCACGACTCGACCATGACGACGACCACGACCCGAACCAACATGATGACTCCAAACTGAACCGTATTTGAAATTCAACTACACGACGATGATTTTGGATCCTTCTGATGATCAATTTCAATCTGTCCAGAACCTGAGATGCAAAGGAAGTCCAAGTAGGAAGTTATTACTCAGGATCCACGTAGGAACCAATTAGTTAACTTCTAGAGTTGGACTTTGCTGCGGGACATATGCAAAGGGGTTATCGATATCTATAATGTTGGTTCACCATTGAAGAAAGGGGGAATGTAGATGAACCAGAGCCAGGGAAGTGTGGACTGGTTGGCCCTCAACCTAGAGCCAGGGATGTGTGGACTGGGTAGGGTTATTGACTATAGACCAGGGAAGTGTGGTCATAGCAATAGTTGTAAAGAGTGGCCATCATGGCCCCAATAGATTTGGTGATCAAAGAAGTGGATATCGTATGCTTTACGCACTGAGTGAGAGATGTGAGGATGGTTACTATATTTGATGTTTGCTATCAAAATGACATGCACTCTTCTACTTCACACCTTATGTTAGTGTTACCTTAGAGCATTGTACATCCTGTTGTGCTAACTCTTTGGTTGCAAGTCCAGGTTCAGGTATGATTTACTTATACCTGTTATTGTTTACCCAGTTATAGTCTTGCTATCGCTCACACCATAATTTCGTCTGACCCAGAGTTTTATGTCTCTTCTTATTACTCTTGGTGCTCCTAAATGAGCAGACTATAGACAGGTTAGGTGGTTATGCAAGAGTAGCTGTCCGGAGACGAGCAGGAGGCTTCCACGTACTATTTACATATATTCTCCCTGTGTTGTTGCTAGTCACTGCTTTGGGCATTAGTAGTGTACCACTTTCATTTCCTTTTTAGAGACAGTATTTTTAAAGTTGTAATAATGGTTTGGATCATATGCTGTATTTTAGATTCCGCTACTCTGAGGGTATGGTTTAGTTTTCAGCTTATGCACTGTCTCGCCTGTTTTATGTCAAGTAATGTTATTACTATATTTTATTTCATGCACTATGAGATATGCTATAGGTTCTTTAGTTGTTCATTGTTTTAAAACCCTTTCATCTGACGACCATTCCGTGCCATTCAGGCATCGACACAGCGCATTTCAAGGGGTTTGTCGGCTAGTTCGGGGCGGGTCATCACATTTTGGGTTAGCAGTTCCAACACTATTGGATTTTACTATAATGGCATCTGAAGTAACACAGATAGTTGCATCGCCACTGACTCCAGCGATCCGAATCTAGTGATCCTAATTATGGATTATATGGAGCCCAAATTACGGAAAGAAGGTGGAGGAAGAAGAGATTGTACACGAGAATCACATCGAAATGTTTTGAAAAAAGATAGAGAATCGATTCTTACCTTAAAGAGATGATCTTGGTTGAAGACGAAGGTGATCTTTCTCCTTCTTCCTCTGAAACAGTAAATCGATCATTGTAGTAAAAGAGTAAAAAAATAAAGCAAAGAGGGTTTTCCTTTTATAATATAATAAGATGATCATTCATATTCGATTGACATGACTACTGGATCTGACTCGGCTGACGTGTCAAGCCACTATCGAGCCAAGGTCAGCTGAAGAGGCATATGAAAGAGAGGCGTCATTATTACCTGACCCTATTTAAGTTTCCAAGACATCTAGTAGGCCAATTTCGATTTACGAAGCTCATGAACGGACATCCCGAACCAACCTATGGGAATTCCTTGATTTATATGGAAAATATTATGTAGAACCTATGTTTACAAAGTATGCCCTGTCTCCAACGCAACATACTTTAGGCAGCAAAGTGTTGATAGGCCTTTTGGCAAGCCCATCAAGGCTCGACAATGCTGTGGGCCCATGCCTCGGATACCCGGATTAGATAGTTGAAGTCAAGAAATGGGCCAAACAATGCGGCCCATCACCTAGGCTTATCACTGAAACCAAACGCCATCCATTCGAAGCCTCTATGATCAGACCAATCAAGCCAGGGCACACCTAGTTACGAACCTAATGTCCTCCTGAAGAATAGCTCATGCTCAGCCTTACCTATTCCAAGCCATCTGAATAAATAGGATCGATGGCCACCTATCACCGGAAATTAAAGAAGTGCATATTCCATGGGAGGAGAATGCTTCCCCAAGCTTCACTATTATTTTGTACCATACAATGTGTGTCCAAGCCAGCTCAAGCATAGTATCACCTATAAATACCTCTTCTGGACTCAAAAGAGGGAACTTTTGGAAGTTTGAATACTCTAGCTTTCAAATCTTTGTTAATCTCTAGTTGTATTGTCATTTTAGCTATTCCGTCTAATAATTTAAAGAATTTATAAGAGATTATTAATTGAACGTAGGCTCATTAACGCCGAACCATTATAAACTTGCATGTGATTCCCACTATTTTCAGTTTTTACAATTATTTATCTTCATTCATTCTCTATATAACCCTTTCTTTGGGTGTTGTGCCAATCTTTGGTGTCAACAATGATCACCCATAGAACGTGCCAAAAAGGATGATCGATCATACTTCCTGTGTTATTAACCAAGGTTGCACACACATTTTTTTGAGTAATCGGACATGTTTTTTGGCTATTTTTCATCGTGCCAAACCAGGTTTTTCCAGATTACCAGATTTTGTTATCATGAGTGTCGCAAGCCATATTCGTCATCAATGCTTGTCGATCAGCTGTTTTTGAATGCGCGACACTATTTTTCACTAAATCCATATATTTTTAAGTGATGATTTCTGCCACGTGATCGAATCGATCAACCATTTTGAGCTAATCAGACAATTTCGATCATGTATTTTCACTATGCTGGCTTTCTGAGTCGACTGAAGACGACTTTATGAATTGACGCCATTTCCAATCCTTTTCCGAATACGTCGCGACTTCGACCAAATCGCTTTATGTTTTCTAATGATATTCTCGATGCGTGACATCTATGACAAAAAAGAATGTCAACACTTGGTTTATTAGATTTATTTACAGTAATTTAATTCCCACTACAATTAGTAAATTTGACATAGTTTAGTTAGAATTATTTATAGTAAATTTGTATTTAAATTGTAATTTTAGGAATTTAAACTTATATGTAGAAGTTAATTTTTTTGAAATTTAACTTGACCAAATATAAGTATTTTTAAGATAAAAGAGGTGCAAGTAAGGGCCACAAGCCCAAATATTGTAAATTTACAATAACTATGTCAAAAATTTAGGAAATTAATTAAGAAGGATAATAGAAATATATCAATTAAATTAGAAATTAGAAATAGCCTAGATTGGTTGGTTAAGAAAAAAATGATATATTTTCACGGTTTGATTTGTAATAAATGCAGCAAATATGATTGAAAGAATAAAATTAAAAGAAGATGGATTGGTGTAAAATATGGATTTAGCCGTATTTTACACTATCCAGTAGTTCAAAAATAAATAAAAGAAATGGCTTGCAGTTACATATTTCTGTGTATAGGAGCGTTTTATACTAAACTAAGGAAATAAAATTCAATACATTTTTAGTTACTAATAAAACGAAATAAATATAACTTCCTAAAGATAAAACTTACAAAGGTGGTGAGTAAAAGACTAATATAACTGCAATATGTTATAAAAAGAAAACGAGTAAGAAATCAAGTTAGACACTAAATAGCCTAGAAAAGAATTAGTAGAGTGTGTCATTAAGAACAGTTGTTATAGTATAAATAATAAGAAGAAAATAGATTATTATGATAAAAGATTTATGACAAGATTATATAGCTCCAGATTAAGAGTGTCATAAAAAGTAAATAATAAAAAGATGAGAATAGTGTCATAATGAAATAATAGGGTCAAATTAAGGAAGATAATATAAGAGAAACTAAACAGTTAGAAAATACTTTGACAAAGGTCTAATAAGGAACGTGAGATGTTTTGTGAGTAAGCTAAAGGGAATCTGAAGGAATTCATAGTGATGCGGACCACAACAGACTCATCAGAGTACATTGATCTCACGAGGCATGTTTATAGCAGCAGTCCTAATTAGTCGAGGACTGAGGATCTCAGGATGATCAGGACTAGCCATAAGGAAGATAGGAAGCATAAATTTCAAAGCGAGGATACCACGAGGAAGACCCTTTTATATAGGAATAGTTTAGGCGATCCATTGGAGTCAGGTCTGTAATTTCCATCAAGTGGGTATGCCATGATTTCTTTCATAGAGTAGGCTGTTAGAAGGTTGATGGTCGACTTTAGGATATGGCGGTTGCTTGGAGGTGGCTGGTCAGGACCAAATAGGACAATAACCGTCGGATGTGTCATTGTCAACAATAGAGAGTACGGGAAGATGTATGTTAAACCAAGGATCCAGTGGTCTTTCATTATCAAGACACTATGTGAGGTGGCAACTCCAATTGTTTGCTTAGTATGTTTGTTTTAGGGAAAGACCTCAACCCATTAGAGAAACTTCCAGTAGTAGAAGTGTAGCTACGTACAACCTTAGCCATGCTAGAAAGAGACAAACTAGTTTAACATATGTGGGACCTAGTATTGCTTTTTTCACATATTGTAGAAATTCCCCTACTGAGTTTCGTAGTGAGCTTAAGTCGTGCCACTTATTAGCTAAACTTAGAGTATAGACAGAACGATTACGTATAGAACCTAAATGTATGCACTGGATGGTACTTCATGGATGTCCGAATATTGGTGTAGTCCAATACAAACACATTTTCACGTTTTCTTAGTAGATGACAAAACATTTGTATTGTAGGCTTTACGGAGCAATCCATTACAGATGTTGTAGCAGGACTCTTTCATATAGAAATGATGGAGACTATCAAGAGGGCTACTATGGACAATACCTAGTTATGTTGTGCACACAAATATGTTATTAAGTTTGGTTTACTGGGGAGTAGATGGTTATGACTTACACATGGAGGAGAGAGTATTATAAACGCTAATGACATGATAAAAAGTTAAACAAAGATAAAATAGTACATGTAGTGTTATTCTTAAAGACATAACCCTCTCCATAAAACAAACATGCAGGTTAGACATATGATAGAGATTTTCGAATTTAGGGACACTTGCTTAGTATGTGTCATTGTTATGAAAAATATTTATTTATTATCATATTTTATTTAGTTCTATTCTGAAATATTTATGTGAGCTCTAATATACATATCTACGCCTTTTCTGCAGCATACCAAACAATCAACTCGGGTTCAATAGACTTGGATTTTAGCGCTTTGTGAGAAATCCAGATCCATTGGAATTTGGTTGTTACATTTGGTATCAGAGCATATGTTTTGGATTTCTAAATTGATAGCGAGGGAACGTATTTATATTTTTAAAATATAAATATATTGTATATTATATGTACCTAAATTCATAGAAAAACCAACTTTTTAAAGAAAAATGACATATGGAAAGACAACAGTAACAGTGTTGTACATCGAAGATAACATTTTGAGAATCCAAGATTAGTAGGATTTAGAGTGGCTCTAGCATAAGATGTACAATAAATTTAAAATAAAACGGAGAATCCATATGTTGATATCTTGGAATTGGTAGTATTTTGGATTAGTGGGTACGGCGATAGAGTCATAGAGTACATGTTGAAACATAAGATAGCTAATGGATTAGGAATATGTATGGATATGTATGTATGTATTGCGCACTGATGACGCTAGTACTAGATTTCAATTCAGAATTGGATAATATTTGACGACTTAACGTAAAAAGAAATTGGACTCAGAGAAAGCTATTCGGTATAAAGATTTGGAAATGGAGGTTAAGAAACCGCTTTGAGCCCAGCCCCAAAAATTTAAACCACTAAGAACATTTTAAAAAAGTTTTAGAGAGAGTTTTCAAGTTTTAAATTTAAAACTTTATAAGTTTTAAAAAATTAATAGTTTAAAAATAGAGAATTGCACTCAAATATATATTTTTTCAAGAAAATGAAATAATTTTTTTTGAAAAATATACGTATACATATATGTGATTGTATAGGGATAGTCAAAATAAGCAGAAAAGGATGCTAGAATTTTAAAGGTAACTCTAGAAAACTCTATTTGAACAAATTGGAAAGAAGTTGGAACAGAGTGAAAGATGGGTCTAGTATGAAAGAAAATATAGGAGTTTTCATGAAAGATAGGTTGTATGTAAACGTGCTTTGTTAAAGTAACAAGGAAAGGTCTAGCGAAAGAGGCCTACAAAATATAGCTGAAGCACCATATTTTTCGCTACCTATTTCAACAAGAAATCCAAAAAATAAAATAAAATTTTCTCGTCACTTCAGGTACAACACAAAATTTCTCTTTGGGAAAGGTTGATAGAAACTCGATCTTGGTATTTTCTCTTGAAAAGGAATTGTATAGTAAAATAGATAAGTAACTCAAACTGAGTTAAAGTGAATAACTATTTGAAAAAGAAAAACTATAGTGAACGAGCAGAAGTAATCAATCCTATCTTCCCCAGTTTTTAACTTTTAAGAAAGGTTTTGAGAAGATAAAATTTAGATAATTAAAGATGGTTTAGACAAATGATTAAACTTTTGAAAAAAGAGAGAAAGAAACCAAACTAAACTTGTAGTGCATAGTAGATGAGAATTAGCATGGTGATAAAGCTAATGGTGGTGAGTGATTCCAGTAGTGTGCTTGAACACTAGGTATAACTAAAGGAATTATTTTCATATGCGATTAGGCCATAAGCCTTGAGTAGTAATTGTAGAAAGAATTAAGAGAGTAATTAAGAAGTAAAAGCAAGAAATTGTCAATATTAAGAATTTATAAAGTAATATACAAGGATTGAGAAAAAGAATTTTGGAAAAGATGTCTTCCAAGTAGTTATTGTTTTAATTGAAGAGTTAAAGAAAAATTTAAAACTTGTACGGTTTATATGAAAAGAGTAGAGAGAGGAATTCAGAATAGATACATACTAGATAGCGAGTACAAGCTAATTGAAAATGATTTGTTAATTCGCATGAGAATTGAGCTCTCATGTAAAATAGTAATGTAATCGTAAAGACTGAATTTTCGAGCAAAGACCTAAAACCTATTGTGCAGCCTTTATCGAAGTGCAAAGACATATGCTTTATTCTATCAATGTTACACTATGCTTTAAACCATATGTCCCTGTAGCTATAATATTAAGTGATTTAATAAAATTTGGAAACCCATTCAACCATTATACTACATAATTTCATTGTTCTCTTCTGCTTGTTAACTCTTCTTTAACTCTCTTTGCAAACATTAAGATTTAAAATCTTGATCTAAGCTTTATTTGACCAACAACGTTTTTGTAAGCAGCTGGATTTGTTTGCAATGTTTATGGTGAAGTACATGAGCTCTTAACTTATATATGTCATTACAACTGACCAATCTCTATATTAAGATTTCAAAATGCAAATAAAAATAATTATATATAATACTTTTTTATATAATATAAGACGAAGTGCTTACGATTTGTAGTTCGGTATTTTGTGATTTAGAAATAAGATGTCCTACTAGATTTTGACTTGCATGCATTGTGTTTCTAAAAAATATTATATTTCTTTTAAAAAAAGTTGTCCTTCTTCAATGTTTCAATCAAAATTTGGAATCCTATTCACAAGAAAACAAGTATGTTAATATATGTATACACACACACACACACATATACACACAT
The DNA here is from genome assembly GCA_030737875.1 of Allium sativum. Classification (NCBI taxonomy): domain Eukaryota; kingdom Viridiplantae; phylum Streptophyta; class Magnoliopsida; order Asparagales; family Amaryllidaceae; genus Allium; species Allium sativum. The sequence goes on from CM060922.1 coordinate 228,438,195, forward strand.
ATTGATGTGTTCGTCTTATTTCTACCACATTTCTAATCGTTTGTTTAATATGATGAGGAAAGTGAAAAACATAAAAAAATTGATCTAAAAAATGGTGAAAGGGTGAATAGAGAGTGGAGAACATCTATGATGACAGGAACCCTAAAACCAACAAGCAGGGGAGGTAATACAACATGATAGTGCAGTAAGAAGCAAACCCGAAGAAAAACTTGCAGTTAGAAATCTTGAAACTGCAACAACAAAGATGTCCTGAGAAGAACCGCCATGACAGAACATAATAACCTAAAATATGGGTGAACCGCAAACCTAACACAGCATAGACACCAACTATCATACATCACTAAAAACAACAACCAAAGAACCAAGAAAAACAATATAGCAGTGGGGTAGAAAGAACAGAGGTAGGTTGCAGCTTCAGCGATTAAAACGGCTAAAAACAGAGATCCATAGTTGTTGTACTCAGCATATAATCAGAGACATGCCTATTGAAAAACGTATTCTAGACTAAAATTAAACATAGAAGAGTTGGAATCAAGAGAGTTGTGAAGCACAAATTTCATAGAAACTGTTTTTCCTTAAAAAATAGTCTATACTTTTAACTATTTTAGAGCATCTCCAACTGTTTCGGAGTTTGGAAATCCGATATTCGTATTTCCGCACTCCGAAAAGCCGGGGAGTCCAACAGTTTTTGAGTCCAGGCGCTTGTTCAACAAACGCCTGGATTTTAGCGTTTGTTGAACAAGCGCATTGAATTTTTTAAAATTGTCCTCCTACTAAAAAAAGTGCGTGTTTTTTCAACAAACGCCTACACATCAGGCGTTTGTTGAACAAGCGCCTGGAAATTCTGCCAATATCGGGCGCAAATGGATTCATTATCCATTTCACACCGATGTTCATTTTCATTTTTAATCTTTTTTTATCAGTTTCTATATACATATGCCACCACGTCAAGTCAAGACTGGTAGACGCGTCATTCATCTTCTGATAGATCCAAATGTCGGACCAACACATGTTCCACCATATCCCACGGTAACTACAGATAGTCTATGAGTATTGCATGACCTGCCAGAGACTATCATACATTAAGTGTATGTTGCTATTGCGATGCCTCAGGTATAATATTTTATTTTCAATCAGTAGATCAGGAACCGTTTTACTAAACACGAATGTAATTTTATAGTTTATGTTTACAATAAATAATCATATGTTTAGGTTCGGCATATTAATATGTGAGGTAGTTAGGCACGTCGTATGACACATTTTGATCAGTTACCTGAGCCAATATCAGTTAGGCTTCGTGTGACACCATTTGGGCCCTTTTTAGACCTATCTAGGTTTGCTCATGTTGACCGATGCCTAGTTGAGGCTCTTATTGAGCGATGGTGGCCTAGTACACAAACTTTTCACTTCATCGATTATGAGATAGGGCTTACACCTTTAGATTTTTACATGCTCACGGGCATTGAGGAGGTCGTCCAGACCGCGTTCCAGCCACTTTGGTGATTCATTTGAGGAGGTTGATAGGTTTTTAGATCAGTTACTGATTTTAGACCCTCAGTCCGTTGTTTCAGGTGTTGTTACCCAACCTACTCTACAAGACTATATAGCTGCCTATAGGACCACTCAGGATGTGCACACTCTATTTATTAGGGCTTTTTATTATACATTTTAGGCACCATCATTTTTAGCAACAACAAGGGGATTATTAGACTCGGTTTTTTGGCTAGCCTTGTAGACATTGAGCAGTTGCATACGTTTGATTGGGGTACAACAATATTGGGATATTTGTATGTAGCTTTGGATATTTACACCGTACAGCGCTCCAAGCAGCTGTACGACATGTGGTATATTCTCCTGTTCTGGTATTACGAGTACATGGCGAATATACACCCCAGACATATCCCTGAGGCCATCACTACACCTAATATATACTTTCTAAGACTACGCCGTTGGGGTTCAGCTATGCATCTAGCTCGTAAACCGTAGGGTGTGCATAACAAGCTTATGGAGGCGTTCACACAGATGAATATGTGGAAGAGGGAGGGGATTATTATGTGTCCATATTTAAATGGTTTGAAAACGAGCTCGTAACGGCGCGATAGTTCGTTGATTACCGAATTGAAGTTCGATTGACTGTACCGGGTTCTATATAAACCCGATCTAAGTGCAACTAGTCACGTTTGGACCCTAAGAGTCAAAAATTTGCAACGACGTTGAGAAATACTGGTTTCGTGTTAATATTTGCAATGTACGGCCAAATTAAAATTTATAAATAGTCGCTATGGATTCATATTAAAATAATAATACGATTAATTTAATCATATAAAAATAAATTGGATTCAAAATGAACAAACAGTTTTCCAAATTGCCTAGGTTACCAATCCATTATTTACGTTACTGTTGGCTGACTCAAATTATGAATTAATCGTTACATAAGCTTAATGATTCATCTATTATCGTTAATAGCGACCTTTAATTGGTTCGAAAATGAGCTTATAACGGCATAGTGTTCATCGATTCCCGAATTGAAGTTCGATTGACTATACCGAGTTCGATATAAACTGGATCTATGTGCAACTAGTGACATTTGGACCCGAAGAGTTAAAACTTTGCAGTGGCGCTGAGAAATACTGGTTTCGTGTTCAAATTTGCAATGTATGGCCAATTTAAAATTTATAAATTGTCGTTATGGATTCGTTTTATAATAAATTGAATTTAATCTGAACAAATGGATTTCCATACATAGATACCTTAAGTTTTAGCGATACATACAGTGCATAGACAACTTAACTTTTAACCATACATATGGTACAAACACAAATAGTCTATAACACCATATCGGCGGATCCGTATCAAACCAAAGTAACATTATGTACTCATCTACTCTCAAAAACCTTCTTCTCTTCTTCGCCTCATAACCTCTAATCCACGTGACTCGATATACTCGCGTTGTAGATCATCCATTTGCGAAGTATCCATAAACATGACTGCATCATCCTCTTTTCGTCGCATAACCTCAACTAGTTGATGAATTGCATCAATCCTTTCTTAGTGATGATTTGATCTGCTCTCGGGTGCGCTCGAATACATATCGTTAGACTCCTTCAAAAGTTTTCTAATTTCACACTCATTTGCTCCTGCAACAATCTTTTTCCTTGCCACCTTGGAACCTTCGGGCCTAACATATCGATTATCATTAGTGTTTGGGTCTTCTTCTGATCCGAAAACATAACTGTCCTGCAATCTCTCGGGCTTGAACTGTCTCCAAATCTAGGAGCTTTCCCATGACTACTACTATATTGGACGTCTTGGGCTGTTTTTTGAAGTGATGATTTCCATTTCACGTGATTAACTAGGAGGTCATACACATGCATGAACTGGTAGAAATGAGGTCCTTGTTTGCTATCTGTTTTATAGATTTGTTTGAATAACTTGTTTGCGGCAAGTCTCTACATTAAAAATATGCAACTTTTAATACACCTATATGAATTATAGTGCAAAAATAAATAGTAAATAATTATCACCATAAGAGTATCACTACCAAAACCGCTTGGATTACTCTGGTTCAGTTTGAACATCTATGAATCAAAACATTAGGTTTGACAATTAATTTTACAATAACGACCTTTGATGGAAGCAAAACTTCTATTTCGATCCTTGTTCTTACTATTGTATGCATTAGTGATTCGGCCCCAAAATATTTCTCCACTTTGATCGGCACCACGAATAAGATCTAGAGAAAGTGAGCAATAGATGTAGAAAAGATCATAGTCTTTCGTAGCACGCCAACTTGCAGTTGTTACCATTCCTCCAATCGGTTCTCTAAGATCTTATAAATCAAAAGATTCGAAGCTGATTCTTGCTGCATCGACATCAAAATCACCTATCATTTTAGTTTACAATTTTAGATTTGTGGTTAAAGATTTGTTGTTGTGGATAACAGAGGAGTGGTATATTTATAGGAGGTTTTGGATTATAGCCATTACAAATTTATGTCGTTGGAAATATAGCTGTTGCCGTCCAAGCATCTGTTCAAAAGCCGCTACGAATAATAAAGCCGTTGGATTCTAGGTGCGTGTTCAACAACCGCCAGAATCTAGGTGCATGTTCAAAAACCATCTCATACCAAGCATTTATTCAACAAGCGCTTCGGCAGTTCACACATTCCGAACCTTCCCCCCCCCCCCCCCCCGAAATCCACATTGTGCGAATTATCCAACCTCTGTTGGACACAAAAACAAGGTTTGAGAAGATAAATTTTAGATAATTAAAGATGGTTTAGACAGATGATTAAACTTTTGAAAAAAGAGAGAGAAAACCAAACTAAACTTGTAGTGCATAGTAGATGACAATTAGCATGGTGATAAAGCTAATGGGACTGAGTGATTCCAGTAGTGTGCTTGAAACACTAGGTATAGCCTAGAGGAATTATTTTTGCAATTAGACCATAAAACTTGAATAGTAATTATAGAGAGAATTAAGAGAGTAATTAAGAAGTAAAAGTAAGAAATTGTCAATACTAAGAATTTATAAAGTAATATGCAAGGATTGAGAAAAAGAAGTTTGGAAAAGATGTCTTCCAAGTAATTATTGTTTTAACTGAGAAGAGTTAGAGAAAATTTTAACACTTGTATGGTTTATATGAAAAAAGTAGAGAGAGAGAGGAATTCTGCATCGATACATACTAGATAACGAGTACAAGCTAATTGAAAACGATTTGTTAATTCACATGAGAATTGAGCTATCATGTAAATCAGTAATATAATGGTAAAAGACTGAATTTTCGAGCAAAGACCTAAAACCTTTTATGCAGCCTTTGTCGAAGTGCAAAGACATATGCTTTATTCTATCAAAGTTATATATGCTTTAAACCATATGTCCCTATAGCTATAATATTCAGTAATTTAATAAAATTTGAAAACCCATTCAACCATTATACTACATAATTTCATTGTTCTCTTTTGCATGTTAACTCTTCTTTAACTCTCATTACAAACATTAAGTTTTAAAACTAGATCTAAGCTTTATTTGATCAACAACATTTTTGTAAGCAGATGGATTTGTTTGCAATGTTTTTGTTGAAGTACAAGAGATTTTAACTTATATATGTCATTACAACTGACCAGTCTCTATTTTAAGATTGCAAGATGCAAATAAAAATAATTATACATAATACTTTTTTTAGATAATATAAGACGAAGTGCTTATGATTTATAGTTCGATATTTTGTGATTTAGAACAAGATGTCCTACTAGATTTTGACTTGCATTCATTGTGTTTCTAAAAAAATATTATATTTCTTTTGAAAATATAATTTTGATTCTTCTTCAATGTTTCCATCAAAATTTGGAATTCTGTTCACAAGAAAACATATACACATATTGATGTGTTCGTCTTATTTCTACCACATTTCTAATCGTTTGTTTAATATGATGAGGAAAGTGAAAAACATAAAAAATATATCTGAAAATAGGTGAAATGGTGAATAGAGAGTGGAGAACATCTACGATGACAGAAACCCTAAAACCAATAAGCAGGGGAAGTAATACAACATGATAGCGCAGTAAGAAGCAAACCCGAAGCAGACCTTGTAGCTAGAAATCATGAAACTGCAACAACAAAGATGTCCTAAGAAGAACCGCCATGAAAGATCGTAATAACCAAAAATACGGATGAACTGCAAACCTAACACAGCACAGACACCAGCTATCATACAGTAGTAAAAAAACAACAAACCAAAGAACCATGAAAAACAATATAGCTATGGGGTAGAAAGAACAGAGGTAGGCTGCAGCTTCAGCGATTAAAATGGCAAAAAACAGAGATCGATAGCTGTTTTACTTAGCATATAACCAGAGACCTGCCTATTGAAAAAAATATTTTGGACTAAAATTGAACATAGAAGAGCTAGAATCAAGAGAGTTGCGAAGCCCGAATTTCATAGTAACAATTTTTCCTTAAAAATAGTCATTACTTTTAATTATTTTAGAGCATCTCCAACTGTTCCGAGGTGTGGAAATCCGATATTCAAATTTCCACACTCTGAAAAGCCGGGGAGTCCAACAGTTTTTGAGTCTAGGTGCTTGTTCAACAAACACCTGGATTTTAGCGTTTGGTGAACAAGCGCCTTGAATTTTTTAAAACTGGCCTCCTATTATAAAAACGCGTGTTTGTTCAACAAGCGCCTACACATCAGGCGTTTGTTGAATAAGCGCCTGGAAATTCCACCTATATTAGGCGCAAATGGCCTCATTTTCCATTTCACACCGACGTTAATTTTCATTTTTAATTTTTTTTTATATTAGTTTCTACGTCCATATGCCACCACGTCAAGTCAAGACTGGTAGACGCATCATTCATCCTCCAACAGATCCAAATGTCGGACCAGCACATGTTCCGCCAGATCCCACGGTGAATGCAGACATTCTACGAGTATTGCATGACCTACCGGAGACTATCGTACATCAAGTGTCTATTTCTGTTGCGATGCCTCAGGTATAATATTTTATTTTCAATCAGTAGACCAGGAACCGTTTTACTATACACGAGTGTAATTTTATAGTTTATGTTTACAATAAATAATCATATGTTTAGGTTCAACATATTGTTATGCGAGGTAGTTGGGCACGTTGTATGACACATTTTGATCAGTTACCTGAGCCGATATCGGTTAGGCTTCGTGCGACACCATTTGGGCCCTTTTAAGACCTACCTAGGTTTGCACATGTCGACCGATGCCTAGTTGAGGCTCTTGCTGAGCGATGGTGGCCTAGTACACACACTTTTCACCTCGTTGATTATAAATTAAGGCTTACGCCTTTAGATTTTCACATGCCCACGGGCATTAAGGTAGGTCGTCCAGGCCATGTCCCCGTCTCCTTTGATGGTTCATTTGAGGAGGTTGAGAGGTTTTTAGATCAGTTACCGGGTTTAGACCCTCAGTCAATTGTTTCAGGTGTTGTTACCCTACCTACTCTGCATGAATATATAGATGCCCATAGGATCACTTAGGATATGCACACTCTTGTTATTAGGGATTTTTTATCATACCTTTTTGGTGCCATCTTTTTTAGCAACAACAAGAGGACTATTAGACTCGATTTTTTTGCTAGCCTTGTAGACATTGAGCAGCTTCATATGTTTGGTTAGGGTACAAAGATATTGGGATATTTGTATGTAGCTTTGGATATTCACTGTACAGTGCTCCAAGCAGTTGTACGGCATGTGGTATGTTCTCCCATTCTTGTATTACCAGTACATGGCGAATATACACCCCAGTCTTATCCCTGAGGCCATCACTACACCTTATATATACTTTTCGAGACTATGCCGTTGGGGTTCGGCTATGCATCTAGCTCGTAAACCGTAGGGTCTATGTAACGAGCTTATGGAAGTGTGCACGCAAATGGATATGTGGAAGAGGGAGGGGATTATTGTGTGTGCATATTTAAATGGTTCGAAAATGAGCTCGTAACGGTGCGGTAGTATGTTGATTTCCGAGTTAACGTTCGATTGACTGTACCGGGTTCTATATAAACCCGATCTACGTACAACTAGTCACGTTTGGACCCTAAGAGTCAAAACTTTGCAACGACGTTGAGAAATACTGGTTTCATGTTAGGATTTGCAATGTACGACCAAATTAAAATTTATAAATAGTTGCTATGGATTCTTATTAAAATAATAATACAATTAATTTAATCATATAAAAATAAATTGGATTCAAAATGAACAAACGGATTTCCAAACTGCCTAGTTTATCAATTCATTATTTACGTTAGCGTTGGCCAACTCAAATTATGAACTATTCATTACACAAACTTAACGATTCTTCTATTATCGTTAATAACGACCTTTAAATGGTTCAAAAATGAGCTCATAACGGCGCAGTAGTTTCTCGATTTCTGAATTGTAGTTGGATTGACTGTACCGGGTCCTATATAAATCTGATCTAGGTGCAAATAGTCGCCTTTGGACCCGAAGAGTTAAAACTTTGCAGTGGCGTTGAGAAATACTGGATTTGTGTTCAAATTTGCAATGTACGGCAAAATTAAAATTTATAAATTATCGCTATGGATTCGTTTTATAATAATAATATGATTTGCTAAATAAAATAAAACTAAATTGGATTAAATCTGAACAAAGGGATTTCCATACATAGATAACTCAAGTTTTAACGATACATACAGTACATAGACAATTTAACTTTTAACCATACATACGTTACAAACACAAATATCCTCTAACACCATATAGGCACATCCATAGCGAACCAAAGTTTAAACCAACGTAACATTACGTACTCATCTACACTCAAAAACATTCTTCTCTTCTTCACCTCATAATCTCAAATCTACGAGACTCGGTATACTCGCGTTGTAGATCATCCATTTGCAAAGTATTCATAAACATGACTGCATCTTCCTCTTTTTGTCGCTTAACCTCAACTAGTTGATGAATTGCATCAATCATTTCTTAGTGATGACTTGATCTTCTCTCGAGTGCACTCAAATACATATCGTTAGACTCCTTCAAAAGTTTTCTAATTTCACACTCATTTGCTCCTGCAACAATCTTTTTCCTTGCTGCCTTGGAACCTTCGGGCATAACATATCGATCATCATTAGTGTTTAGGTCTTCTTCCAATCCGAAAACATAACTGTCATGTGAATCTCTCGGACCTGAACTATCTCCAAAACTATAAACTTTCCCATGACGACTACTGGACTGGACATCTTGGAGTGTTTTTTGAAGTGATGATTTCCATTTCACGTGATTAACTAGGAGGTCATACACATGCATGAACTGGTAGAAATGAGTTCCTTATTTACTATCTGGTTTATAGATTTGTTTGAATAACTTGTTTACGGCAAGTCTCTGCATTAAAAATATGCAACTTTTAATACAACCATATGACTTATAGAACAAAAATAAAAGGTAAACAATTATTACCATATGAGTATCACTACCAAAACCGCTTGGGTTACTCTACTTCAACTTGAATATCTGCGAATCAAAACATTGGGTTTGACGATTAATTTTACAAGAACGACCTTTGATGGAAGCAAAACTCCTATTCTGATCCATGTTCTTCCTATTGTACGCATTAGTGATTCAGCCCCAAAATGTTTCTCCACTTTGATCGACACAATGAACAGGATCTAGCGAAAGTGAGCAGTAGATGTAGCAAAGATCATAGTTTGCTGTAGCACTCCAACATTAAGTAGTTACCATTCCTCCAATTCGTTATCTAATATCTTGTAAATCAAAAGATTCGAAGCTAATTCATGCTGCATCGACATCAAAATCACCCATTATTTTAGTTTATAATTTTATATTTGTGGTAGAAAATTTGATATTGTGGAGAATATAGGAGTGGTATATTTATAGGAGTGTTTGGATTATAGCTGTTACAAATTTATGCCGTTGGAAATATAGTTGTTGGCCTCCAAGCGTTTGTTCAGCAGCCATTACGAATAATAAAGACATTGGATTCTAGGTGCGTGTTCAACAATAGCCAGACTCTAAGCGCATGTTCAACAATCGCTACATACCAAGCGTTTGATCAACAAGCGCTTCAGCAATTTACACATTCCGAACCTTTTCCCCTCGAAATCCACACTATGCGAATTATCCAACCTCTGTTGGACACGAAAACAAGGTTTTAGAAGATAAATTTTAGATAATTAAAGATGGTTTAGATAGATAGTTAAACTTTTAAAAAAAGAGAGAAGGAATACCAAACGAAACTTGTAGTGCATAGTAGATGAGAATTAGCTTGATGATAAAGCTAATGGTTGTGAGTGATTCCAGTAGTGTGCTTGAAACACTAGGTATTGGCTAGAGGAATTATTTTCGTATGCGATTAGACCATAAAACTTGAGTATTAATTATAGAAAGAATTAAGAGAGTAATTAAGAAGCAAAAGCAAGAAATTGTAAAAACTAAAAAATTATAAATTAGTATGCAAGGATTGAGAAAAAGAAGTTTGGAAAAGATGTCTTCCAAGTTATTTATTGTTTTAATTGAGAAGAGTTAAGAGAAATTTCAAAACTTGAATAGTTTATATGAAAAGAGTAGAGAGAGGAGAATTCCGCATAGACACATACTAGATAACGAGTACAAGCTAATTGAAAACGATTTGTTAATTCACATGAGAATTGAGCTCTCATGCTAGTCAGTAATATAATGATAAAGACTGGATTTTCGAGCAAAGACCTAAAACCCTTTATGTAGCCTTTGTCGAAATGCAAAGGCATACGCTTTATTCTATCAATGTTATACTATGCTTTAAACCATATCTCCCTGTAGCTATAATATTAAGTGATTTAATAAAATTTGAAAACCCATTTAACCATTATACTGCATAATTTCATTGTTCTCTTCTGCATGTTGGCTTTTCTTTAGCTCTCTTTGCAAACATTAAGTTTTAAAATCTTGATCTAAGCTTTATTTGACCAACAGCGATTTTGTAAGCAGATGGATTTGTTTGCAATATTTTTGTTGAAGTACAAGAGATTTTAACTTATATATGTCATTACAACTGACCAATCTCTATTTTAAGATCGCAAGATGCAAATAAAAATAATTATATATAATAACGTATAATATGAGATGAAGTTCTTACAATTTGTAGTTCGGTATTTTGTGATTTAGAAATAAAATGTCCTATTAAATTTTGACTTCCATGCATTGTGTTTCTTAAAAATATTATATTTTTTATGAAAATGTTATTTTGATTCTTCTTCAATGTTTCAATTAAAATTTGGAATTCTGTTCACAAGAAAACATATACACACATATTGATGTGTTCGTCTTATTTCTACCACATTTCTAATTGTTTATTTAATATGATGCTGAAAGTGAAAAACATTAAAAAAATCAGAAAAAGATGAGATAGTAAATAGAGAGTGGAGAACATCTGTGATGACAGGAACCCTAAAACCAACAACATGGGGAAGTTATACAACATGATAGTGTTGTAAGAAGCAAACCCGAAGCAGACCTTGTGTAACGACCCAAGGATTTTCGACCTAGAAAAATCGACACAACACACCATGCCGACTAATCAAGCATCAGAAATACCGGACCATTAATAGAAAGAATTTAGAGGGTGAGAAATAAACAGAAAGAATATTAGAGTAGAAGAAGAAGAAGAAGACACAACTGAACAAAATCAGAGTAAACATGAATCTCACAGCGGAACGAACAAATATATTATATAACAATTTTTGAAATACAAAACTATAACTGTATATACATACCAGTATAACACATAACATCACAGCAGAAATAAACTCTATATATATCTAACTCTGAAGCTTCCTGCTCCAAGTTCCCCCAAGTATCTGTAAATCTCGACTACTTGACTGCCCGTACAAATTTGAGCACCCAATAGTTTAGGAAAAATTAAATAAACTATGGGTCAGTCATGTGACTGGTGTGAGTAAACTCTAATCATTTTGGTTTAACTTTTTCAAAATCCTTTTCAAAAGAAAGGAAAATCGCAAGACCGATCCACACATAAACACGGATGGTTTTTACCTTACGACGCCCTAAAACATTTCTTAAAATCTATACTCATCTGATATTATAATAATGTCTAAATCAAGTTAATAACAATCTAACAGAAACGCTTTCATCTCACGCTCTACATATATTATACACAATAAAAAACCATGGGCTCTTATTAGGTAATGGGTTTCCAACTATGACAAGGTATGGAACCACCTTCCGATCAGTGTACTCTAAAAGCGATACACTGGAGTTCAACAAGAACATCTTGTAACTCGGCCACACAAGATCGACCATTCGTTTCGCTTGAATGTTCCAAATATATTGTCACCTTACGGTCGGTATACCAACATAACCGTTCCCGGGAGATACATAATTGAAAGAATTAACAAATATGAATATTCTGTAGATGGTGACAATATACCCTAATTGAGTACGACCCACTTAGCCATGCTGTATGCCCGATTTCTATCATTTCCCGGTTGATGAGGCTTGAGGTCATAACGTATCTTTTAACAGATCACTCCTTTATTTACTTTGAATTCCACATCGTCATACCCATCAAATCACAAATTGATTTCCCCAAAAATACCACGGGTATAAGATAAGAGAAACGAATTCCTCCGCCACCAACGTAAATACGTTTGAAACGATTAACTTACGCGATCTATCAGATATACTTTGTAAGACATTCGTCCATTCAAATTGTCCTGGGACTGAACAACCTGAAGGATTTATTCTGAAAATCCATCTTAGGCAATTTCTACCTAGGATGTAATGACCCGAGATTCCGTACTCTTTGAGTTGACTAATAAAACCACAGTCCAACCCAAATTGCACAGAAATACGAATCATTATTAGAAAGAAGTTAGAGGATGAGGAATAGATAGAAAGAAATATTAGAATAGAAGAAAACGAAGATCACAAACTCACAGCAGAACGAACAAAATATATTAGATAACATAACTTTGAAATATAATTCAGTAACTTTATATATATATACACCATCATCAGAACACATCAACAATTTCTGGAACAATTATAAACGCCTGTTTCCAGATATACACAGCAGAAAATATGATAGTCTATAGCTAACTGGTGAAGCCTCCTTCTTCCAACTCTTCCAAGTGAATCAGGAAAATCCCGACTACTTGACTGCCCGTACAAATTTGGGCACCCAAGAGTTTAGGAAAAAACAAACAAAATAAACTCTGGGTCAGTCATGGGACTGGTGTGAGTAAATTCCAACCATTTGTTTTAACTTTCAAAATCCTTTCGAAAGAAATGATAATCGTAAGATCGATCCACATATTAACACGGATGGTTTTTACCTTACGATAACCCAAAACATTTTGATATCAAAATCTGGTGATATTATAATAGTGTCTAAGTCAAATTAATAGAATCTAGCGGAACGCTTGCATCTCACGCTCTATATATAATCTAAAATCAAAAACCGCAGGGCACTTATTAGAGATTGGATTTCCAACATGACAAGGTATGGGACCACCTTCCGATAGTGTATCTCTGGAGGCGAATACACTGGGTTCAACAAGAACGTCTTGCAACCCGGCCCACACATGACCGACCACTCATTTCGCTTGAGTGTATCGAATGTATATCACCAATGGTTGGGATCAGCAACCGTTTCCCAAAAGGGACAGCATCGATAGATTAAAGAACAAATGGAATTTCTCTTGATAGGTGATTATACATCCTAATGGGAGCGACCCACATAGCCATGCTGCCTGCCCGATTTCTGTCATTTCCCGGTTGATGAGGCTTGAGGTTTAAATCATCTTCCAGAACATCTGGCCACCATTCACTTTGAATGTCACATCGTCATATCCATCGGAAATCACTAATTGATTCCCACAAAAATACTCAGATTGTTAGTCTAAAGAAGTTTCCCTTCTTTGCCACCAACTTCGTACGTTTGAAGGAATCAACGTACGTAATCCCTTTGGAAATACTTTGTCAGACACTCGTCCATACAAGTTGTCCTGGGTCTGGAGAAACCGAAGGCACTGTTCTATCAATCGATCTTGGGCAATTTCTATCTAGGATTAACAGAACAGCCCTTGCATTTACTCTGTCTTCAATTTCTTTAGCATAAGTTGATTCAGAACGCTTATACCAATATGGAGTGGTTTTCAGATATTAAATATGATTTCGGTCTCTCCATATTGATACCGGAGGTATAAAATAAATCAAAACTTTGATAGTCGGTGATTTAACTATCAAAGAAACATTCATACAATCAGCGGTCCTATTTCCAATTGGAAATTTTTACCGATCAAGCATCAAACAACACTGGGCCACTTTTTAATTTAATTTCTTATTTAATTATTATTTACAATTCCTGTCTCTTAATTCCTCGTTGACAATTCATTTCATTTTCTATGTGTAGAAAATGGCTCTCATTTTATTTGGGAAAATATTTCAACTTAACGCGATGTTATAAAACATCGTTATTATAACTCAACCTACTAATCATTATTAGCTAACCATATTGCTTAACCAAGTTTCACCATCGAACCTTAACCATTCCTCCATCGATCATGAAGTCAATCAAGTTGGGGTATAATTACCTCTCAGACCTTAATTGAACCACATTCTCAATTTTAAAATAGTCAAAGCTCACCTCTTTAAACAAAACGTCGCTTACACGACTCTCGGATCTGATCTAAGAACACACTTAATTTACAGAAAAATATTGATTATAAAGGTAGCGTTATAATCGATGTTTCCACATATTTGATTTATAAAACATTTACTTTTAACAACAGCGTTACAATCACTGTTTAGAATTATAGAACACTTATTTTAACAATAGCATTTAGATCGCATTATAGCAACAGCGTTAAAATCGCTGTTTAGAATTTGCAAAACATTTATTATAACAGCAGCGTTAACATTGCTATTTAGATTAACTAACACATTTATTATAATGACAGGTTAAAATCGCTGTTTATAATTTATAAAACCTTTAAAACAATTTCATTCGTAAACATTTGCTTTCAACTGTTATTCATTTTCAAATATGAATTTCATTCTTTAATAGGAATCTAAACTCGCTTATTCAAATCAACTCGATTTTTGTTTATAAGTATCATTACTGCTCTAATTCTCATTATCGAGTATATTTTAAAGCGCCATCATATTCTATTTCATTTAAAACTCTGTTTACAGAATTGTACTCAATTAATACTTCTCGTTTATTAATCATTTGAATTTATCACAATTTATTTTATATTCCAAATTTTGAATAAAACCCATCGTTTCCTTTTGAAACTGATTTCTTATTCAAATTTTCCATTTGAATTATCTTTTTCTCAACTCAAATCTCTTTTACAACTACTGTGTTTAAATCACATTTCAATTATCGGTGTCAACACCGAATACCACTTTACTTATATAAATCCAACTTGAATTTATATTTTTACATTATCCAATGATAGATATTTCACTTTATTTATAAACATTATTTATAAATCTAATTACTTTATATATTTATTGAACAAGTTTCTATTTTAAATCCATTTAAAATCTACTTTCAATTTATGGAAATAATTTCGTTTTTAAAATCTCCAATTTTCTTCTATCCATTCTAAAATATTTTACGGTAATTAAATACCAATTTATGGGGCCAGTGTAATTCAACCACGACATTATCAACTACCAATCAGATATCACAATAAATAAAATAGCATATAAATGTTGAGGAATCCAGTTGGATCCCTCCAATCTATTTCCCTGCATCCACAGATGCTAATAACATCAATAATATTGTTTCACATTAATATGAAATATCAGAACTAATAATCGACCAACGGTGTAATCCTATCAACCAATTTTATCAACTATTCAACCAAGCAACCATCACACAGTATAAAAATTAATATAAATAAATTTAAAAACTCGTTTATATAAAAATATAAATGAGTAGAGTTAGTGAGTTTACTCACCTTGATTTGTAGTTGACGGTTCTGCATTTGTTTCGTTTAAAATCAAACAGGCGTTTGATTTTACCATGAAATTTCAGTAGCCCCTTTCTCAACGAAATTGGTTCCACAATGAAGACCTCATCATTACGATTCTAACATGATTGTTTGCTTGATTCTATTCACGAATGAATAAAATATAGCCATTATATATATTAATATTTTTATCTTAAATCGGATAACTTATAATTCCTTAATTACTATATTAATACCTTAACCCATGATTTATTTTCCTTAATCATGTAATTATCATTACACTACTCAGTAAAAATCTAATAACTTCGTTCTTATGAGTGAAACTTTCACGTCTTCTCATGCCGGTTTTACTGGGAATTTAATTTCACAAATTTGTTTGCCATGTTTTCCTTCAACTTTTCTTCCAGACAACAACTCCTGTCCCTCAGACCAAAACACCGTGTATTTTATTTTAACAGCTGCTGATATTACTACTTTCTTAACGTGCCACTGCTTTTCAAGCCCAAATAAAAGAATCCCAACCAAGCTTTAAAATAATAACAGTAGCAGGTCCCCCCGTACATCTCCTTAGCACAGAAAAATTACTTTCTTCCTCAATTAACAAATACCACTACCCGCTCTTTCCACCATCAATTCACGGTGCCTTCATTCTAGCAAATACGAAAACACCCATTTA
The DNA here is from genome assembly GCA_030737875.1 of Allium sativum. Lineage (NCBI taxonomy): Eukaryota > Viridiplantae > Streptophyta > Magnoliopsida > Asparagales > Amaryllidaceae > Allium > Allium sativum. The sequence goes on from CM060922.1 coordinate 228,454,365, forward strand.
ATCTCACCACCGAAAATACGCACTGCCTTCACCGTTCTATTCACCATTACAAACTCCACCTGCTTAAACCCTAACTAATCACTCTCCTACTTCAACAAATCTCGTTCCTGAATAATTAACCAACCGCACTCTTCTTTAAACTTCACCTCATCGCTGTTCCACCTTGTCGGAGTTGACGACTCCACCCACACCGCAACTGCCGGAGACGCTTTTGACCGTTGCTGGCTTCGTTACACCGCCATCCCTGATCAGTCCGACTTCGACCGAGATCCTCACAGCTACAGGAAAAAGAGATCAACACTAATCCTCATGAAATGGCACCCAACTCCTTCCAACTGTGCACCATGATCTCCTGATCAAAACGCCTACACTCGTTTCTCTCAGTTTAGCCCCATTCGACAATACCTTGAAGCCCTAGGCACTGGTCACGAAAACCATCAACAGTACAAATGAATCGCCCCCAAAACGAGTGCCTAGGATCAAAGCTCTTCAACCCAAGAATTAAACAAATCAATTTCCACATTTATTTACTAAGTATTGGATTTTTAATTGAATTTGAAATATCACTATATTGCGGTAGAATTAGAAGAACGGAATGAACGATAGAATTGGGATTTAGGGATGCAAAAGATTGGGGAAACACGGTGAACATATATAAAGGGTAAAATATATTATTTTATATTATAACGAAACTTAGCGGTGAAGTATCAAGTAAAACTAACCACAGTCGACTTCTGTCTACTGATAAAAAAGCTAATCTTGATGTAAAAAGTATTCTGAACCCAATGGGACAAGTTTCGTCGAATTCCGACATCATTTGAAAAATATTCCTTTATAAAACCAGAAATAAACACGTGTTTAAATTTTTCATGATCACCAGATAAATCAAATCAACTTGAAACTTTGATATCCTACAATAATTAATCAATACGAACCCAACGGCACTAGTTTCGTCCCATTCTGAGACTGTTTTCCTGGTAGGATATTTTTACACGTACCGCAATGCCATTTTGAAGACCAAATTTGCCGGTCTCTAAAAATAAAAAACTATATACCTATCCTAACTCTAATCGACGATATGAACTCAACGGGACTGGTTTTGTGACCTAATTTGATCGTCTTCTCAAGTTACACTCAAATATCCATTTATTAAATTAAATTAAATTAATTACGCGCTATAGAAAAATAACTGGGCGTTTACGGCTACCGTGGTCACATACGACATTGGTTTGCCACGCATTTTAATACCATATAAAAATTTAACGTTGCGGTCCCAATGAAACTGATTTCATTGAAAACGGTGTTCGTTTGCAAAACGGCTATTTTAAAGGCCTATCTTTTAATAACGATTTTCATAGCGATTATTTCAAAAAAAAAAATGGCCATAACTTACTATTTATAATACAAAATCTAAATTTTTCTCTTTCATATGAAAATTATTGTCAATACGGTTCCAACGTTTCTTGTTTCACAGAAATCCGACTTATATCGGATCCTGTATTCTCAGTTGAAGTTCATAACCAAATATTACGAACTGCCGCGACATTACGAGCTCGTTTAAAATTATATTATAAATAAATTAACGTTAAAATTTCACTACATAAACGTATATATATTTTAAATCCATTTAAAATCCAAAGTAAATATTTAAAATAATAAATTAAATTAAATATTTGACTACCAAAATTATGGGTCGTTACATTCCTTCCCCCTTAAAATAATTTCGTCCTCGAAATTGCTAAGGTAGGAAAAGATGCTACATACCCTATTCTTTTTGTTTATTTCTTAACTTCAGTTTAACTGGATCAATTTATTTCAATTAAAATATTAATTTGTTCTTACTAATAAAAAATTTCAAAAATTCTGAAAATTTTCTAACACTTTAAATTCTGAAAAAATTCGGCAGCATCTCCTCTGCACGGCTCAATCGGTACAACCACAACTCGCCTTTCTAGGCCTTCTCCAATCCAAAGAAAAACAAAAAGCCAAGCGGCTTGCCCCATAGGGTCATAAAACCATCAAACCCAAGCAATATTGTAAACATGTACCCTTTTTGTCAGGCATAATTCTATCTCTTGCATTTGCTTCCCTTCAATATCTGCTCGGCATACATATATCCATTTCCAGTTGGTTTCTAATCAATCCAACTTCCAGTTTTGAAATCTCTAATCAACTTTTGATTAGTTTACTTCCATTCTATCGATTCCAATTAATCTTTATTTCAGAATTAATCCACTTATTCAGTTTGAGTTTAAATTTCCATTTAACTTAAGTTAAATTCAATCCATTTGATTTACTTCCACCATTTCAGTTTATTCAACTTATACAAATAAAATTTTCATTTTTAGAACTCAAATTCCCGGGTTTTATTTCAAATTCCCTTGAAATAATATATATACATGTATCCATAACCATTTGCAAAACCAAACTTTTGAATTTTTAAAATAACTTATCCTTTCAAACAAATTTCCCATTAACGAACTATTATGGTAGCAATCCATCACTTAGAAACTCGAAAATGAACACCGATAATGTCGCGACCCATTATCAGAGTTATTTTCTTGCCACTAAAGTGATTTCAATGCATTAATCATTTTCAAAAATCTAATTAAACCATTCTTATTCTAAAATACTTTAAAGTAATGTTATCTTACTCTTTAAAAATATTCAGTAAATATTTTCTAAACACCCGGAATTTAAATTCAAATTATGGTTTGAATTTAATTTTAGTTCATCTTATTTACGTATATTCTCCATATACAAGTTATCTTTGGTTATATATAACCATTTCAATATTTCATAATTTCATTTGATTGTAATAACAATCAACACATCTATAATTTCAGAAAATTGTCCCTTTTGTATCAAAAATATCTTTTGGGAAAAATTATAACATTTACCGACTTTAAAACAATACTGTGTCAAGTTGTTTTGTTCGAGCGTTTAGAAACACCTATCGATACAGTTGTACATCCTGTATCGACCGGAATTCATAAACCACTCAACAAACCAGCCAACACAATATAAAACAATTGTATAACAAATCTGCATATACGCGCTCATATATATACACTCAAACTCAATCTAGGGTACTACTAACCCCGTCTCTGTTGAATTACCCCCACAGAGCCAAGGTTATTGTAACGAACCGGGATTTTCGACTCCGAAAATCAACATCAAACTACCATGTTGACCATTCGGACATCGAACATTCCAGATCATTAGTAGAAAGAAGTTAGAGGATGAGAATAGATAAGGTAGAAATATTGAATAGAAGAAGAAGAAGAAACACCACACAGAGTCTCACATCGCAGCGGAACAAAATATAATACAGAAATAATCTTTATTGAATGCTTTAAAATACTTACAGTATCAGAGTACATCATACCATGGGACAGTTATAATAGCCTGTTCCCATATACAACACACAGCGGAATAGTAGTAATACCATACGTCTGGACTCTTCCAGCTCGTCTCTTCATAGCAGTCGATAACCTGAACCTGTACAACCCGGTCTAACCCGAGCATTTACAAAACACCGGGTCAGTCTGGTGAACCAGAGTGAGATAAACTCGCACAGTAATAAGGGTGAATCATCCAATCATGATTTTAAAGTTCAAAACCTTTTCAAAAGAAAAAGATAATCGTAAGACCAAATCCACACATAAACACGGACGGTTTTTACCTTACGATAACCCAAAACAGTTTTGAAACCAATATCTTGTCTGATATTATAATAATGTCTAAATACAATTAAATAACAATCTAGTGGAACGCTTGCATCTCACGCTCCACATATATAGTATACAATCAAAACCGCGGGCGCTTATTGGATATTGGATTCCGACCTTGACAAGGTATGGGACCACCTGCCGATCGTGTATCTCTAGAGACGAATACACTGGGTTCAACAAGAACTTCTTGCAACCCGGCCCACACATGACCGACCCCTCATTTCGCTTGAAAGTATCGAATGTATATCACCGACGGTTGGGATCAGCAACCGTCTCCCGATAAGGGACAGCATCGAAACATAGATTTAAGAAACAAATAGGACTTCCTCTAGATAGGTGATTCTACACCCTAATGGGAGCGACTCACATAGCCATGCTGCCTGCCCGATTTTTGTCATTTCCCGGCTGATGAGGCTTGAGGTTTAGATTTACCTTTGAACACCTGGTCATCATTCACTTTGAATGCCACATCGTCAGATCCGTCAGATATCACTAATTGACGTCCACAAAAATACTCTAGCTGGAAGCTAAGAGAACGGCAAATCTTTGCCAACAACTATCGTACGTTTGAAGAAATCAACGTACGTGACCCTTTGGAAATACTCTGTCAGACATCCGTCCGTATAGGTCATCCCGGAATAGGATGAACCGAAGTCACTCTCCTACCGCATCCAATATAGGAATCACCCCATGGATCAGTAGCGAGAAGTCCTTGCAACCCGTTGATTCCAACCACGACAGAATCATATCTTATCTCTACTTGCCAGGCAGAGAACATTAGTGGTTCTTCCGTTTATGAAGGTCCACGGTCTTCAATGCTCCATCTCGATCATCTTCTGAGATCTTCACGCATTTGTTGGACGGAATGGTTTTCGAATATAAATTCGATCCCGGTCTTTCCATACCAACAATCGTATTGGACAGATTTGATAGTCGGTGTTTTAACTATCAAAATATACAGTGTTTCAATCATGACACTCCAATGAGTTCACTGGTTCAGTATTCAGCATCACTTGGCCTTTAACAAACTGATTTGCTTTTGTTAAATTAAAACTTCTAATTCTTTTAAATATTCAAAAATACGATATTTGAATAACTCTAATTGATTAATTAACATTCGTCTTAACTCCATTCGCTTGACTCTAGATCACAGCGATCACAATGGTTACGCCTGATTCCCTCAGGAAAACATCCGACCGCCGTAGGCTATCTGCAGCCCTGCGAATTACGCTAGCAGTCGTACGAAATGGCAACTTAGCCGAATAATTATGTTTGGCTAATTCTATCTCGAATAACTATATTCAATTTCCCACTTAATTCTTCCTTCAAATCTTCTTTTAAATTCGTAAATCCATTAGTTTTAACAAAGAAATTTATAGCACATATGTTATAACAATAGCGTTATAATTACTATTTAGATTTTCAAAACAACAGCGCTATAATCGCTGTTTAGGTTTACAACTCATTTACTATAGCAAAAGTGCTACAATCGCTATATTAGATTTACAAAACATATATTATAACAACAGCGCTAAAATCGCTGTTTAGAAAACAATTATCAAAGTTTAACCATTCATCTCATTTCTTATGCTCATAATTGTAAATCTGATTAACATCAAAACAAATCGAAGTCTTAAATAAATAAAATATTTATTTATTTACTTTTCTTTTATAAACCTTTATTCAAAATAATATATTCAAAATCCAACTCCAGTTATAAAGTAAATTTTATAACTTCATCTTTATCGATTCACCTGACGGTGAATCAATATTTATAACACGATTGATTTCATAGGCCATACGCTGCCAAATACCCAACCAATATTATCCATTGGTTTAAACACAACACAGGTTGAATGTTCAGTCAAAAATCAACAGTCAAATCAATCACCCCAAACAGGACAATTCATATGTGATAATATGAAACAAACAATATTTTTGAGGAATCCGGTTGGATCCTTCCAACCTGTTCTTCCCTGTATTCAAATGGTTATCTCAAATCAGACTGTTCAGTTTTGTTTAACTGATAAACTAAATAACGACCATTTAACATCACCCATAAGCAATTCAAACAATTCAACCATTTAAACACGTTTATAAATAAACGTGACCAACCAAGGTGAGTTTATTGGAACCAATCGTTAAAAATAACGATTTGGAATTTCACTGAAATTAAACACAGTTTAATTTCAGCAGTTAAATCAACAGTTAAATAGATAACTAGCAAAGCAGTCAACCATTGGCAAGCAGAGCACACAAAAATAAAAACCCAATTTATATAAAATATAAAAAGGAAAATTGAGTGAGTTTAACTAACCTTGATTTGATTCCATTGCTCAAACGGTTCGTTTCAGTTAAATTAAAGAATGTTTAATTTAACTGAAAATCCAGTTGATTTCAGAAGCGTCCAGATTGGTTCTGTGATGTAGTGCTCGCTAATGCGGCTCCAACAGCATCTTGCTTGTCCAATTCTGATAATATTTGAGTGATTTAAATATTAACCATATAATTAACTAATCCTAAATCAGTCAATTAATACTAATTTAATTACATTGTTTTAATTGCACTGGCCTTGTTTTAGTTATACTGGGCCAATACCGTTTCTGTCATACAAGGAAAACTTACCGGGCCCTATAATTTCGTTTGTTCCAATACCTTAAACCGATTTTATTTTTAAATAACAAACTTAACTAAATCACGGGTTTTAGATTTTCTAATTACTTTGAATTAGAGAAATCGCGGCCGACTTTGCTGCTTCATTCCAATTGGTGGCCAATCCCATTTCACCACTTTATTACACGATAACATAAAGCCTGATCCTGTTTAAATTAACTAAACTAATTACTTAATTAACTAACTAATATTAAACTAATTATATTATTAGCTACTCACTACTTCAGACAAGGGATGGCCGACCTCGTTTTCTTCCTCCACACCCTCAGCTACTGTTGCTCATTCAGACCGACGTCCTTTCTTCTTCCATGCCGTGGGAACCGAGACCGACCTCACCACTGTTCAAGCTTCTCCCAACTCCACTCTCACGTTTTCCCCATTGCATGCCCACCGGTTCCCTTATGTCACCGCCCAGTCGAGTCAAACACCGCGCCACTCAAGATCTGCGCCTCCTACTAACCTTCGAGTGCTCGCATCCTGTTCCTCAACAACCCACCGAACCCATGAAACGAAGCCATGCAACGCGTTCCCATTTCTCTGCCATATGTTTCCGCGTTTCAGATATTATTATATTATTATATTTTTTTTTTTTCTTTTTTTCTTGCGCGAGGATGAAGATGGAATCAGGGAAGGGGTTTCGGATTTATTCAGAAATGAGGTGCCAGGGAAATGAGACTCTCGTCCCTTATTTATATACATGCAGATGGTGCCTTGGCATCCAAGGAAATGGAGACAAGTAGGTGTGCAGTGTGTAGCTTAGGTCTGCATTGGCTTGGACAACACGGCATTAGTTTGGGATGCACGAAACATTAGGTGGTAGAGTAGCTGGTGTGTTTTCTTGTCTTGCAGGAGGAAGAAATGAAAGCTATGAAATGAATATATAGGTTGTACACTGATGGATACATAGGACGGCTTGTACGAAGATTTAAAATATGATCAGCATGAAGCATGCTTTAGATTAGTTTATTCTGATTTATTAAAAACGAAACTTAGCTATGAGGTAGTTGGTAAAAACCATCACGAATGATTTTTGTTTACTGATAAAAATGCTGTTCTTGATGTAAAACGATATTCCGGATCCAATGAGACAAGTTTCGTCGCAATCCGAGGTCGTATGAAATTTTTTCCTTTATGAAACCAGAAATGAACACGCATTTAATTTTTTCACGGTCACTAGATAAATCAAATCAACTTGAAACTGCGAACATTGATAATAACTTTTCGATACGAACCTAACGACACTAATTTCGTCGCATTCTGAGACTGTTGCCTGATAGGCTGTTTTTACCCCGAACCGCAATACCCCTTTTAACGCCAAATTTCTCGATCTCTAAAAATAACAAACTATATACCTATCCTGACTATAATCGACGCTACGAACTCAACGGAACTGGTTTCGTCGAAAACAGAGTCCGTTTGCAAAACGGCTACTTTAAAGGCTTATAATTTAATAACGATTTTCCATAGCGACTATTTCAAAATTTGATTTGGCCATAATTATCAAATTATACCACGAAATCTGGATTTTTCTCTTTCATATGAAAATTATCGTCGATACGGTCCCAACGTGTCTTGTTTCACAGAAATCCGACATATATCGAATCATGTATGTCCAGTTGAAGTTCAAAACCAAATATTACGAACTGCACGCCATTTCCAAGCTCGAATTATATTATATATAAATTATAACGTTCAACTTCGTTTAAATAGCGAATTAGATATTAAATTCCATTAATATTCCCAATATAATATTTAAATTAAATAAATTAAATTACATATTCGAGTGCTAAAAACACGGGTCGTTACAGTTATCACTCAACCTTCAGCTCTGATACCAACTATAACGACCCGAGATTCCGTACTCTTTGAATTGACTAATAACACCATACGTCCAACCCAAATTGCACAGAAATACGAATCATTATTAGAAAGAAGTTAGAGGATGAGGAATAGAAAGAAAGAAATATTAGAATAGAAGAAAACGAAGATCACGAACTCACAGCAAAACGAATAAAATATATTAGATAACATAACTTTTAAATATAATTCAGTAACTTTATATATATACCATCAACAGAACACATCAACAATTTCTGGAACAGTTATAAATGCCTGTTTCCATATATACACAGCAGAAAATATGATAGTCTACAGCAAACTGGTGAAGCCTCCTGCTTCCAGCTCTTCCAAGTGAATCTGGAAAATCCCGACTACTTGACTGCCTGTACAAATTTGGGCACCCAAGAGTTTAGGGAAAAACAAACAAAATAAACTCTGGGTCAGTCATGGGACTGGTGTGAGTAAATTCCAACCATTTGTTTAACTTTCAAAATCCTTTCGAAAGAAATGATAATCGTAAGACCAATCCACACATTAACACGGATGGTTTTTACCTTACGATAACCCAAAACATTTTGATATCAAAATCTGGTGATATTATAATAGTGTCTAAGTGAAATAAATAGAATCTAGCGGAACGCTTGCATCTCACGCTCCATATATATTCTAAAATCAAAAACCGCAGGGCGCTTATTGGAGATTGGATTTCCAACATGACAAGGTATAGGACCATCTTCCGATAGTGTATTTCTAGAGGCGAATACACTGGGTTCAACAAGAACGTCTTGCAACCCTGCCCACACATGACCGATCACTCATTTCGCTTGAGTGTATCGAATGTATATCACCAACGCTTGGGATCAGCAACCGTTTCCCAATAGGGACAGCATCGATAGATTAAAGAACAAATGGAATTTCTCTAGATAGGTGATTATACATCTTAATGGGAGTGACCCACATAGCCATGTTGCCTGCCCGATTTCTGTCATTTCCCGGTTGATGAGGCTTGAGGTTTAAATCATCTTCCAGAACATCTGGCCACCATTCACTTTGAATGCCACATCGTCAGATCCATCGGAAATCCCTAATTGATTCCCACAAAAATACTCAGATTGTTAGGCTAAAGAAGTTTCCCTTCTTTGCCACCAACTTCGTACGTTTGAAGGAATCAACGTACGTAATCCCTTTGGAAATACTTTGTCAGACACTCATCCATACAAGTTGTCCTGGGTCTGGACAAACCGAAGGCACTGTTCTATCAATCCATCTTGGGCAATTTCTACCTAGGATTAATAGAACAACCCTTGCATTTACTCTATCTTCAATTTCTTTAGCAAAAGTTGATTCAAAATGCTTATACCAATATCGAGTGGTTTTCAGATATTAAATCTGATTCCGGTCTCTCCATATTGATACCGGAGGTATAAAATAAATCAAAACTTTGATAGTCGGTGATTTAACTATCAAAGAAACATCCATACAATTAGCGGTCCTATTTCCAATTGGAAATTTCTACCGATCAAGCATCAAACAACACTGGGCCCCTTTTTAATTTAATTTCTTATTTAATTATTATTTCCAATTCCTGTCTCTTAATTCCTCGTTGACAATTCATTTCATTTTCTACGTGTAGAAAATGGCTCTCATTTTATTTGGGAAAATATTTAAACTTAACGCGATGTTATAAAACATCGTTATTATAACTCTACCTACTAATCATTATTAGCTAACCATATTGCTTAACCAAGTTTCACTATCGAACCTTAACCATTCCTCCATCGAACATGAAGTCAATCAAGTTGGGTTATAATTAACTCTCAGACCTTAATTGAACCACGTTCTCAATTTTGAAATAGTCAAAGCTCACCTCTTTAAACAAACTGTCGCTTACACGACTCTCGGATCCGATCTAAGAACACACTTCATTTACAGAAAAATATTGATTATAACGGTAGTGTTATAATCGTTGTTTCCACATATTTGATTTATAAAACATTTACTTTTAACAACAGCGTTACAATCGCTGTTTAGAATTATAGAACACTTATTTTAACAATAGCGTTTAGATCACATTATAACAGCAGCGTTAAAATCGCTGTTTAGAAATTACAAAACATTTATTATAACAGCAGCGTTAACATTGCTATTTAGATTTACTAACACATTTATTATAATGATAGGTTAAAATCGCTGTTTATAATTTATAAAACCTTTTAAAACCATTTCATTCGTAAATATTTGCTTTCAACTGTTATTCATTTTCAAATATGAATTTCATTCCTTAATAGGAATCTAAACTCGCTTATTCAAATCAACTCGATTTTTATTTATAAGTTTCATTACTGCCCTACTTCTCTTTATTGAGTATATTTTAAAGCCCCATCATATTCTATTTCACTTAAAACTCTGTTTGTAGAACTGTACTCAATTAACACTTCTCGTTTATTAATCATTTGAATTTATCTCAATTTATTTTATATTCCAAATTTGGAATAAAACCCATCGTTTCCTTTTGAAACTAATTTCTTATTCAAATTTTCCATTTCAAATATCGGTGTCAACACCGAATTCCACTTTACTTATATAAATCCAACTTGAATTTATATTTTTACATTATCCAATGATAGATATTTCACTTTATTTATAAACATCATTTATAAATCTAACTAATTTATATACTTATTGAACAAGTTTCTATTTTAAATCCATTTGAAATCTACTTTCTATTTTTGGAAATAATTTCCTTTTTAAAATCTCAAATTTTCTCCTCTCCATTCTAAAATATTTTACGGCAATTAAATACCAATTTATGGGGCCAGTGTAATTCAACCACGACATTATCAATTACCAATCAGATATCACAATAAATAAAATAGCAAATAAAATGTTGAGGAATCAAGTTGGATCCCTCCAATCTGTTTCCCTGCATCCACAGATGTTAATAACATCAATAATATTGTTTCACATCAATATGAAATATCAGAACTAATAATCGACCAACGGTGTAATCCTATCAAACAATTTTATCAACTATTCAACTAAGCAACCATCGCACAGTATAAAAATTATTATAAATAAATTTAAAAACTCGTTTATATAAAAATATAAACGAGCAGAGTTAGTGAGTTTACTCACCTTGATTTGCAGTTGACGGTTCTGCATTTGTTTCGTTTAAAATCAAACAGGCGTTTGATTTTACCATGAAATTTCAGTAGCCCCTTTCTCAGCGAAATTGGTTCCACAACGAAGACCTCATCGTTACGATTCTAACATGATTGTTTTCTTGATTATGTTCACGAATGAATAAAATATAGCCATTATATATATATATTAATATTTTTATCTTAAATCGGATAACTTATAAATCCTTAATTACTATATTAATACCTTAACCCATGATTTATTTTCCTTAATCATGTAATTATCATTACACTACTAAGTAAAATCTAATACCTTCATTTTTATGAATGAAACCTCCACGTCTTCTCATGCTGGTTTTACTGGGAATTTAATTTCACAAATTTGTTTGCCATGTTTTCCTTCAACTTTTCTTCCAGACAACAACTCCTGTCCCTCAGACCAAAACACCACGGTATTTTATTTTAACTGCTGCAGATATTACTACTTTCTTAACGTGCCACTACTTTTCAAGCCCAAATAAAAGAATCCCAACCAAGCTTTAAAATAATAACAGTAGCAGGTCCCCCCATTCATCTCCTTAACACAGAAAAATTACTTTCTTCCTCAATTAACAAATACCACTACTCGCTCTTTCCACCATCAATTCACGGTGCCTTCATTCTAGCAAATACGAAAACACCCATTTAATCTCACCACCGAAAATACGCACTGCCTTCACCGTTCTATTCACCATTTCAAACACCACCTGCTTAAACCTTGACTAATCACTATAGTAACCCGTAACTTCCCCGTGAAGGAAAGAGAGGATACTTTGAGAACAACACACAAAAGAACGCGAACAGAAGAACATTTCATTGTTTATTACAACAATTCCATCAGAATACAAGAATATACGAAGTATGAATGAATAAAATACATTCGGTAAATATCAGAGATTACAATACATTACATAGCAGCGGAAAATAATATAACACACAACTGAAAGTAATACACGGATACAGAGCTTTCCGAGCATCGTTCCAGCTGTAAATCAGGATCCTGTGAATATAAATCTGCAAAACCAAAACTACTAGCTGCCCGTGTGGAAAATAGGGGCACCCAGAGTTTAGGTTAAAACAATAAACTCCAGGCCAGTCATGTGACTGGTGTGAGAACTAAAACGGTTATTAATCTTGATTTTTAAAGTTAGGTAAATCAAGGGACCACGCCGTATAGCACGGAACGGGTTTCCTCCCGAGAATACCAGTGCATATAACAAACACCGCAATGCTAAATAAAGAAAAATGAAGCTATTATAAGACCCAGGTCCCATCACACAATGCAACGCAAGCCGGAGGATAGGGTTTTTACCTTATAATAGCCAAAGCATGCTTGATACGTTTAAAACACATTATTTTGATATTACTATAAGTCTATAGTCAAAACAATTTCAATCATAAATATCAATCATAGGCGGCATAGCTACCATCTACTATGTCGCCATACTAGGCTCAACAAATAAAACCGTAATACACGTATTGGAAATTGGATTTCCGTCATGAGTCGAGGCAAGGGGCAAGCTCCTCTCCGATTCGAGACACTCTAACAAATGCCTCGGGACCCCACTATGATCCTTGGATCTTCAGGGCCGGTCCTCTCTTACGTATGAGGATTAATTATTCCTGAACACACGTTTCCCGGTCCTTACAGACCTAAAATCGAGGCGCCTCATCCAACAACCACACAGGTGAAAAGTATATAAATGTCAGGGCTGGTAGGTCACTAACACCACCCTAGCTAGAAAGAAACGTCGTGCTCTCCCTGCAGTCACTATCCCGTTTTTGACTCATACCGAGGTGTGAGGCTCGCGAATTCACGCTATACACAAAGCTACGTCACACAGACCATGCTTTGATCATCAACCACAAGACTTTGCTTTTCAACAGAAGCCTTGATCAATTGCCACTTACGCGTGCCACACTGGCAATTCACTCCATGCGACTGATGTCCATCGATATACAACCTCTGAGCTCGTACGTCTCAGAGAAGGGTGTTAAGAAAGAGAATAAATTCTCCGCCGCGAAACAGATGTATATTTAATAGAGATCAATCAACATAGAATAAAATCCAATGTCAGACACACAGTCCATTTACAAGTTCGTTCTGGGTCTGAACGAAACCGGAGGCACTTTCCTCGCATATCCATCCATCTCCAGGTACGTCTGGACGATCACAAACTATTTCTCTCATCTTGGGTGTACAACCCAATCAAGATCATCAGTAACCACCCAAACGATGTGAAGACTTCCGGTCTTCAACCACCGTCTTCATCTTCGACCTCTTGTCGAATCGGTTATTCAGAATGGGTATAAACCCAGCCTTTCTGAATAACCCACGTATATAATAAACAAATGTTACACAAACACAACAAACGCCTCATTCCAATTCAGAATATTCTTTTATTCACAAAATCACATTCTTAGGGAAAGGTTCCCATTAATTTTATCCAAGATAAATTCTTCTAAATTTATCCTTTAATCTTCCTCCGGATATCATTTCAAACCATTTTATGGTTTTCCAAACTAGTCGGGATTAGCGAACCATACCGAAGTAATTATTTATTTTATTTCCCAATCCCAACCTATTTATCCCATGAAGCAAAACTGGTAATACTCCATATCTAACACCACAGTGTTATTAGTAAAATTAATTACCATTTCGCGTTCAAATCTAATTAAAGATTTAACTATCGCTTTGGAGCAAAAATGGTGGTACTCCATTCTCGATCACCTTTCGGGTTTGATAATTTAAATTATCAATTCATATATCAATCTAATTAAAGATTCATTAAAACTCCACTTAGTTTTAATCTTTTCAAAAAATCAATATCATGTCTTTTAACTAGGTTAAAGAATCAATGTCATCTAAAATACGATTCACGACAAACCCAAATCACCTTTGATATTAAATACAAGGCTCTGAATAGAAAATATACCGGCTTATATTCAATATCAAATCCTACGACCAACAAATATCGTATGGAAATAACGATATAAATATATCTTTCAAATTTTCACAACCATATATGTATAATCACAAAATTCAACATCGAAATCTTCCGAAGACAATTTCGATTCAAACCCGTCCCAATTCACGTATTGGAAATTCTGATTATTTTTAAAGCCACTTTTAAATTCAATTCATCTATTTCTAAAATAAATTGATTTTAATTCTAGTTCGAAACTAGTTCATTTCGATAAAAATCTATTTTTATCTTTTCAAATGTGGAGTTTTTCATCCCAATTCTTTCCAATTCACATCTTATGATTTTACACAAATTATTGATATTTTTAATAATTTTATCAAGGCCCGTACAGTCGATTTCCATCTATGGCCATCGAACTGCACTTACAACGACCTTTTCCAAATTTGATTTGGACATAATTCCAAATCCAACTGTTAGATTTCAAATTTCAAATATTCATTGGAAAGCTATTTTCGATACGAACCCAACGGTTCCGGTTTCAGGAGAATCCGACGGTCGGATCTCCCGTAATGTCCGTTCGAAGTCAACGGTCGAAATTCACGAAATGCCGCAGCGTGGCGCGTTCTATTCAGGCCATTATATATATAATATATATATATTTATATATTTCGTCGATTTCAATTCAAAACGTATTTTATAAATCGTTTTAAATTCGTTTTCAAAACAAATTCAACTCTATATTCAATTTCAAATCAGAATTGAATTTTCCTTTGTAAATTCATTTTAAATTCATTTCAAATTGATTTCAATTCGAATCGATTTCAATTCAATTTCGATTCGAATTCATTTCTATTCAATTCAAATTCGTTTTCATTTCTATTCAATTTCAATTCGTTTTCTATTCAATTCAAATTCGTTTTCTATTCGAATTCAAATTCGTTTTCTATTCGAATTCAATTCACTATAATATTCATTTCAATTTGAATAAAATCGATATAAATATCATTCACGTCAAAATGGCGCAAATCTAATCAACACGGCTTTATATATTTCAATCACTTCGTTATTCTATTCAACAAATGAATATTTATTCTATTCAACACATGAATTTATATTTCTTTCAACACTTGACTAATCTCAACGAATGAGTACTGTCAACACAACTATTTTTGTTATTTAAAATATTTTGTAAAATATTGGTATCTATCGTTTGATTTTCAAATCAGACTCCAACTGTAAAGTAGTAAGAGAATGGTTTTAAATATGATAAAGATGTGAATTTTATTATTAAAATATTTCTTTCAACACATGATAATTTTCCAACACATGATTATTTATCTATTTTCCCAATTGGAATGAGGCCCAATCAATTACCATATAATGTTAATTATATGGATTCCACACAAAACATGTATATATTCACAACAATAAATAATCAATGATCATCCAAAGTGCACTATATTGTATAAGCATCAACTATAGATATCTAATGCTTATAACAGCCTGTCAATCAGTCGATCGACATACAATTGATCAATCGGGATGAGTGGACTTCAAACATCATCCCAACACCCGTGTGGGGTTTCAAATCAACAAACATAGATTTTCATTTATTCACACACCCGTTAAAAATTATATTTTTAACTGTATCAATATTTTATTTCACATCACACAATAAATTTTTCACCACAACAAACAATCAAACAAACAAGCCATCCATGGTCTATGGATGACGGGTGTCGGGTGCTACTAAGCACCGTCTGCATCCTAGTATATATACATATATAACTAGAAAAGAAATTTACAGTGAGAAGTTCTCACCGAATTGCTTATCCAATCATCTCGACTCTTCCTATGTAGAAGTCTTCGCCGTTCTCGCCCCTTGTCACTTTCGTTGCCCGTAGCCACTACATATATAAAAATCATATTTTTATATTGTTGCTATCTATATAAAAATCATATTTTTATAATCACGCTATGTGGATAAAAATTCTATTTTTACATCGATGTTCATACAATAAAGACTATATTTTTATATCGCCACATATATAAAAATCACATCTTTGTTCCTTCTACATAATAAAGGTCAAATCTTTAATACTTCTATAATGTAAAAATCATATTTTTAATCTTCCACAAGTTTGAAAATTATATTTTTAACCTTTCTACATTATAAAAATTATATTTTTATCGAAGTAAAAATCATATTTTTACTTTACTACTTATATCAAAATATCATCTTTTCATATTTAAAAATATCGTCTTTTCATATTTAAAAATATCGTCTTTCCATATCTAAAAATATCATCTTTTCACTTTTATAAATTAAAAATCCCGCCTTTTTATACTATGTATATATATTTTAAAACAATACTAATCTCAGTTTTAAAATCACATTAATTACAGTATTAAAATCATGATATTTTTAGTTTTTAAAATCAAATAAAATAAAATAAAGAAAGGGGAAGAAAACTCACTGCGCAAGGGGGAATGAGGGCGTCGGGTGCTGTCTGCGTCACTGGAGGGGGGGCGCTGGAGGTTCGTCGGAGTTTGGAGGGGTGGTTGGGGATTCGGGTGGCTGTGGTTTCAAAAGGCGGCTAGGGCTTCTAGCGGTGCTCGATTTGTGGAAGGGGAGGGGCTCACGGATGAAGGTGGACGAGGGGGTCTGGGCGGTGGTGGAGGAGGGACGGCGGAGGAGGTTGCCGGAGGTGGGGGAGGCTCTGCGATGTCGAGCGGCGGCGAAAAGGGGGGGTATCAGGTATCGATCTTGGGTTGTGTTGTTTTTTTTATTGAGGAGAGAAGGGGTAAGGGAGGGAGTGTATATAATTATATATATATAATTTTTATTATTTTTAAATTCTAAATGCAGCTTTTTATTTTCAACTCGAAATTGAACCCACCGACTGTCATCCCTAGCGTATTACCCCCATTCCGAACATAATGGGATATGTATCGGAAGCTGATTCGACTGTTTCGATCAGCTTTCGTCAAAATCAACATATAACTCTATATATTGAATTTGAACGCACATTTCAATTTACCGGGGCCACATACTAACTCTAAAAATTCCCGAAAAATATTTTCTAGCTTCATATTGATGATACGGTCCTAACAAAACTAGTTTCGTTGAATTCTGAGATCTTTTGAAAAATGGCCAATTTCCAGTCGATTAAAATAAACTAAAACTGGTCAAACGCGTTTTCCTTTGCCACGCCCACATATTGATTCGAAAAATTATGAAATTTGGAATCTAGCAATAACTAGACATCACGGATCCAACAAAAGTGGTTTCGTCGAAATCCGAGGTCGTTTGCAAAATGGCTATTTTCAACGGCCGAAATTCCATAGCGACTATTCTGAAATTTCAACTAGACATATCTTTTTATCCCCGCTATGAAATCTCAATTTTTCGGATTCGTTGGAAAGATATTCTCAATTAGATCCCATTATTTTTGGTTTCACTAAAATCCGGTTTATTTTGCACTCGGTACATTCAATTGAATTTTGAAATCGAATTATCGAACTACCGCGCCATTTTCAATTCTATTTATAATTTAAAATAAATATTTATATTCTAACGACGAACTATATAAACATATACGTTCAAATTATATTCAAAATAAATTTCTTGTCGATATTATTTAAAATAATCATTTTAAATAATCAAAATTCGCTAAAATCGCCAAAATAAAAAATTTAAATTGGCTCGCATTTTACGGGTTGTTACATTCTCCCCCACTTAAAACTTTTCGTCCCCGAAAAAGAAACGAAGCCGAAAGTTGTTTTAAAAACCAACTCAACTTTCTTTGTTTTCGTTACGGCTTAAGTTCTTCAACTTTTCAGTTTCTAAGAACTTTTCTAAATTTTCAAAAATTTGGCTAACACCCTAAATTTCCGAAAAATTTAACCATAACCTCCCCTGCACCGGGGACTTCGGGAAATTTCAAATAGCCTCCCATGGCCTCACCAATCAATGGTGGAATAAAAAGAAAAAGAAAAAGCCAAGCGGCTAGCCAATCGGCTCATAAAATCATCATCACCCAAACAAAACAGTAAATTATGATAAACATGTACCTATTTGTCGGGCAAACAATTTTATTCTTCTGCTCTAGCCTCCTTGCTATGACCTGTTCAATGTAAGTACATGTATATGCATGCATTTGCGACCAATTTTCAATACAATTCAATATTTGGTTCTATTAGGCTAAAGGTTCAAAATTATCAAACAATTAAACAAACAACACAACTAGCAATCTATTAGTGAATTAACATTTCAAATTCATAATTTGATATATATACAAAAAATCATGTTTTCATGCCAAATCACAACAATTAATCTATCTATATTTTGGTTCTCACACCAGTCTAATGTAAATATATAAATATCACACTTTCGGCACTCGAACACAAGGCTGATAATGCGGCCGCATTACCAGAATTATCTCCGGGCGACTACAGTATGATTCTATATCTATCCAGTATATTAAAACTTCGAATATACGTTCATGACGCGTATATGCGAAATCTTTATATACTCGATTGTCCAAATTCAAAATAAATATTCAAATACGTATAAAATGGTTTAAATTTCAAAACAAAATTGTTTTCATTTGGAAAATATACTCTTCACATTCGTTCTAGGATACTACTGATCCTATCTCTAACGAGTCATTCTAATTGGATATTACTAATCCAATATCTGATGAATTCTTTCGTATGGTTCAAATGTGTCTTGTTCTCGAGCTCTGTAAACCAAAGCTCTGATACCATTATAGTAACCCATAACTTCCCCGTGAAGGAAAGAGCGGATACTTTGAGAACAACACACAAAAGAACGCGAACAGAAGAACATTTCATTGTTTATTACAACAATTCCATTAGAATACAAGAATATACAGAGTATAAATGAATAAAATACATTCGGTAAATATCAGAGATTACAATACATTACATAGCAGCGGAAAATAATACAACACACAACTGAAAGTAATACACGGATACAGAGATTTCCGAGCATCATTCCAGCTGTAAATCAGGATCCTGTGAATATAAATCTGCAAAACCAAAACTACTAGCTGCCCGTGTGGAAAATAGGGGCACCCAGAGTTTAGGTTAAAACAATAAACTCCAGGTCAGTCATGTGACTGGTGTGAGAACTAAAACGGTTATTAATCTTTATTTTTAAAGTTAGGTAAATCAAGGAACGACGCCGTATAGCACGGAACGGGTTTCCTCCCGAGAATACCAGTGCATATAACAAACAGCGCAATGCTAAATAAAGAAAAATGAAGCTATTATAAGACCCAGGTCCCATCACACAATGCAACGCAAGCCGGAGGATAGGGTTTTTACCTTATAATAGCCAAAGCATGCTTGATACGTTTAAAACACATTATTTTGATATTACTATAAGTGTATAGTCAAAACAATTTCAATCATAAATATCAATCATAGGCGGCATAGCTACCATCTACTATGTCGCCATACTAGGCTCTACAAATAAAACCGCAATACACGTATTGGAAATTGGATTTCCGTCATGAGTCGAGGAAAGGGGCAAGCTCCTCTCTGATTCGAGACACTCTAGCAAATGCCTCAAGACCCCACTATGATCCTTGGATCTTCAGGGCCGGTCCTCTCTTACTTTTGAGGATTAATTATTCCTGAACACACGTTTCCCGGTCCTTACAGACCTAAAATCGAGGCGCCTCATCCAACAACCACACAGGTGAAAAATATATAAATGTCAGGGCTGGTAGGTCACTGACACCACCCTAACTAGAAAGAAACGTCATGCTCTCCCTGCAGTCACTATCCCGTTTTTGACTCTTACCGAGGTGTGAGGCTCGCGAATTCACGCTATACAAAAAGCTACGTCACACAGACCATGCTTTGATCATCAAACACAAGACTTTGCTTTTCAACAGAAGCCTTGATCAATTGCCACTTACGCGTGCCACACTGGCAATTCACTCCATGCGACTGATGTCCATCGATATACAACCTCTGAGCTCGTACGTCTCAAAGAAGGGCGTTAAGCAAGAGAATAAATTCTCCGCCGCCAAACAGATGTATATTTAATAGAGATCAATCAACATAGAATAAAATCCAATGTCAGACACACAGTCCATTTACAAGTTCGTTCTGGGTCTGAACGAAACCGGAGGCACTTTCCTCGCATATCCATCCATCTCCAGGTACGTCTGGACGATCATAAACTGTTTCTCTCATCTTGGGTGTACAGCCCAATCAAGATCATCAGTAACCACCCAAACGATGTGAAGACTTTCGGTCTTCAACCACCGTCTTCATCTTCGACCTCTCGTCGATTCAGTTATTCAGAATGGGTATAAACCCGGCCTTTCTGAATAACCCACGTATATAATAAACAAATGTTACACAAACACAACAAACGCCTCATTCCAATTCAGAATATTCTTTTATTCACAAAATCACATTCTTAGGGAAAGGTTCCCATTAATTTTATCCAAGATAAATTCTTCTAAATTTATCCTTTAATCTTCCTCTGGATATCATTTCAAACCATTTTATGGTTTTCCAAGCTAGTCAGGATTAGCGAACCACACCGAAGTAATTGTTTATTTTATTTCCCAATCCCAACCTATTTATCCTATGATGCAAAACTGGTAATACTCCATATCTAACACCACAGTGTTATCGGTAAAATTAATTACCATTTCGCGTTCAAATCTAATTAAAGATTTAACTATCGCTTTGGAGCAAAACTGGTGGTACTCCATTCTCGATCACCTTTCGGGTTTGATAATTTAAATTATCAATTCATATATCAATCTAATTAAAGATTCATTAAAACTACACATAGTTTTAATCTTTTCAAAAAATCAATATCCTGTCTTTTAACTGGGTTAAAGAATCAATGTCATCTAAAACACGATTCACGACAAACCCAAATCACCTTTGATATTAAATACAAGGCTCTGAATAGAAAATATACCGGCTTATATTCAATATCAAATCCTACGACCAACAAATATCGTATGGAAATAACGATATAAATATATCTTTCAAATTTCCACAACCATATCTGTATAATCACAAAATTCAACATCGAAATCTTCCGAAGACAATTTCGATTCAAACCCGTCCCAATTCACGTATTGGAAATTCTGATTATTTTTAAAGCCACTTTTAAATTCAATTCGTCTATTTCTAAAATAAATTGATTTTAATTCTAGTTCAAAACTAGTTCATTTCGATAAAAATCTATTTTTATCTTTTAAAATGTGGACTTTTTCATCCCAATTCTTTCCATTTCACATCTTATGATTTTACACAAATTATTGATATTTTTAATAATTTTATCAAGGCCCGTACAGTCGATTTCCATCTACGGCCGTCGAACTGCACTTACATCGACCTTTTCCAAATTTGAATTGGACATAATTCCAAATCCAACCGTTAGATTTCAAATTTTAAATATTCATTGGAAAGCTATTTTCGATACGAACCCAACGGTTCCGGTTTCAGGAGAATCCGACGGTCGGATCTCCCGTAATGTCCGTTCGAAGTCAATGGTCGAAATTCACGAACTGCCGCAGCGCGGCGCGTTCTATTCAGGCCATTATATATATAATATATATATATATTTCATCGATTTCAATTCAAAACGTATTTTATAAATCGTTTTAAATTCATTTTCAAAACAAATTCAACTCTATATTCAATTTCAAATCAAAATTGAATTTTCCTTTATAAATTCGTTTTAAATTCATTTCAAATTGATTTCAATTCAAATCGATTTCAATTCAATTTCGATTCGAATTCATTTCTATTCAATTCTAATTCTTTTTCATTTCTATTCAATTTCAATTCGTTTTCTATTCAATTCAAATTCGTTTTCTATTCGAATTCAAATTCGTTTTCTATTCGAATTCAATTCACTATAATATTCATTTCAATTTGAATAAAATCGATATAAATATCGTTCACGTCAAAATGGCGCAAATCTAATCAAAACGGCTTTATATATTTCAATCACTTCGTTATTCTATTCAACAAATGAATATTTATTCTATTCAACACATGAATTTATATTTCTTTCAACACTTGACTAATCTCAACGAATGAGTACTGTCAACACAACTATTTTTGTTATTTAAAATATTTTGTAAAATATTGGTATCTATCGTTTGATTTTCAAATCAGACTCCAACTGTAAAGTAGTAAGAGAATGATTTTAAATATGATAAAGATGTGAATTTTATTATTAAAATATTTCTTTCAACACATGATAATTTTCCAACACATGATTATTTATCTATTTTCCCAATTTGGAATGAGGCCCAATCAATTACCATATAATGTTAATTATATGGATTCCACACAACACATGTATATAATCACAACAATAAATAATCAATGATCATCCAAAGTGCACTACACTGTATAAGCATCAACTACAGATATCTAACGCTTATAACAGCCTGTCAATCAATCGATCGACATACAATTAATCAATCGGGATGAGTGGACTTCAAACATCATCCCAACACCCGTGTGGGGTTTCAAATCAACAAACACAGATTTTCATTTATTCACACGCCCGTTAAAAATTATATTTTTAACGATAAAATATTTTTAACTGTATAAATATTTTATTTCACATCACACAATAAATTTTTCACCACAACAAACAATCAAACAAACAAGCCATCCATGGTCTGTGGATGACGGGTGGTGGGTGCTACTAAGCACCGTCTGCATCCTAGTATATATATATATAACTAGAAAAGAATTTTAAAGTGAGAAGTTCTCACCGAATTGCTAATCCAATCATCTCGACTCTTCCTATGTAGAAGTCTTCGCCGTTCTCGCCCCTTGTCACTTTCGTTGCCCATAGCCACTACATATATAAAAATCATATTTTTATATTGTTGCTATCTATATAAAAATCATATTTTTATAATCACGCTATGTGGATAAGAATTCTATTTTTACATCGATGTTCATACAATAAAGACTATATTTTTATATCGCCACTTAAATAAAAATCACATCTTTGTTCCTTCTACATAATAAAGGTCAAATCTTTAATACTTCTATAATGTAAAAATCATATTTTTAATCTTCCACAAGTTTGAAAATTATATTTTTAACCTTTCTACAATATAAAAATTATATTTTTATCGAAGTAAAAATCATATTTTTACTTCACTACTAATATCAAAATATCGTCTTTTCAAATTTAAAAATATCGTCTTTTCATATTTAAAAATATCGTATTTTCACTTTTATAAATTAAAAATCCCGCCATTCTATACTATGTATATATATTTTAAAGCAATACTAATCTCAGTTTTAAAATCACATTAATTTCAGTATTAAAATCATGTTATTTTTAGTTTTTAAAATCAAATAAAATAAAATAAAGAAAGGGGAAGAAAACTCATTGCGCAAGGGGGAATGAGGGCGTCGGGTGCTGTCTGCGTCACTGGAGGGGGCGCGCTGGAGGTTCGTCGGAGTTTGGAGGGGTGGTTGGGGGTTCAGGTGGCTGCGGTTTCAAAAGGGGGTTAGGGCTTCTAGCGGTGCTCGATTTGTGGAAGGGGAGGGGCTCACGGATGAAGGTGGACGAGGGGGTCTGGGCGGAGTTGGAGGAGGGACGGCGGAGGAGGTTGCCGGAGGTGGGGGAGGCTCTGCGATGTCGAGCGGCGGCGAAAAGGGGGGGGGTTTCGGGTATCGATCGTGGGTTGTGTTTGTTTTTTTTCTTTTGAGGAGAGAAGGGGTAAGGGAGGGAGTGTATATAATTATATATATATATATATATATAATTTTTATTATTTTTAAATTCTAAAAGCAGCTTTTTATTTTCAACTCGAAATTGAACCCACCGACTGTCGTCCCTAGCGTATTACCCCCGTTCCGAACACAATGGGGTACGTATCGTAAGCTGATTCGACTGTTTCAATCAGCTTTCGTCAAAATCAACATATAACTCTATATATTGAATTTGAACACACATTTCAATTTACCAGGGCCACATACTAACTCTAAAAATTCCCGAAAAATATTCTCTAGCTTCGTATTGACGATGCGGTCCTAACAAAACTAGTTTCGTCGAATTCTGAGACCGTTTGAAAAATGGCCAATTTCCAGTCGATTAAAATCAACTGAAACTGGTCAAACGCGTTTTCCTTTGCCACGCCCACATATTGATTCGAAAAATTATGAAATTTGGAATCTAGCAATAACTAGACATCACGGATCCAACAAAAGTGGTTTCGTCGAAATCCGAGGTCATTTGCAAAATGGCTATTTTCAACGGCCGAAATTCCATAGCGACTATTCTGAAATTTCAACTGGACATATCTTTTTATCCCCGCTATGAAATCTCAATTTTTCGGATTCGTTGGAAAGATATTCTCAATTAGATCCCATTATTTTTGGTTTCACTAAAATCCGGTTTATTTTGCACCCGGTACATTCAAATGAATTTTGAAATCGAATTATCGAACTACCGCGCCATTTTCAATTCTATTTATAATTTAAAATAAATATTTATATTCTAACGACGAACTATATAAATATATATGTTTGAATTATATTCAAAATAAATTTCTTGTCGATATTATTTAAAATAATCATATTAAATAATCAAAATTCGCTAAAATTGCCAAAATGAAAATTTTAAATTGGCTCGCATTTTACGGGTTGTTACAATCACTCTCCTACTTCAACAAATCTCGCTCCTGAATAATTAACCAACTGCACTCTTCTTTAAACTTCACCTCATTGTTGTTCCACCTTGCCGGAGTTGACGACTCCACCCACACCGCAACTGCCGGAGACCCTTTTGACCGTTGCTGGCTTCGTTACACCGCCATCCCTGACCAGTCCGACTTCGACCGAGATCCTCACGGCTACCGGAAAAAGAGATCGACACTAATTCTCATGAAATGGCACCCAACTCCTTCCAACTGTGCGCCGTACTCTCCAGATCAAAATGCCTACACTCGTTGCTCTCTGTTTAGCCCCATTCGACAATACCTTGAAGCCCTAGGCACTGGTCACGAAAACCATCACCAGTACAAATGAATCGCCCCCAAAACGAGTGCCTAGGATCAAAGCTCTTCAACCCGAGAATTAAACAAATCAATTTCCGCATTTATTTACTAAGTATTGGATTTTTAATTGAATTTGAAAGATCACTATATTGCGGTAGAATTAGAAGAACGAAATGAACGATAAAATTGGGATTTAGGGATGCAAAAGATTGGGGAAACACGGTGAACATATATAAAGGGTAAAATGTATTATTTTATATTTTAACGAAACTTAGCGGTGAAGTATCAAGTAAAACTAACCATAGTCGACTTCTGTCTACTGTTAAAAAAGCTAATCCTGATGTAAAAAAGTATTCTGAACCCAATGGGACAAGTTTCGTCGAATTCCGATATCATTTGAAAAAATTCCTTTATAAAACCAGAAATAAACACGCGTTTAAATTTTTCATGATCACCAGATAAATCAAATCAACTTGAAACTTTGATATCCAACAATAACTAATCAATACGAACCCAACGGCACTAGTTTCGTCCCATTCTGAGACTGTTTTCCCGGTAGGCTATTTTTACACGTACCGCAATGCCATTTTGAAGACCAAATTTGCCAGTCTCTAAAAATAACAAACTATATACCTATCCTAACTCTAATCGACGATACGAACTCAATGGGACTGGTTTCGTGGCCTAATTCGATCATCTGCTCAAGTTACACTCAAATATCTATTTATTAAATTAAATTAAATTAATTACGCGCTATAGAAAAATAACTGGGCGTTTACGGCTACCGTGGTCACATACGACATCGGTTTGCCACGCATTTTAATACCATATAAAAAATTTAATGTTACGGTCCCAATGAAACAGATTTCGTCGAAAACGGTGTCCGTTTGCAAAACGGCTATTTTAAAGGCCTATATTTTATTAACGATTTTCATAGCGATTATTTCAAAAAAAAAATTGGCCATAACTTACTATTTATAATACGAAATCTGAATTTTTCTATTTCATATGAAAATTATTGTCAATATGGTTCCGACGTTTCTTGTTTCACAGAAATCCGACTTATATCGGATCATGTATTCTCAGTTGAAGTTCATAACCAAATATTACGAACTGCCGCGACATTACGAGCTCGTTTTAAATTATATTATAAATAAATTAACGTTAAAATTTCACTATATAAACGTATATATATTTTAAATCCATTTAAAATCCAAAATAAATATTTCAAATAATAAATTAAATTAAATATTTGACTACCAAAAATACGGGTCGTTACATAGGATCGTCAGAATAACCCTTGTATAAACTGCGTCTTCAATTGTCGACGATCTATTTGATTCGAAACAATAATGCCTATACGGAGTGGTTCTTAGATAATAAATCTATTCCCGGTCTCTCCGTATTGACAATGAAAATGGTCAAAAACTTTGATAGTCGGTGATTTAACTGTCAAAGAAAAACATGTGTACAAACGACGGTCATATTTTCATATGAAAATCTTACCGATCAATCATCATTTCATTTCCCAATTCCCCTTCAATATATTTACCCAAATATTCCTCTAACTCGTTTCATTTTTTCCTGATTCTTGCAAAAACATTTCCTTTTATTTTAAACTATTTAATTTCTGTATCTCAGAAATTTTTCCTTATTTATATCGCAAAACATATGCATCTCATTCAGGCATCACTATCCTTCCACATCCATCAGTCCCTGACCGTAAATTTTGTAAGAGAACAATTTCCCAAGTATCAACCCCGAAGGCCGAAACCAACATCAGATCAATACCCAGAAAGCCGTTCAACTTAACTAGTCTCTAGTCAGTTTCTAATTTCCTTAACTCCTTTTTAAATATGCAAAATGTTTGTTTTTAAATCATTATTCACTTTAAACGTGAATATTTTTCTCCTATAGAAATCTGGACTCATTTTATTAAATCAAATCTTGACTTAAATAACAAATATCATTACAGTTTCAAATCCCACTTATCTTGTTATTTTATAAAGCCATACTTCATATTTCATTTCATAAACTCATTTTATAAGTAATAACTAGGATGAGACCCGTGCTTCGCACACGGACTTTAAGTTATAATTTAAATCTCGATTTCCTATTCAATAAAAATCCAAATATTAATTATCTCATTAAACCCTGAATTTCATTATATATAATTTATAAGAATAAATTATTTTTAATATATTTGACATCGTCGAATGCTAATTATAAATCCTATTTTCATTTCGAACATCGAAATCATTTCATCAGTTTCATTTCAAACGATTTTTCCCATTTCCCTTTCTAAATTCATTTCTGAATTTATAAATCCAAATTATACAATAATAATTTCATCTCTTCTTAAAACCCCAAATTCCTTTCCAATATATTCAAATATATTTTACGGTATTTAAATACCAATTATTTCAGGTTACTGTTATGCAAACACCCCAATCACACAATAATCAACACCATTTTATTTGTCACATCATATTACGCAATATATGAAAAACAACAATAAATTTTTGAGGAACTCGGTTGGATCCCTCCAACCTATCTCCCTGCATCCACATATGTTAATCAACATTTATTTCATATTAATATGAAATAAATAATAAATATAATCCATATTTAACTAACTATTTGTATAAATAACTATACGTATTATTTTAACCAATTTATGAGCAAATCAACCAAAGAACCATCACACACAGCATTCAACCATTTTTATCAATATTAAATAACGTTTATAAAATTATAAAACAGAACAGAGTTAGTGAGATTACTCACTTTTGCGCGTTAACCGTTAAATAACGATTTGTGTTAGGTTATTACACACGACTTTCAATTCTGCCATAAATTCAACGTGCTTCAAATTGTTCCAAACCGACTTCATAGCATCGCCAGCTTCCGTACGTGCGATTCCAAAGTGACGGACCGTTCATCAGACCATTTAATATACTACTGCCTTTCATTAACCCCAACTTCACATCATGGCACTACAGTTCCTTGTGTGTTTCAAGTGTAAAGTGCTCGCCAAGAATTTAACACACCCCAAGCTTGCCTACACATATTTGAACTGTTGTTCCCCTTTTATGGTCCCGTTATTGACTCCAGAAAAGATGCCTGCAAGCCTTTCTTTAATCTGGGCTTTAATCACTTCGGCCTGCGTACGACAGATTCAGCCCCGTCAGTACACCAATTAGCTGAATCTTCCATTTTGCTCACCATACCCTTAATCATATGATTAATTCCATGCTTAAAGCGTAAACTATTACAAATACCATCACGTCCTTTTTTACTTCAGTTCTGCACCCCCTACACGCATGTGTACATCCCACCATTTTAAAACAAAGCTACACCCCCTGCAGCCTGCATACACCCTTAACTCCTCAAGATTCCGCTCTCCAGACCGCAAGAAAGAATGCCTACACCATTCACCAGTACTTGACTTCAGTGAAACAATTTCATGCATGACCTTTTGTCCTCCAACCTTGGCATTTCAACACCACATGCCATATGCCATACGCCACCTGCTACTGTAAACATGTTTGCTCCAGTGATGGACTTCCCAACGTTGCTCTACACGCACCACTCCTCCTTATTCCTAACTCACACGCACGGTGCAGTTTCCGAAAGCATCAAAACTCCACACTACATCCACTTCGTGGACTTCTCTCTCCATCACACACCTCACTGCCATTTCCGTCACCTTATCCTCCCTTTTTAAACGTATGGTTCTTACATGCCCTCAAACTTCATGAAAATCCACTGCTCCATTCTAGTGCAAGACCACGAACCAGTCCCCATGCACTTTTACACACCACGCCTTCATATACGACCATGCAACAATGTAAACCGAAACCTCCTTCATGAACACGTTCGAGAGCAGCTCCCTCACGTCTCCAGAGTCCAGACCTTCCTCATGTGTCCAACTCGTTTTAATTTATCTTATTATTTATTAAAGTATTTCATTCCGAAGTCATTAGAGAGTTTCGATTTCACATTCAGTGCAGGAGAAGAAAATGAAACTAAGGTCGGGTTTGTGTATATTTATGGATGAACAATATACCAGGATACCTTACTTGCTAAGGTGCTGAAAGACATTTATTTATCGACTGTTACGGACAAAATAAAAATACCGCCGCATCCGGCGAGGTGCCACGATCCCAAAAATATAATAATATCGGTAGGTCAACTTACATTGTGAAACCCCAAAATGCTGATATAGGATGTAAAACACTCCAAGTAAAAAGTTGCTTATTTTCCAAGTTAAAATTATTGAAAAATCCTATAAATTAAATTATAACTACATCTCAAATAACCTATCTAAATTCGAATCCAATATTTAATTAAAATTAAATATATCGATATGGTTTATAAACTATTCCATAGCGATTATTTGAAAATTTGATTTGGACATAACTTATAATCTATAGTACGAAATCTCTGTTTTTCTCTCCCATTAGAAAAATCCAATTAAACAGATTCAAACATTTCTTGTTTCGAAAAAATCCGACTAATAACGGATCCTATATACTCAGTTGAAGGTCAAAACTCAATATTACGAACTATGACGGCGTTTTGAGCTCGATTATAATTTGTATTGTAATAAATATGTTCAACTGTCGTTTAAATAATATATTCATTATTTTACTCGAATATAATCTAAAATAAATATCATATATTATCCAATTTACACAAAATTGCCATTTCTACTATTTCCGACTATTTCGGAAATAAATATATCATCCAATTATTTATATTAATTAAATATTAAGAATATTTAAATTCAAACCATTTTAAATTTTCAATCACCATATTAAAATAAATAAACAAATTAATTATTAAATCATGAAAATTCTGAGACGTTACACGTTGCAGCTAGAAATTTTGAAACTGCAACAACGAAGATGTCTTGAGAAGAACCACCATGAAATATCGCAATAACCTGAAATACGGGTGAGCCGCAAACCTAATACAGCACAGACACCAGCTATCATACAGCAGTAAAAAACAACAAACCAAAGAACCGTGAAAAACAATATAGCAGTGGGGTAGAAAGAACAGAGGTAGGCCGCAGCTTCAGTGATTAAAATGGCTAAAAACAGAGATCGATAGCTATATATTGTACTAAGCATATAACCAGAGACCTGTCTTGAAAAAAGTATTCGGGACTAAAACTGAACATAGAAGAGCTGGAATCAAGAGAGATGCGAAGCCCGAATTTCATACAAACTGTTTTTCCTTAAAAATTGTCTATACTTTTAACTATTTTACTATGCTTCTCGGCAAACATGAAAGAGTGTATATGCTTTCCATGCACCACGTGGTTTTTATGTGCTTAGATTAACAAGTATATTGCATCATCTCACATGAGCTTCAAATTTGCTAAGTTTCCAGGCGTTGCAGAAGACCTTTGTAATAAGGATATCGAAAGATATTTTGTCTGCAATGATTAACCACATACCAATTGTTGTATGGAAAAAAAATGTATGCGTGCTTCAAACCTACAATCTATATTTTTCACAGAAGCGTCAGATCTGTTTCCAACTTCAAGTTGCTTCTTGAGGATCAGTTCAGGAGATATAATTGTCCGCATAATGTTATGAAAGTATCCAAAAACGTTGGAAGTTTAATGGCGATATTTGATTTACATGTAATTATATGGCTTCATTTTAGAGGTAGTATTCTACATACATTTTCTTTAGCATAATAACTATAACAAAGTATACACATTTTTATTCAGTTAATCCACCCTAAAAAATAGAATCTTTGACTTTTGATAATATTCAAAATTTAATTACTTAATCCACCTAAATGTCATTAGCACCTTATATCAGCACTAAGCTACAACAAGAATTTTATTCTCACGCTCCCGTTTCAACTCCTCTTTTTACCAGTGAAACACATCTCCTCCACCAAAAGCTGCACTCTTTGTCTGACCTAAAACTGCACTCCCCTCCCCCTCTACAGCATGAAATTGCTAGCAGTCGCCAAAGGCTTGAACCTTTTTGTACCTTTGTTATCCTTTCCAATCAAGTCTCCTATAGAAGAAATTGAAATCCAGAGCATGAAATTGCAGGCAGTCACCAAATGCTATTGGCCATAAAGTTAAAAAAAATGTCTATTAAAATAGTTAATACTATGACGAAGCCGGTCCTTCCATTACATCTGATGAGAAATTCTATATAATGGTAAGGGTTCAGTGTGGAAAAGGGAAACACTACTGAATGCTTGGGAATTGGGAGAATACCAAGCTGCTATTAAAAATGCAACTGAAAACACAAAAGAGACTATTGATGTCATTATTGGTGAAGAGAAGATCAATCTCAAAATATTGGTAGAAATCCTGGTAGGATATGTAGGACAACTAAAAAAGACGAAAATGGACTTACAAAGACTTCTACTGTT
The DNA here is from genome assembly GCA_030737875.1 of Allium sativum. Classification (NCBI taxonomy): domain Eukaryota; kingdom Viridiplantae; phylum Streptophyta; class Magnoliopsida; order Asparagales; family Amaryllidaceae; genus Allium; species Allium sativum. The sequence goes on from CM060922.1 coordinate 228,486,170, forward strand.
TAAATTCAGGGACAACTGCATTATAATTAAATCTCTTGAATTAGCAATTAGGAGCTGCAGACCATCCATGTCCACCAATGAATTAACTAATTTACATAGAATAACATTCTTTAGGGAATGCAAGCAGCATATGTGTTTTGTAAGGGAATAATATGACTCACTTTGTATGTTGATTAAGTCCAACATCCAAAAGTACAAGGGCAAAATATACTTCTACATTACATATATGTGCAAGTCTATTCATGTGTTCACATTTGCAACTTTTTTTAAAAAAAAAAACTGATTTGTGCGCATGAATAGCCACAAGTACAAGAGCAAAATATATTTCTACAGTATTTATAAGTGCGCATGAACTCCTACAATATGTTAGATAAATTTGTGAATTAGCATGGAATCTTTAAGTTAATCCACTCGTGGATTAACTTACAAAATAGTTGTGGATCAACTTACTAAAATAAAATGGTGGATTAAATAATTAAATGGTTGGATGAAAATAAAAATTACCAAATCGTAATTTGTTGGACTTTTTGTGTGGAAATGTCAAATTAGACCTCTATGTACATGTAAGCGGATTGCATGGTTTTAAATTGTATTTAGCAAGATAACTATCACAAAGTATATTGGTATCTGCTTTTATAATAATACATGTAAGCGGATTGCATTTTGTTAAACTTTTTGTTTGAAAGTATCAAATTTATTCTCCGTTATTATACTGATAATTGCTTTTATGGAAAAACATGTAGTCAAATTAAGTTTCAACGGAGCAGGATGATAAATTGCATATGATGGTTGTACACCTATATACAATAAATGTCAATACTAGCTTACCTTCAAACACTAGTATAACCGCACAACAGTGGGAAAAACCGACCGTTAAGTTGTCTGATATCAAAGAAAAAATTATACTAACTTTACTTTTAAACAAAAAATTAATGAAAAATTCAATATGTTAGGTAAAAAAATGAAAATTAGTGCAAATACGTAAATTCTATTAATTAATATGTTCTGAATCATTACCAATTTTATATAATGAAGTAAGAAATCAAACAAATATTTGCTTACAACACATCATTATATTTGTGAATTGACAATTAAAGAAGACAAATAATGCAATAATAAAAGTAATAAATAAATCACATATCAATGAAGTATATTATTAAAATAAATACCTAAAAGTAGCATTGTTAATTTCAAAAATTAAAATTCTGAGATGATTGAACTAACATTGCAGATATTAATAAATAGTTAAACTGAAGAATCTGTCATTTTTTTGAAGTAAAGAATCTGTCATTTTTGATATTTCTTCCAACAAAAAACTTGTTTTTGCCGAATAATCAACAATGGACTGTGACATAGCAGTGATCTTTTGCTTTTTCTCGTTCATATAATAAATTTGAGAACCACCAAGCTTGAAAAGACGAGGTATCCATCGCAACTCCTTCAGCTTTTGTTCATATATATCCTCGTCTTCTTCATTCTTAATATTGCAAAGATCATCAGCACTGCAACCTATAATTTCCTCTGCTAATTCGTTAAAAGTGGTAATCCATGCTTCGTTGGTTGTATCTTTAATTTTCATCACCATTATATATCTGCATTATAAAAGCATATTATTGCATATATTAACACTTGGTATAATAGTTAATTATATATTTATGTATATATATGTTTTTACCTCAAAACACAAGTACATTCACTATGTTTGCATGCTTCACACCAATAGCTAGATTCTGTAGCTTGTATAACCTTTTTGTTGCACTTTTTACAAGCTTTGTACAATAGTTTTTGACTTTTAATGTAAGTTATGTACGCGAGTATGCTGAAGAATACACACTGGATAATAGAAAATAACAATCAACATATATGAAATTATTAGTTTACAATATAATTTGAAAAAAGAATGACCAACCTTGTCCTCACCCAATGTCGAATTACTTGTTATTTGAGAAAGCATGACTTTATCGTAAGCAATAGGGGATATTTTCACATTTTTGCCCTCTTGATTGTACCAACATCTGAGATTTTTAACTTCTAAAATGTCCGGATTTATGGCTACATTAGTTTTACTCAATTTTGATAAAGATAAACCTATGATAAAATCAAATAATATTAAAAATTGATGCATCAAATAATATTAGAAATGGTGGCATGATAAAATTTAAAAATATTAAACATTTTTACCTTCAGAATCTCCAACTTTTGCATATTTAATAGCAACTATAGGTGCTTCATCAACAATTTCCACCAATTCAAAACGAACTCCCATAGCATGCTCTTCCGAAAATGTTACATTCACAGTTATTTTCTGCAATTTAGATCTAATCGTTAATATTTCAAATTTGAAAAAATAAAAAGTTTAATATTTTTACTTATGAATCATCTGCAGTAATTACATCTCGTTTTATAAGGGTCTCACTGTTTTGTCTTCGAATTTTTAATTGGTGAGACACTTTGAACAAGCCCGACTACATCTGAAAGGCTATAAGAAAATACACAACAAGATTTTAAAAATTAATAATGTAGATGCATTACCTACTACTCCCTTTTTTGGAAGGTACTTTTGGAGTTGATTAATCTTTAAAAATTATATATAACCTTTGGTGTAGAGGAGCTTGCATCATCCACCATTTCGATTGATGAGTACTCATTTAAAATAATGTCATAGTCATTTTTTATGGTGGTGAAATCTTTATTTGCCGGTCTAAGTGTTCCTTTTGAAATGTAACAGATCTTTTCAGATTCCAATATAGGATAAAACTTGTCTGCAACTTTGTTAAATATCGTTGCTTGGACTTGAGCACCCTGTTAATTTTTTTTAAGAAAAAAGCAAATATTGTAATAACATTTTAATAATAATATTGCAAGAGAAAATACAATTGAAAGGATAAAGTTAAGAAAATGTTACTTTTCATCTGTGAATTCTATGTTAAACACACATCCTTCCCCCCTAATATTTTTGTACGATCTCATATTGCTTTTGTTTGTTACTCGAACTTTGATCCTCCAATTGCGTTGGTATGGATTCAGTAACGCAACATGAGTAATATTTCTGGACATATCCACATGACTGATAAATCTGAAGTAAATCCTAATCAAACAAAAATTATAAGATTTTGACTTTTGTGTTGAGCGAGAACAAATGAATATATATCATAATCAAGTGCTAGTAATGAAAGCTTATGGGTTCATGGAACTTTCTTCTGCAAATAATGCAATAAAAAATATACACTTGCAAAAGTGATTACAATGACCAAATGAACCCGCCTTCAGCTATGAATTTTTTATATTGTTCCCATGGTTATCTATGTTTGTATTGTAATGTGTTTTAAATATAAAGATATGATAAAAATCAACCGCTTACATGAAAAACTTAGGGGTCGGTTGTACATGCTTGAATTAAATCTAGAAAACTTAAAATTTTGTATTTATATTTAACAGTTATCATGCCCTCTCATCAGTTGTTACTATCATGATTTCATCTTTTTTAAATGCACGTGAATAATTGTACTCAAAACAATGTTTTCGCTAAACTGAACTCCAAGTTATAATAAGAAGTTGATTTCTTCTACTAAATTATTGTATTTATGAGACCTTATTCATTAGCTAATCGATGTATAATGTTGCATATTGCAAAACCAATTTCAACAAAAAATACAACACTACTTACTTTAAAAAATTGAAGATGTTGACATTTGATTTCTAAACAAACCATATTTTATTGGTTATGCTTTTCCTATAATATATGATTATAAACCAAATCTTCTCAATTTTCTTTGATGATTATTGTATTATTGTAGTTCCTCATCCACGTTAAAAATCCCACCTTAAATAAGTGTTAAACAAAATGTTTTTCAATCCTTTGCTTTCACCTCAATGATACACTTTATAACTAAGGTCACTTTTTGATGATTACTGTATTATTGCAGACTTGCAGTTCCCCATCCACGTTAAAAATCCCACCTTAAAATAGTGTCAAACAAAATTTTATTCAATCCTTTGATGATTGTTGTAACACCCCACGTCCATTAATGTCACTCACTAAGAGAATGCATTAACTTTCGTGGAGCATTGAAGTAAATAGAACAGAATATTACAAGACAGATACATAAAATAATACTTGAAAAATTTATAACTTTATTGCAGTGGAAACAGAAACAAGTTTGGTTACATCTTCAAAACCCATCTTACTAAAAACCAAGTACATAATATTAGTCTTGTACAAAAACCATCAGAGTACATAATTTTTAAAACCATAATCCCCAATCCAAATGCCATATGAAAGAGAAACAAAGCTAAGCATTACTTTCAGCACTTCAAGCAGGAAAATCCAAGTCAAGCTCCACTAATCCCACCCAGAGAACCTGAGGGGGAAAAGGAAAGAAAATAGGCGAAACAAATGAGGTCAGACATGAAGTCTGGCGAGTCCAGTAACTTTAACAATACAATTAGTAAAGTAACAGGATAAGAACATAAACTAGATATAAGGAATGACTGTAACACAAGCAGACATGACATGGTAAACTAGGCAAGTAAGATAGAACATCGACTGCGCTCCTAACTACTATACGACATGCTCTGCACCGTACCAACATACTAGTTACATACTAAAAGATGATCCCTCTTAACTAAATAGAATGATGATAGTTTCGTGTACTTCTAGCCGCCATCATAGGTAATCATCGTGCACCTATCACTACTAGATATATCCGTTATCCTCCCTGTTCGATTATGCACCTCTTGCTGCTATCATAGGTAACCAATATGCACCTATCACCACTAGACGTACCGTCCCTATTCAATTATGTACTTCTAGCTACTAACATAGGTAACCAATGTGTACCTATCATTACTAGATGTACCCTCCCTATTTGATTATGTACCCCTAGCTACTATCATAGGTAACCAATGTGTACCCATCACCACTAGATGTACCTTCCCCATTCGATCGGCTCCCTAACTCGTAGATACCTGTGCTGGTCCCACAATAGGGTGTGTCACTCCTTAAGGTGGCAACCCCGATACAACTGAAATGCACAACTTATACCTACACAATGCAACATCGTCTTACCTACCAGCCCGGACCCACACACGCATATGACTCCGTTGGACTTGCACTGCCACACCTAACTCTTTATTGACCTCTTACAATCAACCCTAGTAAGCATGTCCCTGTCCTCTATATAGATACTAAAATGGTTACTGGTTTAAATGGGTCCACACACTTGACACAAACTTCCCTCCTAAGCTTGGTCCCCACTTAATCCCTTTTATCCCCATGTCTTTGGTTAAGTGCTTTAATTATGTTATGCATGCTACCCATGCAATACAGGCTACCCATGTCATCCTTAAATATGTTATGCATGCTACCCATGCAATACATGCTACCCATGTCACCCACTTAACCCCTTTACGGTTGCCATGTCTTCCCACATGTCTTATCTTGGTTAAGTGTTCTTAATCGTGTTTGACATGCTACCCATGTCACCTACTTAACCCTTTTTTTATACACATGTCTTACCACATGCCTCATCTTGGTTAAGTGCTTTTAATTGCGTTTCACATATAAATTGGTTAAGAGAATAACTCCCTAAGTATCAACCCCGAAGACCGAAATCAACATCAGATTGACACTCAGAGAATTACTCAACTCAACCAATCTTCTGTTATGTCATTCATATAACTTATGTTATCTTCATTTGTAGATTTATTCTTGCCGTTACGGATAACTTAATCTTCAATTAAGTACAACTTTCCTTGTTACATAATTTATTTCATCTTCCCTTATCGTTCCTTATAACTTACCTTATTCCATAAGTTATTCTAATTTCTCCTTAATTCATTATAACTTACCTTATTCCATAAGTTATAATTTCCACTTGTCCCTAGGACAAGCCTACCTATTATTGTTTCTTTTTCGTAAGTCCATTAATTCATAATAACTAAAATTTTGCAAGACCTCCCACATTAGATTACCTTTTGCGGTAGCTGGATATGCTGGGTGGTTCCGGGCAGGCTTATACCGCATACCAATCTAACCTCGCGTCTTTGCATTATTACGCATCTAGTTTCTATCCTTGACCTCTCACATTAGATACCGTTTGTTGTTGCTGGACATGCCGGGCGGTTCCGGGCAGGCTTACACCGCAAATCCATCTAACCTCGTGTCTTAGGCATTCATTATTACTAAATTCATCTCAAATCATGGATTATAGTGGTTCCCAATTACCCATAAATTCCAATCCAAATTTATGTGACAAATTCTTATCCAATTTATGCCTATAATCCCAAGTTTACAAGTTATACCAAATTATACCCAACCCATCTTCATAGTTATTTATAATTTGTTCCAAAAACCCATGTATACAAATTATACCCAAATTATGTCTAAACCAACTTCCATGGTTACCAACAATTTAAGCCAATAATTCACATTTTACATATTATTCAATATTCTACAAAGTTTTTCCAATCGTTCAAACGTTATTCGTACGCAAATCTCACGTCATATGTTAGGCTCGAAGTTAGCCTAACCTCATAAAAGAAAAAGGAAAAGGAGGAGGAAAGAGAATCAAAACTGGCATAAACATAAGAACATGCATATGAACATAAACATGCATGTAATGACAAAATAGATATGAAAGGCATATGACAGGTTTATGGGTATGAATAAAAAAGGTGACAATTTGCAAACTTGATAAGATTCATTACAGGCATATTCATATAATCCAATTCACAAATTACCACAATTACTTTTAATTTAATTATCTTGTGAAAGTGACATAGACTCACAGCGATAGGATTAAGGATAGAGAATAAATCTAAATTCTGATTTCTGAAGTTGATTAGCTAAACCGTTGATGTAGGCTTTGATTCTTATGTTCCAACTTGAATTTGATTTACTTTGGTGGAAGCTAGGTTAGTTTAGAGTTGAGCAGCATGGAGGCGCCATGAATTGATTTAGTCAGATTAGGGTTAGGCCTAGATGTGTTTATATAGGTGTATTAGGTGAATTAGGGCCTTTAGATTAGGTTAGGACCCATCTAAACCATCTAAACCAAGAATACACATCACCCAGCCAATCAGAAGATGCCACATATGCCCTAAAACACAAGAATTCGCCACAGCCTGTTCTGTCCCGATGGGGTCGACCCCTACAGGTGGTCGACACCTATATCGACACGCCTATAGGTGGGTCTACACCTATGTCGACTCCCCTAGGGGGTCGACACCCTAGCGTGGGATAATTCCCGCCCAGCCCACTCTTGCTGATTTGAATTTCGAATTCAATTTTTAATTATTATATTAATTCTGATTTAAACTAAAATCTTTTAACCTCCGTAAATTCTTCATACGAAATCCGTTTTATTCAAACTCGGACTCTATCTCAAGCAAAATTCCGAGACGGACGCAATGGAGCAACCCGTTTCCCTTAATTCTTCTTCTAAAAATTAAGTGTTCTTAAATTTGTCAATTTTAATATTATAAAATTACGTGGTGCTACATTCTCCCCTCCTTAAAGGATTTCATCCCCGAAATCTTCAAGTTAAGAAGAATGTATCCTACCATCCAACATCCATCTACTCAACCATCATCCACAAGTATCCATTGTCCTTAAAAGAAATTCTAATGTTATATGAACATATGCATAAGTGTGTGTATTTGTTCCTTATCAATGCAAAGATTAGGCGGTCTACTGATTCAGTCGACCTCCGTAATGCGAATTATGTTAGTGCCATGAGTCCAACATGTATGCAACTATTCCTAATGCACTTTATAATTTCTATATGAGTGCATAACCATTCACTCAAATGCAACATCCATGTGATAACACATCAAATTCCAATCAATATACATATATATGCAATATGCAATATGAAAGTGACTGAGCCGATCTTAGTGCCTAAAGTGTGTGTAAATGTATCCACGAGTAACCACTTACAACCAATTGCAACCACTAACCATAACATGTTCCAAACACATGTTTACAAGCATAGGATTTTCTACCTAAAAAATGAAGATATACTCGAGAGGATATACTAAACGATAGAAGAAGTATAAGAAAAACAGTAGAAAAAGGAGAAGTTAAGAACATGCCCTCAAAAAGGAAAGGGTGTGACGCATGTATATTGTCTTTCGTCTCCCAAGTCGCGTCTCCTTGATCATCTCCCCATTGGACTTTAACCAACTTGACCTCTCAGTTGCGTAACTTCTTGACCTCCGATCCAAGAATGCATGTAGGAGCTCGTCTAATTGTGGCATCTCGCTTTACTTCCACTTCTCTAAGAAAGTTCGACTCTACTACTTCTGCGGTATCATGTAAACACTTCCGCAAATGCGACACGTGAAACACGTCATGCACACCACTAAGCTTCACAGGCGACTACACTCTGTACTCCATCTGTCTAATTCGCTCTGTAATGGGAAATGGCCCTATACGAACCTCGGTTCCAATTTCCCTACTGGTCCAAAGCGAACTACGTTCCTCAATGGTGATACTTTAATAAAGACCATGTCTCCAACGTCGAACTCAAGATCAGTCCTTCTCTTATCAGCATATGACTTTTGCCGATCCTGTGCCGTCTTCATACGTCTTCGAATCAAGTCTATCTTCTCCGAAGTTTCCCTAATCATATTGGGCCCAAGCAAAATCCTATTCGTAGATTCCCACCGATAAGTCAGTGATCGGCAAGGTCGTCCATATAGAGCCTCAAAAGGAGATATTTCGATACTAGTCTAATAGCTGTTGTTGTAGGCGAACTCCACTAATGGAATGTGTTCCTCCCACGTCCCTCCAAAATCCAAGATGCATAGCCTCAAAAGATCTTCTAGAATCCGATTCACTCTTTCTGTTTAGCCGTCCGTCTGAGGGTGATAAGCGATGCTCAATCATAACTGCATACCTACCGTCTCTTGCATATCACCCTTTCCTCTTGCATCAAAACTGCGCCAAGCCTTGCCCCGCAAGCATCGGTATACTCTGTGAATGGATTACTCCCATCCGGTAAAACTTAAACTGGAGCTGTCGTCAAAGCCCTCTTCAGACGTTGGAAATCATCGTCACAGTCAATATCCGAAGAAAAACTCAAGTTCTTCTTCGTTAACCGTGTAAGTGGGGTTGATATCTTCGCGAAGTCCTTAATGAACTTCCTATAATAGCCCGCCAAACCAAGGAAATTTCTTACTTCCGTTGCATTTCTAGGAATCTTCCAATCTTGGATTGCTACCACCTTCGCGGGATACACAGCTATCCCTTCCTTAGAGATCATGTGCCCTAAGAACCTCACTTCCTCCCTCCAAAAATGACATTTGGAGAACTTGCTTTGAGTTGATGTCTCGAAGGGTCTCTAAGACTTCCTTAAGATGTAGTGCATGCTCTTCCTTGCTTCTAGAAAATATCAAGATGTCATCCACAAAGACTACCAAAAACTTGTTTAGAAACCCCCTAAACACCCTACTCATCAAGTCTACGAAGTATGCGGGTGCATTCGTCAAACCAAAAGGCTTGACGATCCATTCTAAGAAATCGTCGGGAGTCCTAAAGGCAGTCTTATCTATACTATACTCAGCTACCCTCAACTGATGAAATCCAGTAGCTAAGTCTAACTGCGAGAAAACCGAAGCACCAACCAACTGATCGAACAAATCATCTATCCTCGGCAATGGGTGCCTAATTTTCTTCGTGAGTTTATTTAGCTCCCTATAGTCCGCGCACAATCTATGCAAACCATCAGTCTTCATGGCAAAAACAACTGGAGCACCCCACTCTAAGATGCTTCTTCTTATGAACCCTTTTTCAAGCAACTCATTCACTTGCTCACTAAGCTCCCTCCTTTCCCTTGGAGCCATGTGGCACACAGGCAATGCAACTGGTTTTGCATTGTCCACCAAATATATATGGAAATCTATCTCGCGTTTTGGAGGTAAGCCCCTAACCTCCTCAAAGACGTTTGCATACTCACAGAATACTCGAACATATTGCAAATCATCAATAGTTGTGTCAAGAGATTCTAGGTAGCTAAGCATAACCGAACCCTTATGGTCGCATGAGATATCGAGAGTATTACCCAAACTAGTCAACAATCTAACTACTCTCCTTTCACAGTTGAGGATGGCACCATACCTAGCTAGCCAATCCATGCCTAGAATCAACCCATAGCGCATGAAACCAGGAGCATAAGCGTTGCATTCAAACTCAATGCCATACAAAAAAATTCTCAAAATCCCGACATAACATAGAAAGATGGGCTGTTCCCCCAATAGAATTTGAGACGCTAACGGGATCAACTACTATACTAGTATCTACGTGCAGAGACTCGACAATGAAAGTAGATATGAACGAATGTGAAGCGCCATAATCAAACAAAGTACATATAGGATGATTAAAAAGGAAAATCAAACTTTCAACAGAAATTCTTCTACCCCTATTAGGTATGCTAGCCGTGAGAGCACGCATCTGACCTCCAGAAGATCTTGCACTTTGTCCTTGTCTTTTCCTCTTCGAACAATCTCTGATAAGATGTCTCCCTGTCTGTAATGATAACAACCAGTCTTCTTCTTCTTCCTACGGTCTTTGGCTATATATGACCCACCATACCTCAGTAATGACACTTCCTCTTTTCTCACGGTCTATAGTTCTTTCCACCCTTCTTAGGTTCCACTTCCTTATTCTGTGATTCTTCAACTATGACCACCTTCTTTTCTCCTTGATCTTCTTTGTGCATCAAGGCTATATCCATGAGTTTCTCATCCTTCGGCTGTGCTCCTTAGCCCAACCCCCCTCATTCTCATTCTCATGAAACTTCTTAAAAAGTCTGTCTAAAAATGCCTCCATCGCGCGTAAAACTCAACAAAGCTTGAAAGAAAATTAGCTGCAAGTGAAACTACTGCAGCTATAGATGGAGGTTAGGCAATTCCTTGCCCTTCGACAGGCGCCGTAGTCTCATCATGTCTACAGAACCTTGCCGTGATGAGGTTACCTCCCAGAAAGCCAGGAGCCCCAGAGACTCAGAAAAAAAGGAAACAAGGACTCAAACAGAAAAATCAAGAGATAGTGCATATGAATTTGGGGAACATGTCCGTAACACCCCGCATTTTTAAAGAAATTAAAAATGTGGGAATATTATATATATATATATATATATTATATAAATATATATTATATAAATAGACTTATTTAAGAGAAAAATAAAATAATGATAATAAAATTGCATGTAAATAGTTAATGCAGTGAAATGAAGAAAAAGATTAATAAAAGAAATTACATGCAATACATGAAATGCGAAGAAATGCATGCGAACATTTGAAAAGAAAAAGGAAAATTTGAAGAGCTACTAGAATTTGATCACGAAATTAGCGCCATTACGTTCGTGGCGATTTTCTAGTCAATTTAGACCTATGGTTTGCAGAAATCTAATTTAAGATGAAAAATATATCTTTAATTAAATATTGCAACAAAACATGAAAAAGAGGAATAAGAAAAGATTAATGGTTACCATTGCTCTAAGTCTTGTTAACAAAAGGCTAAGTAGCCCAGTTGGTTAAAGCATGTGACTTGTATACAAGAGGTATAGAGTTCAATCCCCGCCAGTGCCATGTTTTTGTTTTAGGGAATGTCTAAAAAGTGGCTTAGTGTGAACGCAATTCAATTAAAAAAACAAAAAAAGCAGTTTTAGTGTGAAAAGGGTTAATTGGAAAGAACGTAATGAGAAATTAATAAATTTAATTGCGTAAAAATACGAAAGATGCTTTTGTATATATATATACACACACATACATACATACACATGACGGTTAAAAATTTAATGCATGTAATTAATGCATAAACATGGTAAAGAATAAATAAATATTAATTACATAAACATGAGGAAGATGTGTATAAATATATATACACATGACAATTGAAGGTTGAACAATGAATTAATGCATTAATAATAAATTGCAATTAAAAAGAGTATAGTAATGCATTAATTAGAAAGAAATAAGGCGATTTCTTTTTAATCAAAGGAGTAACCAAACAAAGAAAGAAAAGATTGTCTTGAAATTTTTTTATGAACAAAATTTCAAATCAAAAAGAGAAAATAATAATAATAGCATATGCCCTTACACAAGGTCTATCAGTGCAGCGCACCCTTGCTGCGTTGGCTGGGATCTGGAAGGTTCTTTTCTAGGGTGAGGTGGGCGGTTTAGATGAGTTTTTATTTAATCCAAAGGGCCCAGTTCTTCCAACCCACCTATAAATAGATGGCTAGGTTTTATTCCGCTCTCATAATTTCAGAAGAGACTTCAAAACTCTGCTCTTTTCTTCTTCCTCAAGCAATTATCTTCTCCTCCAAAACCTATTCTAAAAATAAAAATTAGGCAAAATCAAAGGTCAACAAATCAACATCTACAACCACTTTTTAGGTCTAATCAAAGCAAAGTTATAAATCCAAATCGAGGAATGATAGACCAAATTCAGAGTTGGAAAGCAAATCAAGGTGAGTGGGTTTAATTTATCCATGTTGAATAATAGTATGAATATCATTCAGAAATTCCCCAAATTAAAATGTTTAATTCAATTAAAATGTTACATCTTTTATTTTATGCCTATTCTATTCTTCTTCCCCTTTCCATTTTATTTTTAAGACTAGGCTAACTTCGAGCCTAAGTCCAAATCTTGTTGAAAAGCATGCGCACGAACAACATTGAAATAGTGGGAAAGATGTTTGGGTAATTTGGGCATAACCTATAATTGGGGAATTGTAGCATAACTTATGATATAACTTAAAATTGGGAATTTTGGTTAATTAGCACATAACTGTAGATATTAATTTGGAACATTAATGAAAATATGTGCAATTTGAGTCGGAACAATTAGGTATGCTTGGAATATGGTAAATGAAAAAAAAGGGAATATGGGAAGAAGTTACTATTTGCGGATCTAAGATTATAAATTTGAGTTATACGAATATGGATAAAAAGTTAAAGTAAGAAGATTAGGTCATGTTTGGATGGATAATACATGGAAGTAAAGTAAAATGCTTTAGATGGGAAAATTGGGACATAACTATTGTTTGTTATTTTAAACATAACCTATATTGGGGATTTTTGGGGTAATTGGTATGTTAAACCTCAATTTAGGCATGAACAGTAAATAAATTATTTAAAGATGAATATGCCTAAAAACTGAACCGCGTCTAGGCAAGAGGTTAGATTGCACTTGTGGTAGAAGTCTGCTCGGAACCACCCGACATATTCAGCAACCAAAAGTGATGAATCTAATGTGAGAGGCCTAGTGTGTACATATGAAATGGTACTAAGACACGAGGTTAGATTGTGTTTGCGGTAGAAGTCTGCCCGGAACAGCCCGACATATCTAGCATCCGCAAAAGACTAATCTAATGTGAGAGGTCTAGTACGTAAACATATAAATAAATATGTTTATACAAAGAGTAGAAGCAAATGACTCAAATTGTGACAGTTAAAAAGAATAGAAGTGTATGGTAGTCATAATTATATTAAATAAAATGAACAATAACGGAAGATGAAATAACTTATGTAATAAAGTTGTACTTAATTGAAGATTAAGTAATTTTTGAGAATAAGAGTAAATATACAAATGAGGATAACATAAGTTATATGAATGAAAGGAGAAACTTATTAGTAAACCTTAGTTAAAAGAACTAAGTTGATAAGTAGATTTTGTAATGACGGTGTAAGACGAGATTATGATTAAATAAGTAAGAAAGAAGGCAAACTTATGGAAATAAGTAAGTTGTATTTAATCATAAATGATGAATGACATGTTAGTAGAAAACATGTAAATTAAGATGTACTTAATTATAAATTATGTAAATCCTGTTATTGCAACCATAAGATGGGATAATGAATAGCGTAAACAGATTAAAATTATGAGAATAACATGTTGTAGTCTTATTAATGAACTTAAATGGATTAAATTATAAACTGAATAAATAAGCGAGGGTAACTAGGTAAACTTGAAAAAAGAAAGTCAATGAGAATGACCAAGTTAAATGAGAAAATTGATGAGGTGGCGCAAGCGCGTAATCAATGGTTAGATGTAGGGTCAAATGACATATAAAACTAAGGTGCTTGAAGCAGTCCGTACGTTATAGGATGAATAACCTAATGAGGTAGATCATCACGGTGTCATAGGGCATGCTAGGAGCGCACGTTCATTATTCTGGCGGCTCCAACGGATTGGAAGGGGAGGCAGGCGGCTTCCTGAGATGTTAAAGGTGCTCCTAGTAGTCCTCTGTGGTGGTTTAGCTTCAGGCTAGGATTACAGAGGTTGGGTCTACGCGGAACTACCAGGTGGGTGGGCCTTGACTGCACAAGTAGGGGGCAGTCAGAATACTGTACATGGTGGCATTAAGGGTGGTACAGCGGTTGCCTCAAGCGGAGGTGGAGGGTCAAGACCAAACAATAGCAAGATCATCGGACGCCTGTAACCGATAGCCTAAGGAATGCGAAAAGACAAGAGCTAACCCCTAGAGATCGTTAACCTTTGATATTAAGGGACAGGTGTGGGGAGACACCACATGGATGTTTAGATAGTTTGCTTGTTAGTGGTGGTCGCTTAGCTCATGTGGTCTTTACTAGTTGAGGGAGGGGCCGAGTTGGGGCCATAGCCACTATAGAAAAAACCCAGACCCGAGGGATACCTGTACAGTTGGACACTCTTAGAGGCGGGCCCGTACAAATATAGAAAGGCTCCTGACCGAGTTCTGTGTTTCTTGTATAGGCTTGCCACGGAACTCGGGTGCACAATAGAGGTTATGTGCAGTAGAAACATCGAGTACGATTGAAGATACGTGCGCGGGAAAGTCTAGGTACAACCATGTCTGTCTGGGTGGTGTACCGTAGACTAGAGGGCATTATTTGATGAAGAGACCTAATTCAAATGGTTCAAAGATGGCAATCTGAACGCTTACGTAATATATTTGACATAATGTTGATATATATATATATATATATACAGAAATCCATACGATGTTCGGGCGTAGGATAAGGGACTTCGTATATACAGTGGAGACCATTCGAGTAGGGAACCATGGGGTGTACCTTAGTTTAGGGGTAGATACATATACATTATATTAGTTTAATCTACTAGGAAGTAGATGGGTGCGACGTGTGTGTGTAAGCCTTAAGTGCTAATAACACAGAAAATCTAATAAATAAGAAAATGTTATTGAACGGTATATGTAGGATTATCCAGAAGTGTAAATTAAGTCCAGTCACCAGAACTTGTGTTCTAACCCCCTCCTCATAACATTCGCAGGTTAGGTTCAGGACAGAGATAATATAGCTTTGGATACTGGTTTAGCCGTATTTTTATTAACGTAAAGATATGTTTTAATTACATTATATTGTTCCTTCCGCTGTGAGATGTTTTCCGAACTCTGACATGTTTTATGTCTCTGTATTTTCTACCGGATACTAGAGCACCCAACTCGGGTTTCGATAAAATGGTTTTTTTTTGAAAAAAATTCGATCTGTCAGGATCCGGGTTGTCACATATGGTATCAGAGCTTCGGTTTAGGATCCTGTAACACCCCGAATTTTCTGTTAACAGTAAATTAACAAGTTACAATATAATTAATTCTTAATGAAAGAATTAAGGGAAACGGGTTACTCTATTGCGTTCGTCTCGGAATTCTGCTTGAGATAGAGTCCAAGATTGCGGGAATCAGACTCCGTATGAAGGAGTTATGGCTTCCGGAAGTTTCAGAATTCAAATTAAAAATTCAAACGGTTCAAAACGAAGTTCAAATTTCGAATTCAGACCCAAACTGGGCTGGGTGGGAAAATTCCCGCCCAGGCACCAGGTCGACCTGGGGTCGAACTGGGCGACCAGGTTGACCTGGGGGTCGAACTGCCCGGTCGACCTGGTTTGGCCCTGGCTGGCCTGGTCGGGTTCTGTTCGATTTTTGAGCCTTGGCTGTGTCACTAGGGCTGACTTGTCGCATTTTGGTTGGCTCCTCTCGAAGTGAATGGTCTAGATTCATCTATGATCATCTAGCGGCTCAAATCAATTTGAAATTCTATATAAACAACTTAAGACTCCAACCTAAATTCACATAAGAAATTAGAGACGGAGCCGCCATGATGTCGGTAGAAAACTGAGTGGAGCCTCCACATGTAGAAAAGCTTAGAGACGAGCCAAATTAAAGTTAAAACAATAATCAAATCAATGTTAGTCTACCCAAAGGAAAGCAATTCAAATTCAGAACTCAGAAATCAGAAAACAAGACCGTCGTTCGTTGTAAGTATAGTGATTTTTCCGATGTGAATAAAAGTTAGGATTTGATTCGATGTAAAATGGAAATGGAATTGTGTTATTGTGTAGCAACGATGTTAATTCACATCTATGTATTGAAATGATTGTGGTGTTGTGATGTTTGTGGTATAGTTGAGCTGATATTGATCCTATCGTACATGTAGAATCACATGCAAGTTGTATAGTTCATGTTGTAATCGACACCTATATGTTTATGTGATTATATAGGTTGTATGTGATTAAGATTTCATGTATATATATGCTAGAACCTTTTTACCTAAACGATTATGTTCACACACATGCTAGTATGTTTGTAAGAAAGTTGCAAGTTAATTGGATCCATGCCAAGATCCACTTTAATAGATGTTTCATGTTGTAATTAGATATATGATTGGATCTAGTTCACACCCTGGTCATAAAATTATACATACTTATGAAAATATCACATTCTTGACATATGCTAGTGATGTTCGATGTTATGCCTTGATCCAAAACATGTTTAGGTTTATGTTGTCTAAATCATATGCTAATTCATGTGACACCTGTTTAGTTAGATTCCCCTTTATAATGCAAGTTCACATGATAAGTTGAAACCCATGATTTAGCCTATGTTGCAAATTCACATATATGTATGCTGACTATTTTTCAAGTTCACACCTATGATGTTCATATTGACTATGCCATAAATGACAAGTTTACACCTTTGTCATGTTTATGTTTATGAATTCCCTTATGCCAATTTGTGTGCGCTAAATTAGGCTAAGTTTTTAGCCTAATATTGTATGTTAAAAACCGTGTGAACGAAGATTAGGCTAAGATTGTTAGCCTAATATTTAAACGGGGTAACATTGGGAATATTGGTAAAACTTGACATAAATTGGTGAAAATATATGAGATTGGCATGTTTGTCACATGCCAAAATTGGTGGCACTTGAATGGTATAAATTCTTATACCAAAAATGTTAAACTTGGAAAGTGGGCCACAACATCAAATATGTAAATTTAGAAAATACGAATATGCTTAACACGAGGTTGGATTGAGTTGTGATGTAAACCTGCCCGGACCCGCCTGGCTGTCCAGTAGTCACAGCAATACCTATCCAATGTGGGTGGTTAAGCATGGAGCCCAATAAGGACCTGAGGTTAGACTGAGTTACGGTGTAAATCTGCCCGGAACCTACTGGCACATCCAGTAAGCGTAACAATACTTGTCTAATGTGAGTGGTCGGTTCTTTAAAAAGCTAAGGACAGACTGTCAGGATGGTAAGGTTAAGTTAACTAAAACACTTAACCAATTCAACATGTTAAATTAAACTGATGGGTGGGGTTAGGTATATACACACACTTAATCACTTAACATGTTTGACTAGAAAACCCTAGTAACGGGGACCCATTTCAGCAGTAACCCAATTAGGTATCATGGTACCCTGAAACTAGGCAGGGTGGGGCACGATTGCTGGGCTGATTGTAAGCGGTCAAAAGCGACGGTGGTGGGTGCAACAGTGTGGGTTCTAACGGAGTGCGGGCGTGCACACACTTCGGAGCAGACAAATAGGGCACTGGGGGCACCAGTAGTATAACCTATGCATTTCTAAGGATTGTGTCGGGTCGCCACCATGGGACTTGATACACCCCATGGTGGGGCCAACATAGGTATCTACAATCTTTGCGGGCCGTAAGACACAAATGATTATGCGAGTAGGAGCCGATCTTTAGTTAAAGGGGATCACTTTACCTCCTGCATGGGGTGCCAGTTAAGACATTACAAGTAGGTGCAGAGATATAGTATGGGGTGCGATAGTATATTCGATTCAAACTACTTTGTCCTAGTTTATGATACTCTCCTATTTCCAGTTTATACTTATCATGCCTTTTTTCTTATTCTCATAATGAAGAGTCACTAGACTTACCAGGCTTTATGTCTGACCCTATTTTCTTTCGTCTTCTTTTCTTCCGTTCCCCCCCCCCCAGGTCCATAGGGAGGAAACAACTCAGCTTAGTCAGACTCTTTGCAAGCTTCAAGATAATAGATGTACGGTTTGGACTCTCTTACTTTGGCTATGGCTGTTGGACACAATCATGGGGATTTATGCAGTTTTAATTATGTTTTATGCTTCTTTATTTAATAACCAAGACAGAGATGATGATGTAATGTTTTGGAAGTTGTTAAGTGACAGTTATGGAAATGTTTTGTATGAACAAGTATTTATGAAATAGAAAGTCTGTTGTTTTCCGCTGCTTATTTATATGTGTTTATATCTGTCTTGTGGTTTATCTGTGACTTTTACTTACAAACCTCCACCAAAGTTAAGGCATTCCCTTTGTGAGTGACCTTAATGGAGGGTGGGGTGTTTCACTTGGTATCAGAGCATAGATTTACCAGCCTAGATAAAAAAAATTGAAATTATTTTCAAAAGAAGTTTAAAGAAGCATTGTTTTCAAGAAAAAGTCTTGTTTTTAAAAGGCATAATTCCCCAAAAGCCATATGCACTATCTTTCTATCCTTTGTCTTGAATACTTTCCTTTTTGTTCCAGCATGTCTGGAGATCTTAATCTTCCAGAAGGAGTACCGATCTCTGGCTGGTTCTGAATGTACCTTGAGGCTAGGGCCAATGGTGCGGGCCCAGCAGACATTCCTCCTCCTACAGTGGCAGCGGTACCTCCTCCTCCTCGTGGAAATACTTTCGCTAAGATGTGTAGAGACTTCAAAGCTATGGGTGGAAAGGATTTTTATGGGACTGAATCCTTTGTAGTTGCAAGGAACTGGCTAAAGGGGACCGAGGACATGTTCGTCATCTTCGAAGTTGACGACGGGCAAAAGATACAGCTAGCAGTGTGGTTGCTTAAAGATGAAGCTTCCTATTGGTGGGAAATTACCCATGCTGAAAGGTCAGTGGAGACTAGGGAATATTTTAGGATGAGGTTTGAGATGAAATTCCTCTCCCAAGCTGAAAGAAGCCTGCAAATGGGGAAGTTCCTAACTCTTAAACAGGGAAGTATGACGATCAAGGAGTATGTCAATCAGTTTAATCAGCTACCCAGATTTGGGCTGGATTTAGTAAATACCCAACACAAGAAGGCCCTTCGCTTTGTCAAAGATCTGAATGAACCTCTACACAGCCTTGCTATGACCCATATACCCATGGGGGCGACCTATGAATGCTTGGTGGACATGGCGTTGCTACACGAGGAAGATAAAGGCAGGAAATAAACAAAGGCGGAAGTGCCTCAAGAAAAGAAAGAAGGTTTACAGGCTGAGAAAACAGACTTCAAGAAAGGCGGGAAGAACAACAAAACCCGTGAAAAGAGAAAGTGCAATTTCTGTGGCATTGTGGGACATATAGCAAAAGACTGCAGGAAGAAGAAGGCAAAGATGAATGGGGGCTGTTTCCATTGTGGAGAGACTGGACACTTGGCTACGGACTGCCCAAAGAAGCGGGGGCAGGGACAGAGGAATGGATCCACCTTAGGAGGACAGGTTCACGCGCTGGTGGCACCTCCATAGGAACAAGGTAGAAATATTTCTGTAGAAAGCTTTGTTTATCTGTATGATCATCCAGTTCACACTCTCTTTGATTCTGGCGCATCACACTCCTTTATTTCATCTGCTTTAGTAGAATCTCTGCACCTAGACACTAGTATGGTGGAAGATCCCTTGGTTGTTTCAAATCCAATTGGGGGCTCGGCTTATTTGTTGATGGTTTGCTTGGATTTGAAAATCTCTATTCTAAGTGTTGAATTTAGATGTAGTGCCTTTGTTTTGGGCTTCTCAGGATATGGATTGATCTTAGGCATGGACTGGTTATCCAGTAACGATGCCATTCTTAATTGTGAGAAAAGAGTGGTTAGGCTCTTGACTCGGCTCGATAACACTTTAGAAATTTCTTGTAATCCCTTGAATGCGGTTATGATTAGTTATCTAGAGTCGCTTGACGCTTCTGTTGAGAATTTGCAATCGGTTAGAGTCGTCCGGGAATATCCGGATGTCTTCGAAGAGGTGAAGGGCTTACATCCGAAGCGGGAAATAGACTTCCGCATATATCTTGTTGATAATGCAAAGCCCGTAGCTCTGCCTGTTAGACACATAGCTCCAAAGGAGAGAAAGGAGCTCAGTAAGCAAGTTAAGGAGCTTCTCGAGAAGGGGTTTATAAGGAGAAGTATCTCGGAATGGGGTGCTCCAGTGGTGTTTGCCACCAAAGCAGATGGTTCACTACGTCTTTGTGTGGACTATAGGGAGCTAAACAAGCCGACTAAAAAGAATAGACACCCGCTTCCCAGAATAGACGATTTGTTTGATCAGCTTGTAGGGGCGTCGGTCTTCTCCCAACTTGATCTAGCTACTGGGTTCCATCAGCTAAGGGTAGCTGAAGATAGTATTGATAAAATGGAATTTAGAACCCTAGACGGTTTCTTCGAGTGGCTTGTCATGCCTTTCAGCTTGACAAACGCACCAGCTTATTTCGTAGACCTGATGAGCAGGGTGTTCAGAGAATTCCTCAATAAATTCGTGTTGGTTTTTATAGACGATATTTTGATCTTCTCAAAGAATGAGGAAGAACATGCTCGGCATCTGAAAGAAATCATGGATACTCTCCGTGCACATCAGCTAAAAGCCAAATTCTCCAAATGTCGCTTTTGGAGAGAAGAGGTCAGATTTCTTGGACATATAGTGTCCAAAGAGGGGTTAGCTGTAGACCCCACGAAAGTGGTGGCAGTGCAAGATTGGAAGACACCAAGAAATGCAACCGAAGTCCGAAGCTTTCTTGGGCTAGCCAGTTTTTACCGAAAATTCATTAGGGATTTCGCGAAAATCTCTGCTCCACTCACAAGGCTAACAAAGAAGAATCTGGCGTTCGCTTGGGATTTGGATTGCGAGTTTTCTTTCCAACGATTAAAAAGGGCTCCCACATCAGCCTCAGTTCTGACTTTGCCGGATGGAAGCAAAATGTTCACCGTATACACTGATGCTTGTGGTACGGGACTAGGCGCTGTTCTGAAGTAGGAAGGGAGGGTAGTAGCTTATGGTGGAAGACAATTGAAGGTTCACGAAAAGAACTACCTAACCCATGATCTTGAGTTGTCCGCCATCGTCTTTGCGCTTAAGTCTTGGCACAATTATCTTCTAGGTGAGAAGTTCGAATTATATACTGACCATAAATCGTTGAAGTATCTTTTCTCACAGAAAGATCTTAACTTGAGGCAGCAAAGGTGGATGGAGTTCCTTGCCTCATATTACTTTGAGATTTCCTATACTCCTAGTAAAGGCAACGTAGTAGCAGACGCGTTGAGCAGAAAGAAACTGACCTTAAGCGCTCTCTTTGTGGAAAGACAAAGCTTGGAGTATATAGCCAGTTTTGACCTTTGGCCCTCCTCTGATTTTGTACCTGGTTTATTAGCATCCCTGGAAGTACGGCCCACTCTTTTAGACTCAATAGGGGCCGCACAACGTGAGGACCCTCAGCTTGTGGATATGATTGATAAGCTAATTAGGGGTGAAACTTCCAGTCACCTCAATAGGTACTCCATCGATGATAATGATTGGCTGAGGCGAGATGGAAGACCGTGCGTCCCACAAGCAAGGGAGTTGGTTAATAAGGTTCTCGAGGAAGCACATCATTCCAAGATGTAAATACACCCAGGTGGGGACAAGATGTACAAGGGCACAAAGAGAGTTTTCTTTTGGGACGACATGAAGAAGGATGTGGCAGATTTCGTTTCTAAGTGCATGATATGCCAACAGGTCAAGGAAGAACAGAAGAAGCCTGGAGGACTGCTTCATCCTCTAGAAGTCCCGCAATGGAAGTGGGATAGCATTTCAATGGACTTCATTGATGGGTTGCCTAGGTCAAGAAGGGGCAATACTAGCATTTGGGTAATAGTGGACAGGCTCACAAAAAGCGCCCACTTTATACCTATCAAGAGTAGAAGGACTGCCTCGTCTCTAACTTCTCTTTATCTCAAGGAAATAGTTTGACTCCATGCAATACCCTCCAACATAGTGAGTGACAGCGATCCCATCTTTACGAGCGAATTTTGGCTGAGTCTGCAAGAAGCTTTAGGCACACAATTATGTTTGAGCACGGCCTATCACCCCCAAACTGATGGTCAGACGGAAAGGGTGAATAGAGTATTAGAAGATCTTTTGAGACTATGCGTTCTTGACTTCGGAGGGACTTGGGAGGTTCATCTTCCTTTAGTGGAATTCGCCTACAACAACAACTACCAAGCCACCATCGGTATAGCGCCCTTCGAAGCTTTGTATGGAAGACCGTGCCGATCACCAACTTGTTGGTGGGAGTCTACTGACAAACTTATACTTGGGCCAGACATGATTCGAGAGACTTCAGAAAAAGTGGACTTGATACAAAGGAGAATGAAGACAGCCCAAGACAGATAGAAATCCTACGTCGACAAAAGAAGGATCGACCTTGAGTTTGAGGTTGGGGACAGGGTTTTCCTTAAGGTATCTCCTTTAAGGAACGTCGTTCGCTTTGTATCCGTAGGAAAGCTAGCACCAAGATTTGTAGGACCATTCCCTATCATCGAGAAGATTGGGAAAATGGCTTATAGAGTAGAGTTTCCTGAAAGGTTGGCTGGAATTCACAACGTCTTTCACGTTTCTCATCTCTGGAAATGTCTACATGATTCTGCGGAAGTGGTGGAGCCAAACATTCTAGAAGAAGCCGAAGTGGAACGCGAAGCAACTGTGAGGAGAGTTCCAACTCGAATCGTAGGAACTGAAATCAAAAAGCTACGCAACCGCGAAGTCAAGCTCGTTAAAGTTCAGTGGAGCGACGCCGAGGAGGACGCAACTTAGGAAACTAAAGACAGAATACGTGCGGCCTACCCTTTTCTTTTTGAGGGTATATCTTTGATCTCTCTTTCCTTAAGTTGTGTTTGTATCTATCTTTTTAGGTATATCTCCTCGGTATTATCCTTTATCCTTAGGTAGAAACTCTTTGGATGTAAACATGTATTTGAAACATGTTATGGTTGATGGCTGCAAGTGGTTGCAAGTGTTTGCTAGTGGTTGCTCGTGGATGCATATACACACACAACCTAGGTTTTAGATCGGCTCAGTTACTTCATATTGCATATGCAAATATGTATTCATATTCGTATGCGGTTGAAACTTGATATGTCGCCATATGGATGTTGCATTTGTATAAATGATTGCGCACTCATGTAGAATTATGAGTAAGGACAAATTTGCATACATAATGTGTAAGAACCCGTAACTTCCCCGTGAAGGAAAGAGCGGATACTTTTGAGAACAACACACATCGGAACACAGACAGAAGAACATTTCATTGTTATTTCAACGATTCCATCAGATACAAGAATATACAGAGTATAAATGAATAATATATATTCGATAAATATCAGAGATTACAATAAATTACATAGCAGCGGAAAATAATACAAAACACAACTGAAAGTAATACACGGATACAGAGCTTTCCGAGCATCGTTCCAGCTGTAAATCAGGACCCTGTGAATATAAATCTGCAAAACCCAAAACTACTAGCTGCCCGTGTCGAAAATAGGGGCACCCAGAGTTTAGGTTAAAACAATAAACTCCAGGTTAGTCATGTGACTGGTGTGAGAACTAAAACAGTTATTAATCTTTATTTTTAAAGTAAGGTAAATCAAGGGACCACGCCGTATAACACGGAACGGGTTTCCTCCCAAGAATACCAGTGCTTAAAACAAACAGCGCAATGCTAAATAAAGAAAAATGAAACTGTTATAAGACCCAGGTCCCATCACACAATGCAACGCAAGCCGGAGGATAGGGTTTTTACCTTATAACAGCCAAAGCATGCTTGATACGTTTAAAACACATTATTTGATACTATTATAAGTGTATAGTGTCAAAACAATTTCAATCATAAATATTAATCATAGGCGGCATGAATGACCCATACCACTATGTCGCCATACTAGGTTCTACAAATAAAACCGCAATATCACGTATTGGAAATTGGATTTCCGTCATGAGCCGAGGCAAGGGGCAAGCTCCTCTCCGCGTTCGAGACACTCTAGCAATGCCTCAGGACCCCACTATGATCCTTTGGAACCTCCAAGGCCGGTCCTCTCTTACTTTTGAGGATTAGTTATTCCTGAACACACGTTTCCCGGTCCTTACAGACATATATCCGAGGCGCCTCGTATCCAACAACCACACAGGTGAAAAGTATATAAATGTCAGGGCTGGTAGGTCACTGACACCACCATAGCTAGAAAGAAACGTCGTGCACTCCTTGGGTCCGTATCCCGTTTTTGACTCATATCGAGGTGTGAGGCTCGCGAATCCACGTTACACACAAAGCTACGCCACACAGGCCGTGCTTTGATCATCAACCACAAGACTTTGCTTTTCAACAGAAGCCTTGATCAATTGCCACTTACGCGTGCCACACAGGCAATTCACTCCATGCGACTGATGTCCATCGATATACAACCTCTGAGCTCGTATGTCTCAGAGAAGGGCGTTAAGCAAGAGAATAAATTCTCCGCCGCCAAACAGATGTATATTTAATAGAGATCAATCAACACAGAATAAAATCCAATGTCAGACACACAATCCATTTACAAGTTCGTTCTGGGTCTGAACGAAACCGGAGGCACTTTCCTCGCATATCCATCCATCTCCAAGTACGTCTGGACGATCACCAACTGTTTCCCTCATCTTGGGTGTACAGCCCAATCAAGATCATCAGTAATCACCCAAACGATGTGAAGACTTCCGGTCTTCTACCACCGTCTTCATCTTCGACATCTCGTCGAATCGGTTATTCAGAATGGGTATAAACCCGGCCTTTCTGAATAACCCACGTATATGATAAACAAAGGTTACACAAACACAACGAACGCCTCATCCCAATTCAGAATATTCTTTTATTCACAAAATCACATTATTAGGGAAAGGTTCCCAGTAATTTTATCTAAGATAAATTCTTCTAAATTTATTCTTTAACCTTCCTTTGGATATCACTTCAAACCATTTTACGGTTTTCCAAACTAGTCGGGATTAGCGAACCACACCGAAGTAATTATTTATTTTATTTCCCAATCCCAACCTATATATCCCATGGAGCAAAACTGGTAATACTCCATATCTAACACCACGGTGTTATCAGTAAAATTAATTACCATTTCACGTTCAAATCTAATTAAAGATTTAACTATCGCTTTGGAGAAAAACTGGTGATACTCCACTCTCGATCTCTTTTCAGATTTGATAATTTAAATTATCAGTTCACAATTTTAATCTAATTAAAGATTCATTAAAACTCCACTTAGTTTTAATCTTTTCAAAAATCAACATCCTGCAATTAACTGGGTTAAAGAACCAATGTCTTCTAAAACACGGTTCACGATAAACCCAAATCACATTTGATATTAAATTCAAGGCTCTGAATAGAAAATATACCGGCTTATATTCAATATCAAATTCTGAAACCAACAAATATCGTATTGGAAATAACGATATAAAATATATCTTTCAAATTCCCATAACGATATTTGTATAGTCACGAAATCCAACATCGAAATATTCCGAAGATAATGTCGATTCAACTCCAGTCCAATTCACGTATTGGGAATATTGATTATTTTTAAAATCACTTTCAAATTCAATTTATTTATTTCAGAAATAAATTGATTTTAATTCTAGTTCAAAACTAGTTCATTTCAATAAAAATCTATTTTTATCATTTCAAATGTGGAATTCTTCATCCCAGTTCTTTCCAATTCACATATTATGATTTTACACAAATTATCAATATTTTTAATAATTTTATCAAGGCCCGTACAGTCGATTTCCATCAACGGCTATCGAACTGCACTTACAGCGACCTTTTTCAAATTTGATTTGGACATAATTCCAAATCCAACCGTTAGATTTCAAAATTTTAATATTCATTGGAAAGCTCTTTTCGATACGAACCCAACGGTTCCGGTTTTAGGAGAATCCGACGGTCGGATCTCCCGCAACGTCAATTCGAAGTCAATGGTCGAAATTCACGAACTGCCGCGGAGCGGCGCGTTCTATTCAGGCCATTATATATGTATAATATATATATATTATATATATTTCGTCAATTTCCTTTTAAAACGTATTTTATAAATCGTTTTAACTTCGTTTTAAAACCATTTCAACACTATTTCAATTTCTAATCAAAACTGAATATTTTATATCATTACTATACAAATGATAATATTTTCAAAACGTTATATTTTGAAATCACTTCTTTTCTATATTCAGTATAAAAACGAATATAATCGATATAAATATCGTTCATGTCAAAATGGCGCAACTCTAATCAACACGGCTTTATATATTTCAATAATCCGTTATTCTATTCAACAAATGAATATTTATTCCATTCAACACATGAATCTATATTTCTTTCAACACACGACTAATCTCAACACATGAGTACTGTCAACACATGACTATTTTTGTTATGTAAAATATTTTATAAGACTATGGTATCTATCGTTTGATTTTCAATTAAACTTCAACCGTAAAGTAGTTCTAATTTTAAATATGATAAAGATGTAAATTTCATTGTATAAAATATTTCACTCAACACATGAACATCGTCAACACATGACTATTTTTATATTCAACACATGAATTTTCTTTTATAATATTTATTGTTGTCCCAATTGGAATGAGGCCCAATCAATCACCATATAACGTTAATTATATGGATTTCCATATAACACATGTGTATAATAACATTGAAAAATAATCAACCATCAACCAAAGTGCACTACACTGTATAAGCATCGAATATAGATATCTAACGCTTATAACAGCCTGTCAATCAATCGATCGACATATTTAGTCAATCAGGATGAGTGAAGTTCAAATTTCATCCCAACACCCGTGTGGGGTTTCAAACAATCAAACACAGATTTTATTTGTGCAGTTGGGCGATGTGTAAAATTTATCGTTCCAATCAATGTCCTTCAAATAGGTGTACATAAACAAACCGTCCGGTTTGTAAATGAATATTTTATTTTATTCACTTCCACGTTAAAAATTATATTTTTAACGATAAAATATTCTATTTCAACACATGAATTTCTATTCATTTCATTTACACAATAAAAATGATATTTTTATTTTTCTAACATATTTTAGGAAATTTCGGCGGCATAACGGCACGATAATAGAAACGGGACGAGGCCTAGCCTTATCCCCGGTCTAGTGAAGGCCCACGCCATTCACACATCAATCAAATTAATTTCATTTCACACAACAATTCCATTCAAACCAAAATAAACTAACCAACTACTCAACCAAACAATTTAACAAACAAGCCATCCATGGTCTGTGGATGACGGGTGTCGGGTGCTACTAAACACCGTCTGCATCCTAGTATATATATATAACTAGAATAAGAGAATTTAGAGTGAGAAGTTCTCACCAACTAGCTAATCCAATCATCTCGACTCTTCTTATGTAGAAAATCTTGTCGTTCTCGCCTTTTGTCACTTTCGTTGCCCGTAGCCACTACATGTATAAAAATCACATTTTTATTATCTACACTATATAAAAATCTTATCTTTATACCTTCTATAAGTTAGAAATCGGATTTTTATCCTCTCTATAATATAAAGATCATATTTTTATATATTTCATATGTCAAAAACTGTAGAAGCTTTAAAACAGAGAAAACTCACTTTTTTTCAAACGCCCGGATTCGCTGTTTGGGTCCTAGAATTTGCAAACGAGCTTCAATCTTCACACCATCTTTTTTTCTAGCACAAGCACGCCATTTTGAACAACTTTTGCCTAGTGGTCTTCTTGCCGAAAATGTGCCATTTCGCCGGAAATCGCGAAAAGACAGCATTTTGACAGTGTTTGAACAGCAGACTTCGGACGCGTTTTCCCGATAACTCCGCAATGCAAAATAGGACTTATCATATACCAAATCGAAGAGAAAATCGTGCTCTTCGACTTTGGTCTTGAGGAACTTTGTCTAGAAACGCACGGTTTGGGAGTTATGGGGCAAACCAGATCTGGCTGTTTTTCTACATACGGGAATTTTTGTGAAAAAGAGGGATTTTGGGTTTGTGGGGCCCACGGCCAAGGGGAGGGCGGCCAGAGGCGGAGGCGGACCTGATGGGGCGTGGGGAGGCTGCAGCAAGGTGGTGGAGGCGCTGGAGGGGCCCACGGTGGCGGGTGGTGGTGGATTTGGGGCTAGGGTTCATGAAATTGGAAGAGGGAAAGAGGAGGAAGAAGAGGAGGAGGAGAAGAGGAAGAGGAAGGAGGAGGAGAGGAGGCCGGCGGTGCGCGAGGGGGGTGGGGGGGGGGGGGGTGGTGGCAGCGACGTGAAGGGGGGGGTGCGTTTTCTTCCTTTTTCTTTTTTTTTAACGGTGAATGAATGAGAGGAGAGAAAGGTAAGGGTTGACTTCATATAATAATATATATTTAATTTAATTTATTCCAAAAAGTTACTTTTTCATTCGAACTCAAAATCGAACCCAACGACTGTCGCCCCTAGCTAATTACCCCCATTCCGAACACAATGGGATATGTATCGTAAGCTGATTCGATCGTTTCGATCAGTTTTCGTCAAATTTACATTTAAATCATTATATTGAATTTTAAACGTACATTTCTATTTACCGGGGTCACATACTAACTCAAAAAATTCCAGAAAAATATTTTCTAGCTTCGTATTGACGATACGGTCCTAACAAAACTAGTTTCTTCGAATTCTGAGACCGTTGGAAAAATGGCTATTTTCCAGTCGATTAAAATCAACGGAAATGGTTAAAACACGTTTTCCTTTCCCACGCTCACATATTGATACGAAAAATTATGAAATTTGAAACCTAGCAATAATTCGACATCACGGACCCAACAAAAGTGGTTTCGTCGAAATCCGAGGTCATTTGCAAAATTCCCATTTTTAAGGGCCTGAATTCCATAGCGACTATTCAGAATTTTCAACTGGACATATCTTTTGATTCCCGCTATGAAATTTTGTTTTTTCGAATTCGTTGAAAAGATATCATCAATTAGATCCTATTGTTTTTGGTTCCACTAAAATTTGGATTGTTTTGCACCCGGTATGTTCAATTGAAGTTTGAAATCGAATTATCGAACTACCGCGCCATTTTCAATTCTATTTATAATTATATATAAATATTTATATTCTAACGACGACGTATATAATATATACGTTCGAATTATATTCAAAATAAATTTTTCGTTGATATTATTTAAAATAATCTATTTTAAATAATCAAAATTCACTAAAATTGCCAAAATAAAAATTTTAAACTGGCTCAGAATTTCCGGGTTATTACAATCTCCCCCACTTAAAACTTTTTGTCCCCGAAAAGGAACAAAGTCGAAAGTGGTTTGATTAATAAGCTCTACATTCGATCTGGCTTCCATTCTCCAACTTTTCAGTTTCTGAGAATTTTCAAATTCTTCAAAAATTTGGCTAACACCCTAAATTTTCAAAAAATTTCGCCATAACCTCCCCTGCACCGGGAGCCACGGGAAAATCCCGAAATTGCCATATAGGCCTTCTGATCTCAAAAAGAAAAAGAAAAAGCCAAGCGGCTAGCCAATAGGCTTATAAAATCATCATCACCCAAACAAAACAGTAAATTATGTAGTAAACATGTACCTATTTGTCGGGCAAACAAATTTTATTCTTCGGCTCTAGCCTCCTTGCTATGACCTGTTCAATGTAAGAACATGTATATGCAAGCAAATGCGACCAATTTTCAATACAGTTCAATATTTGATGCAATTAGGCATAAATGGTTAAAATTATCAAACAAATAAACAAACAACACAAACATCAATCAATTAGTGAATTAGAGTTCCAAATTCATAATTTTTGATACATATACAGAAAATCTTGTTTTTGATGCCAATTCACAACAATGAATTCTAGTTATATTTATTTTGGTTCTCACACCAGTCTAATGGAAATATATAGAAACCACACCTTCGAAACACGAACATAAATACTGATGATGTGGCCACATCATCAGAATTACCCCCGGGTGTCTAGAATGTGACTCTATATCTATCCAGTATATTAAAACTTCGAATATACGTTCATGACGCGTATATGCAAAATCTTTATATATTGGATTGTCCATATTCTAAATAAATAAATATTCAAATACGTATAAAGCGATTTAAATTTTCAAAACAAAATTGTTTTCATTTGAAAAATATACTCTTCACACTCGTTCTAGGATACTACTGATCCTATCTCTAACGAGTCATTCTAATTGGATATTGCTAATCCAATATCTGATGAATTCTTTCATATGGTTCTAATGTGTCTTGTTCTCGAGCTTTGTAAACCAAAGCTCTGATACCACTATAAGAACCCGTAACTTCTCCGTGAAGGAAAGAGCGGATACTTTTGAGAACAACACACATCGGAACACAGACAGAAGAACATTTCATTGTTATTTCAACGATTCCATCAGATACAAGAATATACAGAGTATAAATGAATAATATACATTCGATAAATATCAGACATTACAATAAATTACATAGCAGCGGAAAATAATACAAAACACAACTGAAAGTAATACACGGATACAGATCTTTCCGAGCATCGTTCCAGCTGTAAATCAGGACCCTGTGAATATAAATCTGCAAAACCCAAAACTACTAGCTGCCCGTGTCGAAAATAGGGGCACCCAGAGTTTAGGTTAAAACAATAAACTTCAGGTTAGTCATGTGACTGGTGTGAGAACTAAAACAGTTATTAATCTTTATTTTTAAAGTAAGGTAAATCAAGGGACCACGCCGTATAACACGGAACGGGTTTCCTCCCAAGAATACCAGTGCTTAAAACAAACAGCGCAATGCTAAATAAAGAAAAATGAAACTGTTATAAGACCCAGGTCCCATCACACAATGCAACGCAAGCCGGAGGATAGGGTTTTTACCTTATAACAGCCAAAGCATGCTTGATACGTTTAAAACACATTATTTGATACTATTATAAGTGTATAGTGTCAAAACAATTTCAATCATAAATATTAATCATAGGCGGCATGAATGACCCATACCACTATGTCGCCATACTAGGTTCTACAAATAAAACCGCAATATCACGTATTGGAAATTGGATTTCCGCCATGAGCCGAGGCAAGGGGCAAGCTCCTCTCCGCGTTCGAGACACTCTAGCAATGCCTCAGGACCCCATTATGATCCTTTGGAACCTCCAAGGTCGGTCCTCTCTTACTTTTGAGGATTAGTTATTCCTGAACACACGTTTCCCGGTCCTTACAGACCTATATCCGAGGCGCCTCGTATCCAACAACCACACAGGTGAAAAGTATATAAATGTCAGGGCTGGTAGGTCACTGACACCACCATAGCTAGAAAGAAACGTCGTGCACTCCTTGGGTCCGTATCCCGTTTTTGACTCATACCGAGGTGTGAGGCTCGCGAATCCACGTTACACACAAAGCTATGCCACACAGGCCGTGCTTTGATCATCAACCACAAGACTTTGCTTTTCAACAAAAGCCTTGATCAATTGCCACTTACGCGTGCCACACAGGCAATTCACTCCATGCGACTGATGTCCATCGATATACAACCTCTGAGCTCGTATGTCTCAGAGAAGGGCGTTAAGCAAGAGAATAAATTATCCGCCGCCAAACAGATGTATATTTAATAGAGATCAATCAACACAGAATAAAATCCAATGTCAGACACACAATCCATTTACAAGTTCGTTCCGGGTCTGAACGAAACCGGAGGCACTTTCCTCGCATATCCATCCATCTCCAAGTACGTCTGGACGATCACCAACTGTTTCCCTCATCTTGGGTGTACAGCCCAATCAAGATCATCAGTAATCACCCAAACGATGTAAAGACTTCCGGTCTTCTACCACCGTCTTCATCTTCGACATCTCGTCGAATCGGTTATTCAGAATGGGTATAAACCCGGCCTTTCTGAATAACCCACGTATATGATAAACAAAGGTTACACAAACACAACGAACGCCTCATCCCAATTCAGAATATTCTTTTATTCACAAAATCACATTCTTAGGGAAAGGTTCCCATTAATTTTATCCAAGATAAATTCTTCTAAATTTATTCTTTAACCTTCCTTTGGATATCACTTCAAACCATTTTACGGTTTTCCAAACTAGTCGGGATTAGCGAACCACACCGAAGTAATTATTTATTTTATTTCCCAATCCCAACCTATATATCCCATGGAGCAAAACTGGTAATACTCAATATCTAACACCACGGTGTTATCGGTAAAATTAATTACCATTTCACGTTCAAATCTAATTAAAGATTTAACTATCGCTTTGGAGAAAAACTGGTGATACTCCACTCTCGATCACTTTTCAGATTTGATAATTTAAATTATCAGTTCACAATTTTAATCTAATTAAAGATTCATTAAAACTTCACTTAGTTTTAATCTTTTCAAAAATCAACATCCTGCAATTAACTGGGTTAAAGAACCAATGTCTTCTAAAACACGGTTCACGATAAACCCAAATCACATTTGATATTAAATTCAAGGCTCTGAATAGAAAATATACCGGCTTATATTCAATATCAAATTCTGAAACCAACAAATATCGTATTGGAAATAACGATATAAAATATATCTTTCAAATTCCCATAACAATATCTGTATAGTCACGAAATCCAACATCGAAATATTCCGAAGATAATTTCGATTCAACTCCAGTCCAATTCATGTATTGGGAATATTGATTATTTTTAAAATCACTTTCAAATTCAATTTATTTATTTTAGAAATAAATTGATTTTAATTCTAGTTCAAAACTAGTTCATTTCAATAAAAATCTATTTTTATCATTTCAAATGTGGAATTCTTCATCCCAGTTCTTTCCAATTCACATATTATGATTTTACACAAATTATCAATATTTTTAATAATTTTATCAAGGCCCGTACAGTCGATTTCCATCAACGGCTATCGAACTGCACTTACAGCGACCTTTTTCAAATTTGATTTGGACATAATTCCAAATCCAACCGTTAGATTTCAAATTTTTAATATTCATTGGAAAGCTCTTTTCGATACGAACCCAACGGTTCCGGTTTTAGGAGAATCCGACGGTCGGATCTCCCGCAACGTCAATTCGAAGTCAATGGTCGAAATTCACGAACTGCCGCGGAGCGGCGCGTTCTATTCAGGCCATTATATATGTATAATATATATATATATATTATATATTTCGTCAATTTCCTTTTAAAACGTATTTTATAAATCGTTTTAACTTCGTTTTAAAACCATTTCAACACTATTTCAATTTCTAATCAAAACTGAATATTTTATATCATTACTATACAAATGATAATATTTTCAAAACATTATATTTTGAAATCACTTCTTTTCTATATTCAGTATAAAAACGAATATAATCGATATAAATATCGTTCACATCAAAATGGCGCAACTCTAATCAACACGGCTTTATATATTTCAATAATCCGTTATTCTATTCAACAAATGAATATTTATTCCATTCAACACATGAATCTATATTTCTTTCAACACACGACTAATCTCAACACATGAGTAATGTCAACACATGACTATTTTTGTTATGTAAAATATTTTATAAGACTATGGTATCTATCGTTTGATTTTCAATTAGACTTCAACCGTAAAGTAGTTCTAATTTTAAATATGATAAAGATGTAAATTTCATTGTATAAAATATTTCACTCAACACATGAACATCGTCAACACATGACTATTTTTATATTCAACACATGAATTTTCTTTTATAATATTCATTGTTGTCCCAATTGGAATGAGGCCCAATCAATCACCATATAACGTTAATTATATGGATTTCCATATAACACATGTATATAATAGCATTGAAAAATAATCAACCATCAACCAAAGTGCACTACACTGTATAAGCATCGAATATAGATATCTAACGCTTATAACAGCCTGTCAATCAATCGATCGACATATTTAATCAATCAGGATGAGTGAACTTCAAATTTCATCCCAACAACCGTGTGGGGTTTCAAACAATCAAACACAGATTTTATTTGTGTAGTTGGGCGATGTGTAAAATTTATCGTTCCAATCAATGTCCTTCAAATATGTGTACATAAACAAACCGTCCAGTTTGTAAATGAATATTTTATTTTATTCACTTCCACGTTAAAAATTATATTTTTAACGATAAAATATTCTATTTCAACACATGAATTTCTATTCATTTCATTTACACAATAAAAATGATATTTTTATTTTTCTAACATATTTTAGGAAATTTCGGCGGCATAACGACACGATACTAGAAACGGGACGAGACCTAGCCTTATCCCCGGTCTAGTGAAGGCCCACGTCATTCACACATCAATCAAATTAAAATAAACTATGTTTCATTTCACACAACAATTCCATTCAAACCAAAATAAACTAACCAACTACTCAACCAAACAATTTAACAAACAAGCCATCCATGGTCTGTGGATGACGGGTGTCGGGTGCTACTAAACACCGTCTGCATCCTAGTATATGTATATAACTAGAATAAGAGAATTTAGAGTGAGAAGTTCTCACCAACTAGCTAATCCAATCATCTCGACTCTTCTTATGTAGAAAATCTTGTCGTTCTCGCCTTTTGTCACTTTCGTTGCCCGTAGCCACTACATGTATAAAAATCACATTTTTATTATCTACATTATATAAATATCTTATCTTTATACCTTCTATAAGTTAAAAATCGGATTTTTACCCTCTCTATAATATAAAGATCATATTTTTATATATTTCATATGTCAAAAACTGTAGAAGCTTTAAAACGGAGAAAACTCACTTTTTTTCTAACGCCCGGATTCGCTGTTTGGGTCCTACAATTTGCAAACGAGCTTCAATCTTCACACCATCTTTTTTCCTAGCACAAGCACGCCATTTTGAACAACTTTTGCTTAGTGGTCTTCTTGCCGAAAACGTGCCATTTCGCCGGAAATCGCGAAAAGACAGCATTTTGACAGTGTTTGAACAGCAGACTTCGGACGCGTTTTCCCGACAACTCCGCAATGCAAAATAGGACTTATCATATACCAAATCGAAGAGAAAATCGTGCTCTTCGACTTTTGTCATGAGGAACTTTGGCTAGAAACGCACGGTTTGGGAGTTATGGGGCAAAACATATCTGGCTGTTTTTCTACATACGGGAATTTTTGTGAAAAAGAGGGATTTTGGGTTTGTGGGGCCCACGGCCAAGGGGAGGGCGGCCAGAGGCGGAGGCGGACCTGATGGGGCGTGGGGAGGCTGCAGCAAGGTGGTGGAGGCGCTGGAGAGGCCCACGGTGGCGGGTGGTGGTGGATTTGGGGCTACGGTTCATGAAATTGGAAGAGGGAAAGAGGAGGAAGAAGAGGAGTAGGAGAAGAGGAAGAGGAAGAGGAAGGAGGAGAGGAGGAGGCCGGCGGTGCGCGAGGGGGGGGGGGGGTGGTGGCAGCGACGTGAAGGGGGGGAGTGCTGCGTTTTCTTCCTTTTTCTTTTCTTTTTAACGGTGAATGAATGAGAGGAGAGAAAGGTAAGGGTTGACTTTATATAATAATATATATTTAATTTAATTTATTCCAAAAAGTTACTTTTTCATTCGAACTCAAAATCGAACCCAACGACTGTTGCCCCTAGCTAATTACCCCCATTCCGAACACAATGGGATATGTATCGTAAGCTGATTCGATCGTTTCGATCAGTTTTCGTCAAATTTACATTTAAATCATTATATTGAATTTTAAACGTACATTTCTATTTACCAGGGTCACATACTAACTCGAAAAATTCCAGAAAAATATTTTCTAGCTTCGTATTGACGATACGGTCCTAACAAAACTAGTTTCGTCGAATTCTGAGACCGTTGGAAAAATGGCTATTTTCCAGTCGATTAAAATCAACGGAAATGGTTAAAACACGTTTTCCTTTCCCACGCTCACATATTGATACGAAAAATTATGAAATTTGAAACCTAGCAATAATTCGACATCACGGACCCAACAAAAGTGGTTTCGTCGAAATCCGAGGTCGTTTGCAAAATTCCCATTTTTAAGGGCCTGAATTCCATAGCGACTATTCAGAATTTTCAACTGGACATATCTTTTTATTCCCGCTATGAAATTTTGATTTTTCGAATTCGTTGAAAAGATATCATCAATTAGATCCTATTGTTTTTTGTTCCACTAAAATCCGGATTGTTTTGCACCCGGTATGTTCAATTGAAGTTTTAAATCGAATTATCGAACTACCGCGCCATTTTCAATTCTATTTATAATTATATATAAATATTTATATTCTAACGACGACGTATATAATATATACGTTCGAATTATATTCAAAATAAATTTTTCGTTGATATTATTTAAAATAATCTATTTTAAATAATCAAAATTCACTAAAATTGCCAAAATAAAAATTTTAAACTAGCTCAGAATTTCCGGGTTATTACATAATGGATTCATGGCACTTACATGATTTGCCTTAAGGAGGTCAACTGAATCAGTAGACCACCTGATTTTGCATTAGATAAGAACATATACACAAACTATGCATATGATCATGAAGCATTAGAAGTCTTTTAAGGACAATGGACGCCTGTGTTTGTTGGTTGAGTAGATGGACGATTGGATGATAGGATTTACGTTCTCCTAGACTTGAAGATTTCAGGGACGAAATCCTTTAAGGAGGGGAGACTGTAACACCCCGAATTTTCTATTAACAGTAAATTAACAAATTATAGTATGATTAATTCTTAATGAAAGAATTAAGGGAAACGGGTTACGCCATTGCGTTCGTCTCGGAATTCTGCTTGAGATAGAGTGCGAGTTTGCGGGAATCGGACTCCGTATGAAGGAGTTATGGCCTTCGGAGGTTTCAGAATTCAAATTAAAAAATCAAACGGTTTAAAACGAAGTTCAAATTTCGAATTCAGACCCAAACTGGGCTGGGCGGGAAAATTCCCGCCCAGGCACCAGGTCGACCTCGAGGTCGACCTGGGTGACCAGGTCGACCATAGGGTCGACCTGCCCAGTCGACCTGGTTTGGCCTTGGCTCGCCTGGTCGGGTTCTGATCGATTTCTGAGGCTTAGCTGTGTCACTAGGGCTAACTTGTCGCATTTTGGTTGGCTCCTCTCGAAGTAAATGGTCTAGATTCATCTATGATCATCTGACAGCTCAAATCAATCTGAAATTCTATATAAACAACATAAGACTCCAACCTAAATTCACATAAGAAATTAGAGACGGAGCCGCCATGCTGTCGGTAGAAAACTGAGATGAGCCTCCACTTGTAGAAATGCTTAGAGACGAGCCAAATTAAAGTTAAAACAATAATCAAATCAACGTTAGTCTACCCAAAGGAAAGCAATTCAAATTCAGAACTCAGAAATCAGAAAACAAGACCGTCGTTCTTTGTAAGTATAGTGATTTTTCCGATGTGAATAAAAGTTAGGATTTGATTCGATGTAAAAGGGAAATGGGATTGTGTTATTATGTAACAACGATGTTAATTCAAATCTATGTATTGAAATGATTGTGGTATTGTGATGTTTGTGCTATAGTTGAGCTGATATTGATCCTATTATACATGTAGAATCACATGCAAGTTGTATAGTTCATGTTGTAATCGACACCTATATGTTTATGTGATTATATAGGTTGTATGTGATTAAGATTTCATGTATATATATGCTAGAACCTTTATGCCTAAATGATTATGTTCACATACATGCTAGTATGTTTGTAAGAAAGGTGCAAGTTAATTGGATCCATGCCAAGATCCACTTTAATACATGTTTCATGTTGTAATTAGATATATGATTGGATCTAGTTCACACCCTTGTCATAAAATTATACATACTTATGAAAATGTCACATTCTTGTCATATGCTAGTGACGTTCAATGTTATGCCTAGATCCAAAACATGTTTTGGCTTATGTTGTCTAAATCATATGCTAATTCATGTGTCACCTATTTAGTTAGATTCCCCTTTTTAATGCAAGTTCACATGATAAGTTGAAACCCATGATTTAGCCTATGTTGCAAATTCACATATATGTATGTTGACTATTTTTCAAGTTCACACCTATGATTTTCATATTGACTATGCCAAAAATGCCAAGTTTACACATATGTCATGTTTATGTTTATGAATTCCCTTATGCCAATTTGTGTGCGCTAAATTAGGCTAAGATTTTAGCATAATATTGTATGTTAAAAACCATGCGAACGAAGATTAGCCTAAGATTGCTAGCCTAATATTTAAATGGGGTAACGTTGGGAATATTGGTAAAACTTGACATAAATTGGTGAAAATATATGAGATTGGCATGTTTATCACATGCCAAAATTGGTGGCACTTGAATGGTATAAATTCTTATACCAAAAATGTTAAACTTGGAAAGTGGGCCACAACATTTAATTGTTGACAAAATTAACATATATTAAGTAATAAAGACAAATATGTAAATTTAGAAAATACGAATATGCTTAACACGAGGTTGGATTGAGTTGTGATGTAAGCCTGCCCGGACCCGCCCGGTTGTCCAGTAGTCAGAACAATACCTATCCAATGTGGGTGGTTAAGCATGGAGCCCAATAAGGACCCGAGGTTTGACTGAGTTACGGTGTAAATTTTCCCGGAATCAACCGGCACATCCAGTAACCGTAACAATACCTGTCTAATGTGAGTGGTCGGTGCTTTAAAAAGCTAAGGACAAACTGTCAGGATGGTAGGGTTAAGTTAACTAAAACACTTAACCAATTCAACATGTTAAATTAAACTGATGGGTGGGGTTAGGTATATACAGACACTTAACCACTTAACATGTTTGACTAAAAACCCTAGTAACGGGGACCCATTTCAGCAGTAATCCAATTAGGTGTCGTGGTACCCTGAAACTAGGCAGGGTGGGGAACGATTACTGGGATGATTGTGAGCGGTCAAAAGAGACGGCGGTGGGTGCAACGGTGGGGGTTCTAACGGAGTGCGGGCATGCACACACTTTGGAGCAGACAAACAGGGCACTGGGTGCACCATTAGTATAACCTATGCATTTCTAAGGATTGTGTCGGGTCGCCGCCATGGGACTTAATACACCCCATGGTGGGGCCAGCATAGGTATCTACATTCTTTGGGGGCCGTAAGACACAAATGATTATGCGAGTAGGAGCCGATCTTTAGAAAAAGGGGATCACTTTACCTTCTGCATGGGGTGCCAGTTAAGACATTACAAGTACGTGCAGAGATATAGTATGGGGTGCGATAGTATAATCGATTCAAACTGCTTTGTCCTAGTTTATGATACTCTCCTATTTCCAGTTTATACTTATCATGCCCTTTTTCTTATTCTCAAACTGAAGAGTCACTAGACTTACCAGGCTTTATGTCTGACCCTATTTTCTTTCGTCTTCTTTTCTTCCCTCCCCCCCCCCCCCAGGTCCACAGGGAGGAAACAACTCAGCTTAGTCAGACTCTTTGCAAGCTTCAAGATAGTAGATGTACGGTTTGGACTCTCTTGCTTTGACTATGGCTGTTGGACACAATCATGGGGATTTATGCAGTTTTAATTATGTTTTATGCTTCTTTATTTAGTAACCAAGACAGAGATGATGATGTAATGTTTTGGAAGTTGTTAAGTGACAGTTATGGAAATGTTTTGTATGAACACGTATTTATGAAATATAAAGTCTGTTGTGTCCGCTGCTTATATATATGTGTTTATATCTGTCTTGTGTTTTATCTGTGACTTTTACTTACAAACCTCCACCAAAGTTAAGGCATTCCCTTTGTGAGTGACCTTAATGGAGGGTGGGGTGTTTCAGATCCCTATATAGATAATGAGTGAGCATATTTGTATTTTCAAAATATGAATATATTATATATATATAAACCTAGATCCATAGAGGAGCCCGCTAAATAGAAAGAGGAAAATGGATTAGGAATATATGTAGTTGAGAGAATTGAATTTGTGGGGATGTCTAGGAAAGCCTAGGAAAATCGGAAACCCACTTTGAGTCTAACCCAATTGTTAACTTTTAATAACTTAAAATTTTAAAAGTTTTGGCAAAAGAGTTTGTGTGTCTTCAAGTTTTAATCTTAAAAGTATTTTGATGTTGGAAACAAATATGTAAGAAACATATCTGAAAAATGCATATTGGGTTTTAAAGTAAAGTGGCGTATACTTTGTAAAATAATGATTTCTTGTTTTAAAAATTCTCTCATAAAAAAGGTTCATATTATAGAGCATGTATAGCTCGCTAGTTTTCATATTTTAGTATAAGAAAGGATTAAAAAGTACAGTATACAAAATGTTTCATTTTGTAAAAGAAAGCTTGAAATCTCTATTCGTTTGACAATAAAATTTTGATTATTGTTTTAAAAAAAAATTGTTGGGTGGACAAAATAATTTGTAGAGAGTAAGAATGGAGTAAATTTTTACTCCTTGCAGAAAGCAGCCAAAATTAACATTGTAGGTATAAACAATGTAACCCAATAGTTTTCCTTGTCTACTCCAGTTTTTGTGATTTGAAAAAAAATGTTTTGCATTTTTTTTATGTAGTGACATGTTTTTTTTTATGGTTTGGCAAAAGTAAGTTTTAGTGAAGAAAATAAAGTTTTAACACTTTTAAATTTTATGAAAAGGAAAAGATGCCAAACCACGTTTTAAAAAGAATGGAGTAGGTAAGGATTAGTGCCTAGAAAGAACGAGAAGAAGTTTGAGGTTAGGAAGTAAATAGCAAGGACTATCTTGGAGTAATAAAAATAAATTCCCGTAGAATGCATAAGCAATGTAAAGCTTAGGATTGTTGCTTGAAAAAAAATGTAGGGTAGTAATACACAGCAAGGACTAGTAGTGACTACTAGATAGTGGATGGGCAAGTAAGTGTTGAGAGTTTGTGGTTGGACTTTTTTTAGTGAAATAGTCATATGATTCTTGGCCCTTGGTAGTATCTGTGTAGGATGTTGAAAGATGGAAAGGCTTAATTGAAAAATAAGCTAAGAAAGAAAATTGCCTAACTAAGAAGAAGACAACAAATTAAGTGAAGCAACAAAACGTGACGGGAAAAGAAAATGAAAATTTTAAGAAAAGATTGATAAAAATGAAATTTTTCCAAGAGAAGTTAAAAAAGAAAAGAAAATTTTCTTATGTGGGTTGTGCTTGGATAGGAAATCTTTATAGAGTAGTTACATAAAATCCAAGTACAATTAGAAAAGGTACATAAAAGAAAAACGGAAGATGTGAATTTTTTCCATTTTATACCTTTTTGTAACATAAGAAATCAAATTTAGAAAATTAGATTTTACAAAATTTCGAAATTTAATAATGGTTGGTAGGGTTTTGGATGCAACAATTGGATGAACTATTCTCTTATTCCGTAAGAGTGTGGGAAAATTTGGATGAAAAGCTATTTTGGTTTTCAAAAATATTGCATTCATATAGAACTGCAAGTATATTTAGGATGTGAGCATCATGTTTTGAAAGATATTTTAAAAGTTTGCATAAATATAGGTGGTACCAAATTAGGCATACATGCATTACTATGATGTATTTCACTTTGCACATGTGCACAATGTTTGCAAAAATTGGATGCACACATGATGAATGTATATTATACGGGGGATTAACTATTTAATCCCTATCAAATTTCG
Organism: Allium sativum; assembly: GCA_030737875.1. Lineage (NCBI taxonomy): Eukaryota > Viridiplantae > Streptophyta > Magnoliopsida > Asparagales > Amaryllidaceae > Allium > Allium sativum. The sequence continues at coordinate 228,528,156 of CM060922.1, forward strand.
GGGATGAAATTTTTTAAGGGTGGAAGAATGTAACACCCCGCATTTTTAATGAAATTAAAAATGTGGAAATATGTATATATATTATATACATAGATATATTTAAGAGAAAAATTAAATAATGACAATAAAATTGAATGTAATAAGTTAATGCAGTGAAACGAAGAAAAAGATCAATAAAAGAAATTACATGCAATACAGGAAATGCGAAGAAATGCATGTGAACATTTGAAAAGAAAAAGGAAAATTTGAAGAGCTACTAGAATTTGATCACAAAATTAGCACTATTGCGTTCATGGCGATTTTCTAGTCAATTTAGACCTGTGGGTTGCTGAAATCCGATTTAAGATGAAAAAGATATCTTTAATTAAATATTGCAACAAAACATGAAAAAGAGGAATGAGAAAAGAATAATGGTTACCATTGTTCTAAGTCTTATTAACAAAAGGCTAAGTAGCCCAGTTGGTTGGAGCATGTGACTTGCATACATGAGGTATAGAGTTCGATCCCCGCCAATGCCATATTTTTGTTTTAGGGGAATGGCTAAAAAGTGGCTTAGTGTGAACGCAGTTCAGTTAAAAAAATAAAAAAAGCGGTTTTAGTATGAAAAGGGTTAATTGGAGGATTAATTGGAAAGAAGGTAATGAGATATTAATAAATAAATTTAATAGCGTAAATATAAGAAAGATGTGTGTGTACACACACACACACACACACACACACACACACACACACACACACATATATATATATATATATATATATATATATACATACATACAGATGACGGTTAAGAACTTAATGCATGTAATTAATGCATAAACATGGTTAAGAATAAATAAATATTTATTGCATAAAAATGAGGGAGATGGGTATAAATATATACACACATGACAAATAAAGGTTGAACAATGAATTAATGCATTAATAATTAATTTCAATTAAAAATCGTTTAGCAATGCATTAATTAGAAAGAAATAAGGCGGTTTCTTTTTAATCAAACGAGCAACCAAACAAAGAAAGAAAAGATTGTCTTGAAATTTCATTTATGAATAAAATTTCAAATCAAAAAGAGAAAATAATAATAATAGCATATGCCCCTGCACAAGGTCTATGGGTGCATCGCACCCTGGCTGTGTTGGCCGGGTTCTGGAAGGTTCTTTTCTAGGGTGAGGTGGACGGTTTAGATGAGTTTTTATTTAATCCTAAGGGTCCAGTTCTTCTTACCCACCTATAAATAGATGGCTAGGTTTTATTCCACTCTCATAATTTCAGAAGAGATGTCAAAACTCTGCTCTTTTCTTCTTCCTCAAGCATTTCTCTTCTCCTCCAAAACCTATTCTAAAACTAAAAATTAGGCAAAATCAAAGGTCAACAAATCAACATCTACAACCACTTTTTAGGTCTAATCAAAGCAAAGTTATAAACCCAAATCAAGGAATGATAGAACAAATTCAGAGTTGGAAAGCAAATCAAGGTGAGTGGGTTTAATTTATCCATGTTGAATAATAGTATGAATATCGTTAATCAATTCCCCAAATTAAAATGTTTAATTCAATTAAAATGTTACATCTTTTATTTTATGCCTATTCTGTTCTTCTTCCCCTTCCCATTTTATTTTTAAGACTAGGCTAACTTCGAGCCTAAGTCCAAATCTCATTGAAAAGCATGCGTACGAACAGCGTTGAAATAGTGGGAAAGATGTTTGGGTAATTTGGGCATAATCTATAATAGGGGAATTGTAGCATAACTTATGATATAACTTAAAATTGGGAATTTTGGTTAATTGTCACATAACTGTAGATACTAATCTGGAACATTAATGAAAATATGTGCAATTTGAGTTGGAACAATTAGGTATGCTTGGAATATGGAAAATGAAAAAAAGGGGAATATGGGAAGAAGTTACTATTTGCGGATCTAAGATTATAAATTTGAGTTATATGAATATGGATAAAAGTTACAGTAAGAAGATTAGGTCATGTTTGGATGGATAATACATGGAAGTAAAATAAAATGCTTTAGATGGGAAAATTAGGACATAACTATTGTTTTTTATTTTAAGCATAACCTTATTGGGGATTTTTAGGGTAATTGGTATATTAAACCTTAATTTGGGCATGAACAGTAAATAAATTATTTAAAGATGAATACGCCTAAAAATTGAACCGTGTCTAGGCATGAGGTTAGATTGCACTTGTGCTAGAAATCTGCCCGGAACCGCCCGGCATATGCAACTACCACAAGTTATGAATCTAATGTGAGAGGCCTAGTGCGTACATATGAAATGGTACTAAGACACGAGGTTAGATTGTGTTTGCGGTAGAAGTCTGTCCGGAACCGCCCGGCATATCCAGCATCCGCAAAATATAATCTAATGTAAGAGGTCTAGTGTGTAAACATATAAATAAATATGTTTATACAAAGAGTAGAAGCAAATGGCTCAAATTGTGACAGTTAAAAAGAATAGAAGTGAATGGGAGTCATAATTATATTAAATAAAATGAACGATAGGGGAAGATGAAATAACCTATGTAATAAAGTTGTACTTAATTGAAGATTAAGTAATTTGTGAGAATAAGAGTAAATATACAAATGAGGATAACATAAGTTATATGAATGAAAGGAGAAACTTATTAGTAAACCTTAGTTAAAAGAACCAAGTTGATAAGTAAATTTTGTAATGACGGTGCAAGTCGAGATTATGATTAAATAAGAAAGATAGAAGGAAAACTTATGGAAATAAGTAAGTTGTATTTAATCATAAATGATGAATGACATGTTAGTAGAAAACATGTAAATTAAGATGTACTTAATTATAAATTAAGTAAAACATGTTATTGCAACCATAAGATGGGATAATGAATATCGTAAAGAGATTATGTAACGTCCCGTATTTTTGGTAGTCGAATATTTAAACTATTTTATTATTTTAAATATTGATTTGGAATTATAAATAGATTTATAATATATAATTCAATTAAATAACGAAGTTAGAACGTATAGTTTATATATAATTATAAATCGAGCCCGAAGGCTGCGGTAGTTCATAATTTACGATTCGAATCAATTGAACATACAGAATCCATTTTAGGCCAGAATTATGTAAAACAAGAAACATTGGAATAGATTTGATTATATTTTCCTAATGGAAGAGAAAAATGGAGATTTTTTTATTATATATTGTTAGTTATGTCCAATTCAAATTTCCAAATAGTCGTTATGGAATTAGTTAATAAACTATAACGTTTATTCAATAAAATATAACGAATTTTTATATATATTTGAATATTGTTTTTGAATCGAAACTGTAAATATTGAGTAGAATATATATATATATATATATATATATGGGTTTATTCTGAAGTCGTGTAATAATTCATTTGGAGATTTACGATAATAATAATATATTATTATTTAAAATGAATTATTGTATAACTAAATATATTTTATCGTTATTATATAGGCCTCGGGAATGATTTAATTTTCAAACAACCTCCATTTCCGATGAAACGAATTTTTATGGAATACGTATAATTAATTATTGCCAGATTTCCAGTTCGGAGCCAATTGAAGTTATTTTACCTGTATGTGCAATTTTATGGTGAACCGATATATTAAAATAGCGACGTTGTGCAAACAGAGTCGGTTTTCAACAAAATTAATTTCATTAGGACCGAAACGGTGAGACGTAGCGGTATGTTCACTATTCTGAAGTTCAGATGTGCCGGTGCGCATATCTAATGGTCAGCAATATATAGCGGTTATATGGACTAACTATACTAAAACAAAATATTTTAATGGAACTTAATTCCGAAGCAAAATAAATGGAAATGGACAACACATTGAAGTTACACGTTCATGCTACGCTAAATTATAATCAAGCCTAAATATACAACTTCTCACTATAAAGAATTTAAAATACACATGCAACGAAAACGGTACCAATACACTGCCTTTTCCCCATTGTTTATGGGACCTATGCTCTGAATATACACACAAGCTATTAGGCTATTGTGGTACGAAGCAGTATGATGCTCCCTGAAAAGCTGAACCATGCATATTTTTGAGAAAAACCACATGCAACGGTCCATTCCTACCTTCCATTTCAGCTAATACATGAAAACCACCGTACGCTATATCTTTACTGTTCAGCCATTCACCTACATTAATATACTTAAGAGCAAAGTAAAGAATATCAACGCTTATGATTTCCTTTTGCAAATCTAAAACTGAGGCCACCAGCTACATATGTCTCAATCGAAATGGCTTCATACACATGCAAGGTCCTGTCCGTGCAATTTAAAATGTTTCAGCTACTGTTTACGAAAAGAAAACACGCCGAAATCCACTGTCACAAATTAGACAACTCATGCTATCTATCCTATTCTCCTTTCAGCAAGGTCTTGCCTAATCACATACGCGTCTAAGATAATTCACAGACTAATTCTAGCTTGCACGACCTACTGATACCATATTGATAGAACATGATACTTATCGTCTAAAATTCGCACCTATATATTTACATACACGCATACTCGTTTTTCTCCTTCCTGCCAACCTTGTTTCTCATTCATTTTTTCACCAACTTCTCTGACAATCCACTCAGTAAATAAATCATGAAACCTTTCATTTGCCAAACTAGAATAATAGTAGAAATATATGTATATAATACAAAGTTGAAACATGGAGGGAGGACATGTAGCGTAATGTCTGTATGAAGGAGGAGGTGCGTACAGTTTTGAGCTGATGAACCACAGTGTAAGGAAAGAGGTGAATGTTGGGCAAAATGAATTAACTAGGTGGAGTTGTTGAAAACAAAATGAACAGCAGGTTACTTTTGTTTACATGAAGAAGTTCTAAAAACATAGGAGCAACAGTTCGTAAAGAAATAACGAAGCAGAAACTTACGAAGGGGGCATGGGATTACTTCGAACAGTAAAAGTAAAAGGAACGGCAAAGCACAACAGTGGCCGGTTGTTTGTGCGAGAGGAGGAATGTGTGGTTTTTTGAAGTGAAAGGTACAGCTACGGGTGTGATTGGAACGGTTTTTGTTTGCGTGTAAATGTATGGGGGAGCGTTGTTAGGCTGACATGAAAGAAGTATGGAACGCAGCAGTAGTGTTACATTAGAGAAGTGGTGGAAGTAAATATAAAAGTCGGATAAAAGAACAAGGGTGCAGGAGTACAACTTCATGCGTGATAGTTGAGGAGGGAGTTCTGCTTTCAATGACAGCAGGGCAGTGTAAAGATGCGGATGCATTGGGCTCAACATGACGACGAGGTGCAAGTTTTGAATGAAGGAAAATAGAAGGGTCTGAGGACATGCAGTTCATGGAACAGCAAGTAGGAAAAAAAGTATATATATATATATAACACTAGAACGATGCGTGAAGTTTAAGTGGGTTTCTGGAGCTGGGTTTTGCAGATTCAGATCCGTGTCCGGTGGTCTGAGATAGCAGGAGCGGCATCCATGTGTTGTTGCGGTGGGGCAGTATACGTGAGGGGAAGAAGAACAGTGAGAGTTTGCAGCAGTTTTTCTTCTTTTTCGAGAAAAAAAAATAAATAAAAAGAAGAAAAGAGGAGAGAAAAGTAAAAAGTATAAACATGGGAAGCGGCTACTGTTGAGGAAGGGAGGAGAGTGGAGGTTCGGCGCGAGAAACAGGAGAGAGGTGATGATGAACAGCGGAATGGGACATACCTAATCATGAACGTATGTATTGGATTTACATAATTATTAGTATTAAGGTTAGTAAAACAAATAACCTTCCTGGGTAGTTTTAATTGACTAATGAAGTTCGTAGGTAGTTAACAAAAGCCTCATCATCGTTTAAAACATGACTACCAAATAAATATAAGTGCGGCGTATAACATTGAAGGATGCATCGGGCCAGCATATGTATAGATAACGAACATAATAAATTTAAAGAGTTTGTCGGTCCAGTAGCGTCCAAATCAAAGTGTGTTGGCCTGATTTATTAACCGATGTAATTTAGTCCAACCGAATAATATAATTAGGAAAATGATAATTTAATTAAGGTTAACAATTAAATCAGTTCGTGTTAATTATAGCTCATATAACTTTCTACTGTATTAACAGAAACCGACAAAATAAAATAAAACGGAATCGTGGCGACAAACACAACCTTACGGAACTGTTTTGGACAAGGATGGAGATTGCTGGAATTTACCGCTAAATTTAAACGCTGTTTAGTTTAACGGTAACCGAACCGCTATGGCAAACAAATGGGAATCAAGGTGAGTTTACTCACTCAGATTTTACCCACTTATATTTTATATAAATCAGGTTTTATTTTGTGTGCTATAGTTCAAAATTGTTTGTTGTTTGCTGTTATTTATATATTGGTTGATTAAACGTTAGTTTAATCTAAATAAATCCTAATCGTTATTTTAACGGTTAATTCCAAACGAGATAACTTAACTTGTTGGTGACATTTATAGCAATATAAAAGTATTAAATTGAAATATGATTGCTTGGATTTATTTATTTATTTAATCTGTTTATTGAATTGAATCATATTATTTGAGATAACGTATTTGGATGTAGGGGGAAGAACAGGTTTGAGGGATCCAACTGGATTCCTCAAATTTATTGTTTATTTTTATATCACATTATATGAACTGTTTGACCAACCTGATTAGATGATTGATTTGTTTATTGATCGTTGAATCTAAATTCAACATTTGTTTTGTTATTAACCAATGAACAATATTGGTTGGGTAATTGGCAGCATATGGCCTATAAATAAATCGGTTTATAAATATTGATTTACCGTCAAGTGAATTGGAAATACTGAAGTTTTAAATTTATTTTATAACTGGTTATAGATTTTGAAATATATTATTTTGAATAAAAGATATTTAAAAGGAAATAAATATTTATTATTTAAAGTTTATAAGAAATTAGTTAATTTTTTTTATAAGGCAGAATTGTTATGTTAATAACAATTATAATCAAATGAGCAGAAATTAACGTAACTGGTTAAGAGTTGAATTAAATGGAATTGATTTAAATTAATTATGTTTTTAATTAATTTAAAGTAAGAACTAATTGAAAATTTGTTAATGAGATAGCCGTATTTTGAATCAAATAAGTCGACCGCTTTAACGGGGATCGGTTATTAAGTTAAATTAATTTATTGTTAAACAAATCTAATAAAAACTAGTTAACAAATAGTTGTTAATTTTAAAAGATTTTAAATAAAGAAAATTATTATTTATTTAAATAATAAAGAATTTAACTACTTCAACGGTAGTTAAGGATGAAGTAAATTATTATTTTAATTAATAATAATTAAAGTAATTACTTCTTAAATGAAATACATTTAAGTAAGTAACCAATATTGGAATTGAATATGGTTGAGTTTTGAAAAGAAGTTATGAGTGAGTTTGATATTGAACCCGAATTTTATAATGAAATTATAAAGGAGATTTCGGATTGATGCGATAGCTTAAATAAAAGTTTTATTTAACATTTGAAGCAAGTAAGAATAAATCATGATAAAAAGGGATTTTGTATTAAACCAAAGTTATATAAATAAGGTTTATTGAAGGGGCGTAAAGTTAAGCCGTTGATTTGAGTTGACATTACTTAATGATGAAGTGAAGCAGTTGGAATTGAAACGAGATTTCCAAAATGGAAAAGGTTGAAGGGATTAGAAGTTGAATAATATGAGTTGATAATTAATTAATATAAGAGAATTAAGAAATGGAAATGTTTCCGACTATAGAAAAGGGTTCGAGGAATGATAATAATAATTCCAAAATAATGGAAATGGAAAGGATTTAAGGATATAAAATAACATTTCCATTATAAAGGAAATAAAAAGAGATTTGGTAAAAATTTAACGATATTTATGTAGTAAAGAAATCAATGGGATAAGTTGAATGGGTTTAATCAGAAAGGTGATAAGTGTTTGTTTTGTTTCCTAATAATGAAAATCAAAGAGATGTCATAATGATATTTTTACGAGGGGTTTGATTAAACTCAAAGGTTTGGATCATATAAATATATATATGAATAAATTCTAAGGTGTTTAAAAAGGGGTTTGCGAATATTCTTATAATAAGAAAAGAAGTAATATTGTGTTTTAAAATATTGAAAGTTAGGAAGTTTTAAATAGTTTTTAAATTAAAAAGGCCAAGTGATGCTGAATACTGAACCAGTAAGTTCGTTTTTATTTTTATGGTTGGATGGTTGTCTATTTGATAGTTAAATAACCGACTATCAAATCTCACACATATGATTGTTGGAACGGAAAGACCGGGATCGAATTATATTCGAAAACCATTCCGACTAGCATATACGAAATGGAGGAGATATCAAATGCTGATCAAGACGGAGCCATTGAAGACCATAGATCTTTCATAGAATGGAAGGGTTACTTATATCTCTGGTCAACCGCCTATAGTTTTCAAAGTATACTATATATATACTTAACTTATATTTTATAACCAGAGATATACTATGGCTCTATCGTAATTGAAATCTACGGATTTGCAAGGACTACTCGCTACTGATCTATAGGGTTATTCCTAGGATGTGGTAGGAGAGTGCCTTCGGTTCATCCTGTTCCTGGATGACTTGTATGGACGGATGTCTAACATAGTATTTCTTAAGAATCACGTACATTGATTTTTACAAACATATCTCTGTAGGTGGCAGAGAAGTAACCTTCTCTTAGCATAAACACCCAGAATATTTTTGTGGACGTCAATTAGTGGTTTGGCAGATCTGATGATGTGGCATTCAAAGTGATTGTGGTGTTCTTAAAAAGATAATTATAACCTCAAGCCTCACAACTGGGAAATGACAAAAATCAGGTAGGCAGCATGGTTATGTGGGTCGCACCCATTAGGGTGTATAATCACCTGTCTAGAGAAATTTAATTTGCTTCTTTAATCTATCGATGCTGTCCCTTTTCGGGAAACGGTGGGTAGCTCCCAACCGTTGGTGATATACATTCGGTACACTTGAGCGAAATGAGTGGTCGGTCATGTGCGGGCCGGGTTGCAAGACGTTCTTGTTGAACCCAGTGTATTCCCCTCCAGAGATACACTATCGGAAGGTGGTTCCATACCTTGTCATAGTTGGAAATCCAATCTCCAATAAGCATCTGTGGTTTTGATTGTATACTATATATGTGGAGCGTGAGATGCAAGCGTTCCGCTAGATTGATATTTATTTGTGATTAGACACTATTATAATATCATAGAAATATATGATTTCAAAGATGTTTTGGGTTATAATAAGGTAAAAACCGTCCGTATTAATGTGTGGATTAGTATTACTATTATCCTTTTCTTTCAAAAAGACTTTTAGATTTAAATTCCATATGGATGTTATATAAACTTAGTGAGTTTTCTCACTCTGGTTCACCAGACTGATCCGGCGTTTGTAGTGCTCAGGTTAGCCCGGGTTGTACAGGTTCAGGTTTGGATGATGCGAATTTCAAAAAGACGTGCTGGAGGAGTTCAGATATATGATATATATTTATTCCTCTTTGTGTTGTATATGAGGACAAATTATTATAATTGTCCAGATGTGTTGATGTACTCTGATGATTGTAAGTATTTATTTCAAAGCTCTCAATAAAGTTTTATTTCTCTATTATATTTTATTCCGCTGCGATGTGAGACTCTGTGTTGTGTTGGTTAGTTCTTCTTCTTCTTCTATTCTAATATTTCTTTCTTTCTTTTCTCACCCTCTATTTTCTTTCATTAACTATCTGGTGTGTTCGATACTTGAGTTCTAACAAGTATACGGTTTGATGTATTGTTGCTGGAATTCGGGCGTCGAATCTGCCGGGTCGTTACAGTGGTATCAGAGCGAGGTTTAGTAATAACCTTGGCTCTATGGCGTAACTCGATAGAGATGGGGTTAGTAATACCCTAGATTGAGTTTGAGTGTGTATATATATGAGAGCTCATATTTGTATATTTTAAATATAAATATCTTATATCGTGTTATTTGATCGGTTTGATTTTGAACTGGCAGCGGACGTGATATTGTTTTGTAAAGGAGGGTAAATAAAATAATTTTACCCAAATTATATTTTTGTATAGAAAAGATTTTTTTTCAACTTATTGAGATATTGGTGTGAATGATGAATTCGAACAGAATTCAAATTGATTATGAAATTTGAATGGTTTGTTAACCAAGAGATTCCACATTTTAGATTTGTGAATGAGAATTTCAACTATGAATTGAATGAATCTGAATTTAACTTGGAAATAGGTTAAATAAGAACAGAATGAATGATTTTTGAAATGAAAATGAAGCGGAATTTGGATTTTGTAATAAAAGTAAACTAATTGGAAAATCCATTAGTAAAATGAATTTGGAATTTACTTGATTAAATGAAGTTGGAAATATTAGAGTTAAATAAAGATAAATTTGGGATTGAATTAATAATAATGGAATTAAGATCAGTCTGATATAAATCGATTATTAAATCCAAGTGAAGTGTAAGCAAATATTAATATTGAATATTAATTGGAGTTAATATAGATTGAATAATTTAGTTAAGTTGATTGTGCATGTTTGGTTGATTGTTGGTTCGATTGGTTGAATAAAAATTCATCAATGAGTTAAATAAATTATGAAATAAATTCCAATATAATATTTGAATGAATCAAATATGATTAATGATTAAATCCTTTTTACAGATAGAGTGATACTATATGTTTGAATTTTACTAATCTGTATAGCTATACTGGTGGATAATGGAAATGTACTTAGAATCTCATGTATTACTTACATGGTGAACTGAGTTGAGTACAAGTAGCTGAAGACTTTGAGGTTGATTTTGGTTCAGTATATCGCAATAAATTGAGTCGTATGCTCAATAACGCTCGTACAAGGTACGCTTACGCGAAATTATAAATTTTTGGGTTTTGAAATTTTGTTTTCCGACCGTATATCCGATGTATATATATTTATTGTTCCTGCAATATAGCAGAAGTCCCTCCGTACAGGGGAAACTCTGCCGAATTTTTCCAGGAATTTAAAGTGTTAATTTTTTTTCGATATTTTTGACATTTATATTTACAATAATAAATTGGTTTTCTATTTATAATAAATTTTATTTTAGAAATATAAATTGGGTTTGCGGCATTTATTTTACCTTAGTAATTCCGGGGACGAAATTCTTTTAAGGGGGAAGGAATGTAACGTCCCGTATTTTTGGTAGTCGAATATTTGAACTATTTTATTATTTTAAATATTGATTTGGAATTATAAATAGATTTATAATATATAATTCAATTAAATAATGAAGTTAGAATGTATAGTTTATATATAATTATAAATCGAGCCCGAAGGCTGCAGCAGTTCGTAATTTACGATTCGAATCAACTGAATATACAGAATGCATTTTAGGCCAGAATTATGTAAAACAAGAAACATTGGAATCGATTTGATTATATTTTCGTAAGGAAGAGAAAAATGGAGATTTTTTTTATTATAGATTGTTAGTTATGTCCAATTCAAATTTCCAATTAGTCGCTATGGAATTCGTTAATAAACTATAACGTTTATTTAATAAAATATAACGGATTTATATATATATTTGAATATCGTTTTTAATCCGAAACTGTAAATATTGAGTTGAATATATATATATATATATATGGGTTTATTCCGAAGCCGTGTAATAATTCATTTGGAGATTTACGATAAGAATAATATATTATTATTTAAAATGAATTGTTGTATAACTAAATACATTTTATCATTATTATATAGGCCTCGGGAATGATTTATTTTTCAAACAACCTCCGTTTTCGATGAAACGAATTTTTATGGAATACATATTATTAATTATTGCCAGATTTCCAGTTCGGAGCTATTTGGAGTTATTTTACCTGTATGTGCAATTTTATGGTGAATCGATATATTGAAATAGCGCCGTTGTGCAAACGGAGTCGGTTTTCAATAAAATTAATTTCATTAGGACCGGAATGGTGAGGCGTAGCGGTATGTTCACTATTTTGAAGTTCAGAGGTGCCGGTTCGCATATCTAATGGTCAGCAATATATAGCGGTTATATGGACTAACTATACTAAAACAAAATATTTTAATGGAACTTAATTCCGGAGCAAAATAAATGGAAATGGACAAACATTGAAGTTACACGTTCATGCTACGCTAAATTATAATCAAGCCTAAATATACAACTTCTCACTACCAAGAATTTAAAATACAAGGGCAACGAAAACGATACCAATACACTGCCTTTTCCCCATTGTTTATGGGACCTATGCTCTGAATATACACACAAGCTATTAGGCTATTGTGGTACGAAGCAGTATGATGCTCCCTGAAAAGCCGAACCATGCATATTTTTGAGAAAAAGCACATGCAACGGTCCATTCCTACCTTCCATTTCAGCTAATACTTGAAAACCACCGTACCCTATATCTCTACTGTTCAGCCATTCACATACATTAATATACTTAAGAGCAAAGTAAAGAATATCAATGCCTATGATTTCCTTCTGCAAATCTAAAACTGAGGCCAACAGCTACATACGTCTCAATCGAAATGGCTTCATACACATGCAAGGTCCTGTCCGTGCATTTCAAAATGTTTCAGCTACTGTTTACGAAAAGAAAACACACTGAAACCCACTGTTACTAATTGGAAAACTCATGCTATCTATCCTATTCACCTTTCAGCAGGGTCTTGCCTAATCCCGTACGCGTGTAAGATAATTCACAGACTAATTCTAGCTTGCACGACTTACTGGTACCATATTGATAGAACATGATACTTATCATCTAAAATTCGCACCTATATATGTACATACACGCATACTCGTTTTTCTCCTTCCTGCCAACCTTGTTTCTCATTTATTTTTCACCACCTTCCCTGATGATCCACTCAGTAAATAAATCACGAAACCTTTCATTCGCCAAACCAGAATAATAGTAGAAATATATGTATATAATACAAAGATGAAACAGGGAGGGAGGACATGTAGCGTAATGCCTGTATGAAGGAGGAGGTGCGTACAGTTTTGGAGCTGATGAAATGCAGTGTAAGGAAAGAGGTGAATGTTGGGCAAAATGAATTAACTAGGTGGAATTGTTGAAAACAAAATGAACAGCAGGCTAATTTTGTTTACATGAAGAAGTTCTAAAAACATAGGAGCAACAGTTCGTAAAGAAACAACAAAGTAGAATCTTGCGAAGGGGGCACGGGATTACTTCGAACAGTAAAAGTGAAAGGAACGGTGGAGCACAGTAGTGGCCGGTTGTTTGTGCGAGAGGAGGGATGTGTGGTTTTCTGGAAGTGAAAGGTACAGCTACGGGTGTGACTGGGACGGTTTTTGTTTGCGTGTAAATGTATGGGGGAGCGTTGTTGGGCTGACAGGAAACAAGTATGGAACGCAGCAGTATTGTTACATTAGGGAAGTGGTGGAAGTAAATATAAAAGTCGGATAAAAGAACAATGGTGAAGGAGTATAACTTCATGCGTGATAGTTGAGGTGGGTGGTCTGCTTTTGAAGACAGTAGGGCAGTGTAAAGATGCAGACGCATTGGGCTCAACATGACGACGAGGTGCAAGTTTTGAATGAAGGAAAACAGAAGGGTCTGAGGACATGCAGTTCGTGGAACAGCAAGTAGGAAAAAAAAGTGTGTATATATATAACACTAGAACGATGCGTGAAGTTTAAGTGGTGTCTGGAGCTCGGTTTTGCAGATTTAGATCCGTGTTCGGTGGTCTGAGATAGGAGGAGCGGCAGCCATGTGTTGTTGCGGTGGGGCAGTATACGTGAGGGGAAGAAGAACAGTGAGAGTTTGCAGCAGTTTTTCTTCTTTTCGAGAAAAAATAAATAAAAATAAAAAAAAGGAGAGAAAAGTAAAAAGTATAAACATGGGAAGCGGCTACTATTGAGGAAGGGAGGAGAGTGGAGGTTCGGCGAAAGAAACAGGAGGGAGGTGATGATGAACGTCGGAATGGGAAATGCCTAATCATGAATGTAAGTATTGGATTTACATAATTATTAGTATTAAGGTTAGTAAAACAAATAACATGCATGGGTAGTTTTAATTGACTAATGAAGTTCGTAGGTAGTTAACAAAAGCCTCATCATCGTTTAAAACATGACTGCTCGATAAATATAAGTGCAGCATATAACATTGAAGGAAGCATCGGGCCAGCATATGTATATATAATTAACATAATAAATTTAAAGAGTTTGTCGGTACAGTAGCGTGCAAATCAAAGTGTCTTGGCCTGATTTATTAACCGATGTATCTTAGTCCAACCGAATAATATATTTAGGAAATTGATAATTTAATTAAGGTTAACAATTAAATCAATTCGTGTTAATTATAGCTCGTATAACTTTCTATTGTATTAATAGAAACCAACTAAACAAAATACAAAAGAATCGTGGCGACAAACACAACCTTACGGAACTGTTTTGGACAGGGATGGAGATAGCTGTAATTTACTGTTAAATTTAAATGTTGTTTAGTTTAACGGTAACCGAACCGCTACGGCAAACAAATGGGAATCAAGGTGAGTTTACTCACTCAGTTTTTACCCACTTATATTTTATATAAATCAGGTTTTATTTTGTGTGCTATGGTTCAAAATTGTTTGTTGTTTGCTGTTATTTATATATTGCTTGATTAAACGTTAGTTTAATCTAAATAAAACCTAATCGTTATTTTAACGGTTAATTCCAAACGAGGTAACTTAACTTGTTGGTGACATTTATAGCAATATAAAAGTAGTTAATTAAAATATGATTGCTTGGATTTATTTATTTATTTAATCTGTTTATTGAATTGAATCATATTATTTGAGATAACATATTTGGATGCAGGGGGAATTATAGGTTTGAGGGATCCAACTGGATTCCTCAAATTTATTGTTTATTTTCATATCACATTATATGAACTGTTTGACCAACCTGATTAGATGATTGATTTGTTTATTGATCGTTGAATCTAAATTCAACGTTTGTTTTATTATTAACCAATGAACAATATTGGTTGGGTAATTGGCAGCATATGGCCCAAAAATAAATCGTTTTATAAATAATGATTTACCGTAAAGTGAATTGACAGTAATGAAGTTTTAAATTTATTTTATAACTGGTTATAGATTTTGAAATATATTATTTTGAATAAAATAAATTTAAAAGGAAATAAATAATTATTATTTAAAGTTTATAAGAAATTAGTTAATTGTTTTTATAAAGCAGAATTATTATGTTAATAACAATTATAATCAAATGAGCAGAAATTAACTTAACGGGTTAAGAGTTGAATTAAATGGAATTAATTTAAATTTATTATATTTTTAATTAATTTAAAGTAAGAACTATTTGAAAATTTGTTAACGAGATAGCCGTATTTTGAATCAAATAAGTCGACCGCTTTAACGGGGATCGATTATTAAGTAAAATTAATTTATTGTTAAACAAATCTAATAAAACAGTTAATGAATATTTGTTAATTTTAAAAGATTTTAAATAAAGAAATTTATTATTTATTTTAATAATAAAGAATTTAACTACTTCAATGGTAGTTAATGATGAAGTAAATTATTATTTTAATTAATAATAATTAAAGTAATTACTTCTTAAATGAAATACATTTAAGTAAGTAACCAATATTGGAATGGAATATGGTTGAGTTTTGAAAAGAAGTCATGAGTGAGTTTGATATTGAACCCGAATTTTATAATGAAGTTATAAAGGATGATTCGGACTGATGCGATAGGTTAAATAAAAGTTTTATTTAACATTTGAAGCAAGTAAAAATAAATCATGATAGAAAGGGATTTTTTATTAAACCAAAGTTATATAAATAAGGTTTATTGAAGGGGCGTAAAGTTAAACCGTTGATTTGAGTTGACATTACTTAATGATGAAGTGAAACAGTTGGAATTGAAACGAGATTTCCAAAACGGAAAAGGTTGAAGGGATTAGAAGTTGAATAATATGAGTTGATAAGTAATTAAGATAAGAGAATTAAGAAAAAGAAATGTTTCTGACTATAGAAAAGGGTTCGAGGATTGATATAATAATTCCAAAATAAGGCAAATGGAAAGGATTTAAGGATACAAAACAAAATTTCCAATATAAAGGAAATAAAAAGAGATTTGGTAAAAATATAACGATATTTATGTAGTAAAGAATTCAATGGGATAAGTTGAATGGGTTTAATCAGAAAGGGGATAAGTGTTTTTTTGTTTCCCAATAATGAAAATCAAAGAGATTTCATAACGATATTTTTACGAGGGGTTTGATTAAACTCAAAGGTTTGGATCATATAAATATATATATGAATAAATTCTAAGGTATTTAAAAAGGGTTTTGCGAATTTTCTTATAATAAGAAAAGAAGTAATATTGTGTTTTAAAATATTGAAAGTTAGGAAGTTTTAAATAGTTTTTAAATTAAAAAGGCCAAGTGATGCTGAATACTGAACTAGTAAGTTCGTTTTTATTTTTATGGTTGGATGGTTGTCTATTTGATAGTTAAATAACCGACTATCAAATCTCACCCATATGATTGTTGGAACGGAAAGACCGGGATCAAATTATATTCGAAAACCATTCCGACCAGCATATACGAAATGGAGGAGATATCAAATGCTGATCAAGACGGAGCCATTGAAGACCATAGATATTTCATAGAACGGAAGGGTTACTTATATCTTTAGTCAACCCCCTGTAGTTTTCAAAGTATAGTATATATAAACTTAACTTATATTGTATAACCTGAGATATACTGTGGCTTTGTCGTAATTGAAATCTACGGATTTACAAGGACTACTCGCTACTGATCTATAGGGTGATTCCTAGGATGTGGTAGGAGAGTGTCTTCGGTTCATCCTGTTCCTGGATGACTTGTATGGACGGATGTCTAACAGAGTATTTCTTAAGAATCACATACATTGATTTTTCCAAACATATCTCTGTAGGTGGCAGAGAAGACACCTTCTCTTAGCATAAACACCCAGAATATTTTTGTGGACGTCAATTAGTGGTTTGGTAGATCTGACGATGTGGCATTCAAAGTGATTGCGGTGTTCTTAAAAAAGATAATTATAACCTCAATCCTAACAATCGGGAAATGACAAAAATCGGGCAGGTAGCATGGCTATGTGGGTCGCACCAATTAGGGTGTATAATCTCCTATCTAGAGAAATTTAATTTGCTTCTTTAATCTATTGATGCTGTCCCTTTTCGGGAAACGGCGTGTAGATCCCAACAGTTGGTGATATACATTCGATACTCAAGCAAAATGAGTGGTCGGTCATGTGTGGGCCGGGTTGAAAGACGTTCTTGTTGAACCCAGTGTATTCCCCTCTAGAGATACACTATCGGAAGGTGGTTCCATACCTTGTCATAGTTGGAAATCCAATCTCCAATAAACGTCCGTGGTTTTGATTGTATACTATATATGTGGAGCGTGCGATGCAAGCGTTACGCTAGATTGATATTTATTTGTGAATAGATACTATTATAATATCAGAGAAATATATGATTTCAAAGATGTTTTGGGTTATAGTATGGTAAAAACCGTCTGTGTTTAGTGTGGATTGGTCTTACTATTATCCTTTTCTTTCAAAAAGACTTTTAGCTTTAAAATCCATATGGATGTTATATAAACTTAGTGAGTTTTCTCACTCTGGTTCACCAGACTGATCCGACGTTTGTAATGCTCGGCTTAGCCCGGGTTGTACATGTTCAGGTTTGGATGATGCGAATTTCCAGAAGACGTGCTGGAGGAGTTCTGACTTATGATATATATTTATTCCGCTTTGTGTTGTATATGAGGACAGATTATTATAATTGTCCAGATGTGTTGATGTACTCTGATGATTGTAAGTATTTATTTCAAAGCTCTCAATAAAGTTTTATTTCTCTATTATATTTTATTCCGTTGCGATGTGAGACTCTGTGTTGTGTTGGTTAGTTCTTCTTCTTCTATTCTAATATTTCTGTCTTTCTTATCTCACCCTCTATTTTCTTTCACTAACTATCTGGTGTGTTCGATACTTGAGTTCTAACAAGTATACGGTTTGATGTATTGTTGTTGAAATTCGGGCGTCGAATCCGCCGGGTCTTTACAGATTTAAATTATGAGAATAACATGTTGTAGGCTTATTAAAGAACTTAAATGGATTAAGTTATAAATTGAATTAATAAGCGAGGGTAACTTGGTAAACTTGAAAAAAGAAAGTCAATGTGAATGAGAATAACCAAGCTAAATGAGAAAATTGATAAGGTGGCGCAAGCGCGTAATTAATGATTAGACGTAGGGTCTAATGACATATAAAACTAAGGCGCTTGAAGCAGTCCGTACGTTATAGGATGAATAGCCCAATGAGGTAGATCATCATGGTGTCATAAGGCACGAGGGGAGCGCACGTTCATTATTCTGGAGGCTCCAACGGACTGGAAGGGGAGGCAGGCGGCTTCTTGAGACATTAAAGGTGCTCCTAGTAGTCCTCTGTGGTGGTTTAGCTTCGGGCTAGGATTACAGAGGTTGGGTCTGCGCGGAACTACCAGGTGGGTGGGCCTTGACTGCACAAGTAGGGGCAGTCAGAATGCCGTACGCGGTGGCATTAAGGGTGGTTCGACGGTTGCCTCTAGCGGAGGTAGAGGGTCAAGACCAAACGATAGCAAGATTGTCGGACGCCTGTCACCGGCAACCTAAGGAATGCGAAAAGACAAGAGCTAACCCCTAGAGAACGTTAACCTTTGTTATCAAGGGATGGGTGCAGGGAGACCCCACATGGATGTTTAGATTGTTTGCTTGTTAAGGGTGGTCGCTTAGCTCGTGTGGTCTTTACTAGTTGACGGAGGGGCCAAGGTGGGGCGATAACCGTTGTAGAAAAAACCCAGACCCGAGGGATATCTGTACAGTTGGACATTCTTAGAGGCGGGCCCATACAGATATAGAAAGGCTCCCAACCGAGTTCCGTGTTTCTTGTATAGGCCTGCCACGGAACTCGGGTGCACAATAGAGGTTATGTGCGGTAGAAACATCGAGTATGATTGAAGATACGTACGTGGTAAAGTCTAGATACAACCATGTCTGTCTGGGTAGTGTATCCTAGACTAGAGGGCATTATTTGTTGACGGGCCTAATTCAAATGGTTCAAAGATGGCTGTCTGAACATTTATGTAATATAGTAGACATAACGTTGATATATATACAGAAATCCATACGACGTTCGGGCGTAGGATAAGGGACTGCGTATATATGGTGTAGACCTTTCGAGTAGGGTACCATGGGGTGTACCTTAGTTTGGGGGTAGCTATATATACATTATATTAGGTTAATCTACTAGGACGTAGATGGGTGCGACGTGTGTGTGTAAGCCTTGAGTGTTGATAACACAGATAACGTAACAAATAAGAACATGTTATTGAACGGTATTTGTAGGATTATCTAGAAGTGTAAATTAAGTCCAGTCACCAGAAGTTGTGTTCTGACCCCCTCCTCATAACATTCGCAGGTTAGGCTCAGGACAAAGATGATATAGCTTTGGATACTGGTTTAGCAGTATTTTTACTAAGGTAAAGATATGTTTTAATTACATTATATTGTTCCTTCCGCTGTGAGATGTTTTCCAAACTTTGACATGTTTTATGTCTTTGTCTTTTCTGCAGGATACCAGAGCACCCAACTTGGGTTTCGATGGATTGGGTTTTTTTGAAAAAAAATTGGTCTGTCGGGATCCGGGTTGTCACAATGTCTTTCAAAACAAACTTTTCTTTTGAAAATACTTCTTTTAAAACCTAGTTGAAAATAACTTTCAAAATCTTTTACCTGATTCAGTAACTTTCAGCTCTGATACCACGCCTAACACCCCACGTCCATTATTGTCACTCACTAAGGGAATGCATTAACTTTCATGGAGCATTGAAGTAAACAGAATAGAATATTACAAGACAGATACATAAAATTGAAACACCCCACATCCGTTAATGTCCCTCACTAAGGGAATGCATTAGGCTCTATGAAGCATTGTAGGTGAACAGACACAAAATAATTACAAGACAAATATAATTAAAGATAACAACGAAAATTTCATAATTTTATTTTAGTTGTAAATCATAATATCGTGGTTCACAATAACATAAGCCATAAAACTGTTACATCAAAATACTTTTGTCGTGCATCATCAGAGTACATAGGTATTAAAAGAAAACATTATTCCTCAATAAAAAGAGTAAGCCATGGTAGAGACAAAGACTCAAGCCATACTTCAACAGTAGCTCCTAGCAAGATGATATCCAAATCCTGGCTAAGACTGCGTGTTTCCTCCCTGAGAACCTGGGGAGGGGGAAACGGAAGAGAGAAGGAAAAACAAAAGGGGTCAGACATAAAGTCTGGCGAGTCTAGTTACTTTTAGCCAATAAATAAATAAAGGTGATCATGACAGGCATAAAGTGGATAAGAGAGATCACTATACAAATGGCAGGTGTGACAAGGCAGATAAGGTAAAGTGTATACATGCTTCACTGATGACTACTCTGCGCTATTACTAGTATAATTTAAAATGAGATGATCCCTTCCACTATAAGCTGGTGGACTTAGGGGATACGTCCAAGTATACCCTAACCACTACCCTAATCGATCGGCTCCCTACTCTGTAGATATCATGTGTTTGCCCCACAGTAGGGGGTATCACTTCCCTAAGGTTGCAACCCATAATGTGCACAACCATATCTACCAGTATCACGGTCGTCTTAGCCCCCTCTGCCCGGCCCATGCACGCACATGTCCCCGGTCGGTTTGCGCCGCCCACACCATCCGCCTCGTTTGGATCTCTTACAATCAATCAGTAAGCGTGCCCCTTCTCCGCCTAGTATGGAGTTCCTTACTTGATACCAACTCCGGGTTACTGAATGAAATGGGTCCCACACATTATGATACAAGCTCTCCCCTTTTGTCTTGTATCCCCACTAGGTTTTCTACTGACTATGTATACCCTTAGGTGTCTTTAATTACATAGCCCTATACTAGTTTTGCTTACCCTAAAAGGGTGTCTTTAATTACATAAATTTATTACATCATCTATTCGTTATGTATACCACTTAGGTGTCTTTAATTACATAACCTTTATTACATCATCTATCCATTATGTATACCACTTAGGTGTCTTTAATTACATAACATTTATTACATCATCTACTTGTTATGTATACCACTTGGGTGTCTTTAATTACATAAAATATATTGCATCATCTACCCGTTATGTATACCACTTGGGTGTCTTTAATTACATAACATTTATTGCATCATCTACCCATTATGTATACCACTTAGGTGTCTTTAATTACATAACATTTATTGGGCTAAGTATGTGGGCATATATACATACATACATACATACATACATACATACATACATACATACATACATACATACATACATATATATATATATATATATATATATATATATATATATATATATATATATATAACCCATCCCCACTAACTTACTTAATCACCCACTACCCATCCTATTTTACTTAACCCTAACTTAAGTCCATATTCATATTAAATTAGGTTAAGTAGTCCATTTCTTTACCATGTCCAATTATGGTTATATCAGGATAGACCTCCCACATTAGGCCTACAACGTGTGGATGCTGGATATGCCTGTCCGGTCCTGGCAGTCTTATTCCACAATTAGGCCTAACCTCGTGTCTTAGCCCGATTCGTATTTGCATACTTAGACCTCCCACATTAGGTTCAACATTAGTGGCTGCTGGATATGTCGGTCGGGTCTGGGCAGACTTCCGCCACTAATGTAACCTAACCTCGTGTCATATATACAATTAAATTTTTTGATTTTAATTACCAAACATTATGTCTTTATCCAAATTTACCTATGTCATTATGGGTAATTAATTCATCTTTATCCTAATTTACCTATGTCATTATAGGTAATTAATTCTATGTTTACCCATTTGAATTATATGCTCATTTCATATGAATATTATATAAACTATGCCAATCATAAATCCACTTTTTCCCCGTTACTAACTAACGTATTCACACGTATTTCGGCGGCATCGAGGCTATAAAGTAGCCTCGTCATAACAATAAAAAGGGAACATGATAAGGGTGACAGCCCAACATGTTTTGGCATAAACATTAACATAATTGGCATAATAACAATGTGTGTAGACATGTGACTAACATCATAATGAAGCGGGCATCAAATTAATAACTTATTTTTAGGAAAACATAATGAGATCTCGATTCAATATTAGGTGTCCAATTACCTAATTCAGCATAAATAACGTGACATAGCACAAGTTTAGATTAAGTAGGGTGGCATAACACAAGTTTACCACATATATCATAATACGACAAGTGAAAGGTGATTAACACCAAAGTCTAGATCCAAGTAAGGTCAAATTAATGGACGTACTATTATCCTAGCATGGTTACAAATTGATGTCCATATAAACGTCATATTGAATCACCACAATCAGATCTTAGAAAGTTAGATATGTATTAACAAGTTCACATGTACCACAATATAATTGTAATTCAAGATTCACACAGGAAACATAGTATATTGTCCATATATTAGATCTAGGGAAAATGACATAGTATGCTTGCATTATTTCATGATTTATAGCATATTCCCAATTCATAGTCTGCCACAATTCACATTTATTTATTTAAACCTAAAAGTGACTAGAGCTCACAGTGGTAGCAGAAAGAATAGATTAAACGTTTGTTGTTGTTCTAGAACCGTTCTCCTTTTTCACAACTCCTATGCTTTGATTTCTATTAGTGTAGGCTTGGGTTGAGGCAGCATGGAGGCACAAGAACCAGTGTAATGGAATTTTGGTTTTAGGTATAGGTTTGCTTATATAAGAGTATTTGATTAATTAGAGCCTTTAGATCTGACTAAGATTCATCTAAGCCATCCAGAATGAAAAGACACGTCACCAAACCAATCAAGACAAGACACATCTGCCCTAGACCTCACAAATACGTCACCCAATCAATCAGAAAAAGCCACGATAAAAAAAACAATCCTTGACCAATAAAAATATGCCACTTGTGCCACATGATGCGCAACAGCAGGGTGTTGACACCTACACGTCATATATATATGTATATACATATATTTTCTATATATATATATTTATTTATTTTTCTTTTTAGCTATCTTCCCAATTAACCCGTTTCACACTAAACCACTTTTTTAATTGAACTGCGTTCACACTAAGCCACTTTTTAGCCATTCCCCTAAAACAAAAATATGGCGCTGGTGGGGATCGAACTCTGTACCTCTTGTATGCAAGTCATATGTTCTAACCAAAAGAGATACTAAGTCTTTTGCTTACAAACCTTAGAACAATGCTAGACATTATTCTTTTCTCATTCCTCTTTTTTCATGTTTTGCTGCAATTTTTAATTTAAAGATATCTTTTTCATCCTAAATCGGTTTTCTGCAAACCATAGGTCTAAATTGACTAGAAAATCGCTACGAACGCAATGACACTAATTTCGTGACCAAATTCCTGAAGCTCTTCAAAATTTTCTTTTTATTTCTATTTAATTGTTCACATGCGTTTCTTCGCATTTCATGTATTGCATTTAATTTCTTTAATTAATATATTTCCTTCATTTTACTGCATGAACTTATTACATGAAATTTTATTGTCATTATTTAATTTTTCTCTTAAATATATCTATGTACATAATATATATACATATTTCCACATTTTTAATTTCATCAAAAAAGCGGGGTGTTACAAAAATAGTACTTGGAAAATTTATAACTTTATTGTAGTGGAAACAGAAACAAGTTTGGTTACATCTTCAAAACCCATCTTACTAAAAACCAAGTACATAACATCAGCCTTGTACAAAAACCATCAGAGTACATAATTTTCAAAACCATAATCCCCAATCCAAAATTCCATATGAAGGAGAAACAAAGCTAAGCATTACTTTCGGCACTTCAAGTAGGAAAATCCAAGTCAAGCTCCACTAATCCCACCCTGAGAACCTGGGGGGAAAGGAAAGAAAAGAGGCGAAACAAACGGGGTTAGACATAAAGTCTTGCGAGTCCAGTAACTTTAACAATACAATTAGTAAAGTAACAGGATATGAACATAAACTGGATATAAGGAATGACTGTAACACAAGCAAATATGACAAGGTAAACTAGGCAAGTTAGATAGAACATCGACTGCGCTCCTAACTATTATACGACATGCTCTGCACCGTACCAACATACTAGGTACATACTAAAAGATGATCCCTCTTAACTAATTAGAATGATGATAGTTTCATGTACTTCTAGCCGCCATCATAGGTAATCATCGTGCACCTATCACTACTAGATGTATCCACTATCCTCCCTGTTCGATTATGCACCCCTCGCTGGTATCATAGGTAACCAATATGCACCTTCACCACTAGACGTACTGTCCCTATTCAATTATGTATTTCTAGCTGCTATCATAGGTAACCAACGTGTACCTATCACTACTAGATGTACCCTCCCTATTTGATTATGTACCCCTAGCTGCTATCATAGGTAACTAAAGTGTACCTATCACCCCTAGATGTACATTCCCCATTCGATCTCTCCCTAACTCGTAGATACCTGTGCTGGTCCCATAATAGGGTGTATCATTCCCTAAGGTAGCAGCCCCGATACTACTGAAATGCACAGCTTGTACCTACACAATGCAACAATGTCTTACCTACCAGCTTGGACCCACGCATGCACATGACTCCGTTGGACTTGCACTGCCACTACTGACTCTTTATAGACCTTTACATTCAACCCCAGTAAGTGTGTCCCTGTCCTCTATATAGATACTAAAATGGGTTACTGTAACACCCCACCTCCGCTAGGGTCACTCACAAAGGGAATGCAATAGTTTTGGAGGAGCATTATTTAGGTAAACATACACAGAGATATCACAAGACAGAACATAAATAAAGCAGCGATAGAAATTAAAAACCAAATCTCATTACTTTCAAGAAAAGGGTCAAAACCTCATATATCCAGAGTACAAATTGTCATTATTCCATTACATCAAGTTCTAAATAAAGAAGCATAAACTTAAAATGACAAAAGTAATTTATTCCCCAAAGATAGCAGAAATGAAGCCATAGCATAGCTCAAGACCAAACTGTACATGAGCTAACAGAAAGCAAGAGAAATCCAAGCTAAGTGCTAGAGTTTCCTCCCTGAGAACCTGGGGGGACGAAAGAAAAAGAGGCGAAAGAAAAAGGGTCAGTCATAAAGACTGGTAAGTCCTAGCGACTTTCAGTATAAAACTAGTAAATTTAACAAGACATGAGTAAACGGAAAGTAAACATAGGGATGATAATAAGTCTGGCAAGATAACTAAGATAACAAGATAAATCAAGTCTAGTATCGCATATTCAAGATTCACTGCACCAACTGTACTAGTATTCTAACCCATGTCAAGTATTAAACATGAAATGATCCCTTGGCCCAATATCATGAAGTGACCCATTACGGGGTCCTACGGTACGATCTACTAATCGATCGGCTCCCTACAAGTTCTAGCTCGTCATGTGTATGTGTCATACGGCCCAATCACGAAATGTAGTCACCTGTGCTAGGTCCATCCTAGGGTGTATCAAGCCCAAGGGTGCCAACCAGTGACACGAATCAAGTACGCACAGTTTAAACCTACTGGTGCCCAATGCCTGCTTTTTCAACTCTGGACTACGTGCACGACCATAGTCCGCCTGAACCTACAATGGCGCACCTACTTAGCCGTCATTCTAGTCGCTTACAATCAGCCCAGTAATCGTGCCCCACCCTGCCTAGTCCCAGGGTATTGTGATACTATAACAACCCGTATTTTCAATAAACTGTTATAACATAAATCGAGGCAGAATTAAATTCAAAAATCAGAATCAGGGGAAACGGGCTATGCCATTGCGATCGTCTCGGAAAAATACGCGAAATAGAGTCCGAGTTTTCGAAAATCGGAGTCCGTATGACCCAGTTAAGGCCCATTGAAGTTTTCAGAAATTTCTATGCTAAAGACAGATTTAAATTTCAAATTAAAATCAAGGATTAGGGCTAATCAGGGTTAGGCGGGAAAATTCCCGCCAGGGGGCCCATGTCGACAGGCATGTCGACAGGGCACCCAGGGTGTCGACTGCCCTGTCGACAGCCCTGTCGACAGGGGGTGCCCAGGCACTCCAGCCTGGTGCACCATTTCTGATTTGGGTTGGGTCATGTGGCTTGGTTCTGGAGAATTCTGAGATCTGACGGGCCAAACCTAATCTAGGGTTAATCCTAGGGCCTAAAACACTCTAATTCTCTATAAATATACCCCTAATCCTACCCTAAAGCCTCATTAATCAATCTTGCAACTAAACTATGTCAATTTGAATCCTCAAATGGCCTCCACCTAAAACCTAGCCTCCACCTTCCTCAAAGTTTAATCCTATGATGATATGATGATCATACAACCTTTTCTATGTTGTATGAATGCTTAATAACTTGCATACTTCATTAAGATGCAAGTTTGATTTGCTAAAGTTTGTGTTTTTGGGATTTTGCAAAAGGGTTTTCTTATTTGAGGCTTTGTTTTGGTTTTTAAAAGGGCTCCTTCATCTTATTTGGTGGATTTGTGGCTTGTTTATATTTGTAAGCCCTCTTACCTTCACTTTACAAACTTTAAAGTTAATGTTTGGTGAAAGTTGAGATTTATGTGAGTTTAGTTGATTATGCATGCTTATGCGAACTCACTATGTCATGTTTTATGCGATTCATAAGTTATGCATGCATATGCGAGATTTCTATGCCATGTTTTACATGTTTCACAAGTTATGCATGCTTATGCGAGCTTATTATGTCATGTTCTACATGTTTCATGGGTTATGCTTGTTTATGCAAGATCACCTTACCATGTTATGCAAGTTTAATGGATTATGCATGTTCATCTTACCATGTTATGCAAGTTTAATGGATTATGCATGTTCATCTTACCATGTTATGCAAGTTTAATGGATTATGCATGCTTATGCAAGCTCATCTTACCATGTTATGCAAGTTTAATGGATTATGCATGCTTATGCAAGCTCATCTTACCATGTTATGCAAGTTAAATGGATTATGCATGTTCACCTTACCATGTTATGCATATTTAATAAGCTATGCATGTTTATGCGAGTTCACCATGACATGATTTGCAAGTTTAACATGTATGCATGTTTATTATGACATGTGAAGTTCACCATGTATGTTATGCCAAGTTACCTTTTATACCCTTATACGTTATGACGAATATGTAAGCGAGATAATGACGTTGGGAGGGTTTGGGTAAACTTAAAAATACATGAAACTAAAAGATTGGGAATTTACCTATTAAGTTAGGTCTACCCCTTGGAAATTTACCTATTAAGTTAGGTCTACCCAAGTATATGTTAATTTGTGAATATGTTTTGAAGTGGACATGACATTAGATAACATGATATGGCCAACTCGAGGTTAGACCTAGTTGTGGTGTAAATCTTCCCAGGTAACCACAACGTGGGGTCTAATGTGGGTAGTTGGTCATGTTGCACCATAAGACCCGAGGTTAGACCTAGACGTGGTGTAAATCTTCCCAGGTAACCACGGATGTCTAATGTGAGAGGTTGGGTGCGTTAAGTAATTAATGCCTCATGATTAGGGTTAAGTCATGGCCCACTAATACTTAACCAATAATGGGGATGCGAGGATTAGATGGGGATAAGTGGTTACACTTAGCTAATCTAATCCAGGTTTAGTGAGGGGTTAAAACCACACTTAACCCTCTTAGAAACCCTAGCAACGTGGTCTGTTCCAGCAGTAATCCCAGTTTGGTATCATTCACAACCCTAGAGGCTAGGCTAGGGCGGGGCACGATTACTGGACTGATGTAAGCGACCAAAGCGACGGCTTAGTGGTACAGCGGTGCGGGTCCGGCGGGCTACGGACGTGCACGTAGTCCGATGTTGGACAAACTCGAGGCACGGGTACCAGTAGGCTTAGACTGTGCATTATTGCTTAGGTGTCTGGGGTTGACATCTTAGGGCTTGATACACCCGAAGGTGGACCCAGCACAGTCTGACTACATCCATGTGGGCCGTATGGACACCAACACTTGGCGTGTTAGGTTTATAGGGAGCCGATCGACTAGACCGTTGGGCTGGGCCTTATACTAAGGTCACTTCATGTTATTGGGCCAAAGTTTGGGCTAAGGGATCAAGATCTGTTTTGTGGGTTTGCTAGTACACAATGGTGCAAAGTTTAATCTCGTCTATGTGATGTCACTTTTATCTATGGGCAGTATGTTCATCTCAGTTTCCATCATACTGTTAACTTTATTAGTTTATAGATTGATCGTAGTAGGGCTTACCAGTCTTTTTGACTGACCTGTTTTCTTTCGCTTCTTTTCTTCCGTTTCCCCCCCCCCCCACAGGTTCTCAGGGAGGGACTACATCTGCTTAGTGGATCTTTGACTTGCTTGTTGGATAGCTCATGTATGGATCTGAGCTAGCTGTGGCTTATCTTTTATTTCTGGGGATTAGTACTGATGTTTACTATGTATTTTGTTATCACGTATCTAGACTGGAGTTGTATTTTGGATCATGACATTTTGATATTATGTACTTGACTATGTGGGTTTTCTGAGATAATGATGATGGGTTTTTATCTGCTACCGCTGCTTTACTTATATTTATATACTCTGTCTTGCTATATCTCTGTGCATGTTTACCTTCACAATAACGCCCCTCCAAAGCTAGTACATTCTAAGGAGTGATCCTAGTGGAGGTGGGGTGTTACATTTGGTATCAGAGCACAAGGTTAACAAGATTGAACAAAAACTTTTGAAAAAAAAAAAAAAACCCTTTTCGAAAAACTATTTTCGAAAAACCTACTAAGTATTTTCCGAAATGAAGTCTAGATTATTTTAAGGCTAATCCCCAAAAGCCATCAGCGTTATCCTTCGTTCCCTTGACCTAATCTTATCTTATCTTTTGTTTCAGTATGGCTGAGAATCTTGACATCCCAGATGGAGTGAACGTACCACTCTGGTATAGGAGACTCCTAGAAGCTAGGGCGGCAGCTGGTCCCGCCAACCCTACTCCCACTCCTCCTCCTGTGGTTGAGAATCCTATCCCTAATATCCCTCCTCCGGTGGTCCCTGCTCCCCCTCCTCCAGCAGCTAATATTCCCCCTCCCGTTGCTAATGTTCCTCCTCCTCCCGTTGCTGAGGCTCCTCTTCCTCCTCCTCCCCCTCAGCATCCTCAGATTGAGTTTACAAAGGTGTGTAAAGATTTCAAGGCAATGGGAGGCAAGAATTTCCTAGGCACAGAATCTTTCGTTGAAGCTAGGAATTGGCTGAAGGACACGGAGGACTTGTTTGCCATCTTTGGAATAGATGATGAGAGGAAGATCTTATTGACCGTATGGCTCTTGAAGGATGAGGCGGCCTATTGGTGGGAGGTCACCAATGGGACGAGGCCCGTTGAGACTTGGGCCGATTTGAGGGCTAGATTTGTGACCAAGTTTTTATCTTCAGCTGAGGCGAATTTACAAATGGAGAAATTCATTGCATTAAAGCAAGGGGATATGTCGGTCAAGGAGTATGTGAACAAGTTCAATCAGCTGGCCCGCTTTGGTTTGGATATAGTAAACACCCCGGAGAAGAAGGCTCTTCGGTTTGCCAGAGGATTGAATGAGCCACTACAGGGCTTGGCGATGTCACATATTCCGCACGGAGCCACTTTCGAGAGTTTGGTCAATATGGCTCTGCTCCAGGGGGAGGGAAAGAAGGAAGTCAAGTCGGGCGATACTCAAGCAAAGAAGGCTGATTCTCAAGGCAAAGGCAACCAAGGTCGAAGCAGTCAAGGAAATCAGAATAAGAACAAGAAGGGCAACAACAAAGGCAAGGGGAAGTGCAATTACTGTGGCATAGCTGGGCATTTTGCTAAAGATTGCAGGAAGAAGAAAAGGAAGCTTAGTGGTGGATGCTTTTCTTGTGGAGAGACTGGGCACTTCAGCAAAGACTGCCCAAAGAAGAAAGGACAGGCTGGATCTTCAGGAGGGCAAGTTCATGCTCTCAATGCCGCTTCAGTCCCCAAGAGAGGTAGTGTTTCTGTTGAGAACCTTGTTTATATCTCTGATCTTCCAGTACGTACCTTGTTTGATTCCGGTGCATCACATAGCTTTATTTCATCTGATCTTGTTGATAGTTTGCACCTCCGTACTAGCTTAGTGGATGATCCCGTTTGTGTTTCGAATCCCATTGGGGGTTCTGCTCATCTATCCATGATATGTGAGGATCTAAGGATCTCTATACTCAGCGTTGAGTTCTTGTGTAGTGCGTATGTTCTAGGTTTCAGGGGATACGGATTGATCTTGGGCATGGATTGGCTGTCTAAATATGGAGCCATTCTGGATTGTGAGCATAGGGTTGTGAGGCTTGTGACTCGCCTGGGCAACACCTTAGAGATTTCATGCAATCCGAAGAATCCCGTCATGTTATGCTATCTAGAATCTCTCGACTCATCAGAGGAGGCCCTTAAGTCTGTAAGGGTGGTCCGAGATTATCCAGACGTTTTTGAAGAAGTTAAGGGATTGCCCCCTAAACGAGAGATTGACTTTCGCATCTATCTGGTAGATAATGCTAAACCTGTTTCTTTGCCCGTTCGGCATATGGCTCCACGTGAGAGACGGGAGCTGAGCAAGCAAGTGAAAGAATTGCTTGAGAAGGGCTTCATCAGAAGGAGTATATCCGAATGGGGAGCGCCTGTGGTGTTTGCAACTAAGGCAGATGGCTCTCTTCGACTCTGTGTGGATTATAGAGAATTGAATAAGCTGACTAAGAAGAACCGACACCCGTTACCAAGGATCGACGATCTCTTTGATCAACTTGTTGGTGCTTCTGTTTTCTCTCAGCTTGACCTTGCTACGGGTTTTCATCAGCTCAGAGTGGCTGAAGACAGTATAGACAAGACTGCATTCAGAACTCCAGACGGATTCTTTGAATGGCTTGTTATGCCGTTCGGTTTGACAAATGCACCCGCGTATTTTGTGGATTTGATGAGTAGGGTGTTTCGGGAGTTCTTGAATAAGTTTGTCGTGGTCTTTGTTGATGATATTCTAGTCTTCTCCAAGGATGAGGAAGAGCATGCGAGGCACTTGGTAGAGGTGATGGATACACTCAGAGCACACCAGTTAAAAGCCAAGTTCTCCAAGTGCCACTTTTGGAGAAGGGAAGTCAGATTTCTTGGGCATATCGTATCCAAGCAAGGCTTAGCGGTAGATCCCGCTAAGGTGGTTGCAGTTCAGGATTGGAAGACGCCAAGGAATGCAACCGAGGTGAGAAGCTTTCTGGGTCTTGCAGGTTTCTATCGGAAGTTCATTAAAGACTTCGCAAAGATATCTTCTCCTCTTACTAAGTTGACGAAGAAGAACTTAGTCTTTGCTTGGGATATGGATTGTGAGCTTGCTTTTCAGAGACTCAAAAGAGCCCTTACCTCCGCACCAGTTCTAGCCTTACCCGATGGTGGTAAGATATTTACCGTGTACACTGATGCTTGTGGCACGGGACTGGGCGCCGTTCTGATGCAAGAGGGCAGAGTTATATGTTTTGGTGGGAGGCAACTTAAGGTGCATGAGAGGAATTATCCCACTCATGATCTAGAGCTGGCAGCGATTGTATATGCCCTCAAAGCATGGCGTCATTATCTTCTGGGAGAGAGATTTGAGTTATATACTGATCATAAGTCTTTGAAGTATCTCTTTTCGCAGAAAGATCTGAACTTAAGACAGCAGAGATGGATGGAATTTTTGGCTTCCTATGATTTCGAGATATCCTATACCCCTGGCAAGGGGAATGTTGTAGCGGATGCATTGAGTAGGAAGAGGTTGACACTAAGTCCTCTATTTGTTGAGATGAAGAATTTAGAGTTCTTAGCGACCTTTGATTTCTCTTTGGCAATGGAGTCAGTGACCGGTTCCTTGGCATCTTTAGAGCTCAAGCCTACCCTCCTAGATCAAGTTGGGGCTTCGCAAAAGGAAGACCCTCAGATGATTGAGATCTTGGACAAGCTGGTTCGAGGGGAGACATCTAGTCACCTTGCTCGATATTCTATAGACGATAAGGGTTGGCTGAGGAGAGATGGAAGGCTTTGTGTCCCGATGGTAGAAGACTTGGTAAGGAAAGTTCTCGAGGAAGCACATCGCTCCAAGATGACCATACATCCAGGGGGTGATAAGATGTATAAGGACATGAAGCGCGTTTTCTTCTGGCCCGGAATGAAAAAGGATGTGGCGGAGTTTGTCTCGAGATGCGTTATTTGTCAAAGAGTAAAAGCTGAGTCGAAGAAGCCCGGTGGGCTATTACATCCGCTAGAGGTCCCGCTATGGAAGTGAGAGAGCATTTCTATGGACTTTATTGATGGGCTTCCAAGGTCCAGGAAGGGGAACACGAGCATATGGGTCATTGTGGATAGGCTCACGAAGAGTGCTCACTTTATTCCAGTAAAGAGCAAGAGGACCGCATCTGGACTAGCATCAGTATACCTTCGTGAGATAGTACGACTACATGGAGTCCCTTCCAGCATAGTCAGTGACCGAGACCCCATCTTTACTAGTCAATTCTGGAACAGTTTGCAGGAGGCTATGGGCACAAGGTTGAATCTGAGTACAGCTTATCACCCACAGACGGATGGCCAGACCGAAAGGGTGAATCGAGTGCTTGAGGACTTGTTGAGACTTTGCATCTTGGATTTTGGTGGTACTTGGGAAGACCACCTTCCTCTTGTAGAATTTGCTTATAATAACAGTTATCAGGCGAGCATTGGTATGGCACCGTTTGAAGCTTTATATGGGAGGCCGTGCAAGTCACCTACATGTTGGTGGGAGTCCACGGATAAGCTTATACTTGGACCCGACATGATTAGGGATACATCCGAGAAGGTCGAATTGATTAGAAGACGAATGAAAGCGGCCCAAGACCGGCAGAAATCTTATGCTGACAGGCGAAGGTCCGAATTGGAGTTTGAGGTTGGGGACAAGGTTTTCGTGAAGGTTTCTCCTTTGCGGAATGTGGTCCGATTTGGAGCTGTTGGGAAGCTAGCACCAAGATTTGTTGGACCCTTCCCCATCATTGAGAGGATTGGGAAGATGGCTTACAAAGTGCAATTGCCCGAGAAGTTGTCCGGAGTGCATAATGTCTTTCATGTCTCGCATCTCCGAAAGTGCCTGCATGAGTCCGCTGAGGTGGTTGAGCCTAGCATGCTTGAAGACGTGGAGGTAGAGAAAGAAGCAACTTTAAGGAAAGCTCCGATTCGTATCTTGGGGACAGAGACCAAGAAGCTAAGGAATCGTGAGGTCAGATTGGTGAAGGTGCAATGGGGTGAAGCCGAAGAGGACGCGACTTGGGAAACCGAGGAGAAGATGCGTGGGCTTTATCCATTTCTGTTTGAGGGTACACTCTCAATCTCTTCCCGTTGTTAGTATATCTTTCTCTTTGCTAATCCATATTTATCTAGTCATCGTGCTAAGCTTGTCATGAGAACCTTAGGTAGAAACCCTTTGGATGAAACATGTGTTTGAAGCATGTTATGGTTGATGGTTGCAAGTGGTTGCAAGTGTTTGCAGGTGGTTACTCGTGGATGCATGATACACATTAGGCACTAGATCGGCTCACACACTCCTCATATTGCATGTGCATGGGTGTTTATGCATATTCTTGGATGAAATTTGTATGCAATCACATGGATGTTGCATATGGATGTATGATTGAGCACGCATGTAGATATTATACATTATATTAGGGATTTGCATACATATGGATACATTTCACTAACATATTTTGCATTGATCATTGCATTAGATAAGTACATATACACACACTTTTGCATATGTTCATACAGCATTTAGAATCCTTTAAGGACAATGGTTGCTCGTGGATGATGTTTTGAGTAGATGGATGTTGGATGGTAGGATATGTTCTTCCTAACTTGAAGATTTCGGGGACGAAATCCTTTAAGGAGGGGAGAATATAACAACCCGTATTTTCAATAAACTGTTATAACATAAATCGAGGCAGAATTAAATTCAAAAATCAGAATCAGGGGAAACGGGCTATGCCATTGCGATCGTCTCGGAAAAATACGCGAAATAGAGTCCGAGTTTTCGAAAATCGGAGTCCGTATGACCCAGTTAAGGCCCATTGAAGTTTTCAGAAATTTCTATGCTAAAGACAGATTTAAATTTGAAATTAAAATCAAGGATTAGGGCTAATCAGGGTTAGGCGGGAAAATTCCCGCCAGGGGGCCCATGTCGACAGGCATGTCGACAGGGCACCCAGGGTGTCGACTGCCCTGTCGACAGCCCTGTCGACAGGGGGTGCCCAGGCACTCCAGCCTGGTGCACCATTTCTGATTTGGGTTGGGTCATGTGGCTTGGTTCTGGAGAATTCTGAGATCTGACGGGCCAAACCTAATCTAGGGTTAATCCTAGGGCCTAAAACACTCTAATTCTCTATAAATATACCCCTAATCCTACCCTAAAGCCTCATTAATCAATCTTGCAACTAAACTATGTCAATTTGAATCCTCAAATGGCCTCCACCTAAAACCTAGCCTCCACCTTCCTCAAAGTTTAATCCTATGATGATATGATGATCATACAACCTTTTCTATGTTGTATGAATGCTTAATAACTTGCATACTTCATTAAGATGCAAGTTTGATTTGCTAAAGTTTGTGTTTTTGGGATTTTGCAAAAGGGTTTTCTTATTTGAGGCTTTGTTTTGGTTTTTAAAAGGGCTCCTTCATCTTATTTGGTGGATTTGTGGCTTGTTTATATTTGTAAGCCCTCTTACCTTCACTTTACAAACTTTAAAGTTAATGTTTGGTGAAAGTTGAGATTTATGTGAGTTTAGTTGATTATGCATGCTTATGCGAACTCACTATGTCATGTTTTATGTGATTCATAAGTTATGCATGCATATGCGAGATTTCTATGCCATGTTTTACATGTTTCACAAGTTATGCATGCTTATGCGAGCTTATTATGTCATGTTCTACATGTTTCATGGGTTATGCTTGTTTATGCAAGATCACCTTACCATGTTATGCAAGTTTAATGGATTATGCATGTTCATCTTACCATGTTATGCAAGTTTAATGGATTATGCATGTTCATCTTACCATGTTATGCAAGTTTAATGGATTATGCATGCTTATGCAAGCTCATCTTACCATGTTATGCAAGTTTAATGGATTATGCATGCTTATGCAAGCTCATCTTACCATGTTATGCAAGTTAAATGGATTATGCATGTTCACCTTACCATGTTATGCATATTTAATAAGCTATGCATGTTTATGCGAGTTCACCATGACATGATTTGCAAGTTTAACATGTATGCATGTTTATTATGACATGTGAAGTTCACCATGTATGTTATGCCAAGTTACCTTTTATACCCTTATACGTTATGACGAATATGTAAGCGAGATAATGACGTTGGGAGGGTTTGGGTAAACTTAAAAATACATGAAACTAAAAGATTGGGAATTTACCTATTAAGTTAGGTCTACCCCTTGGGAATTTACCTATTAAGTTAGGTCTACCCAAGTATATGTTAATTTGTGAATATGTTTTGAAGTGGACATGACATTAGATAACATGATATGGCCAACTCGAGGTTAGACCTAGTTGTGGTGTAAATCTTCCCAGGTAACCACAACGTGGGGTCTAATGTGGGTAGTTGGTCATGTTGCACCATAAGACCCGAGGTTAGACCTAGACGTGGTGTAAATCTTCCCAGGTAACCACGGATGTCTAATGTGAGAGGTTGGGTGCGTTAAGTAATTAATGCCTCATGATTAGGGTTAAGTCATGGCCCACTAATACTTAACCAATAATGGGGATGCGAGGATTAGATGGGGATAAGTGGTTACACTTAGCTAATCTAATCCAGGTTTAGTGAGGGGTTAAAACCACACTTAACCCTCTTAGAAACCCTAGCAACGTGGTCTGTTCCAGCAGTAATCCCAGTTTGGTATCATTCACAACCCTAGAGGCTAGGCTAGGGCGGGGCACGATTACTGGACTGATGTAAGCGACCAAAGCGACGGCTGAGTGGTACAGCGGTGCGGGTCCGGCGGGCTACGGACGTGCACGTAGTCCGATGTTGGACAAACTCGAGGCACGGGTACCAGTAGGCTTAGACTGTGCATTATTGCTTAGGTGTCTGGGGTTGACATCTTAGGGCTTGATACACCCGAAGGTGGACCCAGCACAGTCTGACTACATCCATGTGGGCCGTATGGACACCAACACTTGGCGTGTTAGGTTTATAGGGAGCCGATCGACTAGACCGTTGGGCTGGGCCTTATACTAAGGTCACTTCATGTTATTGGGCCAAAGTTTGGGCTAAGGGATCAAGATCTGTTTTGTGGGTTTGCTAGTACACAATGGTGCAAAGTTTAATCTCGTCTATGTGATGTCACTTTTATCTATGGGCAGTATGTTCATCTCAGTTTCCATCATACTGTTAACTTTATTAGTTTATAGATTGATCGTAGTAGGGCTTACCAGTCTTTTTGACTGACCTGTTTTCTTTCGCTTCTTTTCTTCCGTTCCCCCCCCCCCCACAGGTTCTCAGGGAGGGACTACATCTGCTTAGTGGATCTTTGACTTGCTTGTTGGATAGCTCATGTATGGATCTGAGCTAGCTGTGGCTTATCTTTTATTTCTGGGGATTAGTACTGATGTTTACTATGTATTTTGTTATCACGTATCTAGACTGGAGTTGTATTTTGGATCATGACATTTTGATATTATGTACTTGACTATGTGGGTTTTCTGAGATAATGATGATGGGTTTTTATCTGCTACCGCTGCTTTACTTATATTTATATACTCTGTCTTGCTATATCTCTGTGCATGTTTACCTTCACAATAACGCCCCTCCAAAGCTAGTACATTCTAAGGAGTGATCCTAGTGGAGGTGGGGTGTTACAGATACATCTAAGTGGGTTACTACTGAAAAGGACCGCGTAACTAGGGTTTCTAATGGGTTAAGTGTTGTCATTCAAATTTGTGACTTAACCCTATCCAAATCATGTATCAAGTTGGTTAAGTGTGTTCAAGCGGTTCTTGACTTAACCCTATCAAATCATCGTGTCAAATTGGTTAAGTATATTCAAGTGGTTCATGACTTAACCCTATCCTGTGGCATTAAATAAATTAATGCACCCCAAGCTCTCACATTAGACTTTGTTGTGGTTACTGGATGTACCGGGCGGGTCCGGGCAGATTTACACCACAACCTAGTCTAACCTCGGGTTTCAAGCGCGATATGACCAACTTGTGAATAACAACTAATTCAACATCACAGGCATGTTAACATCATGGAAATGAGGGGTTTAGGTTTACAACATGTTTAGGCCCCAAATCAATTTCATATAAATATTCCCACAAGTCAAGATTCAAGATGAATAGATCCAAGGTGAATAATAGTAGATCCAAAATAATAGATCCAAAAGGAACAATAATAGACCCAAGATATACAATGATAGATCCAAGATAATTATCATACTTAGGTTCAATTTCAATTTACAACATGTCCATATTAAGTTTAAAGTTTAGATCTAAAAGTAACTGGGGCTTACAGATCGTGGTTTGAGAATTAGAAAACAGAAGAGGTGATGTAGAATCTTGAGTCTAACAGAAATCCCCCAAACAGCAAAACTCTACACGTAGTCTTGTTGGAGAAGAAGCAATCCCTTTTCTCTAACTTTTCAACCAGAATTCTAGCAGCATAAGGCCAGAGAGAATTTGTGTAGAGAGACCAGGGTTAGGGACTGTTTATATAGGGTCTGGTAAATGAATCTGGACAGAAAACGAGACCAGGAACATCAGAGTGAACCCAGCTTCAAAAGTGGGCTCGGCCACCAGGTCGACACTATGGTCGACCTAGTCCTGGGCAGGTCAACACTATGGTCGACCCCTAGGTCGACCTGGTCCTGGGCGGGAAATTTCCCGCCCAGTCCGTTCTGGGTTTTGAATTCGAAATTTGAATTCGAATTCTGAGCTGTTTTTGAACTTGAAAATTCCTGAAACTTCGAAGGGTCATAACTTGGTCATACGGACTCCGATTTTCGAAAACTCGGACTCGTTTCCAAGCAGAATTTTGAGACGAACGTAATGACCTAACTCATTGCCCTTGATTCTTATTTTAAAAATTAATTCTTCCTTGATTTATAGTTATAACACGTTATCAAAATACGGGTTGTTACGGTTAGTGGTTGAAAAGGGTCCCCACACTTGACACAGGCTTCCCTCCTAAGCTTGGTCTCCACTTAACCCCTTGTATCCCCATGTCTTACCACATGTCTCATCTTGGTTAAGTTCTTTAATTATGTTATGCATGCTACCCATGCAATACATGCTACCCATGTCATCTTTGAATATGTTATGCATGGTACCGATGCAATACATGCTACCCATGTCACCCACTTAACTCCTTTACGGTTCCCATGTCTTCCCCACATGTCTTATCTTGGTTAAGAGTTCTTAATCGTGTTTCACATGCTACCCATGTCACCCACTTAACCTTTTTTTTATACATATATCTTACCACATGCCTCATCTTGGTTAAGTGCTTTTAATTGCATTTCACATATACATTGGTTAAGAGAATAGCTCCCTAAGTATCAACCTCGAGGACCGAAATAAACATCAGATTGACACTCAGAGAATTACTCAACTTAACCAATCTTCTGTTATGTCATTCATATAACTTATGTTATCTTCATTTATAGATTTATTCTTGCTGTTACAGATAATTTAATCTTCAATTAAGTACAACTTTCCTTTTTACATAAGTTATTTCATCTTCCCTTATCGTTCCTTATAACTTACCTTATTCCATAAGTTATTCTGTTTTCTCCTCCGTTCATTATAACTTACCTTATTCCATAAGTTATAATTCCCACTTGTCCCTAGGACAAGCCTACCTATTATTGTTTCCTTTTTCTTAAGTCCATTAATTCATAATAACTAAAATTTTGCAAGACCTCCCACATTAGATTATCGTTTGCGGTTGCTGGATATGCTGGGCGGTTCCGGGTAGGCTTATACCACAAACCAATCTAACCTTGCGTCTTTGCATTATTACGCATCTAGTTTCTGCCCTTGACCTCTCACATTAGATACCGTTTGCGGTTGCTGGACATGCCGGGTGGTTCCGAGCAGGCTTACACCGCAAACCCATCTAACCTCATGTATTAGGTGTTCATTATTACTAAGTTCATCTCAAATCATGGATTATAGTGGTTCCCAATTACACATAAATTCCAATCCAAATTTATGTGACAAATTCTTATCCAATTTATGCCTATAATCCCAAGTTTACAAGTTATACAAAATTATACCCAACCCATCTTCATAGTTATTCATAATTTGTTCCAAAAACCCATGTATACAAATTATACCCAAATTATGTCCAAACCAACTTCCATGGTTACCAACAATTTATGCCAATAATTCACATTTCACATATTATTCAATATTCCCCAAACTTTTCCCAATCGTTCAAACGTTATTCATACACAAATCTCACGTAATATGTTAGGCTCGAAGTTAGCCTAACCTCATAAAAAGACAAAGGAAAAGGAGGAGGAAAGAGAATCAAAACTGGCATAAACATAAGAACATGCATATGAACATAAACAAGCATGTAATGACAAAATAGATCTGAAAGGCATATGACAGGTTTATGGGTATGAATCAAAAAGGTGACAATTTGCAAACTTGATAAGTTTCATTACAGGCATATTCATATAATCCAATTCACAACTTATCACAATTACTTTTAATTTAATTATCTTGTGAAAGTGAAATAGACTCACAACGATAGGATTAAGGATAGAGAACTGATTTCTAAAGTTGATTAGCTAAACCGTTGATGTAGGCTTTGATTCTTATCTTCCAACTTGAATTTGATTTACTTTGGTGGAGTGATATACACGTAAATGTGTATATTTTATCCGCATATTTATCTTATTTTATCTTTTAAATAATTGATATTGTGTATTTATAGCTGTGTTTTCAGATTGTTGACAAGAAGCATGGTTTAGAGCATTTGATGGATAAAGCATGAAGAATTTGCTTAAAAAGAGTGAAGTTTAAAATTGCTAAAGCTTGAAGAGTCTAAAGCTTGAAGAACGGTTGCAATTATATTTCAGTTAAGAAGATTTGGCTCAATAAAGACTCAAACTGCATTCACATTAGCTCATTAGGAATGCCTCTTACTCATGTTGCGTTCACACTAGCCTATTTGCTAAACCACTCACTCTAAAGCTGTGTTCACACTGGCTTATGTGTTATTTGGGTTATTTCTTTACCCACATTATGTAATTAGCTAGCTAGCCTTTGTCATATCAGCTATAAATACCTTGTATCTCATTCATTGTAAAACGCACATTAGGTTTTATTCTGTAATTCTCTTCTTGGAATAAAATCATTCTCTCCCTTTCTTTTTACTTTTTGTTTATTTTATTTATGTTCATGTTATTTATTTTCTTTTTCTCTTCTTCTTTAGCTATGTCTAGCTAATCCCCTTTGATTAGGGGGTGATGACGCTGATAGTATGATTCAATATGAATCACATAGCCAAAAGATGAAGACTGTATACATGTAGATCTGGATCTGAATTAAGGGTTAGATCTGAACCTTCATATTTTGTGTCGTTTAAGAGCTATGCTCCTTCACAGGATATATTCGTGTTCGATCTAACGTTTATCAGATCTAGATCTAATTTTAGGGTTTTAGAAATTAATTAGTGAATCTGTCCTGATAGTCTATGGTTGTAGAGCTGAGCTCCTGCATAGGCTATGCTTGTCGTTATTTACATATTTGTTTCTAAAAACCTATTATCGTTGATTCATGTTTGTGACAGAAACATGTATTAGATCTTGTTAATCTTTTGGCTATTGATGATTATGAATCTGATCTATGTCATTATCCCCTAATTACTTTCACTTATTAGATAAATTTCTCTTCTTTATTTAATTGCTGTTATTTTCTGTGTTTCCAATCAATCAAAATCTTGGAATACTTGATTGGATTTATTAATTAAAACATTTTTGGTCCCAGAGTTCGACACCCTCTACAACAATCCTTGTTGTTTAGGAAAGCCGAATGGATTTTACAGTTGTTTACAATTGTATAATTTGTTCGCAAACAAATTTTGGCGTCGTTGCCGGGGACCAAAATAATTTTAAATTCGTAGATCCTTCGAGTTAATTTTTTTTTTAAAAAAAAACACAAAAATATTTTTTTTATTTATTTTGTTTCTTTTTGTTTTCTAGTATAGACATAAAAAAAATCTCATTGGTTGATTTGGTATTTTATCTGTGATACCATAATCTAACAAATAAGAGAAGAAAAAATATTTTTGCCAAATTTTGTTTTCAATTTCCTTCCATCTATTTCTTTCCCTATCTATCATTTACTTCTTGCTGATTTTTCTTTTATACTCCCTTCTATTTATAACAATAAAAAAAAATTAACTTGCAAATTTAGTTTTGTTTCCTCCCTTCTCAAATTCCTTTCCAAATCTCATACTTCTTTCCTTTTTACAGCTTTTACAACAACAAAACAAAAAAAAACTCTTTGGCGAGTTGTTTCTCTTCCCCTTTTGATCTCTTCTTGTTATTTCTGTCTGAACACGGCATCCATAGCCTCGGCAACCCTTCATTACAAATTCCAACCAAGCTTCACACTTCACAAAACCACACTACTCCCCCCTCCATACACACAAGTCTACATCTTAACCATACTTCGTCCCTCTCCACAAAACTTGTTCCCAAACAAATCACTTCCACCATCATCATTCTTCACGTTCAAAATCAATTCTGCATACTTCCCCCCTTCAATTCCCAAATCCCTTCCAACCAACTCCATTACCTTCTTCAAACAAAACGACATAGCTCCGCCATCACACTTCAGCACTTTTAGAACCTTGCTGTCTCTTCCATAATCACTTCCATTTTCAGCCTCGTACACCCTTTCACACAATAACAAACCATATCCCCTCAAATTCATATGCAGTCCAAAACAAATTGCTCTTCAGTCTCAACCACCAAAATCTGTACACCAGTTAGTTAAAAAAAAAAAAAAATTCCCGAACCGCGTTCACCACAAACAGTTCAAATATCTCCTTCTTGCCATCACACCATCACCTTCAAAATCACTGAATCCGAAACCACCATACCCAGTCCACAGAACCGCCTCCTCCATTAAGCCTGAAGTCTGTTCCCTGTCAACTCCA
The DNA here is from genome assembly GCA_030737875.1 of Allium sativum. Lineage (NCBI taxonomy): Eukaryota > Viridiplantae > Streptophyta > Magnoliopsida > Asparagales > Amaryllidaceae > Allium > Allium sativum. The sequence goes on from CM060922.1 coordinate 228,570,522, forward strand.
GAAACCCCACGGCAGTTGTTTAATTCCCCAACCACTGATCGCCTTCAGCAAAAGAATTCCCATCCACTCGCCGTGACCTTCTCATAACCCAAAAAAAAAAACAATCCGCAACCGGATCCCGATAATAAACCACCATCGAAACCGATTACGAAACCCCCTCAACCAAGACCAGCAAATCCTACGCCCAATTCCCAATCAAAATCTCGAGACCCGAAACCATTCGATTCGCGTTTATAAAAAAAAAGGGTTGTAATTTCGTAGTTTTTCAAGGGAGAAGATACGGGAGTTTTTTTTTTCAATTTGGTATTTGTTGAGAAATTGCGTGCGCCTCTGTTCAGTTTATTTTAGATTAAGGGACGGGACTGGACTATGGGCTTTTGAGGGCTGCGTAACTTTGGTTCGATTTGTATTTAACTTTGGGTGTGCGTGAGTCTCTGTTTAATTGGGATGTGCGTGTGTGAATTAGGTATGTTAGATGTTTTTCTTGGGCCGGTTTATTTGTTTAGATTTTAATTTTGTTTAGTTTTTAATTCTTGGTTATTCGTTTTAATCTCTTAAAAAAAAAAAGTGGTCGTTTTTTACTTTGATAGAGCCTAGTTTTTCTTTCCTTTTGTTGGACTTTCTTTTTGAATTTTTTGTTTATTTAGCTAATAATAATCGTCTGCCTTTGTTTCCTCCTATAAAAAAAAAGAGGGAAGTTTTAGAAATTTTTCAAAAACAGGTACAGCGGTAATTTGAAAAAGGTCATAATTTTTTTTTTTCGGGCTCCTAGCCCGAACCCGTGCCGCATCGCAGTAAGCAATTAATAGAAGAGGACAACAACAGAAAGCAGCAGACGAGTCAGGGTTGGAGCGGTTGCACACCAAGTGGGGTGTGAACGCGCTAGCGCTACCCAATTGCACTGGATGGACTGCCGATCAAGGTGAGTATTTTCTAACTCTACAGGGACCGCTGCTGCAAATAAAAAAAAATATAGACAGTGCTTGTAAAAATCTTCTGCAGGGCATCGGCTTGCTTGTACAAAAAAAATATTTCTGTAATTGACTGTTCTGTGACTGCTCTGTGACTGCTCATTCCGTGACTGAATATGTTGTCTGTTGATGTGTGGTTTAAAATTTTAAAACGAACGTGGGATTAATTGAAAAGTTTATTTTTGAAATCGAATCGAGGATTCCCCAGAGCTCATATGACAAAATATTCGTTAAATTGACAATTGGGATTGATACTCTCTGAGGTGTCTAAGGAACGGTAGAGTCTAGAACTCAAACAGGTTCTTAAACCTTCAGTTGTGTTTCTACGGTGATTCGTGGCACATTGATAATCCCTGTCCGAACCTGGCCCAGACTTGTATTCATATAATCCGAATTTGTTAATTTTAACAATTTTTTTTAGAAGCTTCTTGAAAATGTCCCAATTCCCTTTTTCCAACGGATTTTACGATAGTTGTGAAAATCAATATAATCCATATAATTTTACACCAAATTCATATGGATATTTTAATAACAACTATTGTACAAACAATTTGGATTTTACGCCACCAACTTTTCAAAATTTTCAAGATAATCCCGTTTGTACACCACCAAATTTTCAAAATGATGATCAGCCCTCAACTCTTGAAACACATGTTGAATCTTTACTTGAAATGAGCATACAACAAAATAAAGAAATAAATGAATTGTGTAAGTTATACATGTGCAACAATTCAAGTGAAAGCTTTCAAAATAATCAAAATTCGATTTCACATCCAAATTCAAATGATTCTGATTATAACACTTGTCAATTCAATTTTGAACTCCAAAATGAATTTCAAATTCAAAATGGAAATGTAAATCACTTTTCAAATGATTTTGGCAATGGGAATAATTTCAATTGTGGTGCTACTGAAAACTTTTGTTCTCAACAATTTCAAAGTGAAAATTCTCATGTAAATAATTATAAATTTGATTTTGTTGAGCAAACGAACATACTTGACGATTACTTGAAGTTTCGTGAGAAACAAAATCGGATCCAAACTTGTGACGATTCGAATAAAAATCCACCTTTGCCCACAATCGACGATTTTCAACTAACAACTTTTGAAATTGATGAAAATCTTAATAAAGTTGTTGAAAGCCCTATGCTTGATTTGAATTTAAATTCTCTTGCAAACGAAGACGTTAATCTTCAATTTGATCTTCCTCTATCAGATTCTGAAAATTTAGCAACTTTAGATTGTCAACTTGACAAAAATGATGAAGTTGTTAACAATGGTTCAAGTGAGGACGACTTTGATGAGCTAAAAATTCTTGAATTGATTGACAATAATGTTGTTGGGTATGAAACTGAAAATGAAAACTTTGAAACTCTTGAGGTTGATAATAACGAAACTACTGAATGTGATCTTGAACACAATGACGATTTTTCCAAAACTGTTGAAACTCCTTGCGATTTAATCGTTTCAACTGAACCTCACTATGATCACTTGTTTTTCACTGATAAATTTCTGCAGTATATGAACTCCTTTTGGAATAACACTGTTTTTGAGAAAACACGATTTCGAAATTTACTGAAAATTCATTTGTTTGGTTTAAACTTTAGGTTTACGAATGAACCTTTAGTTAACAAAATTTCAAATATCAAAGCAAAACCGAACAATATTTCTCAGAACAAGTGTGGGGGTGAGAGTGATGCCCACGTCTCTCAATTTATACATCATCTGAACAAATCAAATTTTGTTTTTGAAACTTTTACTGAACCCCAGCTCGATGATCTCTCTTTAGTTGCTACAGAAATTCAATTCGATTTTAGGATCAATTTAAGCTCAAAATTTTAAAATTAGCAACTCAAACTTTTGAAAAAACAAATTTTGTTTTTCCAAATCTGGAACATGATATAAAATTCTTTATGATTTGGTTTTCTGTGCTTCAGCTGTGTCTCATAATCTTAATGAGGCTGATCCATTGGTCCATTATGGACCGGTTCATCTATTCGATGACTGCGTATTTTCTGCATGTGTACTCGGTAAGCCGTGCTAACCCTCTTATTTTATTTCCCTTTCACTAAGATATGTCTGATTAACGATTGTGAGGACACAGTCACACTCAAGTGTGGGGGGGAATACACATTACATCAGCAATCAAATTTTATGAATTAGGTCATTCATTGAACAAGGATTAACTTAAATTCATAAATAACACCTTGGTTCTTGTTTGATAAGTTGAATTGTTGGGTGATGGGAATGAACATTATTTATTCATTGAATCGTAATGTGTCTTTTTAAGATGCTAGCTTGAGACTGTGCAGACGTTAGTCGTGTTTTGGAGTAAGCGTGTCAACCTTTGTTATACATGTTAGAATGTGCAAGTAAAAATAATAATAAAAAAAAATCATGAAATAAAAGGATTTTGCACCTACATTTGTTGGATTTTCTGAGTTAGTTTTCATGCATAATATTTTCTTTTCCACTCAAATTTTCAAAATCGTAAGTTCTAAAATCCACTTGGCCCAATTAAGGAGAAATGACTCATTGTAGCGTTCTTCTTCGATACCCCACATTATTCAAACCCAAGTTTTAGTCGATTTACATCCATGTTTCGACAAGTTTATCTTATATTGGTATACTCAAGAACCTCTGTTTAAAGGTCAAAAAACGTCACTTTTTATACCAATATTACACCACCCACTCCGTACTTGTTTTAAGGTAGGATAACCATATACCACATCTTATTTTATATGGGTTATCTATCTTACGAAACTTTGCTTATCATTCCTTTCAGCTTTTAGTATAACAACAATCCAGACTTGTGTGTTGAATTAAGGTTATAGAAGTAGAGTAACTAGGGAACAAAACTTTCCTTTCATGAAGTAGAGGAGGAATCAAATGAAATAATGTACGGTATCATTCCATTCCAACTCAACTCATCATTCATCATGCAAAAGGAAAAAAATGAAAAAAAGAGAAAAAAAGGGAAAAGAAAAGAAAAAAAAAGAGAAAAAAGAAAAAAAGAAAAAAAACGAAATAAAGAGAGAGTCTCTCAGAATAAAATAGTCTTCATCATTCTTGACTATGAAGCATCCATTTCCATTCCATCCACATCCATCATACCGTACTTGGAAGCGAGGATTGTAGTAGAGGAGATGAAAGGAAATAAAATGTCAATATGTGCCTTAGTATTACTTTATCTTTTGTAATTTGAAGTTCAACTAATACACTTGCCCTCTTATCTAAAATATTTTTAGAACTTACAAAATTTTCCTTCATCTATGCATAACTCACATCCAATACATTACAGTTACATTGGTGCAAAATTATTCAAAAAAAAACAAAAAGGGGTTAAATAAATGATTGGGTGTACATTGTCGATGTGTAGAACTTTGGTTGACACCACGCTCTTAACCTTCAAGACAATTACAGTGTTATAAAGGAATTACGATTCAGCTTGAAAATTTTTATTCATTTTTGCACCAATTATGGGATGGACAATTTGGGACTAAACCGTTATTATTGAAGTTAGGTGAAATCCTTGGAATGTGAAAGACCTTAAATATAATGTTTGATTTATCTGCGTACACAAGACGCTTGGATTTTGTGGGTAGTATCCGCTGAAAACCCTCACGAGACAACACTCGTCCTACTGGGGACACCCAGAGGTTTAACGGCTTGTTGCATACGCTAAATGAAATCGTGTTTCCTACGAAAGTGTGACATATCTTAGTTTAGTTTATTCGAGGACGAATAAAAAGATAAGTGTGGGGGTATTTGATATACACGTAAATGTGTATATTTTATCCGCATATTTATCTTATTTTATCTTTTAAATAATTGATATTGTGTATTTATAGTTGTGTTTTCAGATTGTTGACAAGAAGCATGGTTTAGAGCATTTGATGGATAAAGCATGAAGAATTTGCTTAAAAAGAGTGAAGTTTAAAATTGCTAAAGCTTGAAGAGTCTAAAGCTTGAAGAACGGTTGCAATTATATTTCAGTTAAGAAGATTTGGCTCAATAAAGACTCAAACTGCATTCACATTAGCTCATTAGGAAGGCCTCTTACTCATGTTGCGTTCACACTAGCCTATTTGCTAAACCACTCACTCTAAAGCTGTGTTCACACTGGCTTATGTGTTATTTGGGTTATTTCTTTACCCACATTATGTAATTAGCTAGCTAACCTTTGTCATATCAGCTATAAATACCTTGTATCTCATTCATTGTAAAACGCACATTAGGTTTTATTATGTAATTCTCTTCTTGGAATAAAATCATTCTCTCCCTTTCTTTTTACTTTTTGTTTATTTTATTTATGTTCATGTTATTTATTTTCTTTTTCTCTTCTTCTTTAGCTATGTCTAGCTAATCCCCTTTGATTAGGGGGTGATGACGCTGATAGTATGATTCAATATGAATCACATAGCCAAAAGATGAGGACTGTATACATGTAGATCTGGATCTGAATTAAGGGTTAGATCTGAACCTTCATATTTTGTGTCGTTTAAGAGCTATGCTCCTTCACAGGATATATTCGTGTTCGATCTAACGTTTATCAGATCTAGATCTAATTTTAGGGTTTTAGAAATTAATTAGTGAATCTGTCCTGATAGTCTATGGTTGTAGAGCTGAGCTCCTGCATAGGCTATGCTTGTCGTTATTTACATATTTGTTTCTAAAAACCTATTATCGTTGATTCATGTTTGTGACAGAAACATGTATTAGATCTGGTTAATCTTTTGGCTATTGATGATTATGAATCTGATCTATGTCATTATCCCCTAATTACTTTCACTTATTAGATAAATTTCTCTTCTTTATTTAATTGCTGTTATTTTCTGTGTTTCCAATCAATCAAAATCTTGGAATACTTGATTGGATTTATTAATTAAAACATTTTTGGTCCCAGAGTTCGACACCCTCTACAACAATCCTTGTTGTTTAGGAAAGCCGAACGGATTTTACAGTTGTTTACAATTGTATAATTTGTTCGCAAACATGGAGGCTAGGTTAGTTTAGAGTTGTGCAGCATGGAGGCGCCATGAATTGATTTAATGAAATTAAGGTTAGGTCTAGATGTGTTTATATAGGTGTATTAGGTGAATATGGGCCTTTGGATTAGGTTAGGATCCATCTAAACCATCCAAACCAAGAATACACATCACCCAGCCATTCAGAAGATGCCACATATGCCCTAATACACAAGAATTCGCCACAGCCTATTCTGGCCTGATGGGGTCGACCCCTATAGGGGGGTCGACACCACTATAGGGGGTCGACACCTATGTCGACTCCCTTAGGTGGGTCGACACCCAAGCGTGGGATAATTCCCGCCCAGCCCGCTCTTGTTGGTTTGAAATTCTAATTCGATTTTTAATTATTATATTAATTCTGATTTAAACTGAAATCTTCTAACCTCCATAACTTCTTCATACTGAATTCGTTTTACAAAAACTCGGACTGTATCTCAAGCAGAATTTCGAGACGAACGCAATGGCGCAACCCATTTTCCTTAATTCTTCCTCTAAAAATTAAGTGTTCTTAAATTTGTCAATTTTAATATTATAAAATTATAGGGTGTTACAATTGCTTTATAAGTTGATTCACGTCAATGATACACTTTATAACCATATTTATTTTAAGTTAGAAAGATATGTTTGTCTTACATATACTTTATCATGAATACTTGCATGCACATAGATAAATGGACACCCATATACATATTGCTATCTTTGGTATAATATTTCAATCGATAAACTTGAATCTAAATCGGCTTTCAGTTTCTCAATTTTGATTAAAAATCGATTTTTTATTGAAAAAAGGTGAATTTGAGAATGAATCTGTAACGACCCGGTTTTTGGGCGACTTTGGTTATCGACATAAACTCAATGACGACTAACCAAACATCGAAAAACCCTGTAGTTAACGAAACAAGTTAGAGGGTGAGAATGGATAAGATAGAAACTTAGAATAGAAGAAGAAGAACATAACATCAGAGTAACACGAACATCACAGCGGAACGAATAAAATATAATATACAACATAACTTAAAACCACAAATCTGCATTTGTATATTAGAGCACAACACTTACATCACAGCGGAAATAAACAATAGCTATATAATCCTGAAGCCTCCTGCCCCATCACTTCAAGTATCTGAAAAATCCCGACTACTTGACTGCCCGTACAAATTTGGGCACCCAAGAGTTTAGGGAAAACAAAACAAAATAAACTCCGAGTCAGTCATGGGACTGGTGTGAGTAAAACAATTTAAAATGGTTTGAGCAACAAAACGATATCTCATAAGACCACGCTATATAACGGAACGGATTTTCCCTTATGTGAATCCAAAAAAATCTTTATATCAAAATTCTTTGATATTATAATAGTTTCTATCGACCACAACATAATAATCATCTAGCAAAAATGCTTTCATCTCACGTTCTACATACATAGTATACAATCAAAACCGCGAGTACTTATTGGATAATGGATTTCCAACTATGACAAGGTATGGAACCACCTTCTGATAGTGTACCTCTAGAGAGAAATACATGGGTTCAACAAGAACATCTTGCAACCCGGCCACACATGACCGACCACTCATTTCGCTTGAGTGTATCGAATGTATTATCACCAACGGTTGGGATCAGCAACCGTTTCCCGAATGGGACATCATTGACAATAGATTATAGAAGTAAGTGAAACTCTAGATCAGGTGATAATACACCATAATGGAAGGAACCCACATAGCCATGCTGCCAACCCGATTTCTGTCATTTCCCGGTTGTGAGGCTAGAGGCCACGCTTATCTTTTTACATATCAATCTTCATTCACTTAGAATGCCACATCGTCATACCCACCAAATCACCAATTGACTTATCCAAAAATACCACGGGTATAAAGCTAAGAGAAACGAATTCCTCCACCACCAAACGTGAATACGTTTGAAGAAATCAACTTACGCGATCTATTGGATATACTCTGTCAGGCCTTCTTCCATACAAGTTGTCCTGGGACTGGACAAATCGAAGGCACTATTCAGTACATCCATCTTAGGCAATTGTTATCTAAGATTTATACAACAACCCTTGCACTTTACTCCGTCTTCAATATATTCAGCATACTTGATTCACAACGCTTATGCCAATACAGAGTGGTTCTTCGGATAATAATCCAACCGGTCTCTCCATAATAACAACGTTAAAATGGTCAAAACTTTGATAGTCGGTGATTTAACTATCAAATGAAAACATGTCTGTGTACACACAACGATCTTATTTCCAAATGGAATTATCGATCCAATCATCAAACATATATATATCCTCATTTTCTATGTTTAGAAAATATACGTTATTAACACTGGAAAATATTTCCATGGCTTAATTATGTATTACTATTCTTTCGTATCTATCAGACTCTAACTATAAACTAATAAGAGAACAACTTCCTAAGTATAAACCTCGAAGGCCGAAACCAACATCAGATCGATACTTAGGAAACCATTCAACTTATTAATCTTTAGTCAGTTTCTAATTTTTGTTTAACTCCATTTTGATTAACTATGTTCGATTAACTCCTTTTCATTAACTCTATTTATTTTCCCAATAAATATTCCTTTATTATATTTACTTTCTAAATAAATATTCCTTTACTCTATTTATATTCTAAATAAATAATCCTGTTAAAACTTTATTTATTCTATAAATAAATATTTCCATTTTCTCTGTTTGTAAATGTTATACAAATATTTCCCTTTAAATTCTATTTGTAAATGTTTTCCTTTTTATTTCTATTTGTAATTGTTTTACAAATATTCATCTTTCTATTTGGTTTTCAAATCTTTTCCTTTTATATTTGTTTTACAAATAATTTCCTGTATATTTGGTTTACAAATATATTTCCTTTATATTTGTTTTACAAATATATTTCCTTTATAACTCTTTTGATTTCATAATTTTTCCTTTTATAAAATCCTTTTCCTTTTTATATATAAAATCCATTGATTTTATATAACTAATTTATTTTCAAAATATACTTTGAAAATCCACTTTTTACATCCCAGTAGTTCTTACGGTATTTAAAATACCAAACAACAGTGATCGATATCATTCAAACCCACATAATCAACAACATATTATATATCACATCATATATCACAATATATGAAACAAAATAGTATTTTATATATTGAGGAATCCAGTTGGGTCCCTCCATCCTGTTTCCCTGCATCACAGATGTTAAACAATAATCAACATCGAGTTCATTTCAATATGAAATATTCTGCTAAACAGAATCAATATTTGATTAATGATTTATATATATATATATATATATATATATCGTTATCTGTAATTTCAACCAATACACAAGCAATTTTACCAAACCGTTAACACATAGCAATCAATAGATGATTAACAGTTCTAAAAATACGTTCTAAAAATATAACTGTTCAGATTTGGTGAGTTTTACTCACATTGGACGATCATCGTTAAATAATGATAATCATCGCTTGATTCAAACGGATAATTTATTTTGCTATAAGTTGTAGCGAGCTCCGATTTGCTCCCAGTCAGTTCCATTGTGGAGCCACCATCCATACGATCCCAACGGATCTTGTTTCGAGCAATTCTGATTACGTATGAATAAGATATGACTTATACAAGTTTATACAAATTTAAAATTAGTTAAATTTCCTATTGGGATCACTTTTAAAAACAAGGCCCATTACCAATTTCCAAGCCCGCACCCGTTTGAAACTTTTCCTCCCTCCTCAACCAAAAATCACGACTCTAGCTCCACTGGAAAACCATGACCGAACTCGTTATCATCCTCCCTCATCACGCCACCGATTCACACACAAAACACACCGCCCTCCATCTCTTCTCACACACTTCGACACGACACCTTCATCTCCACCTCGACCTCGCCCTTCTGAAACGCGACACTCAGGTCATCGTGAAAAATTACTATGCAACATCGACGGTTTTTCTCATCGAAACGTCCCAAAACACGCCACCGACCTCTACTCCTCACGCAAACCCTGAATCCATCATTTAAATTCCAAAACGACTCCCCAAATCTCGATAACCTAACCTTAGAAATACTGTTTCCGCGTCCGAACACGGAAAAATACCATCGCACCCAAAACTAATGGCATACACAACAAGCTTTTGATCTCAGGATTCCAACACTATGTATAACATGATTTAGAGGAGCTTTGTGATTTTATTTTGATTTTTCCTTTGATTTCCCTTTTGGTTTCTTACGGTTTTACTGAAGAAATTATTGGCGGCTGAAGGAAAAGAGGAGCGTTGACTTTAGATTAGGTTTAGGAAGTTTTAGGATATTATATAGGATGTTTATATTATTTCAATATTCGATTATTATATTCATATATATTCCAACATTGTTAGTTTTTGTCCTTAAAAATTCCTGTGACCACGTACGATACCCAAAAATCATGAAAATTGACATGCAGCTACAGTTCGACATTACGGACCCAATGAAACTGATTTCGTCGAATTATGACTCCGTTTGCTCACACAACGTGTTTTTAAAGGTCGAATTATCGACTGTTTTTCACATTAAAAATCCGTACGGCCACACAGTGACTCCAAAAATCATGAAAATTGAAATCCAGTAATAGTTTAATATTGTGGATCCAACAAAATTAGATTCGTCGAAAACTGAGGTCGTTTGCAAAACTGGCTATTTTTAAATATCTAAATAACCCTTTTAAATATATAAATATATTTAAAAATAATTAAATTAAATATTTATAAATAAATATTATCGTATGTATATTCACTATAATACCATACAGCTCCATAACGGGATTGATAGCTCGATATTCGAAATCCAGATTAATTCAGTATCAATTTATATTAAAAAATCCATTTAAAATATAAATAAATCACTATAAATTTTAAAGGAATTCCATAGCGACTATTCTTAAATTTGATTTGGATATAAATCAAAACCTACATGACGAAATCCTGATTTTTCTCTTCCATTAGAAAAATATACTCCACCAGCTCCACACGTTTCTTGTTTCACAGAAATCCGACTTAAAACGGATCCTGTATTCCCAGTTGAAATTCAAATTGCCAAATCCCAAACTGTCGCGCCATTTTGAGCTCGATTTTAATTATACTATAATTATTACGTTCAACTGGACTTACTAAATAAATTCGCCAATATAATTCAATAAATACTGAATTATATATTGTCCAATTCACATCATATCATGAATTCTGTTATTTCCGATTATTCCGAAAATATATATTATTTTATTATTTATATAAATTAAATATAAATATTATTTAATTATGGTTATCGAAATCGCCAACTCGATATTTAATAATTAAATTAATTAATTATTCGACAGCTAAAAATGCGGGTCATTACAATCTTTCCCCCTTAAAATAATTTTGTCCTCGAAATTACTAAGGTAGAGGACGACCCTATCTATTGGGTAAAAATTTATCTATTTACCTCTAATCTCTTGTTTCTCCGAACCAATTAATATTGACTAAAATATTAATTCCTTCCGACTAACTAAAATTTTCAAAAATTCTGAAAATTTTCTAGCACTTTAAATTTTCGGAAAATTTCACCATAACCTCCTTTGTACAGCCCTATCAGTAAAACCACAACTTGCCTCTCTTGGCCTTCTCCAACCCAAAAGAAAATCAAATAGCCAAGCGGCTTTCCAAACCGGCTCATAAATCACCAACTCATATATAAATAAACTTGTACCTTTTTGTCGGGCATATCATTTATATCCTTTGCACCTGTTACCAATTCAACATATACCAATATCATTCCAATCAATTTCCAATCAGTTTCAATCAACCAAATCTCAACACAATTATTCGCTTATATCGAAGCTTAATTTCATTCCAACCCCAATCACCAATTTCGAACTCATAACTTATCCCTCAATTCCATTTCAGATTATCCTCTAATCCATTTCAGTTTTATTTGACTTTACAAGTCACATTTAAATTCTAGAATTTTAAATTCCCGGGTTTCCATTTCAAATCAACTTGAAATCATAATAACAATTACCAAACCTTTGAATTTCTGAACACCTTGTTTTCGCAAAACAATTTAAAAACAAAAATCTTTGGTAGTAATCCATCACTTAGAACTCGAAAATGAACACCAATGATGGTTGACTTCACCATCGGAATCTATTTTCCAGCGATCGAAGTGAGTTCAATACTATATCACTTTTCAAAACTCATATTTAAACACTTCCCTTTTGAAATCATTTCAAAATATCATTTCAATGATTGTAACAAATTTAAAATCTCCAAGGATTTTAAAAACCATGTTCATTTACAAACATCTCTCCAAATTTTAAGGTTTTAATTTCAATTCTGATTCTTAATTCAGATTCTATTCATTTCGTAGACTTATACGAAATTTGATTGGTTATTAATAACCATTTCACTTTTATAATCTTATTCGATTATAATAACAACCAACACATCCAATATACTAATATTTCACATATTAATATTTCCCTTATATCAAAATATAATTAGGCAAAATTATTCCATTTACCCTCTTTTCAAAACATACCGTGTCGGTTCATCGTATTCAAGTGTTTGGAAACCGCTATCGATACAGTGGACAAATTGATCGACCAGAACTCATAAACAACTCAACCAACAAATATCCACAATATAAAACAAATTTTTATATCGAATAACAAATATGCGCTCATATATATACACTCAAACTCAATCTAGGGTACTACAAACATCATCTCTACTGAGTCACGCCACAAAGCCAAGGTAAATCACTTAACTTAAGCTCTGATACCAACTGTAACGACCCAGTTTTTGGGCGACTTTGGTTATCGACATAAACTCAATGACGACTAACCAAACATCGAAAAACCTGGCAGTTAATGAAAGAAGTTAGAGGGTGAGAATAGATAAGATAGAAACTTAGAATCGAAGAAGAAGAACACAACATTAGATAACACGAACCTCACAGCGGAAAAAATAAAATATAATATACAACATAACTTGAAAGCACATATTTGCATTTGTATATTAGAGTACAACACTTACATCACAGCAGAAACAAACAGTAGCTATATAATCCTGAAGCCTCCTGCTCCAGCTCTTCAAGTATCTGAAAAATCCCGACTACTTGACTTCCCGTACAAATTTGGGCACCCAAGAGTTTAGGGAAAACAAAACAAACTCCGGGACAGTCATGGGACTGGTGTGAGTAAAACAATTTAAAACGGTTTGAGCAACAAAACGATATCTCATAAGACCATGCCGTATAACGTAACGAGTTTTTCCCTTATGAGAATCCAAAAAAATCTTTATATCAAAATTCTTTGATATTATAATAGTGTCTATCAACCACAATATAATAATCATCTAGCAGAAACGCTTTAATCTCACGTTCTACATACATAGTATACAATCAAAACCGCGAGCACTTATTGGATAATGGATTTTCAACTATGACAAGGTATGGAACCACCTTCTGATAGTGTACCTCTAGAAAGGAATACACTGGGTTCAACAAGAATATCTTGCAACTCGGCCACACATGACCGATAACTGATTTCGCTTGAGTGTATCGAATGTATTATCACCAACGGTTGGCATCAGCAACCATTTCCCGAATGGGACAACATCGACAATAGATTATAGAAGTAAGTGAAACTCTAGATCAGGTGATAAGACACTCTAATGGAAGCAACCCACATAGCCATGCTGCCTGCCCGATTTCTGTCATTTCCCGGTTGTGAGGCTTGAGGCCACGCTTATCTTTTTACATATCATGTCTTCATTCACTTAGAATGCCACATCGTCATACCCGCCAAATCACAAATTGACTTATCCAAAAATACCACGGGTATAAAGCTAAGAGAAACGAATTCCTCCGCCACCAAACGTGAATATGTTTGAAGAGGTCAACTTACGCGATCTATTGGATATACTCTGTCAAACCTTCTTCCATACAAGTTGTCCTGGGACTGGACAAACCGAAGGCACTATTCAGTACGTCCATCATAGGCAATTGTTATCAAAGATTTATACAACAGCCCTTGCACTTTACTCCGTCTTCAATATATTCAGCATACTTGATTCGCAACGCTTATGCCAATACGAGTGGTTCTTCGGATAATAATCAAACCGGTCTCTCCATATTAACAACGTTAAAATGGTCAAAACTTTGTTAGTCGGTGATTTAACTATCAAATGGAAACATGTCTGTGTACACACAACGATCTTATTTCCAAATGGAATTATCGATCCAATCATCAAACATATATATATATTTCCTCATTTTCTATGTTTAGAAAATATACGTTATTAACACTGGTAAACATTTCCATGGCTTAATTATGTATCTCTATTCTTCCACATATATCAGACTCTAACTATAAACTAACAAGAGAACAACTTCCTAAGTATAAACCCCGAAGGCTAAAACCAACATCAGATCGATACTTATGAAACCGTTCAACTTATTAATCTCTAGTCAGTTTCTAATTTTTGTTTAACTCCATTTTGATTAACAATGTTCGATTAACTACTTTTCATTAACTCTATTTATTTTCCCAATAAATATTCCTTTATTCTATTTATTTTCTAAATAAATATTCCTTTATTCTATTTATTTTCTAAATGAATAATCCTGTTGAAACTTTATTTATTATATAAGTAAATATTTCCATTTTCTCTATTAGTAAATTTTTTACAAATATTTCCCTTTAAATTCTATTTGTGAATATTTTACAAATGTTTTCCTTTTTATTTCTATTTGTAATCGTTTTACAAATGTTCCTCTTTCTATTTGGTTTACAAATCTTTTCCTTTTGTATTTGTTTTACAAATAATTTACTTTATATTTGGTTTACAAATATATTTCCTTTATATTTGTTTTACAAATATATTTCCTTTATAACTCTTTTGATTTCATAATTTTTCCTTTTATAAAATCCTTTTCCTTTTTATATATAAAATCCATTGACTTTATATAACTAATTTATTTTCAAAATATACTTTGAAAATCCCCTTTTTACATCCCAGTATTTCTTACGGTATTTAAAATACAAAACAACAGTGATCGATATCATTCAAACCCACATAATCAACAACAGATTATATATCACATCATATATCACAATATATGAAACAAAACAGTATTTTATATATTGAGGAAACCAGTTAGGTCACTCCAACCTGTTTCCCTGCATCACAGATGTTAAACAATAATCAACATCGATTTCATTTCAATAAGAAATATTCTGCTAAACAGAATCAATATTTGATTAACGATTTATATATATATCTATATCTATAATTTCAACCAATACACAAGCAATTCAACCAAACAGTTAATACACAGTAATTAACAATTCTAAAAATACATTATAAAAATATAACTGTTCAGAGTTGGTGAGTTTTACTCACATTGGACGATCATCGTTAAATAACGATAAACATTGCTTGATTCAGACGGACAATTTATTTTGCTATAAATTGTAACGAGCTCTGATTTTCTCCCAATCAGTTCCATTGTGGAGCCACCGTCCATATGATCCCAATGGATCTTGTTTCAAGAAATTCTGATTACGTATGAATAAGATATGACTTATACAAGTTTATACAAATTTAAATTAAAATTAATTAAATTTCCTGTTGGGCTCACTTTTAAAAACAAGGCCCATTACCAATTTCCAAGCCCGCACCCGTTTGAAACTCTTCCTCCCTCCTCAACCAAAAATCACGACTCCAGCTCCAGTGGAAAACCATGATCGAACTCATTATCATCCTCCCTCATCACACCACCGATTCACACACAAAACACATCGGCCTCCATCTCTTCGCACACACTTCGACATGGCACCTTCATCTCCACCTCGACCTCGCCCTTCTGAAACACAACACTCAGGTCAGCGTGAAAAATTATTGTGCAACATCAATGGTTTTCCTCATCGAAACGTCCCAAAACTCGCCACCGGCCTCTTCTCCTCATGCAAACCCTAAATCCGTTGCTTAAATTCCAAAACGACTCCCCAAATCTCAAAATAACCTTACCCTAGAAATACTGTTTTCGCGTCCGAAAACGGAAAAATACCATCGCACCCAAAACCAATGGCATACACAGCAAGATTTTGATCTCAGGATTCCAACACTATATATAACTTGATTTTAGAGGAGCTTTGTGATTTTATTTTGAGTTTTCCTTTGATTTCCCTTTTGGTTTCTTACGGTTTTACTAAAGAAATTATTGGCGGTTGAAGGAAAAGAGGAGCGTGGACTTTAGATTAGGTTTAGGAAGTTTTAGGGTATTATATAAGATGTTTATATTATTTTAATATTCGATTATTATATTCATAGATATTCCAAAGCTGTTAGTTTTTGTCCTTAAAAATTCTTTTGACCACATACGATAGCCAAAAATCATGAAAATTACATGCAGCTACAGTTCGACATTACGAACCCAACGAAACTGGTTTCGTCGAATTCCAAATCCGTTTGCTCACACAACGTATTTTTAAAGTTTGAATCATCGAATGTTTTTCACATTAAAAATCCGTACGGCCACACACTGACTCCAAAAATCACGAAAAATGAAATCCAGCAACAATTTAAAATTGCGGATCCAACAAAATTAGTTTCGTTGAAAACTGAGGTCGTTTGCAAAACTGGCTACTTTTAAAGCTCTAAATAACCCTTTTAAATATAAAAATATATTTAAAAATAATTAAATTAAATATTTATAAATAAATATTATCGTATATATATTCATTATAATACCATACAACTCCATATCGGGATTGATAGGTCGATATTCCAAATCTAGATTAATTCAGCATCAATTTATATTGAAAAATCCATATAAAATATAAATAAATCGCTATAAATTATAAAGGAATTCCATAGCGACTATTCTAAAATTTGATTTGGATATAAATCAAAATCTACACGATGAAATCCTGATTATTCCCTTCCATTAGAAAAATATACTCCACCAGCTCCATACATTTCTTGTTTCACAGAAATCCGACTTAAAAACAGATTCTGTATTCCCAGTTGAAGTTCAAATGCCAAATCGCGAACTGTCACGCCATTTTGAGCTCGATATTAATTATATTATAATTATTACGTTCAACTGGCCTTATTAAATATAATCACCAATATAATTCAATATATACTGAATTATATATTTTATAATGTCCAATTCACATCATATCATTAATTCTGTTATTTCTGATTATTCCGGAAATATATATTATTCTATTATTTATATTAATTAAATATAAATATTATTTAATTTTGGTTATCGATATCGCCAACTTGATATTTAATAATTAAATTAATTATTCGATAGCTAAAAATGCGGGTCATTACAGAATCGGTGAGGAAATCTGGTTTTTTGGAAGAGGAATATGTGAATACGTAAAAACCGATCTAATATAAATTATATATAACTTATAGGTTTTGGTAGACTGTGAGATAATTTGAATTAATAAAATAAACATGAAACAAAGAAGGTTTAAATATTGCATAATACAAACAAATAGTGGAGTTTACCTGGTTTTAGAATAGAAGTTGTAGAAGGACAAAGAAGTTTGTTTTTGTAGCATGCAGGATTGAAAAAGAAGAGAAGGTCATATTTATAAGTAGTACAGTACGAGATCTCAACAAATATCTACTAAGAAATAGGAAGACCTGGTATTTAAGAAGAAGAATATTAGCATATATTCAAATATGAAGTGGTCACCCGAAAAAAGGATATACCTATTATTCAAGGATCAACACATGATTGAATGAAGTTTTTTTTAAAAGAAAGAATCAGTTAGTTATATAGACGATGCTTATTATTTTAAGACATGAATTGAATTATAATTCAGAAGCCTTACTATGATATCAATCATAATTGAACTATAATTTTTCATTAATGCATGTATGAAGAGATGTGTTTATTTTAAGATAATGCAGGCATGTTTTTAAACCTAAAACTGTATGGTTCGAAGAACTTCCCCACATTAAATTCAAAACACTATAGAACCTCACCTGTATAACAGATAATAACATGCCTAACCACGGTGAACCTTCACCATAAAGCAACAAAAATGGATCCATGAAAACATCATTTGACTTTGAGACACCATTGGAGCATTTAATAGAAGCGGTATCACTTGTAAAGATCTCTTAACCATAGTGATTTCAGTTAGATCTTCATCACCAATTTTTTGGACATGATTATCTTGATATATTTAGTAAATAAATAATATAAAAAATAGACATTAAATTTGTTAAATAAGGGTTTGTAGCTTTTCTCAAATGCATATGCATAAATCACTTGCCTACAACTTACACGGAAACTGCAGTAGGCTCTATTTTTGTGTGCAATTGTCTTGCAAAAACAAGTTACCAAATATGATGTCTATTATGACAACATGAGAATATTTTTTGAAACTAAGCACCAATTCTCTGTAGCTATCTAATTGAAGGTCAACATCAAATGATATAGAAACCATAGGTAATGAAACATCGGCTGAGCAATCAGTACTAAACAAAATCGACCATGAATTCATATCAAGCATTGCAACCTATAATCAAGATAAGAGTGGTTCTGTAAGGAATCTCAAGTAAACCGTTTTGATGCTTTAATGCATTTTGATTCTAGCATACCAGTAGGTGATTTGCTGAATTTTCTTTAACGACATGCATATTTAGTACAAGGCTCATAGGTTGCAAAAAGTTCTTTGACCTGTAATGGTCATGATGCTCAACTACGAGATTACATCCTTTTCTTGTTTAACAATAACCTTGTGTTACCGAAATCCAAGATGAGGGAGCTAAAAGCTGAAAATGATGTATTAAAAAGGTTGCTGGAAGCATTGGCTTATGAATAGTTTAGTCTCAAGGACTAGAATATTGGAGAAGAGTATGATATTTGCTTTATAAAAGGACACAAAAATATTGTAGATGAGCATAAATTAGCTTGCTCAATTCATGCTTAGCAAGTTCAAGAATATTTGTTCAAATGGGGGAAAACTGTAGCTTCTGTCAGAAAAGATTTCCCAGATGTAAGCTTAGCCCCAAGAAATAGTTATTCACAGGAAAAGAAGTGTTCTGTCAGAAATGATTATCCATATATAAGCCTAGCCCAAAGAAACAGCTATGCACAAGAAATATCTGCTTTGAAAATGGGATCAACTCTATATATGTCGAACTAGAAAATGGAATCGATAAAAAAATGCTCTTTTACAAATTTTTCATGATCAAAAACCTCGAAGCATGAACATCATAATCCAAGAATTAAGAGACTTGACCATTGGTAAATCTTGGCGTCTGAAAGTAAAAACACTTGTTTGTGTTGTTGATATTACTGTCACGGGCATAGTTGAAACAAGATTAGGAATAATTACTCAGAAGTTACAAGTTTAAAACATGCACCATCTTCCTAAAGGATCAATTTTCATCTTTATCACAAAAATACCAAATATTTTGAGTAGTAAAAGAAATGAATTCATGTCTTAATTTAATATTCAAATCCAATATAAATTTTAGAATAAAAATGAATATTTTCCATTTCATTTTGACATAGTTTGTACTTTGTATATATAATGTCAACAGCACATCGAAGAGGTTGCACGAATAACATACAAGGCAATGTTTAGAAAGAAGAAACTAATTATCAGACACCAAAGACCAACATGGTTGATTAGGATACTATTAAACAACTGTTATTCCGAAAACACAGAAGAGTTTAATGCTTCATTTGGTAAAGTTGGCTCATTAAATAGAATCAAAGCACAAATATAATATTTGCTGAATTGACATATACGTACAACTTCATAAACAAATTAGGAATATATATTTGCTTCACATAATATTTGCTTTGCTTTGAGAAAATTTAATGATCTAGGCTTGATTCCACAATCTTCTCATTTCTTTTTCTTTTTTTCCATTTCTTTTTTTAAGTGAAAAATACACTGTTCATAGCAGGAAGCAGTTGCTTATTCTCAAAAATTCATAATACAACCCATGAATCGACACTGTTGAAACCTAAATTGGATCTCAACACCAAAGGTACAAAAATTCGAACTTCACCAATATGGTAAGGGTATAAAATGAGCCACAATCATAAATGCAAGTAAAAAGACAATGAATTTTATAGTGGTTCGATCTTAGAAAAGTTCTACATCCACTTTGAGAGAAACTTTCACTGTCACATGTAAATTTACAAGATTTGAATACTCTCTCATTACATAGATGTTCATCCTCACATGCTCTTCTCTTGATTTAATTCAAAGAGCCAAAAGAAATAGAGAAATCCTCTAAGTATAGCAATTTGAGAAGAGGATTTATGATTCTTCAAACCCTTGAATGGATTCCCATGATTTGATGATAGATTCCATGTTTGATGTTTGAGTGAGATGGATTAGAGGTGTTAGAAATGTTTGAAATGGTTGGAGAATTAGTTGGGAAGACCTTCGAGGTCATAAAATTCCGTCCCCATTAATGTGGGGTTCATCCTCTATTTATAGGTGTAAGGAATGGCAGAAATGTAGCCTTCAGGTTTTGGGTCGGGCAATAAGGTATTTACGAAAATGCCACTACCGATTGTCGCCAGTTGTTGCCTGCTAATTGCCAGCTTTCAAGAACCTGATCAAACCAATTTGAACCGACCAACCACATTGAACCGACCGACCCACATTTTACTTGCATGGATGATCCACTACCCGCTTTTGGGCCTGGCCGACTCAAACACGTTGGGATTTGACCGACCCGCTCCCTCGTAAACAGGATCGACCCAATGCTCTGAGTATAGACTGGCCCTATGTGTGATGGAATAGATGACCCGCTCCGAGTTTAGGCCGACCCGCTCCAGGTGTAGGCCGACCCGCTCCGGGTTTAGGCCGACCTGCTGTGTGATGGAATAGACCGATCCGCTCCATGTTTAGGCCGACCCGCTATGTGATGGAAAAGGCCGACCCATCTGGCATGAATCTGATCGACCCATTTGTTATGAACTGGACCGGCCCATTTGTTATGAACTGGACCGACCCATCTTTCACTTATTTGATCCATCTGTGTATATGTGATTTTGAGGGATAACATTTTCCCCCTTGGAGTTTATAACTTTTTGTTTACAAAGAATTACAGGCTCCAAACTAAATATTTTAAAAACAATATATTCATATGGATCTTTGATGTGGAGTTTCTAATTATGGGTCAGTCGTATTTAAATGGATCGGGTGTTCTTACTTTGCAATCTAGTCGGCCCACCCACGACGGATTGAGTCGGCCCAATATGGGCGGCTACTATATAACTTCCATTAGCCCATTACACTCCCTCACTTCTCACAACTTCGACCCGACACTCTAAATGTCGGCGGCATTCTCCTGAAGCGAATTCATTACTTTCATCTCGCCTCTGGTTCATTTCTTCTATTCGATTCACATTCGGATTAGCTTGATTCATATTCTCAGTGGCGCCGTACTTCACTTCGGATTAGTTCGAGCCGGTGATTCAAATCCTTCAAATCTGTGCCCATCCAATTTTCCTGAGCCCAAACCAGTTCTTCATCACTCAAATCCAATCAATTGCAGGTATCAATTCTCTGAAATTTGCATTATGTCCAATAATCCTTTTGTTCGGGATTCGAGTTGAAATGATTTGGGGTTGAGACGTGAATCGGGACTTGGATCTGCAAATTCTTGGTATTGGAATAGTTTGATATGGAATGACAATTGATTGTAACGGGTTTAAGGATGTATATGTTGCTTTTGAATTATGTAAAACCCATAAACCTTTGATTTTATAATGACGCACACGGCATGTCGGGGAAATTCTCGAACCATAGGAGTTCTGGGAATTCAGTTTCAATGGTTTATGATTTTTGACTGGACCTTGAGATATTCCATTACGCTTCTTAGAATTGAAGTTTTAACTTCTCGATCATTTAATGCTTGTAGGAATGCATGAATTTTGAATTTGCATGATGTGCTTGCGTTTTCATGCTTGCACTTATTTATTGACGATCAACCTTATACGCTATGTTATTATTATGCCACGAGAACTTGTTTTTTTTAGCATTGATCGCATTCGCCATGATTCATGTTACAAAATACAGGATTCCAGTTACTGCCCAACCACCTAAGCCCAGTCTTGTCCGACCCATCCTGAGAAGTCAATGCCGTCCCAGTTTGGGTCAGTTCTGACCGACCCGATATGGGTCAGCTATGGCCGACCCAGTTTGGGTCAGTTATAACTGACCTGATATGGGTCAGCTATTGCTGACCCAGTTTTGGTCACCTATGGCCGACCCGATTAGGGTCAGTTGCGACCGACCCAGTCTGGGTCAAAACTGGTCCTTCTGTGCTTGGTGTTTTTTGAACATTTCTCCATATTATCTCCAATCCTGTGATGAAAATACTTTCTTTGGTCCAATATGCTCTATTATCGATTGCTCGTATAGATAATTAGTTAGATAATAGTTTAGAAAAGTTGCATGCACCCTTTTATGACTTATACTGAAATGTCATGTTTGTGTCAGAATGGTCTATTGGCTATTTTTATTCAGTTACACTTGAGCATTTAAATATATGTTTATAGTAAATCTCGAAATTGACCAATCATTTCATGATGATTCATAAATCCCGAAGCTTACCTTTATTTAGTTGCACACAACATTTTTTGTTTTGGGAAACGTATACCTATAGTTTATTGTCAAATATAGTTGTTTGTGTAGAGATGGAAACTAGGGGAAATCACGTCAACATTCTGAAGAAGCATCTGGTTCTACCCAAGTTCTTACTTCGTCTAAGGTTTTAGATGTGGCTACAAGTAATGCCCTTGCATCAAACATTAATGCATAATTTCCCATGCCTAAACCCCTTACCGAAGTACCTAGCGATAGGAAACCAACCAAACTAGGCTAACGTGCATTCAGAAGCTTATGCGCTCAGTTTAGAATATCAGAAACTGACGCCAAATTTTCAGAGAGAAATGAATTTTCGGACTCTCCTCCTTTTGGATACGTTGCCGTTAATCGACATATGTTGGTGATGGGTGTCGTTCCTTCATTCAAACCCTTCCTAGAAATGGTCCTGAAGAGTTTAGCCATTGCCCCTATGCAAATACACCCCAATGCTTATGCCATTTTAACAAGCCTTTTCGTACTTTTCAGGAGAATTAAGCTGCATGCTCCCAGCTTTCAGGAGATCTGCTCATTATATGCTTTCAAAAAGAGGCAAGATAAGCCATTTGTTATCTTTGTTGAGGGGAAGTATCCTAAAATTATCAGTGATTTACCAGATAGCGCCAAGGGGTTTATAGAGAATTATTGCTTCATACGATGCCCCGACAAGTTTTATGGAAGATGGATGGAAGGAGGTAAGAACATACTATTTCATATTTCTTTGCTTGTTCAACGTCCAGAGACCAAACCTTTCCTATTTATTTTACAGCACTCTCCTCTTCTGATACGGATGATACAGCTGGTTAAGAGTTGTTTGATATTTTGCAAGCTATCGATGAAGGAGAAAGGAGTAGAAGATTTTTAATCATGGAGGAGTTCCTTCGTCAATACCAACTACTCGACCCTTCTCGTAGTCTTAAGCAAGACTTGACTTTAAGAGATAGATTGCTCAAAAATCCCCTACTAAAAAACTTCTTTAAAGAAATGCTCGGATATTGCGTGCAACAGCAAAAATCCTCCTAAACACAAATTGACTTCCATTAAAGTAGGGGAGCCTGAACTTCACAAGGGTGAAAGTGAACAGGTTGAGAGAGATGGCAGAGATTGGTTCAGAATCTGCATATGAAACTGAACATGCTGGGGAAGGTGAAATCGCACTAGAGATTGATCCAAATGCTAAAACGATGACTGAGGACCCTTTTGTTTAAAATGTAACAGATTAAGGTTCCACATGTACTTTGACAAAGTGGGGGATCTTAATTCAGCTAAGTACCTTAGTCAGGGCGACACCGTTACCCTGCCTCTTGATCCTCAAAACATAATTACAGCAGCTAGTATAGTGGAGGCTCCTGTTTCTAAGCCAGAAAGTTGTTGAAATATCTAGGAATTTCCTTAGAACCAACTAGGAAAACTGGTTCGTTAATAGTAGCGCTTTAGAAAACATGTCTAATACTCTAAAATTCCTTCACAGCTTTTACATTTTTCACCAGTACTTTGCAGTCTAAGTACTGAAAATTCACTCTTATCTTATTTCAATTCCAGATATGCATGGGAAACACTTGTCGTATTTTAGGAAGAAAAGAAAATCATACAATCCTAAGTATTTGTTATAATCTGACCCTTTACGACTGCCGCACCATTCCAAGTAGTCTCATCTTCCTCTGCCTTCAAAATCTTCTCATACACCTTCATATGTATCGGAATTGGACTTGACTGATGAGAAAAGGTGGAATATACGTGAGGAAGAAGATGAGGAAAGAAGAAGACGTGCTTGGCTTAGGGATGATTCTCCTGATGAAGAGGGCCATGGGGAGAAGCGAGGGAAGGACAATCAAGGGAAGGATAGCCCACATAAGCGCCCTCGATTGGAGAAGCTTTCTATTATACCCTGACCGGTTCCATCTACTGATCCCCTTGGTCCTTCTGCTGAAATCCACTCAATCATTCATAAGCCCCCTTACAAACCCGAACCAACAAACACTTCTCTCTTCGAACGGTTCCACAGTTGGAATTTGAGAGGGAAACTTTTTGATCGTGGTGCAAACCCAACAAATGCTGATGACATAGTAGACGAAGTAGATGTCATAATAAGGAAAATGCACACCCAGCTTGACACTGATAAGAGCCATCTCGACACGAAGCTAAGTATTGTTAGGGATAGTTCTAGGAGTAAGCTACGCAGATGGAATAAATTTGGAGATGATCTCCAAAAGCGCAATGACATTAATCTTTCTAAGATCGCAGCTTTGGAGAGTGATAAGGCCAAGTGGGAAGAAGTCTTAGATTCTCATGATGATACCATTGCCTCCCTTACTAAAAGAGTTGCATAACTGGAGGGAATGGATACTGAGAATAAGAGGCTCAGGAAGGAACTTGAAGTTGCTAAACAAAAGGAAAAGAAAGCCTTAACCGCCAAATGCAACACTGAGGCTATATTGTTTGTAGAAAAGGATTTTTGTAAACAATATCGGGATGAAGCTGCCCAACTTAGAGAAACCTTCAATTCCTTGAAAGCTTCCAATCATACATTGGCAACTAAGGTTGAATCTCTTGAGATGGATAAGAAGACTGCTAAGGACACCCACAAAAAGGCTATGGACGAGGCCGAGGCTAATATATTCCGGTTTTACGTTTTCAGTGTCATGTGCCGCAGGAGTTTGCACTATTTAGGGGACACCTTTTCAACTACCTTGGCACTCGTCTGGGAACAAGTACTTTAGATTAATGGTGGCAATCGTAGTGAGGACGATCTTATTAATGAACTTTTAGATGACATGTCCAAGAAGGCTCTAGCTAAGGGAAAAGCCCGGTTGGCGAATGATAGGGCTGGTGGTTCTGGAGAGAAGTTTCAGAGTCAAACCAACATTGATCCTCCCATCGATCCTTCAACTATTGAAGCTTCTAATTCACAGGATCGCGTGAATGCTCCTTTTACTTGAACAGAAAAAGACGTAGGCACTGGGGAGTGCATTGTAACGGAGAACGTTAT
The DNA here is from genome assembly GCA_030737875.1 of Allium sativum. Taxonomy (NCBI): domain Eukaryota; kingdom Viridiplantae; phylum Streptophyta; class Magnoliopsida; order Asparagales; family Amaryllidaceae; genus Allium; species Allium sativum. The sequence continues at coordinate 228,596,188 of CM060922.1, forward strand.
CGAGGAACGCGGTGAAGACGATGAAGGTGATGATAAGAACATAGACAACTGGAGTATTGAGCAGAGAGATATCCAGGAAAACCTTCTAGATTTAGGTAAATTGAAATTGACTATATCGTGTCATACTTAGAATCCATTTTTGATTCACCTGGGTCTCTTGCCTCTTATGCTCATTGCTTCCATAATCTAGGTCTAATTTCACCCCTATCTTCTCCTACCATAGGCAAGGCAACGACACTTGAAGCCGTTATAACTGACTCACCCCTGATGACTATTCCCTGTGCTTCCGTTATCACTCCCCCTTCCCCTAGTGACACATCCTTACTTGTGATTACAACTCCTGGATCATAGGACACCAAAATCGGTTCGCTTTCTAACTTAGTGGATGATGTCGACTATACTCTTAGCGACGATCCGGAGGCCATAGAAACAGATGAAAGCCCGAAAGATGCCGCTAAGGGTAAAGGAAAGAAAGCTGCCAAGTCTTCATTATCTACGAAGCGCCAAAAGAAGAAGAAGCATGCTATTCAGAACACAGAAACTATCACTCCGTCTTCTCAAGAAAATCCAAGTGATGTGGTAGAGACTCCTCCTCCTCCTCTCAACAAACCAACTCTTACGTCAAGTGATAAGAAGAAGTACTGCTCAGACCCAGTTTATTTTGCTTCTCAACTATTTTCTTTTATATGTTGTACTCAGATCGGTTGTGTATGCGGGTGCCGGTCCCCGCTTATTGCTTTATGTTACTCTATGTCTGAAACTTCTGTATTAGATTCGTGACTTCGTGACTTGCCTTGTGATTCTTCTATCTGGTTCTGCATTCTACACCTATTTTATTTTCAGGCTTACAACACAAAGTCCCTTATATTACAAGCCATTTGTTGTTGCAATGTTTGATATTATAGTGACTTCATGGCGCATTTTTGTGAATAATGATATTTTTCAATTGCAGCCACGAATCAATATTATCTAGATTTATTTGATCAACTTTACTAAATCTCGTTGGTTTTGACTAGGGCAGTATTTGAGGTTTCTTTTTTATGACTAACCACTTTTGTGCTTGTCACTATATCGAAGCTCTCAAATTTGCCCTAGTCACTTCAAGGGATTCAACTTTATTGGTTAGAGTAATACTTGTTGGTGCAAAAATTTGTGACGAACTTGTGGTATGTTTATGTGAGCATTATTGAATTTTCTTAATGCGGTGGTAATGCCCTCGTACCAAAATTCGTCACAGACTTTAAAGATTGGGCACGACATTTTTGATCGATTTCATTTGGAATCTCCTAGTCATGTTTTTTTGCCATTTTAAAATTTCCTGGCATGGTCATGATCAAGGGTTTCCAGTTTAGTCGATCCAGATCATTCCTTTTTTTTGTGAAGATGAATTTTTGTTTTTGTGCCCTTGCTTGAGAGGTCTTGTATTTTATCATGTTCAATCATGTTTCTCACTATCCTGGATGTCCAGGCCCTTCGGAGATCAGATTTGAACATGTACCCCCGGAGAGGTCTTAGTTTTCGGGCCTACAAAGAGGTCTTTTGCAAGCCCGTTATTTGTTGTGGCTAAATAATTCAGCCACTTGTAGAATTTGTAGAGCGCCTCCGAAAAGGTCTTTGGGTCCGTCATTTACTGAATTTAGAAGATCAAGCTTATGGTCGGATCCCCCCGAAGAGGTCTTTTGAATCCTAGGCTTTGTCGTAATCGGTTAATGTATTAATGGCACCGACGATTGACTAGGTGCCCCTCGGGGAGATCTTTGGTTCAGAAACCCAGTTTTTATCGCAGCCCGACCATGTATCAATGGCACTGATGATCAACTAGGTGCCCCTTGGGGAGGTCTTTGGTTCAGAAACCCAACATTTATTGCAGCCCGCCATGTATCAATGGCATTGATGATCAACTAGGAGCCCCTCGGGAGGTCTTTGGTTAGAGTTGAATTGTTTCACGGGGCGAACGTTAGTCCATTTATCGGTTTTATCACGATTTGTCGGGGTTAGAGTCCTAGACCTTGCAATTAAGAAGATGCCCCTACGGTGAAACTTACAACTTTGTTTGTAGTCCGATCGTCGCATCATCTGACCGTTCAATTCTTGATGTCCCTTATTTGCAATTGAAACACCCCACCTCCGTTAGAGTCACTCTCAAAGGGAATGCCCTAATTTTGGTGGAGGTTTATAAGTATAAGTCACAGATATACAAGACAGATATAAGAACACATATTTGTAAACAGCGGAAAAACAACAACTTTTATTTCATAAAAGCAAATACGTGTTACAACAACATCACCATAATTGTCTTACATCTTTTCCAAAAACATAACACTTTCATAATCTGTCTTGATTACATTATTTAAAGAAGCATAAAGAAAACATAGATAAAACTGCAAAAGCCCCATAGTGGTTGTCCAAAGCCATAGTTCAAAAAGAAAAGGTCCAAGCAATACATTTCTCCTCTTCAAGCTGGATGTTAAGGCTGGTCAAGCTGCAGTGTTCCCTCCCTGTGGACCTGGGGGGGGGGGAACGGAAGAAAAGAAGACGAAAGAAAAGTAGAGTCAGACATAAAGCCTGAGTAAGTCTAGTACTATTCTGTCTATGAATAAAGAACTGGGTATGATAAGTATAAACAAGAAGTGGGAAAGCACTATAACTTGGTTAAGTTGTCTAGGGTCGAATATACTATCGTACCCCATGTTAATCTCTGAACCCATATAAACTAGTTTCCAACTGGCACCCCATAATCAGGGTGATGTGATCCATTCTATGATGTTCGGCTCCTACTCGCATAGTTACATGTGTCTTACGACACCCGATGTTGTAGTTACCTATGCTGGTCCCACCATGGGGTGTATCAAGTCCCATGGCGGCGGCCCGACACAACCTTAGAATGCACAGGTATGCTACTGGTGCCCAGTGCTTTATTTTTCTGCGCCGGAGTGTGTGCACGCCCGCACCCCGTTAGAACCTACACTACTACACCACCGCCGTCGATTTGACCTCTTACAATCAGCCCAGTAATCGTGCCCCACCCTGCCTAGTTTCAGGGTATCCTGATACACCTTCTAGGGTTACTGCTGAAAAGGGTCCCCCGTTACTAGGTTTTCTATCTCTAGCCAACATGCTAAGTTGGTTAAGTGTTTTCTAACCTAAACCCCACCAGTCCGTTTAGTTTAGCATGTTCCATTTTGATTAAGCCTTTAGTCCACTTAATCCTAACAATCCTGACTCCGCTTTAATTGTCTTATTAAAGCCTTGACCTCTCACATTAGACAGGTATTGTTGTGGCTGCCTGTTGCCGGTTGGTTCCGGGCAGTCTTACGCCACAACTCAGTCTAACCTCGGGTCCTTATTGGGCTTCATGTTTAACCTCCCACATTGGATAGGTATTGTTGTGACTACTGGACAGCCGGGCCGTTCCGGGCAAGTTTACATCACAACTCAATCCAACCTCGGGTTAAACACATCGTATGTTCTACATTCACATATTTTGTCTTTCTTCTTTATTTTCTTATATGTAAATATTTGCGGCCCATTATTAAGTTAATGGTGTAAAGGTTACACCAATCATGGGCCCAACCCATACTTGAATTTGGGCCCTTCTACTTTATGTTTTCATTTATTAATTAAGTTAACCCAACGTTATTTTCCCCCGTTTAACACGTCCGTTTATTATATATATGTTGGGCTTAGCCCTTTTAAGCCCAACTTAGCCATGCGAAAAGGGGAGGCTTAAAGCGAGATTACATACACAAAAAGGGGGAATGTGAACGCATGAACTTGCAATGTGACGTTGGAACTACAAAATAGAAATTGGTGTACTTGCATAGTATTAACATATACTTTGGTCATAAAGCATAAGTGACATGAATCAAACCATGTAAACTTGTAGTTAAGTTAAGAATATCACTATTGACACATAGGCTTAACTACAACATAACCCTATATTTTTATTCAGGCATAATGTCAAACATAAGCAAATCATGTTCATAAGATTACTACATGTTTACAAAGGTGTTTACTTTTGTTACTAACACAAAAGTATAGTTCAACTTAGTCATGATTAAATCTTTTCACATACCCATGGCATAAATATTTCTAACATGAAATCATGATTTTCACTTTAGTCATGCAAACTTGCAAAAAGGGATTTTTGAATCTAACCTAGCTATGTGCCACACATGTCATCATATAATTCTTGTTAACAATATAGACCTAACATGGATTTCAATTATGCAAAATATCAATCATAGCCTAGTCATATTCATAAGCTGCAAATAGGTTTTCTAGTACAAAAGCATGGCTTAATACATAGATCATGATGCCAAAATTTCAACATAGTTTCATATGAACTATAATAACCCAAATTTGTTCCAATTACGTACAAAATGATTTTTGTACAAAATATACATTATGATGGCATAGTAGCAAAACCCCAAACTTGCATGAATTTCAATTAATCAACTACATACATGTAGCTTCAACATGGATTACATAATTTGCGAATATTCCAAACGTATACTTGCATAAAACTACCGCAAACATGTAGTTTTTCATAATGAATAACATAATTCGAGAATATCCAAACGTATACAATATTACAAATCGATAAGAATCATAGTAACGCACAAATATGAATTACTTTATCGCCACAAATCAAATATACAAACCAACACAATTATTTGTTCATACCAAAGTAATACTCTACTTACAATTGTGTGGCGAATTCTCAAATTTAGGGATTTGAAGATGCGATTCCTTGTTGATTTGATTTGTTTAGGTTACTTGATGCTTTAGAATTTGCCTCATAATCCTCTCTCCAATTGGTGGCTACTCTTAGTCGTTCCTCAGCAACATGGCGGCTTTGTTCTTATTTTTGAATGAATAGATTAGGTTGAGTCTAGGGTCATTTTTATAGGGTTTATGAACTGATTAGGACCATTGATGTTGCTTGGTTTGATCGTAGCCATTCATACGAAAGAGAGACCAATTATAGCCTGCCACCTAGCCCTAATGACAAAGCAGACTACAGAAAACCGACCAACATAAAATAGGCCAGCCAGGTTGGGCTGGGTTCGACTTGGCTCTGGACCAGGTCGACAGCCCTGTCGACAGCCCTGTCGACCTGGCTAGACCAGGTCGACAGCCCAGTCGACCTGGGTGCCTTAGGCGGGTGTTCTTCCGCCCTGGCCCATTGGGCCCCATTTTGGAATTTAAACTTGATTTTCTGAGCTATTTTATTCTGTTTGAATTTTAAACTTAATTCAGAAACTTCCGAAGGCCATATCTTCTTCATACGGACTCCGTTTTTCGAAAACTCGGACTCTATTTCGCGTATTTTTCCGAGATGAATGCAATGGCGTATCCCGTTTCCCTTAGTTCTTTGATTTGAAATTAATTATACTTTAAATTTGTGAATTTCACAGTTATAGAATTCGCGGGGTGTTACATTCTCCCCCACTTAAAAGGATTTCGTCCCCGAAATCTTCAAGTTATGAGGAATGTATATCCTAACATCCAATCATCCATCTACTCACCCATCAAACACGAGCATCCATTGTCCTTAAAAGACTTCTAATGCTTCATGATCATATGCGAAGTGTGTGTGTACATGTACTTATCTAATGCAAAATCAGGCGGTCTACTGATTCAGTTGACCTCCTTAATGCGAATTATGTAAGTGCCATAAATCCATTATGTATGCAAATTTTCCTATTCTTGATTCTACATGAGTGCACGATCATTCAATACAAATGCAGCATCCACATGACAACACATTAAAGTTCAACCACATACGAATGCAAACATATATGCATATGCAATATGAAGTGACTGAGCCGATCTAAAACCTAGATAGTGTGTGTATATGCAACCACGAGCAACCACTAGCAATCACTTGCAACCACTTGCAACCATCATCCATAACATGTTTCAATTACATGTTTCCATCCAAAGGGTTTCTACCTACAAGATAAGGTCGAGGAAATATACCTAAAAAGATAGATAAAAGCGCAACTTAAGGAAAATGAAAGATCAAGGATGTACCCTCGAACAAAAAAGGGTAGGCAGTGCGTATTCTAGCTTCAGTTTCCCAAGTCGCGTCTCCCTCGGCGTCGCTCCACTGAACTTTGACGAGCTTGACTTCACGGTTGCGTAGCTTCTTCACTTCCGTTCCTAATATGCAGGTTGGAACTTTTCTTATGGTTGCTTCGCGCTCCACTTCGGCCTCTTCGAGGATATTTGGCTCTACCACTTCAGCAGACTCATGTAGACATTTTCGGAGATGTGAAACGTGAAAAACGTTGTGGACTCCAGCCAACTTCTCGGGTAGCTCTAATCTATAGGCCATTTTCCCAATTTTCTCGATGATAGGGAATGGCCCTACGAACCTTGGTGCCAGTTTTTTTGTGGTTCCAAAACGAACAACGTTCCTTAGCGGTGATACCTTGAGAAAAACTCTGTCTCCAACCTCAAATTCAAGGTCGGTCCTTCTCTTGTCGGCATAGGACTTTTGTCTGTCTTGGGCCGTCTTCATCCTTCTTCGTATTAAGTCTACTTTCTCTGAAGTCTCTCGGATCATATCTGGTCCAAGTATGAGCTTATCAGTAGACTCCCACCAACAAGTGGGCGATCGGCACGGTCTTCCATATAAAGCTTCGAAGGGCGCCATTCCGATGGTTGCTTGATAGCTGTTGTTGTAGGCAAATTCCACCAAAGGAAAGTGGTCTTCCCAAGTCCCTCCGAAGTCAAGGACGCATAGCCTTAAAAGGTCTTCCAAAACTCTGTTCACTCTCTCTGTTTGGCCGTCGGTTTGGGGATGATAGGCTGTGCTCAAGCATAACTGCGTTCCTACTGCTTCTTGCAGACACCGCCAAAACTCACTGGTGAAGATGGGGTCTCGGTCACTAACAATGCTAGATGGTATTCCATGGAGTCGAACGATTTTCTTGAGGTAAAGTGATGCTAGGGATGAGGCAGTTCTTTTACTTTTGACAGGTAAAAAGTGGGCGCTTTTAGTAAGCCTGTCCACTATTACCCAAATGCTAGTGTTGCCTCTCCTAGACCTAGGCAGCCCATCGATGAAGTCCATTGAGATGCTATCCCACTTCCACTGTGGGACCTCCAGAGGATGTAGCAGTCCGCCAGGCTTTTTCTGTTCCGCCTTAACCTGTTGGCACACCATGCACTTAGAAACGAATTCTGCCACGTCCTTTTTCATGCCGTTCCAGAAGAAAGTCCTTTTTATATCTTTGTACATTTTATCTCCGCCTGGGTGTATCGTCATCTTGGAGTGATGTGCTTCCTCGAGAACCTTCTTTACTAAATCTTTTGTCTGTGGGACGCATAGTCTTCCGTCTCGCCTTAGCAAACCCTTATCATCGATGGAGTATCTGTTGAGGTGACTTGAAGTCTCACCCCTAATTAGCCTATCAATTGTTTCCACAAGCTGAGGGTCTTCGCGTTGTGCTGTCCCTACTGAATCCACTAAAGTTGGGCGCACTTCGAGAGATGCTAGCAAGCCTGGTACGAAATCGGAGGAAGGCCTAAAGTCGAAGCTGGCTATAAACTATAGGCTTTGTCTTTCAACAAACAACGGGCTTAGGGTCAATTTCTTTTGGCTTAACGCGTCTGCCACTACGTTGCCTTTGCCCGGAGTATAGGAGATTTCGAAATCGTACGAGGCAAGAAACTCCATCCATCTTTGTTGCCTCAAGTTAAGATCCTTCTGCGAGAAAAGATATTTCAACGATTTATGGTCAGTGTAAAGTTCGAACTTCTCACCTAGGAGATAGTGTCGCCAAGACTTGAGTGCAAAGACGATGGCGGCTAACTCAAGATCGTGGGTTGGGTAGTTCTTTTCGTGCACTTTCAACTGCCTCCCGCCATAAGCTACTACCCTTCCTTCTTGCATTAAGACGGCGCCTAGCCCTGTCCCACATGCATCCGTATAAACAGTGAACATCTTGCTCCCATCTGGCAGCGTCAAAACTGGGGCTGTTGTGAGAGCCCTTTTCAGTCGTTGGAAAGCAAACTCGCAATCCAAATCCCAATTGAACACTAGATTCTTCTTAGTTAATTTCATGAGCGGAGCTGAGATTTTCGCAAAATCCCTTATAAATTTTCGATAGAAACCTGCTAGTCCTAGAAAGCTTCGGACCTCAGTTGCATTCCTTGGTGTCTTCCAATCCTGTACCGCCACTACCTTAGCAGGGTCCACTGCTAACCCTTGTTTGGATACTATGTGCCCAAGGAACCTCACCTCTTCTCTCCAAAAGTGGAATTTGGAGAATTTGGCTTTTAGTTGATGGACTCACAAAGTTTCCATGATTGCCCTTAAGTGCTGAGCATGTTCCTCTTCACTCTTTGAGAAGATAAGGATATCATCTACGAAGACCACTACGAATTTGTTGAGGAAATCTCTAAATACCCTACTCATCAGGTCCACGAAGTAAGCAGGTGCATTTGTCAAGCCGAAAGGCATGACAAGCCATTCAAAGAAGCCGTCTGGGGTTCTGAACGCCGTTTTATCGATGCTATCTTCAGCCACCCTTAGCTGATGAAAACCGGTTGCTAAATCGAGTTGGGAGAAAACAGACGCTCCTACAAGCTGGTCAAACAAATCGTCAATTCTAGGGAGAGGGTGCCTATTCTTTTTCGTTAGCTTGTTGAGCTCCCTATAGTCAACACATAGACGGAGTGAACCATCAGCCTTTGTAGCGAACACCACCGGAGCGCCCCATTCTGAAATGCTTCTCCTTATGAACCCCTTTTCTAGAAGCTCTTTAATCTGTTTACTGAGCTCTTTCCTTTCTCGTGGAGCCATGTATCTAACGGGCAACGCAACGGGCTTTGCATTATCTACAAGATATATGCGGAAGTCTATTTCCCGCTTCGGAGGCAAGCCCTTCACCTCTTCGAAGACATCCGGATATTCCCGGACCACTCTAACTGATTGCAAATTTTCAATAGAGGCATCTAGCGATTCAAGATAACTAAGCATAACCGCATACGAGGGATTACAAGAAATTTCCAAAGTATTACCGAGCTGGGTTAGGAGCCTAACAACCCTTTTCTCACAATCAAGGATGGCCCCATTACTGGATAGCCAATCCATACCCAAAATCAAACCATAACCCGAAAAGCCCAAAACAAAGGCACTACATTGAAATTCTACACTTAGAATAGAAATTTTCAATCCCAAACAGATCATAGACAAATGAGCTGGGCCCCCAATTGGGTTTGAAACAATTAAGGGGTCCTCTACCATACTAGTTTTTAGGTGCAGAGATTCTACTAAAGCAGACGAGATAAAGGAGTGTGATGCGCCAGAATCAAATAAAGTGCGAACGAGTTGATCATAAAGATAAACTACACTTTCTACAGAAGTATTTATACCTCGCTGTTGCAGAGGTGGCGCTTCCAGCACATGAACCTGTGCCTCTGGGGTGGATCCAGCCCTCTGCCCCTGTCCTCGTTTCTTTGGGCAGTCCTTAGCCCTGTGGCCTGTCTCACTGCAAGAAAAGAACCCACCATTCTCCTTGGCCTTCTTTTTCCGGCAGTCCTTTACTAAGTGCCCCACTTTGCCACAGAAATTGCACTTCCTCTTCTCTTTGTTGCCTTTCCCGCCCTTCTTAAAGTCTGTCTTCTTAGGCTGCAAACCCTCTTTCTTCCCTTGAGAGCTTTCTGCCTTTGTCTCCTTCTTGCCCTTATCCTCTTCATTCAGCAATGCCATTTGCACCAATCTTTCATACGTGGCTCCCATGGGTATATGGGTCATGGCCAAACTGTGTAATGGCTCATTCAACCCTTTGACGAAACGGAGAGCCTTCTTGTGCGGGGTGTTGACTAGGTCAAGCCCAAACCTAGCCAGCTCATCGAACTGATTCACATACTCTCTGACTGTCTTGTCCCCTTGCTTAAGAAATAAGAATTTTTCCAACTGCAAACTTCTTTCCGCATCTGAGAGAAATTTAGTCTCAAACCTTGCCCTAAAGTCCTCCCATGTCTCCACTGGTCTTTCAGCATTAGTGACTTCCCACCAGTAGGAAGCCTCGCCCTTCAATAGCCACACTGCCAATTGTACTTTTTGTCTATCCTCTACCTCAAAGATGATAAATAGGTCCTTCGTTTCTTTCAGCCAATTTCTAGCTGCCACGAAGGACTCAGTTCCATGGAAATCCTTTCCTCCCATAGCTTTAAAATCTTTACATATCTTAGCAAATGTGTTTCCCCGTGGAGGAGGTGGAGGAAAAGGTGCCGCAGCAGCTGGATGATTTCCGGCAGCTGGGGGAGGAGGAATGGTAGGACCTGGCTGAGTGGCCCTTGCTTCTAAGAACCGTCTAAACCAACCAGGTATTGGTACCCCTTCTGGCAAGTTAAGATCTTCGGACATGCTGAAACAAAAAGGATAGATTCAAAACGAAGGATAAGAGATAGTACCTATGGCTTTGGGGAGTGGACTTTGCCTTTTTTAAAATAATATAATATTTTTCTTTTAAAAATGCTTCTTTAAATTTCCTTTTTGAAAATAATTTTTCAAAACTTTTTATCTTATCTGGTAAACATATGCTCTGATACCAAGTGAAACACCCCACCTCCGTTAGAGTCACTCTCAAAGGGAATGCCCTAATTTTGGTGGAGGTTTATAAGTATAAGTCACAGATATACAAGACAGATATAAGAACACATATTTGTAAACAGCGGAAAAACAACAACTTTTATTTCATAAAAGCAAATACGTGTTACAACAACATCACCATAATTGTCTTACATCTTTTCCAAAAACATAACACTTTCATAATCTGTCTTGATTACATTATTTAAAGAAGCATAAAGAAAACATAGATAAAACTGCAAAAGCCCCATAGTGGTTGTCCAAAGCCATAGTTCAAAAAGAAAAGGTCCAAGCAATACATTTCTCCTCTTCAAGCTGGATGTTAAGGCTGGTCAAGCTGCAGTGTTCCCTCCTTGTGGACCTGGGGGGGGGGGGGGGGGGAACGGAAGAAAAGAAGACGAAAGAAAAGTAGAGTCGGACATAAAGCCTGAGTAAATCTTGTACTATTCTGTCTATGAATAAAGAACTGGGTATGATAAGTATAAACAACAAGTGGGAAAGCACTATAACTTGGTTAAGTTGTCTAGGGTCGAATATACTATCGTACCCCATGTTAATCTCTAAACCCATATAAACTTGTTTCCAACTGGCAACCCATAATCAGGGTGATGTGATCCATTCTATGATGATCGGCTACTACTCGCATAGTTACATGTGTCTTACGGCCCCCGATGTTGTAGTTACCTATGCTGGTCCCACCATGGGGTGTATCAAGTCCCACGGCGGCGGCCCGACACAACCTTAGAATGCACAGGTATGCTACTGGTGCCCAGTGCTTTATTTTTCTGCGCCGGAGTGTGTGCACGCCCGCACCCCGTTAGAACCTACACTGCTACACCACCGCCGTCGATTTGACCTCTTACAATCAGCCCAGTAATCGTGCCCCACCCTGCCTAGTTTCAGGGTATCCTGATACACCTTCTAGGGTTACTGCTGAAAAGGGTCCCCCGTTACTAGGTTTTCTATCTCTAGCCAACATGCTAAGTTGGTTAAGTGTTTTCTAACCTAACCCCCACCAGTCCGTTTAGTTTAGCATGTTCCATTTTGATTAAGCCTTTAGTCCACTTAATCCTAACAATCCTGACTCCGCTTTAATTGTCTTATTAAAGCCTTGACCTCTCACATTAGACAGGTATTGTTGTGGCTGCCTGTTGCCGGTTGGTTCCGGGCAGTCTTACGCCACAACTCAGTCTAACCTCGGGTCCTTATTGGGCTCCATGTTTAACCTCCCACATTGGATAGGTATTGTTGTGACTACTGGACAGCCGGGCGGTTCCGGGCAGGTTTACATCACAACTCAATCCAACCTCGGGTTAAACACATCGTATGTTCTACATTCACATATTTTGTCTTTCTTCTTTATTTTCTTATATGTAAATATTTGCGGCCCATTATTAAGTTAATGGTGTAAAGGTTACACCAATCATGGGCCCAACCCATACTTGAATTTGGGCCCTTCTACTTTATGTTTTCATTTATTAATTAAGTTAACCCAACGTTATTTTCCCCCGTTTAACACGTCCGTTTATTATATATATGTTGGGCTTAGCCCTTTTAAGCCCAACTTAGCCATGCGAAAAGGGGAGGCTTAAAGCGAGATTACATACACAAAAAGGGGGAATGTGAACGCATGAACTTGCAATGTGACGTTGGAACTACAAAATAGAAATTGGTGTACTTGCATAGTAGTAACATATACTTTGGTCATAAAGCATAAGTGACATGAATCAAACCATGTAAACTTGTAGTTAAGTTAAGAATATCACTATTGACACATAGGCTTAACTACAACATAACCCTATATTTTTATTCAGGCATAATGTCAAACATAAGCAAATCATGTTCATAAGATTACTACATGTTTACAAAGGTGTTTACTTTTGTTACTAACACAAAAGTATAGTTCAACTTAGTCATGATTAAATCTTTTCACATACCCATGGCATAAATATTTCTAACATGAAATCATGATTTTCACTTTAGTCATGCAAACTTGCAAAAAGGGATTTTTGAATCTAACCTAGCTATGTGCCACACATGTCATCATATAATTCTTGTTAACAATATAGACCTAACATGGATTTCAATTATGCAAAATATCAATCATAGCCTAGTCATATTCATAAGTTTGCAAATAGGTTTTCTAGTACAAAAGCATGGCTTAATACATAGATCATGATGCCAAAATTTCAACATAGTTTCATATGAACTATAATAACCCAAATTTGTTCCAATTACGTACAAAATGATTTTTGTACAAAATATACATTATGATGGCATAGTAGCAAAACCCCAAACTTGCATGAATTTCAATTAATCAACTACATACATGTAGCTTCAACATGGATTACATAATTTGCGAATATTCCAAACGTATACTTGCATAAAACTACCGCAAACATGTAGTTTTTCATAATGAATAACATAATTCGAGAATATCCAAACGTATACAATATTCCAAATCGATAAGAATCGTAGTAACGCACAAATATGAATTACTTTATCGCCACAAATCAAATATACAAACCAACACAATTATTTGTTCATACCAAAGTAATACTCTACTTACAATTGTGTGGCGAATTCTCAAATTTAGGGATTTGAAGATGCGATTCCTTGTTGATTTGATTTGTTTAGGTTGCTTGATGCTTTAGAATTTGCCTCCTAATCCTCTCTCCAATTGGTGGCTACTCTTAGTCGTTCCTCAGCAACATGGCGGCTTTGTTCTTATTTTTGAATGAATAGATTAGGTTGAGTCTAGGGTCATTTTTATAGGGTTTATGAACTGATTAGGACCATTGATGTTGCTTGGTTTGATCGTAGCCATTCATACGAAAGAGAGACCAATTAGAGCCTGCCACCTAGCCCTAATGACAAAGCAGACTACAGAAAACCGACCAACATAAAATAGGCCAGCCAGGTTGGGCTGGGTTCGACTTGGCTCTGGACCAGGTCGACAGCCCTGTCGACAGCCCTGTCGACCTGGCTAGACCAGGTCGACAGCCCAGTCGACCTGGGTGCCTTAGGCGGGTGTTCTTCCGCCCTGGCCCATTGGGCCCCATTTTGGAATTTAAACTTGATTTTCTGAGCTATTTTATTCTGTTTGAATTTTAAACTTAATTCAGAAACTTCCGAAGGCCATATCTTCTTCATACGGACTCCGTTTTTCGAAAACTCGGACCCTATTTCGCGTATTTTTCCGAGACGAATGCAATGGCGTATCCCTTTTCCCTTAGCTCTTTGATTTGAAATTAATTATACTTTAAATTTTTGAATTTCACAGTTATAGAATTCGCGGGTTGTTACAGCAATGTTGTGCCCCACATCTTCGTATTTGGTGCGAATGATGTTTCGAGCTTTGAGCAATGGGCGCTTGAGCTATCCTAATTGGGATGTTCTGTAACGATCACCGGGTTTTACTAAGTTATGGATGCGCCGATGCTCTTTTAGGGGACCTGCAATCAAAATCAAATTTTAGCAACTTATAAACCAGAACTTGCAAATGTACGATTTAGGCAAGTAAAGTAGTTTCTTCCATCAATATGTACAAAGCTTTAAACAACGTTGCATGGTATTTACAATGCATAATGTTTACAACTTGTAAAATGAAAGAATTATTAAACGAAGTAATGACGAAGATGTTGTTATTCCAGGATCTCGGAAGCTAGATTCCATCCATCGTTTTCAACTCAAATGTGCCATCTGAGAATTTTGGCTTATCATATACAGCCCTTCCCAGTTAGGTCCAAATACTCCAGTTCCTATCATGATTCTCTTCAGGACAAGGTCCCTAACTTGGAAGGTTCTCTGCTTCACTTTAGCATTGAAATGATGATCTATCCTTCTCTAATGTGCAACGATTCTGAGTTCTGATTCTTTCCGTTTTTTTCTTCAAGAAAATCGAGTGCTTCGAGCTGTAACCTCTCATTCTCTTCTCGGTTGAAGTGGATTCTTCGGTGAGTAGGAACTTCCAGCTCCATCGGGATCGTAGCCTCGGATCCAAATGTGAGCGAGAATGCGGTATGCCCAGTTGCAGTTTTATGTGTTGTGCGATATACCCATAGTGCAAGAGGAAGTTCGTCTACCCAACCACTTTTAGCTTTTTCGAGACGCTTCTTGACGGTTGACTTCAAAATTTTGTTGATTGCTTCGACTTGCCCATTGGCCTGCGGATGAGCAACAGTTGCAAAACTCTTCTTAATCTTGTACTTAGCGTAGCAATCTAGGAATTCATTGCTTTCAAACTGAGTTCCATTATTGGTGATTATTGTCTGTGGTACCCCAAACCTGCAGATTATGTTCTTTAGGAAAAAGATGATCACCTTTTTTGAAGTAATAGCAGTTAGTGGTTCAGCTTCGGCCCATTTAGTGAAATAATCAACTGCCACTATTGCATACTTCATACTTGATTTAGCTATAGGCAATCCTCCAATCAAATCTATGCCCTAGACGGCAGATGGCCATGGGATAACCATTTGAGTCTGTTCCGTGGATGGTTCTAGTGGTATTTTTGCAAATCTTTGGCATCTATCACACTTCTTAACATAGGTCATTGAATCTAGGTTCACGTCGGGCTAGAAGTAGTCATATCGCAGAATTTTCTTGGCTAGTGTTTGACCGCCTGTGTGACCTTCGCATTCCCCCTCATGTAATTCTTCCAAGATTACTCTAGACTCCTTGTTGGTTACATATCGTACTAGTGGCATAGAGAGGCCTCGCCTATATAACCTCCCATCCTGGATAAGGTATAATGGAGCTTTGCGCACTACTTTCCTCCGCTTTTTCGGCTCATCTAGAAGTGTTCCATTAAGGATATATTCCTTGATTGGGATCATCCAAGATATAGGCTCTTCAACTGTCTCCATGATCCATCGATATCCACCTCTTCAATAGTAAGGGTTGAAAGGACTTCGATAGGTATTCGACCCAGCAACTGTGCATCCGAGGAACCTACATACTTAGCGAGAGAATCTTCCTTTGAATTTTCTTCCCTAGGAATGTGAGATACAGTGTAGTAGTCAAGGTCGTTGAGAAGTTTCAAGGTTTGGTAAGATAAGTAGGAAGGTTTCCGACTTTAATTTGGAATTCTTTGCGGACCTGACACACTACCAACTGAGAGTCACTAAAAATTTGCAAGGTTTTCTGATTCAGCTCTTTTGCTTGTTTCAGCCATGTTATTAATTCTTCATATTCGGCCTCGTTATTGGTCGATGGGAATTCCAACCTTCTGGCGTAGCATAGAGAATGGCCATATGGAGTTTCTAGGACAATTCTGGCCCCTGAACAGTAGTCATTTCTGAATCCATCGATGTATAGCTTCCAACTACCCAATGCCTCTACTGGTTTCTCTGTTTCCTCTCCCCTATACATGAATTTGGCAATGAAATCCGCTAAAGCTTGCCAATTAATAGCTCTTCGAGGATGGTAAGTGATGTCATATTAGCTAGCTCTATGTTCCACTTTAATAACCTTCCCGAAGTTTCTGGCGAAAGAGAACTTGTCTTAGCGATTGGTCAGTGAGAACCTTTGTATGTTGGGACTGGAAATATGGTCTTAGCTTTTTTGAGGCGACAAGCAGACAATACACAAACTTTTATAACTTTGGATAGTTTAGTTCTTTCCTAAGGAGCCTTTTACTAATGTAATAAACTGGCCATTGAAACTTGGCATCCTCCCTGACAAGCGCAGCGCTTAAGGCATGTGATGAGACAACCAAATATAGGAACAACTCCTCTCCATCTTTGGGTTTAGAGAGAATCAGTGGTGACTCCATGTGCTTAATCAACTCTTCCAAGGCTGTTTGTCATTCAGGAGTCCATTGGAAATCTTTCTTTCCTTTCTTCAAAGCATCGAAGAGCGGAATGCACCGATCCATTGCTTAAGAGATAAATCGGTTAAGTGTTACTACTTTCTCATTTAGGCTTTGAAGCTCTTTCTTTGTTCTTGGGGCATGCATTTCACGTAAGGCTTTGACTTGAAAGGGATTCGCTTTAATGCCCCTGGCGTTGACTATGAACCCAAGAAATTTTCCTGATGAGACTCCAAATGAGTATTTACGCGGATTTAGCTTCATCCCATATTTTTTGAGGATATGGAACATCTTAGCAAGATTCTCCAGATGATCATTGGCTTTCCTTGATTTTACCAGGATATCATCTACATAGACTTCCATTGTGTTTCCGATTTGTGATTTGAACATGGAATTCACAAGACACCGGTATGTTGCTCCGGCATTTTTTAGTCCGATCAGCATAACTTTGTAACAAGACAAGCCTCTGTCTGTTATGAAACTTGTATTCTCTTCATCTGGCTTATGCATCATAATTTGATTGTACCAAGAGCATGCGTCCACAAAGGATAATTGTTCGTGTCCCGCCGTCATATCGACAAGCTGATCAATTCTAGGTAATGGGAAACTGTCTTTGGGACGCGCCTTGTTGATGTCTGAATAGTCTATGCACACTCTCCATTTGCCATTGGACTTTTTAACAAGGACTGGATTGGAAACCCAATCAGGGTATTTAGATTCTCGTATAAAGTTATTTTGAACAGCCTATCTACTTCATCTTTTATTGCTATAGATCTTTCAAGTCCCTGAATTCGTCTTTTTTGTTTTACGGGAGCTAAACTTGGATTAATATTCAACTTATGCACAATTACATCGGGTGATATTCCGCACATATTGGAATGTGTCCAAGCGAAAACATCTAAATTTGCTCCTAAGAACAAGATTATTTCTTTCTATAACTTTAGGCCCAGCTGAGAACCTATTTTCAATACTCAGTCAGGATCTTTTTCATGCACTGGGATAGAGATTGTGGCTTCAGCTGGTGCCGCTCTGTTTTCCCCCACACTGGCTTTCCTTGGGTCAATTTCCTTCTGAGCTCTGCTATGCTCTCCAGTGTAAATGCCCCGCCCTAGTTGCTATAAGGGGTAGTTGTGAATATGGAGCGAAGGCTCCACATCCTTCTTCATTTTCCTCTTCCTAGCTTCAACAAGTTCTGCCATATAGCATTCTCTCGTTGCCTTCTTGTCACCTTAATTACGCCGACTCCGTTTTCGGTAGGGAATTTCATGGTCAAACACCATGGAGCCATCGCTATTTTAAATGCAGTTGAAGCCGGCCTCCCGAGGAAGGCATTGTAGGCTGAAAGCTCATCGACTATGACAAAATCTTGCTTCAGGGCAACCTTCTTCTTTTTCCTTCTCCGAGTTCGATGAGCAAGTTGATGACGGGAATCGGTTGAGTGGCCTGCCCCATGAAACCATGGATTTTGTTTTGGCAAGCTCTCACATCATCCATAGAGAGATTCATCTTGTCGAACGGATTGATGAAAAGAATATTGGCAGATGCTCCACTATCAACCAAAACCCTTCTTACTATGGGTGGACCTAGACCGATGGTAACAACCATGGATTTAACCGTCAAGGTTAGCAATCCCTCTGAGTCTCTATCCTTGAACACAACATCATCCCATGAAGTCTTTGGCATTTTGGAAGGAAGAGGCGTTGTTCACGACCATAAGTCCTTCATTAGGAAGGTTCTTCATCTCTTGAGTATACTTCAAAATGTCCCCCCAGCTTCGTTCGGCTAGGTGGGGTCCTCCTGAAATCGCGTTGATGATTAATTTTGGAATAACAGTAATTGAAGCACTCTCACTTTGTCCAGACTATCCCGCAGATGTCCCTTGTCCTTGAGCGGTTTGAGTATTCTGCAGGTTCTTTGTATATTACTGGAGTCTATTTTTCCTTATCAAATCTTCAACCAAATTTTTAAGATGCCTGCATTCATTCGCATTGTGGCCCGGTTGGTTGTGAAACCTACAGAACTTGCCTGACTTTATTGCAGCATCACTGACCTTTGTTGGATTAGGTGTTAGATACTCCTCAGTATCTTTAGTTTCTATGAAGATGTTTTCTATGGTGTCGTTTAAAGGAGTCAATTCTGAATTTTTGAAGAAGCGAAATTTCTTGTTGGCTCAATTATCTTTTCCATCATTGCTCCTTTTCTGACCACCAGGATTCTTCTGGCCATCTTCTGCATTATTACTTTTCTTCTCGGGTTGTGCACTACTTTCAGGAACATCCATGGCATAAGCTGGATCTTCATCCACACCTATATATTCCTCAGCTTTGTCAAACAATTCCTCAAGCGTACTTGGTTTCTTCTTCTTGGTCCATCGTCCAAGCTTGGCATTTTTGCTCATGGCTCCCTTTAAAGCCACTAAAGCCAAACGGGATTATAATTTCCAACCTCGGCTGCAGCAGTGTTTAAGCGGGTGAGAAAAGCCTTGAAAGGCTCTTCTGGCCTTTGCTCAAGCTCATTCATCTCCATGACATCCAGTACCTTCGTATCTTGGAGTTGGAACTTATCCCTGAATAGCTTGGCCAAAGTAGCAAAATCATCCACTGACTTGGGTGGTAATTTTGTGAACCAAAGCGAAGCCACCCCTAAGAGATAAGTTGGAAAGTACAGACACTTCAACTAGTCTGCTGCGCGTGCTCCGTCCATATGTTGATCATATTTAAACAAGAACACATTGGGATCACTAGTCCCATTATAGGCTTGCACGGTCGGAGGTTTGAACTTGTTTGGGTACGGAGTCACCTTGATCCTCTCCATGAGTGGGGTTTCAGTAGGAGCGAACCTCCAATCCTTCTCATCATCTTGATTTTTCAAGCTTTTCTCCATGATCTTGCGAACTATTTCCAATATGCTCTCCTCTTCGTTGATCTGGTCCATGGAGCAGACACCATCATCCTTGCCATATGTTTGCCTAAGCAAACGGTCACTGTTCAGATTCCAAGGCCATGGGCCTCCTCCTTGGGGAGGTGCCCCTTTGGTGGTTCCAAGCGCTTGTCGAGAGGTTGCTTTATTGGAGTGGTTGTGTGTAAGAGGTTTTGCTTCTTTCCGAGGATCGTTAACCTCTTGGACAGTATTTTCCCGATTTGGACTTAAAGAGGAAGAACCCGCATTTTCTGTATGATCGGTCTAAGCAGATTTATCACGAATGGCATTCATGGTAACTTTTATCGTAGCGGCTTGCATGGCAAACATAGATTCAAGTTTATTTAGCATGGAATTGTTCGCAATATCCATTTGACTTGTTAAACCCGCAACAACTTCATCTAACTCTCTTCTCGTTACAGCCGCTCCAGCCTTAGAAGTTTCACCAACTTCGAATTGGTCGGTGAGAGTAGTAGTTTCGTTGTTAGCGGCATTTCGATCTCTTCGGCTGTTTTACTAGCAGTCTTCCTCGATGGTTTGCCCACGATTTCGTAGAAGGACTTGAATTCGGAAGCAAGTTCGTCGATTAGCTTAGATTGTAGTCTTTTAGGATCTATGGTAGAGGTAGGCTTAGAACTTCAATGCAAGGCCTTCAACCTTGTGAAAGAATGTGAGAGAAGAAAGTGCGAATGTGGCCCCACGGTGGGCATCAAATGTTGAAATCCAAATTGGATCTCAACACCAAAGGTACAAAAATTCGTACTTCACCAATATGGTAAGGGATTAAAAGGAGCCACAATAATAAACGCACGTAAAAAAACAATGATTTTTATAGTGGTTTAATCTTAGAAAAGATCTACATCTACTTTGAGAGAAACTTTCACTATCACATGCAAATTTACAGGATTTGGATACTCTCTCATTACATCGATCTTCACCCTCACACAATCTTCTCTTGATTTAATTCAAAGAGCCAAAAGAAGTAGAGAAATCCTCCAAGTAAAGCAATTTGAGAAGTGGATTTATTATTCATCAAACCCTTGAGTGGATTCCCAATATTTGATGATAGATTCCATGTTTGATCTTTGATTGAGATGGATTGGAGGTGTTATAAACACTTGAAATGGTTGGAGAATTAGTTGGGCAGCCCTTCTGGGTCATAAAATTCCATCCCCATTAACGTGGAGTTCATCCTCTATTTATCAGTGTGAGGAATGGCTAAAATATAGACTTCAGGTTTTGGGTCGACCTATAAGGTATTTACAAAAATTCCACTGCTAGTTGTCGCCAATTGTTGCCTGCTAGTTGCCAGCTTTCAAGAACCTAATTGACCCAAATTGAACTGACGGACCACATTGAACCGATCGACCCACATTTTACTTGCCTGGATGAAACGCTACCTGCTTTTGGACCTGACCAACTCAAACACGTTGGGATCTGACTGACGCGCTCCCTCGTAAACAGGATCGACCCAGTGCTCTGAGTATAGACTGGTCCGCTGTGTGTTGAAATAGACCGAGCCGCTCCGGTTTTAGGTCGACCCGCTATGTGATGGAATAGATTGACCCGCTCCGGGTTTAGGCCGACCCACTGTGTGATGGAATAGACCAAACCATCTGGCATGAACTGGACCGACCCATTTGTTATGAACTGGACCGACCCATTTGTAATGAACTAGATTGACCCATCTTTCACCTATTTGATCCATCTATGTATATGTGATTTTGGGGAATAACAAACACTGAAAACAGAGAGCATATATAACATTGCTTAATGCATTTCACAAATCCCTTAGCTCATTGATTTTACTGTTGTTGGTCCCAGAGCAATGCAATCCATTCAAAATCAAGCAAGCTTTGTACCACCAGCAGTTATTCAAATAATCATTCCACTAGCAAACTCCCCTTCCTGTGCAGGGGGCAGCGATGATGCCCAATCTGACGCATGAGTTGAAAGAAGACCCAATGTGTTGAACTTTCACAAACCCATGCATAGCCTAGCAACAATAAGGGAAATGAAGACCAGTTTAGGTAATAGAGTGTCTACTTTTGAATCTTTGTATGGTTCAAAATCTTTTTGAACTTTTTGAAGAGCACAAATCGGCTGCCAAAGAGATGAAAATGCAATAAACCCCATTATCCACATCGTAAACCCAATCGTTAATAAATTTTTAAATGGTTCTTGAGCCACTTCTCATGATTTCTGTGATTTCCATGCAATCTCAGCATCCTTTTTCTGCCGGCTAACACTCACATCATCCAGATCTTCCACATATCGATTGAAGCCGAAAGGATCAGGAACGCCCAGTGACGAGGAAGAGGAAGATGACGTAGAGCTATCAGAGAAGTCAACAGCCCATATTCGAGCCAGTCCTTTTCCTTTCTCCATTTCTTATTGACTTTCTCATCTCCTTTACATATGCTTTGCTCCTGCAATTCAAAACCTACATTAAACAAAATAACATGCAGAAAAAAGGTAGAAGTTAAACCTGTCCAACGTTGCATACTTCAGACTGAACTGTAGAAAATATACACATATCATGAATTATGATTGGTACTGTTTATTCATATGGCCATGTTACGAGAGTACCTCTTTGGACAGCTTTCGTATATAGCCAACAAGAAACATTTGCAATTCTTTGTAGGACTTGAAATTACTAATTTTGCTAAACAGACGTGCATGCTGCAATAAGATACTCATTAGGCATATATAACCAACAATGAAAAACAACAAATGCATGCATGCATTAGATCTAAATATATTTTATACCACTCACAATCTTTCGAGTGTTGATTCCAGAATAATCCAATCCTATTGCTACCACTGGTTTAAATATGCCTTGTTCACGTACCTTTCATCCAACCAAAGAAAACACCCACAATTTGATTAGGAAGAGTTGCATACAAATTGTTTTCTGCTTAAGCCATATGACAGGGTAAAGTGTAAGTAAAATGAAACCTGAATGTTAATCAAAATTTTGTAAATACACATTTACTGGCCTGAAATCGTATCAAACCATGTATAACCATCGTGATTATGTATATCGCTTATTATACCAGTAACATGTAAGGCTACAATTGGTAAAGCAATTTCAATTAATGAATATTGGATCAAAATATTATATTGGCTATGAAAGTTTATAAGCTACAAAATTAGAGGAGGAACTTACAATCATCAAATGTAGGAAGACCCCATAAATCAGGCTTAAACTCAAGAAGGGAATTAAGTTTATAATCCGTAACAATGTTAAGCTCATCTTGAATTCTAATAGATGGAACAACTCCAACATGTAACCTCCCGAAATTTTGCGATAATTTAAAATATTAAATTTTAATGTGGTTTTAAACAAAATTGTTTTAAATATTAAAATTGATGTTATATGTCATAGATTGTTGAAATATGAACTTAACCTGATTATTTGAGAATTTATTTTCAATGGCTATGCATGATAATGACCGGGTTTGATAATCTATTTTATTTTTTTGAATTTGAAATTTATATTGAATAATTTGGATTTAATTAAGTCAATAAATTTATAATTAAACTTTAAATATTGAAATTGCATTAATGTATGTGGAAACTTAAATAAATTATTTAAGTAATTCATTTAACTTATTTTGACAATTATAACATGTATTGGTTGTAAATAATTTTGTGATTTTATTTACATTGATAACTGCAAAAGTCGGAATTTAATATTAATATATTTAATGGGATTGATTAGCGTAATTAATAATTGAAATAAAATTTGAATTTGTAAATAATGAAATTCGACTTACTTGAACAATAGAAACTTTATTGATTATTATTGAAATTCGATTTTTATTATTTGAATTAAATCGAGTCAATGAATTTATAAATAAAACGCTTGATTAGGATTAAATGGTTAATAAACGAAAAATGAATATTTTAATATATTAATGTAGTGGTTAAAATTGTCATTTTTGCAAACGATCTCAGAATTCGATGGAATTAATTTTTTTGGATCTGAAATTGTAAATTATTGCATAATCTAAAATTTCATGCCCATCGGAATTATCGTTTGATCGTAAAAATTAAAACGTGTATAAATTTATATGTACAATTCAATTAAATAATCGAGTTTTAGAAGAAATAGCCAAGGACATTGGAATTGGGCTTTCAAACCTATTCCATTGCGTTTAGAAGGCGTCAAAACCTATCGGTAGGCTGTAAGCGGGCCTGATTTGGACACAGTCCAGTTTTTTACTTAAATACATGCAAAACGATAAAAATAATATTATTATATTCATTTCGGAACCCTAAATTCTAAGCCGCCATTATTATATTTTGATGGCCACAAGCTTTTAAGACTTTGGTCCTGAATTTCTTCCGATTCGTTTAATGAATTTAAACATTTACAAAGCAAAAATTGTAAAGCGTCGAGAGGGCTTTGAATCCATACGGTTAATTGTAAATTTTGGAGCCTAAATTCACCCGAATCTAGTCATCTAATGGCGCAGTTTTGGGTGTTTTCGAGCAGCTATGGTCGACTGTAGGAGATGGCGTTTTGGCTGCTGATGGATTTCTTGAATTTGGTCGCAGTGATGGAATCCGATTAACTTCCGGTGGCATATATAGAAGGGCGTGATTAAGGTTTCCATCGCGTTTTGGGTTGTTTTCATTGTTACGGGTTTACTGGAGCAAACACATGAAAAAGAAAGAGCGGACGAACGATGCTGACATGGCATCCATGATATACACGTAAATGTTTATATTTTATCTTCTTATTTATCTAGTTTTCTATTTAAAATAATTAATATTGTGTATTTATAGCTGTGTTTTCAGATTGTTGATAAAAAGCTTGGTTTAGAGCATTTGATGGATAAAGCATGAAGAATTTGCGTAAAAAGAGTGAAGTTGAAATTACTAAAGCTTGAAGAGTTTAAAGCTTGAAGAACGGTTGCAAATAGAGTTCAGTTGGGTAGATTTGGCTCATTTGCAGGGCATCTCGCTCATGTTGCGTTCACATTAGCTCCTTTGCAAGGCTTCTCATTCACGCACTGCACGCGTTCACATTAGCTCATTTGCAAGGCCTCTCACTCTATAGCTGCGTTCACACTAGCTTATGTGTTAGTTGGGCTAATTCTTTAGTCCCATATTATGGAATTTGCCAAGTAGCCTTTGTCATATCAACTATAAATACATTTTATCTCATTCATTGTGAAAGACACTAGGTTTTATTCTATAATTCTCATCTTGGAATAAAATCATTCTTCTTCCCCTGTTCAATTTAGTTTTAGTTGTATTTTATTTATGTCTGTTATTTTCTTTTTCTCTTCTTCTTTAGCTATGTCTAGCTAATCCCCTTTGATTAGGAGGTGATGACGCTAATAGATATGATTCAATATGAATCACATCGCCAAAAGATGAGGACTTTATACATGTAGATCTGGATCTGAATAAAGGGTTAGATCTGAACCTTCATATTCTGTGTCGTTTAAGAGCTATGCTCCTTCTCAGGGTATATTCGTGTTCGATCTAACAATTATCAGATTTAGATCTAATTTTAGTGTTTTAGAAATTAATTAGTGAATCTGTCCTGATAGTCTATGGTTGTTTAAGAGCTCGGCTCCTGCATAGGCTATGCTTGTTGTTATTTACTTATTTGTTTCTAAGAATCTAATTATCGTTGATTCATGTTTGTGAAAGAAACATGAATTAGATCTATATTTATTTGTTGGCTATTGATGAGTATGAATCCAATCTATGTCATTATCTCCTAATTGTTTTCTTTAATTATATAAAATTCTTTGTTTATTTGATTTCTGTTATTTTCTGTGTTTTCAAACAATTGAAATCCTAGAATAACTTGATTGGAATTATTAATTAAAATATTTTTGGTCCCAGAGTTCGACACCCTCTACAATAATCCTTGTTGTTTAGGAAAGCCGAATGGATTTTACAGTTGTTTACAATTGTTTAATTTGTTCGCAAACAAATTTTGGCGCCGTTGCCGGGGACCAAAATAATTTTTATTATTAAATCCTTCGAGTTATATTTTTATTTTATTTTATTTTATTTTCTCTTTTGTTTTCCTTCATAAAAAAAGCACACAAAAATATTTTGTTTCCTTTTGTTTTCTAGTTTAGATAGAAAAACAATTTCTTGTTAGTTGATTTGGTATTTGGTATTTGATCTTTGATACCGTAATCTACCAAATAAAAAATAATTCAAAAAAAACTTGCTTCTTTCTCTTTGATATTTTTTTATTTCCATTTTTCCAATATTTACATTTAGTTTTCCACAAAGTTTAAATAAAAAATAGGCAACATTTCTTCTTGTTTTATTTTCTTCCCTTCTTTTTGACTAATTTTTTCTCTGCCGTAGACTCTATAGATCCTTCCTCCACCGCTCCATACCCACTTCATCAGCCATTAACTACTTCCACGCATTACCTACCTGTCACGTTCATTTTCAACTATCAACACCACACCACCAACATACACTTGGTTCCCATTCACACCGCAGATCATCATATCTGACCATCCCATCCCCCTTCACAAAACGCCTCCTTCTGTCCATCTACTACACAAACCAGCCACACCACCTTCAACTATCATCGTCACATCGGCCTCCTTGCCATCGACATCTACCCACCGCAAACATCATCCACTGTCCTTCAACAAAACTCCTTTTCACCTCATATTGTATTGCCAGTCATCACACACAGGACCATCATCCTCCTTGCCATACTTTCACTCAACACAAATAAAAGTTCATCAGTCCCCACCTCAAACTGACCCGACAATTCCATACACCATCAGAGTACCATACACTCCAGCCTTTACTAAAGCCACAACATAATCACTCTCCAATACCACTCCTTCTACCTCCAAGCACGAAACCTCAACATCCTGCCATTTTTCGCAACAGCCATTCACCTTGTCAGCCTCATTTCCCCTTCACAAATCCGTTCAAAAAAAAACCATATCACCAACCCGAACTAGTTCATACCACCTGCAAGCCACCAAATCACGTCAATAGCTACAGCTTTCACAACCGAAACCCTCCACCAGAAGGCCGCCTTCTTCCTCACTACCACCAGAGTTCGCAACTTCAAAATCCCCCATTCGAATTTCTCGTCAGACAACAACAAAATCACATACCAAAGAGAATACCCTCACCAATCTCCCCAAAGCGATTTATCGCAGAGATAGAACCCCGATCGAAAATTCATTGTTGTGATTTTGTTTAGTAGCGGCGTAATCAAAAGGAAGTAATTAAAAAAAAAGGGTGTGACTGCGAGCATCAGAGTTTGTCTGTTTTTGTTTCGTTCTATTTTTTCTGTTCAGTTTCGGGGAATATAATTTTGAGTTATTTAAGTTTTGCATTGAAAACGGGTCTGTTTATCTGAGTCTTTGAGTTATCCTTGTTTGGTTTGGAGCACACGGCCTGACCTTGATTGGTGCATTTGGATTGAGTGCGCCCTACTTGCGTAAATTTTAGGGTTTTTATTTTTAGGGAGCCTAGTTCTTATTTTTGCTAAGTTTAGTCCTTTGTTTAGTTTGTTTTTTTAGCTTGGTTTTAGTTTTTTTTTAATTCTGATTTAGTTTTTTTTATTTTTTATTTTCTTTTGTTCGCTCTCTCCTTCTTCTCTTCAAATAAAAAAAAGGAGAATTTTTTTCGAAAACAGATACAGCAGTAATTTGAAAAAGGTCTTAAAAAAAATATTTCGGGCTCCTAGCCCGAACCCGTGCCGCAGCGCAGTCAAACAATTAATAGAAGGCGAAACAACAATAAATCTGCGGACGATTCAGACAGGTTGGAGCGGTTGCATACCAAGTGGGGTGTGAAAACGCTAGCGCGACTCAATTGCACTGGACGGACTGCCGATCTAGGTGAGTATTTTCTAACTCTACAGGGACTGCTGCTGCAAATAAATAAAAAATATAGACATTGCTTGTAAAAATCTTCTGTAGGGGCAGTGGCTTGCTTGTAAAGTCTTTTAATTTCTACAATTATTATTTCTGCTTCTGTATTCATTCTGTTAAGGGCAATACCCCAATTCACATAAGGTGAGGGATTTCATCACCCTTTCCTTAGCCCACAAATTGCATTTCATCGTAGAATCTGACTAATAATAACGGTTAGACGTTGGACTTAAGGGAGTCGCGGGCTCATCTAGGGCTTAACTGTATTTTGATAGTTGATTCATTTGGAATGAATTATTTCTTGGTGTCTAGACTACGGTAGAGAAATAACCATTTATAAATATTACGGTGATTCGTAAATATTGTATCGGTTGTTACTCTGAAGGTACTTAAACCTTCGGCTGCATTGCTAGGGTGATTCCTGGTGCACCGATAACTCCTGTCCGTTAACTGGCTGAGAAATCTTTTGGTCTAAGTAATCAAACGCATCACTATATAATTTTGAGTTAGGAGCCATCAAGGAAAGAAAATTTCGTTGTAGCTAATTTATGTGTTTGATTGTTTTGTGTATAATTTTTTTTTTCAAAATTCCTCAAAAACTAATAAAAATTTGAAAAACAAAAACAAATAAAAAAAATTAACAATTTTTTTTGAAAACTCGCAGGTTGTAGGTCGTACTTTTCCAAAAAAAAACCTCCCATTTTCAAAACCTTTTTCCTTCGCACCTCTTTCTAAACTTCTCCATTGTCTAAATTTCTTTGACGAATTCTCTTCTTCTTTCTAGTGCATGCAAACTTGGACCCGTGACCAAGAATCTCGTCGTTTAGTTAGAATCAGACCACCCTCCCCTTCTTCAAAAATCAGTTTTTCCGAACAACCCTTAGAAATGGGTAACGAACCTGCACCTCGCACCCTGATGGATAGAATTCTTCTCGATAAAGTTTCTGTCCCTTCTTGCATTCAGTTACCCAATCCTGTGGGTAATCACTTTGAAATCCGATCGAGTCAGATAAACATCCTTCCCAAATTCGGAAATTTTTCTCATGATGAACCATATAGTTTATTAACGAAATTTGAATATGCTTGTGCAACCTTTAAATTACAACAGTTATGTGAGGATGGTATTAAACTTTGTTTGATTCCATTCACACTAACTGACTCCGCAGAAAAATGGTTTCACAGCTTGCCCCCAAATTCGATTAAAAAATGGGATGAATTTACAGCAGTTTTCCTAAAAAAGTTCTACCCCCCAGAAAAAACAGCTAGAGTCAGAAACGAAAACACTAATTTCCACCAAAAGGGGGGTGAATCTTTTTGGCAATACTTCGAAAGATTTTAGGAACTGTTGTTAAGTTGTCCCCATCGTGGTTATGAAACATGGTCATTATGTCAAACTGTATACGATGGACTTGATAATAGTACTAGGCAAATGTTAGAGTCCATGTGTCAGGGCAATTTTCTAAAATAGACTGACGTAGAAGCTTGGGAATTTCTGGACGAGTTAGCAGAAAAATCGAAACAATGGGAACGAACCAATGAAAAATCTCTCTACTCGCGATCCAGTAGTAATTCTGTCGAATCCTCTTCTTCTTCTAATACTCTTGTTGATGCCATCCTGAACGTTGTTAGAACACACACTCAATCTAATAACGTTTCTCAAGCTATGTGTCACATATGTCTTGACACTAATCACATGGCTGATGAATGTTCCCAGTCCCTTGAGCAAGTAAACGCTTTCAACCGACCCAACAACCACCCAAATCTTTCTTATGGTCCGAATAACCCTCTGATGAACAGACCTTCGAATCAAGCATTTCCGAACAATGCTGTGAATCCTCCTCTTAGGAAAAATTATTATACTTCGAACCAGGTGCCTTTCAACAATCAAACGGTTGCACCCCAATATGAAAAACGCCTTTCTACGATTGAGGGGAATTTATTTGAGGTGAGCAACTTATTAGCGCAAATGACTAAGCAAAGTGTTGAAAATCAAAACAAGTTATACAACTCCTTGCAATCATATGTGCAAAACACGAATCAACAAATGAGTGAACTTCAAAAACAAATGTCTCAACTTAACGCTAGATTAAGTGAAAGGGAAAAGGGCACGTTTCCAAGTCAACCCATCCAAAATCCTAGAGGACAAAATTCAAACCCCAACCAAATTCATACCATTCAAGATTCAAACATTAGTCAATTGAATGCTGTCACGACTCTTAGATCCAGCAAAAAGATTGACAACAATGTGGTCAACCCAAATGCTTTACCAGACGATCTTCCAAACCCCATCGAAAATTCGACCAACTCATATCAAAACATTGAGCCAATTTCTGACAAGGACCATCCTCAAACTCAAGTAGACCAACCTACTGAGTTGTCTGCTCCATTTCCTCATAGACTCTGACCTAGGAAAAAGACGGATCAGCTAGAAAAGACCCTTGAAATATTTAAGCAAATTAAAGTGACCATTCCTCTTTTAGATATTATTCAACAAGTTCCACAGTATGCGAAATTTCTAAAAGATATGTGCACTCAAAAACATCATACACATGTACCTAAGAAAATGTTTCTAGCTGCAACTCTAAGCGAAGTCTTGTCCCAATCAATGCCAGTAAAATACAAAGATCCTGGCTGCCCCACAATATCATGTACTATTGGGGACAAGAAAATCAATAGATGCCTACTAGACTTAGGTGCTAGTGTTAACTTGCTTCCATATTCTGTCTATCGCCAATAAGGGCTAGGAGAACTGAAACCCACGAAGGTAACCCTTCAGCTTGCTGACCGTTCAATTAAGAAACCTGTGGGCGAAATCGAGGATGTATTGATCAAAATAGGCGAATTCGTCTTTCCAGTTGATTTCATTATCCTAGAAACTCAACAGGTAAGCAATCCTACAAACCAGATCTCTTTGATTCTAGGACGACCCTTCTTAGCAACTTCGAATGCGCTTATCCACTGTAGAAATGGGTCTATGAAACTTTCTTTTGGTAACATGACCATCGAGCCAAACATCTTTAGAATTGGAAACTCTCCTAATTCTTACGTGGATCAGTTTTCTGAAATTCATTCAGTCCATGACAATGAACCCGAGCTCGATCATCTGAATAATGAAATTGAATCTAATTACGAAACCTTGTTTCAAGATATTCCCGAAAATGTCTCTGATTCGATTCCTGTCGAGCCACTCACAATTGAGTCTGTCCCTCAACCAGTTTCTTCAATTGAGTCGTCCCCAAAATCTGAACTCAAAGTGCTGCCCAGTCATCTTAAGTACGCTTACTTAGGAGACAATGAAACTTTTCCTGTCATTATCGCTTCTGACCTTACTTTAGAGCAAGAACAATTGCTCCTTCCCATCCTTAAGAAAAATAAGGAAGCAATTGGTTGGTCCATGGATGATATTAAGGGGATTAGTCCTTCGATAGTCCAACATCAAATCCACCTTATAGATGATGCCAAACCTACTCCTGATCCCCAGCGTCGACTAAACCCTATCATGAAAGAAGCAGTTCGTGCTGAAATCCTTAAATGTCTTGACAATGAAATCATCTACCCAATTTCCGATAGTCAATGGGTTAGTCTGATTCATGTCATACCTAAGAAATCAGGGATTACCGTGATCCAAAATGAAGCTAACGAGCTTATCCCAACCCGCACCCATACCGGTTGGCGTGTCTGCATTGACTATAGGAAACTTAACGCTGCAACACGCAAGGATCATTTCCCTCTTCCATTTATCGATCAAATGTTAGAACGACTAGCCGGTCACGAGTACTATTGTTTCCTTGACGGGTACTTGGGCTATAATCAAATCCCTATCGCTCTTGAGGACCAAGAGAAAACCACTTTCACTTGTCCATTTGGTACATTTGCGTACCGACGTATGCCTTTTGGTCTCTGTAATGCACATGCAACCTTTCAGAGGTGCATGATTAGAATTTTTTCTGATATGATCGAGCGATTTTTGGAAGTGTTCATGGATGATTTTTCCATCTTCGGGGATTCCTACACCGAGTGTTTACATCACCTGGATCTTTTTCTTAACCGTTGCAAAGATAAACACTTAGCGCTTAATTGGGAAAAGTGTCACTTCATGGTTAAACATGGCATTGTTTTAGGAAATGTTATCTCTAATAAAGGAATTGAAGTAGACAATGCCAAAATTGAGGTTATCTCGAATCTTCCCATTCTCAAATCCGTTAAGGACATCCGATCCTTTCTAGGTCATGCTGGCTTCTATCGTCGCTTTATAAAGGATTTTAGCAAAATCACTCGACCTTTGACCAATCTTCTTGGTAAGGATGTTCCTTTCGACTTTTTTCTGATTGCATTTCATCTTTTGAGCATCTTAAAAATGAACTTGTCTCTGCCCCGATCATCTGCTCTCCCAACTGGAAGCTGCCTTTTGAAATCATGTGTGATGCCCCGAATTTCGCTGCTGGCGCTGTCTTAGAACAACGCATCAATAAAATCTTCATGTCATTTACTACGCGAGTAAGACTTTGAACGATGCCCAAATCAATTATACGACCACCGAAAAAGAACTTTTAGCAGTTGTTTTCACTCTAGAAAAATTCAGGCCTTATCTAGTTGGCTCACACATCACGGTTTATACCGATAATTCCGCACTTAGGTATCTTTTCTCTAAAAAGGATATTAAGGCTCGTTTCATTCATTGGATCCTTCTACTTCAAGAATTTGACCTTACCATTAAGGAAAAAAAAGGATCTGACAATGTTATTGCAGACCACTTGTCTCGTCTTCCTAATGCCCTGTCTTCTTCTCTTCCGATCAACGAGAACTTCCCGGATGAACAACTCTTCTCATTGTCCACTGATCCTTGGTTCGCTGACATTGCCAACTACTTAGTCACCAATCAGACCCCTTCTTTTTGGTCCAAGCAAGATAAACACAAATTCTTTTCCCATGTGAAACATTTTTCTGGGACGGCCCCTATCTTTTCAAGTATTGTCCCGATCAAATCATTCAAAGGTGTGTTCCCGACACTGAAACTCACAATGTCCTCTCTTTCTATCATGACCAAGCCTGTGGTGGTCACTTCGGTCCCAAAAAGACAGCCGAAAAGGTTCTCCAATCGGGTTTCTACTGGCCCAACCTTTTCAAAGACGCGTACGAATTTTTCAAAACTTGTGATCGATGTCAATTCTTAGGGAAAATTTCTAAACGGAATATGATGCTTCTAAACCCCATTCTTGAGGTCGAAATTTTTGATGTTTGGGGTATAGACTTCATGGGACCCTTCCCTAATTCTTTTGGGAACCTTTACATTCTCTTAGCTGTTGATTATGTTTCCAAATGGGTCGAAGCTGTTCCATGCAAAACAAACGATAACAAGGTTGTTGTGCGCTTCTTGAAAGAAAATATCTTCTCTAGGTTTGGCACACGTCGCACAATAATCAGTGATAATGGAACACACTTCTGTAATCGTTATTTTGAAGCTCTCATGAGAAAGTATTCGATAACCCACAAGTTATCCACTCCTTACCATCCTCAAACTTGTGGGCAAGTTGAAGTATCGAAAAGGAAGATTAAACAAATCCTTGAGAAAACTGTGAATCGAAATCGTAAAGATTGGTCTCAAAAATTAACCGACGCTCTTTGGGCTTACCGCACCACTTTTAAAACAAACTTAGGTATGTCCCCTTATCGATTGATTTTTGGTAAGCCATGTCACTTACCAGTTGAACTAGAACATAGGGCGTTATGGGCAATAAAAACTTTGAATCTTGATTTAGAGCAAGCAGGTGAACATCGGAAGCTTTAACTTAATGAACTTGATGAAATTCGAAATGATGCCTATGAAAATGAACAAATTTACAAGGACAGAACAAAAGTTTTTCATGATAAATCAATTTTACGTAAAACTTTCATGCCAGGTCAAAAAGTTTTGTTATATGACTCAAGATTGCATTTATTTCCGGGTAAGTTAAAATCTAGATGGACAGGACCTTACACTGTACGGACTGTTTTTCCGTATGGTGCGGTAGAAATTGAGAATCCAACTAACGGATCATCCTATAAGGTCAATGGTCAACGCCTCAAACCTTACTTGGAACCAATACCAAACCAAGAGGAAGAGCTCATGGTCCTCCATGAGCCACATTACATTCGGTAAGACGCACTAACCCTCTTTTGTACATATGTAAATAGTCTTTTACTTTGTTTTTCCCTTTCACTAAGATATGTCTGATTAACGACTGTGAGGACACAGTCACACTCAAGTGTGGAGGGAAATTTACATTACATCGGCAATCAAATGTTATGAACTAGGTCATTCATTGAACAAGGATTAACTTAAATATATAAATAATACCTTGGTTCTTGTTTGATAAGTTGAATTGTTGGGTGATGGGAATGAGCATTATTTATTCATTGAGTCGTAATGTGTCTTTTTAAGATGCTAGCTTGAGACTGTGCAGACGTTAGTCGTGTTCTGGAGTAAGCGTGTCAACCCTTGTTATACATGTTAAATGTGCAAGTAAAAATAATAAAAAAATCAAATAGTAATGATTTTGCACTTACATTTGTTGGATTTTCTGAGTTCGTTTTCATGTATAATATTTTTCTCACTCAAATTCTCAAAATCGTAAGTTCTAAAATCCACTTGGCCCAATTAAGGAGAAATGACTCATTGTAGCGTTCTTCTTCGATACCCCACATTATTCAAACCCAAGTTTTAGTCGAATTACATCCATGTTTCAACAAGTTTTTCTTACATTGGTATACTAAAGAACCTTGTACTAATTTATTTTCAAAGGTTCAGAAACGTCACTTTTTATACCAATATTACACTACCCATTCCGTACTTGTTTTAAGGTAGGATAACAATATACCACAGCTTATTTTATATGGGTTATCTATCTTACGAAACTTTGCTTATCATTCCTTTCAGCTTTTTGTATAACATCAATCCAGACTTATGTGTTGAATTAAGGTTATAGAAGTAGAGTAACTAAGGCACAAAACTATCCTTTCATGAAGCGTTGGTTGTGATTCACTTAGTAGAGGAGGAATCAAATGAAATAATATATGGTATCATTCCATTTCATCTCCACTCATCATTCATCATGCAAAAAAAAAAAAAAAGAAGAAGAAAGAAAAAAAGAAAAAAAAAAGAAAAGAAAAAAAATGAAATAAAGAGAGAGTCTCTCTGAATAAAATAGTCATTCATCATTCTTGACTATAAAGCATTCATTTCCATTCCATCCACATCCATCATACCGTACTTGGAAGCGAGGATTGTAGTAGAGGAGATGAAAGGAAATAAAAATGTTCATATGTGCCTTAGTATTACTTTATCTTTTGTAGCCTGAAGTTTATCTAATACACTTGCCCTCTTATCTAGAATATTTTTAGAACTTACAAAATTTTCCTTCATCTATGCATAACTCACGTCCAATACAATAAAGTTACACTGGTACAAAATTATTCAATAAAAAAAAGAATGAATAAATGATTGGGTGCACATTGTCGATGTGTAGAACTTTGGTTGACACCTCGCTCTTAACCTTCAAAACAATTACAGTGTTATCAAGGAATTACGATTCAGCTTGAAAATTTTTATTCATTTTTGCACCAACAATGGGATGGACAATTTGGGATTGAACTGTTACTATTGGAGTTAGGTAAAGTCCTTGGAATGTGAAAGACCTTAAATATATTGTTTGATTAATCCGCGTACATAAGATGCTTTGGATTTGGTGGGTAGTATCCACTGAAAACCCTCACGAGACAACACTCGTCCTACTAGGGACACCTAGGTGTTTAACGGCTTGTTGCATACGCTAAATGCAATCGTGTTTCCTACGAAAGCGTGACATATCTTAGTTTAGTTTATTCGAGGACGAATAAAAAGATAAGTGTGGGGGTATTTGATATCCACGTAAATGTGTATATTTTATCCGCTTATTTATCTAGTTTTCTATTTAAAATAATTAATATTGTGTATTTATAGCTGTGTTTTCAGATTGTTGATAAAAAGCTTGGTTTAGAGCATTTGATGGATAAAGCATGAAGAATTTGCTTAAAAAGAGTGAAGTTGAAATTACTAAAGCTTGAAGAGTTTAAAGCTTGAAGAACGGCTGCAAATAGAGTTCAGTTGGGTAGATTTGGCTCATTTGCAGGGCATCTCACTCATGTTGCGTTCACATTAGCTCCTATGCAAGGCTTCTCATTCACGCACTACACGCGTTCACATTAGCTCATTTGCAAGGCCTCTCACTCTACAGCTGCGTTCACACTAGCTTATGTGTTAGTTGGGCTAATTCTTTAGTCCCACATTATGGAATTTGCCAAGTAGCTTTTGTCATATCAACTATAAATACACTTTATCTCATTCATTGTGAAAGACACAAGGTTTTATTCTGTAATTCTCTTCTTGGAATAAAATCATTCTTCTTCCCCTGTTCAATTTAGTTTTAGTTGTATTTTATTTATGTCTGTTATTTTCTTTTTCTCTTCTTCTTTAGCTATGTCTAGCTAATCCCCTTTGATTAGGGGGTGATGACGCTAATAGATATGATTCAATATGAATCACATAGCCAAAAGATGAGGACTTTATACATGTAGATCTGGATCTGAATAAAGGGTTAGATCTGAACCTTCATATTCTGTGTCGTTTAAGAGCTATGCTCCTTCACAGGGTATATTCGTGTTCGATCTAACAATTATCAGATTTAGATCTAATTTTAGTGTTTTAGACATTAATTAGTGAATCTGTCCTGATAGTCTATGGTTGTTTAAGAGCTCAGCTCCTGCATAGGCTATGCTTGTTGTTATTTACTTATTTGTTTCTAAGAATCTAATTATCGTTGATTCATGTTTGTGACAGAAACATGAATTAGATCTATATTTATTTGTTGTCTATTGATGATTATGAATCCAATCTATGTCATTATCTCCTAATTGTTTTCTTTCATTATATAAAACTCTTTGTTTATTTGATTTCTGTTATTTTCTGTGTTTTCAAACAATTGAAATCCTGGAATAACTTGATTGGATTTATTAATTAAAATATTTTTGGTCCCAGAGTTCGACACCCTCTACAATAATCCTTGTTGTTTAGGAAAGCCGAACGGATTTTACAGTTGTTTACAATTGTTTAATTTGTTCGCAAACAATCCAATGTGTAGGTGAGGGATTTTTTATTTTATTTTGTTTAATTTTGAAATTCAAACGATAAAACTTGTATAACTTTCACATACAATCTCAGATTTATGCACGGTTTGATCCATTGGGATCGTATCAAAATTCCAGACAACATGGAGCTTTTTCATCAGTTGATTCTAAAACTGTAAATTTTTGGGCTAAAATTTGGGTTTCAATCTCATTCAGAAACAAAGTTGAGTGATTAAACCCACTCACACCTAACTAAAATATTTTTTGTTATTTAATTCAAAATTATGTTATGATATGATTGTTTTGTTTACTATTTGACTGTTTAAACTACTTATTTGTATTAACCAGTATAGAAAGTATAATTTAATTAACTGTTGTTATAAATTGTACGGTTAGAATTTAATTTCTAGTTTAAAAATCTCAAATCCGATGGCTAGTACACTGATATTATATTGAACTGTTTAGATATATTGATTTTGATGGATGCTTTGAAATTATATATTTAATATATTGATATGTAATTCAACTTGTTATCGACATTTGTTTATATATGTTATTGATTTTGTTGATTTAATCCCAACCATTACCCTATATGTTACGGGCATCAAATAAACCCGGGATTATTCATTAAAATGAATTAAGAACGTAAGTTGAAAGGATAAATACCTATGACACTGATTTGGATTGAAGTGATATATATCCTTTCCCAAAATACTAAAATTAAATTTTAAGTATTACTTGGCCAAGGATAGAAAATTATATAAGGACACCGGTTGGTTAAATAAAAATTGTTTTAACCTTGAATTTTGGAATATCATTTTAAAGACAAAATAAATGACATTATTAATCGATTTCTTTAAATTTGAACTTTTAGCTTTGAGGTTTTAAATTTTAAAGAATTCGTAAATGTGGATAGCTGAAGTTAAAACTGAATTGAATATGAACTAAATTTATCGAAATTGAATTGCTCATCCATCATTGATATTTACTTTAAATTAATTTGACTTATAGTAATAATTGAATTGTGAACTCGAGATTTTTATAAACGAATAATTCAAAGTGAGAATTGTAATCGAAATCGAATTATTTGAATCGAATTGTTTGAAATCGAACTGTTGAATCGAATTGAAATATAAATGGGAAGTCAAAGCCTTTTGAATTAAGAAATCGAAATTTTGTCGAATTGATTCGAAACTGACTAATTCCAGCTATAGTATTTTAAACCATTTTATGAACTATTTTATTTTTATAACAATTATTTTCTTTATAAACTATTTACCTTATAACTATTTTATTTTATTAATTATTTTAAATAAACCATTTTAATAATTAACCACTTATTTTATAAACTATTTTAATATTTTAACTATAGATTTGCTAATTTTGAAATTTCTATTTTAAATACAAATTACTTATTTTCAAACTATTTCAATTATATATCTAAACTATTTTAAACATATTTTAAATATTTTAATATTCAAATTATTTTAAAGTTGGAATTGTTTCAAGATTTTAAGTTTGGTTTTAAATGGAGATTTTAATATGAAAATATATCCCATTTTTAATATGAAGTGGTTTCAAAGAAAAATATGATATTTTGATATGAATTATGAACACCTTTGAAATGTAAATACGACCGATGTGAAAAATGTAAACGTTTGGTTGTTAAAGAGACCAGGATCAGATATTGTCATACTCTCTGCCAATACCGAAAACCACTTTAACAACTGTGTACGCGGTGGAGTTCCAGAATGAAGTATGATGGATTTGGAGGCGATTACTGGATTTTAAGAAAAAGAACGATGATGGATAGCCTTGACCTTCGGGTCATAATTAAAATGACTAAAAAAGGAGCCATACCTAGGTTAATGTGATCTATCTCCTCTTAGCAGACATGCTTCTTCGATACCATATATTACTTTGTGATTGATTGGCGCCTTTGATTTTTGGGAGTATTGTCAAGGGTGGGCGCGCGTTACCATCGGCCTGGGTCCGCAATCCGGTAGAATCCTACTGATGGGTATTGCTTCGATGCCTTATCATATTTATCCTGATCAAGCCCCTTACGATTTTGATTTAACGATGTCGTATCACGGCGCATCCCTATCCATCGACGTACGGATGTGTTATATGCAAACTGTACGACAATGGTATAAATGGTGCAAGGGTAATAATGGTAATCGCGCTTACACTATTTTAATATTTTATATTTAACCATAGACACTATTACAATAGCTTATTTTATTATATAGTATCTAGTTTGATGGATCCTTAAGAAATGGAATTTCCCGTAACATCTATTCAGTTATTGCACTCATATTATCACATGAAATTGATTTAACTGATATGAGAATATTTTAGTTCTGATCCATGTGTTTTTGTCTTTTCATTTATGCTCGGGTCAGCTGAGTTTCAGTTATTGAAGACAATGTTATGAAGATTAAGATGGAGCTCAACAGATGATTTATTATTGTTACTCCGCTGCAAATATTGGTATGTTTATAATAGTTAACTCTGATAATTGTTGTAAAATATGATCAAATGTATGCCTTTAATAGCTTCACGAACTGTTATTTATTTATTATATTTTGTCCTTCCGCTGTGAGATTCTGTGATTGTATTTCTTCTTTCTTCTTTTCTTATATTAATCCCAATAACTATCTGATTTTAGATTTGTTTTGGTCGACATATAAGGATCATTATCGATTTGAACGGTAAAAAATGAAGGTCGTTACACAACCTGTGCAGCAGAAGATTTTGTAGCTCTAACACTAACTCTGTTTACAGTTTCATGAGATTAATTATAAATATATAGTCCAAAGACAATGAAATGTATCTGTTACTTATTCAAGTACTTGTGGAGAATTCAGTCACCAAGCAGTTTGATGTATCCATCCCTAGTCTCTTAGCATTAGGGTTGAAGCCACTAAAAATTAATTACCTCTATGATGGTGTCTGCCTGAAACTCTGATCTCCACTGAAGCATGTCAACCCACATGTGCTTGGCTTCATCGATATCATACTTCCTTGCTTTCAGAAACGTAAGTATATAAATGACTACATCAGTTACAAGCATATGGTGAAGTATGTTAAACATGCCCAAACCCATCCATTTCAAACCTCCTTTCATACGACACCAAATTCCACCCAAATCACCATCGTCTCCAAGCATTCACTGAAACGAGACCTTTCTTTTGGAGGTCTATACACAAAAAGCAACTGCCTTGTTGTCGATGTATGTTAAAACATAAGTTCTATACAGTATAATTCAAAATATTACAAAAAAATCTTCGTAGTCGAATTTATGAAATATTTTAAACTATGATATTACCGCTTCTTTAATGTGATGTTTTAGGTTCTCTCGAGTTACTTTACTAATAACCTGAACCTGCACAGTTCATATAAAAGTTAAGCACAGACAATGGAACTTGCAGAATGAATTAAACGTCCAAAAAATTTTAAATAATGATTTTACCGGTATATCATTAGAAACTGATTTCATGTTCTTCGGTACGTATAAGTGAATGCTTTGATTCATTTGAGTATTTCTAATACATAAAATGAAATTTTAAAATGAATGTATTTGTCAAGTTTATCTGAATGGCTTAACACTCCTACTATTTAGGCTTTTTATCCATGATAATGGTTAGTAGACCTATAGAATATCTGCCCTTGGATTGTAGTGGAACCCTATAAAAATAGCATAAGCTTCCTAGTGCACCAGTTTGCGAAAGAATTGCAGACTGTATTCGTTTTTTGTGATAAATACGAACTGTCTTATATTCTAAATGCTTGCACACAACATTTGTATTTTGTTTTTATTTATATGAAATATTTGACTAAATAATTTTTGATTCTTATAGGAGAATGGCTATCAAATCTTGAGCACTAAACCCATGCTGACTGAAAACTTTGATAAGTGAAACTGGTGCAAGTAATCTGATTGTGTCTTCTATATTAAACCTTCCTTTTGGCATATATTGTAAAACGGTCCTCCTACCTGATTTTCATTCCAATTCAAAATAATAACTTGGCATATTATAACAATAATCTATTTCTATGTTTGGAGGAGCAGCTTCCCTTTAAAATTATCTTCATTAAAAAAATTCTTCAAATCATTAAGAAACAACATAACTGCATGATATTTGAAAACACTAAATAGCATGGGATCTCATACATTGAGATAATAAAAAGAAACAACTCATTAAGAATGAAGGAATAATTAAAATATCTCAAAGATTAATTTTGAAGGTACCATTATTTAAATGTAGTTTACATAGCAATGCTAAAAAAACATCTCAAGCACTTGTATTGGTATTGAAAAAAGAATTTTCTGGCTGTACAGTCCACAAACATATTATTAGCACGTAAATAGGACTCCATCATAGACACCTGTATGGTTATGCATTTTATACGCAAAGTTTCATCAACCATATATTAACTGAAGTCGTTTATGGTTACAAATATTTCAAAAGAATTAAAGAAAAAATAATTTATTTATTTACCATTTATTCAAGTGACATTTTACGTAACTGTTCTTCCTCCATTAATCTTGAATGTAAGCCTTTGCATTTCCCAATTTGCGTAAGTCTTTCAGAAGTGAACATAGGGTTGAAAGCAAGATCCTCTAATTTCCTACTTCGTGATATTGCAACAAAAGTTTAACCAAGACATTCCCGATCGCCAATATTAATGATTGCTCGATCAAGTGTGAGTCCTTGAATTTTATGTATCGTTATTGCCCATCATAAGACCAAAGGTAATTGGATTCTCATACATGATGTACTAGAAGAAGTTTTCCAATGTACCGCTTGAGGAATTATTGGAGTAATGTTTGTTCCCTCACGAAATCGATTACCATGATAATTATTGAAATCCACCATCACTGCCAGCGGTTGATCATCAAAAGAGCTTGATGAATGAGAATACACAATATCCACAACAGTACCCACTGCACCATTGACTAACCCATTTTGTACTGAAAGATTTGACCGCAACATCACTCGTGCACCTGCTGAGAGATAAACATATTTTTCAAAACCTTTTGCATCATCAGAAGAAACATTAGATGCTGTTTCACAATTAATTATTGAAGGAACACATGCAACATGTTTTCTAAGTTCAATTAGACGATTTTTGTTGTGTTCATTAGCTGCCATCCGTGTTGGAAAAAGATAAAGAGCATTCTTAAAAGTTTCTTTTACTTCGTTTGATAGCAATGCCCAATCTCTTGTTTTGAATAGTTTCCAACCGTCTAAAGTAGATGCACCTCTACTTAATCTTTCTAAAGCCTGCCGTAAAGGTAGTTGTTTATCTCCAGCTTGGCGGAATAAATATGATAGTCTTACACACTTATTGAAACCAGAATATGTAACTCCTTCATGTTGTTGCAAGAGATTTCCACCTTTATGACACAATGAACTATCACACATAGGAGGCAGTTGTCGCATATCACCAACTAAGACAATCGAAACACCACCGAACACGTCATTCACTGAAAAAATATCACGGCAACGTAAATCAACATTCGCAATCATTATTCTACCAAGCATGCTATATTCGTCAATTATAATCAACTTGGTATCTTTAAATTCTTCTGGCATACGACGATGTTGCTCTCCTGAATTTCTTTATAGCATGACTTTCTTTCTGTAGAGATTGAAAGTTCATGATGAGTAGTACTGCCACCAATGTTGAATGCGGCCACTCCAGCTGGAGCATAATGCTAACCGCTTTACTACTTCCAAAATGAGTACTAATTGTACAAACAATGGCATTTGTAAGAGTTGATTTACCTGTACCAGCTCCACCACGTATGATCATTTGAATTGACTTTCCTTGTGATATAGTTTTATATACTATATCATGTGCAATTTGTTGATCGCTTGATAACATATCTAAAGGAATGTCAGTACAATTGTTCATAGTTTCTTTTGTATATTCAGTAGTTGAACGCAGATTGGTATGTATAAAATTATGTTCAACATCTATATTAGGATACCCTTGAAGCGATTCATTCCAATTATGAGAGGTATCAAAATCTCGTAAACCAATTTCTACCTCTCCTCCATCAATAAATAGAGGTTCCATTGATGCTACAATCATCCATTCCACTTGCTGATTTTGTTCATTATCATTTGTAATACCATCATCAACTTCAAACTCGTCTTCAATAGCATTTGGAAATGCATTAGGTTGAATTAAACACAAATCAACATATTTTTGAGACCATTTCTCAAAGCATCCTTTTGTTTCATTTATATTTCAATAGTGATGATGCAATAGCACCTGTATGTAATAATTAGCAGTAAGAGTAATAACCCAGTATTGTGTAACTATTTTGAATTATAAAACACGAATATCGTGTGACATACAAGTAAAAATATATGATGTTTAGAGAAGAATTCAAAAAAAGTAGA
Organism: Allium sativum; assembly: GCA_030737875.1. Lineage (NCBI taxonomy): Eukaryota > Viridiplantae > Streptophyta > Magnoliopsida > Asparagales > Amaryllidaceae > Allium > Allium sativum. Next base: position 228,638,977 of record CM060922.1, read on the forward strand.
AGAGCTTAATTAACAAAGAATATAAATGCAGTAAATAATGAATACCTGTTGTTCGCAGAAAAGTTCCCATTTATCGCTAAGTGGAGAAATTTTACTACTTAGATCTGGTATAATTCGAAACACTGCCTCAGTTCGAAGCTTATGCCAACCTTTATTATAGTAGCGATAGTTTTTTGCCATATCAAAAAGTAAAAGATTTTCAAATTCGCTTGGCCGATCCAAATACCTTGCATAAAAATTAAATCCGATTCGATTGTTTCTTCACCTGTTGCACCATTTCGACGTCATATAATTGTTGATAACATGCTTTTCTCACTTACTGTAAGTTGTACCATGGTTCTAGATGAATGTACAAGTGGGTAAGACATCTAAAGACGACATACCTCTTGTGTAGAATTATCTCGTTCTAATACACTTTAAGTAAAAGATTTTTAATTGCAGACGTAGAAGTTTGACATGGTCGATGAATATTTTCGACTATTGCTCTGAATGTACCTGTGAAGGTCTTTGATACTGGCTCTGCTTTTGCTGCATATTTTCCAATATAATTTACCATTGCATGAACAGACAGGACCGAAGACCAATCAATGTTCGCATGCCAAACTTGAAGGACTTTCTTGTTATGTGAACACACAAAGGATCATTCCGTTTTGATTTAAACCGGAAAATTTACTATGTGGAGGATCTTCTACAAGTTGATACGGTGGAAACACATCAAATGGATATTTACAGCGACATATCATTTGTTTGGTTGTTTTATGTAATCGTAAACATTGATTTCCACACCTAGAATGATGCATTACCCAAGTTATCAAGTTTGTGTAGTCATCATCATCAATATCTAAATTTGCATCAAGCGGAACAACTCTTGCACAACGATGTTCTTGTTCATGCAAAGGTTCTAACATATGAGGGTTTGTTGTGAAAACAACATGATGCTTGAATGTTTTCTCATCATTGTCGGACAAAGGCGTATCATTCAAATAAATATGAAGCATTTTAGATGTTTTATTTTTCTGCACCTGACAAAACCATGCACACACACATAAATGATACCATACTTGTTTCCTCACTTGCATCAATAACGAAAATGGTTTTAAAAATAATTACAAATTTCTCTTTTCGCAATACTAACCGCATATAGGAGTATCTGACGTAAATCCAATGTCAAAAGTGTTGGAATGAAAAAATCTATATATGGTAATAATAACTTGCAAATTACATATGTCTACACATCTTAAAACCATTTCAATGTAAATAGTTGCTTATGAATTAAGATGGCATGCTATGCGTAAGTTATATCTTATCAAACTTATTGACCAACAACATCATTTTCCTTATTTTATGTTCCCTGATAAAATGTTAAATCGTATATTTTACTATTACTAGAAAATGATAAATAATTGCTCAGTGGGTGTTAAATGATGATAGTTGTAGTGCACACAAGTGACTATCAACGACATATACCAATGTCGATAATTAACAAAAAAAGGAGCAAACATGACCATGTATATCTTGATTTTCTTATCATGATAGTTGTATGTCTAAATGATGATATGACTATGTCCAAATGATGATAGCTGTATGCTATTTCCTTATCATACCCAACTGAAAGGTTAAAAGCTTCTAAGCACTTATAACGTAATTTGTGGTATACCTCTACCTTAAACTACTATTTAACAACCCATGAACAGGTATATCTTGATTTGCATTTACTACAAAAACATAAGTTGCATAACCTACTGGTTTATAACAATGTTGCTACAATCCTACCATAAAACCGAACAATCAAGTGACCATTTTGTCTTGAATATGTATACATCAAAAGAAAACATAAATTTACTACATGTTAGCAGCCGTCAACTATCTAACAATGTGGCGATTACCATACTAAACATCTTATACAAGAAAAAGTATAGAAATTTACAATTTTTAAATCAATCACCTGAACGAATCCAGTTAAGCTTTCTTCATCTTGTAAAGACAATCCAAGCAATCCATCTCCACTAACCCACTCGTTATCATTACGACCATTGTTGCAGCTACTGTTTACCCACAAATTTTGACTCAAATTTATGTTCTGTTCGATGCCTCCAAATCTTTGCCTCGATCTCCAATCCTCTTTAGACAAGATAGGAGGCGACATTCTCGGGTTTCGGATGATAGAATTGTAATAGTAAGACAAGTAATCAGGATCACTGCTACTTTCAGTCGAATTCAATTCATTAACAACATTCAATGACCCTTCAACAGTTGGTGGAGCAGACCTACATCGATAAAAACTTATTATCAAACCGCAAGAAAAAATCATCAAACCGACCTACGCTAGCGCCACAGATTAAATGACATATGAGAAAAAATTATCAGACTAACCTATGCGAAGAAGATTTGATTTGCAACGAGTATGTACCGACCTATGCGAATGTCACTGATTAAATGACCTATGCGAAAAAATTATCAGACTGACCTATGCGAGAAGATTTGATTTGCAGCGAATACGCAGAGAAGATATGAGTTGCAGTGAAGAAATTGTCGGAAGAGGAATTTGCAGAGTAGTTTTGATTTGCAGCGAAGAAATTGAAGGAAGATTTGATTTGCAGCGAAGGAATTGTCTCAGAATATCGATCGGCGGAAGAATCGAGCAAGGTTTGATTTTCTTGAAGAATGAGCGGAGAGGAACAATGAGGAAAATGTCGGAAAAATAAGAGATATTTTAGCCGAAGATCATTGGTACAGAACAATTGATTTTGGGTCCAGTAGGGAAACCTCCATAACGGTCGGTTTGATTAATCTAAGGAGATCTTAAGAATAAAAATTACATAGCTAAGTTAATAAACTTTGTTATAGTACAATAAAATTTTAGTTTGTCCACTAAATATTGGATTACATTTTAATGTCTTAGGGTCCATTCGCGGCTCCAAAATGATCCGTTAAGTTCCCGGCACGTCATTACATTTTAATGTCATAGGGTCTGTTCGCAGCTCCAAAATGGCCCGTTAAGTTTTTGACGCGTCCGAAACTTAACGGACCATTTTGGACGCGTCGATGCTCGATAACCCAATTTTGACCTTTTTTATGTGGTTAAAGAATATTAATTAAGTTAATTTATAAATTTTGATTTTTATAAATTTCAAAAATAAATAACTTGTGCAAATGTGATCCGTTTTAGACGCGGTTTTTTGCGTCGTGGTCGTATCAGAGCGCACTACGTAATGGAGTTGGTTTGAACTGAATCAGAGTAGTTTATAATTTTTCAATTTACTTATCTATTTCTATAAATTATTGATACATATTATTTATTAAAAACAAATAATAAATTAATTAACCATAAATCAATTAAATTAAAACCACAAATTAAAATGATCCGCTTAAATGGTCGGCTTAAAACCACAAACGCATTCTCCGCAAACTAAAATAACCCGCTAAAATATCTCGCTTCAGTTATCCTCAAACACACCCTTAACTACTGAAATGAATAGTAGAATACTAGATAGATACAAAGTATGATAATCAACTATATAGGAACATGACTAATTTTTGAACCAGGTAGCTTTTGCAGCAAACTCCACATCATCTTCATTGTAATTGACTTGAAAACGAAAATTAGTTCACATTTTGTTACAGATTAAAAATTCTTTTCATAAACTTTAATAACTTTGTCACGTTAAACTTTATGCTATACTCATTCTCATATGTTTATTCACAATGTATATATGCATTTTGCATTTAGATAAACAAACGCGAATTTAAGCTATGCGCATTAATCAAAGAAATCTCATATAACATTATATTTGTTCTATTTTAACGCAGGAGTAGTTTTAGGGCATTGTTATTCGCACTCTAAATTTTATTTAAGGGGTGACTTATTTTTAATTTTTTTAAAATTTACTAAGGGGAGGACATTGGAATGCAAGCCCCCTCAAAACTAAATTAAAATCTGACCAAACTACCCTTAAAACATTGTAATTGACACTTCAAAAATGATTAAAGGGGGATATAGATGAAATTCAGCAAGACTTTGCTGCATTTATTCATGGAATTCGGCAGGGTGTAGTTGAGTTTCACCCTTTATTCAACAAATGACCACCGAAAACAAAACAAAAAACAGTGGGTGTATACCAAATTTTATTTTTGATCGTATCCCCCCTTGATCATTTTTGGGGTGGCAGTAACAATCCTCTAGAAAAAAACTATTTGGAGAAGCAAAGCAAGGGTATTTTTTATTCTAATTTTTGTGTTTAGTATGCCCATAGTAATTCTAAATATAAATAGATTGCCATTAAAATTGTCCAGTCTCTTGAGCAAATTTGGAGTATGAATGATGGAGCGGATCTTTATTTTCATATAGTAGTTTTATATTGACCTCAGTCCTATGCAACATTGTACGCAAGGCGGAAGCTTTTCACGAATAAACCCTGCATAAACTCTCCATCGCCGCCTTAAGCCCTACGCTTTTCCCTAAAATTACATAATACAAGAATGTCTTCTCGATCAATATCCTCCTTGGTACGCTGCTCTATCCGCAGTGTTTCCTTGATTTACAAATCTCGATTTTACTCGACTATCCCTCTCATTTCAAGGACTTTGATCCTTAGAAATTTAATTAGCAGACCATACTACGCAATTTCTATAATATCCGCTTCTTCAAAAAGTTTAGAGACTGAGAACGACAAGTTCAAGTGTGCCGACGAGAATTTCTTGTGTGCTTTGGAATCGGAGATCACTTCCGAAGAAGTAGTTGACGATGATGAAACGGATAATGTAACGACCCGCAAATCCGAGCTATCTAAGTTGACCAAATACAACACACATCCATCCCAAATAACACAGAAATACGAACCATTAATAGAAAGAAATTAGAGGGTGAGATAGAAAAGATAGAACTAATAGAATAGAAGAAGAAGAACACAACTGAGCATAATCAAAGTAAACACGAATCTCACAGCGGAATGAATAAAATATATTATTTAACATAAGCTTTGAAGTACAAAACTTTATATCATATAGACATACCATCCTCAGAGTATAATACAACATTTGATACAGCGGAAATAACTCTAAAATAACTATCGGTGAAGCCTCCTGCTTCCAGCTACTGCAAGGGTAACTGTAAATACCTGAACTACTTGACTGCCCGTACAAATTTGGGCACCCAAGAGTTTAGGGAAAACAAAACAAAATAAACTCTGGGTCAGTCATGGGACTGGTGTGAGTAAACTTCAACCAATTGTTTAACTTTCAAAATCCTTTCGAAAGAAAGGATAATAGTAAGACCAGCCCACACATAAACATGGACGGTTTTTACATTACTATAACCCAAAACATTTCTTGAAATCATACTTTCTCTGATATTATCATAATGTCTATTTACAAATAAATAGCAATCTAGAGGAACACTTGCATCTCACGCTCCCCATATGTAGTACAAAATCAAAAACCGCATGGCGTTTATTGGAGATTGGATTTCCAACATGACAAGGTATGGGACCACCTTCCGCTAGTGTATCTCTAGAGAGGAATACCCTGGGTTCAACAAGAACATCTTGCAACCCGGCCCACACATGACCAACCACTCATTTCGCTTGAGTGTATCGAATGTATATCACCAGCGGTTAGGATCAGCAACCGCCTCCCGACTGGGACAGCATCGAATAGAATAAGAAATTAAATGAACCTCTAGATAGGTGATTATACATCCTAATGGGTGCGACCCACATAGCCATGCTGCCTGCCCGATTTTTGTCCTTTCCCGGTTGTTGAGGCCTGAGGCTACGAATACTTACCATTCATTGATAGCACAATCACTTTGAATGCCACATTGTCAGATCCGTTAATCACTAGTTGAGTTTGCACAAATATTCTGGATGTTATGCTAAGGGAATAAATCCGTTGCAACCATATATATATTTATACAGACCAACCCATTTGATCATTGGAAATACTCTGTCAGACATTCGTCCATTTACGTTCGTTTTGGGATTGAACGAAACCGAAGGCACTATTTCTATTTAATAGAAAGAGTCCTTGCACTTTACTCCGTCTTCAATTATCTTCATATAATCTGATTCGCAACGCTACTGCCAATACGGAGTGGTTCTCGGATAATAATCCAACCGGTCTCTCCATATTGACAACGATGGTCAAAAACTTCGATAGTCTGTGATTTAACTATCGAATAAAAACAAGTGTTCATCCAAACATATCAACAAATCACTGGGCTCTTTAATTAATTATTCATTAATTAAATCACTTTTCCATTTTCTCTATCAATATTTGTTAACCAAATATTTTCGATAACCATATTGGCCCTTATGCCATTTGGAAAAAGTTTCCAAATATTAACTTCTTTTATTTTCTATATATTAGAAAATATCTCTATTTGCAATTTGGGAACAATTTCAATCACTTATCTCTATCCCGACTATTTTAATTATACTCAGGAAATATTTACTTTTATATTTCCAAAGTTTCCATCACTTGGGTTTAAAACGAATGTTGTGTAAAACATTGTTACAACAACCCAAAATATTTTATTCAACTAACTCTTTTCCAAACACTTCTCTTCGAGACTGGATCTTGCTATTTATCCATTAAAAATGAAATCAATCAAGTTGGGGTAAAATTACCTCTCAGACCTTAACTGAAAACATCCTCAACTTCAAAACGGCAAAACCACTTACCTCGAATAAACACACTATACAATCCAATTATTCATTTTTAAAACATGTATATAGTTCGCTTTCTATTTCTAATTTATAGATTTCCCTTTTTGTTTACAATATTCGATTTTTATATTCGTTTACCTATCGAATTTTATACGTCGATGCAATGATTTCTAACTATCAAAATATCTTAAAAATATTCTAACTCCTTAAATTCCCGGAAAAATTCGCCATAACCTCCCCTGCACCGGGAGCATCGGGAAATTTAAAATAGCTTCCCCGGTCCTTCTTATCTCAAAAAGAAAAAGAAAAAGCCAAGCGGCTAGCCGATACGGCGCATAAAACCTCGTATATGAATTTAAACATGTACCTTTTTGTCGGGCACATAAATTAAAATCTTCATATACTTCATTCCATACCTGTCTAACACCTGTTCACCTGTTTTCAATTCAATTCAACACTATCTAATCGTTTGAATTCAGTTTCGCCCATTTATTCTTTAATTAGTCATTTTGCCTATTTCACTTCTTTGTTTGAACATAACATGTTCAAACAAAATATTTAACTTGTTCATAACCAAATTGAATTTCAATTTCAATTCTAGTTCTCTTTTCTATTTCGAATTTAAATTTCAAATCGAATTTTCTTATTTAAAGCTCAATATCCATTCAAAATCTCATTTAACTAATTTCCGTTCAAATTAGTTAATTCTATTCAATAATCAAAAATCTGATTTCTGTTTCAGAAATCAACTCATTACTCCATTTGAGTTCAGATATATTTCACCTCTCAAACCTGGGCTTTTCTAAATAAAAATGCGGATTTTATTTGCTTAAAAAAAATCCCTGTATTTATTATATAAAATCCATTATGGTTTTTAATGGTTTCTGGCGCTGCGCTTTTAAAATTTTGATTTTGACATATCTCAAAATCTATTCGACGAAATCCAGATTTTTCTCCTCCACTAGAAAACTATTATCAAATCGGTCCTGACGTTTCTTGTTTCAAAGAATTCCGACTTCGATTGAGTTCTGTATATTCAATTGAAGTTCGAATCGCCAATTTACGAACTACCGCTCCGCGGCGAGTTCGTTGTGTATATATGTATATATATATATATATATATACACTTTTAAAACTTTGTTTAAAATAAATTCAACTCTATTTTTGATATATATTTTTATTATATATCAAATCTATTTTCCTTTTCAATTCCAAATAATATTTTCGATTTTCTATATTCAATTACTATTTTCATTTTTATTTGAATTTTAAATATTCAAACTCCAATTTAAATTTCTATTTGAATTCTAAATTTAAAATTCATTTCAACTCTATTTGAATTCTATATTCAAATGCCATTCGCATTTCTATATTCAAAATTTCTATATATTCAAATCTCTTATTCAAATTCTATTTAAATTCTCTTAGTCAAATTCCATTTGGATTCTCTTATTCCAAATTCTATATTCAAATTTCATATGAACTTTCTTTATTCAAGTCTATTTGACTTCCTTTGAATTCAAATTCTATTTCAATTCCTTTGACCTCAAATCTATTTCAATTCCTTTGAATTCAAATCCCATATTTAAATTCCTTTGAATTTCTATAGTCAATTTCTCTTTCAATTATATTTGAATTCAAATTTCATTGCAATTCTATTTTTGAAATTCTATTTTCAAAGTCTATTTCAAATTCTCTTTTGAAAATTCTATTTTGAAAATCTATTTCAAATTTCTATTTGGGAATTCTATTTCAAATTCTCTATATTCAAACTCCATTTGAAAGTTCTATATTCAAATCCACTTTGGATTTTCTATTTGAATTCTATATTCAAAATCTATATTCAAATGTTACTTCAAATTCCCTTATTTAAATTCCATTTGAATCCTCTTATTCAAAATCTATATTTAAATTCCATTTGAATCATATTTTCAAATCTCTATAGTTAACTTCATTGAATTCTATTTTCAAGTCTCTATAGTTAACTCCATTTGAATTTTCTTTATTCAATTTCTTTAAACAAGTCTCGACTTCAATTCCTTTTTGAAATCAATATCTCTATTTTCCTTTTGAAGATAGATTTCCCATTCCAATTTCACACTTGTATTTCTATTTCTAAATTATCAAATGATAATTCTTTTCACTTCATTTATAACTTCGTTATAAAAGAACTATTTATAAACTTCGTGATAAAAGAACTATTTATAAACTTCGTTTATAAAGAAACTACTTGTTTTATTTTTCAAAAACAAGTTTATATTTTTATTCCATTAAAAATTCAAATTCTATTTAAAATTTGAATTTTCCCTTTTAAATCTCAAATATCCTTCCACGATATTTTAAATAAATTAACACTTAGCCCAGTGATATTTAAAACAATCAAATCACCCAATTTTCAATCATTTTATTTTTAACACATCATATATGAATATATGAAATCAGCAAACAACAATCAGATAATATATTTTTGAGGAATCCACTTGGATCCCTCCAACCTGTTTTCCTGCATCCACAGATGTTAGCACATAAATAATACCCATTCTGCTTCGTGGCAGAATATCGCGGTATAGAAGGTCATCCACTAATCATAGCGTGGGGCGTATAGGGTAATCATCCGCTATGAAACTGCAGGCATCCGCTAATGAGACTGCGGGAATCTAACCAATCATCAACCCAATATATATAATAGTAACCCTAAGTAACTAATATATTTAAAACAACCAGAAAAATCCAAACAAGCAACAAATAATTATTTTTACGAAATAAAAATAATTATAAATAAAGGTGAGTGAGATTTACTCACAAATGATTTTCCATTGTCGAATATCCATTTTATTTCCATATCCTGCTTTCCATGAATCGTCTTCAATCGTCTTAACTGAATTTATCAGGTTCCTACGATTTATTTCTAATTATCGATTAAATGACTATTTATTTTAAACTAACTATTTAAAATAAATAAATAAATTATTCTATGCAATTTAGATTATAGTAAAACATATACCTTACTGCTATCATAATCCACTCGACCGGTCAACGAACTAAACCCAGAACAGTCCCATAAGAATAACACCAGCTCAAACGATAATTCTTCACCTTGGCATTTCGTCGAACAACTCGCAGTCATCCTCTTTTCCCTTCACTTTATCACCTTATACTCATGGCCTTACTCCCTGCTACCCGCCGTAAACCCACCTTCATTTCAACCATTACTGAATACCCTCAAATTATCTGACATCGGCTTCCACAGAAACGTGACTTTCAATCCTCTCTGCTGCTATACAGTAAACTGCGATCCCTTGAATCGCGGATCCTAACCTCATGCCTGCGATGGCCAGAACCTTCAGTATCGAACTCCAGATCCAGAAAAACCCTATCGCGAAACCTAATTTGCCTCAGAAACGCCTCTGCCTGCTCCACCGTATGAACAATCGATCCTTCTCCAAATCGAGCATCTCTCGAATCGGCCTCCGACACCCCGTACACCCTCCAAGTCTTAACCCTAACCGTGTCCATCGCGATTGCTCCCAGCTTGGATCGAGATTCATGGGACTTCGATTTTTATTTGGGTTGCGGTTTACTTGAGGTAGCAGGCGGCTTCAAATGATTTCGTGAAATGAAAATAGAGATGAAGGGCGGAATTTATATAGATGGTTTAATTCGAAGAGGAGCACTAATTTGATTTCCTTCTTATGGTTTGCAGAAGAATTGAGTTAAGGAAAGGTGCGATTTTGAAACAAAAGGGCATGGCCATTTTAATTTTGAAGTTTTTTTCTGATTTTTCCTTCTGAGAAACCAAATGGAGATGGACGCGATTTTTATAGAAGATGAAACTTGGGGTTCAAGGAGTTTACAGTGCTCGAAGTACACTATATTAAATTCTGATTTGATTTTGATCTGACTGTGATTTGAGTTCGAGCCTATCTACGATTGTATATTTCGGGGTTCATTAATTTGAACCACGAACCGCTATTTTAGTGTACCGATCATTGTTCCAACGTAATTACACTTCTTTTTTTTTTTGAATTAACTGACTATATCTTGATTTTAAATTTGAACATATATATAATTAAAACTATATTAAATATTTTAAAGTAAATTGCCCAAAATCTGGGTCGTTACATTCTTCCCCCCTTAAAATAATTTCGTCCTCGAAATTGCTAAGGTAGGAAAAATACTATAAACCCATTAACTTTTCAAATCTTACTTATGTTTAAACTCAACTTTTCAAATTTCAACAAATTCAGTCTGACCAAAACTTTTGGTTCTCGTTTATATTACATCTCATATATATTCACATTCATTTCATATTCAAGTCATATGTATTCAACTCATTCAGATTGGTTTTACTCAATTTATTTGCTTCAATCTATTTAACTTGCTCAAGTTAAATTTAAATTCCAGAATTCAAATTCCCGAGTTTCTATTTCAAATTCTTTTGAAATAAATATATACATATATTTATAACACATCACAAATTCAAAACATTTGAATTTTCCAAAATAACTTGCTTTCTTTCAAACAAACTTCCATCAAAAACCTTTTTTTTTAAGGTAGCATTCCATAACTTAGAACTCGAAAATGAACACTGATGAAGCTGCAGTCATCATCAGAATTATTTTCCAGCCACTGAAGTGAGTTCAGTTCTTTATCACTTTCAAAACCCATTTAAAAATGATTTTTATTCAAAAATCCTTCAAAACAAAGCTATATTATCTTAATATACTTCGAAAATAATTTCAAACCTCCGAGGATTTTAAATTCCAAATTCTGGTTTGAATTCAATTTTAGTTCATCTCCTTTGTATATTTAATTCATATACAAATTCTGTTTTGGTTATAAATAACCATTCCAATTTTTATAATCTCGTTTGATTATAATCCTAACAATCAACACATCCATATAATACAATAATTTCAGAAAATTATTATTTTTATATCAAAATAGAAATTTGGGTAAAATTATTTCATCTACCCACTTAAAAACAATATCGTGTTCAATCCTCTGTTCAAGTGTTTATAAATTCCTATCGACTTTGTGGCGTCCCACTATTCGACCAGAATTCATAAACCACTCAACAGACCAGCCAACACAATATAAAACAATTTTTATATCAACTAACAAATACGCGCTCTCGTATATACATACACTCAACTCATTCTAGGGTACTGCTGACCCTATCTCTAATGAGCACATTCCACCAAAGCCTAGGTATTCGCTCAACCTCGCTCTGATACCAACTGTAACGACCCGCAAATCCGAGCTATCTGAGTTGACCAAATACAACACACATCCAACCCAAATAACACAGAAATACGAACCATTAATAGAAAGAAATTAGAGGGTGAGATAGAAAAGATAGAACTAATAGAATAGAAGAAGAAGTACACAACTGAGCATAATCAAAGTAAACACGAATCTCACAGCGGAATGAATAAAATATATTATTTAACATAAGCTTTGAAGTACAAAACTTTATATCATATAGACATACCATCCTCAGAGTATAATACAACATTTGATACAGCGGAAATAACTCTAAAATAACTAGCGGTGAAGCCTCCTGCTTCCAGCTCCTTCAAGGGTATCTGTAAATACGTGAACTACTTGACTGCCCGTACAAATTTGGGCACCCAAGAGTTTAGGGAAAACAAAACAAAATAAACTCTGGGTCAGTCATGGGACTGGTGTGAGTAAACTTCAACCAATTGTTTAACTTTCAAAATCCTTTCGAAAGAAAGGATAATAGTAAGACCAGCCCACACATAAACATGGACGTTTTTACATTACTATAACCCAAAACATTTCTTGAAATCATACTTTCTCTGATATTATCATAATGTCTATTTACAAATAAATAGCAATCTAGAGGAACACTTGCATCTCACGCTCCCCATATGTAGTATAAAATCAAAAACCGCATGGCGTTTATTGGAGATTGGATTTCCAACATGACAAGGTATGGGACCACCTTCCGCTAGTGTATCTCTAGAGAGGAATACCCTGGGTTCAACAAGAACATCTTGCAACCCGGCCCACACATGACCGACCACTCATTTCGCTTGAGTTTATCGAATGTATATCACCAGCGGTTGGGATCAGCAACCGCCTCCCGACTGGGACAGCATCGAATAGAATAAGAAATTAAATGAACCTCTAGATAGGTGATTATACATCCTAATGGGCGCGACCCACATAGCCATGCTGCCTGCCCGATTTTTGTCCTTTCCCGGTTGTTGAGGCCTGAGGCTACGAATACTTACCATTCATTGATAGCACAATCACTTTGAATGCCACATTGTCAGATCCGTTAATCACTAGTTGAGTTTGCACAAATATTCTGGATGTTATGCTAAGGGAATAAATCCGTTGCAACCATATATATATTTATACAGACCAACCCATTTGATCATTGGAAATACTCTGTCAGACATTCGTCCATTTACGTTCGTTCTGGGATTGAACGAAACCGAAGGCACTATTTCTATTTAATAGAAAGAGTCCTTGCACTTTACTCCGTCTTCAATTATCTTCATATATTCTGATTCGCAACGCTACTGCTAATACGGAGTGGTTCTCGGATAATAATCCAACCGGTCTCTGCATACTGACAACGATGGTCAAAAACTTCGATAGTCTGTGATTTAACTATCGAATAAAAACAAGTGTTCATCCAAACATATCAACAAATCACTGGGCTCTTTAATTAATTATTCATTAATTAAATCACTTTTCCATTTTCTCTATCAATATTTGTTAACCAAATATTTTCGATAACCATATTGGCCCTTATGCCATTTGGAAAACGTTTCCAAATATTAACTTCTTTTATTTTCTATATATTAGAAAATATCTCTATTTGCAATTTGGGAACAATTTCAATCACTTATCTCTATCCCGACTATTTTAATTATACTCAGGAAATATTTACTTTTATATTTCCAAAGTTTCCATCACTTGGGTTTAAAACGAATGTTGTGTAAAACATTGTTACAACAACCCAAAATATTTTATTCAACTAACTCTTTTCCAAACACTTATCTTCGAGACTGGATATTGCTATTTATCCATTAAAAATGAAATCAATCAAGTTGGGGTAAAATTACCTCTCAGACCTTAACTGAAAACATCCTCAACTTCAAAACGGCAAAACCACTTACCTCGAATAAACACACTATACAATCCAATTATTCATTTTTAAAACATGTATATAGTTCGCTTTCTATTTCTAATTTATAGATTTCCCTTTTTGTTTACAATATTCGATTTTTATATTCATTTACCTATCGAATTTTATACGTCGATGCAATGATTTCTAACTATCAAAATATCTTAAAAATATTCTAACTCCTTAAATTCCCGGAAAAATTCGCCATAACCTCCTCTGCACCGGGAGCATCGGGAAATTTCAAATAGCTTCCCCGGTCCTTCTTATCTCAAAAAGAAAAAGAAAAAGCCAAGCAGCTAGCCGATACGGCGCATAAAACCTCATATATGAATTTAAACATGTACCTTTTTGTCGGGCACATAAATTAAAATCTTCATATACTTCATTCTATACCTGTCTAACATCTGTTCACCTATTTTCAACTCAATTCAACACTATCTAATCGTTTGAATTCAGTTTCGCCCATTTATTCTTTAATTAGTCATTTTGCCTTTTTCACTTCTTTGTTTGAACATAACATGTTCAAACAAAATATTTAACTTGTTCATAACCAAATTGAATTTCAATTTCAATTCTAGTTCTCTTTTCTATTTCGAACATAAATTTCAAATCGAATTTTCTTATTTAAAGCTCAATATCCATTCAAAATCTCATTTAACTAATTTCCATTCAAATTAGTTAATTCTATTCAATAATCAAAAATCTGATTTCTGTTTCAGAAATCAACTCATTACTCCATTTGAGTTCAGATATATTTCACCTCTCAAACCTGGGCTTTTCTAAATAAAAATGCGGATTTTATTTGCTTAAAAAAAATCCCTGTATTTATTATATAAAATCCATTATGGTTTTTAATGGTTTCTGGCGCTGCACTTTTAAAATTTTGATTTTGACATATCTCAAAATCTATTCGACGAAATCCAGATTTTTCTCCTCCACTAGAAAACTATTATCAAATCGGTCCTGACGTTTCTTGTTTCAAAGAATTCCGACTTCGATTGAGTTCTGTATATTCAATTGAAGTTCGAATCGCCAATTTACGAACTACCGCTCCGCGGCGAGTTCGTTGTGTATATATATATATATATATATATACACACTTTTAAAACTTTGTTTAAAATAAATTCAACTCTATTTTTGATATATATTTTTATTATATATCAAATCTATTTTCCTTTTCAATTCCAAATAATATTTTCGATTTTCTATATTCAATTACTATTTTCATTTTTATTTGAATTTTAAATATTCAAACTCCAATTTAAATTTCTATTTGAATTCTAAATTTAAAATTCATTTCAACTCTATTTGAATTCTATATTCAAATGCCATTCGCATTTCTATATATTCAAATCTCTTATTCAAATTCTATTTAAATTCTCTTAGTCAAATTCCATTTGGATTCTCTTATTCCAAATTCTATATTCAAATTTCATATGAACTTTCTTTATTCAAATCTATTTGACTTCCTTTGAATTCAAATTCTATTTCAATTCCTTTGACCTCAAATCTATTTCAATTCCTTTGAATTCAAATCCCATATTTAAATTCCTTTGAATTTCTATAGTCAATTTCTCTTTCAATTATATTTGAATTCAAATTTCATTGCAATTCTATTTTTGAAATTCTATTTTCAAAGTCTATTTCAAATTCTCTTTTGAAAATTCTATTTTGAAAATCTATTTCAAATTTCTATTTGGGAATTCTATTTCAAATTCTCTATATTCAAACTCCATTTGAAAGTTCTATATTCAAATCCACTTTGGATTTTCTATTTGAATTCTATATTCAAAATCTATATTCAAATGTTACTTCAAATTCCCTTATTTAAATTCCATTTGAATCCTCTTATTCAAACTCTATATTTAATTTCCATTTGAATCATATTTTCAAATCTCTATAGTTAACTTCAGTGAATTCTATTTTCAAGTCTCTATAGTTAACTCCATTTGAATTTTCTTTATTCAATTTCTTTAAACAAGTCTCGACTTCAATTCCTTTTTGAAATCAATATCTCTATTTTCCTTTTGAAGATAGATTTCCCATTCCAATTTCACACTTGTATTTCTATTTCTAAATTATCAAATGATAATTCTTTTCACTTCATTTATAACTTCGTTATAAAAGAACCATTTATAAACTTCGTGATAAAAGAACTATTTATAAACTTCGTTTATAAAGGAACTACTTGTTTTATTTTTCAAAAACAAGTTTATATTATTATTCCATTAAAAATTCAAATTCTATTTAAAAATTGAATTTTCCTTTTTAAATCTCAAATATCCTTCCACGATATTTTAAATAAATTAACACTTAGCCCAGTGATATTTAAAACAATCAAATCACCCAATTTTCAATCATTTTATTTTTAACACATCATATATGAATATATGAAATCAGCAAACAACAATCAGATAATATATTTTTGAGGAATCCACTTGGATCCCTCCAACCTGTTTTCCTGCATCCACAGATGTTAGCACATAAATAATACCCATTCTGCTTCGTGGCAGAATATCGCGGTATAGAAGATCATCCACTAATCATAGCGTGGGGCGTATAGGGTAATCATCCGCTATGAAACTGCGGGCATCCGCTAATGAGACTGCGGGAATCTAACCAATCATCAACCCAATATATATAATAGTAACCCTAAGTAACTAATATATTTAAAACAACCAGAAAAATCCAAACAAGCAACAAATAATTATTTTTACCAAATAAAAATAATTATAAATAACGGTGAGTGAGATTTACTCACAAATGATTTTCCATTGTCGAATATCCATTTTATTTCCATATCCTGCTTTCCATGAATCGTCTTCAATCGTCTTAACTGAATTTATCAGGTTCCTACGATTTATTTCTAATTATCGATTAAATGACTATTTATTTTAAACTAACTATTTAAAATAAATAAATAATTTATTCTACGCAATTTAGATTATAGTAAAACGTATACCTTACTGCTATCATAATCCACTCGACCGGTCGACGAACTAAACCCAGAACAGTCCCATAAGAATAGCACCAGCTCAAACGATAATTCTTCACCTTGGCATTTCGTCGAACAACTCGCAGTCATCCTCTTTTCCCTTCACTTTATCACCTTATACTCATGGCCTTACTCCCTGCTACCCGCCGTAAACCCACCTTCATTTCAACCATTACTGAATACCCTCAAATTATCTGACATCGGCTTCCACAGAAACGTGACTTTCAATCCTCTCTGCCGCTATACAGTAAACTGCGATCCCTTGAATCGTGGATCCTAACCTCATGCCTGCGATGGCCAGAACCTTCAGTATCGAACTCCAGATCCAGAAAAACCCTATCGCGAAACCTAATTTGCCTCAGAAACGCCTCCGCCTGCTCCACCGTATGAACAATCGATCCTTCTCCAAATCGAGCATCTCTCGAATTGGCCTCCGACACCCCGTACACCCTCCAAGTCTTAACCCTAACCGTGTCCATCGCGATTGCTCCCAGCTTGGATCGAGATTCATGGGACTTCGATTTTTATTTGGGTTGCGGTTTACTTGAGGTAGCAGGCGGCTTCAAATGATTTCGTGAAATGAAAATAGAGATGAAGGGCGGAATTTATATAGATGGTTTAATTCGAAGAGGAGCACTAATTTGATTTCCTTCTTATGGTTTGCAGAAGAATTGAGTTAAGGAAAGGTGCGATTTTGAAACAAAAGGGCATGGCCATTTTAAATTTGAAGTTTTTTTTCTGATTTTTCCTTCTAAGAAACCAAATGGAGATGGACGCGATTTTTATAGAAGATGAAACTTGGGGTTCAAGGAGTTTACAGTGCTCGAAGTACACTGTATTAAATTCTGATTTGATTTTGATCTGACTGTGATTTGAGTTCGAGCCTATCTACGATTGTATATTTCGGGGTTCATTAATTTGAACCACGAACCGCTATTTTAGTGTACCGATCGTTATTCCAACGTAATTACACTTTTTTTTTTTTTGAATTAACTGACTATATCTTGATTTTAAATTTGAACATATATATAATTAAAACTATATTAAATATTTTAAAGTAAATTGCCCAAAATCTGGGTCGTTACAGATAAGGTATAATGATACTCATGAACCTATTCACTCTTTTTATCGAATGGTGTTGTAATTGCGTTTATGTTATATTTAAAGTTATGAATTCGACTTCTGATTTATAAATCAAAACTTTACATGTCTGTTTTTGGCAATTCAATATAAAATATTCAGAATTTGCAAGCTTAGCATATATCCTCTAGCATGAACGATAAAGTTGCTTGATTAATATATCTGGTTAGATTGTCATTTGTAAAAGAAAAATCAAAGTATTATGTGTGGATGATTTTTCTCTATCAGCATGCTTGCATGTATTTTCCCCTTTCGTCTTGACATACAGTTTCATGCAACAATGTTACATACTTAGCATACACTGAAGTAGATATATATCATACAGTTAGATTGTCATTTGTAGAAGAAAAAGCTGAAGTGTTTTGTGGATGAATTATCTCTATCAACAATCAACATGTTTGTTAAAACAACCCAAACTTTCCCGTAAAGGAAAGCCCGGATTGAGTTGAGAACACGACAAATTAGAACGCAAACAGAAGAACATTTCATTGCTATTACAACAATTACATCAGAGTACAAGAATATAACAAAGTATGAATAAATAATATACATCAGAAAAATATCAGGGATTAAAATTCATAACATAGCAGCGGAAAAATAATACATAACACAACTGAAAGAGATACACAGATACAAAGCTTTCCGAATATAGCTCCAGTTGCAAACTAGGATCCTGTAAAAAGAAACCTGCAAAACCAAAACTACTAGCTGCCCATGTGGAAAATAGGGGCACCCAGAGTTTAGGTTAAACAATAAACTCTAGGTCAGTCATGGGACTAGTATGAGAATTAAAACAGTTATTAAAACTTTACATTAAAATTTGATAAATCAAGGGACCACGCCGTATAACCCGGTACGGGTTTTCTCCCAAGAACACCAGTGCAAACAACAATTTATAAACAGTGCAATGATTTTCGAATAATGAAGCTATTGTAAGACTCAAATCCCATCACACAAAATGCAACGCAAGCCAAAGGATATAGTTTTCCCTTATAATAGCCAAACATGCTTAGTACGTTTAAAACAAATATCATTTGATACTATTATAAGTGTATAGTGTCAAAAAAAGCTTCAAATATAAATGTATCAATCATAGACGGCATAAGTAATTAAAACCAAAATGTCACGTATTGGAAATTGGATTTTCGTCATGAGTCGAGGCAAGAGATGTACTCCTCGCCGGCTTCGAGACACTAGCAAATGCCTCGGGGTTCGGACGCTGGCGAACCTTTGGATCTTCAGGGCCGGTCCACACTTAATGGATTGGTTATACCTGAACACACGTTTCCCGGTCCTATCGGATCTATCCATTGGCGTCGTAGTAACCGATATATCCGAGGCGCCTCGCAATCCATCATTCACATAGGTAAAAAATATAAATGTCTGGGCTTTATACCATGACACCACCCACAACTAGAAGGAAACGTCGTACACTCCCAGCAGTCCCTTATCCTGTTTTTGACTCATACCAGGTGTGAAGCTCGCGAATTATCGTTATACACAAAGCTACACTATTTAAAGCTGTGCTTTGATCATCAACCACAAGACTCTGCTTTTCAACAAAAGCCTTGATCATTTGCATCTCAGCATGCCACACAGGCAATTCACGCCATGCTACTTGTGTCTATCGATATATAGCCTCTGAGCTCGTACGTCTCAGAAAAGGTTGTTAAGCAAGAGAATAAATTCTCCACCACCAAATAGATATATATTTAATAGAGATCAATCAACACAGAATAAAACCCAATGTCAGACACATCCATTTTCAAGTTTGTTCTGGATCTGAACGAAACCTAAGGCACCTTATTCTTCGTTCCGTATGTCCAATACAGGAGAGAGGTCCTCGCATATCCGGTCGATCTCCAAGTACATCTAGACGATCACCACTTATTACCTTGTCTCGGGTGTACAGCCCAATCAAGACATCAGTAATCATCCAAAAAATGCAAAGATCTCCGGTCTTCAGCCACCGTATTCATCGTCGACTTATCGTCGAATCAGTTATTCAGAATGGGTATAAATCCGCCCTTTTCGAATAACCCATGTATATTATAATAAGTTATATAAACAAGCAACATACGCCTCATTCCAACCCAGAATATTTTTTTATTCAAATACACTTTTCACAATTTAAACCAAATTAAGGTTTTCCAAACTAGTCGGGATTAGCAAACCTTATCGGAGTAATCATTTGTTTTATTTCCCAATCCCAACCTATTCATCCCATGGAGCAAAATTGATAATATTCCATATCTTACACCACGGTGTTATCGGTAAAAATTAATTACCATTTCCCGTTCAAATCCAATTAAAGATTTAACTATTGCTTAGAGCAAAACTGGTGATACTCCATTCTTGATCATTTCACAAATTTGATAATTTAAATTATCACATTCACATTTCAATCTAATTAAAGATTCATTAAAACTTCACTTAGTTTTAATCTCCAAAAATCATTATTTAATGATTATTCAAATTTAGGAAACAAATCATGTATTTAACTGGGTTAAAGAGCCAATGTCATTTAAAACACAGTTCACGATATATCCAAAATCATATTCCACTAATTATGGAATCTTCACGGAAAACAGATCAATATATATAATCGATATCAATTTCATTATCCGACTAATAATATAAATGGAATAACGGCAAAGCCTTTTAAATTCCATATATAATAACAGTTTGTTGAATCTAGATTAACCCTAGAAGGGGGGTGAATAGGGTTTATCACAGTTTTTAAACTGAATTGAAAAACTGACAGGATATTAAAATAATAAACAGATCACAGAATGCAGTAGAAATAAAAGTACAGAAAATAAATCACACACAGATATACCCAGCTTCGGCAAAACCCTGCCTACTGCCGCATTCCTAAGGTTTCTACTACGTGTTATAAACAGATCCCGCATACTGTAACAACCCGAAAATCTGGGCCAGTTTAAAATTTTTATTTTGGCAATTTTTGCGAATTTTGATTATTTAAAATGAATTATTTTAAATATTATCGACGAGAAATTTATTTTGAATAAAATTTGAACGTATATATTCGTTTGAATCGTCGTTAGAATATAAATATTTATTTATATTTATAAAAGAAATTGAAAATGGCGCGGTAGTTCGATAATTCGATTTCAAACTTCAATTGAAAGTACCGGGTGCAAAACAATCCGGATTTTAGTGAAACCAAAAACATTAGGATCTAATTGATAATATCTTTCCAACGAATCCGAAAAATCAAAATTTCATAGCGGGAATCAAAAGATATGTCCAGTTGAAAATCCTGAATAGTCGCTATGGAATTCAGGCCCTTAAAAATGGGAATTTTGCAAACGACCTCGGATTTCGGCGAAACCACTTTTGTTGGGTCCGTGGTGTAAAGTTATTGCTAGATTCCAAATTTCATTATTTTTCGAATCAATATGTTAGCGTGGCAAAGGAAAACGCGTTTGACCAGTTTCAGTTGATTTTAATCGACTGGAAAATGGCCATTTTTCCAAAGGTCTCAGAATTCGATGAAACTAGTTTTGTTAGGACCGTATCGTCAATACGAAGCTAGAAAATATTTTTCTGTAATTTATCGAGCTAGTATGTGACCCCGGTAAATTGAAATGCGCGTTCAAAATCAATATATAGAGTTGTATGTTGATTTTGACGGAAACTGATTGTAACTATCGAATCATCTTGCGATACATATCCCATTGTGTTCGGAATGGGGGTAATTAGCTATGGACGACAGTCGTTGGGCCTCGTTTCGAGTTCGTATAAAAAAGTAGCTTTTTATACTAATAAAATAATAATTATATATATTTCTATACTCCCTCCCTCTCCCTCTATTTACAGTCAAACCTCCCCTTTTTTTCTTCTTTCTGAATCAAAGAAAAAAAAATCTCGAGCCTCACTGCTCGTCGGAGGATCACCGCTCCACCGCTAGGATGTCGCCGCCCCTCCAGCATCTCCCTCCACCGACGCGAGACCCTCCAGTCTATTCCCTCTCTCCCCACGCTCCTCCGAAGAAGCCGCGACCCAAACCCCCCTTTTTTCAAAGCCGACTTCGAGCGCAATTCTAGCGCCGTGGAGGGGAGCGAGTTCGCCAGAACTCCTGGCGTTGGGTGACGTCACGGCGCCGCTTCCAGCGGCCATCTCCAATCAACGTCCAGCTCCTTGATGGGCGTGAAAACCGAAGCCCTAAGGGCTGTGCTATCTCGAAGTGCAATGGCCTGAAGAAGAAAACAAAGAAAGGTTTTTATTTTATTTTTTTCCCCTTATTATTTATGATAAGTAATTAGTTAAAAAACCAGATTTTTATGTCTTAATATTAGTTTAAAAATCAGATTATTTTTATATAAATGAAGTTTAAATTTTTAGTTGTAGATAGTTTTGTTTTATAAAGTAAGAAGATAGAATTTTTATAAGTTAAAAGATTATATTTTTATAATATGATAAAAATGATATTTTATCATATAAAGATGACATTTTGAATCACGAAAATCAGAAATTATATATGGATATATATTGTTTCAAAAGTAGGATTTTTTATATAAAAGAAACATTGTTTTGAAAGGAGAAAATATACATGTGTTTTGAAAGAAAATTATATTTTGTTTTAGAAAACAAAATATAATGATAAGATTTTTATAAAGGAAAAGATAAGATTTTCAATAATAAAAATTCGATTTTTATATATTGAATAGCGAAATAAAAATTCGATTTTTATATATTGAACAGCGAAATAAAAATTTGATTTTTCTATATTGAATAGTGAAGTAAAAATTCGATTTTTATGTATCGAATAGCGTAGTAAAAAATTGATTTTTACATATGTAGAGAATACGGGCAAAGAAAGGGACAAAAGGGCGAACGGCGAAGATTTGCTGCATATGAAGAGTTAGGACGTTTGGTTGGCTCTTCGGCGAGAACTTCTCACTCTTAAATTTCTTTTTCTAGTTATATATATACTAGGATGCAGACGGTGTTTAGTAGCACCCGACTCCCGTCATCCACAGACCATGGATGGCTTGTTTGTTTAATTGTTTGGTTGTATAGTTGGTTAGATTATTTGGTTTGAATTGAATTGTTTGGTGAAATGAAATTGATTTGATTGATGTGTGAATGGCGTGGGCCTTCACTAGACTGGGGATAAGGCTAGGCCTTGTCCCGTTTCTAGTATCGTGCCGTTATGCCGCCGAAATTTTCTAAAAATAAGTTAGAAAAATAAAGATAACATTTTATTTAATAAATGAACCGAATAGAATATTCATAGGTTGAATAAAATAGTTTGATCGTTAAAAATATAATTTTTAACGTGAATGTGAATAAACAAATATTCATTTACAAACCGGACAGTTTGTTTATGTACACCTATTTGAAGGACATTGATTGGGACGATAAATTTTACACATCGCCCAACTGCATAAATAAAAATCTGTGTTTGATTGCTTGAAACCCCACACGGGTATTGGGATGATATTTGACGTACACTAATCCCGATTGTTTAGTTGTATGTCGATCGATTGATTGACAGACTGTTATAAGCGTTGAATATTTATATTTGATGCTTATACAGTGTAGAATGCACTTTGGATGATGGTTGATTATTCATCGTTGTTGATATATACATGTGTAGTAGAAAATCCATATAATTAACATTATATGGTAATTGATTGGGCCTCATTCGAGTTTTAAAAAAGAAATACTTGAAATAGAAATATTTGAAAATAGAAATATTTAAAATAGAAATATTTGAAATAGAAATATTTGAAAAAGAAATACTTGAAGTAGAATATTTGAAAATAGGAATATATGAAGCCGTATTGATTAGATTGACGCCATTTTGACGTGAACGATATTTATATCGATTTTGTTCATTTTATAATGAATATCGAAAGTGATTTCAAAATCTGATAATTCGAATTGAAATTGAATAGAAATGAATTCGAATTGAAATTGAATTGGATTGAAAACGAATTGAAATTGAATTAGAAATCAATTTGAATTGAAATCAATTTGAAATGAATTTAAAATGAATTTAAATTGGAATATTCAATTTTGATTTGAAATTGAATATGAAGTTGAAACCGTTTTGAAAACGAATTTAAAACGATTTATAAAGCACGTTTTGAGTTGAAATCGACGAAGTATATATTATATATATTATATATATAATATAATGGCCTGAATAGAACGCGCCGCGCCGCGGCAGTTCGTGAATTTCGACCATTGACTTCGAATGGCTATTGCGGGAGATCCGACCGTCGGATTCTCCTAAAACCGGAACCGTTGGGTTCGTATCGAAAAGAGCTTTCTAACGAATGTGAGAAATTAGAAATCTAACGGACGGATTCGGAATTATGTCCAAATCAAATTTGAAAAAGGTCGTTGTAAGTGCAGTTCGATGGCCATTTATGGAAATCGACTGTACGGGCCTTGATAAAATTATTAAAAATAGTAATAATTTGTGTAAAATCATAAGAAATGATTTAGATAGAATTGGGATGAAAAACTCCATATTTGAAAAGATAAAAATAGTTTTTTTATCGAAATGAACTAATTTGAACTAGAATTATAATTCTATTTATTTTTAAAATAAATAAATTCAATTTAAAAAGGGTTTTAAAAATAATCAGAATTTCCAATGATTGCATTGGAGTGGATTTGAATCGAAATTGTCTTCGGAATATTTCGATGTTGGAATTCGTGATTATACAGGTGTTGTTATGGAAATTTGAAAGATATATATTTATATCGTTATTTCCAATACGACATTTGTTAATCGTAGAATTTGATATTGAATACAAGCCGATATATTTTCTATTCAGAGCCTTGTATTGAATATCAAATGTGATTTGGGTTTGTCGTGAATGGTGTCTTCACTAACACTGTTCTTGAACCCCGTTGAGAAAAGATTAAATCTTTTATTTAGATTTAATGAAGTGTACCAATTAAATAATATTTAATTGGAATTGAATTGATATTGATTTTTGGGTTTATCGTGGACAGTGTTTCAAATAACACTCGTTCTTTAACCCGATAATTAATGGAATGTGATTTTGGGTTTATCGTGAACTGTGTTTTAAATGACACTGATTCTTTAACCCAGTTAAAGATTAAAACTAAGTGGAGTTTTAATGAATCTTTAATTAGATTGAAATAATCGAGAATAGAGTATCATCAGTTTTACTCCAGGCAATAGTTAAATCTTTAATTAGATTTGAACGTGAAATGGTAATTGAATTTACCGATAACACCGTGGTGTTAGATATGAAGTATTACCAGTTTTACTTCATGGGAGGAATAGGTTGGGATTGGGAAATTAAAACAAATGATTACTTCGGTAAGGTTCGTCAATCCCGACTAGTTTGAATTGATATTCAAAAATAGATTAAAGAATAAATTCAAAGGATTTATCTTTGATAAAATTAATGGGAACCTTTCCCTAGGAATGTGAAATTTAGAAACTAACTGTCGGTTAGCCAAGCAGAATGGTTTTCTGGATATTGATCTGATGTTGGTTTCGGCCTTCGGGGTTAAT
This sequence comes from Allium sativum, assembly GCA_030737875.1. Lineage (NCBI taxonomy): Eukaryota > Viridiplantae > Streptophyta > Magnoliopsida > Asparagales > Amaryllidaceae > Allium > Allium sativum. The sequence goes on from CM060922.1 coordinate 228,664,476, forward strand.
ATTTGGGGAATTATTCTCTTGATTAATTTACGGTTAGTGACTGATGAATTGGAATGAGGCGTATGTTGTGTTTGTGTAACACTTATTTAAAATATACGTGAGTTATTTGGGAAGACCGGGTTTATCCAATTCTGAATAACTGATACGACGATAAGTCGAAGATGAAGACGATGGTGGAAGACCGGAGGTCTTCACGTCGTTTGTGTAATTACTGATGATCTTGATTGGGCTGTACACCCAAGAAGATGGAAACAGTTGGTGATCGTCCAGACGTACTTGGAGATCGATGGATATGCGGGGTACTAGGTGCCTCCGGTTTCGTTCAGACCCAGAACGGACTTGTAAATGGACTGTGTATCTGACATTGGATTTTAGTCCGTGTGATTGATTTCTATTAAATATATATCTGTTTGGCGGCGGAGAATTTATTCTCTTGCTTAACGCCCTTCTCTGAGACGTACGAGCTCAGGGGTAATATACTGATGGATATCAAACGCATGGAGTAAATTGCCTGTGTGGCATGCCTAAGTGGCAATTGATCGAGGCTTCTGTTGAAAAGCAAAGTCTTGTGGTTGATGATCGAAGCACGGCCTTTGTGGTGTAGCTTTGTGTAACGTTTGCTTCGCGAGTTTCGCACCCCGGTGGTGAACCAAAAACGGGAGAGGACCTCAGGGAGGGCATGCGTTTCTTTCTAGCTAGGGTGGTGTCAGTGACCTATAAGCCCTGACATTTATATACTTTTCACCTATGTGGTTGTTGCTGTTGCGAGGCGCCTCGGTTAGATCGGACGATCCGGGTCCGATGGAGTCATTCGTGGGCTCATTTACGCCCCAAAGGGCGGAGAAACGTATTGTTCAGGCACTATAATCCACATCGGTGGACTGGCCCTGTCGCTCCAAGGGGCAGTTGCGGCTGTTCCGGAGACTTGGGCTAGATTGTCTCGAATCGGTTGAGGACGATCCCTGGCCTCAGTTCACAGACGGAAATCCAATTTCCAAATACGTGACATTTGCGGTTTTATTTGTAGAGCCTAGTATGGCGACATAGTGGGATGGGGCGCTTATGCCGTCTATGATTGATACTTATGATTTGAAGTTGTTTTATACACTTTACACTTATAATAGTATCAAATGATTTCTTTTAAACGTATCAAGCATTCTTTGGCTGTTATAAGGGAAAACCCTATCCCCCAGCTTGCGTTGCATTGTGTGATAGGACCTGGGTCTTATAACAGCTTCATTTTTCTATATTTAGCATTGCGCTGTTGGTTTTATGCACTGGTATTCTTGGGAGGAAACCCGTTCCGTGTTATACGGCTTGGTCCCTTGATTTACCTAACTTTAAAATAAAGATTAATAACTATTTTAGTTCTCACACCAGTCACATGACTGACCTGGGGTTTATTGTTTTAACCTAAACTCTGGGTGCCCTTATTTTGACACGGGCAGCTAGTAGTTTTGGTTTTGCAGATTTATATTCACAGGATCCTGGTTTACAGCTGGAATGATATCCGGAAAGCTTTGTATCCGTATATCTCTTCTAGTTGTGTATTGTCTTATTTTCCGCTGCTATGTAATGTATTGTAAGCTCTGATATTTTTCTGTGTAATATTTATTCATTTATACTCTGTATATTCTTGTAATCTGATGTATTGTTGTTATAACAATGAAATGTTCTCCCGTCTGCGTTCTGCTGTGTCGTGTTCTCAAACGATAGGGCGTTTCGAACGGTCTGGATCGGTTTAGCGACTGGTTCGGATCGAGCGAAATTCCTTTTCGTCACATTTGGTATCAGAGCTTTGGTTTACAAAGCTCAGAGAACAAGACACATTAGAACCATGCGAAAGAATTCATCAGATATTGGGTTAGTAATATCCAACGAGAATGACTCGTTAGAGATAGGATCAGTAGTATCCTAGAATGAGTGTGAAGAGTATATTTTTAAAATGAAAACAATTTTTGTTTTGAAAATTTAAATAGTTGTGTACATATTTGAATATTTATTTTATATTGATTAGGACAGTCCAGTATATAAAGATTTTGCATATACGCCTTGCAAACGTGTATTTGAAATTTTAATATATTGGATAGATATAGAATTACACTCTAATCGCCCGGAGATGATTTTGATGATGGAGCTCCATCATTAGAATTTATGTTCGTATGACGAAGGTGGACTTTCTATATATTTCCTATTGACTGGTGTGAGAACCAAAATTAGATAGGACTTATTGTTGTGATTTGGCATCAAAAATCTGATTTTTGGATATGTATCAAAATTATGAATTTGAAACTCTAATTCACTAATTGATTGATGTTTGTGTTGTTTGTTTATTTGTTTGCTAATTTTTAGCCATTTAGCCTAATTGAACCAAATATTGAATTATATTGAAAATTGGTCGCATTTGCTTGCATATACTTGTACTTACATTGAACAGGTCATAGCAAGGAGGCTAAAGCAGAGAATAAAATTTGTTTGCCCGACAAATAGGTACATGTTTACTACATAATTTACTGTTTTGTTTGGGTGATGATGATTTTATGAGCCTATTGGCTAGCCGCTTGGCCTTTTCTTTTTCTTTTTGAGATCAGAAGGCCTATATGGCAATTTCGGGATTTTCCCATGGCTCCCGGTGCAGGGGAGGTTATGGCGAAATTTTTCAAAAATTTAGGGTGTTAGCCAAATTTTTGAAGAATTTGAAAATTCTCAGAAACTGAAAAGTTGGAGAATGGAAGCCAAATCGAACGTAGAGTTGATTAATCAAACCACTTTCGACTTTGTTCCTTTTCGGGGACGAAAAGTTTTAAGTGGGGGAGATTGTAACAACCCGAAAATCTGGGCCAGTTTAAAATTTTTATTTTGGCAATTTTAGCGAATTTTGATTATTTAAAATGAATTATTTTAAATATTATCGATGAGAAATTTATTTTGAATAAAATTTGAACGTATATATTCGTTTGAATCGTCGTTAGAATATAAATATTTATTTATATTTATAAAAGAAATTGAAAATGGCGCGGTAGTTCGATAATTCGATTTCAAACTTCAATTGAAAGTACCGGGTGCAAAACAATCCGGATTTTAGTGAAACCAAAAACATTAGGATCTAATTGATAATATCTTTCCGACGAATCCGAAAAATCAAAATTTCATAGCGGGAATCAAAAGATATGTCCAGTTGAAAATCCTGAATAGTCGCTATGGAATTCAGGCCCTTAAAAATGGGAATTTTGCAAACGACCTCGGATTTCGACGAAACCACTTTTGTTGGGTCCGTGGTGTAAAGTTATTGCTAGATTCCAAATTTCATTATTTTTCGAATCAATATGTGAGCGTGGCAAAGGAAAACGCGTTTGACCAGTTTCAGTTGATTTTAATCGACTGGAAAATGGCCATTTTTCCAAAGGTCTCAGAATTCGACGAAACTAGTTTTGTTAGGACCGTATCGTCAATACGAAGCTAGAAAATATTTTTCTGTAATTTATCGAGCTAGTATGTGACCTCGGTAAATTGAAATGCGCGTTCAAAATCAATATATAGAGTTATATGTTGATTTTGACGGAAACTGATTGTAACTATCGAATCAGCTTGTGATACATATCCCATTGTGTTCGGAATGGGGGTAATTAGCTATGGACGACAGTCGTTGGGCCTCGTTTCGAGTTCGTATAAAAAAGTAGCTTTTTGTAATAATAAAATAATAATTACATATATTTCTATACTCCCTCCCTCTCCCTCTATTTACAATCAAACCCCCCCCTTTTTTTCTTCTTTCTGAATCGAAGAAAAAAAAATATCTCGAGCCTCACTGCTCGTCGGAGGATCATCGCTCCACCGCCAGGATGTCGCCGCCCCTCCAGCATCTCCCCCCACCGACGCGAGACCCTCCAGTCTCTTCCCTCTCTCCCCACGCTCCTCCGAAGAAGCCGCGACCCAAACCCCCCTTTTTTTCAAAGGCGACTTCGAGCGCAATTCTAGCGCCGTGGAGGGGAGCGAGTTCGCCAGAACTCCTGGCGTTGGGTGACATCACGGCACCGCTTCCAGCGGCCATCTCCAATCAACGTCCAGCTCCTTGATGGGCGTGAAAACCGAAGCCCTAAGGGCTGTGCTATCTCGAAGTACAATGGCCTAAAGAAGAAAACAAAGAAAGGTTTTTATTTTATTTTTTCCCCCTTATTATTTATGATAAGTAATTAGTTAAAAAACCAGATTTTTATGTGTTAATATTAGTTTAAAAATCAGATTATTTTTATATAAATAAAGTCTAAATTTTTAGTTGTAGATAGTTTTGTTTTATAAAGTAAAAAGATAGAATTTTTATAAGTTAAAAGATTATATTTTTATAATATGATAAAAATGATATTTTTATCATATAAAGATGACATTTTGAATCACGAAAATCAGAAATTATATATGGATATATATTGTTTCAAAAGTAGGATTTTTTATATAAAAGAAACATTGTTTTGAAAGGAGAAAATATACATGTGTTTTGAAAGAAAATTATATTTTGTTTTAGAACACAAAATATAATGATAAGATTTTTATAAAGGAAAAGATAAGATTTTCAATAATAAAAATTCGATTTTTATATATTGAATAGTGAAATAAAAATTCGATTTTTATATATTGAATAGCGAAATAAAAATTCGATTTTTCTGTATTGAATAGCGAAGTAAAAATTCGATTTTTATGTATCGAATAGCGTAGTAAAAATTTGATTTTTACATATGTAGAGAATACGGGCAAAGAAAGGGACAAAAGGGCGAACGGCGAAGATTTCCTTCATATGAAGAGTTAGGATGTTTGGTTGGCTCTTCGGTGAGAACTTCTCACTCTTAAATTTCTTTTTCTAGTTATATATATATACTAGGATGCAGACGGTGTTTAGTAGCACCCGACACCCGTCATCCACAGACCATGGATGGCTTGTTTGTTTAATTGTTTGGTTGTATAGTTGGTTAGATTATTTGGTTTGAATTGAATTGTTTGGTGAAATGAAATTGATTTGATTGATGTGTGAATGGCGTGGGCCTTCACTAGACCGGGGATAAGGCTAGGCCTTGTCCCGTTTCTAGTATCGTGCCGTTATGCCGCCGAAATTTTCTAAAAATAAGTTAGAAAAATAAAGATAACATTTTATTTAATAAATGAACCGAATAGAATATTCATAGGTTGAATAAAATAGTTTGATCGTTAAAAATATAATTTTTAACGTGAATGTGAATAAATAAATATTCAATTACAAACCGGACGGTTTGTTTATGTACACCTATTTGAAGGACATGGATTGGGACGATAAATTTTACACATCGCCCAACTGCACAAATAAAAATCTGTGTTTGATTGCTTGAAACCCCACACGGGTATTGGGATGATATTTGACGTACACTAATCCCGATTGTTTAGTTGTATGTCGATCGATTGATTGACAGACTGTTATAAGCGTTGAAAATTTATATTTGATGCTTATACAGTGTAGAATGCACTTTGGATGATGGTTGATTATTCATCGTTGTTGATATATACATGTGTAGTAGAAAATCCATATAATTAACATTATATGGTAATTGATTGGGCCTCATTCCAGTTTTAAAAAAGAAATACTTGAAATAGAAATATTTGAAATAGAAATATTTGAAATAGAAATATTTGGAAAAGAAATACTTGAAGTAGAATATTTGAAAATAGGAATATATGAAGCCGTATTGATTAGATTGACGCCATTTTGACGTGAATGATATTTATATCGATTTTGTTCATTTTATAATGAATATCGAAAGTGATTTCAAAATCTGATAATTCGAATTGAAATTGAATAGAAATGAATTCGAATTGAAATTGAATTGGATTGAAAACGAATTGAAATTGAATTAGAAATCAATTTGAATTGAAATCAATTTGAAATGAATTTAAAATGAATTTAAATTGGAATATTCAATTTTGATTTGAAATTGAATATGAAGTTGAAACCGTTTTGAAAACGAATTTAAAACGATTTATAAAGCACGTTTTGAGTTGAAATCGACGAAGTATATATTATATATATTATATATATATAATATAATGGCCTGAATAGAACGCGCCGCGCCGCGGCAGTTCGTGAATTTCGACCATTGACTTCGAATGGCTATTGCGGGAGATCCGACCGTCGGATTCTCCTAAAACCGGAACCGTTGGGTTCGTATCGAAAAGAGCTTTCTAACGAATGTGAGAAATTAGAAATCTAACGGTTGGATTCGGAATTATGTCCAAATCAAATTTGAAAAAGGTCGTTGTAAGTGCAGTTCGATGGCCATTGATGGAAATCGACTGTACGGGCCTTGATAAAATTATTAAAAATAGTAATAATTTGTGTAAAATCATAAGAAATGATTTAGAAAGAATTGGGATGAAAAACTCCATATTTGAAAAGATAAAAATAGTTTTTTTATCGAAATGAACTAATTTGAACTAGAATTATAATTATATTTATTTTTAAAATAAATAAATTGAATTTAAAAAGGGTTTTAAAAATAATCAGAATTTCCAATGATTGCATTGGAGTGGATTTGAATCGAAATTGTCTTCGTAATATTTCGATGTTGGAATTCGTGATTATACAGGTGTTGTTATGGAAATTTGAAAGATATATATATTTATATCGTTATTTCCAATACAACATTTGTTAATCGTAGAATTTGATATTGAATACAAGCCGATATATTTTCTATTCAGAGCCTTGTATTGAATATCAAATGTGATTTGGGTTTGTCGTGAATGGTGTCTTCACTAACACTGTTCTTGAACCCCATTGAGAAAAGATTAAATCTTTTATTTAGATTTAATTAAGTGTACCAATTAAATAATATTTAATTGGAATTGAATTGATATTGATTTTTGGGTTTATCGTGGGCAGTGTTTCAAATAACACTCGTTCTTTAACCCGATAATTAATGGAATGTGATTTTGGGTTTATCGTGAACTGTGTTTTAAATGACACTGATTCTTTAACCCAGTTAAAGATTAAAACTAAGTGGAGTTTTAATGAATCTTTAATTAGATTGAAATAATCGAGAATGGAGTATCACCAGTTTTACTCCAGGCGATAGTTAAATCTTTAATTAGATTTGAACGTGAAATGGTAATTGAATTTACCGATAACACCGTGGTGTTAGATATGAAGTATTACCAGTTTTACTTCATGGGAGGAATAGGTTGGGATTGGGAAATTAAAACAAATGATTACTTCGGTAAGGTTCGTCAATCCCGACTAGTTTGAATTGATATTCAAAAATAGATTAAAGAATAAATTCAAAGGATTTATCTTTGATAAAATTAATGGGAACCTTTCCCTAGGAATGTGAAATTTAGAAACTAACTGTCGATTAGCCAAGCAGAATGGTTTTCTGGATATTGATCTGATGTTGGTTTCGGCCTTCGGGGTTAATATTTGGGGAATTATTCTCTTGATTAATTTACGGTTAGTGACTGATGAATTGGAATGAGGCGTATGTTGTGTTTGTGTAACACTTATTTAAAATATACGCGAGTTATTCGGAAAGACCGGGTTTATCCCATTCTGAATAACTGATACGACGATAAGTCGAAGATGAAGACGATGGTCGAAGACCGAAGGTCTTCACGTCGTTTGGATAATTACTGATGATCTTGATTGGGCTGTACACCCAAGAAGATGGAAACAGTTGGTGATCGTCCAGACGTACTTGGAGATCGATGGATATGCGGGGTACTAGGTGCCTCCGGTTTCGTTCAGACCCAGAACGGACTTGTAAATGGACAGTGTGTCTGACATTGGATTTTAGTCCGTGTGATTGATTTCTATTAAATATATATCTGTTTGGCGGCGGAGAATTTATTCTCTTGCTTAACGCCCTTCTCTGAGACGTACGAGCTCAGGGTTATATACTGATGGATATCAAACGCATGGAGTAAATTGCCTGTGTGGCATGCCTAAGTGGCAATTGATCGAGGCTTCTGTTGAAAAGCAAAGTCTTGTGGTTGATGATCGAAGCACGGCCTTTGTGGCGTAGCTTTGTGTAACGTTTGCTTCGCGAGTTTCGCACCCCGGTGGTGAACCAAAAATGGGAGAGGACCTCAGGGAGGGCATGCGTTTCTTTCTAGCAAGGGTGGTGTCAGTGACCTACAAGCCCTGACATTTATATACTTTTCACCTATGTGGTTGTTGCTGTTGCGAGGTGCCTCGGTTAGATTGGACGATCCGGGTCCGATGGAGTCATTCGTTGGCTCATTTACGCCCCAAAGGGCGGAGAAACGTATTGTTCAGGCACTATAATCCACATCGGTGGACCGACCCTGTCGCTCCAAGGGGCAGTTGCGGCTGTTCCGGAGACATGGGCTAGATTGTCTCGAATCGGTTGAGGACGATCCCTGGCCTCAGTTCACAGACGGAAATCCAATTTCCAAATACGTGACATTTGCGGTTTTATTTGTAGAGCCTAGTATGGCGACATATTGGGATGGGACGCTTGTGCCGTCTATGATTGATACTTATGATTTGAAGTTGTTTTATACACTTTACACTTATAATAGTATCAAATGATTTCTTTTAAACGTATAAAGCATTCTTTGGCTGTTATAAGGGAAAACCCTATCCCCCGGCTTGCGTTGCATTGTGTGATAGGACCTGGGTCTTATAACAGCTTCATTTTTCTTTATTTAGCATTGCGCTGTTGGTTTTATGCACTGGTATTCTTAGGAGGAAACCCGTTCCGTGTTATACGGCGTGGTCCCTTGATTTACCTAACTTTAAAATAAAGATTAATAACTGTCTTAGTTCTCACACCAGTCACATGACTGACCTGGGGTTTATTGTTTTAACCTAAACTCTGGGTGCCCTTATTTTGACATGGGCAGCTAGTAGTTTTGGTTTTGCAGATTTATATTCACAAGATCCTGGTTTACAGCTGGAATGATATCCGGAAAGCTTTGTATCCGTATATCTCTTCTAGTTGTGTATTGTCTTATTTTCCGCTGCTATGTAATGTATTGTAAGCTCTGATATTTTTCTGTGTAATATTTATTCATTTATACTCTGTATATTCTTGTAATCTGATGTATTGTTGTAATAACAATGAAATGTTCTCCCGTCTGCGTTCTGCTGTGTCGTGTTCTCAAACGATGGGGCGTTTCGAACGGTCTGGATCGATTTAGCGACTGGTTCTGATCGAGCGAAATTCCTTTTCGTCACATTTGGTATCAGAGCTTTGGTTTACAAAGCTCAAAGAACAAGACACATTAGAACCATACGAAAGAATTCATCAGATATTGGGTTTGTAATATCCAACGAGAATGACTCGTTAGAGATAGGATCAGTAGTATCCTAGAACGAGTGTGAAGAGTATATTTTTAAAATGAGAACAATTTTTGTTTTGAAAATTTAAATAGTTGTATACGTATTTGAATATTTATTTTATATTGATTAGGACAGTCCAGTATATAAAGATTTTGCATATACGCCTTGCAAACGTGTATTTGAAATTTTAATATACTGGATAGATATAGAATTACACTCTAATCGCCCGGAGATGATTTTGATGATGGAGCTCCATCATTAGAATTTATGTTCGTATGACGAAGGTGGACTTTCTATATATTTCCTATTGACTGGTGTGAGAACCAAAATTAGATAGGACCTATTGTTGTGATTTGGCATCAAAAATCTGATTTTTGGATATGTATCAAAATTATGAATTTGAAACTCTAATTCACTAATTGATTGATGTTTGTGTTGTTTGTTTATTTGTTTGCTAATTTTTAGCCATTTAGCCTAATTGAACCAAATATTGAATTATATTGAAAATTGGTCGCATTTGCTTGCATATACTTGTACTTACATTGAACAGGTCATAGCAAGGAGGCTAGAGCAGAGAATAAAATTTGTTTGCCCGACAAATAGGTACATGTTTACTACATAATTTACTGTTTTGTTTGGGTGATGATGATTTTATGAGCCTATTGGCTAGCCGCTTGGCTTTTTCTTTTTCTTTTTGAGATCAGAAGGCCTATATGGCAATTTCGGGATTTTCCCGTGGCTCCCGGTGCATGGGAGGTTATGGCGAAATTTTTCAAAAATTTAGGGTGTTAGCCAAATTTTTGAAGAATTTGAAAATTCTCAGAAACTGAAAAGTTGGAGAATGGAAGCCAAATCGAACGTAGAGTTGATTAATCAAACCACTTTCGACTTTGTTCCTTTTCGGGGATGAAAAGTTTTAAGTGGGGGAGATTGTAACAACTCGAAAATCTGGGCAAGTTTAAAATTTTTATTTTGGCAATTTTAGCGAATTTTGATTATTTAAAATGAATTATTTTAAATATTATCGACGAGAAATTTATTTTGAATAAAATTTGAACGTATATATTCGTTTGAATCGTCGTTAGAATATAAATATTTATTTATATTTATAAAAGAAATTGAAAATGGCGCGGTAGTTCGATAATTCGATTTCAAACTTCAATTGAAATTACCGGGTGCAAAACAATCCGGATTTTAGTGAAACCAAAAACATTAGGATCTAATTGATAATATCTTTCCAACGAATCCGAAAAATCAAAATTTCATAGAGGGAATCAAAAGGTATGTCCAGTTGAAAATCCTGAATAATCGCTATGGAATTCAGGCCCTTAAAAATGGGAATTTTGCAAACGACCTCGGATTTCGACGAAACCACTTTTGTTGGGTCCGTGGTGTAAAGTTTTTGCTAGGTTCAAAATTTCATTATTTTTCGAACCAATATGTGAGCGTGGCAAAGGAAATCGTGTTTGACCAGTTTCAGTTGATTTTAATCGACTGGAAAATGGCCATTTTCCCAAAGGTCTCAGAATTCGACGAAACTAGTTTTGTTAAGAACGTATCATCAATACGAAGCTAGAAAATATTTTTCTGTAATTTATCGAGCTAGTATGTGACCCCGGTAAATTGAAATGCGCGTTCAAAATCAATATATAGAGTTATATGTTGATTTTGATGGAAACTGATTGTAACTATCGGATCAGCTTGCGATACATATCCCACTGTGATCGGAATGGGGGTAATTAGCTATGGACGACAGTCGTTGGGCCTCGTTTCGAGTTCGTATAAAAAAGTAGCTTTTTATAATAATAAAATAATAATTATATATATTTCTATACTCCCTCCCTCTCCCTCTATTTATAGTCAAACCCCCCCTTTTTTTCTTCTTTCTGAATCAAAGCAAAAAAAAATTCGAGCCTCACTGCTCGTCGGAGGATCACCGCTCCACCCCCAGGATGTCGCCGCCCCTCCAGCAACTCCCCCCACCGACGCGAGACCCTCCAGTCTCTTCCCTCTCTCCCCACGCTCCTCCGAAGAAGCCGCGACCCAAACCCCCCTTTTTTTCAAAGCCGACTTCGAGCGCAATTCTAGCGCCGTGGAGGGGAGCGAGTTCGCCAGAACTCCTGGCGTTGGGTGACATCACGACGCCGCTTCCAACGGCCATCTCCAATCAACGTCCAGCTCCTTGATGAGAGCGAAAACCGAAGCCCTAAGGGCTGTGCTGTCTCGAAGTACAATGGCCTGAAGAAGAAAACAAAGAAAGGTTTTTATTTTATTTTTTCCCCCTTATTATGTTTGATAAGTAATTAGTTAAAAACCAGATTTTTATGTGTTAATATTAGTTTAAAAATCAGATTATTTTTATATAAATAAAGTTTAAATTTTTAGTTGTAGATAGTTTTGTTTTATAAAGTAAAAAGATAGAATTTTTATAAGTTAAAATATTTTATTTTTATAATATGATAAAAATGATATTTTTATCATATAAAGATGACATTTTGAATCACGAAAATCAGAAATTATATATGGATATATATTGTTTCAAAAGTAGGATTTTTTATATAAAAGAAACATTGTTTTGAAAGGAGAAAATATACATGTGTTTTGAAAGAAAATTATATTTTATTTTAGAAAAAAAAATATAATGATAAGATTTTTATAAAGGAAAAGATAAGATTTTCAATAATAAAAATTCGATTTTTATATATTGAATAGCGAAATAAAAATTCGATTTTTATATACTGAATAGCGAAATAAAAATTCGATTTTTCTATATTGAATAGCGAAGTAAAAATTCGATTTTTATGTATCGAATAGCGTAGTAAAAATTTGATTTTTACATATGTAGAGAATACGGGCAAAGAAAGGGACAAAAGGGCGAACGGCGAAGATTTCCTGCATATGAAGAGTTAGGACGTTTGGTTGGCTCTTCGGTGAGAACTTCTCACTCTTAAATTTCTTTTTCTAGTTATATATATATATACTAGGATGCAGACGGTGTTTAGTAGCACCCGACACCCGTCATCCACAGACCATGGATGGCTTGTTTGTTTAATTGTTTGGTTGTATAGTTGGTTAGATTATTTGGTTTGAATTGAATTGTTTGGTGAAATGAAATTGATTTGATTGATGTGTGAATGGCGTGGGCCTTCACTAGACCGGGGATAAGGCTAGGCCTCGTCCCGTTTCTAGTATCGTGCCGTTATGCCGCCGAAATTTTCTAAAAATAAGTTAGAAAAATAAAGATAACATTTTATTTAATAAATGAACCGAATAGAATATTCATAGGTTGAATAAAATAGTTTGATCGTTAAAAATATAATTTTTAACGTGAATGTGAATAAATAAATATTCATTTACAAACCGGACGGTTTGTTTATGTACACCTATTTGAAGGACATTGATTGGGACGATAAATTTTACACATCGCCCAACTGCACAAATAAAAATCTGTGTTTGATTGCTTGAAACCCCACACGGGTATTGGGATGATATTTGACGTACACTAATCCCGATTGTTTAGTTGTATGTCGATCGATTGATTGACAGACTGTTATAAGCGTTGAATATTTATATTTGATGCTTATACAGTGTAGAATGCACTTTGGATGATGGTTGATTATTCATCGTTGTTGATATATACATGTGTAGTAGAAAATCCATATAATTAACATTATATGGTAATTGATTGGGCCTCATTCGAGTTTTAAAAAAGAAATACTTGAAATAGAAATATTTGAAAATAGAAATATTTAAAATAGAAATATTTGAAATAGAAATATTTGAAAAAGAAATACTTGAAGTAGAATATTTGAAAATAGGAATATATGAAGCCGTATTGATTAGATTGACGCCATTTTGACGTGAACGATATTTATATCGATTTTGTTCATTTTATAATGAATATCGAAAGTTATTTCAAAATCTGATAATTCGAATTGAAATTGAATAGAAATGAATTCGAATTGAAATTGAATTGGATTGAAAACGAATTGAAATTGAATTAGAAATCAATTTGAATTGAAATCAATTTGAAATGAATTTAAAATGAATTTAAATTGGAATATTCAATTTTGATTTGAAATTGAATATGAAGTTGAAACCGTTTTGAAAACGAATTTAAAACGATTTATAAAGCACGTTTTGAGTTGAAATCGACGAAGTATATATTATATATATTATATATATATAATATAATGGCCTGAATAGAACGCGCCGCGCCGCGGCAGTTCGTGAATTTCGACCATTGACTTCGAATGGCTATTGCGGGAGATCCGACCGTCGGATTCTCCTAAAACCGGAACCGTTGGGTTCGTATCGAAAAGAGCTTTCTAACGAATGTGAGAAATTAGAAATCTAACGGACGGATTCGGAATTATGTCCAAATCAAATTTGAAAAAGGTCGTTGTAAGTGCAGTTCGATGGCCATTTATGGAAATCGACTGTACGGGCCTTGATAAAATTATTAAAAATAGTAATAATTTGTGTAAAATCATAAGAAATGATTTAGATAGAATTGGGATGAAAAACTCCATATTTGAAAAGATAAAAATAGTTTTTTTTATCGAAATGAACTAATTTGAACTAGAATTATAATTCTATTTATTTTTAAAATAAATAAATTCAATTTAAAAAGGGTTTTAAAAATAATCAGAATTTCCAATGATTGCATTGGAGTGGATTTGAATCGAAATTGTCTTCGGAATATTTCGATGTTGGAATTCGTGATTATACAGGTGTTGTTATGGAAATTTGAAAGATATATATTTATATCGTTATTTCCAATACGACATTTGTTAATCGTAGAATTTGATATTGAATACAAGCCGATATATTTTCTATTCAGAGCCTTGTATTGAATATCAAATGTGATTTGGGTTTGTCGTGAATGGTGTCTTCACTAACACTGTTCTTGAACCCCGTTGAGAAAAGATTAAATCTTTTATTTAGATTTAATGAAGTGTACCAATTAAATAATATTTAATTGGAATTGAATTGATATTGATTTTTGGGTTTATCATGGACAGTGTTTCAAATAACACTCGTTCTTTAACCCGATAATTAATGGAATGTGATTTTGGGTTTATCGTGAACTGTGTTTTAAATGACACCGATTCTTTAACCCAGTTAAAGATTAAAACTAAGTGGAGTTTTAATGAATCTTTAATTAGATTGAAATAATCGAGAATGAAGTATCACCAGTTTTACTCCAGGCGATAGTTAAATCTTTAATTAGATTTGAACGTGAAATGGTAATTGAATTTACCGATAACACCGTGGTGTTAGATATGAAGTATTACCAGTTTTACTTCTTGGGAGGAATAGGTTGGGATTGGGAAATTAAAACAAATGATTACTTCGGTAAGGTTCGTCAATCCCGACTAGTTTGAATTGATATTCAAAAATAGATTAAAGAATAAATTCAAAGGATTTATCTTTGATAAAATTAATGGGAACCTTTCCCTAGGAATGTGAAATTTAGAAACTAACTGTCGGTTAGCCAAGCATAATGGTTTTCTGGATATTGATCTTATGTTGGTTTCGGCCTTCGGGGTTAATATTTGGGGAATTATTCTCTTGATTAATTTACGGTTAGTGACTGATGAATTGGAATGAGGCGTATGTTGTGTTTGTGTAACTCTTATTTAAAATATACGCGAGTTATTCGGGAAGACCGGGTTTATCCCATTCTGAATAACTGATACGACGATAAGTCGAAGATGAAGACGATGGTCGAAGACCGGAGGTCTTCACGTCATTTGGGTAATTACTGATGATCTTGATTGGGCTGTACACCCAAGAAGATGGAAACAGTTGGTGATCGTCCAGACGTACTTGGAGATCGATGGATATGCGGGGTACTAGGTGCCTCCGGTTTCGTTCAGACCTAGAACGGACTTGTAAATGGACTGTGTGTCTGACATTGGATTTTAGTCCGTGTGATTGATTTCTATTAAATATATATCTGTTTGGCGGCGGAGAATTTATTCTCTTGCTTAACGCCCTTCTCTGAGACGTACGAGCTCAGGGGTTATATACTGATGGATATCAAACGCATGGAGTAAATTGCCTGTGTGGCATGCCTAAGTGGCAATTGATCGAGGCTTCTGTTGAGAAGCAAAGTCTTGTGGTTGATGATCGAAGCACGGCCTTTGTGGTGTAGCTTTGTGTAACGTTTGCTTCGCGAGTTTCGCACCCCGGTAGTGAACCAAAAACGGGAGAGGACCTCAGGGAGGGCATGCGTTTCTTTCAAGCTAGGGTGGTGTCAGTGACCTACCAGCCCTGACATTTATATACTTTTCACCTATGTGGTTGTTGCTGTTGCGAGGCGCCTCGGTTAGATCGGACGATCAGGGTCCGATGGAGTCATTCGTTGGCTCATTTACGCCCCAAAGGGTGGAGAAACGTATTGTTCAGGCACTATAATCCACATCGGTGGACCGGCCCTGTCGCTCCAAGGGGAAGTTGCGGCTGTTCCGGAGACATGGGCTAGATTGTCTCGAATCGGTTAAGGACGATCCCTGGCCTCAGTTCACAGACGGAAATCCAATTTCCAAATACGTGACATTTGCGGTTTTATTTGTAGAGCCTAGTATGGCGACATAGTGGGATGGGGCGCTTATGCCGTCTATGATTGATACTTATGATTTGAAGTTGTTTTATACACTATACACTTATAATAGTATCAAATGATTTCTTTTAAACGTATCAAGCATTCTTTGGCTGTTATAAGGGAAAACCCTATCCCTCGGCTTGCGTTGCATTGTGTGATAGGACCTGGGTCTTATAACAGCTTCATTTTTCTTTATTTAGCATTGCGCTGTTGGTTTTATGCACTGGTATTCTTGGGAGGAAACCCGTTTCGTGTTATACGGCGTGGTCCCTTGATTTACCTAACTTTAAAATAAAGATTAATAACTGTTTTAGTTCTCACACCAGTCACATGACTGACCTGGGGTTTATTGTTTTAACCTAAACTCTGGGTGCCCTTATTTTGACACGGGCAGCTAGTAGTTTTGGTTTTGCAGATTTATATTCACAGGATCCTGGTTTACAGCTGGAATGATATCCGGAAAGCTTTGTATCCGTATATCTCTTCTAGTTGTGTATTGTCTTATTTTCCGCTGCTATGTAATGTATTGTAAGCTTTGATATTTTTCTGTGTAATATTTATTCATTTATACTCTGTATATTCTTGTAATCTGATGTATTGTTGTAATAATAATGAAATTTTCTCCCGTCTGCGTTCTGCTATGTCGTGTTCTCAAACGATAGGGTGTTTCGAACGGCCTGGATCGTTTTAGCGACTGGTTCGGATCGAGCGAAATTCCTTTTCGTCACACATACAAGACCATGTACACTCGCAACGCCTGCTCCTGTCCTAACCCTACGCTCAAAACCCCAGACTGGACGATATCCCCTCGACCAGATTTACCCGTATTACAATCCCGTAACACGTAACACAGATTTTACAGAGTCTGAAACTGACAGTCAGCACCCTGACTGGATTCCTAGACTTTACAGATCTAGACACTGTTTGAATTTGGTTTACAAAACAAAAACAAAACACAATAAAAAATTAAAAAAAAACAAATTAAACCCTAGGACTTAAAAAATATAAGGGTCATCCCCTTTTGACATTAAAGCACTTAAGCCTAGAAAAGCTTGGCCGGCCCATTTCTAATTTATTTGCCCGAATCCTTTTGCTTTTGTTCTGAGAAAAAAATGGCGGCGTTGATGAATGTAAACTAGGGTTTCAGATTTGAATCCCAAATCGAAGCCGATGTCTGATGAATTTGCTGCTCTCTGAAGCTCGAATCTGGTGTTCTTCCTTTGTCTACGATTTGGGGATTTCTCGATCGAAAAAATCTGTGAGTAAAATCTTGGAAATGATTTATTTGAATTTCTGAGTTGTTGTGTTTTCGATCTGAAATGTTGAGTTAGTTTTCTATATCTGCCGATGATGAATTGGTGTAGTTTATATAGGGTAGAGAAAAACCCTAAACAAACTCTGATTTCACTATGTGACTTGGCTGATTTGTTGCGGAGCTTTCCTCTTTTGGTTGCCTGTATTGATTTTGAATTTTGCGCGGCCTTTAAAACAGATTTCCCCCTTTTGAATTTAAAAGCTATGGCTTTGATTTGAAAAGAAAATGAATTGTTGCTTTCCCCTTTGATTAAAACAAATGATTACTTCGGTAAGGTTCGTCAATCCCGACTAGTTTGAATTGATATTCAAAAATAGATTAAAGAATAAATTCAAAGGATTTATCTTTGATAAAATTAATGGGAACCTTTCCCTAGGAATGTGAAATTTAGAAACTAACTGTCGGTTAGCCAAGCAGAATGGTTTTCTGGATATTGATCTGATGTTGGTTTCGGCCTTCGGGGTTAATATTTTGGGAATTATTCTCTTGATTAATTTACGGTTAGTGACTGATGAATTGGAATGAGGCGTATGTTGTGTTTGTGTAACACTTATTTAAAATATACGCGAGTTAATCGGGAAGACCGGGTTTATCCCATTCTGAATAACTGATACGACGATAAGTCGAAGATGAAGACGATGGTCGAGGACCGGAGGTATTCACGTCGTTTGGGTAATTACTGATGATCTTGATTGGGCTGTACACCCAAGAAGATGGAAACAGTTGGTGATCGTCCAGACGTACTTGGAGATCGATGGATATGCAGGGTACTAGGTGCCTCCGGTTTCGTTCAGACCTAGAACGGACTTGTAAATGGACTGTGTGTCTGACATTGGATTTTAGTCCGTGTGATTGATTTCTATTAAATATATATCTGTTTGGCGGTGGAGAATTTATTCTCTTGCTTAACGCCCTTCTCTGAGACATACGAGCTCAGGGGTTATATACTGATGGATATCAAACGCATGGAGTAAATTGCCTTTGTGGCATGCCTAAGTGGCAATTGATCGAGGCTTCTGTTGAAAAGCAAAGTCTTGTGGTTGATGATCGAAGCACGGCCTTTGTGGCGTAGCTTTGTGTAATGTTTGCTTCGCGAGTTTCGCACCCCGGTGGTGAACCAAAAACGGGAGAGGACCTCAGGGAGGGCATGCGTTTCTTTCTAGCTAGGGTGGTGTCAGTGACCTACCAGCCCTGACATTTATATACTTTTCACCTATATGGTTGTTTCTGTTGCGAGGCGCCTCGGTTAGATCGGACGATCCAGGTCCGATGGAGTCATTCGTTGGCTCATTTACGCCCCAAAGGGTGGAGAAACGTATTGTTCAGGCACTATAATCCACATCGGTGGACCGGCCCTGTCGCTCCAAGGGGCAGTTGCGGCTGTTCCGGAGACATGGGCTAGATTGTCTCGAATCGGTTGAGGACGATCCCTGGCCTTAGTTCACAGACGGAAATCCAATTTCCAAATACGTGACATTTGCGGTTTTATTTGTAGAGCCTAGTATGGCGACATAGTGGGATGGGGCGCTTATGCCGTCTATGATTGATACTTATGATTTGAAGTTGTTTTATACACTATACACTTATAATAGTATCAAATGATTTCTTTTAAACGTATCAAGCATTCTTTGGCTGTTATAAGGGAAAACCCTATCCCCCGGGTTGCGTTGCATTGTGTGATAGGACCTGGGTCTTATAACAACTTCATTTTTCATTATTTAGCATTGCGCTGTTGGTTTTATGCACTGGTATTCTTGGGAGGAAACCCGTTCCGTGTTATACGGCGTGGTCCCTTGATTTACCTAACTTTAAAATAAAGATTAATAACTGTTTTAGTTCTCACAACAGTCACATGACTGACCTGGGGTTTATTGTTTTAACCTAAACTCTGGGTGCCCTTATTTTGACATGGGCAGCTAGTAGTTTTGGTTTTGCAGATTTATATTCACAGGATCCTGCTTTACAGCTGGAATGATATCCGGAAAGCATTGTATCCGTATATCTCTTCTAGTTGTGTATTGTCTTATTTTCCGCTGCTATGTAATGTATTGTAAGCTCTGATATTTTTCTGTGTAATATTTATTCATATATACTCTGTATATTCTTGTAATCTGATGTATTGTTGTAATAACAATGAAATGTTCTCCCGTCTGTGTTCTGCTGTGTCGTGTTCTCAAACGATAGGGTGTTTCGAACGGTCTGGATCGGTTTAGCGACTGGTTCGGATCAAGCGAAATTCCTTTTCGTCACACAAACAAGACCATGTACACTCGCAACGCCTGCTCCTGTCCTAACCCTACGCTCAAAACCCCAGACTGGACGATATCCCCTCGACCAGATTTACCCGTATTACAATCCCGTAACACGTAACACAGATTTTACAGACTCTGAAACTGACAGTCAGCACCCTGACTGGATTCCTAGACTTTACAGATCTAGACACTGTTTGAATTTGGTTTACAAAACAAAAACAAAACACAATAAAAAAAAAATTTAAACCCTAGGACTTAAACATATAAGGGTCATCCCCTTTTGACATTAAAGCACTTAAGCCTAGAAAAGCTTGGCCGGCCCATTTCTAATTTATTTGCCCGAATCCTTTTGCTTTTGTTCTAAGAAAAAAATGGCGGCGTTGATGAATGTAAACTAGAGTTTCAGATTTGAATCCCAAATCGAAGCCGATGTCTGATGAATTTGCTGCTCTCTGAAGCTCGAATCTGGTGTTCTTCCTTTGTCTACGATTTGGGGATTTCTCGATCGAAAAAATCTGTGAGTAAAATCTTGGAAATGATTTATTTGAATTTCTGAGTTGTTGTGTTTTCAATCTGAAATGTTGAGTTAGTTTTCTATATCTGCCGATGATGAATTGGTGTAGTTTATATAGGGTAGAGAAAAACCCTAAACAAACTCTGATTTCACTATGTGACTTGGCTGATTTGTTGCGGAGCTTTCCTCTTTTGGTTGCCTGTATTGATTTTGAATTTTGCGTGGCCTTTAAAACAGATTTCCCCCTTTTGAATTTAAAAGCTATGGCTTTGATTTGAAAAGAAAATGAATTGTTGCTTTCCCCTTTTGGCATGACGGTTTTAAAACCTCTTGAATGAATTGGTGATGTTTCCTCTTTTTGTTTCCTTGCTGAAAATCGATTCTGATGCACCTTGAATAAGTCGAGTTGCCCCTTTACTTGCATGGTTCGATTTGATTTCCATTACTTGTTTCCTGATTTGTGGCTTGATATAAAACGCTGAATTGTTTTGTCATAATGCTTAAAACTGGAAATATAAATTTGTAGCTCCTTGAATTAATAAATATCCAGAAAAGATTTTGCCCCTTGTATTTGCATTACCATTTATGTCGTGCTTGGATCATGTTGTTTCATTTGCACTGGAAAATAAACTTTCTATTTCCATTTGTAATGAATTCAGTTTTGAAAAAAAAATATCTTGCCAAAAAAATTTCTGATCATTAAAAAAAAACGACATTGGAATTTTCTGGACACTTTAGAAAAACTAAAAGATTTGTTTCCAGAATCACATCATTGAATTTTTAGAATTAAAAACCATTCTTAAATCTTGTCAAACATAGATCACTGAGATTTCTGGAACCATTAACAGACTTGAATTTTGGTTGTTGATCCTCTGGACTACTATGATTTTGGTACTTGCCAACACTTTAAAAAAAACTCTGCTGTATATTGTTTGATCACTCTTGATACTTTGTACAATTTGCCACTTCTACTTTTTATTCTTGAGTCTGAGTCGCACCATTTGATTGAGCACAGAACTGACTTGTGTTGATTTTTCTTGAGCCATTCATTTGCTGTGTAATACTCTCATGTACACACTACTTGTTCTAGTTTGCATCAATGTTTAACCAAGCCATTTGCTTTGTGAATATTGCCTTGTTTGCTGTACGAAACATTTTTATACTTGCCTTATCGCCTTGGACTTGTTTATGAATCATATGCACTTGCCACATGCATGTTGCATTCCTGACTTGTGGTCCATTCTTGGTTTCAAAAAGTAATTTCCATGATTGTGCTGAGAACTTGAAAGACTGTATATTAGTCTATTCATTTGATCCTATGCATTTTTGGTATTCCACTTGCACACTTTCACCATGCATGCACCATACATGCCGAACCATTTTGTTGTGTAAACATATGTTGCATCCCCCTGCTCCACTTATGTTGTTCAACCTGTGTTCACCATTCCTGCTCGACCATTTGAACTGTTTTTGCTGAAAGTTGTTTGGGTACTTTGACTTTTTCATTTTTGCATGAAAACTCGACCACTTTTGTTTGTTCTTGTATGTTTTTGTGCTGTCTTGATTATGTTGTCTTGAACACTTTGTGGCTGCACCATCCATTGTACTGCTTGTTCCACCATTGTTGTTTTCTTGGGTCAAATGCCTCGACCATGTCTGCATGTAAGTGGTCTGTCATCATGTTTGAATTTGGTCTTGCTTCATTGTTGAAGGTCATGATGCTTGCTGCATTTACTTTAATGTGTTTTTAATCATGTTGACACATGTTTCTTGACCACGCTTTTTGTCATTTTGTATAAGTGTATATATGTGCATATCACCAGCAGACTGGCTGTACTGAGTTGGGGCTGGTCAGAACCAGCTGAGTTTAATGCTGGTTCTGATCAGCAAACCAATATGGTTATGTCGAGGCTGACCAGTGGGTACAAGAAATATATCAGATCAAGTCATGAAAAATGATGAGAAACACACCAGAATTCTGAGGCAAATAAAAATTTTAAAATTAAAATTTATATTTGCATATATTCAATATTATTTCTGTTGTAGTGTACTGTGTGTATGTTCATTTGTATGACAGGTATGAAGACTGGACTAATTGTGAAGACTGAAGACAAGAAGACAGAAGGCAGAAGGCAGAAAAACAAGAATAGTGTGTGTAACAATGAAAGTGTTTGTATATTGGGTCTGTGAATGTATAAGTGAAAAAAATATTGAGTGTTGAGTGATATAGTGAGGAGCTAGTTTATATGAAAAAGTGATTGTACTGATTATTTGTAATAAACAAAATCTGTTTGAAATAAAATATTATTTCATTGTTGTCAAACAGACTTGTCTATTCTATTCTGTTTATTTATAAGTACAAAAGTATGAAGTGATTAAATAGTGGAGTTAATATAGATGTACTGTTTGATATTGAAATAAAATATTCTATTCAAATAAAATACTGTGAATATTTAAATTTCTGTACAGTTGTATTTTATTTAAATATAAATATTATATTCCAGTCTGTGATTTACAATAACAGTACAATATCAAACACATTAAAATAATATTTATTTGGTTGTTATCATCAAACAAAAATCATATAATTGTGTATACAACACCGTTATATACAACAATCTCCCCCTTTTGATGATGACAAACAAATAAAAGATTTTGTATACAATAGATGTGTTTGACAGTGAATATTGAACTCCCCCTATTTATTAGCTCCCCCTACAACAGACAACTCCCCCTATAACTGTGCATGAGTGAAATGTATGAATAATAATAAATTTTCAAAATTAAAAATATTTATAAAATATTCACTCATAAATCAAAATCTCTATCAATTCTCCCCCTTTTGTTATCATCAAAAGGATACAGAATTTAAAATATAGATGAAAAATGACTAACAAATACTATATCAGCCTAAGAGGAAGAACAGTCATCATAAATCTCAATCAGTCAAACAAAAATCATAATAAACTAAGAACTGGTGGCATATCTCACATTGTAGAGAATGACGGATTTACGATGAATTTTATATAAAATGGGGAGAGAAAAAAATGTATTCCAATTATTTTCAAAAAAAAATGAGGTTCAAAAACAGAGATGGAATTTGGACTATAATTAATAATTCAATTTAAGTGACAAGATCGAATAATCTCGAATCCCAATACCCATCAATCAGCAAATCATAATACGTCATAAAATATTAACACATTTCACAGATTAGAAAATGGATTGGTAGGCTGGCTTTTATATACAAAGGAGAATTTCAAGTTTATTTCAATTTATAGCACATTATTCCTTTTTCTTTTATTTTTATTTAAGAGCACACTGACCACGCATAACCAGAGCTTGGATTTTTAAATGAGGTCAGTTGCAGCTTAAATTATAAGTTGTCTCTTAACCATGCATGACCAGAGCTTGGATTTTTAAATGAGGTTAGAGACACATTTATATATTAATTATATTTATTATTTTCAGCATTTAAAGGAAAAACTCCTCAGTATGTAAAACCAATATATGAATGATAGAAAATGGGGTAGGTACAGAGATGGACTGTGAAAATAAATTTCTAAATTAATTATATTATGAAGTAAGCTCGACAGTACCGGGATTATTGAAAATTTCAATTATCACTAATTCTGAAAAATAATATAGTCCCATTTCTATCACAAATAATTTTCACTATTTTAAAACAAGATGATTTTTCTTTTTAAAAATAAACTCTCCACATTAATATAAAATCATGATGGATGGCAGACGGGTGATAGATACAGGAGATGGTTTTGAAATATTTGCCAGTTCAAAGATATTATAATTAATATTCAACCATCATGAAAATCCAAATAAAATCTCCTCTTGTTGTGAAATACACTGCAGTCACAATTCATCACAATTTCAAAAACTGATAATAATTTTGATGAATTATAAACACAGCACAAATTGGATATTGATTTCAATTTCTGAACGAATAAAAAATAGATAATTTTAAAATTGAAAAACAATTACAAGAAGAAATTAAACAGATTTATAAAAAAAAATTGAATCTATACAGGGTGATAATTCAAAAAACAGATGAGTGAAAAAGGCTGATACCAAATGTTCTCGCTTATCGAGGAATTTAATTACACCCTGATGGACTAACATGGACATCTCACACCAAAGAACTTTACACACAAACCCAGCCAGACAAATTTAGCACATTTATTTGTATAAGGCAAAAAAAAATGTGTGGATCTATACAAGGTGAAAATTTGAATCTCAGTACAGATAGGTGAAACAAAAAAAATAAGCACTTCTGATACCACTTGGTGTCTCTATTTACGAGGAATTTTAACATGATACTGAACAAGAATGTCCTAGGCAAAAGAATTATTGAGTACCAAGCCCAAACAGACGAGGTAATAGATTATGCACATGTATCAGAGCAGCACGTAAGTGATTCTAGAACAAACATTTTAAAACCAGTATCAGAGCAACACAGAAAAATCAATATCACAACAGACTTGTCAGATGATGTTTCTGAAGGTCACAAAAAAACAATATATTCCATGATCCATGATTATAAAATTTAGTTTATTTTAAATCATTTGAAGAGATGTGAATATATCAGAATTTAATGAATCAATCACACAATATTATATTTCAGATTCAAGATATGTGTGCGATTCAATAAATCAATAATCTCAAATAATTTTAAACAATCATATATTAAAATCAAATAACCATGTAATAATAGAGAATTTTAAGACCAAATTTTTAAAGAAATTTTCTCAAGTATTTCTGACAGGCACAAAGAATTTTTCAGAATATTTACATCAAGTTTGAGCAATAACTCATGATCCAAAAAATAATGGTTTATTTCAAAATCACTTGAACAACTGTAAGTCATGAGATACAATGAATCAATCACACATAATTAATGACTTCACATCTGAGAAGTGTGTGAGATTCAAAATATCAGAAATTTCAAATGATCTCATACAAACAAAAATCTAAACCAGACGATCATGAATAACGATGAATTTCAAGATGTAAGCAATGATTCAAGTCAATTAAAAAAAATTCAAGCCAATCTGAAAAAAAATTAAAGAAATTATCACAGCTGAGAAGTAGCAGTGTGCTGTAATGAGTATAAATTTTCAAGCCTTTCTAAACTAAATTAGAATAAACTCAGAACAGCAGAGATGTGTGATATTTCAATTGTTTTTCAGATCTTCAAAAATTTAGAATTTTAATTAACAGTGTTCAGGATTTGACAAGAATACATCAACACTGTTATGAATTCAGAGAATTAGAACACAAATTTCAAAACAATTGCAGATATTTACAATTTTAAATACAAGGTCTGGAAATGATTAAAATATCAGAATTATATTCAACTAAAGCAAATTTCCAGAAGATCATGATTACTGCAATTGGAAGTTAATGAAGCCCAAGAGGAAACAAAATTATGGTAGTGACAAATCAAAGAAAATAGGCAGAAGAGATAGAAGGAGGAAAATAAATAAAATTAAAAAAAATTAAAAAACAAAGGATATACAAAAGAATGAGTATAGAGATATACCTGAAATCCATGTAAGCAAATGAATCTCTAACTCAACCAACTTGGCTAAGGAACTGAGAAGTATTACAGAAATATTGAGCAGCTTGAATTCGGTTTCTTTTAGCATAGCAGTTCCTCGGCCTCCTCTGGTACCTAACTGTTAAGAGGGTTAAGTGGTCTAACAAAGATTGTTTTACCACTCATAGCTGTGTATCGATCTTTCGGTACCCAAACCTGTCTATATAACAAACCATCTGTATTTATCTTTGTACCCTTCGGAACCCAAACTTGTTTGAAATTAAACGAATTTAATATATTTCCTTTCGGGGTCCAAACTGGATTAAATGAATTGTTATCAAACCAATTCTTATCTCGATTGTGATTCAAAAACCTTTTGGAATTTCAAAAAATCAAATTTTCAGAATGACTCTTCTTAAAGCAGTTTGAAGGATTTTTGAAATCACAAGAGTTCAAATTTTCAAAATCATTTCTTTTTCCAAAACCAAGACCATTTTTATTACCAGATGAAAATTGATTTTTCAACAGCATATTCAGAGATTTTTCCCCATTAGAAAATTTATTCAATGTTGATTCCAATCGTTGAATTTTGGATTTTAGATCGCCATTTTCTTTTAATAAATTTGAGCAATTATTTATAGCGATCATCTGTTCAGCATTGGTCTATTTTAAAACCAAATTCTCATTTTCAAGCAATCTAATTTTGGCTTTAGATTCCGAGATTTCAAGTTCAAATCGTTTTTGTTTTTCAGACTCAAAAATCTTGGATTTTTTAATCTCATTTTCAAGTTCTTTCAAAATCAAA
Organism: Allium sativum; assembly: GCA_030737875.1. Classification (NCBI taxonomy): domain Eukaryota; kingdom Viridiplantae; phylum Streptophyta; class Magnoliopsida; order Asparagales; family Amaryllidaceae; genus Allium; species Allium sativum. The sequence goes on from CM060922.1 coordinate 228,690,842, forward strand.
TCACTTCTCACCAAATTTTCATTTTCAGCAAACTCAAATTTGGAAATTATATCAGTCTTAAAAACTTCAAATTCCTTTTGTAGAAGATTGTTCAAATTTGATAACTCAATCTTGTTTTCTTTTAAGATCAGAATTTCCTTTTCAAACTTTTGAATATTTTTATAGAGATGAACAAGATTGGTCTTCAATTTTAAACAATTTTTGCAATCTGAATTTGAAGAATTTTTAAAATATTCAAGCTGTGATTCCAAATCATCAATTTTGCTGGTCAACTCAGTATTCCTAGATTTCAGAGATTTGTTTTTAGATTTGAGTTTATCAAAAGATTTAGTTAAATCAACACACATATAAACCAAATCTTCGTATGAGAAATTTTCAACTTCAGCATCTGTTGATTCTCCATCATCTGATCCTTCTGAATTTTCATTTGTAAATCCTGTTAAACAGAGTTCTGAATCTGAGTTGACTTTCTTGGGTTTTGAGCTGCCGTTGTCAGATTTTCCATACTTCGTATTGGGAGTATCCCAGATTTCCTGTGCAGATAAACAATGGCAGATAAGATTAAACTGTTCAGTACTAAGATAATCAAATATAATTTTCATAGCACGGGTATTGAAAGTAATATCTACACAATCAAATCCATGGATAACAACATTCCAACATTTAATATTAACAGATTTTAAATAAAATTCCATTTTGGATTTCCAGTTTAAAAAATCTGTGCCATCAAAAATATTTGGAATGTGACTGGACTGACTCTCTATGGACTGATAACTAGGAATCACCATTGCTCTAGAGTTAACCGAATACCTGGCTCTGATACCAAATGTTGGATCTAGATTAACCCTAGAGGGGGGGGGGGTGAATAGGGTTTATCACAGTTTTTAAACTGAATTGAAAAACTGGCAGGATATTAAAATAATAAACAGATCACAGAATGCAGCAGAAATAAAAGTGCAGAAAATAAATCACACACAGATATAACTAGCTTTGGCAAAACCCTGGCTACTGCTGCATTCTTAAGGTTTCTACTAGGTGTTATAAACAGATCCCGCATACAAGACCATGTACACTCGCAACGCCTGCTCCTGTCCTAACCCTACGCTCAAAACCCCAGACTGGACGATATCCCCTCGACCAGATTTACCCGTATTACAATCCCGTAACACGTAACACAGATTTTACAGACTCTGAAACTGACAGTCAGCACCCTGACTGGATTCCTAGACTTTACAGATCTAGACACTGTTTGAATTTTGTTTACAAAACAATACACAATAAAAAATTAAAAACAAAAACAAATTAAACCCTAGGACTTAAAAAATATAAGGGTCATCCCCTTTTGACGTTAAAGCACTTAAGCCTAGAAAAGCTTGGCCGACCCATTTCTAATTTATTTGCCCGAATCCTTTTGCTTTTGTTCTGAGAAAAAAAATGGCGGCGTTGATGAATGTAAACTAGGGTTTCAGATTTGAATCCCAAATCGAAGCCGATGTCTGATGAATTTGCTGCTCTCTGAAGCTCGAATCTGGTGTTCTTCCTTTGTCTACGATTTGGGGATTTCTCGATCGAAAAAATCTGTGAGTAAAATCTTGGAAATGATTTATTTGAATTTCTGAGTTGTTGTGTTTTCGATCTGAAATGTTGAGTTAGTTTTCTATATCTGCCGATGATGAATTGGTGTAGTTTATATAGGGTAGAGAAAAACCCTAAACAAACTCTGATTTCACTATGTGACTTGGCTGATTTGTTGCGGAGCTTTCCTCTTTTGGTTGCCTGTATTGATTTTGAATTTTGCGTGGCCTTTAAAACAGATTTCCCCCTTTTGAATTTAAAAGCTATGGCTTTGATTTGAAAAGAAAATGAATTGTTGCTTTCCCCTTTTGGCATGACGGTTTTAAAAACCTCCTGAATGAATTGGTGATGTTTCCTCTTTTTGTTTCCTTGCTGAAAATCGATTCTGATGCACCTTGAATAAGTCGAGTTGCCCCTTTACTTGCATGGTTCGATTTGATTTCCATTACTTGTTTCCTGATTTGTGGCTTGATATATAACGCTGAATTGTTTTGTCATAATGCTTAAAACTGGAAATATAAATTTGTAGCTCCTTGAATTAATAAATATCCAGAATAGATTTTGCCCCTTGTATTTGCATTACCATTTATGTCGTGATTGGATCATGTTGTTTCATTTGCACTGGAAAATAAACTTTCTATTTCCATTTGTAATGAATTCAGTTTTGAAAAAAAAATATCTTGCCAAAAAAAATTTCTGATCATTAAAAAAAAACGACATTGGCATTTTCTGGACACTTTAGAAAAACTGAAAGATTTGTTTCCAGAATCACATCACTGAGATTTCTGGAACCTTTAACAGACTTGAATTTTGGTTGTTGATCCTCTGGACTACTATGATTTTGGTACTTGCCAGCACTTAAAAAAAAAAACTCTGCTGTATATTGTTTGATCACTCTTGATACTTTGTACAATTTGCCACTTCTACTTTTTATTCTTGAGTCTGAGTCGCACCATTTGATTGAGCACAGAACTGACTTGTGTTGATTTTTCTTGAGCCATTCATTTGCTGTGTAATACTCTCATGTACACACTACTTGTTCTAGTTTGCATCAATGTTTAACCAAGCCATTTTCTTTCTGAATATTGCCTTGTTTGTTGTATGAAACATTTTTATACTTGCCTTATCGCCTTGGACTTGTTTATGAATCATATGCACTTGCCACATGCATGTTGCATTCCTGACTTGTGGTCCATTCTTGGTTTCAAAAAGTGATTTCCATGATTGTGCTGAGAACTTGAAAGACTGTATATTAGTCTATTCATTTGATCCTATGCATTTTTGGTATTCCACTTGCACACTTTCACCATGCATGCACCATACATGCCGAACCATTTTGTTGTGTAAACATATGTTGCATCCCCCTGCTCCACTTATGTTGTTCAACCTGTGTTCACCATTCCTGCTCGACCATTTGAACTGTTTTTGCTGAAAGTTGTTTGGGTACTTTGACTTTTTCATTTTTGCATGAAAACTCGACCACTTTTGTTTGTTCTTGTATGTTTTTGTGCTGTCATGCATTTAGCTGTCTTGATTATGTTGTCTTGAACACTTTGCGGCTGCACCATCCATTGTACTGCTTGTTCCACCATTGTTGTTTTCTTGAGTCAAATGCCTCGACCATGTCTCCATGTAAGTGGTCTGTCATCATGTTTGAATTTGGTCTTGCTTCATTGTTGAAGGTCATGATGCTTACTGTATTTACTTTAATGTGTTTTTAATCATGTTGACACATGTTTCTTGACCACGCTTTTTGTCATTTTGTATAAGTGTATATATGTGCATATCACCAGCAGACTGACTGTACTGAGTTGGGGCTGGTCAGAACCAGCTGAGTTTAATGCTGGTTCTGATCAGCAAAGCAATATGGTTATGTCGAGGCTGACCAGTGGGTACAAGAAATATATCAGATCAAGTCATGAAAAATGATGAGAAACACACCAGAATTCTGAGGCAAATAAAAATTTTAAAATTAAAATTTATATTTGCATATATTCAATATTATTTCTATTGCAATGTACTGTGTGTATGTTCATTTGTATGACAGGTATGAAGACTGGACTAACTGTGAAGACTGAAGACAAGAAGACAGAAGGCCGAAAAACAAGAACAGTGTGTGTAACAATGAAAGTGTTTGTATATTGGGTCTGTGAATGTATAAGTGAAAAAAATATTGAGTGTTGAGTGATATAGTGAGGAGCTAGTTTATATGAAAAAGTGATTGCACTGATTATTTGTAATAAACAAAATATGTTTGAAATAAAATATTATTTCATTGTTGTCAAACAGACTTGTCTATTCTTTTCTATTTATTTATAAGTACAAAAATATGAAGTGATTAAATAGTGGAGTTAATATAGATGTACTGTTTGATATTGAAATAAAATATTCTATTCAAATAAAATACTGTGAATATTTAAATTTCTGTATAGTTGTATTTTATTTAAATATAAATATTATATTCCAGTCTGTGATTTACAATAACAGTACAATATCAAACACATTAAAATAATATTTATTTGGTTGTTATCATCAAACAAAAATCATATAATTGTGTATACAACACCGTTATATACAACACGGTTTTCCTCCACAGAAGCTCACTTCGATTATTACCAAGTCGAATTCGTTCCATTCCAATTTATTTTAATAAATTGGAAAAATTTCTTTGGAAAAATTTCCGTTAAATCTTAATAAAAAGATTTATAAATTCCAAATCACATTTCACTGTTAATCGGGTTAAAGAACAAGTGTTATATAAAACATAGTTCATGATAAACCAAAAAATCCAATTTTAATTCAATACCATTTAAATATTAATAAATTGGTAAACTTCTCTAAATCTTATTTAAAAGATTTATTCTTTTCTCATCGAGGTTTAAGAACAGTGTTAATAAAGACACCATTCATGACAAACCCAAAATCCAATTCGATATTAAATACAAGACTCTAAATAAAAATTATATCGGCTTATATTCAATATCAAATTCTGAAATCAACAAATATCGTATTGGGAAAAACGATATATATATCTTCCAAATTCCTCCACAATATCTGTATAATCACGGACTCCAATATCGAAATATTTCGAAGATTATTTTCACTCAAATCCATTTCAATTCATATATTGGAGAATTCTGGTTATTTTAAAACCATTCACAAATCCAATTTATTTATTTAAAAACGTTGGATTATCTTTCTAGTTAATATCTAGTTCGATTTGAGAAAATATATTTTTATCTTTATGAACATGGAATTTTTCACTCAAATTCTTTCCAAATCATTTAGTATGATTTTACACAAATTATTAACATTTTTAATAATTTTATCAAAGCCCGTACAGTTGGTTTCCAATAACGGCCACTGAACTGCATCTATAGCGATCTTTTCCAAATTTTATTTAGACATAATTCCAAATCCAGTCATTCAATTTCAAATCTTTTATATTCATTGGAAATCTCTTTCCGATACGAACCCAACGATTCCGGTTTTAGGAGAATCCGACGGTCGGATCTCCCGTAATGTCAATTCGAAGTCAATGGTCGAAATTCACGAACGGTCGCGGGGCGGCGCGTTCTATTCAGGCCATTATATATATATATATATATATATATATATATTGTAACAAGTCGAATTTCACCCGGCCCGAATCGATCGCTAAACCGACCAAGACCGTTCGAAATCCGGATTGCTTTGAGAACAAGATGAATCAGAACACAAACAGAAGAACATTTCATTGTCAATTACAATAATTCCATCAGAATACAAGAATATACAGAGCACGAATAAATATTATACATCAGAAAAATATCAGAGATTTAAATTACATTACATAGCAGCGGAAAATAATACAAAACACAACTGAAAGTAATACACGGATACAGAGCTTTCTGAGTATCATTCCAGCTATAAACCAGGATCCTATGAATATAAATCTGCAAAACCAAAACTACTAGCTACCCGTGCGGAAAATAGGGGCACCTAGAGTTTAGGTTAAAACAATAAACTCCAGGTCAGTCATGTGACTGGTGTGAGAACTAAAACAGTTATTTAAAACTTTACTTTAAAATAAAGTAAATCAAGGGACCATGCCGTATAACACGGAACGGGTTTCCTCCCAAGAATACCAGTGCATATAACAAAACAGCGCAATGCTTTTTGGAAAAATGAAGCTATAATAAGACCCAGGTCCCATCACACATTGCAACGCAAGCCGGAGGATAGGGTTTTCCCTTATAATAGCCAAACATGCTTGGTATGTTAAAACAAATCCTTTGATACTATTATAAGTGCATAGTGTTTAAAACAATTCAAATATAAATGTATCAATTCTAGACGGCATGGGTACCATATATCATGTCGCCAATACTAGGCTCTACAATCAAAACCGCAAATGTCACGTATTAGATGCTGGATTTCCATCTATGAACCGAGGCAAGGGATCGTCCTCACCGAATTCGAGACTATCTAGCCTAATCTTCAGGCAAGCCTTGGATCGTCAGGGCTGGTCCATCGATGTGGATTATTATGCATGAACACTGCGTTTCCCCGCCCTTTGGGGGCGTAAATGATCCGAATGACTCCATCGGCTCCACATAGTCACCGATATATCCGGGGCGCCTCGCAATCCAACAACCACACAGGTGAAAATAATATAAATGTCAGGGCTGGTAGGTCATTGACAACACCCTAGCTAGAAGGAAATGCATGCCCTCCCTGAGTCCCCTCCCGTTTCTGGTTCACAACCGGGGTGTGAGGCTCGCGAATTAACGCTACACAAAGCTATGCCACACAAGCCGTGCTTTGATCATCAACCACAAGACTTCGCTTTTCAACAAAAGCCTTGATCATTTGCCACTTAGGCATGCCACACAGGCAATTCACTCCATGCGATTGATATCCATCAATATATAACCTCTGAGCTCGTACGTCTCAGAGAAGGGTGTTAAGCAAGAGAATAAATTCTCCACCGCCAAACAGATATATATTTAATATGAATCAATCACACAGAATAAAATCCAATGTCAGACACACAGTCCATTTACAAGTTCGTTCTGGCTCTGAACGAAACCGGAGGCATCTTGTACCTCGCATATCCATCGATCTCCAAGTACGTTCGAACGATCACCAATTGATTCCCTCCTCTTGGGTGTACAGCCCAATCAAGATCATCTGTATAATCACGAAATCCAACATCGAAATATTCCAAAGACAATTTCGATTCAAATCCATTCCAATTCAGTTATTGGAAATTCTGGTTACTTTTAAAACCCTTTCAATTCCCTTTTTTATTTCAAAAATAAATGGATTATAATTCTAGTTCAAAACTAGTTCATTTCGATAAAAATCTATTTTTATCTTTTCAAATATGGATTTTTTCATCCCAATTCTTCCCAAATCATTTCTTATGATTTTACACTAATTATTTATATTTTTAATAATTTTATCAAGGCCTGTACAGTCGATTTCCATCAACGGCCACCGAACTGCACTTACAATGACCTTTTCCAAATTTGATTTGGACATAATTCCAAATCCAACCGTTTGATTTCAAATCTCTAATATTCGTTATAAAGCACTTTTCGATACGAACCCAACGGTTCTGGTTTTTGGAGAATCCGACGGTCGAATCTCCCGTAATATCCATTCGAAGTCAGTGGTCGAAATTCGCGAACTGCCGTAGCGCGGCGCATTCTATTCAGGCCATTATATATATATATATATATATATATATATATATATATATATATATATATATTTCATTGATTTCCTTTCAAAACGTATTTTATAAATCGTTTTAAATTTGTTTTAAAAACTATTTCAACTTCCTATTCAATTTCAAATCAAAAGTGAATATTCCATATCATCGATATATAAATGATAGTATTTTCAAAATATTATATTTTGAAATCAGTTACTTTTCGATATTCATTATAAAAATGAATAAAATCGATATAGATACCATTCACGTCAAAATGGCGCATATCTAATCAACACGGCTTTATATATTTCAATAACTTCGTTATTCTATTCAACAAATGAATATTTTCTTCAGCACATGAATTTTCTTTTATTCAACACATGAATATTTATTTTATTCAACACATGAATTTATTCAATTCAGCACATGAATTTTCTATTATTCAACACATGAATATATATTTTATTCAACACATGAATATTTATTCTATTCAACACATGAATTTATTCTACTCAACACATGAATTTTCTATTATTGAACACATGAATATATATTTTATTCAACGCATGGATTTATTCTATTCAACACATGAATTTATTCTATTCAACACATGAAATATTCTTTACTTTCTAAATTGGAATGAGACCCACTCAATTACCATATAATATTATTTATATGGATTCTATACAACACATGTATACAATAGCAATGATAAATAATCAACCATCATCCAAAGGGCACCACACAACTGCATAAATATTAAATATAAATAATTAACGCATACACAGTCTGTCAACCAGTCGGTCGACATAATATTAAACAATTGGGATTAATGTACGTCAATATCATCCCAACACCTGTGTGGGGTTTCAAATCAACAAACACATATTTTTATTTGTGTAGTTGGGCGATATGTAAAATTTATCATCCCAATCAATATCAGTTAAATCAGTGTATATAAACAAATCGTCCGATTTGTTTATTACTATTTATTTTATACACACGTTAAAAATTATATTTTTAACTATAAAATATTTTCCACTATAAAATATTTTATTCCATTCTACATCACGCAATCAACTTTCACAACACACCAATTAAACAAACAAGTCGTCCATGATCTGTGGACAACGGGTGTCGGGTGCTGCTTAGCACCGTCTACATCCTAGTATATATTTCAACTAGAAGATAAATTAAAAGTGAGGAGTTCTCACCTTGGGTTTCCACTCCTCCATTCTCTTTTCTGAATTTCTTAATAGCATGGATTTGCCCGCACTTCCAACGCAGTCGTCTCCACGCTATTCATATTAAAATCACATTTTTAATATGATATTCTATATATTAAAAATCGTATTTTTATTCTTTCTACAATATAAAAATCATATTTTTATTCTTTTTATAAAATAAAATCATATTTTCATTCTTTCTATAATATAAAAATCATATTTTTATTCATCCTATAATATAAAAATCATATTTTTATTCATCCTATAATATAAAAATCATATTTTTATTCTTATACTGTTCATATAATAATCACATTTTTATATGTCGCTTCTTTCTATATAAAAATATCAACTCTTTGCGAGTGTAAAAATCGAATCTTTCTACGATTAAAAATCGAATCTTTGCTAAACCATAAATCATATCTTTTCCAGAGTAAAAATCAGACCTTTTTATTATTAAAAATCAAACCTTTTTATCATAAAAAAAATCTAAGCTTTTTATCATAAAAAAATCTAAGCTTTTTATCTTCAAAAATCGTAGCTTTTTATTTTCAAAAATCATAGCTTTTTATTTTCAAAAATCATAGCATTTTATTTTGCTATAATATAAAAGAAAAAACTGATTTCATTTAAATAAATAAAAGAAGTAAACACATAAAATAAAAAAACTTACAGCTAATCTTGTTGTCGGAGGAGGAGGGGGGATGTGGGATGGCCGACGTCGGCTATTGGGGATGCTCGTTGTGAACGGTTTAGGGTTTGGGGGTTATTGGCGATTGGGGTTCGGTTTCCAGAAGAATGAGGAGGAGAGGGGAGGGAGGAGGCTGCGGAGGAGAGGGGGCACGGTGGTGGGACCCCCCCGTGGTGGCGCGCGGAGGCATGACGAGATGGAAGAGGGGGTGAGGGAGCGAGATCTAGACGTTGGGGTTTTTCTTCTTCTTTTTTCCTTTTGGTCCCTGAGATAGTTGAGGGGGGGAATAGGTATATAATTAAATTAATTTATTATTTTATTTTTCTCCAAAAGCAACTTTTTAACTCGAAACCCAAATCAGACCCAACGACTGTCGCTCCTAGCTAATTACCCCCATTCCGAACACAATGGGATATGTATCGTAACCCGATTCGGTTGTTACGGTCAGTTTCTATCAAATCAAAAATATAAATCAGTATTTATTGAGTTTGAACGCACATTTCAATTTACCGGGGCCACATACTGACTCTAAAAATTCCCAAAAAATATTTTCTAGCTTCGTATAGATGATACGGTTCTAACAAAACTAATTTCGTCAAATTCCGAGACCGTTTGAAAAATGACCATTTTCTTGTCGATCGAAATTGACTAAAACTGCTAAAACACGTTTTCCTTTGCCACACTCACATATTGATTCGAAAAATTATAAATTTTGGAATCTAGCAATAAATTGACATCCCGGATCCAACAAAAGTGGTTTCGTCGAAAACAGAGGTCGTTTGCAAAATTTCCATTTTTAAGAGCTAAAATTCCATAGCGACTATTCTGAAATTTCAACCGGGCATAACTTTTTATCCCCGCTGTGAAATTTCAATTTTCGGGATTGATTGGAAAGATATTCTCAAATAGATTCTAATATTTTTAGTTTCGCTAAAATCCGGTATATTTTGAATCTTGTACATTTATTTGAAATTTGAAATCGAATTTTCGAACTACCACGCCATTTTCAATTCCTTTTATAATTATAAATAATTATTATATTCTAACGACGATTCAAATAAATATATACATTCTAAATCTATTCAAAATAAATTTCTCGTCGTTATTATTTAAAACAATTCATTTTAAATATTCAAAATTCACTAAAATTGCCAAAATAAAAATTTTAAATTGGCTCAGATTTCCGGGTTATTACAATCTCCCCCACTTAAAACTTTTCGTCCCCGAAAAGGAACGAAGCTGAAAGTTGTTTAACAAATCAACTAAACTTTCATTATGGCTTAAGTCCTTCAACTTTTCAGTTTCTAAGAACTTTTCCAATTTTACAAAAATTTGGCTAACACCATAAATTTTCGAATAATTTCGCTATAACCTCCCCCTCACCGGGAGCTTCGGGATATTTCAAATAGCCTCCCACGGCCCTCACCAATCCAAAAAGAAAAAGAAACAGCAAACCGGCTAGCCAATCGGCTCATAAAATCAACCAAACCCAATAAATTTGTAAACATGTACCTATTTGTCGGGCAAACAATTTTATTCTTCTACTCTAGCCTCCTTGCAATGACCTGTTCAATGTAAGTACATGTATATGCATGCAATTTCAAACAATTTTCAATCCAGTCCAACATTTGGTTCAATTTGGCTAAAGGTTCAACATTTAATTAATCAACCAATAATCATCCAACACAATCATCAATCAATTAGTTGATTATCATTTCAAACACATAATTTTGATATACATACAAAAAATCATCTTTTTGGTGCCAAATCATAACAATAAACCCTATCTGGTTTTGGTTCTCACACCAGTCAATTGGAATCATACAGAAATCCCACTTTCAGCACTCGAACACAGACACTGATGATGAGGCCTCATCATCAGAATCATCTCCGGGCGACTTGAGTGTGATTCTATATCTACCCAATATATTAAAACTTCGAATACCCGTGGATCAGATGTATATGCAAAATCTTTATATATTGGATTGGCCAAATTCAATACAAATAATTATTCAAATACGTTGAATAAAGTTTAAATTTTCAAAAAAAAAAAAATCGTTTTCATTTTAAAAATATACTCTTCACACTCGTTCTAGGATACTACTGATCCCATCTCTAACGAGTCATTCTCATTGGATATTACTAATCCAATCTCTGATGAATTCTTTCGTTCGGTTCAAACGTGTCTTGTTCTCGAGCTCTATAAACCAGAGCTCTGATACCACATGTAACAAGTCGAATTTCGCCCGGCCCGAATCGATCGCTAAACCGACCAAGACCGTTCGAAATCCGAATTGCTTTGAGAACAAGATGAATCAGAACACAAACAGAAGAACATTTCATTGTCAATTACAACAATTCCATCAGAATACAAGAATATATAGAGTAGGAATAGATATTATACATCAGAAAAATATCAGAGATTTAAATTACATTACATACAGCGGAAAATAATAAAAAACACAACTGAAAGTAATACACGGATACAGAGCTTTTCGAGTATCGTTCCAGCTGTAAACCAGGATCCTGTGAATATAAATCTGCAAAACCAAAACTACTAGCTGCCCATGCAGAGAATAGGGGCTTCTAGAGTTTAGTTTAAAACAATAAACTCCAGGTCAGTCATGTGATTGGTGTGAGAACTAAAACAGTTATTTAAAACTTTACTTTAAAATAAAGTGAATCAAGGGACCACGCCGTATAACACGGAACGGGTTTCCTCCCAAGAATACCAGTGCATATAACAAAATAGCGCAATGCTTTTTAGAAAACTGAAGCTACTATAAGACCCAGGTCCCATCACACAATGCAACGCCAGCTGGAAGATAGGGATTTCCCTTATAATAGCCAAACATGCTTGGTACGTTAAAATAAATCCTTTTATACTATTATAAGTGCGTAGTGTATAAAACAACTTCAAATATAAATGTATCAATCCTAGACGGCATGGTTACCATATATCATGTCGCCAATACTAGGCTCTACAATCAATACTGCAAATGTCCTGTATTAGAAGCTAGATTTCCATCTGTGAACCGAGGCAAGGGATTGTCCTCACCGAATTCGAGGCTATCTAGCACGAGCCTCAGGCAAGCGCGCAGGAAAGCCTTGGATCGTCAGGGCTGGTCCACCGATGTGGATTATTATGCCTGAACACTGCGTTTCCCCGCCCTTTGGGGCGTAAATGATCCAAATGACTCCATCGGCTCCACATAGTCACCGGTATATCCGAGGCGCCTCGCAATCCAACAACCACACAGGTGAAAATAATATAAATGTCAGGGTTGGTAGGTCACATACACCACCCTAGCTAGAAGGAAACGCATGCCCTCCGTGAGGTCCTCTGCCGTTTCTGGTTCACAACCGGGGTGTGAGGCTCACGAATTAACGCTACACAAAGCTATGCCACACAGGTCATGCTTTGATCATCAACCACAAGACACTGATTTTCAACAAAAGACTTGATCATTTGCCACTTAGGCATGCCACATAGGCAATTCACTCCATGCAATTGATATCCATCAATATATAACCTCTGAGCTCGAACGTCTCAGAGAAGGGCGTTAAATAAGAGAATAAATTCTCCTCCGCCAAACAGATATATAATTAATAGAAATCAATCACACAGAATAAAATCCAATGTCATACACACAGTCCATTTACAAGTTCGTTCTGGGTCTGAACGAAACCGGAAGCACCTTGTACCTCGCATATCCATCGATCTCCAAGTACGTCTGGACGATAACCAACTGATTCCCTCCTCTTGGGTGTACAGCCCAATCAAGATCATCAGTAATTATACAAACAATGTGAAGACCTCCAGTCTTTGACCACCATCTTCATCCTCGACACATCGTCGAATCAGTTATTCAGAATGGGATAAACCCGGTCTTTCTGAATAACCCGCGTATATAATAAACAAGTGTTACACAAACACAACATACGCCTCATTCCAATTCAGAATATTCTTTTATTCAAATATTCTTATACTTTGGGAAAGGTTCCCATTAATTTTATCAAATATAAATTCCTCAAATTTATTCTTTAATCTTCTTTTAAATATCAATTCAAACCAAATTATGGTTTATCCAAACTAGTCGGGATTAACGAACCTTACCGAAGTAATCATTTGTTTTAATTACCCAATCCCCACCTATTCATCTCATGAAGTAAAGCTGGTAATACTTCATATTTAACACCACGGTGTTATTGGTAAATTCAATTACCATTTCACATTCAAATCTAATTAAAGATTTAACTACCGCCTGGAGCATAATTGGTGATACTCCATTCTCGATCCTTTCAATCTAATTGGTATACTCCATTAAATCTAAATAAAAATATTTAATCTTTTCTTTTCTCAACTGGGTTTAAGAACGGTGTTAATGAAGACACCATTGACGACTAACCCAAATCCCATTTGATATTAAATACAAGGCTCTGAATAGAAAATATATCGGCTTATATTCAATGTCAAATTCTACGACCAACAAATATCGTATTGGAAATAACGATATAAATATATTTTTCAAATTTCCAAAACAATATCTATATAATCACGAAATCCAACATCGAAATATTCCATAGAAAATTTCTATTTAAATCTATTCCAATTCAATTATTGGAAATTTTGGTTACTTTTAAAACCCTTTCAAATCCCATTTATTTATTTCAAAAATAAACGGATTATAATTCTAGTTCAAAACTAGTTCATTTTGAAAAAAATCTATTTTTATATTTTCAAATATGGAATTTTTCATCCCAATTCTTCCCAAATCATTTCTTATGATTTTACACTAATTATTAATATTTTTAATAATTTTACCAAGGCCCGTACAGTCGATTTCCATCAACGACCATCGAACTGCACTTACAGCGACCTTTTCCAAATTTGATTTGGACATAATTCCAAATCCAACGGTTAGATTTCAAATCTCTAATATTCGTTAGAAAGCGCTTTTCGATACGAACCCAATGGTTTCGGTTTTAGGAGAATCCGACGGTTTTAGGAGATACCGTTCACGTCAAAATGGCGCATATCTAATTAACACGGCTTTATATATTTCAATAACTTCGTTATTCTATTCAATAAATGAATATTTTCTTCAACACATGAATTTTCTTTTATTCAACACATGAATATTTATTTTATTCAACACATGAATTTATTCAATTCAACCCATGAATTTTCTGTTATTCAACACATGAATATATATTTTATTCAACACATGAATATTTATTCTATTCAACACATGAATTTATTCTATTTAACACATGAATATATATTTTATTCAACGCATGGATTTATTCTATTCAACACATGAATTTATTCTATTCAACACCTGAAATATATTCTTTACTTTCTAAATTGGAATGAGACCCACTCAATTACCATATAATATTATTTATATGGATTCTATATAACACATGTATATAATAGCAATGATAAATAATCAACCATCATCCAAAGTGCACCACACAACTGCATAAGCATTAAATATAAATAATTAACACTTACACAGTCTGTCAACCAATCGGTGGACATACTACTAAACAATTGGAATTAGTGTAAGTCAATATCATCCCAACACCTGAGTGGGGTTTCAAATCAACAAACACAGATTTTTATTTGCGCAGTTGGGCGATGTGTAAAATTTATCTTCCCAATCAATATCAGTGAAATCATTGTATATAAATAAATCGTCCAATTTGTTTATTACTATTTATTTTATATACACATTAAAAATTATATTTTTAACTATAAAATATTTTCCACTATAAAATATTTTATTCCATTCCACATCACACAATCAACTTTGACAACACACCAATTAAACAAACAAGTCATCCATGGTCTGTGGACAACGGATGTCGGGTGCTGCTAAGCACCGTCTGCATCCTAGTATATATTTCGACTAGAAATAAGATTAAAAGTGAGGAGTTCTCACCTTGGGTTTACACTCCTCCATTCTCTTTTCTGAATTTATGAATAGCATGGATTTGCCCGCACTTCCAACGCAGTCGTCTCCACGTTGTTCATATTAAAATAACATTTTTAATATGATATTCAATACATTAAAAATCATATTTTTATTCTTCCTATAATATAAAAATCATATTTTTATTCTTTCTATAATATAAAAATCATATTTTTATTCTTTCTATAATATAAAAATCATATTTTTATTCATCCTATAATATAAAAATCATATTTTTATTCTTTCTATAATATAAAAAATCATATTTTTATTCTATCTATAATATAAAAATCATATTTTTATTCTTTCTATAATATAAAAATCATATTTTTATTCTTATACTGTTCATATAATAATCACATTTTTATATGTCGCTTCTTTCTATATAAAAATCTCAACTCTTTGCTAATGTAAAAATCGAATCTTTCTACGATTAAAAATCGATTCTTTGCTCTACCATAAATCATATCTTTTCTAGAGTAAAAATCAGACCTTTTTATCATTAAAAATCAAACTTTTTTATCATAAAAAAAATCTAAGCTTTTTATCATAAAAAATCTAAGCTTTTTATCTTCAAAAATCATAGCTTTTTATTTTCAAAAATCATAGCTTTTTATTTTTCTATAATATAAAAGAAAAAAACTGATTTCATTTAAATAAATAAAAGAAGTAAAAAAATAAAATAAAATAAACTTATAGCTAATCTTATTGTCGGAGGCGGAGGGGGGATGTAGGATGGCCGGCGCAGGCTTTTGGGGCTACTCGCAGTGAATGGTTTAGGGTTTGGGGGTTATTGGCGATTGGGGTTCGGTTTCCAGAAGAAGGAGGAGGAGAGGGTGGGAGGAGGCTGCGGAGGAGAGTGGGCACGGCGGTGGAACCCCCCGTGGTGGCGTGCGGATGCGCGACGAGATAGAAGAGGGGGTAGGGGCGCGAGATCTGGACGTCATGGTTTTTCTTCTTCTTTTTTTTCCTTTTGGTCCCTAAGATAGTTGAGGGGGGGGAATAGGTATATAATTAAATTAATTTATTATTTTATTTTTCTCCAAAAGTAACTTTTTAACTAGAAACCCAAATCAGACCCAACGACTGCCGCTCCTAGCTAATTACCCCCATTTCGAACATAATGGGATATGATCGTAACCCGATTTGGCTATTACGATCAGTTTCTATCAAATCCAAAATATAAATCAGTACTTATTGAATTTGAACGCACATTTCAATTTACCGAGGCCAAATATGGACTCTAAAAATTCCCGAAAAATATTTTCTTGCTTCATATAGACGATACGGCTCTAACAAAACTAATTTCGTCAAATTCCAAGACCGTTTGAAAAATGGCCATTTTCTGGTCGATCGAAATTGACTGAAACCGCTAAAACTCGTTTTCCTTTGTCACGCTCACATATTGATTCGAAAAATTATAAATTTTGGAATCCAGCAATAACTTGACATCCCGGATCCAACAAAAGTGGTTTCGTTGAAAACAGAGGTCGTTTGCAAAATTTCCATTTTTAAGGGCCAGAATTCCATAGCGACTATTCAGAAATTTCAACTGGGTATAACTTTTTATCCTCGCTATGAAATTTCAATTTTTCGGATTCGTTGGAAAGATATTCTCAAGTAGATTCTAATATTTTTAGTTTCTCTAAAATCCGATTTATTTTGAATCCTGTACATTCATTTGAAATTTGAAATCGAATTTTCGAACTACCGCGCCATTTTCAATCCGTTTTATAATTATAAATAATTATTTATATTTTAACGATGATTCAAATAAATATATACGTTCTAATTCTATTCAAAATAAATTTCTTGTCGTTATTATTTAAAACAATTCATTTTAAATATCAAAATTCACTAAAATTGCCAAAATAAAAATTTTAAATTGGCTCAGATTTCCGGGTTATTACATATATATATTATGTTATATATGTTTCGTCAATTTCCATTTAAAACGTATTTTATAAATCGTTTTAAATTCGTTTTAAAAACGATTTCAACTTCCTTTTCAATTTATATCATAATTGAATATTCCTTATCATTAATATATAAATGATAATATTTATAAAATATTAGATTTTGAAATCACTTCTTTTTCGATATTCATTATAAAAATGAATAAAATCGATATAAATATCGTTCGTGTTAAAATGGCTCATATCTTCAACACGGTTTCAAATATTTCAATATTTTTGTGTCCATCCAAAATCCGACATCAAAATCATATTTTGATCTTTTTTTAAATATTATTTTAAAATATTCGTTATTTTATTTTATTCTACACATGAATTTTTATTCAACACATGAATATTTTTAATGGTTTATACATTCAATAAAAATGATATTTTTATTGTTTAAATATTTTATTCAACGCATGAATATTTTTAATGGTTTATACAATCAATTAAAATGATATTTTATTATTTAAATATTTTATTCAATACATGAATACTTTGTTCAACACAGGAATATTTTTAATGGTTTATACGTTCAATAAAAATGATATTTCTATTGTTTAAATATTTCATTCAACACATGAATATTTTTAATCCTTTTCTGAATATTATTTTAAAATATTCTTTATTTTCCAAATTGGAATGAGACCAAATCAATTACCATATAATGTTATTTTTATGGATTCCATTAAACACATGTATATAATAACAATGATAAACAATCATCCGTCATCCAGAGTGCATTACACAACTGCATAAGCATTAAATATAAATAATTAACGCTTACAACAGTCTGTCAACCAATCGATCGACATACAACTAAACACTTGTGACTAGTGTACGTCAAATATCATCCCAATACCTGTGTGGGATTTCAATCAACAAACACAGATTTTATTTGTGCAGTTGGGTGATGTGTAAAATTTATCGTCCCAATCAATATTAGTTAAATGGTTGTATATAAACAAATCGTCCCATTTGTAAATGAATATTTATTTTCATTTCAGGAGAATTTTATGTTGTTCATGTATACGTTAAAAATTATATTTTTAACGATAAAATATTTTATTCAACACATGAAAATTCTTACTTGTTCATACATTCAATAAAAATAATATTTTTATTATTTAAACATTTTATTCAACACATGAATACAGTACAGTCAATTCAATCCAAACAAACATCAACGGTTTGTACAATCAATGGTGTCGGGTGCTACTAAGCACCGTCGGCATCCTAGTATATATTTAACTGTAATATAAATTGAGTGAGAAAGACTTCGCACATTGACCGGTTTCGAAATCGTTATAAAACGATTATTTTAATTAAATTAAATCCAACTTTTAATTTAATCAAAATCTGCAGTTGCTTCCGTTTTTGTCTTGGTCTGTTCCATCATGTAGCTCTTGTCGTTGCGAATCCAACGCAACTGGTTTCGTGCAATTTTGATGTCGTATGGAAAAGTTATGACAGTTCAAGTATAAATTACATTAATAAACTAATAAACATAATTAACTTAATTTATTTTCCTAATCCTACCCTTAATCCTTCTCCCATCGGCTATGCTCCAGGTCATGAAAAAAAAAATTTGAACCCATCGTTTAAATTTAGGGCTTCATCTTGCGACGCCCGTGGATGATCGGAAGTCGATCCGGAGCCACTACATCGTCGAGCAAAGAACCACCTCACTGCGCCCCTACCATGGTGAAACTCGCAACTCTATAATGCCCTAGAAAGACATGCGAATGTGCGAGGTTCGAGGTAGAAAATCGAAGCCCATACACCCATATAACAGATCATACCCGTATCAATTGACAGCCCTTAAGATGCTCTACAGTTTTTTCTTTGATTTCATGAATCAATTCGATTTAGATTGGGAGATTTTAGTGAATCAAAAGGGGACAATTTCTGCCCTGGTTTTTGAGATGACGGTGGAATTTATTTAGGGTTAGGGTTTGTGATAAATAGGGGGTATTTATACCCAATTATTTTATATTATTTAATTCTTTTTATATCCGTTTTGCATTCGAACTCCAAATCAAACTCAACGACCGTCATTCCTAACCAAATATCCCCATTCCAGACACAATGAGATATGTTTCGTCAGTCAATTCAATTGGTTTGATCAGTTTTTGTCAAAATTAAAATATAAATTAATATAATGGTCAATATTGAATTTAACGTACATTTTAATTTGTCGGGGTCACATACTGACTCCAAAAATTACAAAATAAATAAATCTAGCTATGTTTTGATGATATGGTCCTAACAAATCTAATTTCGTTGAATTTGGAGACCGTTTGAAAAATGGTCATTTTTCAGTCGATTAAATTCAAACTAAAATTACCAAACACGTTTAAATTCGCTGCGCTCACATATTAATTTCAAAAATTATGAAAATTGGAATATAGCAATAATTTGATATTCTGGATCCAACAAAATTGGCTTCACCGAAAACGGAGGTCGTTGCAAAATGGCTATTTTAAGGGCTATATATTATATTAAAATATATATAAATTCCATAGCGATCATTTTAAGTTTTAAACTGGACGTAACTTATAATTTACAAAGTGAAATATCAGTTTCTTACATTCGTTAGAAAGATATAGTTAAACAGATTCAAATATTTCTTGTTTCGTCCAATTCTGACTTATATTGAATTATGTATATTCAATTGAAATTTGAAATCGAATTTTCAAACTACCGCACCATTTCCGGCTCGTTTTATAATTAAAATAAATTTATACGTTCTAACTACGTTTAGAAATAAATTTTTAGTCGTTATTATTTAAAATAAATCAATTTTAATATCCAAAATGCATTAAAATTGCTAAAATAAAAAAATTAATTGGTTCTGAAAATCCGGGTTGTTACATTTGTATATTACTTCTTCATCTGAGCGAACAGTTTCATGCTACAATTTTACATTCTTGGCCTATACCGAAGCTGGAATATTTTTTTTCTTCATTGCACTATAATTCTGTATACCAAGAATAATATGGTTATTTTGTTTCTTCATAGCGTGAGTTTCTCTTTACAGTTGCCGAAATGATTAACATATCTTATTGAATTGAATTTACAAACTTATCTTACTGTCCTTTATCATGAGTAATAAAGTTACTAGGTTTGTGTATCATTATATGACCAATAATTTAGTCCTATTTCAATGATACATGAACACAATCAAAATTGAATGATGATGTTGTGCTTTAACATTATAATAATAGTTATGTTAAATCATTAACATGTATATTTATTCTGGCCTTTTAGCAGGGAAATGCGTTGCTAGAAGATGTCCAATTTGAGATTATTGATAATCTAGCAAGTAGAATTATTACACTTAAGAGATAATATGAGGGTGAGCAGATCGAAGCTACTGTGTGCATGTATTTTGATAAAGATGAGGGTGGAAATGATGAAAATGAGGAAGATGATTCGAGCAGTGAAGGTAACAATGATGCTCAGAGCTCCAGCTTATCTCTAGTTGTTACCATAGACAAGAAAGTGAGTCCTACTTTAGAATTCCGCTGCTATCTCACAGCAGATGATTTGAAAATTGAATGCATGGCATTGAAAAGTTCTGAGGATTCTTATGAATGCGATTATCAAGGGCCTGATTTGTCGTAAGATTTCTTTATATTTGCTGATATTGCTTGAAGCTTATCCATCTAGTTTGATGTTCATCTTTATCGTTGCACTAATTATACGAATTCTAGACTACCGATTATTTGTCCTTTGTCATTGAGAATAAACCAATCTATCATTTTGAAACTTTTTTAAAAACATGTTGGGAATCGTGATTTTTCACATTTCACGTTCCTAGGGCAATGATGACTTGAAAAGTAAATAGTTTGAAATTTGGATAAGAAAAGTATTGTATGGAAGGAAACCAAAAGAAGTGAAAAATCCAGTATATAGTTGATTTCAGAAAGTGTTTTCCCTTCTTCTAATTTTGACCAAAAT
Source organism: Allium sativum (assembly GCA_030737875.1). Lineage (NCBI taxonomy): Eukaryota > Viridiplantae > Streptophyta > Magnoliopsida > Asparagales > Amaryllidaceae > Allium > Allium sativum. The sequence continues at coordinate 228,711,931 of CM060922.1, forward strand.
AATCTAAATCCATTATCTGCCCTGTTACTTCTAGCTTAAAGGCATATTAAACATTTTTTTTGGTTTAAAGTAAAATTCGAATTAATAGAGATATCTGGAAAGTTAATAAGTATCCAACATTTTTTGGTTTTTCACTTCTTAATAGAAATACCATTTTAATGAAATTTCAGTTTTGACTTTTGAATTGGGTGCTTCTGAAAACATTTCTTTTAAAATTCAAATGTGTAGAACAGTTTTTTTTTGGGAGTAGGGTAGGGAGGGGTGAAATAATCAATTTTTAATATCCAGTATTTTATTCTTTTATCATTTAAAAGAACTATACATACGAAAATGGTATAACCAATTGTTAAATATTGAATTGCATTCTTTTAAACCTTATTTTGAATAGAAATTATTTTTCAGAACTTAATTTGTTTAGAAAAGCTTGATTTTCTTGAATGATTTCAGTTATTTAAAATTTTAAAATAAACCTTGTTTTAAATATATATTATTTTCAAAATTCAACAATATTTGATTTTCACGACCTTCCTTGTGACACCCCGTATTTTTATGACCTGTAAATACCATAAATCAAGGCAGAATTAAATTTTAAAATAAGAATCAAGGGAAATGGTTTGCGCCATTGCGTTCGTCTCGAAATTGTTCTTGGAAATGAGTCCGAGTTTTCGAGAAACGGAGTCCGTATCAGGGAGATATGACCCTCCGAAGTTTCAAGGTTTTTCAGAACAGAAAAACAACTCGAAATTCAAATTCAAATTCGAATTCAAAACCCAAAACAGGCTGGGCGGGAAATTTCCCACCCAGGGACCATGTAAACCTGGGGGTCGACCATAGTGTCGACCTCCCAGGGACCAGGTCGACCATTGTGTCGACCTGGGGGTCGACCTGGTACCGAAACCCAGTTTTGAGCCTGGGTTCATTCTGATGTATCCGGTCTCGTTTTCTATCTAGATTCGTCCGCCTAATCCTATATAAAAAGCCTCTTAACCTCATTCTCTTTACACCATTTCATTCTCTCCTTATGCTGCCTCTGGAATAATTAAAATAAATAAATTAAAATAAAATACGAAGACTATTTCTTAAAGACTACGGATAGGAATTGCAAATTGGAGATTCAAATCAAGTTAGAGCTTCAAGAGGGGAAGGAATGGCTAATTCAACGGCTTCGAGCAACGTTGCGCGAATCATAGCAAATCACCTCAACGTTATCTTATTATCCTTTTCTAAAACCGATCAATGTAAGTCAGTTACTTTTTAGATTTGAACGTCTAGATCTATTTGTGGCATGTAATTAAATGGATATAAGAATATAACTGATCCTCTCATTTGAATCTGTGCTTGTATATGCCTTTGGATCTAATTAAGAACTATTGAGATTAATTACCGATAAGACTATGCATATGCCTATGAATGTGAACATAAGACTATGCCTATGACTGTGAACATAAGACTATGCCTATGCCTATGCCTATTCCTATTCACTATTATGTACATCAAACCTATTGGAACCATTATCTTTGTATTTGGTTCGCTTTCGCATGCCTATTCTTTTATGACAAATTCTCGTGCTTATCCCCTGTTCCTTTTGTTAGTTTCATTTCATAAGTACTTAGAAACTTGTGAAATCATGTTATACGTACGACTATAGCGGGGGAATTTAGGTGTAGCTTAATTTATATAATTTGGCATAATAAACATGTTGATATAAATCTGAATTGGCTATAATAGTAAATATTACATGCATATTAGACTTGGGCGTATAATGGTAAATTGTTAATTGGCCGCAAAGTATGTAATGTCATGTAAGCCAAGTTTTGGGCATAAAATGTAAACTAGAGTATCAAATCTAATTTTGACATGAACTGTAAATGAGAATACTAGATCTAAATGGGCATAAAACTGCAAGTTGGGTTAAATGATCGATAAATCAAGATTTGGGCCTAGAATATAGGTATGTTAGTGGGAATGACAAATGAATATAACATAGGCCAAATTTGTTTAAAAGAGTCGTTAGCAATTTATGTATAAACAAACAGGATAAATATGTAAATCTAGGGAAAGACGAATATGCCTAACCCGAGGTTAGATTGAGTTACGGTATAAGACTGCCCAGAACCGCCCGGCAAATCCAACAACCGTAACTATACCTATCTAATGTGGGTGGTTAGAGCATTGAGCCCAAAAGGACCCGAGGTTAGACTGAGTTGTAGTGTAAATCTGCCCGGAACCGACCGGCACATACAGTAACCGCAACGATATCTGTCTAGTGTGAGTGGTTGGTGCTTTAAAAAATAATTTAAAGCTAAGAAACGGTTAAGCTAGAATGGGAGGGTTAAATCCATAGGAACACTTAACCAACTTAACATGTTAACAAGACTTGTAGGGGTTAAATAACCGTTATAACATGTTAACTAGACTAGAAGGTGGGGTTAAGTAAAATACACTTAGCCAATTTAACATGTTAGCTAGAAGGTGGAGTTAAGTAAGCTTAGAACACATAGCCATCATAGTGTGACAAACGAACAAGGTTAAGTTAAAAGATGAAGGGGCAATACTTAACCATTAGAGTATGTAAATCAAACAGATGTTAGGGTTAAGTTAAAGGGAACATTTAACCAATACAAGATGAAGTAGTGGGGTTAAGTAACAAGATAAAGTGGTGGGGTTAAGTAATAAGAAATAATTAAACCAATATAACTTGATTTGCGGTAGGGTTAAGTCAACATGAACTACCGATAACACTTAACCAGTTTTACATGACAAATGAATGGGTTAAATCAACATGAATTGACTAATGACACTTAACCAATCCAACTTGATGAGAAAGAGAACTAAGTAGTAAACCTTAGTTAAGAGGACTAAGTTGTAAACCTTAGTTAAGAAAACGACGATTCAGGAACTAAGTAGTAAACCTTAGTTAAGGGAACTAAGTAGTAAACCTTAGTATAACACGAGAAGGAGCGAATGTCCATCTGATCTTAAAGAAGGCTCCAACAAACTAGGTTACGAAGCACGCGGCTTTGAGGGGACGTGAGGTTACTCTTGGTATCCCTCTGTGAGGCTGCAGATGATCCGCCTGGGATCACAGAGGTTAAGGTCTGTGTTAGAAGAACCAAGGGTATGCCTTGGTTGCAATATAAGGCAACCTAAAGACTAGGATGGACCAGCGTGATTCGGCGAGACCAGTAGCCCTGTGATAGCAACTCGTCATCTACCTACCATCTTGAGTCAATCGAGATGCATGAAGCGGAAAGGCGGAGAACTCCAACAGACCATATACTTGCTATCTAGTTATGAGTGCGGATGGCCATAGGTTAGTGGGGCATAGAAGGCCTGCGTATAGTTCTCATTTTTCAAGGTGTGCCTTTCATTAGTTGAGGGAGGGGTCAAGTGGGACCATGGCCACTGGAAAAAAAGACCATATCATCTGCTTCGGCAGATATATGAAAGCTCCCGACCGAGTTCCGTGTTTCTTGATTTGCCTTGCCACGAGACTCGGGTCGCACATATAGAGGACATGTGCATCTAGACAGCGATAACGATCCACGACACATACGTGGGGAAAGTCTAGGAACATAAACCACTCTGGTTAGTGTGTCCTAGATTAGGGGCGTCGTTCGATTGGTAGCATAATCCCTAATTGGAACTAGGTCGCGTAAACCCTAAAATCCGAGAAACATTCAATAGGTAGCACAAACCCAGTAGCCCTGGGTAGCGAAAACCCTGGCTTGATCTAGAATGTGCTCGATATAAAACCCTAGGTTAGACCTAGGTAATAAATGATAGATGTACACTTGAAACAACCAAAATTGCGGGGAATGGGATCACGTATCTGTTCTTATCAGTTTATACAGATTACTAGTTAGGTGGTGCAGAGATATAGAAATTAGAATAACAAGGTAGTAGCGAAGCAGAGAAAGTATAGAAGTGCATCCAGTTTATCTTACCTTATTATATCTTGTGCTAACCTTATGATTCCCGTCATCATAGTGTAGTATTGTATTCAGTTGATTCATGCCTTGTTGCTTTTTTTTACCTGTTCACATGCTGAAAGTTACTGAACTTACCAGGCTTTATGTCTGACTCTGTTTTCTTTCTCTTTCTTGTCTTCCGTTCCAACTCCCCGAGGTTCGCAGGGAGGGAATATTACTACTTAGTCCAGTTTTCTTTCCAAGCTGAAGATTAGTCGAAGTTTTTCTTGGATTCTTTTTTCCATTGCTATGGCTGGCTCACGCTACATTGGGGAATATAATTTTTATTTTATGCTTCTCTATTTTGTAAGACAGATATGCTGGTATTGGAAAATAATTTTTGTACAAACTATTTGATCAATAAAGTAAAGTTCAATTTTCCGTTGTTTAATTTTGTCTTTCTTGTAATTTATCTGTATCTTTTACCTATAACTCTCCACCGAAGTTAAGGCATTCCCTTTGTGAATGCCTTAACAGATGTGGGGTGTTACACGTGGTATCAGAGCAGAAGATTACCAGATCAGATAAAAGATTTGAAAAAAAATTATTTTCAAAACGGTTTTTAAAGAAGCATTTTTCAAAAGAAAAGTTTTGTTCCCCAAAAGCCATACGCACTATCTTCTGATCCTCTGTTTGAATTCTTGTCCCCTTCCTCCTTAAGTCATCGGGGCTCCTGGCTTTCTGGGAGGTAACCTCATCGCAGCACAGTTCCGTAGGCTTGATAAGACTACGATACCTATCGAAGGGCAAAGTAGTGCCCGACTCCCGTCTATAGCCATAGTAGTTTCAGCTGCAGCTAGTTTTCTTTCAAGCTTTGGAGGGATTTCCATGCGATGGAGGTAGCTTTTGGGAAACTTGTCAATATGATTACACAGGGATGGTAAAGATGAGGATGTGGGGGCTTGGCTAGGGAGCTCAACACAATGATGAGAAATTCATGGATATAAACTCGACTCACGAAGAAAGAAGGAATTATAAAACCTAAGATGAGAGGAAGTTTCTTTTCCAAGGTATGATAGGGCATATAATTAAGGACAATGGCAAGGACGAAGGACAGGATTTTCATAAGGGCGAGTGCATGCTTTCACCACCAGAATACCTGAAAGAGATAGTAAAAGTCTCTGTTGGAAAAGTTTAGCTTTTCATTTTGATCAACCAGTTAGTACTCTTTTGATCTTAGCGCTTCGCATTTGTTCATATCTACTTCCATAGCTGAGTCTCTTCACCTTAGTACTTGTATAGGAGAAGATCCCATTTTAGTCTCAAATGCAATTGGTGGTTCGACCCATTTACCTTTGGTTTGTAAGGATTTGAGAATAACTATATTAAGTGTTGACTTTAAGCGTAATGCTTATGTTTTTGGTTCCATGGGCTATGAGTTGATTCTAGGCATAGGTCGGTTGTCTAGTAATTCTGAAAGGAGGGTAGTTAGACTTTTGACTTGACTTGGAACTACCCTCGAGATTTCGTGTAAAGAGTCAGTTAGGCTTAGCAAGCTAGAATCGCTTAATGCATTTATCAACGATTTGCAATCCGTTAGGGTAGTCCATGAGTACGCAGATGTTTTTGATTAGGTTAAGAGTTTACCCCTAAAACGTGAGGTAGACTTCCGCATGTATCCAGTTGACAATGAAAAGCCAGTTATCCGATCAACGACAGTTTTGGAAATGGAGGTCAAGAAGCTTCGCAATCGTGAAGATTAATTAGATAAGGTACAGAATAGTGAAGCTCAAGAAGATGCGACTTAGAAGATTGAAGACTAGATACACGCATCATACCCTTTTTCTTAAGGGTACATCCTTGATCTCTTTTTTTTGTAGGAATTCTATGGTGTATCATCAATCCTTAGGTAGAAGATAATGGATGTAAACATGTGTTTGAAACATGTTATGATTGATGGTTGCAAATAGTTGCTCGTGGATGCATATACACACCATAGGCGCTAGAACAACTCAGTCACTTTCATATTACATTAGCATATATGTGTTTGCTTAACGGATTTAACTGAATATGTTATCATATGGATATTGCATATTGATGAATGGCTATGCACACATGCAGTATTTACATAACTAGGGATGCTTGCATACATGATTGGACGCATGGCACTGACATAATTCGCATTAAGGAGGTCAACTGAATCAGTAGACTGCCTGATTTTGCATTAGATAAAAACATATACACGCACTATGCATATGAACATGAAAGCATTAGAAATATTTTTAAGGAAAATGAATGCTTGTGATTGAATGGTTGATTAGATGGGTGATTGGATGGTACGATACATTCTTCCTAACTTGAAGATTTCGGAGACGAAATCCTTTTAAGAGGGGGAGAATGTAACACCCCGTATTTTTATATCATGTTAAAACCATAAATCAAGGCAGAATTAAATTTTAAAATAATAATCAAGGAAAACGGGTTGCGCCATTGCGTTCGTCTCGAAATTATGCTTGGAAACGAGTCCGAGTTTTCGAGAAACGGAGTCCGTATGAGGGAGATATGACCCTCCGAAGTTTCAAGGATTTTCAAAACAGAAAAACAGCTCGAAATTCGAATTAAAATTCGAATTCAAAACCCAGAACAGGCTGGACGGGAAATTTCCTGCCCAGGGACCAGGTCGACCTGGGGTCGACCATAGTGTCGACCTGGGGGCCGACCTGGTACTGAAGTCCAGTTTTGAGCCTGGGTTCATTCTGATGTATCCGGTCTCGTTTTCTGTCTAGATTCGTCCGCCTAATCCTATATAAACAGCCTTCTAGCCTCATTCTCTTTACACCATTTCATTCTCTCCTTCTGCTGCCTCTGGAATAATTAAAATAAATAAATTAAAATAAAATACGAAGACTATTTCTTGAAGACTACGGCTAGGAATTGCAAATTGGAGATTCAAATCAAGTTAGAGCTTCAAGAAGGGAAGGAATGGCTAATTCAACGGCTTCGAGCCACATCGCGCGAATCATAGCAAATCACCTCAACGTTATCTTATTATCCTTTTCTAAAACCGATCAATGTAAGTCAGTTAATTTTTAGATTTGAACATCTAGATCTATTTATGGCATGTAATTAAATGGATAAAAGAATATGCCTGATCCTCTCATTTGAATCTGTGCTTGTATATGCCTTTGGATCTAATTAAGAACTATTGAGATTAATTACCGATAAGACTATGCTTATGCCTATGACTGTGAACATAAGACTATGCCCATGCCTATGACTGTGAACATAAGACTATGCCTATGCCTATGACTATGAACATAAGACTATGCCTATGTCTATGACTGTGGACATAAGACTATTGCCTACTACTATGACAAGGACAATTGTGGCCAATCACCTATGACTCATGACTATGGGATTATTGCCTATGGTTATGAACATCAAACTATTGTCCATGACCATGACTTTGAAATTATTACAGTTAATTGCCTATGACTATTTAGGGTAATTGCCTAGGACTATTTTGGTTAATTATCCATGACTATTGTGTTTAATAGCCCATGATTCATAACTATGAAACCATGACTATGACTACTGTGGTTAATTTCCTAGGACTATTTTGTGGTTAATTGCCTAGGACTATTGTGGTTAATTGCTTATGACTAGTATGGTTAGTTGCTTATGCCCATACCACTATAGTTACAAATCATGTTGTACACCGAACTGGCATTATGTTGGACCAAATCACCTATGCCTATTCCCTAAATTATGTTGATCTTATATTTATGATGTAGCTTGTCTGGTTTATTCCTATTCACTGTTATGTACATCAAACCTATTGGAACCATTATCTTTTTATTTGGTTCGCTTTCGCATGCCTATTCTTTTATGACAAATTCTCGTGCTTATCCCCTGTTCCTTTTGTTAGTTTCATTTCATAAGTACTTAGAAACTTGTGAAATCATGTTATACGTACGACTACGGCGGGGGAATTTGGGCGTAGCTTAATTTATATAATTTGGCATAATAAACATGTTGATATAAATCTAAATTGGCTATAATAGTAAATATTTCATGCATATTAGACTTGGGCGTATAATGGTAAATTGTTAATTGTCCACAAAGTATGTAATTGGCATGTAAGCCAAGTTTTGGGCATAAACTGTAAACTAGAGTATCAAATCTAGTTTTGACATGAACTGTAAATGAGAATACTAGATCTAAATTGGCATAAAACTGCAAGTTGGGTTAAATGATCGGTAAATCAAGATTTGGGCCAAGAATATAGGTATGTTAGTGGGCATGACAAATGAATATAACATAGGCCAAATTTGTTTAAAAGAGTCGTTAGCAATTTACGTATAGACAAACAGGATAAATATGTAAATCTAGGGAAAGACGAATATGCCTAACCCGAGGTTAGATTGAGTTACGGTATAAGACTGCCCGGAACCGCCCGGCAAATCCAACAACCGTAAGTATACTTATCTAATGGGGGTGGTTAGAGTATTGAGCCCAAAAGGACCCGAGGTTAGACTGAGCTGCGGTGTAAATCTGCTCGGAACCGACCGGCACATCCAGTAACCGCAACGATATCTGTCTAATGTGAGTGGTTGGTGCTTTAAAGAATAATTTAAAGCTAAGAAACGGTTAAGCTAGAATGGGAGGGTTAAGACCATAGGAACACTTAACCAACTTAACATGTTAACAAGACTTGTAGGGGTTAAATAACCGTTATAACATGTTAACTAGACTAGAAGGTGGGGTTAAGTGAAATACACTTAGCCAATTTAACATGTTAACTAGAAGGTGGAGTTAAGTAAGCTTAGAACATTTAGCCATCATAGTGTGACAAACGAACAAGGTTAAGTTAAAAGATGAAGGGGCAATACTTAACCATTGGAATATGTAAATTAAACAGATGTTAGGGTTAAGTTAAAGGGAACACTTAACCAATACAAGATGAAGGGGTGGTGTTAAGTAATAGGAAATACTTAAACCAATATAACTTGATTTGTGGTAGGGTTAAGTCAACATGAACTACTGATAACACTTAACCAGTTTTACATGAAAAATGAATGGGTTAAGTCAACTTGAATTGACTAATGACACTTAACCAATCCAGCTTGACGAGAAAGAGAACTAAGTAGTAAACCTCAGTTAGGAGGACTAAGTTGTAAACCATAGTTGAGAAAACGACGATTCAGGAACTAAGTAGTAAACCTTAGTTAAGGGAACTAAGTAGTAAACCTTAGTATAACACGAGAAGAAGCAAACATCCATCTAATCTTAAAGAAGGATCCAACAAACTGGGTTACGAAGCACGTGGCTTCGAGGGGATGTGAGGGTACTCTTGGTATCCCTCTGTGAGGCTGCAGATGATCCGCCTGGGATCATAGAGGTTAAGGTCTGTGTTAGAAGAACAAAGGGTATGCCTTAGTTGCAATATAAGGTAACCTAAAGACTAGGATGGACCAGCGTGATTCGGCGAGACCAGTAGCCCTGTGATAGCAACTCGTCGTCTACCTACCATCTTGAGTCAATCGAGATACGTGAAGCGGAAAGGCGGAGAACTCTAACAGACCATATACTTGCTATCTAGTTATGGGTGCGGATGGCCATAGGTTAGTGGGGCATAGAGGGCCTGTGTATAGTTCTCATTTTTCAAGGTGTGCCTTTCATTAGTTGAGGGAGGGGTCAAGTGGGACCATAGCCACTGGAAAAACAGACCTTATCATCTGCATCGGCAGATATCTGAAAGCTCCCGACCGAGTTCCGTGTTACTTGATTTGCCCTGCCACGAGACTCGGGACGCACATATAAGGACATTTGCATCTAGACAGCGATAACGATCCACGATACATACGTGGGGAAAGTCTAGGAACATATACCACTCTGGTTAGTGTGTCCTAGAATAGGGGCGTCGTTCGATAGGTAGCATAATCCCTAATTGGACCTAGGTCGCATAAACCCTAAAATCCGAGAAACGTTCAATAGGCAGCACAAACCCCAGTAGCCCTGGGTAACGAAAACCCAGGTTGGATCTAGAATGCGCTCGATATAAAACCCTAGGTTAGACCTAGGTAATAAATGATAGATGTACACTTGAAACAACCAAAATTGCGGGGATTGGGATCACGTATCTGTTCTTATCAGTTCATACAGATTACTAGTTAGGTGGTGCAAGGATATAGAAATTAGAATAACAAGGTAGTGGCAAAGCAGAGAAAGTATAGAAGTGAATCCAGTTTATCTTACCTTATCATATCTTGTGCTAACCTTATGAATCCTGTCATCATGGTGTAGTATTGTATTCAGTTAATTCATGCCTTGTTGCTTTTTTTTTACCTGTTCACATGCTGAAAGTTACTGAACATACCAGGCTTTATGTCTGACTCTGTTTTCTTTCGCTTTCTTGTCTTCCGTCCCCCCCCCCCCCTTAGATTCGCAGGGAGGGAATATTACTACTTAGTCCAGTTTTCTTTCCAAACTGAAGATTAGTCGAAGTTTTACTTGGATTCTCTTTTCCATTGCTATGGCTGGCTCACGCTACATTGGGGAATATAAGTGTTATTTTATGCTTCTCTATTTTGTAAGACAGATATACTGGTATTGGAAAATAATTTTTGTACAAACTATTTGATCAATAAAGTAAAGTTAAGGCATTCCCTTTGTGAGTGACCTTAACGGATGTGGGGTGTTACATTCCTGCTCAAGTTTTGTAGTAGCATCAGTGAGGGTTTGGAGGAGTACTAGTTATGACCATCAATGAGTCTTGTTTTGATAGGTTTTTTGTTGTATTATACAACTATTTTGGATTTGTTTCTAAGTTAATTCCGTGTTGGTTTTAGAAGTTCAAATATGAAAAAATAAATTACTTGTGTATCTATAGTATTAACCTTACCAAAATGAACTGAAAATATTGTAAAATAGAAAATCATTAACATCGAATGTTTGAGACGTTCTTAATCCTGGTAAGACTAAAGGAATTAATTCAAAATCTTGGATTTTTTTAACCAATTACAACATGAGTTAGATTGTTATGCCCTGAATTCGCTCGACCTGTGAAGAGACCGGAGAACGCGGATTGTAATGAGAACACGACGCATCAGAACACAAACAGGAGAACATTTCATTGCTATTACAACAATTACATCAGAGTACAACAATATCAGAGTGCGAATAAATATTACATAACGAAAAAATTATATCAAAGATTAATAATTCATAGCAGCGGAAATAAAAATATATAAATACAACACACAGCGGAAATACATAAACTACCACAACTGAAAGAAATACACGGATACAAAGCTTTGCGAATATAGCTCCAGTTGTAAACCAGAATCCTGTGAAAATAAAGAATCTGCAAAACCAAAACTACTAGCTGCCAATGTGGAAAATATGGACACTCAGAGTTTAGGTGAAAACAATAAACTCCGAGACAGTCATGGGGCTGGTGTGAGAACTAAAACAGTTACTAACTTTATTTTAAAGTTGGTTAAATCAAGGGACCACACCGTATGACACGGAACGGGTTTTCTCTCAAGAATACCAATGCTTGAAACAAAACAATTAATAAACAACGCAATGTTTTATGGAAAAATGAAGCTATTATAAGACTCAGGTCCCATCACACAATGCAACACAAACCAAAAGATAGAGTTTTACCTTATAATAGCCATACATATTTGGTACGCTTTAAAACAAATCTGTAACGTCCCAGAAATTTGGGCAATTTGAAATAGAAATTAATTAAGGATTTCATGACAAACAATAGTTTTATATTCGATTCTAGCTTTAAAATCAAAGTTTATTGGTTTGAATGAGAAATGAATTCGATTTCAGAATGGCTAATTGAAAGCCGAATATATTGTTTAGAGTATGAATTGAATCTGGTGGGGTATTGGAACTGGATTGAAATACGAGTGGAAATTAGAAATAAAAATATAAGTTATTGACGTTAAATAAGTTGGTACATTCCTGCATTAACAAATGAACCAGTGGTTCATTCTTTTTGCTTCTGACCATCGACATTATCATTATCATTCTGTAGCATGTAATTAATATTTTCCACATGTGTCATGTAACAAGGTTTAGAAAGCATGTCTTAACTATTACATCAGTTCCACCGCTTATGTGCATGCGGTTGACAGTATAGTGCTCTTTGTTTTTACTTAGCATGTATTTGAATAAACATATATATGTACCTATATTTCAGATTGTATTTGTTATATAAGGTAAGTGCATTATGGTAAGATTTCACTCTTGTCCGTTTGTGAGTCCAGACTTGTTAAAGGGACCGTTTGACCATAATGTAATTAGACTCAACAGGCCGTGTACTTTGTGAAGAATAAATTAAAATTAGGATGCATTTTGCATAAAAATAAAGGCCTGGAAATAGTCTTGGCTGTGTTTCTTGTTAAAATGAAACGTCTGGCAGTGTCATTTGCTGTTACTAGGTAGTCATGCAAACATGATTTTTGTCTTATTTGTTTTTGTGACAAAGTGTAATGAAATTTGTGAGTCTTTCACCATATATGGTAATCTGAGATGCTCTCTTCTAATATTATGTAAGTTAGTAGTTAGGCTCCATTTTCTTGCATTTGAAGCTGAATGTATGTTTATCCTATAGGTCATTTGTGGAAACATGAAGTTCACTAATTATGCACTTATTTATTCTTGACTAAGCTGTATGGTATTTTCGCCGAAATATTACTGCAACTACTCACCCTTGATTCATATACATGTGTGTACATGATATCTCGCATTTGATATATCCGGGTTCTGGGATGCTGGGGCAATGCACACGTGTACCTGTACCACGCAAGCTTCCGTGACCGTTTTATCCCTGGAATAGAAACTGATGAGCACGTATATTATACTTGATTTTGAACTGATACTACACTAGATTTGTATCTAGTTAAACTGAACTGAACATATACTATACTTAAATTTTAGTTCTAGAACGAACACTGCACAGTGGCAAGAACAAGTACTACATAACTGATTATATTTGATTTTTTAGCGCTTATATTTCAGTTTCTGTTAAAGTTGATTTACCTGAACAGAGTTAAATCCTGACTCGAGTATTTTGTGTTTTACATGAAATGCTCGGGTTAGACCCGAGCATTACAGATTTAATGATTTTAGCTTGGGATTCGAAGATTGGCGACACTGGGGATTCTGGAGACGGCGCACTCTGAAGTTTTCAAACCAGTAAAGATTTTCTTGTATTATTTTTAAATTCCGCTGTATGTAAAATTCTTGTATCAAAAATTCTGATTATATATAAAAGTTGTTTTACTGTTCAATACCGTGTTATTTACTTATTCTGTGTTGATTCTGTCTTTAAACTCTGTAAGCTAAATAACGATCCGTCGATTTGAACATTTTGAATTGATTTAATAATCGATTTGAAGCGGTCAAAAAGGCGGGACGTTACAAGTGGTATCAAAGCTTTGGTTTATTCAAAGTATAGCTTATCTAGTTTAAATGAGTAGGATCAACATTAGAAAAACGGATTTTTGAAAATAAAAAGATTTCAAAATATAAATTTTGGAAAAAAATAAATGATTTTAAAATAAATTTCGATGGGTAAATTATTTTGAAAGTAGTATTTTGAAACTATTGTTTTAAAACTTATACAGCGGAAGGAAAAAAACTTATTTTGAGATTTAAAATTCTTTTTGAAATCCCCAGTCTTCGAATCCTGTTTGCCAGAGCTGTCCTTAGATAAGTTCTCTTAGGATTGAATCTCGAATCCATTATTGAACGGTGTCTCGGGTAGATAAGTGAATCAATAAATCGATTTCTGTGATTGTGTATTTTGAAAATCAAGATTACCGAAATTGATAGGTAATAAGAATTCCGATGAAAATTTAATTGAGAAGGGGAAATTTGGAATCGTCTCAATAATAAAACGATGGATTTTATTTTGATATTCAATATAGAGATTAATGAAAATAAAATTGGAAAAGAGATATAATTGGAATACGACTGTGTTAAATTTGATTAATTTATTCAGAATGTGACAAGATAAATTATAATTGGTTTCAAACCAATAATGTATGATTGAATATATGAATTCGATAGAAGTATAAACTTGTTAGTTAATTAACAAGAAGTGAATTGGGAACATGAGATGTAAATGAAGCAGTATATGGATGAAGATTGTGAATAGATTTGGATCGAGATTTAAAATCAAATTTTAGTTGATGTGACGAGTTCAGATTTCGAAAAAAGAAATAATATTTACTTTTTAGAAGTATTAACGTATGGAAGCAAAAATGTTGCAAGTAAAACTGAGGAAACAGGAAATGGAGTGGGCCATTATGGTGGAATTATTCTGAAGTTCAGAATATAAATAAAATGAGATTTTTCCCAAGTCCAGAATATATTATCGGAAAAAGAGATTATCCGAAAGAATGTTATTCATGGGAGTCGGTTATGTCGAAACTCAGAAAAATACTGTTACTTTCCATTTTAAATTAAAATTTAATATATTATTAATTAGTTGTTTATGTATTCAGGTTAATGAATAAAGTGTATTTTGAAGTTAAATATATTTTTTATACGAAGTTGAAGTTAAAGTTAAATATTTTGAAGGCGTGAATTGTTATATAATCAACGATTTTCGGGAAGGAAGTGAATTCTTAATTTGAATTAAAAATTTACAAGAATAAATGTTTGTTGGTATTCAAAAACGTGAACTTGATCTATTTCGAAGTTAATAAGGTTGTTCAGTTAAGGTCTAAGAGGTAATTATACCCCAACTTAATTAACTTCCGTGTTAACTAAGAGATGGTTAAGGTTAGATAGCAAGAGTAGTTAACTGAAGCAAGCAAATGAATGTTAGAAGTTAAGTGAAAATAGTGGTGTTTTATTTAGTATCCGTTTTAATACAAATAACGAATTTAGAAATGTTTCCCCCTGAGAATAAAGTGTAATTTCTATTGAAATAAAGATTTGTGAATATTTAGAAATGTTTTCCAATAGGAATAAGCGATTTTCTAAAATTATATAAAATAAATATGATATTTGGAAATGTTTTCAAAAGGTCGTGAGAAGCTAACGGGTTCTGCTAAACCAGAATGAGAACAACTGAAAATGTAATGACCCGGGTATTTACACCGATCACTGACATAGATACTGATTGATCGTAAGTACATATTCACAAATACGATTTAAAATCCAGACTTTGAATTTCAAAACATGTTAATTTGTGTATAATAGCATTTACACAGGTGTATAGCACAACACTTACAGAAATCCATTTTTACACATCCTGCATGATAGCATGAATTCAATAGCGTTTGGATGAATTAGTTTTACACATGCATGTAAAACAACACTTTTATATAGCATGTATTTATGATGCCATTTTTATTTTACATGTTAGTTCATTTTTTCTAAAGGATTTAAGTGAATTTTTGTAAACATTTGATTTAAAAACCTTTAATACTTGAAAAGGTCAAAACCCATTTTGTTATCAAAAGCAAGTTCAAAAGCATGTATTAAAACAAGTTTAAATTCTCATTTACATCATCACAAAGCATGAATACCATTTCTTTTAAATGCATGTTTTCATGGACATAACACTTCCACATAGCAATTTTTTTTTAAAAAAAAAAGCCATTTCTTTTGCAAACATTTTGCTCATTTTCAAAGAGGATTTAAAACCTTGTTTTGACAAAACCCTTACTTTAAAACTAAAGATCCTCTTGCCATAAACATGATGTAACACTCTCTTCATGTTCTCATAAAAATGCAAAAGAATATTTGTATTTTCATATGCATAAAACCAAGAGCATGTATTGTCAAATCTTCTTGAAAACTCATGATCTCACATACACTATGAATCATGCTAGCAAGTAGGATCTTAAGGATATTATAGACACATGACAAAATCATTTTAGGTGAGAACATTTTCAGTTTTGCAATCTCTCTCTTTTCTTTCATTTGATTTTCTGAAAATACAACTCTTATTTCATTTTTCAAGATCATGGCCACTTTGTCAATGAACATGTGCATCAAAGATTTGCAAAATCATGAATTGACACCATCATCTTGCCTAACCTAGTTGAGTTCAAAGCCATAGGTTTTCTAAGTATTTTTCCATGTCTTTTCCATCACATGGCCATTGATTTTGTGGTACAAAATTTTCAGATTTTGCAATGTTTTGGAAGGCAAGTATTGCTT
Organism: Allium sativum; assembly: GCA_030737875.1. NCBI lineage: Eukaryota > Viridiplantae > Streptophyta > Magnoliopsida > Asparagales > Amaryllidaceae > Allium > Allium sativum. The sequence goes on from CM060922.1 coordinate 228,728,043, forward strand.
TTATATATTTTGTTGTTAAATCAAATTATCTTGTGAAGATATGTTTTAAAAATCCAAGGTAAAACTGAATATACATGTTACAAAAAGGATACTAAATTTTGTTAAAACCAAGAAAAAGATTGTGAAGATCATAAGAGGTACATAAGCATTTATTTGAGGTGATGATTCATAAAAACCAATGGGAAAGGAGATGAACATGTGCATGTGTTTTCAAGGTTGATGAGGGCTGAGGTAAGCCATGTGAAAGGAGGAGGGGCTGTGTTGATTTGGCAAGAGAAAAATCTTTCTTTTTGTGTTGTCTTTCATTTGTCTAAACAAAATCTAAAACTGAATTCTTTTGCAACATATTTTATTGTTTTTACCACTATAAATAAGGCCATCAACAAACTCATTTCCTACACAACACAAGCCTTTCTAATTTGATCTGTAAGGAAGAAAGAAAGTTAAGGATTCAAGTTTTCAAAGGGTGAGTAAACCTGATTTACAGTTTCTGTTTTAATTCCTGCATTTTCTTCTTGCTGTTTTAAATTATATGTTGGACTTGAATCATTGTGGTATGTTTGTTAAAGTGGTATACCTTGGATGGTTTGTTTGATTTGTATGATGTAGGAATTATAGATCCTTTTAAAATCAAAACTTAAGTACAAGGGGTTAAAGAAGGGTAATACCTGATGGTACCAGACCCTGTAATTGGTTTGAGAACTCTACAACTCGACTTAAATCAGTAGATCCAGGATTAGAAATGAGTTGTCAGACCATGTTTTAAACCTGTATGAAATGCTTCAAGTGTTCACATTTGAAATAGACTCGGCCAAAACCTCACTAGTACCAGAAACTGACAACAACAGGATACTCTCTGTTTAAAAAATTTTAAGTGGATTTTCAAAACTGATATTAAATCAAACGAAGTGCATGGATGCATTCCTGGTATTGAATGATGAATTTAGAAAGTAATTTTGTGATTTTTAATGGCTTATATTGGCCGTGGGACCATGATGATCAGAAATGGGGATTTGGGGAAATTCTTATCATCCAAACAATTTGAGTTCCCGTGGGTGATGGTAGATCTTCATCTAGGTCCTAGTATGCTAGGAAAAATATGAAACGAATTTTCAAATGTATTGATTTTGTGAAATCGAAGAAAATAGGGTTTTGGGGCATTTTTTTGTATCGGAAGTCTTGACGGAACTGCACCACGATGGAGACACGGGGAGGTTGCGCGCCTGGGGGAATCAGCAGCGTGGGTCGTCATCATGTCATCTCCGAAGTTGGACATGTTCTAGTGGGTGGAGGAGGTAGCAGCGTTGGTTTTCCTGGATCGAGTTTTTTGGGTGAAGATGAAGTGGAAGGGTGAAATCACTGTAGAACAGATGATGGTCGGATCTGAGTGTAGAAATGGCGATGGGGGGTGAATCGTGGTTTGCGGGGACAGTTGTGGTGAAGTCACGGTGGTCGGAGTTGATGTGCACCATGAACGGGCTGTGCACTGTGAAGGGAAATTGGAAGAAGAAGGAAGTGGTACTTTGGTTTGGCATGGGATTTCTGAATGAACGGATGAGTGTGGCAAGAGTCTTGGGCGGGTGGTACATGGTAAAGTGATAAGTACCAAGTGGTACTTTGGTAGAAGAGAGGAACATGAGTGCGGCCAGGGGCTTTGAAGCAAAATCATGGTTTTTGGAGCCTGGCACTTTGGCAAACTGGTAGTTTAGTAAATACGCAAATAAATGAGTTTTAAAACGAGGTTTTAAATTAAAAAGGGGTTTTAGAAGAAAAAAAGTAGAAAATAAATATTAAATAAAATAGAATTTTTAGAAGTGAATCAGGATAAGAAAATACAGATTTTGTCAAGGACTGATATTCAAATACAGAAATTATAATTATAAATTTAATTTATAAATATATTTATAAATGATTTTTTTTCTAATGAATATTCAAATTGGAAGTCAACACAAAGAAAGTCGATCAACGGTGAAAGATCAGATATTGTTTTGACCAAAGTTGAGACGTCATCACAGAAGCTGTAAAATTATTAAATTATAAATTTATAATTTAAAATGGAATTTATTTTCTACTGAGTTGTTTAAATTTTAAACAAGGTAAAGAAATTGTATGCAACACATACGATGAGTTTGTCAGTTTTTAAACTGTAATCTAAATTTCCCGGTACCAGTAATTGATCATGTACAGTTCTGAAATTTATAAAATAAGAGCTATAAATTATATTTTAATCATGTTTAGATGGATAAATTAAAAGAGAAACTTTATTGGTATATAAAAAGAAGAAGTAAATCGAGTATATGTTATAAAAAGGGGAAATTGGGCAAAAACGATACAAAGGGTAAAATCTGTCAAATAGATTAAAGATCATAAATTTAACTCATTTATGGATAATTAGATCAAAGAGTGATCATGAGAAATAAATTTTCTGAAAATAATGTAAGTATTTATTTTTAGAAGGTGACGATCAAAACGGAAAGAATAACCGTGTGTGACGCACACACTAAAATTGGCCGTTTTGAAAAGATGATCAAATTACCAGATATAGGCCAGATAATCATATACTGTGCAGTTTGACTATAATTGGATTTTTATCATGTTAGGTTTATAATTTAAATAGAAAATGTTCGTTAATCATTTCAAAGAGACCAGAATTTGCATTCCACTTTGTTTTGATTATACGCCGCGCGTCAGAGATTCTCAAATCGAAGACGGCGATATACAAGGGCTATTTTTGAATAGTTCCTTTGGTTTGTCCAGTCCTAGGACAACTTGTATGGACGAATGTCAGACAGAGTATTTCCAAAAGAATCACGTACGTTGTTTTCTTCAAACGTACCAGTTGCTGGCACAGAAGGGAAACTTCTTTAGCCTGTCAACCAGAGTATTTTTGTGGAAATCAATTAGTGTTTTTCGATGGATTTGACGATGTGGCATTCAAAGAAATTAAACAGTGATGATGGAAAATGTAAGTCTATCCTCAAGCCTCACACCCAGGAAATGAAAAAAATCGGGCAGGCAGCTTGGCTATGTGGGTCGCTCCCATTAGGGTGTAGCATCACCTATCTAGAGAAATTCCTTTTTTTTCTTAATCTATTCTGCCCATTCGGGAATGGTTCCCGTACACAACCATGGGTGATATACACTCGATACACTCAAGAGAAATGAGTGGTCGGTCATGTGAGGGTCGGGTTGCAAGACGTTCTTGTTGAACCCAGTGTATTTGCCTCTAGAGATACATCATCGGAAGGTGGTCCCATACCATGTCATAGTTGGAAATCCAATTTCACTAAGCGCCAAGCGGTTTTTATTTGTATACTATATAGGAGAATGTGAGATGCAAGCATTCTTCTATATTCTAATTTATTTGTGAAAAACACCTAGACACTATGATAATATCTGATTTAAAGTATACAAAGTGTTTTGATCTCATAAGTTAAAAACCCGTTCCATATTCACGGCGTGGTCTTATGAGGTATTTTTGTTTGTTTTAAACTATTTACTCATACCAGTCCCCTGACTGACCCGAAGTTTATTTGTCTGCGTTTTCCCTTAAACTCTTGGGTATTCATAACGCTTATTATGAATAGACAAGTGAATCAGGATGGATAAACTTGAAAAGCTGGAATGAAGACTTTGCTGTGTGCTGGTCCACTTATCTACTGTATAATTAAGTCTGTCAGTTGGACATCTATGATATGTATAATTAATGATGTACTATGAATGGGTTGTATCACTAGACCTATGATGCTCTGATGTAATATATTCCACTGTGAAATATTATGAAGTATCATCTTTTTGTGAAAATTCCGCTGTGAGATTCTGATGTTTCCGTGATTCTATCTTCTATCTATTCTAATTCTTATTAATGGCACGACTTCCGATATGTTCAAAAGTTGGGTCGTTACAGTTGGTATCAAAGCTTAGTTACTGATTTCCTAGGCTTTGGGTGAGTGTGAGAGAGCATATTTTTATTTAAAAAAAATTAAAATGAATCAACTCAGATGGTATACCTAAGTTAGTTATATCCACTCAAGACTCGATTGACGACCTGTTATATTCAGGTGATTAAGATGAGTAACCGAGAACGAAGAGGTCGAGCTAGAGAGTCTTCCACTGTTACTGGCTGCACTACTGGATCCCAAGATCAAGGGGAAACAGTAGAGGAAGTTGTACCAGTCCGGCAGGATAAAAGGAGTTAATTAATCAGGGTCATCCTCAAGATAAATTAAATATGGTTGGATTAAATTAGGATAATATCCAATCATATTGATACCGGAAAATCGAGATAGAATTCTAAATTGAAGTAAAATTTGGATTTCCTAAAATTAAGGCTTGACTTGAGGGTTTATTGGAAATGGACTCAGGAAAAGTGAATTGGTCGATTTGTGAAATCAAATCATATTTATGAGTCCCGAAATGGAGATCGTTAAGTACGTGAATGAAGATTTTGGACAAAACTTAACGAAGTTAAGTAAGTGGACCAATGAGTTAAAGAGGGAATTTGGACAGATGTTTTGGTTTTGAATAGGATATTTCTGATGTGTGTTAATTATTCTAATCTACTACATACAAATTTCGAGGACGAAATTTTTATAAGGGGGGTAGAATGTAATGACCCGAGTATTTACACCGATCACTGACACAGATACTGATTGATCGTAAGTACATATTCACAAATACGATTTAAAATCCAGACTTTGAATTTCAAAACATGTTAATTTGTGTATAATAGCATTTACACAGGTGTATAGCACAACACTTACAAAAATCCATTTTTACACATACTGCATGATAGCATGAATTCAATAGCGTTAGGTTGAATTAGTTTTACACATGTATGTAAAACAACACTTTTATATAACATGTATTTATGATGCCATTTTTGTTTTACATGTTAGTTCATTTTTTTAAAGGATTTAAGTATTTGAATTTTTGTAAACATTTGATTTAAAAACCTTTAATACTTGAAAAGGTCAAAACCCATTTTGTTATCAAAAGCAAGTTCAAAAGCATGTATTAAAACAAGTTTAAATTCTCATTTACATCATCACAAAGCATGAAATACCATTTCTTTTAAAAGCATGTTTTCATGGACATAACACTTACACATAGCAATTTTTTTTTAAAAAAAATGCCATTTCTTTTGCAAACATTTTGCTCATTTTTCAAAGAGGATTTAAAACCTTGTTTTGACAAAACCCTTACTTTAAAACTAAAGATCCTCTTGCCATAAACATGATGTAACACTCTCTTCATGTTCTCATAAAAATGCAAAAGAATATTTGTATTTTCATATGCATAAAACCAAGAGCATGTATTGTCAAATCTTCTTGAAAACTCATGATCTCACATACACTATGAATCATGCTAGCAAGTAGGATCTTAAGGATATTATAGACACATGACAAAATCATTTTAGGTGAGAACATTTTCAGTTTTGCAATCTCTCTCTTTTCTTTCATTTGATTTTCTGAAAATACAACTCTTATTTCATTTTTCAAGACCATGGCCACTTTGTCAATGAACTTGTGCATCAATGATTTGCAAAATCATGAATTGACACCATCATCTTGCCTACACCAGTTGAGTTCAAAGGAATAGGTTTTCTAAGTATTTTTCCATGTCTTTTCCATCACATGGCCATTGATTTTGCAGTACAAAATTTTCAGATTTTGCAAGGTCTTGGAAGGCAAGTATTACTTTTATATATTTTGTTGTTAAATCAAATTATCTTGTGAAGATATGTTTTAAAAATCCAAGGTAAAACTCGAATATACATGTTACAAAAAGGATACTAAAATTTGTTTAAACCAAGAAAAAGATTGTGAAGATCATAAGAGGTACATAAGCATTTATTTGAGGTGATGATTCATAAAAACCAAGGGCAAGGAGAAGAACATGTGCATGTGTTTTCAAGGTTGATGAGGGCTAAGGTAAGCCATGTGAAAGGAGGAGGGGCTGTATTGATTTGGCAAGAGAAAAATCTTTCTTTTTGTGTTTCTTTCATTTGTCTAAACAAAATCTAAAACCGATTTCTTTTGCAACATATTTTATTGTTTTAACCACTATAAATTAGGCCATTAACACACTCATTTCCTACACAACACAAGCCTTTCTAATTTGATCATAAAGGAGGAAAGAAAGTTAAGGATTCAAGTTTTCAAAGGGTGAGTAAACCTGATTTACAGTTTCTGTTTTAATTCCTGCATTTTCTTCTTGCTGTTTTAAATTATATGTTGGACTTGAATCTTTGTGGTATGTTTGTTAAAGTGGTATCCCTTGGACGGTTTTTTTGATTTGTATGATGTAGGAATTATAGATCCTTTTAAAATCAAACTTAAGTACAAGGGGTTAAAGAAGGGTAATACCTGATGGTACCAGACCCTGTATTTGGTTTGGGAACTCTACAACTCGACTTAAATATGTAGATCCAGGTAAGGGATTAGAAATAAGTTGTCAGGCCATGTTTTAAACCTGTATGAAATCCTTCAAGTGTTCACATTTGAAATAGACTCGGCTAAAACCTCACTAGTACCAGAAACTGACAACAACAGGATACTCTCTGTTTAACATTTTCTAAGTGGATTTTCAAAACTGATATTAAATCAAACGAAGTACACGGATGCATTCCTGGTATATAATGATGATTTTAGAAAGTAATTTTGTGATTTTTAATGGATTATATTGGCCGGGGGACCATGATGATCAGAAATGGGGATTTGGGGAAATTCTTATCATCCAAACAATTTGAGTTCCTGTGGGTGATGATAGAGCTTAATCTAGGTCCTAGTATGCTAGGAAGAATACGAAACGAATTTTCAAATGTATTGATTTTGTTAAATCGAAGAAAATAGGGTTTTGGGGAATTTTTTTTGTATCGGAAGTCTCGACGGAACTGCACCATGAAGGGGACACGGGGAGGTTGCGCGCCTGGGGGAATCAGCAGCGTGGGTCGTCATCTTGTCATGGCCGAAGTTGGACATGTTCTGGTGGGCGGAGGAGGTATCAGCGTGGGTTTTCCTGGATCGAGTTTTTTGGGTGAAGATGAAGTGGAAGGGTGAAATCACTGTAGAACTGATGATGGTCGGATATGAGTGTAGAAATGACGATGGGGGGTGAATCGTGGTTTGCGGGGACGGTTGTGGTGAAGTCACGGTGGTCGGAGTTGATGTGCACGTGCACCATGAACGGGCTGTGCACTGGTAAGGGAAATGGGAAGAAGAAGGAAGTGGTACTTTGGTTGGGCATGGGATTTCTGAATAAACGAATGAGTGTGGCAAGAGTCTTGGGAGGGTGGTACTTGGTAAAGTGATAAGTACCAAGGGGTACTTTGGTAGAAGAGAGGAACGTGAGTGCGGCCAGGGGCTTTGAAGCAAAATCATGGTTTTTATAGCCTAGCACTTTGGCAAACTGGTAGTTTAGTAAATACGCTAATAAATGAGTTTTAAAACGAGGTTTTAAATTAAAAAGGGGTTTTAGAAGAAAAAAAAGTAGAAAATAAATATTAAATAAAATAGAATTTTTAGAAGTGAATCAGGAGAAGAAAATACAGTTTTTGTCAAGGACTGATATTTAAATACAAAAATTGTAATTATAAATTTAATTTATAAATATATTTAGAAATGATTTTTTTCTAATGAATATTCAAACTGGAAGTCAACACAAAGAAAGTCGATCAACGGTGAAAGATCAGATATTGTTTTGACCAAAGTTGAGACGTCAGCACAGAAGCTGTAAAATTATTAAATTATAAATTTATAATTTAAAATGGAATTTATTTTCTACTGAGTTGTTTAAATTTTAAACAAGGTAAAGAAATCGTATGCAACACATACGATGAGTTTGTCAGTTTTTAAACTGTAATCTAAATTTCCCAGTACCAGTAACTGATCATGTACAGTTCTGAAATTTATAAAATAAGAACTGTAAATTATATTTTAATCATGTTTAGATGGATAAATTAAAACAGAAACTTTATTGGTATATAAAAAGAAGGAGTAAATCGAGTATAAGTTATAAAAAGGGGAAATTGGGCAAAAACGATACAAAGGGTAAAATCTATCAAATAGATTATAGATCATAAATTTAACTCATTTATGGATAATTAGATCAAAGAGTGATCATGAGAAATAAATTTTCTGAAAATAATGTAAGTATCTATTTTTGGATGGTGATGATCAAAACGGAAAGAATAACCGTGTGCGACGCACACAATAAAATTGGCCGTTTTGAAAAGATGATCAAATTACCAGATATAGGCCAGATAATCATATACTGTGCAGTTTGACAATAATTGGATTTTTATCATTTTAGGTTAATAATTTAAAAGGAAAATATTCGTTAATCATTTCAAAGGGACCGGAATTTACGTTCCACTTTGTTTTGATTATATGCCGCCCGACAGAGATTCTCAAATCGAAGACGGCGATATACAAGGGCCATTTTTGAATAGTTTCTTCGGTTTGTCCAGTCCTAGGACAACTTGTATGGACGAATGTCTAACAGAGTATTTCCAAAAGAATCACGTATGTTGTTATCTTCAAATGTACGAGTTGCTGGCACAGAAGGGAAACTTCTTTAGCCTGTCAACCAGACTATTTTTGTGGAAACCAATTAGTGTTTTCCGATGTGGCATTCAAAGAAATTAAACTGTGATGATGGAAAAGGTAAGTCTAGCCTCAAGCCTCACACCTAGGAAATGACAAAAATCGGGCAGGCAGCATGGCTACGTGGGTCGCTCCCATTAGGGTGTAGCATCACCTATCTAGAGAAATTCCTTTTGTTTCTTAATCTATCGATTCTGCCCATTCGGGAATGGCTGCCGTACACAACCATTGGTGATATGCACTCGATACACTCAAGAGAAATGAGTGGTCGGTCATGTGAGGGCCGGGTTGCAAGACGTTCTTGTTGAACGTAGGTATATTTGCCTCTAGAGACACATCATCGGAAGGTGGTCCCATAACTTATCAAAGTTGGAAATCCAATTTCCCTAAGTGCCAAGCTATTTTTATTTGTATACTATATAGGAGAATGTGAGATGTAAGCATTCTTCTAGATTCTAATTTATTTGTGAAAACACCTAGACACTATGATAATATCTGATTTAAAGTATACAAAGTGTTTTGATCTCCTAAGTTAAAAACCCGTTTCGTATTCATGGCGTGGTCTTATGAGATATTTTTGTTTGTTTTAAACTGTTTACTCATACCAGTCCCCTGACTGACCCGGAGTTTATTTTTCTGTGTTTTCCCTTAAACTCTTGGGTATTCATAACGCTTGTTATGAATAGATAAGTGAATCAGGATGGATAAACTTGAAAAGCTGGAATGAAGACTTTGATGTGTGTTGGTCCACTTATCTACTGTATAAGTAAGTCTATCAGTTGGACATCTGTGATATGTATAATTAATGATGTACTATGAATGGGTTGTATCACTAGACCTATGATGCTCTAATGTAATATATTCCGCTGTGTAATATTATGAAGTATCATCTTTTTGTGAAAATTCCGCTGTGAGATCATGATGTTTCCGTGATTGTATCTTCTATCTATTCTTATTCTTATTAATGGCACGACTTCCGATATGTTCGAAAGTTGGGTCGTTACAGAAAAACAAAGAGCCGCACGACGATAATGAAGGGCGACAGAATGTAGAGAGAAGTGGATTTGTTAAAAATTGAATTCGAGAATTGCGTAAGCAATGATTTGATAAGAAATTAGGAATCAGAATTAAGAAAGTTGGAGATTTACCGGAGATTAGTCAAGTTGAATAATTTTCTGAGTGTTGAATGAATGTTGGTTTCGGTCTTCGGGGTTGATACTTAGGGAGTTGTTCGCTTGCTAATTTACGGTCGAAGGATGTGAATGGGAAAGAGAAATATAGCGTGAATAAGAAATTCGTTATAAGGAGGAAGAAAAGAATTTTGGAATTTTGGAAGCATATTTTTTTTTTTTTGAATTAAGTGATGAAGTGAATAATTGGGAGATTTGAATAACTGGAATTTGGAAGAGAAATTGGTTTGTAACAAATAAATTCAGGAATCTGAATTTGAAAGGATATTAAATATCTGAACTAACTAAGAGATCAAAACTGGAATTTTAAAATTTGAATGAAAACTTGGGAATGTTTGGGTTTGGATATAGGATGTAGAAGTTTTAAAAAATTATATGGAAAATATATATGAGAATATAGCGAATTCGGAGACGATTAGTTGGAAGATAAACTGATTTGAGACAAAATTTTATATAATGGAATTCATATAAAAATGATATGTCTGGAAATATGATTTGGAAATAAAATCATAAGTATAATTATGAGGGATATAAAAATGAAGTACTATATGTACACAATATTATATATTTTCAAAGCAAATTAAGGAAAGTACCATCTTTCTCCTTTGAATTTCGAGCTTAGTAAGATGTGCTGCTGGTGGTTGTAGGTTGTCCGGACATAAAACTCGAGTTGCCATTGTTCCTTGAAGAACACGACCGTGTAGCGTTATTCGCAGGGCTGCAGATGGCCTATGGCGGACGGATGTTTCTTGGGGTAACCAAGTGTAACCATTGTGTTTGCTTGCGATCTACAGTCGTGATAAGGGCGTAATCAGCAGAGATGTGAAAGCTTACAGGTATGGATGTTTCCTGAGGGAATCAGGCGTAACCGTTGTGTAGCTGCGGTCCCCATGGCATATCTACAAGTGAAAGAGATGTAACCACTAGAGTTACTAAAGGTAGAATGGAGCCATATAATGTGTGGAATATCTTAGTGATAGTGAGCCACCTGTTTGAGGCAGCACTGTGTCTTTGTGACCTGATTTGTCTTTATGACTTAATTTGTCCTCGTGACTTGAAGTATCTTCATAATTCCATGATTGTTTTGTGACTCTGAGATAGTGCAGTCAACGCTCAGTGACCTCAGTCCTTCTTTTGATTCTAAAATATCTTCTGTTGATCTGTCCATGACGAAATTCGGAGGGAAGTTAATTCCTATGGATACAGATGTTTTCTGGGGGATCCAGATGAAACCATTGTGTATCTGCGATTCATGAACAATTAACATATTAATATCATATTGGTACTTCCCGTATATTTTTTAAAAAGAATTTTTAAAATATTTTCACTTGGAGTTGAAGCAAGAATATCTAGTACTTGGGGATTGTAGTCATACGTCTGGCCAGCGTATGCCTAACATATTTGAGAACGACAATAGACTTGTCAAACTTCGAGTTATCAAATATTTTCAAGTCGATAATTTGAAATTAAAACGTATATAACTTGATTAATTAAGGAAAGAATTTCGAAAGATTTTTAAGTCCATAGCTTTGTGATAATAATACAATTATTTTCGGTATAAAGTAATATAAGATTTTAAATTTTGGAAATTTTCAAGTCGAAAAATTTGTGATTTGGAAAGGAGATGTTATTAACACTCTTCAATGAGTATTGGGAAAATTTTGATGGGTTGAATGTAAGGAGATTGGGTTGAACTTGGAATAATGTGAGATGCATAAATTCTATTTATGCAAAAATTGAAAATTTATATAAAAAAAGAATGATTTTAAAAAGAAATTATATGATTTGAATCTCTTAGAAGATTAGAGAGAACGAGAAATTGGAAGATATCTCAAAATATTTTGAGATAGAAATTGGTCTTGAAAATTGAGTATAGTTTAAAAAGCATGGAAATAGATAAACGTGTTTGATCAAAATTGATCTCCAACTGTAAGAAAGGGAATTTGATTTTTTTCGAGTTCATTGGATATGGTAAATAAACAAGGATGATCGATAGCTTAGATATCGATATTTAAATTAGTTGGGGAAGAATTTGAAATATACATTGGTATATCTTTAACGATCTCTTCTTTCCGAGGATGAAAAGTTTTAAAGGGGGAAGATTGTAACGACCCAGAAATTTAGGCAATTTGAAATAGAAATTAATTAAGGATTTCATAACAAACAATTAATTTTATATTCGATTCTAGCTTCAAAATCAAAGTTTATTGGTTTGAATAAGAAATGAATTCGATTTCAGAATGGCTAATTGAAAGTCGAATATATTGTTTAGAGTATGAATTGAATCTGGTGGGGTATTGGAATTGGATTGAAATACGACTGGAAATTAGAAATCAAAATACAAGCTATTGACGTTAAATAAATTGGTGAATTTTGTTTGTTTAAATATAGGGAGAATTGGATTGGTTGTGTGTACTCGCATATATAAATAAATATAAATTTAACGTTTCAAATTAGGAAGCAAATGTAGTTGTTGTGTGAACTAAAATTGGTGAACCGATAAATAATTTAAAAATAAAATAATGTTGTCTGCAAATGACATCGAATTACCACTGAACAGATTTTATTGAATCCAGAACATGAAAACGAAGCGGTACATATAATTTTTGTTGTGTTTAGGGACTTTGTTGGCAACATTCGACGTTAATTTGCGGTAAGAATTTATATTTAATTAAATGCAAATATAGCCTGCACCAAATAAATCACGCCGACCTTGCTTTCAATGTACGCCACTACCCTATTTCCTATTTTACTGATGGACATTGTTCTTATCTTCAAACATCGGCTTCTTCTGAAAGCTTCCCTACTTGTTTATATACCACTGCATTTCCCTTTTCACGGAGCCAAAATCATTTCCCCAGTCCAAGATAATGGCGCTCACCACTCCTTTAATGGTCGCTGCTCCACCAGAATCGCTCCTCTCCACCACAAAACAGTATTGTATTTCCCTTTATTTCATTTTCAGCTGTATACTTTTTTTCACTTTTGCCTCAAACAAAAATCGCTCCTTCCACGCCTCTACAAATTGAAGTTGCAACAAGGATCGGATCAAATAACGTTTGCCTTGCCACTGCCTTGCCTAGCCGAAGTCTTCGACGAAGCTATTGCTCCTTGAATTAAGGCCAGAAGCCACCAGAAACTTGAAAACCCTCCCATTTGCGTTCGCTGGTAGCAAGGAGAATACGGCGTGAGGTGAGTTGGAATTTCAACTCACGATTACCTCTGTTCATGTAAATTTAACTTGATATAAAAACTATGACATAATAAAGTTTCATGCGCGATTGTTGCGTATACATCAATTTGGTTACTGCTTGATTTGCCACTACTTAATTTTCGAGCAAGGTTGAAATAATCAGAAACCTTTGACATTTCATGTCACTTTCCGAACAATTTACCTTGCACAGCCTCGCGTTTCCTTTTAGTTTATAAGACTTTCCAATTGAGATTTAGTTTGTTGTAAGCTGGTACATTCATGTGAACACGTCAGCAGGCTTTTTACTGAATTTCTTGTAAGTACTCCATATTTGTTGTAACTTGTAAGAGCATTCCCAGAAGTGGGGAGGGGGCTTGAAATGGGGGGGGGGGGGGAATGTTGTCGACGCTCTCCAGCAGCGTGGATACGGGTGTGGGGAGACATTCGAAATGGCGAGGGTCGCCATTTCACAAAATTGAATGTCGAGACCTAAACGGTTTCATGAAAACCGAATAAGCCCTATACGGTTTTCATAAAACCGTTTAAGCTATAAACGGTTTTATGAAAACCATTTAGGGGCTATTTTCGGTTTTCATGAAACCCTTTCTGTTTTAAACATAGAACCGTAAAAATCGGGGATTTTTTTTTTTGAAGATAATACGATTTTCGACGTGTTAATTTAATACGTGTGAATTAATTTGTAAATTTATGTAAATATAAGTTTTCAATTTAATTTAGAACATGGATTTCAATATAAATTACTTAAAACTAGTAAATTTTCTTTTATAACCCACAAAACAATACACCCAACATAGAAAACTAAAACTAGGATACAACAAGCTAGAAATAGCAACATAGAAATAACAGAATTAAAGCCAACTTAGAAAACTAAAGCTAGGATACAACACACTAGATTTTTGCAACATAGACTGTGTCTACATCTCTATACTTCCTTCTTCTCCCTGATATCGTTTCTGTTGAGCCCTCAATATACGGTCTTTTTTTGCTATAGCATACTGAAGAGTCTGTCCGGTCAAATGAGATATATCCCTTAATAGAAACGCATCATCTTCCTTTTCCTTCAAACGTCTTTCACGTTTTTCTTTGTAAGCAGTTCTTTCTATGAGAGCTGTAGTCCTAGCGGCATCTTGCGGCAGTTGCATCTCCATGATCTGCAGCTTCTTATCTTTACGCTTTTCACGGTCTTCGTTGGTGGAGACGGATGCGAGAGATATATCACTTAACAACGAAGTTAGTTTATCACTAGAAGATGCCAAATCTTTCGTTTCCTTATTTCTCAGCAGTGCTCTTTTGCTTGATTTTATTCCTTCTGGCATTGTTTCAACCCCACCATACATCATTCCCGAATTTGGAGTCACAGGTGTACTGTTATTCCCATCATCGTCTGTAGCTAAAGGAGGTTCACTTGTATTTCCCGGGGATGAATCCATCGAAAGTCTGGAAGCTACATTTCTTAAGTTATATTCTTCTGTGTCCACAAGATATTCATCATCCATGTCGCATAGATTGGCCCAACGTGGACAAAAAGAAAGAATTTCCAATGCTACATGAGCAATGAATTCAGTTTTACAGGTGTCATGATATATGGTATCGTAATCGTCCTTTAAATCTCTGAATGTTTGACCGCTTCTAAGCGAATCCCCCCTTAATGCTTTTATCCCTTTGTACTTGGTACACATAGTATTCAAATTATACCATGCAGTCTTCGTGCTCTCAATTGATCTTCGTGTCACGCATTCAGGATCTCCGTTGTATAAATCGTTAACCCTCTGGTAGAAAAACTTACCACCAGAACGGCCTTCAGCAACAACAGACGCGTTTACCCATGCATTAGCTAGCACTTTATAGTCAGCTACTTTCCATATTTTACCGGTAGCTACAGTTTTTTCCATGCTACTTTGAACGGGAGTTTCTTTTGTTTTTCGCATGGTGTAAGACCGTTTGGCCTTGGCTTTCTCAGGTACCTGGGTCGGAGCAACCATCTGTTGGTGTACATTTTGATTATGAAGTTGGCCATACATGGTACCGTACTGCTGGGTGAGGTTCATTTGGTGGAGATATTGACTTTGTTCTGGAGTTAGGAACGGGGATGGAATCATTGAGGGGTTGTCGGCTTGAGATAATAAATTAGTAAAATTACCAATGTTATCATCGGTATACCCAGAGAAATTGTTGTTGTTGGGATCATCCATTGTTGTTTGCTTAGAAGTGGGTTTGTTTGTGAGTATAAGGAATTACCCCGTATTTATAAAGAAAAAGGATGCAAGTAGGCATGATAATTATAATAAGCCATTAACTGTTCTGCAATGTGTTTTCCAATCAACTATAGAAAACAGGGTAAGTTTAATTGCTCTGACCCGGTCAAGTTGTATAACCAAACAAACTTTACTTTACTTTACTTTACTTTGCTTTACTTTACTTTACTTTGCTTTTACTTTGCTCTACCTATATTAAACGTTTGAATTGTAGTTTAACCACACACTTCGAAATGGCAAACAAAAACTGGACGGCTTTAGACTACGTTGTTTTGATAAAGGCGTACATTGAAGCAGACGTACTACATATGGAAGAAGAGGTAGATCAAAGTAATTGATGAGATAAAAAATGATGGCGTCTTTCAAGAGAAACGGTCGACGTACGACTCACTCTATCTTTTCAACTACCGTTCAAACTTCTGAAGTGTGAAAATAAAGAGTTAATGCATTTAAGGAGTCAAGGAGTTATATACAGTTTGGGTCGTCCACTTCTGAAGTGTGAAAATAAAGAGTTATATTAAATCAAACGTGCATTTTGCATATTAGCCACACTATTAAATAGAAAGGCAATATATTTAAAGTACATAAAACAATACAATAATTGAGTACTACAACGTTACAATAGTTCAACAACCTCTTAGACTATATCTAAGCAGTACCTTTCGTATGCCATAAATGCTCAACCAGGTCGTCCTGCAGTTTACTATGGACCTCCCTAGACCTAATTTTACGCAGTCGCCGTAGAAATACCTCAAGAGTCACTGGGTTTCGATCAGCAACAACAGTTGCGGTGTTATCAGGATCATATCCCAAATAAGACGGAAATTTCCCTCTTTCTTCTTCGGTGATCATGTTATGCATTATAATACAAGCACGCATAATGTTGCTCAAAACCTGTGGCTTAAATAATTTAACAGGATTTTTTACAATCGCAAACCTTGCTTGGAGAACCCCGAATGCACGTTCTACGTCTTTTCTCGCTGCCTCCTGCCTTTTAGCATAGTATTTTTCTTTCTCTGTTTTAGGAGCTGAGATTGTTTTGACAAGCGTACCCCAAGAAGGATAGATGACATCTGCTAAATAATACCCCATGTCGTATGTATTTCCTGCAATATTAAAATCACATGCAGGTGCTTTTCCATGTGCAAGGCTCTTAAACAAATGTGATTGGTGAAGCACATTAATATCATTCATTGAGCCAGGACATCCGAAAAATGCATGCCAAAACCACAGATCATGTGAAGCAACTGCTTCGAGTATCATTGTTGCTTTAGGGTAATGTCCAATAAATTGGCCGTGCCATGCTGTAGGACAGTTTTTCCATTCCCAATGCATGCAGTCTAGACTGCCTAACATGCCGGGAAATCCTCTTTTGGCTCCTAGCCTTTTCAATTTGTTGACATCGCTTTGCGTCGGAGTACGTAGATACTCCTCACCGTACATTTCAATTATGGCTACACAGAACCTTTCAAGGCTTAAGGTAATAGTACTTTCACTCATTCGGACAACCTCATCAAACGCATCTGGAGCTATTCCATAAGCTATTACACGTAATGCGCCTATAATTTTTTGGTACGGCGAACATCCTAAGGTACCCGCACTATTACGTTTTTGAACAAAATAATTATCGTGTTCAACAACTCCATTGAAAATGCGCATAAACATATTCTTGCTCGTACGAAAACGGCGTCTGAAGTCTTCAGGACCATACGTACAAGGGGTGTTGAAATAATCTCTAAGTAATCTTGTAGTACCTCCTTTATGATCCCGCATCTTCCGTTTGTCTACACGACCGTACGTGCTGCCTCCTCGATTACCCCGAGATGAACTTTCAGCTAAGAAATGTTAGTTAATCTTTAATTGCTGCACGGCAACAGCTTGCATCATAACCAGTAAATTATCGCCATCGGTCGAGCTATCTGAAGAAAACTGCAGAAATTTTGTATGCTTCCACATTTCATCGCCTTCATCGGAATCAGAATCAGTATCATCCAGATTAGTGTCGCTAGAGTTTATTGATTCTTCGATTTGCGCATCTGATTCGTAAACAGAATCGTCGTTGTGGACATTATGAGACATTTTTGGTGTTGTGAAGCTTAAATGTGCACAACTGAAGTGGTTTTATAGCTTCTTCAACCCGTAATTGCAACGGCTATATAAAGAATAATGTATTAAAGTATATTCGATAACGGCTATAAATTCAAACAGAATTATAATATCCTGCAACGGCTCTAAATTTGAATTGTATTTTACTGTGGACCAATGGTTATTTATTTAAACTATATTTCAATATTCGACACAAACTTTATTTAGCCATATTGTATTCTAAATTTTTCGAAAACGGATGTGTGTATATATATATATATATATATATATATATATTATATTTTTATTTTAATTTACTACATATTCAATTTTATATCCGTTAACTACGTTTTGGCCGTTCGACCAGATCATAGAAATAAATAAAAAAATTGCAAACGGTTTTCTGAAAACCCTTTGTGGGTTAAACGGTTTTCTGAAAACCGTTTAACCCATAAACGGTTTTCAGAAAACCGTTTACGGTTATATTTGAAAAAAAAAAAAAAAGAACCCAGCGTCCCCCCACCGACTGCTGGATGGGTGGGGGGAATCAACGTCCAAACAATGCAATCCACGCTCCAAATGGGTAGAGCTGCTGGGAATGCTCTAACCCAATAGTATTTTTGGCACGTGTTCAGTTTGCAATGCATATGTGTATTTGCAAAATGATATAAAATTATAAAATTCAATTTTATAGGTAGTTTTATTTACGGTAAACCTAAACTGCTTAATATATGAAGAAAAAATTAATGAAATTTTTATTGAGAGTTGGATTTGGATGTTTTATCCTATTTGTGGATCAGAATTTCCGTTCTAAAGTAATTTTAGTGTTTGTTCATAGTTTTAGAAACTGATAACCAATGCTACCCTTATCAGTTCTGGGTGTGCTTGTATCCTAATGATCCCCATGTGTTATTTACCCGGTTACTATCTTCTTTATATGCACTACTTGGCACCTTAAACCCATTATACATATTGTCGGTTATGGTGTATACGACATGCTTGCATGAAATACACCCATGAATGTTAAACCCATGTTGAACCCATTATGAGTGTCGATCATTACTGGTAGTATCTATTTGTATGGCACCTGCTACTTATTAGTCAGAGGCTAGTTCATTGTATAACCCAGACCATCAATGTACTATATACACACACACACACTATACTGATTATAGTCCAAACGGCTTGGTGCTTGAACTGTTATGTTAGCCCCTCTTGGTTTGACCATATTCTGATGTTCCACTATGGTCAGGAAGTTTCAATTTGATTTAAATGAACAAACTTTGTTGCAGTAGCTTACTTGTTATATGCTTGCTATGGAAAGTTGGTCATTGGTTTAACGTATTGTCTGATAAATTCATATCATATCAAAGGATTTATATGTATTGAGAACTTTAAGTCATTTGTGTCACAACTGTTGTATCAAAGTGTTCATAAGTGAGTATTGTATACGGGAAGACCGATGTGCACTTGAAGTTGAGTGAACTCTAGTAGTTGTGAGCCGTTATTTCGTGCTTATTAGTTGAATAAATTAATTTAGCTTGTCTATAAATAGAATATCACGACTGTAAATGATAGTGTCCATTTGAATGTGATGCATGACACCATTGGAAACCTCGTGTCAGTCAAATGAAGTTAGGTCAAGTACAACGTTTTTGCAAAATGAAATATAGCCTAACAAATGTCCAATATAACGTTTTCATACTGTTCTGGTGTGTGTGTGTGTGTGTGTGTGTGTGTGTGTGTGTGTGTGTGTGTGTGTATATATATATTTAAAAAAAATCTTTGAATTTGGTAATAAAAATGATACTTGACTTAAATGTGCAACAGAACTGAAGAACAACATGTGATTTTCAATTGTCTAAGGCAGACACGTTCCTGCATTAACAAATGAACCAATGGTTCATTCTTTTTGCTTCTGACCATTGACAATATCATTATCATTCAGTAGCATGTAATTAATATTTTCCACACGTGTCATGTAATAAGGTTTAGAAAGCATGTATTAACTATTACATCAGTTCCACCGCTTATGTGCATGCGGTTGACAGTATAATGCTCTTTGTTTTTACTTTTTTTTTTGCTTACCATTTCACATCCTTTCACCTGTAATTAGTGGTCGGCACAATTGAATAAACATACATATGTACCTATATTTCAGATTGTATTTGTTATATGAGGTAAGTGCATTATGGCAAGCTTTCACTCCTGTCTGTTTGTGAGTCCAGACTTGTTAAAGGGACCGTTTGACCATAATGTAATTAGACTCAACAGGCCGTGTATTTTGTGAAGAATAAATTAAAATTAGAATGCATTTTGCATTTTGCATAAAAATAGAGGCCTGGAAATAGTCTTGGCTGTGTTTCGTGTTAAAATGAAACGTTTGGCAGTGTCATTTGTTGTTACTAGGTAGTCATGCAAACATGATTTTTGTCTTATTTGTTTTTGTGACAAAGTGTAATGAAATTTGTGAGTCTTTCACCATATATGGTAATCTGAGATGCTTTCTTCTAATATTATGTAAGTTAGTAGTTAGGCTCCATTGTCTTGCATTTGAAGCTGAATGTATGTTTATCCTGTAGGTCATTTGTGGAAACATGAAGTTCACTAATTACGCACTTATTTATTCTTGACTAAGCTATATGTTATTTTCGCCGAAATATTACTGCAACTACTCACCCTTGATTCATATACATGTGTGTACATGATATCTCGCATTTGATATATCCGGGTTTTGGGATGCTAGGGCAATGCACACGTGTACGTGTATTTTCAACAAAAGCGTTGATCATTTGCATCTTAGCATGCCACATTGTCAATCCTTACCATACCATTGATTTCCACCAATATATAACCTCTAAGCTCGTACGTCTTGGAGAAGGTGTTAAGCAAGAGAATAAATTCTCCGCCACTAAATAGATATATATTTAGCAGAGATCAACGAATATAGCAC
Organism: Allium sativum; assembly: GCA_030737875.1. NCBI lineage: Eukaryota > Viridiplantae > Streptophyta > Magnoliopsida > Asparagales > Amaryllidaceae > Allium > Allium sativum. The sequence continues at coordinate 228,748,346 of CM060922.1, forward strand.
ACAATACAATGTCGGACAGAATCCATTTACAAGTCCGTTCTGGGTCTGAACGAAACCGGAGACACCTTATTCCTCGTCCCACATGTCCAATATAGGAGAGAGGTCTTTGCATATTCGGTCAATCTATAAGTACGTCTGGACGATCACCACTTATTACCTCGTCTTGGGTGTACAACTAAATCAAGACATCAGTAATCATCGAAACGATGTGAAGATCTCCGGTCTTCAACCACCGTCTTCTTCGACTTTTAGTCATCGTATAAGTTATTCAGAATGAGTTAAACCCGATCTTTCCGAATAACCCACGTATCTTATAATCAAGTGCTATAAAAACACATCATGCGTCTCATTCCAATTCAGAATATTCTTTTTTTTTCAAATATTCTTTTCACAATTTAAACCAAATTAAGGTTTATCAAACTAGTCGGGATTATTGAGTCTTACCAAAGTAATCATTTATTTTATTATCTAATTCCCAACTTATTCATCCCATGGGTAAAACTGGTAGTACTCCATATCTAACACCCATTGTGTTATCGTTAAATTTAATTACCATTTAACGTTCAAATCTAATTAAAGATTTAACTATCACATGGAGTAAAACTGGTGATACTCCATTATCGAACATTTCTTGAATTCGGTAAATTTAATTACCTCATTCACATTTCAATCTAATTAAAGATTCATTAAAACTCTACTTAGTTTTAATCTTCAAAAATCATTACTTAATGATTATTCAACTTTAGTAAATTAATTCTGCCTTTAACTGGGTTAAAGAACCAATGTCATTTAAAACAAATTTCACGATAAACCCAAAATCATCTTCCATCAAAATGGAATCTTCACGGAAATCATAACAATATATAATCGATATAAATTTCCCTATCGAACTAATAATATAAGTGGAAGAGCGGCAAGGCCTTTTAAATTCCATAAATAGTAACGGTCTTCCTTTACAGAAGTTCATCTGGATTATTAAATCGAATTCCGTTCAATTCTAATTTAATATATTAAATTGGGAAACTTTACTTTGGAAAGTTCCATTAATCTTAATTAAAAGATCATAAATTACAAATCATAACTTCCCCATTAATTAATTGGGTTGAAGAACAAATGTTATTTAAAACATTGTTCACGATAAATCCAAAATCAACTTTCATTTCAATTCCAATTAAATTAATTAATTAGTAAATTTCTCTAAATTTTAATCAAAAGATGTATTCTATTCTCAACTGGGTTTAAGAACGGTGTTATTGAAGACACCATTACGAAAACCCAAAATCTAGTTTGATATTAAATACAAGGCTCTGATAAAAATTATATCGACTTATATTCAATATCAAATTCTAAAACCAACATATATCATTTTGGGAATAATGATATCTATATCTTCCAAATTCTCAACAATATTCGTATAATCATGACATCCAATATCAAAATATTCCGAAGATTATTTCCATTTAAACCCAATCCAATTTTTATATTGAAAAATTCTGGTTAGATTAAAACCATTCACAATTCCTTTCAGTTCTTTATTCCAGTTGTTAACTAGTTCATTCTGATAAATGTCTTTTATATTTCCAAAATTTGGAATATTTAATCCAAAATCTTTTAAATCATTTAATATGATATAGCACAATTTATCCATATTTTTAATAATTTTATTATGTCCATTTCAGTCGATTTTCATATATAGTAATCGAACGACATTTACAGCGACCCTTTCCAAAACTGATTTGGACATATTTTAAAATCTAATCGTTAGATTTCAAATCTTTTATTATCATTTGAAAGCTCTTTTCGATACGAACCAAATAATTCCAATTTTAGGAGAATCCGACGGTCGGATCTCCCGTTACGTCCATTCAAAGTCAATGGTCGAAATTCATGAATGGTCACTGCGCGATACGTTCTGTTCAGGCCATTTAAATATATATATAGTATATTTCGTCGATTTCCATTTAAAACGTATTTTATAAAACGTTTATAAATTCGTTTTAAAAACGATTCCAACTCCCATTTCAGTTTTAAGTCAAAATTGAATATTCCATATCATTATAATAATAAAATGATAATATTTTCAAAATATCATATTTTGAAATCAAATCATTTCGATACTCATTATAAAATGAATAAAATCGGCAGAAAATTCCGTTTGAGTTAAAATGGCGTATATCTACTTAACTCGGCTTCACATATTTTAATATTTTCGTGTCCATCCAAAATCAGACATCAAAAATCATATTTTGATTCTCACTGAATATTATTTTGAAAAATTCATTATTTCTGAATTGGAATCAGACTCAATCAATTACCATATAATTTTATTTATATGGATTCCATACATCGCTTGTATTCAAAAATAGTGATAAACAACTATTAAACATTTCATTCACATCCAAAGTGCAATTTATAACTATATAAGAATTAAATAATTAAATAATGCTTATGATAGTCTGTCAATCAATCGGTTGACATACAACTGTACAGAAGGACGATGTGTAATTTGTTATCATCCCCAGACCCGTGTGGGGTTTTCAATCATCAACAAATAATCGGGTGATGTGTAAAATTATCGTTCTAGCACCCGTGTGGGGTTTTACATCACAATCCATGTGAATTTATCTATAGTTTAATAATAATGGCATTAAAACGGTAAACGACCATCAATCACTAAACAAATATTGCAATCACAGACAGTCAATATATATTCAGTAAACATAAATAACTGTACAAAATATTTGAGTGAGAGTTCGCACTTTGATTTCCATATTGTCAGTCTTTAATGGAGGATTTTATTTTTAAACTAAATTAAACAAACGTTTAATTTAGCTAAAAATTCAACTTGCTCTGTTTCCGTTCTGGTCAGTTCCATCTTGTAAATACAATATCTTTCGCATACGAAAACAGAATTGGACGATTTCAGTTGCATTGCGATCGTTCCAAAACTTCACTTGCGCCCCGCCTCACAAACAACCGGACGATGATCAGAAAGTTCCTCGCCGACCGCCATCACCAAGGCTTCCATCGCCCGCAACCCCTCGCCACTCGCACCCCCCCCCCCCCCGCGTGTCGGCCAAAGCTCCTCCAAAGCAGCGACTTTGGGAGGGAAATCTGGCCTCCACGTACAACAAAAGATCATCCTCACCGTTGACATTGTAGACCTTGATGAGGTCTTCCCTTTTTGTTTTATAAGTTTTGAATATCATTGTGTGAATTTGGAGAAGGGGGGAGGGGATAAACTCGGAGCGATATCGGCCATTGATAACCTAACTGGCGGCGCATTTTATGATCAGGAAACTAGGGTTTCCGGTTTTACGTAGTTATATATATATAATATTTTATTAAATTAATTGTTTTATTGTGAAAATTTGTGTTCGAATCCAAACGAGACCCAACGACTTTCGTTCCTAACTAAATACCCTCATTCCAGACACAATGAGATATGTTTCATAAGCTGATTCGGCTGTTTCGATCAGTTTTTATCAAAATTAAAATATAATTCAATATAACGTTCAATATTAAATTCCAACGTACATTTCAATTTATCGGTGACACATTCTGACTCCAAAAATTATGAAATTTGAAATCTACTTATGTTTTGATGATACGGTTCTAACAAAATTAATTTCGTCCAATTTATAGACAGTTTGAAAAATGGGCCTTTTAATTGGTTTATTAAATTCAAACTGAAATTGAAAACGCATTAAAATTTACGACGCTTACATATTAATTCCAAATGACATGAAATTTTAAACTTGACAATAATTTGACGTTCCAGATTCAACAAAAGTGGTTTCATCGAAAACGGAGGTCGGTTGCAAAATGGCTATATTTAAGGGCTTATATATAATATTAAAATATATATATATACATATATATTCCATAGCGGCTATTTTAAATTTTAAATTTTAAATTGGACATAACTTACAATTTATAAAGTGAAATCTCAGTTTTTTACATTCGTTAGAAAATTTCAATTCAAAATATTCCAACGTTTCTTGTTTCATCAAATTCTGATTTATAATGAATTTTGTACATTCAATTGAAATTTAAAATCGAATTTTCAAACTACTGCACCATTTCAAGCTCGTTTTATAATTAAAATAAATTTATAAGTACTAACTTCGTTTTAAATAAATTTTTCATCGTTTATTCCTAAAATAAATTGATTAAAATATTTATTTTCTATCAAAATCAATTAAAAATAAATTTTAAATAGGTTTCAAAATTATGGGTTGTTACACAGATGAACATAAACAAAAGCACACATGAGAAAACACACACAAAGGGTGTAGGGGGAAAGGTTTTCTTCTTCCCCCCTTTTTTTGTTTTTTTGGGCGGTTGGGGGTGGGAGGGAGGGGAAATGGTGGGGTTGTTGGAGGGGTTAGGAAGGCTGGAAAATTTTCTTGCGTCACACCTGCATTTGTTTATTAATAATCCTGACTTGAGCAGGGCTTTTGGATTTTTATATTAGTAGTCTAAGCTGTTCTCAAAGCATAATTGAATTTTTAAATTATTATTCAATTTTTTTCCTCTTTAAACAGGCCATCTGTGATAGTCAATGCCCATCTTAAAACATTTATTCTAGACGTCGGTAATTTTTGTAATATCTTGTATCAAAATTTTGGATCAAGAGATATATCCCATTTGTTAAATGAATTTATTGATCAGTTTATCTTTCTTTGAGGATTCGAAAATTGAAACCAACCGACAATTTAAAATTAATCGATTGTTTGTAATTCCAATTGGAAATTGGATTATATTAAGGAAAAACACTAATTTTAAAAAATAATATATATTATTTATTTAGTTTACTTTAGGCCTTTTGTCCATGGCATTAAGGATTTTTATTGTACAAACATGGAGACATTATATTTTGAGGGTTCTCCACAAAGTTAACTTTGTTTTGACAGAAAATAGAAATCTGATATTCTTCCAGTCAAAAGTGCTCTTCTTTTTAAGGCGAATAATTGCAAATCATTTAAAAGGTTGTGAGTTTTCTTAGAAAATATATATTAGATGTACAAAATGCTTATGGTTTGGCCTATTAGTCATAAGTTTTGAACACTCTCAAATGGATGTTAATTACTTAAGATGGTAAAAAAATACGGTAACTGTGTTTTTTTGGCGAAATGAGTCATCCAAATCAACATGTTCACACAAGCACAACTGAGCTTGCTATTTTTATCTATATCCTCCCGAAAATTTTACAATTCTAACAGTATTTAGTGTGTTCGTAGTAGACATAAATAGACCTATTCAGCTATCACATTGGCGCACGCGCGCGTGTGTACACACACACACACACAAGGAGCATTCCGAGTCATCCCTGTTTTGCAGCACCCCTTTACCCTACCGTGAGCTACACTAATCCAAATCTAATAAGATGTTGTAGATGTTCAATCCACATATATACTATTGTCTATCCAAAATTTGAGCTCGTTCGGATACTCGTAACATTTTCAAAATCTTATCTCAATTATTCGCCGTTCAGACATTTATTCGGACCGTTAAATTTAAACATCAAATGTAGCATTTTCAAAATCTTAGCTCAATTATTCATCGTTCAAAAATTTATTCGAAATGTTAAATTTAAACATTAAATATATTATTATACGAATGTCGGAAAGAGCTCAAATTTTGGATAGATGATAATATATATGTGGATTGAACATCTACAAAATCTTGTTTGATTTGAAGTAGTGTAGCTCACGTTTGGGTAGTGGTGCCTCAGACTGCTCCTCTCTCTCTATATATATGTATTTGTGTGTGTGTGTGTCTATATGTGTGTGTGTATATATATATATGTGTGTGTGTGTGTGTGTGCGCGCGCGTGTGCGTGTGTGTATATATATGTGTGTGTACGCGTGCGCCATCTTTTCTTTTGCAAATTGCTACCCAAATCACACATATACCATATAATGAAAGTTCAGTCTTAATTTTCAATTATTTACATGATACAGACTACAGTAATAGGCTGCAAAAATTTTTTATCTGTTTATTTAGCTAGTTCGCTTCATCTGGATTAGTACTACGTGCTGATGAGTATTTTTCCCATGTTGATTTTCTTTTTTTTCCTATAATCTTAAAACCTTCTCAGTGATTTGGACGAGAGGACGGAAAAGGCCTTTCAGAAGTACTTGGCTACAAGGGGTTTCAAAAAATCCCTCTACAATTACTTGCATGATTATATGGTCATCAAATACAACAAGATTTATTTTGCTTGGCTAAAGAGCCTCAAGGATTTTATTGAGAAGTGATCGATCCATCAGCAGTTTTGGTTATTCAGTCGGATTTGGCGAGTCAAGTATGTGTAAAATGCTTCAACGACTTCTGCATAACGTTCAAGGAGACCAGAACAGAAAGTAGTGTCTTATATCTGCACTGTAGTATCTTGAATATTGTTGTTCATGTGTAGATTTTAGAGATGTTTCTTATATGATGTGTTTATTATTTATGTCACACCTCTTCTATGTTTAATGCACCGTAGTTTTCTTGTTGATGATCAAGAAGTGGTGGTGGTGGCGGCGTGTTTCCTGTTTCTCTTGCTTTTGTTGTCACTGTGCTCATTGCTTTGTCGCATTCTGATTGTATCCACTTTGTGTTTTATTAAAAACGTCTCTTGCAAAGTGAATAGACTATACAGGCATTTTGTTAAGTAAAGATAGCACATATATTAATAAATATGTTACATGTGTAGGAAATGTAGCGTTATCCTGAGGTTTCACGATTAAGTGGAGCATAAAAAGTTTAGCCATGTTTTACACAAGGCAAAACTTAGTTTTTATCGATTCAAACATGTTCGTGCCGAGTGGTTTGAAACATGATGTAATACACTGCATTTTTAATAGTTAAATAATAAAATAAATTTGTAAAATCATCAAATTTTAGTTAAGAGAGTTGTACCGTTGCATCCTTGGTGATTTTTTGATCAATTTATGTTTATAGTTTGCAGAAATCGAAATTAAAACGAAGTTATCGCAGAAAAGAAAAGTAAAAAAAATGGAAGAGAATGAAATAATATTAATAATACATAGGCTGGGTCGACCCCCTATACGGTGGGCGACCTGCATGTTCACCTAAACGTGATTTCGTCCAAGTACGAGAAGTGACGAGAAGTGATGTTTTTAGATTTTAGGCTGATGTGAGTTGTTTTTATTGGCTTAATTTGAATTCTAAAAGCTTTGATTGACTGAATGACGTGGTTGGACAAGGCTAAATCTTGAAACCCAACGGTCTGAGATCCCTATGTTACACTATAAATAGACCCATATGCCTGGTACTTCACTTTCAACTCAATAGTCCCCTTTCTAGGTTCTCTCTTTTGAAACGGAGCTGAACTAAAAACCTATATAGTGAAAAATTTACGAAATAAAATATTTATAATCAACTTAGAAGGCGAGATCTACAGCAGCCACGGAGAACTGCTTAGGACTACGAGTGAGTGGATTTAAATTATATCTTTGTAAATAATGATACACAACACCATTTAATTCCTGTTGTGATTAGCTGAATTTAGTATGGTTTAAAGCAAAATTATTTGTAGTAGTTTATTTCCTGTTACAAATAGGCATATTGTTGACATGGGGAATTGTTGTCGATTTAACGCACATCAACCCTCGAGTGTATGTGTAGTAGGGGCATAATAATCCAAATGTAAAGTAAAGTAATACGGGAGAACACAATTTTTTATAGTGGTTCGGCACTAACGTGTACGTCCACTTTATAGTAATCATTCATCATATAGCAGTTGATTACAATGTTGTACAAGCTCGGACAATATTTAGGTAAAAGCATCACAATAGAGCAACGAAATGTTTGTTAGTTCTAAACTTTGACTAAAATGTCATTTTTCTTCTTCATTGAGTGGAAAAAGTGTTGACTCGGTCAACTGTGTCCGAAAATTAGCTTCAATGTCCAATAAATCCAAAAATGTCCAAATAAGTCCAAAAGCAGTGTAATTATTCTTGTAGATGTCCAAAATGTGAAGAAAACGTTTATGCAACATTTTAATGGTTCATGTCATGTCCAATAGTCATGGAGACGGAGGTGGCTGTCATTAATGATGCTCGAGAGTTCTAAGAAGTCCAAAAAATCAAACCCCTTTGAATGCCAAACTTAGGGGTATTTATAGGTGATGGTTGGTAGTGGAGTAAGTAGAATTTGGAACCTAATGTCAAAAATGGCATCACGCAAAGACTATACACAAAAAATCGCATCACATCGTGTTCGGGTGCAAAAAATCACATCCTAGGCGTCGTTGCATCAGAAAAATCGCATCACAACTTCCTGAGGTGAAAAAATCGCATCTTGGTTATCATACTAGATCGCATCACCAAAAAAGTTGATCATCACGTGCGGATCCACTAAAAATGCCAGATCTGCGCGCTATTTTCTCCTTGCCAAGGGATCTAGCACGATGTCAGATCAATCCCGCGTCCCAAAAATATCGCATCAAAAATATCGACTCAGTCTCCAGGTTTTCTCGCATCAACATGATGCAAACACATGTTTTCTCGCATCTGGAACGTGGCAGATCCGAAGCCGCCTTTGCCAGATCCAAAGTCTCTCTTCAGGTGATGCGATGTGCGCTCGAGATTTTACCGCATCACACTGATGTAATCCTAGTTTTTCCCCATCAAAACCTTGACCAATCCCGCCTTTGAGTTTTCCAAGCCATAATCGCATCTGATTTGGTGCGATGTGAAGCCATGTATATGCATGCCGGAGCCGATGCACCACTGAGGAAAATCGCATCATACTTGGATTCGATGTGATGTGCTAATTTGCCAGGCCATATTGCTGAATTGAAAACCATGATTCACACATACGAAAAAACGCGATCGGGATGAGGTGATCACCAAATTTCGAACGTGCCTAAAGACATGACCGACCATCTTTCTTGTATGATAAGCCAAGGTTGCACACACGGTTTTTGAGGGATCGAACATGTTTTTTGGCTGTTTTTCTTTGTGCCAAACCAGGGTATGCCAGATTACCATATTTTGTTACCATAGGTCACACAAACCATTTTCGTAATCAACGCATGTCGATCTGTTGTTTTTGAGTGTACGACACTGTTTTCCAGCAATTCCGTACATTTTTGCACGATGAGTTCTGCCACGTGATCGAACCGATGCGCTTAACCTTTTTAAGCTAACCGGACAGTGTCGATCATGTATTTTCACTGTGCCAGCTTTTCCGAGTCAATTGACGATGACTTTACAAATTGACGTCATTTCCAAACCTTTTCTGAATATGTCGCGACTTCAATCAAATCGCTTTGTGTTTTCTGACGATATTCTTGACGTTTGACATCTTTGACGAAAAAACGTGTCAATGTTTGCCCCAAAAACATTTCTTTCTTGTTGAAGGAAGATGTGTTTTGCGAGAAGACCCAGAATTCCATTAAACCGCAGCGATGAGATGTCCGAAGTAAACTTTCATAACCAAAAAACCGAAGAGCTACGGTCGCGCCTGAGTGTATCAACCAGAAATCCAAAGCCAATAAACCAAAAATCCACGATCTCTCCGGATCCTTTTATCCATTTACTAGAAAACCAGAAAGCCTGAAATTCGATGAATGACGATGATCATTTAGAGATAATCAGAATAACCAGGGAACTAGGATAACTAGGATAGCCAAAATAACCAGAATAACCAAATGAATCGCCTTGTTTAAGTGACCTAATAGCCAAACGAGCAAGGTGCACCGACTAGATGCCTGAGACCCGAAACTCTCCACAAATTGAGGCAATCTTGTCGAAGTAGGACAAGAGGCCAAGATAGTCACGAGTGGATAATCTTATCGTGTCACTGACAAATCCACCCGATGTAATCCAAGATAGTCTTGATAGGACGACCTTATAGCTAAACGAGTAGGATCCACAGGCCAGACGCTCAAGATCCTATACTCGCCATATCAAGGTAATCTTGTCAAAGTAGGACAAGAGACCAAGATAGCTAGATGCTTGTTATAGTTCGCAATTCCATTGTTGATTTCATACTTCACAAGCAAGCGTCCTTACTTCGCGATGTAATTTTGTTAAAGTTATAAAATTTAGGGATTTTTTAGTAAATCCAAAAGGAAAAACTTAACGGTTCGTCATCCAAAAAGAGAACGCCTAAGGAGTTGGACTGCCCCAATGCATGGGTAGGCGGACTTGACCGTTTTCTGATTCCAAATTCATTCATAAGGAAAGGTGAACGATTTATCATTTACAAAGAGCGTACTTGGGAGCTTGTTGTTCCCCCCATATGGTAGGCAAACTTAGTCGTTCAACATCCAAAGTCGGGAAAAGTAAAATTTTCATTAATAACCGGAGGGATTCATCTAGAGGATTAAAGTCCTTAAAGCCAAAACCATGGGACGAGGCCCGAATAACCAAATTCAAAGAAAGCCAAGAGAGCCAACGCCATAGGCTCGAGAAATCCAAGAGATCCAAAAGTCGTGAAACCAAAAGCAAGAAAGCCGTAAGTGGGACGATCGTCATCCAAAAGTCAGAAAATCCATAAGCAATAATCCAGTAGTCCATAAGACAAACAACCAGACAAAGCCAAAATCTACAAATAAAGCACCGAAAGCTAGAAAAACTGAAATCCAAGAAATTACAAAAGACCAAATCGAAGAATCCACAAGAAACCAAGAGCCATATAACCAATACGTCAAAAATTCGGAAGACTAAGTAAAGCTAAGAACCAAGAAATAAAAATATCCATATAATACCAAAAGACCAGAATCCATAACCCAAAGGATACTGATACCACGGAGACTTACATCCATGGCATCAGAGCCATAAGGGTTCATCTTAAAGCGGGACCCTGGGCGCTGGGCCCGGGCCTATCTTTACTAGTAGCTGGGGGTTGTTCCTATCCAGGTGCCACAATTCGAGTCTTAACAAACCATGCCATCCGACCACTCCTGACACACTCCTCGTTCATGCCCCGAAGGTGCCGACACTTGTTCTCTTTGTGACCGCAGAGCTCTTGGAATATGCAATACCGACTAGAATCTCTTTGCTTCTGAGTGGGCTCCTGCCTAGGCGGCTGTCGGAATGGAGCGATAGGGTGAACTTCCAAAAGAATATCCTGTAGGGTGCGAGTAAGTTTTGAATAGGATGGAAATTTAGATCTCTTTATAATCACCGGGTGATTGTTTCGATACTTTCCTTTACTCGAAACCATAGCTAGATTATCCAAAACTTCTAGAACTACGCTTCCATCGGGAATGGGGGTATCCCCGAGCGTAGTAGGAGCGGCGTCGATCTGAGGAGCGACGTCGTCCCGCCGTGGATTTTGCGAGGTTACCCCCAAGTCCCAAAATATGAACATTGGAACATAAGAACTTGTTTCGATGGTGTCTTTTCGGTTATTCGACCTTCCAAAACCATGCAGTCTACCTTCAAACCGGGCGAGAAAAGTGTTCATAACCTCTGCTTGCCAATCTATACATGCAATCAACCCTCTAGCCAAATCCACTAAGTCCACTCGAGCGACCAAGTTCGAAAGTTCCTCAGTCGTAGATTGTTCTTGACTTTCCTCGCTACTAGTAGTTGTTTGGGATGAGAATCACGGATCTTAAGGCAAAATTAACACTAGAGGGGGGTGAATGGTGTTTTAAAAAGACTATGGAAATCTTAAACAATTAACAAATACTTAAACACTATATGAATCACTTAATGAATATCACAACAGAAACAATCATAAATGCAAATATAAACAAAAATAAAATGCAGAAAAGGAAAGAACACATCGGATTTTATACTGGTTCGGATTACTCCAATGTCTAGTCCTACACAATGCTGGATTGCGCAAAGTTTTATTGTTATCAATATCCAATTACAACACCCTTGATTTCACGTTTACAAGGATAACACCGATTCCACCACCCTCAATTTCACGGCTACAAGGTCAACACTGCACACTTTCCTTGATTTACGGGCTACAAGGAACAAACCCTTTCCCAAAAAATTCCCAAATAATTACAATATCTCTAGAACTCTTAGGTAGCACTTCCAAACAAAGAGTATTTGATAGAGATTGAGAATACAATGAGAATGTTCTAATTTGTGTTGAAATCGGCAGAGTACAAGTGTAGAAATCAAGAAATTAAAGTATAATAATGGTGGTAAGAGATAGGATGAAGAAGGAGAAGAAAAAGTGATTAAAAATTTGAATTTGAGCCCTTTATATAGAGTCCCAAAGGTTGCAATGTTTCTGAAGCGTTTCAAAATATGAAAAGATGCTTCCTTCGAAATTTGAAAAAGTGACAGTTATATGTCGATTTGTATATTTTGGTTTGTCGACATATATATGTTTTTTGAATTTATTAAACCATTTTTCAAGTGTTTAAGCCTATATATATTGTAAATTCTTGAATCAAAACTAGTGTTTCAAATGAATTTTATAAAATGTAAAAACATATAAAAATATAGTAATATATAATTTAAACATATATATATATAATTATATGATATAAAACTATATTATAAACATACTATATATATAAACTATATAAGAATATATTTGAAATAATAATTTAAAAAATTTGAGTGATTAGAAATTACTTAGAGAAATTTGAAACCATAATTTTGGAATAATTTAAAAATATTTTAAGGGTATTTGAAATAAACATAATTTGAAAACGTGATTTGAAAGTGGAGTACTATTCAGAGTCTTACATATAAACTGGACTCAATTACTTTATTTTTCTTAAGCATTTGAAATCTTGATATCTTGATACTCATGAGTCTTGAATCTCTTTTGAATCCTGGATCTCTTGGAACTCTCAAACCGTAAGTCTTTAGTATTTATTTTTGGTATACAAATCCAGCATATATATATTCTAGATAAAGATGTTAGTATATATTTCATAACAAATTAATAATGATTATTGAAACCAGGTTGTTGTCATCGAAACTCCACTCTCCAATAGTAGTCTGAGCCTCAGAGGTAGCGTCGAACCTTTTACGTTTAACATGATGAAAAGCGAGTGAAAAAATTGAAATCGTGGACTAAAACTGAAGTCGAGAACCAAAACCAAAGTTGAAAACCAAAACTGAAGTCGACGTCGAAGTCGAAGCTGAAATCTAAAGTTAAAGCTAAAATCCGAGAGCCAAAACCGAAGCAGAAGTCAAAGTTGTGCGCCCCTCTTCCTAGTGCGCCAAAGAGGTTAACATGGGGAATTGTCGTCGATTCAACACACGCCAACCCTCGAGTGTATGTGTAGTAGGAACACAGTAATCCAAATGTAAAGTAAAGTAATGGGGGAGAACATAACTTTTTATAGGGGTTCGGCACTAACGCCTACGTCCACTTTATAGTAATCATTCATTATATAGTAGCTGATTACAATGTTGTACAAGCTTGGACAATATTTAGGTACAAAGCATTACAATAGAACAGCAAAATGTTTGTTAGTTCTAAGTTTTGACTAAAATGCCCTTCTTCTTCTTCGTTGAGTGAAAAAAGTGTTGATTCGGTCAACTATGTCCAAAAATTGGCTTCAATGTCCAATAAATCCAAAAATGTCCAAATCAGTCCAAAAGCAGCGTAATTTTGCTTGTAGATGTCCAAAATGTGAAGGAAAAAATTTATTCAATATTTTATTGGCCCAAGCCGTGTCCAATGATCAAAGAAAAAGACGCGGCTGCCATTAATGACGCTCGAGAGCTCCAAGAAGTCCAAAAAATCCGACCCCTTTGAATGCCAAAGTTGGGGATATTTATAGGTGATGGTTGGTTGTGGAGTAGGTAGATTTTGGAATCCACTGTTAAAAAATCACATCACGCAAAGACCATACACAAAAAATTACATCACATCGTGTTCGGGTGCAAAAAATCGCATCGTACGCCTCGTTGCATCAGAAAAATCGCTTCATAGCTTACTGGGTTGAAAAAATCACATCCTGGCTATCATGCCAGATCGCATCACCAAAAAAGGAGATCACCACGTGCAGATCCATTGAAAATGCCTGATCCGCACGCTATTTCTCCTTGCCAAGGGATCTGGCACGAGGCCAGATCAATCCCGCCTCCAAAAATTATCGCATCAAAAGTATCGACTCAGCCTCCTAATTTTCTCACATCAACATGATGTGATCTCATGTTTTCTCGCATCTGAAACACGGCAGATCCGAAGCTGCCTTTCTCAGATCCAAAATCTCGCATCAACTGATGCGATGCGCGCTCGAGACTTTGCCACATCACACTGATGCGATCCTAGTTTTTTCCAGTCAAAACCTTGCATGATTCCACCTTTGAGTTAGCCAAGACAAAATCGCATCAGATTTGGTGCGATGTGAAGCCGTGTATATGCATGCCAGGGCCAATGCGCCACTAAGGAAAATTGCATCATACCTGGATGCGATGAGATGTGGCAATTTGCCAGGCCATGTTACCGAATTGAAAACCATGGTGTGCACATACGAAAAAATATGATTGGGCTGGGGTGATTGTTAATGGGCCTTTTGGCTAGCCCATCAAATCTCGACAATGCTATGGGCCCATGCCTCAGATACCCAGGGTAGATAGCTTAAGTCAAGAAATGAGCCGAACAATGAGGCCTATCACCTAAGTTATCACTGAAACCAAACGCAGTCCATTCGAAGCCACTGTAATCAAACCAATCAAGCTAGGTCACACCTAGTTACGAAGCTAATGTCCTCCTAAAGAATAGCTCGTGCTCAGCCTTACTCGTTCCAAGCCATCCAAATAAATCGGATCGATGGCCACCTATCACCAGAAATTCAAAAACTGCTGATTCCATGGGAGAAGGACGCTTCCCCAAGCTTCACTATCATTTTGGATCATAGAACATGTGTCCAAGCCAGCTCAAGCATTGTATCACCTATAGATACCTCTTCTGGACTCAGAAGAGGGGACTTTTGGAAGTTTGAATACTATAGCTTTCAAATCTTTGTTAATCTCTTGTTGTATTGTCGTTGTAACTATTCCGTCTAATAGTTTAAAGAATATATAAGTGATTATAAAGTGAACGTAGGCTCACTAACGCCAAACCATTATAAACTTGCATGTGATTCCCTCTATTTTCCGTTTTTACAATTATTTATCTTCATTCATTCTCTACATAACCCTTTCTTTGGGTGTTGTGCCAATTTTTGGTGTCAACACTTTGGTGCTTTCATTGAGAATTGATATTCTTAGCCTAAGACAGATTTTTTCTCTACTTTCAGATCACCAAGTTCAATGCGAAAATCCTACCTATATTCTTACATTTTTGAGTTATGGTTGAAAAAACAACTCGCAATACCGGAAAACAACTGCAGGTTGGAACATCTGCGGACGTAGCCAGCGGATCGACAACACCTGAAACTACCTTGGATCAACCTACATTACCCCCCTTGGTAGATTCGGCTACGTCGTTCCCAGCCTTCGCCACCCGAGATGAGTTTATGGCTGTGTTAAATCAGATCCGGGAAACTATGGATGCCTTAAAAGATCTTGCTCGAGAGAATGCTACGATGCGATAGGATGTGAATCGCATGTCAAGGCAATGGGAGGAGTTCAGGAATCAACAAGCACGGGAAGTCAAGGACCATCAACTCCCTCCTCCTCAGCTAGACCACGTCGCGAAAAGTTTATAATCATTCGGGGGAAGCAGGGATCCACGTCAATCTTGACATCTGCTAGAAAGAGCCGAGAATATTCGCCAATTACATCTCGAGGGACGTCCAGACCAGCTAGAGGCAGGAGGTCAGACAAAGTCTGAGGTAGAAGCCGCTGGCCCTATGGTCCCACAAAACCGAGAAGCCTCTCCTCCTGCTCAACAGAATGTTATCCAAGCAGATCGGGTCGCTATCCATCCCCCCGGAATCTTGTGACTGACCAAGATACCTAAGGAGGAAAAGGAACTTCCCGGAAGGCAAGTCCGATGGAGTTACTCATGGAAAAAGCCAGGGGAGGTCGGTCGGTTGAAGAAACCGATCGAGATGCAGTCATTCCTCTGAATATGAACTCCATAGTACGACAAATGATGAACGACAGCAGATGACACAAGAATGAGGACTAGGGAGTCAATCGAAACCATAAGCCATTCACTGATAACATCTTACGAGCTTAATTCCCCAAAAAGATTAAATATGCCCTAGATGAACCACTATGATGGGACTGTCGATCTGCAACAACATTTGATGAGATACTCGTGGCATATAGAGGTGGCAGTAGCTCATAACACCATCAACTGTAAAGCTTTTCTAATTTTTTTGAGCGGAGTGGCACTCATATGGTTCATGCACTTGCCTGCAAGGTCAATCCCGAGCTGTAAAGACCTGACTGAATTTTTTTTGAATCAATTCCGTCTCCATGCCTCCAAGTCGAAGCATGTCATGGCTCTTTCAGTAGTCAACCAGGGAAGGGTCGAGTCCCTGAGAAACTATCTCCATCGATTCGATTGGGCTACGACTGAAGTAAGCAACCCTAATCATGAAACCATCCTGATTGCCATGGTCGATGGCATCGATAAGCGAACAGAGTTCGGAAAGTATTTGATCAGGAAGCCGCACACAACGATTGAAACATCTTATGAAAAGGCCAACATCCGACTTAGGCAGGAGGATGCGCAGTTACAAGAGAAGGATGGGCAGAATGATGTATCTACCACACCGATCTAGAGTAATGTTGCTGTCAAATAATCTGGGGATAACTCAGGAAAAGGAGAAGTGAATGTTGGGAACCGTGGAAAACGGAATGGCGAAGGATCGAAGGTAGCAAGTGGGAACCCAGGACAATGGGGGAACGCAAGAAAATGAACCCGGTTTTAGGTTTTCAAAACTTATACAATCTTGAACGACACGCTAGAGAATATTTATCTTGATACTTGTAGCATGGTCCAGTATAAGAAGTTGACCCTGTGTGAACCTATTGAAAAGGAGTGGGAGACTGGGAAGTATTGCTTATTTCATGAAATTTTCGGACATACGACCAACGAATGTCGACATCTTCAAGAAGTTAATTCGGGAAGGAAAACCTGATGAATATAAAACAGCCTCAACAAACAGGGGAAAGGGACTTCAGCACCCAAACAAAGTCAAGCCACGCCCTGATCCACTGCCCAGGAGAGAGGAAAAGGGATTGTGATTAACGCCATTGTCGGAGGACCGCATCCTGCAGGTTACAACATCCGATCCATGGAGCCTTATGTAAATCGCTGCACCAATATGGCCATTTGGCAACTCTTATTTTTTTCAACTGCCAACAATTATATGTCTTGTAGACTAGCGACACTAATATGTGTTGCTATAGCAAAAAATGTGTCACCAAAAATGTGCTAACACTTGTATGTGTTGATAGGCCTAGTCAACTCTTCTTTTCTAAGGGCAAAAGGGTAAGTTATCACACATAACCCTAATCGGTACCTCAACACTTATTACTCAATGCATATTCCTTTCATGACTTCATTATAAACAAATAAAAAATGGGCTTCGAAGAAATTATATCAGCGATTAGCTAATCCTCTCTCCATTACTTCGAATCCTCTCAAATCCTCCCTCCATTACTTCGAATTGGGACTTTTAGGAATTGAGGCTTCTAGAAATCACGGCGGCTTCTAGGAATCACGACAAGAGGTAAAAAAATCAATTTCACTTCTAGGAATCATGGTGGCTTCAAAAAATCGATTTCACAATGTTAGAGTTGCTAATGTACCATGTTTTATTATTGTATGAATTTGATTTTCTGTAGTTTGAGAATTCACTTGTTTGCTTATAATGTTAGAGCTGCTAATGGACTGTAAATAAAAGAAATTCCAAATTTCCAATTTGATTAGCTTTTAGAACATCCATTTTTTAATAAAAGTAATCCTGGAAGATTGTATGCACATATTTTATGTCAATTTTTTGTTTTCTATCATGTGTCCCTTCGTTTGTTGCATAAAAGATTAGCAAAATAATATAAATCGCATTACAAAGAGAGAGTGGCCTATAATCTTGAACGAACATGGACTTTTTTCATAGCAGATTAAGCATAAGAAACTGTGTTTGACTTCCCTAATAAATTTTCCAGAATTTGAATGATAATTATAACAAGCAGTAAATCATTCTTTGTAAGATCCCTATGCTTGCATGTAAAATCAATCATTAAGCCCATCAGATCAGGGACTAGATAGTTATTGTCTTCAATTACTTTAGTTTAAGATAGTGAAATACACGCCTGTGCCAAACTAAGATTTTAAGTCCCAAATGCATTGCCAAATTTAATTTTTTTTTATTTGACTTGGTAGATTAGACTTGACAAAATAAACAATTTCCCTTGCATGTGTAAGTTGTATTGTAACACCCCGTATTTTCTATGAACGTATAAGTAACAAATCAGAGAATAATTAATTTTTAAAATAAGAATTAAGGGAAACGGGCTGCGTCATTGCGTTCTTCTCGGAATTCTGCTTGGAAACGAGTCCGAGTTTGTGAGAATCGGAGTCCGTATGAGGGAGATATGACCCTCCAAAATTTCAGGAATTTTCAGAATCGATAACAGCTCGAATTCGAATTCAAATTTCGAATTCAAAACCCATAGCAGACTGGGCGGGAAATTTCCCGCCCAGTGCCCAGGTCGACTGGGGAGTCGACTGGGCAGTCGACCCCCCTGGCCAGGTCGACTGGGCAGTCGACCTGGTCCCCGAAACCTGGTTTTGGGGCTGGGTGCATTCTAATGTATCTGGTCTCGTTTTCTGCCTAGATTCGTCTGCCTAAACCTATTTAAACAGCCCCAGACCTAGCCTTCTCTACACACAATTCTATTCTGCTTCTACTCTGCCTCTGTTCTACATAAAAATAAAAAATGGCGTCGCTACTCTGCTGGAATCAAAACTAGAAGCTAATCAACATCAACCTAAGCAACTCAATTCAAACTAGAGATTAAAGCTTCTGCAACGATTCTACAACAATTAAAGTTCTTTCTTTAATCCAACCAAGGCAAGTACAATTATTTTCCGATATAAACGTTAATTCTGATTGTGACATGAATTATAAATCTAAATCTGAGATTATGATTGTTCTGTTCTATTTAGATCTGCCTTATTCTGTATTTCTTTCTACTTTCTATTCTATTGCCAGGCTACCACGAGCCTGAGCCAATCTCATAAGAGATTAACATACGCTAAAATATTTGGGACAATAAAATGAATAATGCATGAATGGGCATGACCAATATGTGACTGATTTGAGGAAAGAACATAGGTTGAACTTGGAACTTAGGACATAAATCTAAGGCATATAATTGAACCTATGACTTGATTTTTGTGGCATAAAGAATATTGAACATACGACTTGAGAAGTTGAGGCATAAAATTTACATTGGACATATGACTTAGGAATTGGGGGCATAAATTTGACCGTAGGCATGTAATTAGTTTGGATACATATTACATGTTGAAAACTAGATCGTTGGGCATATTGTTTATATAACAATTCATGATTTGAAAGAGAATATGACTTAGGTGTGAAGATCTATATTAAGATTTGATAACTATCAAATGTGAATAACACCTAAGTAGGAGACTTTTTGAATATATGACATGCATTGAAATCGATGGCTATATTTGGTACAATTTATATGTGAATCTTTTGTATTAGGCATGTTGAACTAAATTGGGACATGTAAATTATGACCATAATCTGTGACATGTAAATTCAATGCAAACGTGGGGTATATGATCATAGTGTGAATCATGACAACTATTTAGGCATGCAAACTTAGGCCAAATTTATAATTAGGCAAGATATGTTTGTGAAACTTTAAGGAATGATTAAATCTGTTATATTTGCCTAATTTGCTAGTTCTGCTATATTTGCCTAATCTGATAGTTTTGTTATATTGCCTAATCTGATAGTTCTGTTATATTGCCTAATTTGCTAGTTCTGTTATATTGTCTAATCTGCTAGTTCTGCTTTAATCTGCTATATCTGTTCATCTGCCATCTGCTAAGTATGCTGGAAATGCTTAAACTGTTATATGCTAAATCTGCTAAATTGCTTAATCTGCTGAATCTGTTAAGTCGCCTAATTTGCGAAATCTGTTATTTGCCATATCTGTTGAGTTGATATATTTAGTCTGTTATTGACATAATCTGAATTGGCAATAGTTATGAATAATTGACATGTACCTTAGGCATGGGCATAAATGGTAAATTATTAATTAATTGGCCGCAAAGATGAACATGGCTAACTCGAGGTTAGAATGAGTTTGCGGCGTAATTCTGCCCGGAACCGCCCGACATATCCAGTGGCCGCAAAAAATAGGTTCTAATGTGAGAAGTTAGTCATAACGTGCTTGAAACCCGAGGTTAGACTCAGTTTGCGACGGAAATCTGCCCGGAACCAACCGGCCTAACCAGTAGCCGCAAACTGTCAGTCTAATGTGAGAGGTCTGGGCGTTAATATTTAATTAATGAAAATCTGAGATAAATATGATGTCTAAAACGTGTTGGGCGGATAGGGTTAAACCCACTAGACTGATGAATTTAATAAATCTGTTCCGTGAATCTGTAGGCCCAATTACAAAGTTAGACAAATCTGTAAGCCTGTTAATCTGTAACTGGTTAATCGGTAAGTCTGTTAAATCTGTATATCTGACCCGTTAGTCTGAAAACTTGTCTGTGAACTAGTTGATCTGAATTCTGTATGTCTCAACTTGTAACAAATTAATCTGAAATCTGTTAGTTTGGGCACACAAGCTTAGGAGGGGAATTACTTTTGTTGTCTGTTGTTTGGGACCCATATTAGTCAGTAACCCTATCTGGTATCAAAACTTTCACCCAACAGTAGGTTGGGTCTGGGCACGCTTACTGAACTGATTATAAGCGGTTCATTCTGATAATGGCGAGGGGTGTTGATTGTGCGTTCCAACCGGGTCATGTGCGTGCATGGATCCCGGTCTACCTCTGAGGATGTAAGACGTCGTGACATCTGTAAATAGGTCTGTGCCAATTGGTTGTCACTTTAGGGAGTGATACACCCTACTGTGGGGCCGACATAGGGTATTTATGTATTAGGGAGCCAATCGCTTGGGGTAGGGTTTTAGGGTACACTTAGTTCTGTCTGTTTCTGTTGGTACCGTCTGTTTCTGTTGGGTTGTAACACCTATCTGTTTCTGCGTGGTACCGTCTGTTCGGGTGGTAAAGGCCCATTTACTAGTGTACACCTAACTCTACATTCTTTTTCCGTAGGGATTAATCTGTTTCTGTTTCTGTACCTTCTGTTCGGGTGGTAAAGGCTCATTATTAGAATTCTGTTTCTGTCTGTTTCTGTTCGGGTGGTAAAGGCCCATTAATTCTGTTTCTGTCTATTTCTGTTGGGGTGGTAAAGGCCCATTACTAGCATTCTCTTCTGTGGAAAATTATTCTGTACCCGTTTCTGTTTCAGTTTATACATTAGGGTGACACCTAATTATGTTATACTAGTATTAGTGCAGAGAAGTGTAAAGTAATAGCTTATATCATTCTGTTCTTCTGTTATATCCGCTACGCCTGTTACTGTTATCTCTCATCCAGTTTTATTTCCATGTCATGTTATTATTATCTGTTCATAACTGAAAATCACTGGACTTGCCAGACTTTATGTCTGACCTTGCTTGTTTTCGCCCCTTTTCTTCCGTTCCCCCCCAAAGGTTATCCAAGGAGGAAATACTTTAGCTTGGTCCGGATTCCTTCTGCTTGAAGTGCTTAAAGTATGGCTCGGCTCTGTATAGCTTCCGTTCTGTGGGGATTATGATTTTAAAGTTTTGTACTCTGATGGCCTTTAAGCAAGGCTGATATATATGTACTGGAGTTTTTGGTAAATTTGTAACCAAACTGATTTCTGTCCGCTGCAATAAAGTTATAAAGTTTTTCAAGTACTATTTTTATATCTGTCTTGTAATATTCTGTTCTGTTTACTAAAATGCTCCACCAAAGGTAAGGCATTCCCTCTGTGAGTGACCTTAACGGAGGTGGGGTGTTACACTTGGTATCAGAGCTGAAGGTTACCAGATTGGGTAAAGTTTTTTTTGAAAACTATTTTCAAAAAGGTTTTAAAAGGAAGTATTTTCGAAAGTAAAGCTTATTTTGAAAAATATAATCCCCAAGAGTCATATATCTTTCCTTCAGTCCTTTTTGAATTGAATCTTAACTTTTTCGTTTCAGCATGTCTGAAGCATCTGAGATACCAAAGGGTGTTCACGTACCCGGATGGTTTCGTCAATATCTTGAGGCTAGGACCGCCGCCGCAGGTCCAACAAATGAGCCCCCTCCTCCGCCCCCTCCTCGTGCAATTTCTTTCTCAAAGATCTGTAGAGATTTTAGGGCCATGGGTGGGAAGGATTTCAAGGGAACTGAATCATTCGAAGAAGCGAGAAACTGGCTTAAAGAAACTGAGGATCTATTCGTTATCTTCGAGGTGGACGATAGGCAGAAGATACAGCTGGCGGTATGGTTGCTCAAAAACGAAGCTTCCTATTGGTGGGAAGTCACTAACGCTGAGAGGCCGATTGAAACATGGATGGATTTCCGAACAAGGTTTGAGACAAAATTCCTCTCGCAAGCTGAACGAAGTGTACAACTGGAAAAGTTCTTATCTCTTAAGCAAGGAAGTATGACGGTCAAGGAGTACGTCAACCAGTTCAACCAACTAGCCAGGTTCGGATTGGATTTAGTCAACACTCAGCATAAAAAGGCTCTCCGCTTTGTTAAAGGATTGAACGAGCCACTGCACAGCCTAGCCATGACCCATGTACCCATGGGAGCGACTTACGAGAAATTGGTGGACATGGCACTACTGCACGAGGAAAACAAGGGCCAGAAAGGGACAAAGAAGGAAGAACCACAGAATAGGAAAGCATGGCCCAAAAAGGAAACACAAAAGAAGGATGAGGAGTCTGAAGATAAGAAGGGGAAAAAGTGCTTTACTTGTGGAAGCTCGACTCATCTGAACAAGGATTGCAGAAAAAGGAATGGCACTTGCTTCAACTGTGGTGAGATGGGACACTTCACTAAAGACTGTCAGAAGAAACGAGGGCAAGGGCAGAGGGCAGAACCCACTTCTGGAGGACAGGCGAATGGATAGGATAGGAATAATAAAGTTTAAGTAGAAGGTTTAATTTTCTTATTTGATTGTTGAGTTAAAACTCTTTCTGATTCTGGCATTTTGATTCTGTAATCGATACTCTGCACTTTAATACTAGTATTGTTTCTGATTCCACTATAGACTTAAACCCATAAGGGTTATGACTCATCTGTTTCTGAGAGATTGGGGTTTGAGAGATATATGTGTCAAGCATCAAGTAGGACGCATACATTCTGGGTTTTATCATGCTTAGTTCAGTAATTTGATCTGTACCAGTAATCTGTAAATATCTGAATATTCCTGATAAGGTTAAGATTTCCAGTTTTGACATTATCTAAAGAGGGTAATCCTATGAGTGTCAATTTGATGTTGGTTTCGGTCTTCGGGGCCGATACTTAGGACCCATGTCTGATGGGAACCAAGTTTTTGTTTTTACTCGCTTCCATCATTCGACTGTATCCTATCGATCGAATATTCGAACTTTAGGTAGAAACTAATGGGTGCAAACATGTGTTTGAGACATGTTATGTTTGATGGTTGCAAGTGGATGCAAGTAGTTGCTAGTGGTTGCTCGTGGATGCATATACACACACTAGGCACAAGATCGGCTCGAAAACACTCTCATACTGCATATGGATGTGTGAGCATTTTCAATTTTTGTGGATGCAAAATGATTGACTCGGCACATGGATGTCGCATACGACTGATTGGTTGTGCACTCATATAGAAATGATATGTATCAAATAGGAAATTTTGCATACATGTTGGACTCATGGCACTGGCATAATTCGCATTAAGGAGGTCAACTGAATCAGTGGACCACCTGATCTTTGCATTAGATAAGAAACATTTACACACACTTTTGCATATGATCATACGACATTAGAAGTTTCTAAGGACAATGGACGCCAGTGATTGATGATTGAGTAGATGGATGTTGGATGGTAGGACACATTCTTCCTAACTTGAAGATTTCGGGGACGAAATCCTTTAAGGAGGGGAGAATGTAACACCCCGTATTTTCTGTGAACGTATAAGTAACAAATCAGAGAATAACTAATTTTTAAAATGAGAATTAAGGGAAACGAGCTGCGCCATTGCGTTTGTCTCGGAATTCTGCTTGGAAACGAGTCCGAGTTTGTGAGAATCGGAGTCCGTATGAGGGAGATATAACCCTCCGAAGTTTCAGGAATTTTCAGAATCGAAAACAGCTCGAATTCGAATTCAAATTTCGAATTCAAAACCCAGAGCAAACCGGGCGAGAAATTTCCCGCCCAGTGCCCAGGTCGACTGGGGAGTCGACTGGGCAGTCGACCCCCCTGGCCAGGTCGACTGGGCAGTCGACCTGGTCCCCGAAACCTGGTTTTGGGGCTGGGTGCATTCTAATGTATCTGGTCTCGTTTTCTGCCTAGATTCGTCTGCCTAAACCTATTTAAACAGCCCCAGACCTAGCCTTCTTTACACACAATTCTATTCTGCTTCTACTCTGCCTCTGTTCTAAATAAAAATAAAAAAATGGCGTCGCTACTCTGCTGGAATCAAAACTAGAAGCTAATCAACATCAACCTAAGCAACTCAATTCAAACTAGAGATTAAAGCTTCTGCAACGATTCTATAACAATTAAAGTTCTTTCTTTAATCCAACCAAGGCAAGTACAATTATTTTCCGATATAAACGTTACTTCTGATTGTGACATGAATTATAAATCTGAATCTGAGATTATGACTGTTTTGTTCTGTTTAGATCTGCCTTATTCTGTATTTCTTTCTGCTTTCTGTTCTATAGCCAGGCTACCACGAGCCTGAGCCAATCTCATAAGAGATTAACATACGCTAAAATATTTGGGACAATAAAATGAATAATGCATGAATGGGCATGACCGATATGTGAATGATTTGAGGAAAGAACATAGGTTGAACTTGGAACTTAGGACATAAATCTAAGGCATATAATTGAACCTATGACTTGAGTTTTGTGGCATAAAGAATATTGAACATACGACTTGAGAAGTTGAGGCATAAAATTTACATTGGACATATGACTTAGGAATTGGGGGCATAAATTTGACCGTAGGCATGTAATTAGTTTAGATACATATTACATGTTGAAAACTAGATCGTTGGGCATATTGTTTATATAACAATTCATGATTTGAAAGAGAATATGACTTAGGTGTGAAGATCTATATTAAGATTTGATAACTATCAAATGTGAATAACACCTAAGTAGGAGACTTTTTGAATATATGACATGTATTGAAATCGATGGCTATATTTGGTACAATTTATATGTGAATCTTTTGTATTAGGCATGTTGAACTAAACTGGGACATGTAAATTATGACCATAATCTGTGACATGTAAATTCAATGCAAACATGGGGTATATGATCATAGTGTGAATCATGACAACTATTTAGGCATGCAAACTTAGGCCAAATTTATAATTAGGCAAGATATGTTTGTGAAACTTTAAGGATTGATTAAATCTGTTATATTTGCCTAATTTGCTAGTTCTGCTATATTTGCCTAATCTGCTAATTCTGTTATATTGCCTAATCTGCTAGTTCTGTTATATTGCCTAATTTGCTAGTTCTGTTATATTGTCTAATCTGCTAGTTCTGCTATAATCTGCTATATCTGTTCATCTGTCATCTGCTAAGTCTGCTGGAAATGCTTAAACTGTTATATGCTAAATCTGCTAAATAGCTTAATCTGTTGAATCTGTTAAGTCGCCTAATTTGCAAAATCTGTTATCTGCCATATCTGTTGAGTTGATATATTTAGTCTGTTATGGACATAATATGAATTGGCAATAGTTATGAATAATTGACATGTACCTTAGGCGTGGGCATAAATGGTAAATTATTAATTAATTGGCCGCAAAGATGAACATGGCTAACTCGAGGTTAGAATGAGTTTGCGGGGTAATTCTGCCCGGAACCGCCCGGCATATCCAGTGGCCGCAAACAATAGGTTCTAATGTGAGAAGTTAGTCATAACGTGCTTGAAACCCGAGGTTAGACTCAGTTTGCGATGGAAATCTGCCCGGAACCAACCGGCCTAACCAGTAGCCGCAAACTGTCAGTATAATGTGAGAGGTCTGGGCGTTAATATTTAATTAATGAAAGTCTGAGATAAATATGATGTCTAAAACGTGTTGGGCGGATAGGGTTAAACCCACTAGACTGATGAATTTAATAAATATGTTCCGTGAATCTGTAGGCCCAACTACAAAGTTAGACAAATCTGTAAGTCTTTTAATCTGTAACTGGTTAATTGGTAAGTCTGTTAAATTTGTATATCTGATCCATTAGTCTGAAAACTTGTCTGTGAACTAGTTGATCTGAATTCTGTTTGTCTGAACTTGTAACAAGTTAATCTGAAATCTGTTAGTCTGGGGACACAAGGTTAGGAGGGGAATTACTTGTGTCGTCTGTTGTTTGGGACCCATATTAGTCAGTAACCCTTTTTGGTATCAAAACTTTGACCCAACAGTAGGTAGGGTCCGGGCACGCTTACTGAACTAATTATAAGCGGTTCATTCTGATAATGGCGAGGGGTGTTGATGGTGCATTCCAACTGGGTCATGTGCGTGCATGGATCCCGGTCTGCCTCTGAGGATGTAAGACGCCGTGACATCTGTAAATAGGTTTGTGCCAATTGGTTGTCACTTTAGGGAGTGATACACCCTACTGTGGGGCTGACACAGGGTATTTATGTATTAGGGAGCCGATCGCTTGGGGTAGGGTTTTAGGGTACACTTAGTTCTGTCTGTTTCTGTTGGTACCGTCTGTTTCTATTGGGTGGTAACACCTGTCAGTTTCTGCGTGGTACCGTCTGTTCGGGTGGTAAAGGCCCATTTACTAGTGTACACCTAACTCTACATTCTGTTTCTGTAGGGATTAATCTGTTTCTGTTTCTGTACCTTCTATTCGGGTGGTAAAGGCCCATTATTAGCATTCTGTTTCTGTCTGTTTCTGTTAGGGTGGTAAAGGCCCATTAATTCTGTTTCTGTCTATTTCTGTTGGGGTGGTAAAGGCCCATTACTAGCATTCTCTTCTGTGGAAAATTATTTTGTACCCGTTTCTGTTTCAGTTTATACATTAGGGTGACACCTAATTCTGTTATACTAGTATTAGTGCAGAGAAGTGTAAAGTAATAGCTTATATCATTCTGTTCTTCTGTTATATCCGCTACGCCTTTTACTGTTATCTCTCATCCAGTTTTATTTTCATGTCATGTTATTATTATCTGTTCATAACTGAAAATCACTGGACTTGTCAGACTTTATGTCTGACCTTGCTTGTTTTCGCCCCTTTTCTTCCATTCCCCCCCCCCACCCCAAGGTTATCCAAGGAGGAAATGCTTTAGCTTGATCCGGATTCCTTCTGCTTGAAGTGCTTAAAGTATGGCTCGGCTCTGTATAGCTTCCGTTCTGTGGGGATTATGATTTTAAAGTTTTGTACTCTGATGGCTTTTGAGCAAGGCTGATATATATGTACTAGAGTTTTTGGTAAAATTGTAACCAAACTGATTTCTGTCCGCTGCAATAAAGTTATAAAGTTTTTCAAGTACTGTTTTTATATCTGTCTTGTAATATTCTGTTCTGTTTACTAAAATGCTCCACCAAAGTTAAGGCATTCCCTTTGTGAGTGACCTTAACGGAGGTGGGGTGTTACATGTATTGTTAGCAGAGACGGAGCTAGGGGGAGGGGGGAAGTAGGGGTCATGGCCCCCCTCTTGATTTTTAAATTTGTCGACCAAAAATGCATATGATACTTCCAAGCTTTGTGTTGTGTAGAATAAAACTGTCAAACTTGATAAATTTAGCTATGAAGTACACATTTCTCATTAGTGTATGTTAAACTAGCAATTAAGTGCTTAATTACATTGAATATATATTAGTATTATATGCAATCTTATAACACGGCAAAACATAAAGATGGACAATATCATTATATATATATTTTTGGCCCCCCTCTTTTCAAATTCTCGGCTTCGTCCCTGACTGTTAGGATAGACTGTGTTTACTAGCTACTATCATTTATATACATCTTGTCTATGAATTTAAACATACTAATCTGGTTTTCTTCTAATTTGAATGCTGAGGCCCAAAAAAAAAAAGATAATCAATATATTTATTATTGAATAAAAAGTTCTATGCTGCTTGAAATTGTGCAGAAGTGTTTGTTGAAATAAATTGTTTGCTTGAAATGTTTGATTTTTTTATTTTATTTTTCTTCTGATTTTGTCTTAATATAATTTGTTTGGTTTTTTCTTCATTTTTTGCTGGAATTAGTTTGTAATCTTTTGTTAAACAAATCAATGTAATTGAGTCAATACTCGAAATGAATTTGTTGGGAAAATAAGATTTGTAAACCGAAAATGAAGTTTCTTTATTTCTGTAATGAACTGTGTATTCTGTACAATAAGCATTAGCTATTTAAGCTAACAAAAGATAATAAGTTTGGGCCAGAAATAAAAGCTACAACTTGGGCTTTGGGCTTAGCCCACAAAGCATTGTAAAGTGAAATATACGGGGTACTCATGTATTACGTAATACATTTCATACCCACCCCCCCCCCCCCCACCCCCCAGCAAACCCTATTCTCCAAACTAGGGTTTGGAGATTAAAAATGGCCGCCGCCACGATTCAAAACCGTCTTTCTCTCTGAAAAATTCTTCATTAAATCCTCTGTTTGCGCTGTTTCTCTTTATGTCATGGCTTTTCTCTTGCGCTTGCGGTTCTGAGATGATGAATTTGTGTCTTGTTAAGCTATACTGACTTTCGTTGTTGATGGGAGTTTGGCGTGCTTCAGTTTCTCGATTTCCTTCAGAGTTAATCTGAGAATTAAGACAATTGCTTGCTGCTTCACCAAGGTTGCTGGAGGAGGTTTCAATTCCTTTGTTAAAAGTTAGATCTGAAGCTTTGCTGTGCTTTGAGGTGATGATTTCAGCTATGCTTAGCTTTTCTTTCAGAGCTTCAAATCTGGTTCTCGAGAGTGGTTTCGTCAGAATATCAGCGATCTGGTAAGTGGAAGGTACGTGATTTACTTCTAATTTTCCTTTTTGTATTAACTCTCTGACGAAATATATGTCAAGTTCCAAGTGCTTTGTTCTTGAGTGTAAAACCGGATTTTCAGCTAAAGCTATGGCACTCATGTTATCACACCACACAGTAGCTTTTGAGTTGTTTGAAACCTTTAGTTCACTTAATAAAGATTGAATCCAGATAATTTCTGCTGTTGTACTTGCAACACTACGGTATTCAGCTTCAGTGCTTGATCTGGAAACTGTATTTTGTTTCTTTGCACACCATGATATAGGATTCTTTCCTAAAATATACAATAACCACGAGTTGACTATCTGTCATCATAGTCATTTGCCCAGTCTGCATCTGAATAGGCATTGATATGTAGGTTATTGCTTGACTTTAGATCCAGTCCTTGGTTGATTGTACCTTTCAAATATCTAAGGATTCTTTTAACTGCCTTCCAATGATCACTTAGAGGTTGTTGCATGAATTGACTAGCCTTATTGACACTGTATGATATGTCAGGTCTAGTTATAGTGACAAATTGAAGAGCTCCAATAATACTTTTGTACTGTCTTTCATTGCAAATAGGTTCTCCTTTTTCCTTGCTTAAATGTAGATTGGTTACCATAGGAGTTGGTAGAGAATTAGCCTTGTCCATGTTTGCCTTTGATAGAATTTCTGTAATAAATTTTCTTTGATTTAGTTGTAACTCATTGTTTTCAGTTCTACACACTTCTATTCCCAGAAAATATGATAGCTCTCCAAGATCTTTGAAAGAGAATTCACTATTTAGTTGGTTTGTGATGCTCTCAATTTCAGTTTTGCTGTTGCCAGTGATTATAAAATCATCCACATAAACTAGGACATATGTAACAGTAGTGGTTGTGAATTTTGTGAATAGTGAGTTGTCAGATTTTGTAGGAGTGTAGCCAAGCTTAGACAAAGTTGCCTTTAGTTTATTGAACCAGACCCTGGGTGCTTGTTTTAACCCATAGATTGCCTTGTTTAGTTTGCACACCATTCTTTTTCCAGATTTTTCTTCTAGGCCTGGTGGTAGTTCCATGTATACTTCTTCCTGTAAATCACCATTCAAAAAGGCATTATTTACAACTAATTGCTTGATGGTCCAGTTTTTGTACAGAGCTATGGTTACAACTATTCTGATTGAAGTGGGTTTCACAACAGGTGAAAATGTCTCTTTGAAATCAATACCACACTGTTGTGAATACCCCTTTGCTACTAACCTAGCTTTGTATTTAGAAACTGTACCATCAGGTTGTCTCTTTATTTTATAGATCCATCTACACCCAATAATATTTTTATTTTTGGGTGTTGGAACTAAACACCAAGTTTGCTTTTTTAATCAAGGCATTTAATTCTTCTTTCATAGCTAACCTCCACTTATCATTTAATGTAGCTTCATAATAAGTGGATGGTTCTTTGTCATTAAACTCAACAAAAAAAGTTTTTGGTTTGAATATACCACTTTTTTCCATTGTCACCATGTGATGTTGATTTTGCACCTGAGTTTCTTCACTTCTCATCTCTGCTTGATTATTGGTTGAGCTGTCAGTATCACTATTGCTGATACTTTCTTCATGTGGTACAGTATCATTTCCACTTGTAGTAGTTTCATTCCGATCACCTGATTCAGTACCAGATTGTGTGTGTTGTGGTGAACTTATATTTTGTGTGTGTGTCATGCTGTTGTTAGATTTTGGCACATAAATTATATGATTCACTTGTTCAGGAATATTTGGAATAGAGCACCTGGGATTATAGACCTTACTGGTGGGTTTGTGAACATGATTTTTGACTGGAAATTTTGTTTCATCAAATATAACATGTCTGGATATATAAATCTTCCCATTACTATCCATACATTTGAACCCCTTATGATTGTAAGTATACCCTAAAAATGTACAGGGAGTAGATCTATAATCAAGTTTGTGTCTATTGAATGGTCTGATATAGGGAAAGCACAGACACCCAAAAAGTCTTTAAATTACTGTAACTTGGTTTTGTTTGAGTTAAGATTTCTATAGAACATTTCATATCTAGAACTTTGGTTGGTAGTCTGCTTATCAAATGGACAGCAGTTGCAAAAGCATCTGGCCAGAATTTCAATGGCAATGATGCTTGAGCAAGAAGTGTTAGCCCTGTTTCAACAATATGTCTGTGCTTTCTTTCTATTAAACCATTCTGTTCAGATGTGTAAGGACATGTTAATCTGTGTGTAATGCCCTTTTAATAGAAATACTCTTTCAGTGGTTGAAATTCTTTGCCACCATTAGTTTGAATAATTTTCACATTATGACCTAATTGATTTTCAGCATTAGCTATGAATTTCATGACATCATTATAAGTATCAGACTTTGAATTCAAGAAATATATCCACACATATCTTGAACATGCATCAATAAATGAAATGTAAAACTTATAACCATAGTCATTATCAATTGGTGCTGGGCCCCAAAGATCAACAGCAATTAATTCTAATGGATTTAAGTACTTTATTTCAGAATTTGGGAATGGCAATTTGTGGCTTTTACCCATTTGGCAGTAAGTACATATAAAATTAGTTGGGATATCAACAGAAATACCATCATCATTAAGAATTTTTTAACAATTTTAGGACTTGGGTGGCCAAGTTTACAATGCCACATTTCAAAGGTCAAACAGTCACTACTGAAACTAGATTCTGACATATTACAGAAATTATTTTCTAAGTCATTTTTTCTTGAATTTCCAGAACCAAACTTGTACAATCCATTTTGTTCCCTACCCTACAATAAGATATTTTTTGTCAGCATTTCCCTAACTATACAATACTTAGGGTAAAATTCAAAAGATACTTGATTATCTTTTGCACATTATGACACACTGATTAAGTTTTTTCTTATATGAGGTGCACACAACAGATTATTTAGATAAAGTTGTTTGGCTCCCTTAATACTTAGGGAATTGTTGCTTGATATCCCAATGGATTTGCTCGGCTTTGAAATGAAAAATTAAACATGGAAATTCGTTCTTGCACTTGAATGTAAAACTGTGTACATGTTTGCACTTCCAAATACATTCACCAGTATTTGAGCATATGTTCACTGCCATGTAGAAAAGAGCACATCCATTTTGCAGTGTAAACTACTTGTGTATTTGTGCTTGTTGCACTTTGCTGTATCATCTTCTTTTAACTGATTTGAGTCGCCAGGTTGTATGTGCACACTGTTTTCAACATTCATAACTAAATATTAAAAAGATAAATTTAAAAATTTAATCCATTATCAAAATAGAGGGAACACTGAAGATGAATTATTTTCCCTTATTTGTTATTTCTCAAACATGATTTCTATTTTATATTCTAGCATTGTACTCCAACTTGTTTATTTCCAAAAAATACATGCATCGGTTGTGCAAATTTTGGTCAAAACACATACCTTAATTGATATAATCAAGAAATAGGTGTTCTTACCTATACAATATCTCATTATGCATTTGTGTGTCTTATGTATCTATCATTCCACGAACATAGTCAAAAACTAATAGGTTAGTGTCAGTATTTAAACTTTCGGCATCATTATGCTTTTGTTGGGTTACCATTTTAATTAACATTGCAAAAAAAAAATTATATCATAAATTTATGTGAGAAAACTTAGTAGAGAAAGTGGTACTTAAACATATGCTTTACTAAAAAAAAGCACATGAGGCTTTGCAAGGATGATAATTTTGATTTTAAGATTAAGCTCATGAACTTTTCAATTTGTCACCGTAGTGTCATTTTACTTTACAATTCAAGTTTTTTTGCATGGTTTTTCCATCCTGCTTTGAGTCTGATAACAAGACACCTACTTAGTTTTACACCTAATTTTGTATGGTAGCATTTAACTTTTGCTTTGATTCTATAGTCAATGTTTGATCTCAGCCAGACACATGTTTCAAATCATAGTTTCCCAGCAAACTGAGCTTGCAACTCAGTTGCGCGCAAACTGAGTTGCAAACTCAGTTTGCCGGGAAACTGAGTTTGCAACTATGTTTGCGTTTGCAACTGAGTTGCAAGCTCTGTTTGCGCGTAAGGGAGTTGCAAGCTCAGTTTTCGTGTAGAATAGGTAGTGAATTAGAAAGCAAATATGATGTAATGGAATGGAACTGGCATAGAATTGAGTTTGCGTGCATAGAATAGGTAGTGAATTAGAAAGCAAATATGATCTAATGGAATGGAACTGGCATAGAATTGATAAATGGTATATATTGTTAGAGCGTGTTATAATTTGTTACGTATATGGTTGAAATATGAAGAGTTGTAATTTTTTACTTGGTTTGAGCGTGTTATAAATTGATAAATCAGATATATTTATAGAAAAATGAAGATGGGCAAGGATTCCTGTAACAGTAAAAGCATATGATTTTGTATATCCTGTCACCACTTTGATTAATCAAAGTTGCACGCAAACTGAGTACCTAAGACACGTGTTTCAAATCTTTGTTAACTTACGAAAATCCAAAAAAACTTTGAAACAAAACGCACCCATAGGGTCCGATTTTCTCATTTTATGTTTTCAACATTCATAACAAAATAATAAAAAGATGAATTTACAATTTTAATCCATTATCAAAACAGAGGGACAACTGAGGATGAATTATTTTCCCTTATTTGTTATTTCTCAAACATGATTTCTATTTTATATTCTAGCAACGCACTCCACATTGTTTATTTCCAAAAAGTAAATGCAAAACAGCTTTGGTTGATGATTCCTTGTGTGATTTTGTTGTGAGATTTATAGCTTTTACACAATTCTGAAAATTGATTTTCTGGCCCTCCTTGAATAAGATTTGAACTGTATTATTGTTGCCACGGCTATGATTTAATTCTGGAAATATTTGAATTGATCTTTGCCAAAAGAACAAGTATTGTGATTCTGGACACAATAAAAACTTGTCTAATATTGAATTGATTTTTGGAAACCATTCAATTGTTTTTTATCTAGCCGAGAATATTTCCTTTGATTTATGCCAGAACATCATTCCAGATATGATAAAATCCAATGCATTAATTATGTTGATTCACTGGTCCTATGCACGAATTCTATGCGTGATTTCTGGTCATCAATGAGGATTGATTGCTTTCCAAAAACGATATCACAGTTGTCCCTTGGAAATAAAGATTTGTTGATTTCCTTAAATATGCTAAAAAAAGTTCACTACCATTTTTGGAAGCTTTATCAGTGCATATCCATTCAGGAAACTCTTTAAACACTTGTCCAAAACATTGATTTGTTAGCCTTGAATTGTTGCTTGGTATCCCAATGGATTTGCTCGGCTCTAAAATGAAAAATTAAACCTGGAAATTGGTTCTTGCACTTGAATGTCAAACTGTGTACATGTTTGCAATTCCAAATACATTCACCAGTATTTGAGCATATATTCGCTGCCATGTAGAAAAGTGCGCATCCATTTTGCAGTGCAAATTACTTGTGTATTTGTGCTTGTTGCACTATGATGTATCATCTTCTCTTAAACTGATTTGAGCCGCCAGGTTGTATGTGCACACTGTTTTCAACATTCATAACAAAATAATAAAAGTATAAATTTAAAATTTTAATCCGTTATCAAAACAGAGGGACAACTAAGGATGAATTATTTTCCCTTATTTGTTATTTCTCAAACATGATTTCTATTTTATATTCTAGCATCGTACTCCAAATTGTTTATTTCCAAACAATACGTGCATCGGTTGTGCAAATTTTGATCAAACCACATATCTTAATTGATATAATCAAGAAATAGGTGTTCTTACCTACACTATATCTCATTGTGTAAGCGTCTCATGTCTCTTTCATTCCACGAACATAGTCAAAAACTAATAGGTTAATGTCAGTATTTAATCTTTAAGTATCATTATGCTTTTGTTGGGTTACCATTTTAATTAACACTGCAAAAAAATTTATATCATAAATTTATGTGAGAAAACTTAGTAGAGAAAGTGATACTTAAACGTACGCTTTACTAAAAAAAAGCACATGAAGCATTGCAAGGATGATAATTTTGATTTTAATATTAAGCTCATGAACTTTTCAATTTGTCACCGTAGTGTCATTTTACTTTTCAGTTCATGTTTTTTTGCATGGTTTTTCCATCCTGCTTTGAGTCTGATAACTAGACACCTACTCAGTTTTGCACCTAATTTTGTATGGTAGCATTTAACTTTTTCTTTGATTCTATAGTCAATGTTTGATCTCAGCCAAACACATGTTTCAAATCATAGTTTCCCGGCAAACCGAGTTTGCAACTCTGTTGCATGCACAAATTGACTATAGAAGTTCCCGACAAACTGGACAAGTTATTCCATCAGCAGCAAAAACCTATGTAAGTTTTCTATATTTTTATTTTTGTTTCTCAAGTATTATGAAGTTTTCGCACAAATTGAGCCTCTCAGTTTGCGCAAAAACTGAACCGAGCAGCTCAGTTTTGCGCCAAAACCGAGCTGACGTTTCGCGTGAAAACTGTGCTGAGTAGCTCATATTGATCATATTTAATAATGTCCTATGTTGTTCAACGAGTAGCGAAGTACTAGGCATTATGAATGTCCATAAGTCTAAGCAGAACCTGAGCGAAATAAGTGCTCGTTACATAATTTGATGCTAATGCATTATGAATTAAGCAACTACATACATTGAGGAACTCAATTTGTGTTGAGTAAATCATCGCTTATTATTATTGTAACATGGTATGCACCCAAAGACGATTGTTAATAAGTTTTAAAAAAACAAAATGTTATTATAGTTTAAGATAGTATAAAAATTTATGCATACTTAAGTTTACTAGGAATGAAATTTATGTCATAACTATCACGATCACTATATATTTTTATACAATTATACTTAATAATTACGTCTTCATAAAAAAGCACAATAATTGTGAACAATTTAGATATTATATATATATGTATATATGTGTGTGTGTGCGCGCGCGCATAATATTTCAGCTTATATTCCAAAAATATTTAAAATAGAATTTAAAAATAAATAGAATAGGAAAGCAAAAGGAAGAATCTTTAAAACTCATTTCCATTTTAAGTAATTAAGTAAGATTTAAGAAACATGAAAATTGTACACTATCTATTTCCGACTAACATTATTGTCATAATAGTTAGGCTTTTCGACCTTGATGCGAGATGTCACATGTTCGTAACTTGCATGTGATTCAAAACACTAGTTATACATTGTCATGTAATATGTCGTATAGTGTACACTAAGACTTGTATAGTACTAATATGTACTACCACATAATTATCCAATTAAAAAGCATTTATTTTCTTGATGTCTATAAGTTCGGACGACGCTCCAAACGATGAGTGGACTCAAAGTATAAAGCAAAAAAGCAGAGCGTGAAAATTGTAAAACAGCACCTAAACGATGCTTCGTGCTTCCTTGATGGAAAATTGTTCAACTCAACTTGTAGGCAGGGTAATTAAGAGCGCATGAACTCAAATTTATTAAGGCTTCCTATATCACTTGAAAGTCATATAACCTGCTATCCACTTGATCTATCCACTTTATTAACAAATCCAGCCTCATGCCATAACTATACATTAGTTATGCATAAGCTATTATAGTTTATGTAACAATGAGTGCAGTATTGTCGTAGACTGAGAGGCTCAATTTGTGCTTGACTATAACTGTTAAAAAAAAGATCTATATTGACCACCTCTTAACATTTATCAAATTATCGAAAAATTATTCATTTTAATTTCTTTAACAATCCTTATGTATATAAAATAATTTTCAGTGATTTATTTATCTTGACCAGATGTGTAACTAAGAGATGTTTAATATACATAATTTAGCTGTATTTTGTTATTCATTCTCAAACATTTTTTGTAATTACCTATTTCCATTTTAATTTGCTAGTATGATTAATTCACTATCTCGCATTTTCAGTTTCAAACAAAACTGAGCATATGCTCAGTTTTAAACAAAACTGAGCGTATGCTCAGTTTTGTTTGAAACTGAGCATATGCCCAGTTTCTTGAAACTGAGCAATGCCCAGTTTCTCGAAACTGAGCAATGCCCAATTTCTTGAAACTGAACAATGCTCAGTTTCAACCAAGATATTGATTACTTGCAGATATGAGGATAATTACACTGACATATCTTCATGTCTTTTCTTTTCTAAGTAAGGAACCTAGGAAAATTAATTTTATTACCAATATCATCGAAGCAACTGTTGAGAATATAGAAGTGGAAATGGAAACTCAAAAGATAATTTTATTAGCTAAACAAGAACGTACACACATAGACTATTATAGAACAAAAGAAAGATCCTAAACTCTAGGCATGACCCGCACAATAGTAGTACAAACTGAAAACCTGGACAACTATGACTTAGTAAACACATAAGGTAAACGTGAATACTAAAATATATTATTCTAACACCCTCCCTTAAACAGAAAGTGTTAACATTCAGTTTACAACACAATCTCTTCATCGTCTTGCACATACGAACTCGAACACAACTCTCATCTCCATCTGGTTGGACATGCTCAACTGTTTTACGTTGATTGGTACTTTAACCATCAACAAATACCTCAGGTTTTCTCTTAGGGATCCACCGACCTCTCCATTCGTCGTCCCATGTGTCATCCCCCCAACAAGCGAGAACCGCAGCTCTTCTTCCTTACTTGTTGGATGACACAAAACCAAGTCTCCTCACTTACAAACTGACCTACTTCACTCGTAGGTACGTACCTATTCTTTAATAGGCATTTTCTCAAACAGTTCACATGCGCTCTTCGCACTGTCCAACCTTTCAACCAAGCTTATCTTCTTCCAGCAGCCACGCTTCACTCAATCTCTCAATTCTGCTCGACTTCACTCGTACACCTCAACAAACAATACAAACCACTACATCTCCTATCAACAACATTCGTTGACTTGTCATCTCACTTCCTTCCAGCTTAAACAACTCACTTAAGCTCCACTGACTTGCTCCACTTCTTCCAACCAAACACCTTGAAGCAAATCCACCCAAACTACACTTCCTTTATTACATTCTCAGTCCACGTCACCTCCAATATCATCCACAACTCAACTAGAGCACTCTGCCATTACCATCCCCATTGCTCTACTAATCCATAAACAACTATCATTTCCTGCCATCATATCTGAATCTCATAGCCTTCAGGCATTCAAAGTGACTCAAAAAAAACTTCTACCACAACATCATCCATGCAATTATAGATATGGTGACATAACTCTGTGCACAACAAAACCAAAAAATAGATACCTAGCTGCTATGAGAACCACCAGCATCCTCCATCACCAACGGGTCGCAATAGTTAAGAGCGTCGGTGTAACATCACCATCAGTCTGACTTCGACACAATCATCAAGGCACATTACCGGCAATGCAACATTCATATTTGACATTACCTCAGTTCTAGGAGAGGCAGTAGGCATATGTGTCATCTCTAATCGCCTGCTCATCGTTAGATTCAAACACAGCATTCATCATATTGTGAATTTACAACAATTTTCAGTGGCAACTTGCAGATTCAGAGGCGAGCATCCTAAGATTTGTCGATGTGACAGTAGTATTCTATAAATCATCAGCTTTATATATTCTTCAGAAGCTGTGACATTGGTAGTAGTTTTCCTCTGTGACTGTTTTGCCTTCTTGATGGGCATGATTTCATCTGCTGCACACCCTATTACATCTTTTTCTTCCTCGCCATTCTTGTCTTCAGTATTATTTTAGTTCTGGGAACTAAATAATGTGTGAAAGATTTCATGGTTCCATGTGTTTTTTTTAATGCCCTTTTCTTCGAAAATAAACACACTACCAATCTTTCCACCAGCTTTAACAGATTTGCTTAGAAACTACAACATTAGTGGTGGCTTTCCTTCAGTGAACTCTAATTCAACTCCGCCATCAACCGACATGTCACCTTACTACAGTCAGCAACAACCATCACCAACATTTCCACACCAGCCAAGCTCCTCCTACCATAGCTGCTTGCCTGCTTCATATATGAAACCACCAGTCAAACCAGCATCGACATTCACTACTTCCCCATCACAACTACACACTTCGAACAAGCTGCAAACAACCCCAACCATCTGTACATCACTTCACCGCAAATTTTCTGACAATCACAAACCAAACTGCCTTGCACAAATTCAATCCACCTCCATCATCTGATTCACCAACGTCATCTATTCCGTCCCACATCACCGACGTCTGCAACTCAGCCACTTATGCCCTGACCGCAACCTACGAATGTTAGAATTTTCTTTCACTGTTGTGCAAGTTTCTCTTCACTTGAAAAATTCTTCCACTAACACAACATCAACTTGCATAGCACTTTCTCCGACCAACTCCACTCTACTGTCATTAGCAACCACATACTGCAATACTACCAGCGCACTCCACCATCAAAGATCAGGTTGCAACGACTCAACCACCCACACCACAAACTTAACATCTAAAGATCTCCTATCCGCTTCTTATAATCACCTCATAATGCATAGATTTTCCCATGAAATCAACCATGACAGAACAACTACCCCACCTTGCTGTCTCACCATATTGCCTTACTCCACAACTCCAAAATCATCAGCTGGGACTATGCAGAATCAAATCAACTCTAGCTCTCCAGATCAACTTTGGTCATTGCTTCAGAGTTCCAAATCAGACACGGCTCAAATCACATTAGAAGTTGCAGATCTCCAGCAGTATAGGAACAACAACGCGTTCATTTGATCCATCCCAAATTCAAATTGACATTAAGATCTCTGATGATGCTACTCACAACTCACAAGCATGAGCGAGTCTCTCTCTTGGCACGGCAGCTTCGGCTGGTTCTAACAGATGGTAGATCTCGGCTGGCTCAGCAACAACATCAAACTTTAATCATGATTTAATAAACACGATATGGATGACCCGGCGGACGATAGCCTTAAACGGTGGCTATCGCCGCCGGACGAAATGAAACACAAAGATCGGCTTTAGTATTAAATTTGATGGCTCTGATACCAATTGTTGAGAATATAGAAGTGGAAATGGAAACTCAAAAGATAATTTTATTAGCTAAATAAGAACGTACACACATAGACTATTATACAACAAAAGAAAGATCCTAAACTCTAGGCATGACCCGCACAATAGTAGTACAAACTGAAAACCTGGACAACTATGACTTAGTAAACACATAAGGTAAACGTGAATACTAAAATATATTATTCTAACAGCAACAAGGTACATATTTAATCTATAGCCTGTAATACCATAAATATTAGCCTACAAAACAAATATTTTTTTGGTAATCATTAATCCAACCATCAATGATTTTGATTTCTCCATTTTGGTTGTCGGGTTTTGTGTCAGCCAAATCTCTGCAGTGTGATTTCTACATTTCGTTGCTCAGTCAACCCACCCATCGGGTTTTGTATCAGCCAAACCTGCGCACTTTGAACATATAATTAATATTGCAAGGTCATCTTCTTTTTATCAAATACTCTGAAAATCCTATACACAAGAATACCACAATTACCTTTCGCTATGGCGATGGCAACAAAAAATAAAATTAATCATCTTAAAGTGTAACAAACATGAATATATAAATTAAAACCTACCCTTGTCTTCTTCAATGATCCCTTGTCCGCTTGAAAACATGAGACTACTTCTAAAATTCTTAGGTATAGAATCCATGCTTCGCTAAAGCACAATGCTTCTCATTTCTCAATTTGTTCACTGCTTATTTAGAAATGATATATCAAGTTATTTGCTCATTTCTCAATTTGTTCACTACTTATTTAGACATGAAGATATGTCAGTTTTGTTTCAAATAAAACTGAGCATATGCCCAGTTCTGTTTGAAACTGAGCATATGCCCAGTTCCTCGAAACTGAGCATATGCCCAGTTTCTCGAAACTGAGCAATGCTCAGTTTCTCGAAACTGGGCATATTCTCAATTTCAAACAAAATCGAGCAATGCTCAGTTTCTCAAAACAGTAAGCATGCAAGTCTACCATAAACGGAAAGCACGTTGGAAAATGGATCTGATGAGTAGGCAGGTTGATAAAAGGCATGTACTCTGCTTGCAGCATATGCTGATGAGAATTAATTATTTGAACTTGTTTTATGTTAGTTTGATTTTGTAATATGATGGAGATATTTGAACTTGATTGATAATTAGTTATTTGAAACATGTATTAGAGCAAACATGCACCTCCAAGTGAATTTGCATTTAATCTGAAGAGGTAGATTTGATATATCATTGCCAGCATAAATTGAACTGTTATCACCTTGTGTTTAGACTAAAATGAACATTGGTTTGTTTCTCATAAATTGAACTGTTATCATTGCCAGCATAAATTGAACTGTTTTCACCTCGAAGTGATCTATTCTCATTAACATTAATTGACCATGTTTAGTTAGTTAATACAAGATGTTATTTATCAGTTTTGCAATTTGTTATTTATGTAAAAATGAGTCCGTTTATATTTTGTAGGCACTTGTGGAGGAGGAGGAAAAAAACAGAATTTGGGATGTAATAGCAACGGGAAAGAAAACATGTTTGATCTTGACAATGATCCTATCTCCAAAGTTTTTGGTTCTGATAAATAGAAAAATTATTGTCGTGCAATTAGCTCCTCTTTTTCCGTAAAGCACGTAAAGATGATGCAAGCATCAAAAGCAATTGCCGACAAGAATAAAAAGGACGATTTTCGTCAATGGTCTATGGAATTACAAAATCAAGTTGCAAGTCAAGTGGCGAATCAAGTGTCAATCCAAATCAACGATGCTCTTTAAATCATTTGCTTGATCCTTTCTTACTATGGTACCCGGATTGCAACATAACGTTAGTGGCGGTGTAGTGACGCCTATGACAGAAATCGCTTCTAATTTGGATAAATCTAGACCGAACATCGAAATTGCTAGTTTTCTTATTCCATCAAATGATGTTGGATCATCAACAAGGGGTAAACAATATGTTATGCTATTATCACAAGATATGAAGAAGAATGTAGCAAAAGCTTATATTGTAACACAAACCGGGTGTCATTTTAGAGAGATAGTGCCAAATGTTGAGAAACTTGTTTGGATAACAAAAGTTTTAGATCCTGAAGCACCAATTTACGACGGTCGTCAAAATGGACATCACAAGCTTTGTGAATTTTCAGATGGAGGCTTTGTGATACGGTCCATGTTTCGTCTTCATAATATCTAAAATTCAATGTATCTTTAGTAAAACTTTGTATTGTTTTTGGTAACTTGAACTTAATATTATGGTATTTTGAAATTGGAAGCATTATGCAAAAGTGACATTGTTGAATTTGAAATATGGAAGTGTACCAAATACTTTTATTTGATTTGACATGTTGAATTATATATATGATTGAAAATTATAAAAACATGTTATATAAGTGTTAGCAATTTATGTATGCCAACATTTATAAGAGTTAGTAGGATTATGATACTGACATTTATAAGTGTTACCATATCTTATAGTTCCAACATTTATAAGTGTTAGCAACGAATATGCTTGTAACTCTTATAAGTGTTACCATATCTTATGGTTCCAACGTTTATAAGTGATAGCAATGAATATGTTTGTAACTCTTATAAGTTTTACCATATCTTATGGTTCCAACATTTATAAGTGTTAGCAATGAATATGTTTGTAACATTTATAAGTGTTTGCAATGAATATGTTTGTAACACTTAAAAGAGTTAGCATTGAATATGTTTGTAACACTTGTAAGTGTTAGCAGTTACTCTGTTTGTAACACTTGTAAGTGTTACAGGAAATTCCTCACAGGCCGTTGGTGACACTTAAAAGTGATATAGAAATTATTTGTAACACATATACTTGTTGGGAATCCCCTGTTTTGGTGTAGTGAATTCTACAAAATACCTAGACATTGCAGAAGCGAGTCCCCCCGAAGCTGTGAGTCCCGTTAAGTAAGGAAAACTAATGACCGACGATATCATCTTCCGTGACCGGGAGTCGATCGGTATAGAAGCTCCAACCGTCGATCCACTAGTGATAACAGCCATTATCGGACTAGCAATGGTGCGGAAAGTTCTGATCGACAATGGAAGCACGGTAAACATTTTATTTAAACAATCTTATGACCAAATGGAACTGGAGCTGAAGGACTTGGAACCGTGTACTAGCCAGATACGCGGTTTCAATGGAGCATCTACCGAACTAGTCCGCCAAGTTAGGCTATCTGTAGAACTGGGAGATGGAGACAACCAAAGAGTTAGAATTCTGCCATTTGTTGTAATGAACATCAACTCACAACATAATGCATTTCTGGGACGACGGCCTTAGCTGTATTCAGGGCATGTATTGCTCCCTGGCTTTTACTTTTGAAATTCCCGACTGATGATGAAATTGGGAAAGTATGAGGAGATCAGGTAACAAAACGATCCTGCTACTTGGAAGAATGGAAAGAGCTACGAAGCAAGAGTAGTAAAGAGTCTGAAAAATCCTCTCCTCCTGCAGAGGATAAAGAATCATAACAACTACAGAGAATATCTCGGTTGGGACCATCCATCTGTGAAGTCGAGGACATCGACCCAAGAGGGGACGAAGAACCGGGATGTAGAAAGCAGCCCCAAACGAGGATACCGTAGAGATTTTGATTGACAAAGATGACCCTACCAAGGTTCTGCAGGTCGGGTCTCATCTTGATTCCCTCCGGACGAGGGAATTAACTGAATTTCTCTGTGCAAACCTTGACATGTTTTCATGGACTCATGCTGACATGTGTGGAATTTCACCCTCCGTTATAACTCACTCCCTCGGCATTGATCTGAAATATACCCCCATAAAGCAGAAGAGGCAAATGCTTGGCCCCGAAAGGTCTGCGGCCCTGAAAGAGGAGATTGGAAAGTTAGAATCTAATGGATTTATCTAGGACTCGACCTATCCTGACTGGATAGCTAACTTGGTACCCGTGAAGAAGGATAATGGGAAGTGGCAGACTTGTATTGATTTTTCTGACTTGAATAAAGCTTTCCCTAAGGATAGTTTCCCATTGCCTAGGATCAACCAATTGGTGGACTCGACCACCGTGCACGAACTCTTATCTTTCATGGACGCATACTCGGGATATAACCAGACCACCATGCACATTCCCGCCCAAGAGCACTCTAGATTTATCACTGACCTTGGACTGTATTGTGACGTGGTTATACCCTTTGGATTGAAGAATGGGGGGGCAGCCTATCAACGATTGGTTAACCAGATGTTTCATGATCAGATAGGGAAGACGATGGAGGTATACATGGATGACATGCTGGTAAAATCAACGCAATCATCCGACTACGTAGGTGATCTTTTGGAAATGTTTGACATCCTCCAAATGTTTGGAATGAAACTAAATCCTTCAAAATGTTCTTTCGGAGTAGCGTTCTGGCAAGTTTCTGGGTTTCATAACTATTTCTCGAGGGATCGAAATCAATCCCAATCAGATCTCGGCCCTTAGGGGAATTCAGAAACCTCGAAGAATCAAGGATGTTAAAAGCCTGGTAGGTAAGGTAGCAGCAATGGGTCAATTTATTTCCAAGGCGACCGATAATTGCCTAACCTTCTTTGAATTAATTAAAAGAGGAAAACATAAATTTTCATGGATACCAGACTGTGTCGAAGCCTTCCAAAACCTTCTCGATCATTTAGAG
The DNA here is from genome assembly GCA_030737875.1 of Allium sativum. Classification (NCBI taxonomy): domain Eukaryota; kingdom Viridiplantae; phylum Streptophyta; class Magnoliopsida; order Asparagales; family Amaryllidaceae; genus Allium; species Allium sativum. Next base: position 228,793,130 of record CM060922.1, read on the forward strand.
AAACCCCCCATTCTATCCAAGCCCATCAATCATGAAGAACTATTTGTACATTTAGCAGTATTTGAACACGCGATCAACTCAGTCCTAATCCGTGAGGAAGACCAGGTGCAATAGTTGTTTATTATGTAAGAAAAAAATTGACATGGGTTGAGCGTAACTATCCGAAGATCGAGAAACTCTCGTACAGCCTATTAATTGCATCAAGAAAGCTTCGGCACTACTTCCAGGATCACCCCATTAAAATATTCATTGACCAACCCCTTCGATGGGACCTGCAGTGACCTGAGGCGAGCGGAAGGCTGCTTAAGTGGAACATCAAGTTAATTCAATTCGATTTAACCTTTATTCCGAAGGAAATCCATATAGGGGTGAGCCCTAGCCAATTTCATAGCTGAATTTACAACCCCGAAAGACAAAGACTCAGAGGATAATACCAAACCCATGGGTACTGAGCCGAAATCAGTAGTTTGGAAACTGCATACGGATGGAGCCCGTTGGAATCGGCACTCGGGCGTCGGCGTAGTGTTGTTATCTCCTGAGGGACGATCGATTTATTATGCTCTGAGATTAGAATTTTTGGCAATGAAAAATGACTCCGAGTATGAGGCCCTGATTGTCGGGCTCAAGCTCGCGAAGGACCTAAAAATAACATCACTCTAGATTTTTTGTGATTCGCAACTTGTGGTATGTAAGGTTCCGAAGGAATACCTAAGCAAAGGAGCTCGACTGGCATTCTATCTTAAGAAGGTCAAGAAGTTGTTACTTAATTTTAACCAATATAGTATCTCCCACGTTCCCAGAGAAGAAAACCAAAAGGCGGATAAACTGGATAAGTCGCTAGTTCAGATAACCCGAGTGAAACAGAATTAGTACCCATAGAGACCTTGCGAATACCGAGCATCGAACAGATGGAAGTTGACCAAGCTGATGCCGAACCTGAAGGAGAATCTTGGATGATTCCCATTAAAAACTTCCCCCTCCATGGCACGTTACCAGAAAAGAGAAACGAGAGACGAGCTATCGTGCAACAGGATTCCAGGTACATTATTCAACAAAACCAACTATATAGAAGAGGTTTCTCCATTCCCATGTTCCAGTATGTGGCCAATGAAGATATCAAAAGGATACTAAGAGAAGTACACGAAGAGGATTGCGGGGCACACACCGAGGGTAAACTCTGGCCGGGAAAGTTCTGTGATATGAATATTTCTAGCTAACTCTCAGCAAAGACCCATCTAACTATTCCAAAAATGCGATAAATGCCAGAGGTTCGCACAAATCCCACGAGCTCCTCCGATAGAGATCACCCAAATCAGCCCTTGGCCATTCGCTGTATGTGAAATATACATCATCTGAAACTTTCCCATTTCGAAGGGAGGTGCGCGGTATGCAATCATGGCAGTGGACTATTTCACAAAATGGGCGGAGGCCGAGAAGATGGCCACGATCACAACAAAACGAGTTATCAACTTCATCGTGAGAAATATCATATGTCAGTATGGGACACCTCGGACCATTATCACTGATAATGGAACTCAAATCGACAGCTCGAAATTTAGAGACATTTGTGAAATTATCACACTGAGATGAAGTATACCACAGTTGCACACCCCTAGTCTAACAGTCAAGTTGAAGCGGTTAATAAGATTATCAAAACCATTTTGAAAAAGCGACTAGAGCGAGCTAAGGGTAAATGGGTTGACGAATTGCCTCTATCCCTTTAAACATATCGTACTACCCATAAGACAACCATTGGCCATACTCCTTTCGCCCTGTCTTATGGTTCGGAAGTTGTTCTTCCAATAGAACTCGAAGTCCCTTCTCATCGAACGACTTATTATGACTCGAAGTCCCTTCTCATCGAACGACTTATTATGACCCATTGTCTAATAAAGCACTTCTCTTGACATCGTTAGACACGATTGATGAGAAAAGAGAAGAGGCAAATCTCCATGCCGAAGCCCATAGGCGAAGGATTGCACGATACTATAACAAAAAGGTCCGGCCGAAGACTTTCGACATTGGCAACCTTGTTTTGAAATGGGTCTTTCCAACTTGCGCCCATATGGGCCCCAAGTGGGAAGGGCCATACGTCATTCAATGAAAGCTTGATAATGGAAACTTTAAGCCGTTGATGGTGAGCCTTTTCAAAGAGCATGGAATGTAGAGCCCTTATGACCTTATCTTTCTTAGGATTTCTAGTTTCTCTACTATTTTATTTGTTTTAGTATTGTAATAAATAGTGATTTATCGATTGCAATAGTTTATGAGTAAAAGGCTCCATTCCTGCTCTGGCTCATTGTTATAATAGCTAAATTTTGTGATTTGACCAACTTTAGTTCAAATCTTGAAACCTTGACATGCCGACCTAGGAAAAAACGGGTTGGCACCATTGGGAAAGTAATTAAAAAAATCAGAAATATTGATCCTAAACTTAGACTGATCGGTCAACTTTTGACTCCCACTTTGCTGACTGAAAGTACGGATGACACCGACCCAAACGCAATGACTAACTGTTTGTAAATAAATCTAATTCACTCGACTTGGAAAAAGCACAAATGATAGGCGAGTGTGAAAGGTGCACCCAACAAGAGACCGCTCGATCCCTAGAACTCTAACTCTCGTTCACTAGAGGATGAGCATAAAGGACTAAAGATGCTCCTGCTTAAGGATATCTGACTCCTGGTCTGGGTTCAGTCCACCTTAAGTACGATTGGAGAACTTGCTAACCCGACAAAATACCCCGACACTGGGGACAAGAGGGTCGACGAATAACCCAGACAAGGGTAATGTATAGGTAGCCCTCGACGGCTGGAATAAGATGGGGAACCTGAACAGAGTTCCCGTTTTTGACATGTTCAGCATATTATTAACACAAGTATTTAAACACAAGTAGATTTTCATCGATGTGGCATGATTACAAAATGTTGTTGCATGACAGGTATGGTTAAAACATCATCCAAAAAAGTACAGAGCTTGATAATAATAAAAGCGCGAGTGGCACACTTGCGTGAAACTTCCAAAGGGCCTAAAACTAAAAAATTACAACAAAAGAACTTCTAAAATGGATGTGGAATATCCCCTCGCTCGATCATCTTTGCCAGCATTTTTTGTTTAACAATTTCCATTGCTTCCTCGGTGGTCAGCCTGTGTCTCGATCCCACGAGGGTGCTTCCAAAAGAACGAGGGGTTGATTCCGAGTCTTGCTCTTATGGGATAGTTAAATCGACAAAAGGAGGAACCTCGACCGAAGAAAGGATGATGGGGGGAATAGCTTGGATGGGGTGAACATTCAAGGGATCTTCAGATGGCTCGGGCTTCATGGACGAAATGACTTCCTCACACTGAGCTTTGATCTCGGCCATGGATGGGTGATCACCTCTCTTGGACTCCCCGACAATCTCGATATCGTCATCCCTTGATGATCATTTATCATCGGTATTGTCCACAACACTCTCCTTCGTCATTGAAGTACCCACAAAGGAAAATATAAGTCATGGTCGGATAAGTAAACATAGGACTAAAAAGAAATGCATGAGCTTACCTCCAACATCGGACTTGGTCGGCTGCTCCTTCACGACTCTAGATGGCTCGGGAGGAGGGACAGATGTCGAACCCATCTCCATGTTTGCAAAAGGGAAAGAGAGGGACACTTTATTCCAGCTTCTACCAAATTCTTTTTGGGGACTGACTTCCCCTTCACTTTGGCGCGTTCAGCATCTGTTGCACTCTTCTCTTGACTCTTTCCCTCGACCAGCACTGCTCTTTCGTCATCATTCAAAATTGAGACATCAGAGCTTCCTCATCCACCGGTTGTCCTTTTGCTGTGTCCCTCTCTTTCTTCAAGATAACTTTCCATGTATCGTTCAAAACTATGGAGTATCTCAGTAACCAAGACAAGTTCCTGTAACGAAGGGCCCTTGCAAAGAATGTAAGAGCTTGACACCCTTGTGCCTTATTTATTTCGGATATCCCCCAAGCATGCTCAGCTTTGATGGTTTGAATGTTAATGTCGTGTTGAAGCTTCAGGTTGTTAGTTGACTCGATTGCCACAGCAGCATTCTCCTCGGCTTGTCTTTTGGCAAACTCAGACGAATCAAGAAGGGCCTTAAGATTTTGCACCTCTAGGTCCAGCCGATCTTTTTCACCCTTCAGGCTTTCAACTTCGCCCTTCAAAGAATTACAATCTTGGCCTTCCTACTGGAGACGAGCATTCAGATCCTCGGCAGCGTTTTCATATTTTTCCTTAGTGACTACCACCTGTGACTCATAGTATGTTATTTTCTTCTCGAGGAACCCGAAATTTCCCTTGCTACTACTCGCGTCCCTCTTCAAATCAGCAATCTCGGTCAGCTTGTCCCTCAATACTTCGCTTCCTTGCTTGGCGTACTCATACAGCGTGTCATACTAGGAAAGAGCATGGTCAAGGTTATTTTGAATTTGTCAGCGGAAACTCTGTGAAAGCAGCTGTAATTCAGTGGGAGGTTCAATTCTAGCAAAAATGAGATTAGGAAAATCTCGCTCTAACTCTTTAACTAGATCGATGGAGGAAGGGTCGACTAGGAGTCTTAGGTGGCTTAGGATGGCCCGAGAATGTTTGGCTTTATCACAACCCTTGGGGGGTTTATCTTGAGGGTGGGGGGAAAGCAAAAGCTCGGGGGACTTATGCAATTTTTTCTTCTTGGGCTTGCTCCCATATTCTTCTTTCTCCTCCAATTTCCGCTTGTGCTTTCCTAAACTTCTCTTCCTCTGTCCATCTCACTTTCGGTTCTTCTCTTTCTCTTTTTCCTTCTCTTTCTCTTTTTCTTTCTTTCTCTCTTTGTCTTTATCTTTCTTTTTCTTCCTCCTCTTGTTACTGTCATCTCCATCCTCCTCTCCTTGCCTAACTGGCTGCAAGGTTGGCCCGACCTCTGTCGAGATGGAGGCAAAAAGATTGCCATAAAACTTGTCGTTTATTTCCTCAGAGAAAAGAAGAGAAACCATAACGAATGCAATAAATATTCAATTTACACAAGGGAAAAATGATATTGTGACATGCAGTGCTAATACTATGTGGCAAATCACTTAGGTTGATCCTATATTGAAGTTAGATTCATACCTTCAGCGCCTTTTGGATCAACCAGAGAAGAAATCTCCTCGGACTGGTTAACAAAGAATTAGCTCGGATCTAAGCTCTATGGAGGAAGGATGATCTCAGGCATCTCCACATTCTTTGAGTCATGGAAAGGGGACGTGACCTATTCTTCCTGCGAGCTATGAACCATAGAAGAATCTTTCTCACTCCCAGATTTTCTCGAGCGATGCTCAGCGGGTCCTACCTTGACTAACTCCTCTTGTTCCTTCTTTGGGGTTCCCATAGCAGAACCTTTCTCCCTTTTCTGAAGCTTGGCCTCTTTATGCTCGGCCTCTCGAGTCCGTCTTTTAAAGGCAGGCCTTTTTTCCAATGAATGGAGCTTCTTTTTTCCCTTAAGTGAGGGATGGATGGAGGATTCCCTGACCACATGAGTCACCTGTGTACCATCTGACTTTTCTTTGGTTGGGGGCATCTCACCTCGGCTTGGTGTTGTCGATCCAGACCCCTCCCTCTGAGGCTCGATTGTTCTGTTCTTCTCAAGAGGAGCATACTAATTTAGATGTTCGTCGGACAAACACTTCCAAAAATTATGCCACCTAGGCTTCATCTTAACTAGCTTTCTGAAGCATCCTTCAAATACTTTGTCATCAGGCCTTATTGGCTCGCCCCAGCAAAAGAAATGGTCGGTATGAAGAACTCCATAATGGAAGTATCGGGCAATAAAGAAACTTATTGGGTTGAAGCCAATATCGAACACATCCCGGCTGCTCGTTAATCCAAAACCATTCCCACTTTGGATCGCCCACCTTGCTCGGGACCTTTTCAATAATTTTCGTACCTCGGGCAGCTTCGAAGTGAAGAAAGGAGGAGGATTGCTTCTTGTTGTGTCTGAAGTTAAAAAGAAGGCCAAGTCATCAAAGGTCGGAGGGTGGCCCAGGTACCTCATGTATAGGTAATAGAGAGATAACAGGTTGCCATATGCAATTGGATGGAACTGCATCGGAGCCAGGTTCATCCGCAATAAGAAGTTGAAGATAAATGAAAGAAAAGGGGGGATAGCTCCAACATTGCACATAGGGAGAAATAGTGCCATGTATCCTCCAGGGGGAATGTGAAGCGGATCAGTTTCTTCGGGAAGAAAGACATCTACAAAAGGAATATTATGCTTAGCGATCAAGTTTTGTAGCCATTTGAGAGTTATTTTGGTCCCTTTAGCGCCCGGGGGTTCCACGGAATTTCTGCACCTGGAAGCTTGTCGGGTGCTATTGGAACAGGTACTGCTCCACTTGACTCGACTGTAACTTCAGGAGGAGACAGTGAACTCATCGACTGACATTGGGAGTTGTTATCTGAATCAGACTTAGAGTTAGCTGAAGACTCAGAGGTACTATCTACTCTGACAGAGAAGGGAAATTCCTTACCCGACCGATACTTGACATTGCCTCGTGTCTTGACCATTGTCGATTAAAGATATTATTGAGCTAAAATTGGAAATTGATTCAAAAGCAATTAGTTCCTATTTACAGTGCTGTCTCGATAAATGACAAACCACAAAATCATTTTGTCCTCATGTGAGATTGTACAAAGATCACTATCTTTATCACTGCCCTCTCAAATACTGCCACATGTATAAGGGTTTACCAACACCCTGATGCGCGAAACACTATGAAAAGGTGGGAAACTTCTCCAGCTCCATGCCATTTCGTGTAACGACCTGCATTCTACGTATCAGAGTATCGTAGAATGATTATTTTATTTTCATACGAAGTCGTATGGTCGTGTAACTTTGGGAAACGAATATTGGGGGCATTTCACATGTTCACGATTTTTGCCGAATTTTAAATGACCGTTTTGCCCCTGGCGAATCTTGTTTCACCTATAACTTTTAATTGGTAAGGAGTTTTGACTTGAAACCACTTCCATCGAATTCGGATGATGGTTTACCTTTCCGTAGAGTGGTCACATTAATCAAACGAACTTACTGCTTGGGAGATATGGCTGAAATAAGGTTTGGAAGATGGAAAACAACATAATTAGGCTTAACGGGGTGATTAGCAGCTAAGCCCATAACCCATTTCGGGATTAGGGTTATGGGAGAACTGAAAGGGTTTGGAAAAACATTCCCTTTCATTTTCTCTGCTGCCATTTACCTTCCTTGAACCCTAGCAATGGCCTCCATCTTCCAAATCTCATTTTAATCTCTTCCTAATCGCTTTTTAACCACTAATTCACCAAAACTACACATAATCAAGAGAAATTAGCATCAAATTATAGATCGATCTGCTGCTATACATTGGAATTCATGCCATATCATTCATACTTTCAGATCTACTATTCATTTGTGGCTAAGGTGAGTGATTTGCACTTATATTCACTAATTACGGCTAATTAAGGGTGATTAGTGATAATTGCCGAAATTATGTGTCATAAAATTCTGTAAAAATATGTAGAAATTCTAAAATATTATTTTATTTCACTAGTGAAATTTTGGGTTAAATTGGATTAAGTTTGTTAATTCTATAGTTGAAACATGGCTAAGGGGATTAAGGGGAAAATCATGATTTTGGGTACGTTTGATTCAAAATAACTCATATGGTTGATGTTTTAATGTTTTTGATTTATTCAATATGTTGCTACTATTGTTTGGTATGTTTTATGACTTCATAGTAAGGTTAGAATGGTTGAAAACGTCATCGTTTGGCGAAATTAACTTGTTGGAAAAACTGCAAAAAATCGGTTCCTGAAGGGGGTGTGCCTCACGAACCACCCAGGTGGACTGCGGTTCATGAAGGGGGTATGTCTCACGAACCGCCCCAAGATGATGGTCACGAATCTCCCCAAGATGATATTCATGAACTGCTAGGAGGGAAGGATAACGAACCGCGACCAGAAGAAGGCTCACGACCGGGGGTGGGGGTGGGACTCACGAACCGCCTATGAGGGGGGTCACGAACCGCCTATAGAAGGGACCACGAACCACCTATGAGGAGCGTAACGAACCGCCTATAGGGGGGTCACGAACCACCTATGAGGGAGTGTCACGATCCATCTATGAAGGGGGGTCACGAACCACCCCGGGAGGACCACGACCCGACTATAAAGACGACCACAACATGAACCAACATGATGACTCCAAACTGAACCGGATTCGAACTTCAACTACACGATGATGATTATAGATCCTTCTGAAGATCAATTTCAATCCGACCAGAACCCGAGATGCGAAGGAAGTCCAAGTAGGATGTTATTACTCAGGATCCATATGGGAAACAACGAGTTAACTTCTAGAGTTGGACTTTGCTGCAGGACGTGTGTAAAGGGCTTATTGATATCTATAACTTTGGTTCACCATTGAAGAGAGGGGGAATGTAGACGAACCAGAGCCAGGGTAGAGTGGACTTGTTGGCCCTTAACCTAGAGCCAGGAATATGTGGATTGGGTACGGTTATTGACTATGGACCAGGGAAGTGTGGTCACAGCAATAGCTGTACGGAGTGGCCGTCGTGGCCCCAATAGATTTGGTGATCAAAGCAGTGGATATTGTATATGCTTTATGCACTGAGTGAGAGATGTGAGGATGGTTTCTATGTTTGATGTTTGCTATCACCATGACATGCACACTTCTACTTCACACCCTATGTTAGTGTTACCTTAGAGCATTGTACATCTTGTTGTGCATATCTTTGGTTGCAGGTCCAAGTTCAGGTATGATTTACTTATACCTGTAATTGTTTCCCCAGTTACAGTCTTGTTATCGCTCACACCAGACTTTCGCCTGACCCATAGTTTTATGTCTCTTCTTATTACAATGGGTGCTCCTAAACGAGCAGACTAGAGACAGGTTAGGTGGTTATGCACGAGTAGTTTTCCGGAGACGAGCAGGAGGCTTCCACGTACTATTTACATATATTCTCCCTGTGTTGTTGCTGGTCACGGCTTTGAGCATTAGTAGTTTACCACTTTTATTTCCTTTTTAGGGACAGTATTGTTAAAGTTGTGATAATGGTTTGGATCATAAGCTGTATTTTGGATTCCGCTACTCTAGTGGTTATGGTTTAGTTTTCAGCTTGTGCACTGTCTCGCCTGTTTTATGTCAAATTAGGTTATTATTATATTTTATTCCATGCGCTATGAGATATGCTACAGGTTCTTTAGTAGTTCATTATCTCAAAACCCTTTCATCTGACGACCATTCCGTGCCAGTCAGGCATCGGCACATCGCATTTCAGGGGGTATGTCGGCTGGTTCGGGGCGGGCCGTCACACTTGGTATCAAAGCCTAGGTTGCGTAGTTAACCTAGGGGAATACATCAGGAAGAGATACTATACGTGTATGTGAGCGCGTATTTGTGATATTTTGGGTATTCAAGAACTATATATATACTATTAGTATGTCTAAGGATGAAGTCGCACTGCACTTGCACCACTACGGAGATGGTTAATCGTTTTCTTTTTACCGATTGAGCGATGAGCCAAAATACGAGGAGTCCTTGTTCAGGGACCAACAATGGGAATGTCCCTGATATGAGGACGATGTTCGTTGCCTTCATGCGAGAGATGCTTAGGGTTGCTCAGGGAGAAGTTCCTAATGCTGCTAATGGTGGTGGTGCAGCAGTGCAGGCGCCTAGAACCGATTTCGCCAAGCTCTATAAGGACTATACTAGTCTTGGTGGGTAGCCGTGCCATAGAACGGAGTCGGCTACGGAGGTTCAGGATTGGCTTGATAGTTGTGAGTGCATCTTCGAGGATTTTGGGATCGATGATGCAATGAAGAGAAAGCTAGCATCGCATCAACTTCAAGGTCGGGCAATGAATTGGTGGAATGCTATTAAAGCGGCTACTTCCAAGGATCAACTCACTTGGAATCAGTTTAAGACCCACTTCAGTGATAAGTTTAACCCAACTACTCAAAAATTAGAATTGTTCAGGATTTTTTTGGAGCTTAAGAAGAATGGTTTGGCAGTCTCGGAGTATATTGCTGAATTCGATACCTTATCGAAGTATGGGTTGTCCCTTATCGATACTGTCGAGAAGAAGAACGAGAAGTTCATAACTGGTCTAGATGAGTACTTGGGGAGAGGCTCAAAAACCATATCGATGAGACTTTCGAATCTATTATGGAAAGGCATTGAGATCTGAGAGCCTTTACCCTAAGTCAAAGACCGAGGTTGCTATTACATCTACAGAAGAGCCAAAGCCGCAGGCAAGCGGTGGAAGCAAGAATAATTCCCAGAATAAGAGGAAACAAAATCAGACCAAGGATGGTCAGAAAAAGAAGAATAAGAAAGATATCGAGTGTTATAGCCGTGGCAAGAAGGGTCACTTTCCAAAGAGTGTCGAGCAAAACCCGGTGAAAAGAAGTGCTTCAACTGTAGCCAAGTGGGATGTTTCAAGGATAAATGTCTGCAACCCACTGAAGAGAAGCAGATCGTGAGAGCATATGCTATTAATGTTGTTCCTTCTTCGTCGAATGCCCCAACAGCGGTGCAGAAAGGAAAAGGTGTCATTATTCAAGGTATGCTTTCTATTTATGATGATCCAGTTCGAGTGGTGTTTGATAATGGAGCATCTCATTCCTTCGTATCTAGTGACCTGGTAGATAGTTTGGAATTAGAACCCGAGATAGTCGATAAATCTTTAGTTGTGACAAACCCGATCGGTGGTTCGACTAGCCTTAGTATGATTTGTCGTAATTTGGTCTTATCGAGTCATGGATGTATGTTTGCGTGTGATTGCTTTGTTTTGGGCTTTACTGGGTTTGGCATTATTTTGGAAGTTGATTGGCTCCAAAGATGTGGGGGGGGTGGTAGACTGTGAGGGGTCTTCGGTGACCATTAGAGTGGATGATCGGCGGAGGGTGGTATTGGGTCGCCCACCTAGTGATGAGGTGATGGCTAGTTTTCTACATTCACTCGACATCCCGCGGGATGAGTTATTAGATGTGCCTATTGCTGGCGAGTATCCGAACATCTTCAAGGAAGTGACCGGACTTCCACCACGCCGAGAGAATGAGTTTTGGAATTATTTAGTGAAAGATGCCAGACTTACAGTGATGCCACTTCGTCGTATGGTGCCAAGGGAGCAGTGAGAGCTTGAGGTGGAAGTGGGTGATCTTTTGAGGAAGGGATTTATCCGAAGGAGTGTTTCCAAGTGGGGAGCTCCAGCTGTATTCGCCACTAAGGCCGATGGTTCCCTTCGGTTATGTGTAGACTACCGCGAGTTGAACAAGGTGACTAAAAAGAATAAGTATCCTCTTCCATGGATAGATGATTTGTTTGATCAACTGAATGGGTCAAGAGTGTTTTCCCAGTTGGATCTCGCGATAGGTTTTCATCATCTCAGAGTAGCAGCTAGGGGTATATCTGAAACGGCATTTCGAATGCTGTCTGGATTTTAAGAGTTGTTGGTCATGCCATTCGGGTTGACCAATGCACCAGCATATTTTGTGTATCATATGAATAGGGTTTTCAAGGATCAATTAAATAAGTTTGTTTTTGTGTTCGTGGACGATATCTTGGTTTACTCGAGGACAGAGGAAGAACACAAGGAACATTTGAGGATAGTGATGGAGGTGTTGAGAAAGCACAAATTAAAAACAATTTTTTCTAAGTGTCACTTCTGGAGGAGGGAAGTGAGGTTCTTGGGCCATGTTGTTTTAGAGAATGGTATTGTCGTGGATCCTACGAAGGTGGCTACGGTGCAAGATTGGTCTACACCCAAGAATGCAACGGGCGTGAGAAGTTACTTGGGGTTAAGATGGATATTATCGTAAGTTTGTCCAAGACTTCTCCAAGATGGCGACACCGTTAACTCAGTTGACCAAGAAGAAGCAAGCTTTCGTCTGGGACAGAAGGTGTGAGAACACATTTAAGAGCCTAAAGGAAAAGTTAACGTGCGCACTGATGTTAGTTATTTCTAAAGGGAACGAAGAGATGACAGTATACACGGATGCCTGCGGTACCGGACTAGGTGTTGTACTAATGCTAGGAGGTAGGGTTGCAGCTTTTGCTAGTCGGCAACTGAAACTGTATGAGAAAAGATATCCTACCCATGATTTGGAATTGGCAGCGATCTTATTCGCGTTAAAAATGTGGAGACACTATCTCCTTGAAGAAAGGTTCGAGTTGTTTACCGATCATAATTCATTAAAGTATCATTTCTCTCAAGTGGATTTAAATCTTCGTCAGCAGAGATGGTTAGAGTTCTTGGCCTCATATGATTTCATCATCGCAAATACACTCGGGAAGGGAAATGCGGAAGTTGATGCGTTGAGTAGGAGACATGCCAATTTGGGGGCTATGTTTCTTGACCGGAAGCAACTGGAGTATATAGCAGGATATGATTTCAGACCTAAGTGCGAATTGGATCTAGAGATGTTAGCAAATTTGACGATCATACCAAATTTGATTGAACGGATTGGTTCCAGTCAAAGGGACGATCCTAATCTATTGGAAATCGTATCCAAGGTAGGGATGGGCATCGATAGTGAGAAGATTAACAAGTATGGACTTGATTGAGAAGGATAGCTTTGAAAGAATGGTAGACTAGTTGTACCCAATGTCAATGGATTGAGAGATGAAGTGCTTAGAGAATTTCATCACTCAAAACTGACTATACATCCCGGTGGTAAAAAAATGTATCAAGTCATGAAGCAAACCTATTACTGGGAAGGGATGAAGAGAAACGTTGGAAAGTTTATATCCACGTGCATGAATTGTCAGTTAGTTAAACCCGAGCAAAAGAAGCAAGCGTTTGTTACAACAGTTGGAAATTCCCGAATGGAAATGAGAACGAGTCTCAATGGATTTCATTGATGGTTTACCAAGGACTAGGTCGGGTCACGTAAGTACACTACAAGAAAATGATACATTGATAGCAACAAGGATTGCACAAAAATTTACCTTGCTATAATTATGCGGTTAGTGATTATTTAGACGAAAATGATAACTTGTTTTCATGCTGTCATTAAAGATTGGAAAAAATTGGCGGTCCGTTGTTAAAGTTCCCTCCCTCCAGTTTTTTGAGCCGCCTAATTATCCCTCTTTTTACTTCGCTTCCCAAATCCAAATTCCCTCCACTTTCGTGAGCTGCCTAATTATCCCTCTTTTTACTTCACTTCCCGAAACCCTAGCAAACCTCACCACCCATCATGTCCTTCTTTACTCACGAATCTCTTCTCATGCCGGAACTCTACTCCTTAACCCGCTAGCCTGGCCCTTTGTGTGAAGCAACTGCTTAGTCCCCCAAATAACGTAGGGCACCGCTTGATCGATACAGTGCTTGGAGAAGAAATCGCAAATCATTGAAACTACGAACCTGGATACTGATTTCAGCTCTCCATCTAGCGATGCGCTAACGACGGCGAACCAATTTCGAACGGCGGCTTCCACTTCGCGATTCTCTATGCAGGAACGGTTGTTGGCACGGTAGCACCACAGAATCTAGGGTACGGGCCAGCAACCAAAGACGCGTAAATTCACTCGATTGAACTTGTTTGAAGGTAGTAAATTTGGATTTTATGTTTTAAATATTTAATTTTTGAGTTGGTTTACTTGTTGAGTCATTATCTGGCATTCGGATGGTCTATATTTTCTAGATCAACGTAGGTTTACTTTCTGAGTAAGTTGGTGAATGATAATATTTATTTCAATATCCCTAATCTTTGTAAATGCAGAGAGGCTTCTATGCTTATCCAGGTATTGCAAAAGATGAGGAGCTCAGTGGATTCTGTCAATGAACAAATCCGAATACTAACCAAATAAGTAAAATCTATTTTATGTTCTTTCATTTTTATCAGTTAGAAACCAATAAATTATTGGGTTCAACTTTCTACAGGTGAAAAGGATTGCTAGCCAATTAAATTTATTCTTGATAAATTCATTTGGAATAAATTGGACTTTGCATTGATTTCAGTTTTATACAATTCGAGGAATTTAAATGGAATTTGAAAGTGTTATTAGTATGTCTGAATCTTTTCCACATCTAAAATATTTTTGTTCTATCCCTAACATATTTTGAATCATGTAAATTCATTTAACTTCTTTGAAATTGTTATAGCTTGAAATCTTATAAAATTTGATATAATATATCTGAACTAACACACAACCCCAGTGTTGTTGTGCCTAGAATATTGTATTCTAGTTAAATCATGCAGTGAAATGTACATATTCATTTGGCTATGTTCAGGCATTCGGCATGTTTCTTTGAGATAGACAAGTATAATAAATCCACTTGTGATGAATTTATATGTTAATAGGAATATTGATGATTATGTTTTTGTATTTTCACCTTTTTTTATTCATTCAACTTCAATTACCACAAGACTGAACGTTGTGTGTTGTACATGTTTTTAGTCAAAAATATTTGTTTTAAAACTGCAGGCTTTAATATTACTGACAGTCGCACACTATGATATGATAAATATTAGCAATCTGTGATTTACCACATATACTTCAAGTTTTATTTTACTGACAATCATTCTATTTGTATATTTTTCACTTTAAATTATTCTGTTAAAGCCCTTTATCTAGACATTTGTTACTGTATTAACAATTTGGCCACTCACAACAATTTCTAAATTTTACATTCCAAAGATTCAAAGTGTTCTCACTTTACTTTCCTCGTATCCTTAATTAACTATGTTAATAATTGATGTATGAATGAATGTGGGACATATAAAGAAATATCACTAAGACCGTTTATTTTCTTAGTCTGTATGAATGATGAATGAGAGCCATGCATGAATTTTTATAACTGGATCAAGAAAGTGATAAATGGAAACTTTCTGGTCAAATATAAAATAAGTTCCAATGACTAACTGCGTTGTCTTCAATTTGTTTACGGAAGACGGAACCCAATTTTTTGTGTAGTCCCTCTTATTGAACATTGAAACGTAACAGACTACAATGGAAATTTAACAGTGGGAAGTCAATGGAAATGTTCACAACGTGTAAGAGTCGGGAACAAAGTCCACCCTCAAATGTCCGTGGTTGCACTTTTGCAGAAGGCGGCTTAAATCGGAGTGACGATGAGCAATAATGACCAAACATAACATATTAACAAGATAATGAATTCGTCCGCATGGATTTTACCAAAAAGATGGCATGCGAGCTTGGAACAACAAACTTCTTGCTGGTGCAAGCTTGCACCAGCAAGCTCGAAACAACAAGCATAGCTTGAGGATGAAATTCGTCCTCCTATAAATGATTCAGACAATCCAACATCAGGAGAACATTAGACAGTCCTACATCAAGAAATGTCTTGCTGTACTAAAGCTTTTAAATGGTAATGAAGTAAGATAGCTTCTTTGGTATTATGCTAACACATTTTAAATGGTAATGGAGTTAGGTTGGCTTGTGTATAACACAATTTTTCAGTTTGGTTTATATCAGCACAAGTAACAAAGTTAACATATGTATTACTATGGAACAGAAAATAAATACCATGTTTTGTAGAATAAGTTAGTAGACTTCAAGCCTTGGTTCATTAAAGTTCATGTTTGGTTCATTCTCTCTTTTGATATTTTAGACAATATCTAGTTTTCTTGGAAAATCTTGTAATGAACAAAATATCACAAAGCTTTTTAAACAAGGATCAGAGTCCTAATTTGTTTTGATATGCGTTGATATTTACTGTGGTATATAATAATTGGATTCACCACACGATTTTTCTACGCTCCTGTTTGTTAGTTTTAGTGTTGCTTTATTTTGCTTTTCTTATTGCATAAATATTATGTAGTTTGAATTAGGAGATTTATTTGCAT
This sequence comes from Allium sativum, assembly GCA_030737875.1. Lineage (NCBI taxonomy): Eukaryota > Viridiplantae > Streptophyta > Magnoliopsida > Asparagales > Amaryllidaceae > Allium > Allium sativum. Next base: position 228,808,965 of record CM060922.1, read on the forward strand.
TTTGCAATAAAGTATTAGCGCACGGTGAGTGACTATATGAAGAAAAATGCAGTGGGTTTGCCAGGATGGATGGATTTCCAATTTGGTCGAGAGTAGAATGCACTTGTGCATTGTGTACATTCAGCTGCATAATTGATAAAGCAAAGATTGTAGGAGGTTAGGCCAAATTTAATTTCAATAAGGTGAAGCACTGTGCTTTTGGTTGCTTTGTGGATTGATTATTAGATGAGAGAAGTATGACCACCTATAAAAAAATAAATGTCTTACTGGAATGGTATAAGCGCGTGAAATAAAAGTTGGGTCTATCTTGGAATTCTGTCATTAATTAGCCTATCAAAATAAAACCTAACACTATAACCTATCAAAATGATGTGTTAAAAGGATATCACTTTGTATCATGTGTAGTGGGATAATATAAAATAGGGCGATCCTTTGTTTTCGAGAAGTCTTATTCTTTTTTATATTAGAAGTGCAACACTCATACCACTTGAATTTTGACCTAGTACCATGATTAAATTTTACTTAAACACTTCATTTCATTAATGGTTATTATATATAGCCAGGTTATCTGTAAATTCTCGATGTAGGACCATCGTCTAACTTGGAGAAACGACATAGTATGTGTTTCTAGCAAATGTATAATGGGTGATGCTAGACGCATCACACTTTGGACTCTATGTTATCCATTATGATAGGTAGCACACCACCGACCGAAATTTGGGTAAAATAATAAATAATAATGTTGTTGGTAGTGTTCTGGCGAAGTTTGTATGGGATGGCTGGCAGTATATGAATGAAACCTGAGGTAAAATAAATATATAAGTGCGGTGCATTAAGCAACATCCTAAATAATTCGTGCACCAAATAGATTATTTCATTGGCTATTTGATCTCATCGCTGGTCCCAACAGGTTATGCTATAAACTATTTATTCTGTCAAAATGTGGGTTGCATTTGTAAGTAGTCTGGGCTTGTTCAATGTTAAATACTGACTAGTTTCACTTGTATGTTCGTAGCAAGCATTATGAAAAAGTGTGAAAAATGTTAACAGTTATAAATGATTACCACACTTGTTCCATTAAGTGTTTAATGGTTTGCTTTGTTCAGCACTAAGCACTTCAAATTTGAATAACATGAACGTATTATTAATGTTAAAAGTTGTGTAGTTCGTGAAACTGTAACACTATTCATAAACTATCTCTACAAATACAATGTTTCCTTGGTTTCTATTTATGCCTGCAGCTGCTTTACCCTTTAACATTATGTAATGATAATAGTAATTATGTAATGATAATAATAATTTTGCATAGCTAATGCATTCTCAATGTATGTCATTTTCCTTTCCATACAAGCTAGCACAAAGGATAGTAAAAGGGGATGTTCCACAAGCTTTAATGAACTGCAGAGTACTTAACTTTATCATGAACATATCCATTTGTTAATTAGGTGATAATGATGGCAGATTCTGACTTCTTCATGTTATGCAGTTGATCTCCCTTGAAATGGGTGCACTAATTGCTGGGGTAAAATTCTGTGGAGAATTTAAAGACAGCTGAAAGCTGTCTTGAAGGAAGTTATGGATTCAGATGGACAAGTTATTCTTTTTATTGATGAGATCCATATAGTGGTTAGAGCAGGTAGATTCCAATTATAGTGTTTTTTAGGTGATGAGCCATATTACAATATGCCATTTCCTTGGCCTTTTTTTTATCTTGACTAATTTTTCTAGGTTATTTGAATCCTTGTCAATTACAGGCAATATGCTATAACATGGTAGTACCTGCATACCCCATGTCAAAAATGATCAAGGGGCTGTGATGTTTCACTAATTATGTTACCATGTTGTCACATCTGTAGTTTTTATAATTATCATGCAAATATATTTTTCATATGCTGATCCTTACATGTCATAGTTTTGGCAGAACATTAAGTAAGGAGGTTTGATGATTTCTTTCTCATTCAATTTGATCATGAGATGTGATTATAAAATTTTAATCCACTTATATTCAACTGCTAGTATAGCTTGTTCAAAATACTGTAATTGCTTCGAAGTCATTTGAGACTGCTTGATGCTAACAAGTATTGCCATGTCCTGTTATCAGGTGCAATAAATGGTGCAATGGGCGCGGTAAACTTATTCAAACCAATGCTAGTTTGAGGAAAGCTACGATGCATTGGAGCAACAACTCTAGACAAGTACCAAAAATACATTGAGAAAGACCCAGCGTTAGAACGAAGATTCCAGTAGATTTATGTTGATCAACTTTCAGTTGAAAACACTATCTCTATACTACATGGGTTGCGTGAAAGGAATGAGCTCCACCATGGTGTTGGCATGTTAGTGCACTTGTTGAAGCTGCAACACTCTTAGATTCAGATCGCTATATAAATGGAAGGTTTTAACCTGATAAAGGTAATATTTTTACTGGCTGTTTATAGTGAGTGAGATTGTAGTTTCTTTTGTTGAACGTTCCAAATTTACATGACATTTTTTTTGAGTCGAAATCCAAATTGGTCCCCACTGTTGTTATTTACTTGTCATTTTCAGTAGAAAATAGTAAGTTCGAAAGTTATGGGCACATAATCTACATCTTCCCAGAGCATTTCTTTACAATATATCAAAGCAACATCTTTACTGGTAAACGCCATTCATGGTGCAGTACATCAGATAAACTTTGTGTGCTACATGTTAGTTTAACACGGTGGTTTGAAATTATTATTTTTGATGTTTGCTGACTTTGTTTGGGGGGGAAGTTGCCTTGTACTTTCCACAAATTGCTACTTTTTCCTTGCTTATTCAGTTGAGTTTCAGATAAAATGAAAAGCTAAGGGATTCACTCAGCTTAAAGCTGAGTTGTATGTGTATTGCATTTTCGCATTTCCAATATGTATCCCAAATGGTGTGAGAGAAACGAGTTGATTGAAAAGCCATAGTCAGCTATGGCTGTTATGATTACGGTAAATTTAGCGTTTACCATAGTAATATCATACTGATGTTGGCGCTGAGCTATATCGCTATGCTATTGTTATCGGTGCAGTAATGGTAGGTTTACTAGTTAACAATAAATGTAGCAGTAAACACATATCAGAACCAATGGTAACGATATTTTGCCGGTTATATTAATTTTTTTCTTTCCATTTTAATTGATACTTACAACGGATAATTTTTTAGAAATATAATATAGGAAGATGCTTTAGTATTATCCATGATAATATTATATTACCCATGATATATTCTAGTATTATCCATGATGATATTCCTCTTTCTAGAAAATGTTGCGTGTCAATTAAAATATATAAAAATATTGATATAACCCTGTATTAGGATTGAATCTTTAACAAAACAAACATTTTATCATTATCAAATTCTTAATGCAGTATTTTAATGTCTTTACGAATTGGTAAATTTACCATTGTTAATAGACAGATCATCTACTTATCGATGTATCATTAATGATCGTTTTACTGATGCGTATGAGAGGCTAGCTGCTTTTGGATGCAACTAAAGGGGAGAGACGTCTTTTCATTAAAAGCGATGAACTTGATGCTGCTTGTGCTCTCTTCACTCCTTCACTGAAGAACTAGAAGAGAAAAGGATTGCACCCGAATTATATCCTGATGGAAGTAGAGGACCAGGTGGAGAGCATTATCTCGCAGCTAAATATAATGCAAGATGGGGTGATTGAAGAAGTGATGATCTTTAAATGTAATGCTAGATGGGCTAGGTCCAATTTAGTCAAGGTAATAGGTAATTACTCGCTTGATACCTAACCAATTTATTCCTTGCAATCAACTAGTGCGTCACTGCCTTCTGTGAGTTGGCACACATGCTAATCACCATGAAATCAGTTGTTCTCCATATATCTGGACTTTGATTGCACGTTCTTGTGTTGAAGTTTCTAGTTTAATTTTCTGTTCTCTTGGATCTTGATACTTGAGAAGCAGTATAAAGCAGCATAGCTGCAGCAACATCAGTTTAGTCATGTAAAAAAGTTTAATATTGTAAAAAAAAAAAGAGAGAGAGAGGCTGCTACTGTTAGCAGTCCCAGCAGTGTAAAAAAAAAGGAAAAAAAATCTAGGGTCTATGTGTTCTCTTTTATATTATGCATTCAGCATATGTTTGTATTCTTAACTAAGTAAACAAAATAATCAAACTAGAAACTTGTTTAGATTATTATGATTGTAAATTGCCTTAGAGTTTAGCTAGATAATGAATTAAACTTAACAGTATTTAGTAATAAAAAGTTGTGTAATATGCATATATTTTTCATCCTACTACCTAAATGTGAATTTTATGTGTTGCTCTTGTGTCACACTAGCATTCTGGCTTGCCTTGAAACTCAAGCATACTTGTTATAATTTATCACTTGAAAATAATGTTTAAAACTAAGTGCAGCATAGGTGCTTTGAAGCTTATTTGGATTTGCCGCAGCAGTGGTTCGCTTTTGCTTGCGTTATGATAAGAAAATGCTTTATAATGCTAAAAGAAACGTACATTTTCGGATTAAATACTGCAAAATTAGAAAAACTAAATACATATTTTGTTACCAACCGTGTGGTCTATGTATATTATGTGTTTTACAATTGTGAAATTGTAAATGTTCCCCTATACAAAGAAGATTTTTCCAAAAAAATTCAAAATTTCCAGAGTAGAAAACTTTTCATGAAAATTTAAAAGTATGCAGAATATAAAAGATGGAAACTAATTCGTTTAGGAATTCGATGCATATGAAAATATGTGAGGCCACAAAGAAACGGTGTTTGGTAGTAATCTGAACTGTTTAGGGATTGTTAGAGCTTCTGAATTGTTGACGTATTGTAGTGTGTTGCTAGGAGTATTGTAGTGTACTGTGAGGAATATTGCTTGCTGATTGAAATTTTCATATCATTTCATATAACCCACATGATACTCTTAGCTACAGGCTTACAAGTGACCTGTAGTGCAACTCATTAGAGGCTGGAAAACACATTATACTATTATTAGTTGTTTAGTATGGTAAATATCGTCCTGAGTTCACAACTTATAAATGGGTATACACTGTACAGTTCCTAAATACTTGGTCTATAATTTGGCATTATTTGTTTGCAAGCACTGTTGATATTAAGTTGATAATGTAATACATGCTCCATTAATCAGGACTGATGGAGTTACAGTTTTACAGGAAGGGAAATCAAACCTTATTTGTGATGGGGTTGCAAGCACTATCATGTTCAGCTAACACATGTCATGCTGTTCCACTGATTTTCAACAAAATGAAATCAAAATTGTGGTTATACAATTGATGCAGGAACATTTGGTTGTCCTAAATGTAACACCCCGTGTATTCTATAACAGTGAAATTCACAAATTAAAGTATAATTAATTACAAATCAAAGAATTAAGGGAAATGGGTTGTGCCATTATGTTCATCTCGGAAAAATACGTGAAATAGAGTCCGAGTTTTCCAAAATCGGAGTCCGTATGACCAAGTTATGGCCCGTCAAAGTTTTCAGAAAGTTTCAAATTCAGAAAACAGCTCGAAGATTCGAATTTCAAACACGCAGGGAGACTGGGCGGGAAAGTTCCCGCCCAGGACAAGTCGACAGGGGTGTCGACTTGCCAGTCGACACCCCCCCCCCCCCCCCCGTGTCGACTGACCAGTCGACACGGGTGTCGACCTGCTTGGTCGGCCTGGCTGGCCTGGTCTGTGCTGGGTCCGAATTTCTGAGGCTTGCTTTGTCACTAGGGCTAGGTGTCAGCTCTTGATTGGTCTCTCTTTCGAATGAATGGCTACGATTAACCCAAGCTACATCGACGGTCCTAATCAGTTCATAAACTCTATAAAAATGACCCTAGACTCTACCTAATCTATTCATTCAAAAATAAGAATGAGGCCATCATGCTGCTGAGGAACGACTAGGAGTAGCCACCAATTTGAAAGACAATTAGGAGACAAACTCTAAAGCATAAAGCAACTACAAGTTAAACGTCAAATCAATCAAAGCAACGCCTACAACAGAGGATAGCATCTCCAAATTCAGAATTCAGATTTCTGAATTGAAGATTCGTCATACGCTGTAAGTAGAGTGCTATTCCGATGTGAATTAAATAATTGTGTTGATTTGTGTAATGTAAGAAATGGAATTGTGGCGATAATAATCTATATTTGTATGTTGCTTTGATGCAAAACGATTTGGGAATATTATGGAATCCGATTGGATATTTTCAAGTACGCGATTTGCGTTGGAAACGAAATGGAATTGTGGCGGTAATGACTTATATTTGTATGTTATTTTGATTCTAAACGATTTGGCAATGCTATGGTTTGATTCATACAAGTATATGGTTTATGTTGACAACCACATGTTGTGGAATTTTGATTGGGACTCATGCGAACATATGATTCATATTGAAAACTACATGTTTGTGGTAGTTATTTACAACACCCATTTGATAATTGCAAGCATATGATTCATGTTAACAACTATATGTTGTAATAATTTATTTAAGATTCATGCAAGTATATGATTCATGTTAACAACTATATGTTGTAATAATTTATTCAAGATTCATGCAAGTATATGATTCATGTTAACTACTATATGTTATGATATTTTAATTGGAATTCATGCAAGTCCATGATCTATTGTTATGACAACATGATGTAAAATTCTATGGTCATCTTTAGTGTAATTTGATTCACCTAAGTATTATGATTCATATGAAGGTTATGTTGAAATTGGCATCATAGTTCAAGTATAAAAATCATATTTTTGTGATAGTGACAAAAGCACGCATCTTTGTAAATTTGTATTAATTTTATGAATATGACTAAACTATGTTCGTTATTATGCCCCATTGAAAAACATGTTTTTAGGCTCATGTTGTTATCATAAGTTACATTAGAATTACATTCCTCTTGCAAGTTTGCATAGATAAAATAAAAACCATGATGTAAGTTTAAATATGTTTATGTTATAATTCTATGAATAGAATGAAAACCATGATTCATATAAGAATTAGGTCGGGATAATTCTAGTTGAACCATACTTTTGTATTAGTAACAAAAGTAAGTATCTTTTTGTTAACATATAGTGATTTTATGAACACGATTAGTTTATGCCTAAATAAAAATATAGGCTTATATCTCTAGTCAAGACCCTGTGCCAATAATAATGATATCTAATTTAGTTAGATTCTTAATTTCAAGTTTACATGGTTAGTTGAACCTACGATTCATGTTTAAGTTTATGCCATTATCATATGACTAATTCATGTTTAAGTACTGCTTATACCATAATCATATGAATAGAATAATTCATGCTTAGGTATTGTTTATGCCATAATCATATGAATAGTATAATTCATGTTTAAGTATTGTCTATACCATAATTATATGAATAGGATGATTCATGTTTAAGTTTTGTTTATGCTATGATTATATGGATAAAACGATTCATGTTATGCCATGATTATATGATGTTACAATTGCAAGTTCACATGTGCCTATTTTATGTTAATTGAATCGTTCGTTGCAAATTCATGCGTTCACACTCCCCTTTTTCATGTTACCTTATAAACACCATGTTATAAGCCTCCCCTTTTCATTTGGCTAAATTGGGTTTAAGTGTTAAACCTAACACACCTTACATTGGAGCGAACGTATAAAACGGGGGTAATGACGTTTGGGCTAAAATATAGAACATATGTGTTGGCTTGTTTGACGCACGCCAATAACTTTGAAAAACAATTAAGTGGCATAAATAAATCTTAATCAATAAAGATGAATTTGAATAATGGGCCGCAAATATTTACATATAAAAAGAAAAGAGACAAAATATGTAAATGTAGAAAAATACGATGTGTTTAACCCGAGGTTGGATTGAGTTGTGATGTAAACCTGCCCGGAACCGCCCGGCTGTCCAGTAGTCACAACAATACCTATCCAATGTGGGTGGTTAAACACGGAGCCCAATAAGGACCCGAGGTTAGACTGAGTTGTGGCGTAAGACTGCCCGGACCCAACCGGCAACAGGCAGCCACAACAATACCTGTCTAATGTGAGAGGTCAAGGCTTTAATAAGACAATTAAGGCTGAGTCAGGATTGATAGGATTAAGTAAATTATATTAATACTTAATCAAAATGGAACATGCTAAACTAAACAGACTGATTGGGGGTTAGGTTTATAAAACACTTAACCAACTTAGCATGTTGGCTAGAAATAGAAAACCTAGTAGCGGGGGACCCTTTTAGCAGTAATCCTATAAGGTGTATCATGATACCCTGAAACTAGGCAGGGTGGGGCACGATTACTGGGCTGACTGTAAGAGGTCAAATCGACGGCGGTGGTGCAGCAGTGTAGGTTCTAACGGGGTGCGGGCGTGCACACACTCCGGCGCAGAAAAATAAGGCACTGGGCACCAGTAGCATACCTGTGCATTCTAGGATTGTGTCGGGCCGCCACCATGGGACTTGATACACCCCATGGTGGGACCAGCATAGGTGACTACAACATCGGGGGCCGTAAGACACATGTAACTATGCGAGTAGGAGCCGATCGTCATAAAATGGATCACTTCACCCTGATTATGGGGTGCCTGTTGGGAACTAGTTTATATGGGTACAGAGATTAGTATGGGGTACGATAGTATATTCGACCCTAGACAACTTAATTAAGTTTATGGTGCTTTCCCATTTCTAGTTTATACTTATCATACCCAGTTCTTTATTCATAGACTGAATAGTCCTAGACTTACTCAGGCTTTATGTCTGACTCTACTTTTCTTTCGTCTTCTTTTCTTCCGTCCCCCCACCCCCCAGGTCCACAGGGAGGGAATACCGCAGCTTGACCAGCCTTCATATCCAGCTTGAAGAGAAAGAATGTATTGCTTGGATCTTTTCGTTTTGGACTATTGCTTTGGACAACAACTATGGGACTTTTGCAGTTTATTTATGTTTTCTTTATGCTTCTTTAAATAATGTAATCAAGACAGTTATGAAGATGTTATGTTTTTGGAAGTATTGTAAAACAAATTATGGCATGGATTGTGTAACACATATTTTAATGAAACAAAAGTTGTTGTTTTCCACTGTTCAAAAGTATGTGTTCTTATATCTGTCTTGTATATCTATGACTTATACTTATAAACCTCCACCAAAATTAGGGCATTCCCTTTGAGAGTGACCCTAACGGAGGTGGGGTGTTTCACTTGGTATCAGAGCATAGGTTTACCAGATAAGATAAAAAGTTTTGAAAAAATTATTTTCAAAAAAGGAAATTTAAAGAAGCATTTTTAAAAAAAAAAGATAAAATATTATTTTATTTTATTTTAAAAAGGCAAAGTCCCCCAAAGCCATAGGTATTGTCTTCTATCCTTCGTTTTGAATCTATCCTTTCTGTTTCAGCATGTCTGGAGACCTTACTCCCCAGCTGCTGACGCTTTCACTCCTCCCCCAGCTGCAGGAAATCATCCAGCTGCAGCGGCACCTCTTCCTCCACCTCCTCCGCGGGGAAACACTTTTGCTAAGATATGTAAAGATTTTAAAGCTATGGGAGGAAAGGATTTCCATGGAACTGAGTCCTTCGTGGCAGCCAGAAATTGGCTGAAAGAAACCGAGGACTTATTCGTCATCTTTGAGGTAGAAGATAGACAGAAAGTACAACTGGCAGTTTGGCTACTAAAGGGCGAGGCTTCCTACTGGTGGGAAGTCACTAATGCAGAAAGACCAGTGGAGACATGGGAGGACTTTAGGGCAAGGTTTGAGGCTAAATTTCTCTCAGATGCGGAAAGGAGTTTGCAGTTGGAAAAATTCTTATTTCTTAAGCAAGGGAACAAGACAGTCAAAGAGTATGTTAATCAGTTCGATGAGCTGGCTAGGTTTGGGCTGGACCTAGTCAACACCCCGCACAAGAAGGCTCTCCGTTTTGTCAAAGGGTTGAATGAGCCATTACACAGTTTGGCCATGACCCATATACCCATGGGAGCTACGTATGAAAGGTTGGTACAGATGGCGTTGCTGAACGAAGAGGATAAGGGCAAGAAGGAGACAAAAGCAGAAAGCTCTCAAGGGAAGAAAGAGGGTTTGCAGCCTAAGAAGACAGACTTTAAGAAGGGCGGGAAAGGCAACAAAGAGAAGAGGAAGTGTAATTTCTGTGGCAAAGTGGGGCACTTAGTGAAAGATTGCCGGAAAAAGAAGGCCAAGGAGAATGGTGGGTGCTTTTCTTGCGGTGAGACAGGCCACAGGGCTAAGGACTGCCCAAAGAAACGAGGATAGGGGCAGAGGGCTGGATCCACCTCAGGGGCACAAGTTCATGTGCTAGAAGCGCCACCTCTGCAACAGCGAGGTATAAATACTTCTGTAGAAAGTGTAGTTTATCTTTATGATCACCCCGTTCGCACTTTATTTGATTCTGGCGCATCACACTCCTTTATCTCGTCTGCTTTAGTAGAATCTCTGCACCTATAAACTAGTATGGTAGAGGACCCCTTAATTGTTTCAAACCCAATTAGGGGCCCAGCTCATTTGTTTATGATCTGTTTGGGATTGAAAATTTCTATTCTAAGCGTAGAATTTCAATGTAGTGCCTTTGTTTTGGGCTTTTCGGGATATGGTTTGATTTTGGGCATGGATTGGCTATCCAGTAATGGGGCCATCCTTGATTGTGAGAAAAGGGTTGTTAGGCTCCTAACCCAGCTCGGTAATACTTTGGAAATTTCTTGTAATCCCTCGTATGTGGTTAGGCTTAGTTACCTTGAATCGCTAGATGCCTCTGTTGAAAATTTGCAATCAGTTAGAGTGGTCCGGGAATATCCGGATGTCTTCGAAGAGGTGAAGGGCTTGCCTCCGAAGCGGGAGATAGACTTCCGCATATACCTTGTAGATAATGCAAAGCCCGTTGCGTTGCCCGTTAGACACATGGCTCCGCGAGAAAGGAAAGAGCTCAGTAAACAGATTAAAGAGCTTCTAGAGAAGGGGTTCATTAGAAGGAGCATTTCAGAATGGGGCACTCCAGTAGTGTTTGCCACTAAGGCAGAAGGTTCATTTCGCTTATGCATGAGTTGTGGAGAATCACCTTAGTAAGTACATTTGGCAACATGGTTGGCATTTATTTCCAAAAGATAGTTCCTTTACGTGGAATACCTTCTAGTAAGTGAACAAGATCTAAAATTCACTAGTGAATTTTGGAGAGCTTGCATGGAACCATGAGTACGTAGTTATGCTTGAGCCAAGTATACTAGAAGGAGAATAAGTGAAAGAGGGACGAGAGGCAACAGTGAAATAGGTTCCAACTCATATTTTGGAAACAAGAATTAAGAAGCTACGAAATTGTGAAGTTAAAGACAGACAAAGCATAATGGAGTTAAGCTCAAGAAATGCGACCTAGAAGATTGAAGACTAGATTCGTGCATCATATCTCTTCTTAAGAGTATATCCTTGATCCCTCTCTTCCTTTAGAGCTCACTTGCATGCTATCTTTTGTATATATCCTGTCGGTCCCATTCTCAATCCAATTTCTATTGCAAACCCCATAGGGAGTATGACTCATCTGTTAGTAACACATGTTGGGGCTTGAGGGTGTTCGTTGGATTGACCAAACTTTTTGGGTTTAATAGGATACGGGTTGGTCTTAGGAAGGGACTCCCTTGTGACCTAAAAGGAGTCCATTATGCTTAGTTTCCTAGAATCATATATGGTGGTTGGGTTGAGTAATTCTTTAGGTGTCAGTCTGATGTTGATTTCGGTCTTCGGGGCTGATGCTTAGAGAGTTCTCCTCCTAATCAATATATATGTGGCATAGATTTCCAGTTTTGACATTGCCTAATAGGCACAAAGTTTTTACTTGCTTCTATCATTCGACTATACCTTTAGGTAGGACCATTTCCTATCATTGAGAAAATTGGGAAAATGGCCTATAGACTAGAGCTACCCGAAAAGCTGGCCGGAGTTCACAACGTTTTTCATGTTTCACATCTCCGAAAATGTCTACATGAGTCGGCTGAAGTGGTAGAGCCAAATATCCTAGAAGAAGCTAAAGTGGAGCGCGAAGCAACCGTGAGGAAAGTTCCAACTCGCATATTAGAAACGGAAGTGAAGAAGCTATGCAACCGCGAAGTCAAACTCGTTAAAGTTCAGTGGAGCGACGCCGAGGAAGATGCAACTTGGGAAACTGAAGCTAGAATACGCGTAGCCTACCCTTTTCTTTTCGAGGGTACATCTTTGATCTTTATTTTTCCTTAAGTTGCGCTTTTATCTATCTTTTTAGGTATATTTCCTCGACCCTATCTTTTAGGTAGAAACTCTTTGGATGAAAACATGTAATTGAAACATGTTATGGATGATGGTTGCAAGTGGTTGCAAGTGATTGCTAGTGGTTGCTCGTGGTTGCATATACACACACAATCTAGGTTTTAGATCGGCTCAGTCACTTCATATTGCATATGCATATATGTTTGCATTCGTATATGGTTGAACTTTAATGTGTTGTCATATGGATGTTGCATTTGTATGAATGATTGTGCACTCATGTAGAATCATGAATAGGAAAATTGGCATACATAATGGATTCATGGCACTTACATAATTCGCATTAAGGAGGTCAACTGAATCAGTAGACCGCCTGATTTTGCATTAGATAAGTACATGTACACACACATTTCGCATATGATCATGAAGCATTAGAAGTCTTTTAAGGACAATGGATACTCGTGTTTGATGGATGAGTAGATGGATGTTTGGATGTTAGGATATATATTTTTCCTAAACTTGAAGATTTCGGGGACGAAATCCTTTTAAGTGGGGGAGAATGCAACACCCCGTGTATTCTATAACAGTGAAATTCACAAATTAAAGTATTATTAATTACAAATCAAAGAATTAAGGAAACGGGCTGTGCCATTGTGTTCGTCTCGGAAAAATACGTGAAATAGAGTCCGAGTTTTCCAAAATCGGAGTCTGTATGACCAAGTTATGGCCCGTCAAAGTTTTCAGAAAGTTTCAAATTCAGAAAACAGCTCGAAGATTCGAATTTCAAACACGCAGGGAGGCTGGGCGGGAAAGTTCCCGCTCAGGACAAGTCGACAGGGGTGTCGACTTGCCAGTCGACACCCCCCCCCCCCCCCCCGTGTCGACTGCCCAGTCGACACGGGTGTCGACTTGCAGGTCGACCTGCTTGGTCGGCCTGGCTGGCCTGGTCGGTGCTGGGTCCGAATTTCTGAGGCTTGCTTTGTCACTAGGGCTAGGTGTCAGCTCTTGATTGGTCTCTCTTTCGAATGAATGGCTACGATTAACCCAAGCTACATCAACGGTCCTAATCAGTTCATAAACTCTATAAAAATGACCCTAGACTCTACCTAATCTATTCATTCAAAAATAAGAATGAGGCCATCATGCTGCTGAGGAACGACTAGGAGTAGCCACCAATTTGAAAGACAATTAGGAGACAAACTCTAAAGCATAAAGCAACTACAAGTTAAACGTCAAATCAATCAAAGCAACGCCTACAACAGAGGATAGCATCTCCAAATTCAGAATTCAGATTTCTGAATTGAAGATTCGTCATACGCTGTAAGTAGAGTGCTATTCCGATGTGAATTAAATAATTGTGTTGATTTGTGTAATGTAAGAAATGGAATTGTGGCGATAATAATCTATATTTGTATGTTTCTTTGATGCAAAACGATTTGGGAATATTATGGAATACGATTGGATATTTGCAAGTACGCGATTTGCGTTGGAAACGAAATAGAATTGTGGCGGTAATGACTTATATTTGTATGTTATTTTGATTCTAAACGATTTGGCAATGCTATGGTTTGATTCATACAAGTATATGGTTTATGTTGACAACCACATGTTGTGGAATTTTGATTGGGACTCATGCAAACATATGATTCATATTGAAAACTACATGTTTGTGGTAGTTATTTACAACACCCATTTGATAATTGCAAGCATATGATTCATGTTAACAACTATATGTTGTAATAATTTATTTAAGATTCATGCAAGTATATGATTCATGTTAACAACTATATGTTGTAATAATTTATTTAAGATTCATGCAAGTATATGATTCATGTTAACTACTATATGTTATGATATTTTAATTGGAATTCATGCAAGTCCATGATCTATTGTTATGACAACATGATGTAAAATTCTATGGTCATCTTTAGTGTAATTTGATTCACCTAAGTATTATGATTCATATGAAGGTTATGTTGAAATTGGCATCATAGTTCAAGTATAAAAATCATATTTTTGTGATAGTAACAAAAGCACGCATCTTTGTAAATTTGTATTAATTTTATGAATATGACTAAACTATGTTCGTTATTATGCCCAATTGAAAAACATGTTTTTAGGCTCATGTTGTTATCATAAGTTACATTAGAATTACATTCCTCTTGCAAGTTTGCATAGATAAAATAAAAACCATGATGTAAGTTTAAATATGTTTATGTTATAATTCTATGAATAGAATGAAAACCATGATTCATATAAGAATTAGGTCGGGATAATTCTAGTTGAACCATACTTTTGTATTAGTAACAAAAGTAAGTATCTTTTTGTTAACATATAGTGATTTTATGAACACGATTAGTTTATGCCTAAATAAAAATATAGGCTTATATCTCTAGTCAAGACCCTGTGCCAATAATAATGATATCTAATTTAGTTAGATTCTTAATTTCAAGTTTACATGGTTAGTTGAACCTACGATTCATGTTTAAGTTTATGCCATTATCATATGACTAATTCATGTTTAAGTACTGCTTATACCATAATCATATGAATATAATAATTCATGCTTAGGTATTGTTTATGCCATAATCATATGAATAGTATAATTCATGTTTAAGTATTGTCTATACCATAATTATATGAATAGGATGATTCATGTTTAAGTTTTGTTTATGCTATGATTATATGGATAAAACGATTCATGTTATGCCATGATTATATGATGTTACAATTGCAAGTTCACATGTGCCTATTTTATGTTAATTGAATCGTTCGTTGCAAATTCATGCGTTCACACTCCCCTTTTTCATGTTACCTTATAAACACCATGTTATAAGCCTCCCCTTTTCATTTGGCTAAATTGGGTTTAAGTGTTAAACCCAACACACCTTACATTGGAGCGAACGTATAAAACGGGGGTAATGACGTTTGGGCTAAAATATAGAACATATGTGTTGGCTTGTTTGACGCACGCCAATAACTTTGAAAAACAATTAAGTGGCATAAATAAATCTTAATCAATAAAGATGAATTTGAATAATGGGCCGCAAATATTTACATATAAAAAGAAAAGAGACAAAATATGTAAATGTTGAAAAATACGATGTGTTTAACCCGAGGTTGGATTGAGTTGTGATGTAAACATGCCCGGAACCGCCCGGCTGTCCAGTAGTCACAACAATACCTATCCAATGTGGGTGGTTAAACACAGAGCCCAATAAGGACCCGAGGTTAGACTGAGTTGTGGTGTAAGACTGCCCAGACCCAACCGGCAACAGGCAGCCACAACAATACCTGTCTAATGTGAGAGGTCAAGGCTTTAATAAGACAATTAAGGCTGGGTCAGGATTGATAGGATTAAGTAAATTATATTAATACTTAATCAAAATGGAACATGCTAAACTAAACAAACTGATTGGGGGTAAGGTTTATAAAACACTTAACCAACTTAGCATGTTGGCTAGAAATAGAAAACCTAGTAGCGGGGGACCCTTTTCAGCAGTAACCCTATAAGGTGTATCATGATACCCTGAAACTAGGCAGGGTGGGGCACGATTACTGGGCTGAATGTAAGATGTCAAATCGACGGCGGTGGTGCAGCAGTGTAGGTTCTAACGGGGTGCGGGCGTGCACACACTCCGGCGCAGAAAAATAAGGCACTGGGCACCAGTAGCATACCTGTGCATTCTAGGATTGTGTCGGGCCGCCACCATGGGACTTGATACACCCCATGGTGGGACCAGCATAGGTAACTACAACATCGGGGGTCGTAAGACACATGTAACTATGCGAGTAGGAGCCGATCATCATAAAATGGATCACTTCACCCTGATTATGGGGTGCCTGTTGGGAACTAGTTTATATGGGTACAGAGATTAGTATGGGGTACGATAGTATATTCGACCCTAGACAACTTAACTAAGTTTATGGTGCTTTCCCATTTCTAGTTTATACTTATCATACCCAGTTCTTTATTCATAGACTGAATAGTCCTAGACTTACTCAGGCTTTATGTCTGACTCTACTTTTCTTTCGTCTTCTTTTCTTCCGTTCCCCCCCCCCAAGGTCCACAGGGAGGAAATACCGCAGCTTGACCAGCCTTCATATCCAGCTTGAAGAGAAAGAATGTATTGCTTGGATCTTTTCGTTTTGGACTATGGCTTTGGACAACAACTATGGGACTTTTGCAGTTTATTTATGTTTTCTTTATGCTTCTTTAAATAATGTAATCAAGACAGTTATGAAGATGTTATGTTTTTGGAAGTATTGTAAAACAAATTATGGCATGGATTGTGTAACACATATTTTAATGAAACAAAAGTTGTTGTTTTCCGCTGTTCAAAAATATGTGTTCTTATATCTGTCTTGTATATCTGTGACTTATACTTATAAACCTCCACCAAAATTAGGGCATTCCCTTTGAGAGTGACCCTAACGGAGGTGGGGTGTTTCACTAAACCTTATGGGCGACAAAATGATATCCCTTCTAAAAGGTATGTTGAATACTTATCATTTTCCATTAACCAATTTTCATACATGTCATTCAGCTTGGCCAAAAAATCCATAGAGAAGTTAACAGTTGACTATATTAGATAAGTTTTCTTAAAATTGAACACAATTATAAAAGCAAAACAGAATTATAAAAAATAATTAAGTTTTTCAAATTTTTAAGTAAGTTAACAACATTTTATTAAGGATTTTTTTAAAATAGAATTAAGTTTTATGAAAATTTAACTATTGTAATATTTAACTAAGTTAACCAAGATTTATAAAAAATAAATACTATCCTGAAAGCTAACTGCATTTTAAAAAGCATATATGTAAAGAATATAACTAAGTTAACTAAGTACTAAAATAAATAAACTTGTACAAACAATTTAGTTTCAAAAAATAACTAAGTTTATAAAAATAACTAGGTTAATAAATACAGCTAATTAATAAATCGAATGTTAAAAACATTTAACTAATTAGCAAAATTTGTTATATTTAGATAATTTTACAGCATTAACTATTTATAGATCTGCAGCCATTTTTTAAAATAATTCTATAAATTTGGAAATCTCATATGCCTTGAAAGGATTATTTGTACATGAGTCTTTTCATTTAGTTTAGACTATTTATTTTAATTTTACACCTGTGTACAAAAAGGCCCTGGTAATAATTTGGAATAAAAGTGTGTACAAATAAATATATAATAATATAATATAATATAGTATAATATAATAATAATTTTATAAACTAATATTATAAATATTTAACTAATATTATAATAATATTATTATTATGAATATTACATGTTCTATATTTTGAAATCTTTGATAAATTGTTATAAAAGTTGACTAAGTTAATTTAATTAGTTTATATAAATTAACTAAATTTCATAAAATTAACTAAGTTAATTTAATTAGCTTATATAAATGAACTAAGTTTACATATGCTAATATTTAGTTTTTCTCGGGTAATTCACACCCCAGACATGCATATACATCTTATGTGTGATGAAAACTCATTTATGTATGAACATTTAGCAGAACATCAAATTGCTTCTACAACATACATATATTAGCTATCACTTTTGAGTATTTTCTTTGTTTGCCGCAATTACTTTCCTCGATATTTTGCTATTCATGATAGTTTATGTATACGTTTTATGACTAATAGACGTATGTTTTTTTTTTTGATAGGCATGCTCTAGGTTTACGCTATGGTGAAAGGCATGAAAAAATATGTCGCGCTCATTCTCCTTCGAATGTATTTTGCATCGATGATGTTCATACATCTTTACTTTCTATGTATCGTTTTGGTTAGCTGTGGTTGTATGGATTGTTCTTATTAGTACGTATTGTATTGGTAAGCAATGATTGTAAGAATTGTTACTTTTTTTCACAAATATTTATATGCTTCGAACTTTGTATGACATACTTTTGATTATAAATATTTATATGCATAATATTGTGCATGAATTACTTTTAATAATGGCTATACAGACTATAGCATTATGTTAGTGCAATAAAAATATTCTACAACGATTGAACATCTTTCATGGCAAGTAAATAATGCTATAAAATACTAAATTAAACTTTCTATAGCGTTTATAGTTGCTATAATAATCAGACTATGAAATTTCTACAGCGTCTATAGTTGCTATAATAATAAAGCAATGTTTATCTATAGCGTTTATAGTTGCTATAAATAACAATTAAATGATGTCATAAATATTAGCAACATAAACCGCAACTCTACGTTAAAGTTTTATAGCAAGCAAAATACG
Organism: Allium sativum; assembly: GCA_030737875.1. Classification (NCBI taxonomy): domain Eukaryota; kingdom Viridiplantae; phylum Streptophyta; class Magnoliopsida; order Asparagales; family Amaryllidaceae; genus Allium; species Allium sativum. Next base: position 228,827,463 of record CM060922.1, read on the forward strand.
CTATAGATAGGAATTTGTATATTACAAATCATCCATTTAATAGCAATTCTGAAACGCTATGAATAACATCATTTATAGCATGTATTTTATGGCGATTAATAGTTTGCTATTATAGACCCCTGACATATTACAACATGTGGGTATATAGCGTTTATAAAAACGCTGTCGTATCCTTTTATAGAATTTTTTATACGTTATAAAAAGGTCTTTTTCTTGTAGTGGTATTTGGGTGATTGTGGGTCGATTGACCAAAAGTGCAAGGTTTATACCAGTCAAGTCGAATAGAACGGCAGCTAAGTGAGCGGAACTATAAATGAAGTGGGTGGTGAGATTTCATGGAGTACCTTAAGGTATTTTGAGTGACCAAGATCCATTATTTACTAGTGGATTTTGGAAGAGCTTACAAGAGGCTTTAGGGTCAGAGTTACATCTCAGTACCGCATACCATCCCCAAACCGACGGTTAAACAGAGAGGGTGAATCATGTATTAGAGGATCTCTTGAGAGCTTGTATATTGGATTTTAGAGGATCATGGGATGACCATTTACATCTAGTTGAATTCACATATAATAATAGTTATCGATCCAGTATTGGTATGGCTCCATTTGAAGCTTTGTATGGAAGACCATGCAACTCATCATCATGTTGGTTGGAGACCGGCGAAAAGTTTGTGCTTGGGCCAGATGTAATAAGGGAAACGTCAGATAAGATAAAGGTTATTCAGCAACGAATGAAGACTTCCCAAGATAGGCAAAAGAGTTATGCTGATAAAAGGCGCAGAGATTTGAAATTCTTCGTTGGCGACTTGGTATTTGTTAAGATTTCTCCGTTAAAGAGTGTCATTCGGTTTGGTAGGGGAGGTAAATTAGCACCAAGGTTTGTTGGTCCATTTCCAGTTCTCGAACAAGTTGGGAATTTGGCATATAAAGTTGAATTACCTAAAAAGATGGTGGGAGTATCACAACGTATTTCATGTTTCCTAGTTAAGGAAGTTTGTGCACAATTCTGATATGACTATTTCACCAGATCAGTTAGATGATATCGAAGTGGAATCTGAGGCAATTGGGAGCAATAGAACAATTCGTATTATCGGACATGATACGAAGCAACTTTGAAGGAAGACAGTGAAATTGGTTAAGACCCAGTGGGGCGATAATGAGAATGACTGTACTTGGGAAACCGAGGAAAGCATAAGGAAGTCATATCCAAAACTCTTTGCCTGGTAAGGTTTTAGTCACGATATAGTTATTTCCTTATTAGTAAACTGCATGCTAGGATAGGCTTGTTATGTATGTTTGATTGTTTGTAAACGGTTGTTAGGCACGCGGGCCACCATTGTATGTTTTCTTGATTTAAGGAATTTCGAAGGAAAAATTTCTTTAGGGGGGGGGGAGTGTAACAGTTTACACCAAAAATGGTCTAAACATCCAAGATACTAAAATTGCACTCCACCAATTCGGTAAGGAGAAAATGGAGCCGTGTTTAATAAGTAATCGAAAGACAGTTAATGTAGAAAAGGTAAATAGAGACGAGATTTAGAGTGGTTCAGCCGTTAACTAGGCCTACGTCCACTATGATGGTGATTTCCATTCTTATAACGAGGATTACAAAATACATCGATCTTCTCTTTCATACATCTCAATATTCACTCAATATACCCTCGTTTATATATTTTAATCTTGGGATTATACAAGAGAATGCTGTAGTCTGAAGAGGAAGAAGATGGATGAATGATTGAGGAGAAGAGTGTCTTCATCGTTCTAATTTCGTGCTTGACGCCATGGCCAAATTAGTAGTTGAGGCTGGAATTTAGCAGCACTTCATGGTATCGAAGATTGGATCCCTTTCTTGCTGGTAGTCATGGTGTATTTATAGGTGAGCTCGCCTTGAGGAATGGTCTCAGATCTGTTATCCAGGTCATGGGTCGCTTATTCCATTAATTTACGATCATGCCATTGGCTAGCTGTAGCCAGCTATTCAGAGTTAAAGTTGGTTATCATATACAAGCGGCTCAACGGAGCGAGCATCTCGATCAGCTGTGCGAGTGACTCTTCAGTTGGGGCTCTTCTGTTGTGGTTGTTTCTATCAGTTGACGAGTGGGCACGTGATTTAGCTGATGATGATATGAAGGAACGATCGACTATCGTTCCATAGTGAGGTTGCATCGACCTGAGCTGACGAGCGAAGGCCTTTTTAATCTCCGGGAGGCCGATCGATGTTTTGCGACTCAGAGATGCTATGACACTCTTTTCTAAGGAGTTGATATGTGGCCGTTCCATAGATTTCTGTTCTGAGTGCTGAGTGATAGTTGTTGCAATTAATGAGCGGTCGTCAGGTGTATGCGCGATCTTTTCTCCTGGTCTTGATACCCTTGGTCGAACTACGATATTTGGGTCAAGTGTTTTCCGCTGTCCTGAGCGAGCTTCCAAAGCATGCGACCTTTAGCTTTATCGAGTTGCACTTCCCTTGGTGTATTGTACAACTATGGTTGGTCGTACCGGATGGTCGTTCTGTCTTGGACTTGATGTTTGGATTCCACTCCGTGTGTTTGTCTAAATGCTGTGTACGATCGGCCTAGAGGGTGTCCGTTCGGTAACCTTTACTCAATGTGCTTATGGATTTTTTAGGGATTAACACTTGCCCCTCGAAGCTCGTGATTTATTTTAGTAGAGAATCACTGGCTTCGATGTATTTGGTCGCACATTATTTGGGTAGGCTCCAACCTGACTTGTTGAGGGGTCGTTTGTGCATAGGGTAAGAATGGCTTTGTTGCAGTTTGACTGGTATTTTTACCTTTGAATGAGATGCTTGGACTTATCTTTCCTGTTATTGTGCGACCGACTGAATTTCGGATGCCAGCTGGAATTCGATGGGGCATTTTTATGTAATTGGATACTTCGGCTGATATGGCGAGAATTTACTGGATGTACGCCTTTTAATCTTCCTTGTTTGCTTTTAACCTGCTTCATTTTATTTTTATCTTTCTCGAGAAATCTTTTGGCCATAGCGGTGCTTCTTCGGGAAGTCTTTCCAGGTAATCTATGTTTGACGTTTCTGCCTTGATTTTTCTTCAAAAGATTTTGGGTTTTCTAATTTCATCACTTTCCATAGCATTTGCAGCAGCACTCGCCTGCCTTGAACGATTTCCTGTTGGCTCCATGATACCATGATCTTTTTAGGTAATTTTCTTTTTCTTTTATTTTTACTTTGCTGTGCTAGAATACTCATATGTCCCTAAGTTGGGATGTCCCGTACATGTGTGGACTTTGGGATTTGGGAAGCGATCAGGTCTTTGTGTAACATAGATATTGTTCATGTGGTTGTCTCCGAAGAATATGAATCATCCGGTAGCCTTCTTTGAAATCTGTGCTGGCGTTTGCTTATAAATTGTTTGATGAAATGACTCTGCTTGTGCCGAAGTTTGGTTAGGTCGGTGTTTGGGTCCGCACTAATTTCTTTCTTGAAATAGGTCATCCGACGATGGAATTCTTGATGTCTTAGAGGCTCAAGAAGCGATTGCCAAGGAGGGTTGGTGGCGAGAAGATGCCCCGAGGCTAGGGAATTTTGGGTGTGACTGACACTCAAATTCGTTGTTCGCTAGATGAATTTCCTGTCCCAGACTTTCAGGCTGCTCTTAGCCGCATGGTTTCTTCATCTATCAACTTGGACCCTACAAGATTCCAAAACCTCTTCGTGTTCCCAATCCCTGTAATCCTGAACTTGCTAAGGACTTTGTAGCTCGGTGTCCAGTCAACACTCGTTCTGATGTGTATATTGACCCATTCGATAGATGGATAATTGCAGGCAAGATGGATAACATGAAAGACTGCATATTGGCTGAATTCAATCAGTTGGAGGAACGTCCACATCTGGTTGAAAATCTTATTTTAATTGTCAAAGATTACATTGTGAAACAAATGGGCGCCTGGCTTTCTCTTGTTAAAGATCTTCAATAGGCTAATAAGGAGAATGTTGATCAGACCCATGCCTTAGAAAAAGAGAGGTCCGAACTTATTGAGACTCTTGAATCCAGGGAGAGTATCATTTCTTACCTCATGTAAGTGTTGATGGCCTGATAATGTTTTCACCTGTTTTGCTAATTTGATTTTTGGTTTAAGATGATACTTTTTAGTCTGGCTTGTGTAAGCGGGAGCCAACCTCGCTTGTTATTTGTACACTTATAATCGTGGCTTCCGTAGTCTGTTTTAGACTTTACCGTACTGCGATTTTCATTATGTAGCTTATTTATATTTTCGTGTTGGTGCGTCGTACGGTACACCTTTATTTTTTGATTTGCACATTCGGTCGGGCATTTTGCTAATCGTTCGATAGAGCTCGATTTTTAGTTATTATTATTACTTTTTAGATTTAATTTTCATTTTTAGGTTGTATCGCTTATCGAAGGTTCCTACGCATTTGTGTTATCATAAGCACGTTTTGTGACGACCCCAAACCCCGATGAGAATGTGCAAGGGTAATCTTTGGAATACAACACATAAACAGATAACAACAGAAGAGAAATAATTAAATACACCAGATAATGTACAATAGAATACACTGGATAAATATAATCATCAGAGTTACATAGCATATAGGATCATACTTAGTGTTGACGTCAAAAGTTGGTCACTAATGACGGCCAACACCCAATCGCGTGAGCAACACACGATATAAGATAAAAAATGCAGAAAGTAAAAGGAAAAAAAAAGAGGAAGAGCACACACAGAATTTTTATAGTGGTTCGGAAAAGTCAGTGCCTACGTCCACTTTATATGTCATATATCTTTTTTGGATTACAAATACAATGCTTTTTCTAATTGAAGAAGAGAAAGAGAATGATGAGGGAGTAGAGTAATGGTGAAAAGCTTATAGAAGCTATCTTTTCCAAAGAAAAACTCCTCCTCTCCTCTTTCGGCTTAGAGGTATTTATAGGTGAAAATAATGGCTTGGGTTGCTGCAATATTATCCGGCCATTTCGGGAAAGCTCGAACACGTGGCTTCCGACGATTGGCCGGACTTTCGGCTGCTGATGGGTTCAAATGTTCATAAATAGTGCCCTCGGATTCTGTGGCAGACGTGGCGTCCACTGAAAGGCATATCAAAAGTTGAGCTTTGTACGGATATGGTTTGACCGTATCCATTGCCTCAAAAGTCGGGATATTCGGTGACGGTAGGCGGTTTTCAAACTATTCCGAGATAATCGGCCAAGGCGAGATAATCAGTCAAGGTGAGATATGTGGAAGGAAGATCTTCAGCTTGAGAGTGCGACCCCTTTGAAGGAGCGGGCCTTCTTCTATTCGTGCGGGTGATAGGTCGACTGGTGGCTTAGGCGACCTTATTATCTTGTGGTGCTTTCTGTAGCTTGGTTAGTCGCGCTTTGGGCTTCGGTTCATCCCGTTGGGACTCTTGCCAAAAAGAGGGCTAACACTTTGCCCCTCAGAATATATCTTCATCGTTAGAGGGAGGTGTATTCTGAAATCTGAACTGAAGCACAAACGCTTGAGCTGCTTTGGTCACGACGGACCATATTAAGGCCAGAAAACCGACGATCCGATGTTATATTAAGACCAAAAATCCGACGACCATACCAGGTCGTATTAAGGCCAGAAAACCAACAACTATCGGAAACCGTATTAAGGCCGAGGTGATAATCGTCACTGGTACAAAAGTTGGTTCCTGCAAATACAAAACAAACCAGGGTTCGAGCATTTTATTCCACTTGGCTTTAGAGGGTGGCGAGTATAAACCATACTCGGCTTGGTGGCGAGCATAAACCATACTCGGCTTGGTGGCGAGCGTAAAACATACTCGGCTTAGTGGCGAGCATAAAACATGCTCGGCTTGGTGGCGAGCATAAACCATGCTCAGCTTGGTGGCGAGCATAAACCATGATCGGCTTAGTGGCGAGCATAAACCATGCTCGGCTTGGTGCAAGTGTTTCTCATGCTCAACTCATGTTGGGTTAGTTATTTTAACGAGCTATGCACGCTCATGGTGTAAAGAAAGAGAGCGTAATCCACACTCGTGTTCAAAAAAAAAGCGACCTTTCTCACTTGAAATAGTGGATGTTTGAAGTAGTGATGGGCTTAGTGGCGAGTATTAACCATGCTTGGCTTAATGGCGAGCATAAACCATGCCCGGCTTAGTGGCGAGCATAAACCATGCTCGGCTTAGTGGCGAGCATAAACCATGCTCGGCTTAGTGGCGAACACTAATTTGGTTCGGCTTAGAAATTTTGCAACAGTCGATCTACTTTTGCAAAAAGTAAAGTTCATGACTGCTAAGCATCTATTACAAAGAAAACCAACGAAGATAGCGATTGATTACATAGCATTAAAGCGTCCCTATTATTGAAAGAAATACATCGACAGAAAAGATAAAAAATCTAATTAATGATAATGCCACGAGTGCTAGTCTCAGGGTCTTTTCCATTTCTAGGAGCTTGCGGACCAGCCTGAGGAGCTTGGGCAGAGGATCGCGGTGGCATGGCCGAGGCGCGATTTTTAACATATTCAGCGAGTTCCCCTTTTCTGATCCGTCCTTCGATGAGGTCGCGCGGATGTCGACAGTCATTTGTATTATGTCCAGCTACGTTGTGGAATAAACATTGCCTGCCAGAGTCGAGTTCCATCTGGGACAGCTCTCGTCGAGGCGGTTTTGGAGTGGGAAAGGACTCGCGCATATCGAGATAGATATCAAGCAAGGGGGAATTGAGCTCAGTGTAGCGATCATATTTGTTTTCACTCCGAGGCCGAACATGGCGCTCGTTGTTCTCTTGTAATGACCCGCATTTCTGACCGTTGAATAATTAATTCATTTAATTATTTAAATATCGTTTTGGCGATATCGATAACTGGAATTAAAATAATGTTGAATATTTAATTGATAATTATAATATAATAATATATTATAATGTCGAAATAGTCAAAATAGCTGAATTCACAATACAGTGTGAATTGGATTTTATATAAGGAATAATTCAGTTTGGAATTTGAATTTGAATAACGAATATATTTTATAAACAGCAGTTTGAACGTGGAATTATATTATAATTGAAATAGAGCTTGAAATGGCGCTGCAGTTCGTAAATTGGCGATTTGAACTTCAACTGAATGTACAGGATTCGTTTTAAGCCGGATTTCTGTCAGACAAGAAACGTGTGGAGCTGGTGGAGTATATCTTTCTAGTAGAAGAGAAAAATGAAGATTTCATCGTGTAGATTTTGTTTTATGGCCAAATCAATTTTTGAAATAGTCGCTATAGAATCTTTTGTCGACCGTAACGGTTTATTCGATATAACTAGAGATCGGGTTTGAATATGGACAAGGTTCTTTTGGGAAATAGTGATAATTTAATTTTTAGAATTTTACTGAAATTTTTAGTTAATTTAATAAGCGAATTTTTTATTTGAAGTATTTTGCACACTGTAATCAACATTTTTAGGTTTCAAAATATGAGTCAATCTACTGGTATTATTATATTTTTCGTATCGTAGCGCATTGCTCATCATAACCGTATTCTGATTTCTGTCGATACCAGTTAGTAAATGCACGAAATTTTATAAAACGAGATACGCATATCCTTCTAACTATTAAAAACAATGTATTTAGTCATTTGTGACCAAATGAAAAGCCACGCCTACTCCATGCTCAGCCACAAATATCTCCATTTCCTTAGTCTATATAATACCTTTTAAACCCACCCTCTAAGACCTAATTTCACTTATGTTCTTCGAGCCGCCACAAATTCTTTTTGCTCAAACTAAATTCATGAGTTAGGAAAATCTCAAACAAATCATATTAATTCCCTAAAATCATGGAAAGTATATTTTCGAACTCACGAGGTGTCTCTCTTTATGCTGTGTGAAGATGGGAGCGTTCGATCACCATTTTTGGTTCGAAGTCCAGTACCCTGCATGCTTCGATTTCTGTGTACGTCAAGTGGAGCTCGACCATTTCTTTTTGGGTTCAATCGCTTTCAGGGGCTCGAGTTTCTTGCGTTGTGGTGACTGTTGGTGATTTAAGGTGTCGATATCTATGCTTGGTTTTGCCTGATACTGTTCCGACGCAACAGGGGACGAGGTTGTCGGTTTCGTTAGGGTGGTCGAGGCTCTGAAGAGACGATTTGTGGTGGAGTAATGAAGGAGCCCGAGTGTGTCGAAGTGAAGATGATCGGAAGGAGGAAGAACCGTGGGTTTCGGTTGTGAGGGGTTGTCTCGGTTCTTGGATAACGTGAAGTACAAAAGATGGAGCGGCCTGTGTTAGAAGAAGAGGCACCTGTTTGGTGCAGTCATGGATCAAAAGTGGAAAAGGGGTCTTGCTAGTAAATTCAATGAAGAACTGAAAGTGAAGGGACTTCATGAATCTGGAGGTCAAATGCTTGTAGAAGATGAAACAACAGTAAAGAGCGGGTGAAGTAAAAATGTGGAGATGGGCTTTAATTCAAATGGGCTGAGATGGGCTTGGGTTTAAAAGGGGAGTGGACTGGAATTGAATTTAAATGAAGGATGGGCCGAGCTATTTTGGATGAAGCCCATTTTAATTTAAAGTAAAGAAAATCCCAAAGTTCAGAAGTGCCGACTATTTCATATGTTTAAATCAAAGGGAAAGGAGCGCGAACGAAGAATAATATTTAGACAGTGGCTCGGGCACATTAAGCAAATTAGATGATAACCATGAAACTATCAGCCGTTCATGATACGAAATTAGAATCGAATAAACCAAGATCTGACGGAATCATGCTGACGAATAGAATTTTCTGGAACTGATCAGGGCTATCGACGCAAACCGTTATATAACGATTAACGCGCCAAAGTGAGTAAAACTCACTAACTCTCCTCAATTTATATTTTAATATAAATTGTACTTTATTTTGTTGACTGCTGTATATTGATTGTTAAACTGGACTGTTAAATAGATTTGATTGAAAACGTAGTTATAGTTAATCTATGTACTGTTAATCAAATATGGTTCTGTACAGCAGGATATTTCATTTCAAAATGAAATATGGTATATATTATATTGTGTAACATCTGTGGATGCAGGGAGACAGGTTGGAGGGATCCGACCGGGTTCCTCAACAATTATTTTACTGTTTTCATATATTGTGATATATGTTGTGATTTATAATCTGTTATTGATTATGGATGTTAAAACGATATTGATCATCGTTGTTTGATATTTTAAATATCATAAGAAACCCTGAGTTGTGAAATGGAATATTTCAATGTATATTGAAATAAAGGAATTTTATAAAATCACAGGATTTTATAAAAGGAAATTATTTATAAACCGAACATTGTTTTATAAAAAGAAACAATTTGAAAATAGAGTATTTATAAAACGAACACGGTTTTATAAAAGGAAATTATTTATAAAACAAATAGAGTTTTATAAAAGGGATATTTATTTAGAAAATAAATAGAATTGAAAAGGATAATATTTATTTAGAAAATAAATAGAAATAAGAAATATTTATTTAGAAGATAAATAAACCGTTATAAATAGGAAATATTTGTAACGGTAAGTAAACGTTAAAAAAGGGAAATAGTTGTAACGGAAAAAGTAGTTTATCAAAAGGAGTTAATTAAAAGTAGTTTATCAAAAGGAGTTAATTAAACGTAGTTTATCAAAAGGAGTTAATCAAACGTAGTTTATCAAAAGGAGTTAATCAAACATAGTTTATCAAAAGGAGTTAATCAAACGTAGTTTATCAAAAGGGGTTAATCGAATATAGAAATTAAGAAGTGAAGTTAAAACAAATATTAGAAACTGACTAGAGATTGGTAAGTTGAATATTTTTCTGAGTGTTGATCTGATGTTGGTTTCGGCCTTCGGGGTTTATACTTAAAGAATTGTTCTCTTACTAGTTTACAGTTAGGGACTAATAGTTGTGGAATGATAGTGATGCGTAAATGAGGATTGGAAATGTTTTCCAATGTTAATAACGTATATTTTCTAAATATAGAAAATAAGGAAATATGAATATATATGTATATATATATGATGATGGTTGATCGATCGAATTTCTATCTAGAAATAAGATCGTTGTTTGTACACTGACATGTTTTCATTGATAGTTAAATCACAGACTATCAAGTTTTGACCATATTTACGTTGTTAATATGGAGAGACCGGTTGGATTATTATCCGAAGAACCACTCCGTATCGACATAAGCGTTGTGATCAAATACGATCAAGATAATTGAAGATGGAGTAAAGTGCAAGGGCTGTCCTGTTTACAGAATAGTGCCTTCGGTTTCGTTCAGTCCCAGAACGAACGTATATGGACGAATGTCTGACAGAGTATTTCCAATGATCGAATGAGTTGGATTGTACAAATATATATGGTGGCTAACGGATTTATTCCCTTCGCATAATATCCAGAATCTATTTGTGCAGATCCAACTAAATGATTAACGGATCTGATAATGTGGCGTTCAAAGTGATCGTGTTATAAATGAATGGAAAGTAAGCATAGCTTCTAGCCTCACATCCGGTAAATGACAGAAATCGGGCAGGCAGCATGGCTAAGTCGGTCGCACCGAAGTAGGGTGTATAATCACCTATCTAGAGAATATTCATTTGCTTCTTAAATCTATCAATGCTGTCCCATATATATACGGGAACGGTTGCTGATCCCAACCGTTGGTGATGTACATTCGATACACTCAAGCGAAATGAGTGGTCAGTCATGTGTGGCTGAGTTGCAAGATGTTCTTGTTGAACTCCAGTGTATCGTTCCTAGAGTACACTGATCGGAAGGTGGTTCCATACCTTGTCATAGTTGGAAACCCAATCATCCAATACGCACCTGCGGTTTTGATTGTATACAATATATGTAGAACGTGAGATGCAAGCGTTTCTACTAGACTGATATCTATTTGTATTTAGACATTATCATAATATCAGAATGATATTGCTTTTCAAAGATGTTTGGATTCTCATAAGGGAAAAACCCGTTCCGTATTCACGGCGTGGTCTTATGAGATATCATATACCTGTTTAAATGATTTGAGTTTACTCACACCAGTCACATGACTGACCCGGAGTTTATTTGTTTTGTCTTCCCTAAACTCTTGGGTGCCTAAATTTGTACGGGCAGTCAAGTAGTCGGGATTTACAGATGCACTTGGAGAGCTTGGAGAAGGAGGCTTCAGCAGTCGATAGTTATTATTTATTCCGCTGTGATGTTATATGTTGTACTCTGAAAATGGTATGTATAAACAGTTATAACTTTGTATTTCAAAAGTTATGTTATATTTTATTCGTTCCGCTGTGAGATTCATGTTACTCTGATGTTGTTGTTGTTGTCTTCTTCTTCTTCTATTCTAAGTTTCTATCTTATATATCCTCACCCTCTATCTTCTTTATATTAGTTTCTTGAATTTCTAGTGCAATTTGGGGTTGGACTTGTGTTATTTAGTCAGCTCAAATTGGACTGGATTTTCGGGTCACTACATCTCTGGAGCTTTTCCTCTTCCTTTATTCCGGTCGTTGCCCTCGAATGGACCTTGTTGTTTGGCTACCAGAACTTCAAGGCTCTCCATTTCCAGGCTGGCATCTTCTTGTCGGTGGAATCGCTCGGCTTCAGAATAAAAGTCATCGATGTCCTTGGGAGGATCTCGAGTAAGAGAGATGGAGAATTCCGATCGATTTTGAACTCCTGCGATGGCGGCCATAAGTACCATTGATGGATCGGGCCGATCAACTGATGCTACGGCCGCGTTGAATCTTTCGAGGAAGGATCTTAGCGTCTCTCCGGATCGCTGTTTGATGGTAGACAGGAACATGACACTTTTCGGTCGAGAGATGTGCACTCGGAATTGCTCGATGAAACGGGTGACCAGGGTGTTCCAGCTGCTGATCGACTCTGTTGTGAGCTGTCGAAACCACATACCGGCTATATCTGTGAGAAAGAGAGGGAAGCACTTAGCCATGAAACTGGTCGATGCGCCAAGTACTTCCATATGTCGCATGTATCGCATGAGATGAATGGTCGGGTCAGTGCGACCGTTGTATGGCTCGATCACCCGAAACCTGAAGTCTGGAGGATTCCGAGAATTTCTGATTTCTCTGGTAAAGGGGCTGCGATTGACATTGTCTATGTCTTGCTGCGAAGAATTTCCCCGAGTGAAGCGTCGGACGATGCTTGCGAGCTGACTCCCATCTCCGAGGAGTCGTTGCCATGAACTCAATTCCGCGTCCTGGGTTAGTTCTGCTTGAGGATTCGACAAAAGCATGCTCGGAAGGGTGGCCGCTGGCTGGGCTCGACCACCGAGATTTGAGTGAAGGTGCGAGGGAAGGTGAGCTCGTCCTGGCCGATCTGGCGTAGCATGTGGTGTTCGGAGCCCAGGATTGCCCCCGTTTGAAGCGAGGTTAGGAGGGTCTACGGTAACATTCTCTTCCGCTGTTGCGAGGCTCGGTGCAACGGGCTGGTTGTCTTTGTTCGAAGGGAAGGCTGCACCAGCTCTTGGTTGAAGGGGAAGAGTGGTTAGACTGGTCTGTGGTAAGATCCCGGGTTGTAATGGGCGTGGCATTGATGCTGAGGGACCCGGTGGTAGCTCGATTGATTCGACAGGTCGAGATGTTCCAAGGAGCGGAGGAATATTTGCCAGACGACCTAGATCATGATCGCCCGCCTCCTGAGATTCTGCTGCCATAACTGCACTGTCGCTGAAAGTGATACTCTTGGCTGTGAAGCATTGGTTGGTGGGACCAAACCAGGATGAAATAAAGGTGTATGCCGATCAGTGGCCTGATTCTGTGCAGACCGAAGATCAGTCATCGCTCCAGCTTCGTTTGGTGGAGGAATTGATGTTGAAGCATTCAACCCCGCACCCAGTCGACCGAGAAGGTGCTCCATCGACTGTTGTTGTTGTTAGAGGAGTTTGCCCTGAGATGCCATGCGATCTCGTAACTCGGCCATAATTTTATCCAGGTCGTACCGGGTAAGAAACTGAGGCTGATCGCCTTGAGAGGAAGCCTCATGACTTACTTCCGCAGCATCTGTCTCGGCTGCGTTGGTGCCCTAGAGACGAGAGGATGTTGCATCTTTCTTTCGTTTGTTCACCATGATCTAAAAAAAGCAGAGGCTCGATGGCCGTATCGGTGCGCTTCCCCTACCTGGCGCGCCAAAGTGTTGACGTCAAAAGTTGGTCACTAATGACGGCCAATCCCCAATCGCGTGAGCAACACACGGTATAAGATAAAAAATGCAGAAAGTAAAAAGAAAAAAAAGTGGAAGAGCGCACACAGAATTTTTATAGTGGTTCGGCAAAGTCAGTGCCTACGTCCACTTTATATGTCATATGTCTTTTTTGGATTACAAATACAATACTTTTTCTAATTGAAGAAGAGAAAGAGAATGATGAGGGAGTAGAGTAATGGTGAAAAACTTATGGAAGCTATCTTTTCCAAAGAAAAACTCCTCCTCTCCTCTTTAGGCATAGACATATTTATAGGTGAAAATAATGGTTTGGGCTGCTGCAATATTATCTGGCCATTTCGGGAAAGCTCGGACACGTGGCTTCCGACGATTGGCCGGACTTTCGGCTGCTGATGGGTTCAAATGTTCATAAATAGTGCCCTCGGATTCTATGGCAGACGTGGCGACCACTGGAAGGCATATCAAAAGTTGAGCTTTGTCCAGATATGGTTTGACCATATCCATTGCCTCAAAAGTCGGGATATTCGGTGACGGTAGGCGGTTTTCAAACTATTCCGAGATAACCGGCCAAGGCGAGATAATCGGTCAAGGCGAGATATGTGGAAGGAAGATCTTCAGCTTGAGAGTGCGACCCCTTTGAAGGAGCAGGCCTTCTTCTGTTCGTGCGGGAGATAGGTCGACTGGTGACTTAGGCGACCTTATTATCTTGTGGTGCTTTCTGTAGCTCGGTTAGTCGCGCTTTGGGCTTCGGTTCAGCCCGTTGGGACTCTTGCCAAAAAGAGGGCTAACACTTAGTACAAAATACAGTTCATCTATACATAATATGTCTACAGCGGAAAAGAAAACATAATATGTACAACAGGAGCTGAATAGCATAAAAAGAGGTAAATGATAGAATCCATCTTCAGCTCCAGCTATCCAGAAAGAGCATGCTAAAACCTGAATACAAGGCTGCCCGTGTAGAAAAAGGGGCACCCAAGTTTGCAAGTGAAACAAACTACGAGTCAGTCATGGGACTGGTATGAGAAATCTGCTTAACACATCTTACAATATGGCTAATCACAGGACCACGCCACTTTCGCGGAAAGGGTTTACTCCATTGGATTGCCAGTGCTTTAAAATAAATAAATCTTTTAAACGTCGCAATGCTTTTTATTAAAATGAAGCCATTATAAGACTCAGTTCCCATCACACAATGCAACACAAACCGGAGGATAGAGTTTTACCTTATAATGGCCAAATATGCTTGATACGAGGAAAACAAATCATTTGAAATGTAAATTTTATCGTTTAATTCTTAATCAGACTCCAACCGTAAACTAGTAAGAGAACGATTCCCTAAGCATTAACCCCGAAGGCCGAAACCAACATTAGACCAATACCCATGAAATCATCCATCCTAGCTCGTTTCCAGTTAATTTCTAATTTTAGATACAATCATAAATATCAATCATAGACGGCATAAGTGCCCCATACCACTATGTCGCCATATATAGGTATACAATCAAAACCGCACGATGTCGTATTTGGAAATTGGATTTCCGTCATGGAGCAAGGCCAGGGATCGTCCTCACCGCTTCGAGACAATCTAGCCTACCATGTCTCAGGACCCAGACTCAGGTGGGCCCTTGGAGCAACAGGGCCGGTCCACTCGATGCGGATTAAACTTAAACCCTGAACACTACGTTTCCCCGCCCTTTGGGGCGTAAATGAGCCAACAAATGACTCCATCGGCTTCACATAGTCACCGATATATCTGAGGCGCCTCGCAACAGCAACAACCACACAGGTGAAAGTAATATAAATGTCAGGGCTGGTAGGTCTGTAACGGCTGCAAATTTTCGACTCCTCGAGAGTCGAAAATTCCGCGACGTTAGTGAAAGAAAGTAGAGGGTGAGGAAGAAAAGATAGGACTAATAGAATAGAACAAGAAGAAGAACTTACATCATCAGAGTAAACACGAATCTCACAGCGGAACGAATAAAATATAACATAACTTTGAAATACAAATCAGTACTCGTATATACATACCATTTCAAAGTACAACACTTAACAACACAGCGGAATAATAATAGCTATAATCCTGAAGCCTCCTGCTCCAAGCTCTCCAAGTGTATCTGTAAAATCCCGACTACTTGACTGCCCATACAAATTTAGGCACCCAAGAGTTTAGGGAAAACAAACAAAATAAACTCCGGGTCAGTCATGGGACTGGTGTGAATAAAACTCCAACACTTGGTTAAATAAAGGATATCTTTCTGATATTATAATAATGTCTAAATACAAATAGATATCAATCTAGCAAAACGCTTGCATCTCACGTTCCACATACATAGTATACAAATAAAACTGTGAGCGCTTATTGGAGATTGGATTCCAACAGACAAGGTATGGGAGCACCTTCCGATCAGTGTACTCTAGAGGAGATACACTAGGGTTCAACAAGAACGTCTTGCAACCCGGCCACACATGACCGTCCACTCATTTAGCTTGAGTGTAACGAATATATTATCACCGATGGTTGGGATCAGCAACCATCCTTCCCGATAAGGGACAGCATTGAAATAGATTATAAAGAAGTACAATTGAATATTCTCTAGATGGTGATAATACACCATGCTTGGGTATGGCCCAACTAGCCATGCTGCCTAGCCCAACTTCTGATATTTTCCGGTTGTGAGGTTTTGAGGTCACGTTTATCACTTTGACAGATTATTTCTTCAATTACTTTGAATTCCACATCGTCATACCCGCCCAATCATTATCGATTTCTCAAGGCATCACGGGTATAAAAGCTAAGAGAAACGAATTTCTCCGCCACCAACGTAATACCTTTAAAGAGATCAACATATATGATTCGTTAAGAATACTTTGTCAGACACTCGTCCATATACGTTGTTCTGGGACTGAACAAACAGAAGGCACTATTCAGTGAATCCATCCTACCTAGGCTTTTCACAATAGCCCTTGCACTTCACTCCGTCTTCAATTATCTTCAGCGTACTTGATTCGCAACGCTTATGCTAATACGGAGTGGTTCTTCGGATAATAATCCAACCGGTCTCTCCATATTTACAACGTAAATATGGTCAAAACTTTGATAGTTTGTGATTCAACTATCAAATGAAAACATGTCGGTGTACAAACAACGATCTTATTTCCAAATGGAAATTTGATCGATCAATCATCATATGTTCATATTTCCTTATTTCATATATTTAGAAAATATATGTTATTAATCATTGGAAAACATTTCCATAGCTTATTTTCACATCACTATTATTTCGCAACTATCAGTCCCTAACTGTAACTAGTATGAGAACAATTCTCTAAGTATCAATCCGGAAGGTCGAAACCAACATCAGATCGTCACTTAGAAAACCGTTCAACTTACCCTCTCCAGTCAGTTTCTGAATTTGCTTAACTCTATTTCTTAAATTCTTATCATGAAAACATTTCATTTTCTATGTTTAGAAAACATATCTGACTATATTTGGAAAACGTTTCCAAAACTCATTTACGGATTTCCAATGAACGTTGTATAAAACATCGTTTCGCTTAATCCATTTATCGCTTATTCCTTAACTTTATTCCTAATCAACCTTTTAGATCGAACCACAACTATTCCTTTGTCAATTCTGAAGTCAATCAAGTTGGGGTATAATTACCTCGCAGACCTTAATTGAACAACGTCCTTTACTGTGAAATAGATGAAGCTCATCACTCACTTTTTACAATCATCTGTTTACCCAAATTCTCGGATTCAGGTTACGAATCCACTTATTATATGACAACGTTTGATTATAACTATAACGTTATAATTCCTACCCCTAAAATATCTAACCTAAATTATAAATTTATTTCCTAACTCGAATAATTTAACAGACACCTAATTTCTAAATCAATAACTAAATCTTGATTTAAACCCTGGAAAGTAAATAGTACTTTCCCGAATTCGCTATAATCGAATTCGACGTATAACTCTCTTTCGAGTAATCTCTATTCGATTAACTCTCCCTTTTTAATAACTGATATTCGATAAACTCTATTTCGATTAACTCCTATCAAATAACTAATATTCGAATAACTCTTCTTGGTTGGCTCTATTTCATTAACTCTTATCGAATAACAAATATTCGATTTTCTTAAATGTGTCAATTCTTATTGAATAACTAACATCCGATTTAACTTAAATGGATTTACTCTTATCGAATAACTTTTTCGATTAACTTAACTTGATTTTCTTAACTCGATTATCTCAACTCGATTACTTAACTCGATTACTTAACTTAACCCAAATCGATTAACTCAACTCAAATCGATTAACTTAATTTGATTTACTCCTTCGAATAACTAATTCAAATAACTTAATTGATTAACTCCTTCGAATAACTTACCTTCGAATAACTAATATTCGATTTACTCTAACTCGATTAACTTAATTCTAATCGATTTACTCCATTTCGATTCAACTTAATTCAAATCGATTAACTTAACTCAAATTGATTAACTCCTTTCGAATAACTAAATTCGATTTAACTCTTCTCGAATAACTAAATTCGATTAACTCAAATTGAATAACTAATATTCAATTAACTCTTACGTGTTTAACTCTATTCGAATAACTAATTCGAGTAACTCTAATGTGTTTAACTCTATTCAAATATCTAATTCGAATAACTCATTTCGAATAACTAAATTCGATTAACTCCTTTTTATAACGTTTATCCATTTATAAAGATTTACTTTTTACAACGTTTATCCATTTATAAAGATTTACTTTTAGTAATGGTTCTTCACTTTATAAATGTCCTTTTAATAACGTTTCTACTTCTCTATATAAGTTCAAACTTATATATATTCCATTTATCAACGATAAATAATTTATTTAATTTATAAAACATTATTTATAAATTAATCTACTTCAATTTATCTGTTTAAAACAGATTTCCTATTTAATCTCATTTAAATCCATATCGTGTTATACCGTGTGCGAAGCACATGTTTAAATCTATCCTTGTATAATTCTATTTATTTTCCGAACAAGTGTTCCTTTATTTATTCCCTAAATAAATATTCCTTTATTCCATTTATTTATAATCTAAATAAATGTTCCTTTATTAATTTCCTAAAATAAATATTCCTTTATATTCTAATTCATTTATTTTCTAAATAAATGTTTCTATTTTATTTCATTTATTTTCTAAATAAATGTTTCCTTTTTCATTTATTTATTTTCTAATTAAATAAATGTTTTCCTTTTATAAAATCCTATCGATTTTATAAATAAGATTCATTTTCAATATAAACATTGAAAATCCCCTTGTCAACATTTCGGTATGTTATGGTATTCAATCATATCAAATCACGATGTTCAATATCGTCCAAGCACATATAATCGCCCACAGATTTTATATCACATCATATAACAATATATGGAAAACAATAAAATAATTGTTGAGGAATCCAGTTGGATTCCTCCAACCTGTTTCCCTGCATCACGGATGTTAGACAATAGAATAACATCGATTTCACTTCACTGTTAAATATTCTGATAAACAGAATCGACATACAGATTTTTAACAGTTTATATATATATATATATACATACATACATACATATATATATATATATATATAATATTTCTACTAACTGACTAGCAGTTAAATCAATCAACCAACACACAGTCAAACAGACAAATTTTAACAGTTCTAACAATACAACATGAAATTATAACTGTTCAGAGTTGGTGAGATTTACTCACATTTGCAGTTCATCGTTGAAGAACGATAAACTGTTATTTGATTTTAATCAAACAGTTTATTTGGCCATAATTTCAAACGAGCCCCAATCCACTCCCAGTCAGTCCCAGTGTGTAGTGTCCGTCCATACGATCCCAACGCCACTTACGGTTCTCGATTCTGACCTCGTATGATCAAGTTATCGAGTTTACAGGTTAATACACTATATTTAAATTAAATAAAACAGAGAAATATGGATTGGGCTTTACCCCTCATTTCCGCCCCATCTTCTTAACGTTAAAAACCCGGACCCGTTATTTCTTTCTCCCCCAAATTTCAGAAATCAAACCCGACAGCTCCTTCACCCTTCATGGCCGACGTTCGCTCCACTTATTCACCAAGACTTCCACCACCGAATTGAAAACAAAAACCACCATCTTCCATCTCTTCTCACCCTCGACACCCTTATACCAAACTTCGCAGTTCGATCATCACTTCCCAAAACCGAACTCGCTCAGTAACATCACCATTTCCGACTGTTCGAAGCACAAACCGCTCCCTCTCTACTTCACTATACTCAAAACAAAGACCATCTAATTACTCAGCAAATCATCCTCTCCACGTCCATGCTCTCAACAACCACTCCGGCGATTCCTTGCAAATCGCGACCTCCCTCCTCCACTGTAGCATACGCTACAGGTTCCGACCCAAATTATCACCTACGACCCCAAAATACCCATATCTCCATGCCCTTACGTCATGCTTTCCCCACCTGCATGTTTACTGACTTCGTACCCATCAAGCACGCACCAATATCCTACCCGTACTTTACTGTGTGAAGATCAAAGCTACTGAAAGTAGCGTGTGACCTTTATCCACTTGAAACCGTCCCCATCAGCACGCTCATGCCAGAAGAAAAAAAAAAGGCTATTCGTTTTAATAGATATGTACAATTATTCAAATAACTTTCGAACGAGACATTATTAGGAGGAGGAATACGAACAGAAGGGCATGGGTTCTGTGTTTGAAGTAAAGAAAAAAACGAAATCTTGTACTGTGTATATATTTGTAGTTGAGATATTTTATGATTCTTTTTAAGGCACGATTCCATTTGAGGGCCAGGGGAAACTAGTGGCGTATGTTATCATATATATGTGGCAACCTTAAGGCCATTCAAGGTGTGTGCAGAAAATGGTTACACATAATAGCCTAGGGGTGGTGTGAGATTAATGCTCGTGGATCCTTATTTGATCAGAATTTAGTTAGGGTATTTTGTTTAAGTTTTTGTAAAATTTAACGTACCCTATTTATATTTATTTCTGTCCATATACGAGCTTCTACAAACAGAAATAAAAACACCGTTGAGACGAGCAATGTCCCACGATCCCAAAGATATAATAATACCGGTATGTGGACTCATATTTTGAAACTTCAAAATGTTGATTTCAGGGTGCGAAATACTTCAAATAAAAAGTCGCTTATTAAATTAATTAAAAAAAATTCTAAAAATTAAATTATCACTATTTCCCAAAAGAACCTTGTCTGAATTTACACCCGATATCTAGTTATTTTGAAATAACCGTTATGGCTGATAAACGATTCTATAGCGACTATTCTGAAATTTGATTTGGACATATCTAAAAATATACTCGACGAAATCCTGATTTTTCTCTTCCACTAGAAAGATATACTCCACCAGCTCCATACGTTTCTTGTTTCACAGAAATCCGATTTAAAATGAACTCTGTACATCCAGTTGAAGTTCAAATCGCCAAATTGCGAACTGCCGCGACGTTTCAGGTTCGTTTTAATTATAGTTATAAATTATAAGTTCGAACGTTTTACTTTAAGTTATCGATATCGCCAAATCGATATATAAATAATTAAATAAATTAATTATTCGACAGCTAACAAAACACGCCATTACAGACTTCCCCCCTTAAAATAATTTCGTCCTCGAAATTGCTAAGTCAGAAAAATGCTACTAACTCTACTAACTAGATTTAAAAATCCTTTTTTGTTTACCTCTAAATTTCAGTTTCGACTGGACCCATTTAATTTTAATTAATTTATTAATTCATTTCCGACCAACTAAAATTTTCAAAAATTCTAAAAAATTTCTAACACCTTAAATTTTCGAAAATTTTCGCCATAACCTCCTTTATACGGCTCAATACGTCAAACCACAACTCGCCTCTCTAGGCCTCCTCCAATCCAAAAGGCAATCAAAATAGCCAAGCGGCTTGCCAATTCGGCTCATAAAATCCAAACTCATATATGATATAAACTTGTACCTTTTTGTCGGGCATTTAACTCTATCCCTTTCATCTGCTACCACTTCAACATATACCAATGTTATCCATTCCAATTGATCTCCAATCAGTTCATATCCTCAAATCCAAATCGAATTTCATTCGAACTCTAATATCAAATTCCAAATTATTGACTTATCAATTTGGTTCCATTCTAGATTATCTCTAATCCAATTCAATTTTATTTAACTAGGTTCAAGTTAAATTTCAGTTTATTTTTACCATCTTATTTTATTTAACTTCATTAGTTAAATTTTAATTCTAGAACTTAAGTTCCTGGGTTTCTTTCAAATCAATTTGAAATCATAATGCCAATTCAAAAACTTTGAATTTCTAAACAACTCGTTTTCTCAAAACAATTCAAAAACAAAATCTTTAGTAGTAATCCGCCACTTAGAACCCAGAAATGAACGCTAATGATGTAGCTACACTCATCAGGGTTATTTTCCAGTGATACAAGTGAGTTTAGTAGTATATTTCTTTTCAAAACCATTTTAAACCTTTTCATTTTGAAATACATTTCAAATATTTTTCACACTGCTTGAAAACATTTCAAAATCTCCCAGGAACCTAAAATTTCCTTATTTTAAATTCCAAATTCTGATTTAAATTCATATTTAATTCAAACTATTTCATATATTACATTCATATGAATTCTGATTGGTCCATTATAACCATTTCACCCTTTTATAATCTTATTCGATTATAATAACAACCAACACAATCAATATACTATAATAATTTCAAGATATATATTTCTTCTATAAACAAATATATTTTGGGAAAAATTATTTCATTTACCCTCTTTCAAAACATACCATGACGGTTCATCGTATTCGAGTGTTTAGTAACCCTTATCGATACAGTGGATCAAACTGATCGACCAGAATTCATAAGCCACTCAACCAATGAGTCTCCACAATATAAAACCATTTTATATTGAATAACAATTATGCGCTCATATATATACACTCAAACTCAATCTAGGATATTACTAATCCCATCTCTATCGAGTTATGCCACAGAGCCAAGGTAATCACTTAACTTAAGCTCTGATACCAACTGTAACGGCTGGAAATTTTCGACACCTCGAGAGTCGAAAATTCCGCGACGTTAGTGAAAGAAAGTAGAGGGTGAGGAAGAAAAGATAGAACTAATAGAATAGAAGAAGAAGAAGAACTTACATCATCAGAGTAAACACGAATCTCACAGCGGAACGAATAAAATATAAGATAACTTTGAAATACAAATCAGTACTCGTATATACATACCATTTCAAAGTACAACACTTAACAACACAGCGGAATAATAATAGCTATAATCCTGAAGCCTCCTGCTCCAAGCTCTCCAAGTGTATCTGTAAAATCCCGACTACTTGACTGCCCATACAAATTTAGGCACCCAAGAGTTTAGGGAAAACAAACAAAATAAACTCCGGGTCAGTCATGGGACTGGTGTGAATAAAACTCCAACACTTGGTTAAATAAAGGATATCTTTCTGATATTATAATAATGTCTAAATACAAATAGATATCAATCTAGCAGAACGCTTGCATCTCACGTTCCACATACATAGTATACAAATAAAACTGTGAGCGCTTATTGGAGATTGGATTCCAACAGACAAGGTATGGGAGCACCTTCCGATCAGTGTACTCTAGAGGAGATACACTAGGGTTCAACAAGAACGTCTTGCAATCCGGCCACACATGACCGTCCACTCATTTAGCTTGAGTGTAACGAATATATTATCACCGATGGTTGGGGTCAGCAACCATCCTTCCCGATAAGGGACAGCATTGAAATAGATTATAAAGAAGTACAATTGAATATTCTCTAGATGGTGATAATACACCCTGCTTGGGTATGGCCCAACTAGCCATGCTGCCTAGCCCAACTTCTGTTATTTTCCGGTTGTGAGGTTTTGAGGTCACGTTTATCACTTTGACAGATTTTTTCTTCAATTACTTTGAATGCCACATCGTCATACCCGCCCAATCATTATCGATTTCTCAAGGCATCACGGGTATAAAAGCTAAGAGAAACGAATTTCTCCGCCACCAACGTAATACGTTTAAAGAGATCAACATATATGATTCGTTAAGAATACTTTGTCAGACACTCGTCCATATACGTTGTTCTGGGACTGAACAAACCGAACCTAGGCTTTTCACAATAGCCCTTGCACTTCACTCCGTCTTCAATTATCTTCAGCGTACTTGATTCGCAACGCTAATGCTAATACGAAGTGGTTCTTCGGATAATAATCCAACCGGTCTCTCCATATTTACAACGTAAATATAATCAAAACTTTGATAGTCTTTGATTCAACTATCAAATGAAAACATGTCGGTGTACAAACAATGATCTTATTTCCAAATGGAAATTCGATCGATCAATCATCATATGTTCATATTTCCTTATTTCATATATTTAGAAAATATATGTTATTAATCATTGGAAAACATTTCCATAGCTTATTTTCACATCACTATTATTTCGCAACTATCAGTCCCCAACTGTAACTAGTATGAGAACAATTCTCTAAGTATCAATCCGGAAGGTCGAAACCAACATCAGACCGTCACTTAGAAAACCGTTCAACTTACCCTCTCCAGTCAGTTTCTGAATTTGCTTAACTCTATTTCTTAAATTCTTATCATGAAAACATTTCATTTTCTATGTTTAGAAAACATATCTGACTATATTTGGAAAATGTTTCCAAAACTCATTTACGGATTTCCAATGAACGTTGTATAAAAGATCGTTTCGCTTAATCCATTTATCGCGTATTCCTTAACTTTATTCCTAATCAACCTTTTAGATCGAACCACAACTATTCCTTTGTCAATTATGAAGTCAATCAAGTTGGGGTATAATTACCTCGCAGACCTTAATTGAACAACGTCCTTTACTGTGAAATAGATGAAGCTCATCACTCACTTTTTACAATCATCTGTTTACGCAAATTCTCGGATTCAGGTTACGAATCCACTTATTATATGACAACGTTTGATTATAACTATAACGTTATTATTCCTACCCCTAAAATATCTAACCTAAATTATAAATTTATTTCCAAACTCGAATAATTTAACAGACACCTAATTTCTAAATCAATAACTAAATCTTGATTTAAACCCTGGAAAGTAAATAGTACTTTCCCGAATTCGCTATAATCGAATTCGACGTATAACTCTCTTTCGAGTAATCTCTATTTGATTAACTCTCCCTTTTTAATAACTGATATTCGATAAACTCTATTTCGATTAACTCCTATCGAATAACTAATATTCGAATAACTCTTCTTGGTTGGCTCTATTTCATTAACTCTTATCGAATAACAAATATTCGATTTTCTTAAATGTGTCAATTCTTATCGAATAACTAACATCCGATTTAACTTAAATGGATTTACTCTTATCGAATAACTTTTTCGATTAACTTAACTTGATTTTCTTAACTCGATTTTCTCAACTCGATTACTTAACTCGATTACTTAACTTAACCCAAATCGATTAACTCAACTCAAATCGATTAACTTAATTTGATTTACTCCTTTGAATAACTAATTCAAATAACTTAATTGATTAACCCCTTCGAATAACTTACCTTCGAATAACTAATATTCGATTTACTCTAACTTGACTAACTTAATTCTAATCGATTTACTCCATTTCGATTCAACTTAATTCAAATCGATTAACTTAACTCAAATTGATTAACTCCTTTCGAATAACTAAATTCGATTTAACTCTTCTCGAATAACTAAATTCGATTAACTCAAATTGAATAACTAATATTCAATTAACTCTTACGTGTTTAACTCCATTCGAATAACTAATTCGAATAACTCTAATGTGTTTAACTCTATTCAAATATCTAATTCGAATAACTCATTTCGAATAACTAAATTCGATTAACTCCTTTTTATAACGTTTATCCATTTATAAAGATTTACCTTTTACAACGTTTATCCATTTATAAAGATTTACTTTTAGTAATGGTTCTTCACTTTATAAATGTCCTTTTAATAACGTTTCTACTTCTCTATATAAGTTCAAACTTATATATATTCCATTTATCAGCGATAAATAATTTATTTAATTTATAAAACATTATTTATAAATTAATCTACTTCAATTTATCTGTTTAAAACAGATTTCCTATTTAATATATCATTTAAATCCATATCGTGTTATACCGTGTGCGAAGCACGTGTTTTAATCTATCCTTGTATAATTCTATTTATTTTCCGAACAAGTGTTGCTTTATTTATTCCCTAAATAAATATTCCTTTATTCCATTTATTTATAATCTAAATAAATGTTCCTTTATTTATTTCCTAAAATAAATATTCCTTTATATTCTAATTCATTTATTTTCTAAATAAATGTTTCTATTTTATTTCATTTATTTTCTAAATAAATGTTTCCTTTTTCATTTATTTATTTTCTAATTAAATAAATGTTTTCCTTTTATAAAATCCTATCGATTTTATAAATAAGATTCATTTTCAATATAAACATTGAAAATCCCCTAATCAACATTTCGGTATGTTATGGTATTCAATCATATTAAATCACGATGTTCAATATCGTCCAAGCACATATAATCGCCCACAGATTTTATATCACATCATATAACAATATATGGAAAACAATAAAATAATTGTTGAGGAATCCAGTTGGATTCCTCCAACCTGTTTCCCTGCATCACGGATGTTAGACAATAGAATAACATCGATTTCACTTCACTGTTAAATATTCTGATAAACAGAATCGACATATAGATTTTTAACAGTTTATATATATATATATACATACATATATATATATAATATTTCTACTAACTGACTAGCAGTTAAATCAATCAACCAACACACAGTCAAACAGACAAATTTTAACAGTTCTAACAATACAACATGAAATTATAACTGTTCAGAGTTGGTGAGATTTACTCACATTTGCAGTTCATCGTTGAAGAACGATAAACTGTTATTTGATTTTAATCAAACAGTTTATTTGGCCATAATTTCAAACGAGCCCCAATCCACTCCCAGTCAGTCCCAGTGTGTAGTGTCCGTCCATACGATCCCAACGCCACTTACGGTTCTCGATTCTGACCTCGTATGATCAAGTTATCGAGTTTACAGGTTAATACACTATATTTAAATTAAATAAAACAGAGAAATATGGATTGGGCTTTACCCCTCATTTCCGCCCCATCTTCTTAACGTTAAAAACCCGGACCCGTTATTTCTTTCTCCCCCAAATTTCAGAAATCAAACCCGACAGCTCCTTCACCCTTCATGGCCGACGTTCGCTCCACTTATTCACCACGACTTCCACCACCGAATTGAAAACAAAAACCACCATCTTCCATCTCTTCTCACCCTCGACACCCTCATACCAAACTTCGCAGTTCGATCATCACTTCCCAGAACCGAACTCGCTCAGTAACATCACCATTTCCGACTGTTCCAAGCACAAACCGCTCCCTCTCTACTTCACTATACTCAAAACAAAGACCATCTAATTACTCAGCAAATCATCCTCTCCACGTCCATGCTCTCAACAACCACTCCGGCGATTCCTTGCAAATCGCGACCTCCCTCCTCCACTGTAGCATACGCTACAGGTTCCGACCCAAATTATCACCTACGACCCCAAAATACCCATATCTCCATGCCCTTACGTCATGCTTTCCCCACCTGCATGTTTACTGACTTAGTACCCATCAAGCACGCACCAATATCCTACCCGTACTTTACTGTGTGAAGATCAAAGCTACTGAAAGTAGTGTGTGACCTTTATCCACTTGAAACCCTCCCCATCAGCACGCTCATGCCAGAAGAAAAAAAAGGCTATTCGTTTTAATAGATATGTACAATTATTCGAATAACTTTCGAACGAGACATTATTAGGAGGAGGAATATGAACAGAAGGGCATGGGTTCTGTGTTTGAAGTAAAGAAAAAAACGAAATCTTGTACTGTGTATATATTTGTAGTTGAGATATTTTATGATTCTTTTTAAGGCACGATTCCATTTGAGGGCCAGGGGAAACTAGTGGCGTATGTTATCATATATATGTGGCAACCTTAAGGCCATTCAAGGTGTGTGCAGAAAATGGTTACACATAATAGCTTAGGGGTGGTGTGAGATTAATGCTCGTGGATCCTTATTTGATCAGAATTTAGTCAGTGTATTTTGTTTAAGTTTTTGTAAAATTTAACATACCCTATTTATATTTATTTCTGTCCATATACGAGCTTCTACAAACAGAAATAAAAACACCATTGAGACGAGCAATTTCCCACGATCTCAAAGATATAATAATACCGGTATGTGGACTCATATTTTGAAACTTCAAAATGTTGATTTCAGGGTGCGAAATACTTCAAATAAAAAGTCACTTATTAAATTAATTAAAAATTTCAGTAAAATTCTAAAAATTAAATTATCACTATTTCCCAAAAGAACCTTGTCTGAATTTACACCTGATATCTAGTTATTTTGAAATAACCGTTATGGCTGATAAACGATTCTATAGCGACTATTCTGAAATTTGATTTGGACATATCTAAAAATCTACTCGACGAAATCCTGATTTTTCTCTTCCACTAGAAAGATATACTCCACCAGCTCCATACGTTTCTTGTTTCACAGAAATCCGATTTAAAATGAACTCTGTACATCCAGTTGAAGTTCAAATCGCCAAATTGCGAACTGCCGCGACGTTTCAGGTTCGTTTTAATTATAATTATAAATTATAAGTTCGAACGTTTTACTTTAAGTTATCGATATCGCCAAATCGATATATAAATAATTAAATAAATTAATTATTCGACAGCTAACAAAACACGTCATTACAAGGTCACTGACACCACCCTAGCTAGAAAGAAACGCATGTCCTCCCTGATGTCCTCTCCCGTTACTGGTCTATACCGGGGTGTGAGGCAAGCGAGTTCACGTTATACACAAAGCTATGCCACACTGGCGTTGCTTTGATCATCAACCACAAAGCTCTGCTTTTCAACAAAAGCTTTGATCATTGCATCTCAGCATGCCACACAGGCAATTCACGCCATGCAACTGACGTCTATCAATCACACAGAATGAAATCCAATGTCAGACACACAGTCCATTTACAAGTCCGTTCTGGGTCTGAACGAAACCGGAGGCACTCAATACCTCGCATACCCGTACAATCAACATGTACGTCCGGGTGGCTACTACTTCAACCCCTTCTAGGTAGCTACTCCTATCATGAGCATCAGTAGCACCCCTTCATTCGACGTGAAGATTATCGGTCTTGCATCGTCTTCATATCTTCGACTTTCAATCGTCGATCAATTATTTGAAATGAGAATTAACTCGGCCTTTTCAAATAATTCATGTATATTTAGAATTTCAAATCAATTCATTTCAATGGTTAAATTATTTGACATCACTAATTCTGTTCTTTAATGTAGTTTTCACGCCAAACACATTCAACCATCAAATATCACATAAACTGAGCAAATTCAGTTTATCTCCATTCCATATCGTTTATAATATTTTATCACGATTTATCGCTATTTTTATTTATTTAAAAATAGCCAATTTATTCAAACGACGCTTTAGGCCATAACGCGACCGTGGCGCTGTTTTTCTCTAGATTTGATTTACACATATCTGAAAATCTAACCGTTGGATCTTCACAAATTTTATATCATTAAAAATATCTTTTCAAAACGAATCCAACGGTTTCAGTTTCGGGAAAATCCGACGGTCGGATCTCCCGCACTAATCGTTTGAAGTTACGATTTTAAAATACGAACTACAGCGTCATTATTCGATTTAATTTAATTATATTTATATATGTATATATATATATATATATATATATAATCCATTCTGGCACTATTTTTCTTCAGATTTGAATTAAACGTTCTAGACAATCCAACCGTTGGATCTTCAAAAAGTTGGTGTCGTTGGAAAGATATTTCCAAAGCGAACCCAACGGTTGTGGTTTTGGGAAAATCAGATGGTCGGATCTCCCACACTAATCGTTTGAAATCACGGTTTTGAAATACGAACTGCATCTTCGTTGTTCGATTTATTTTAATTATATATACATATAATCCTCTTCGATTTCAAAACCTTATCCATTTCATACATTTGATAAAAATGATGTTTTTATCCAACAAACATTTATTTCAACACTTCACTATTTTTAGCAATTCATGTATATAATAAAAATGAGATTTTTATTGTAAAACGATTTATTTCAAAACATGACTATTTTATATAGTTCATATAGATGATAAAAATATGATTTTTATTATAAAACAATTTATTTAAAACACGATTACCATTCAACACATGAATTTCTATTCAACGAATGAATTTCTATTCAACACATGAATGTTCTCTATATTTCGTATATATAAAATAAAAATGTGATTTCTATTGTTAAAGCAATTTATTTAAAACACGAGTACCATTCAACACACGAATTTCTATTCAACGAATGAATTTCTATTCAACACATGAATGTTCTCTGTAGTTCGTATATAAAATAAAATGTGATTTTTATTGTTAAAGCAATTTATTTAAAACACGAATACCATTCAACACATGAATTTCTATTCAACGAATGAATTTCTATTCAACACATGAATTCGGTTTCAACACATGAAAATAATTTCAACGAATGAAAATAATTCTAACACATGAATATTTCAGAAAATTTCGATAGCATAACGGCAGGGTAGTTAAAACCGGGACCGTATCGATGTACGGCTCCTCGCTTTACCTTAAAACCTTGTGGTTTTTGACAATGGGGATTTCATGCATCTAATTCGCATGCAGGCGAGCAAGTTTTCATTCATTTCCACAATCTATTCTAATTTTGTTTTCTACCAGAGATGGGTATTTTTCAACCACAGTCAATCATTCTCAACCACAAACAGTTCTATCAACCATTCACATTATTCACCAAATTTCACATCAACCAAATAATCCAAACAATATCACAACCAATAAATATCGTCCATGGTCTGTTGACGAGGGGAGTGTGTGTGTATATATATATATATATTCGTATATAAATATATTTAAATTCACTTCAATTCATTTCAATGCACATATAATTTTTACAACGCATATATAACTTATACATCGAACATACAACTTATACAACGCTTATATAACTCATACATCGACTAAATAATTTATACATCATTGTTTTCCATATCGTTTATAAATTAGAAATCTCACATTGGGTTCCACTCCATCTAAAATAGCAGAAGGCTCAGAAAAATATGCGGTCTCTTCTAGAATGTAGAAGACGTCCACACGAGTCCACTATCTCTTGTTTCACTGGATTTCGACCACAAATGAAAAAGATATGATTTTTATTGCGAAATCAAAAATTGTAGCGCTGTAAAGTGCTATAAACTATTTTAAATAAAATAGGCCGTTACCTTTCTGATTTGTTCAAAACTAGGTCTTCGTTTTTTGGCAAATCCGTGGGGCTTGAGGATGGTCGGACCGCTGCACGCCGTAGAGCTTCGAATCAGCTTCCTGGCGACGTGCACCACCTCTGACTCGACGGCGGATCTAGGCTCTGGCGGAGGTCGAAACGCAGCAGCTTCTGGAGCTCGATTCTCGATGACGACGAGGTGAGGGAGGACGAGAGGAGTACGGATTTAAAGAGGGGGAGGAGATCTTCAAAAAACCCAACTAGAGCCTGGTCTGAAGATCATCGGAGCGATCGGAAATTGATTGGGAAGTTGGGAGCTCTTTTCGCCGTCGAGGGTTGAAGGGGTCGGGGAGAGAGAAAATGGTTGTGGCCAATAGGTTTTTTTATATTTATACATTTTTAATTTCTAAAATACCCCTTATCTCCTACGAGCTCCAATCCAAATCCAACGACTGTCATTCATAGCTAAATACCCTCATTCCGAACACAATGGGATATGTTTCGAAGGCCCATTCGGCTGTTTCAGTCAGTTTTTCTTCAAATTAAAATATAAAACATTCAATATTTGATTTGAACGTACATTTCAATTTGCCGGGGACACACACTGATTCTAAAAATTCCCGAAAAATAAATCTAGCTATGTTTTGATGATACGGTCCCAACAAAACTAGTTTCGTCGAATTCTGAGACCGTTTGAAAAATGGCCATTTTCTGATCGATCCAATTTAACTATAATCGACCAAAGCACATTTTACTTCGCCACGCTCACATATTAACTTCAAAAAATATGAAATTTGAAACCTAGCAATAATTTGACATCCCGAATCCAACAAAAGTGGTTTCGTCGAATTCTGAAGTCGTTTGCAAAATGTCTATTTTCAAGGGCTATATATTCTCTATTGCGACCTTTCTGAAAATTCATTTGGCCATAACTTTTGATTCCCGCTATGAAACTTCGATTGCTCAGATTCGTTAGAATGATATTCACTAACAGATTTAAATATTTTTGGTTTCACTATAATCCGTTTTATTTTACACCCGGTACAGTCAGTCAAAGTTTGAAAAGAAATTTTGAAACTGCCGCGCCATTTCAGTCCTTGTTTATAGTTTGAAATAATTATATTTATTTTCAAACTTCGATTCAAACATACTTTTCGTCTTTATTATTTAAAATATTTATTTTAAATATTTAAAAATTCACTTAAATAGCCCATTTAAAAATTTTAAATTGGTTCAGATTTTCTCGGTTGTTACAATCTCCCCCACTTAAAACTTTTCGTCCCCGAAAAGGAACAAAATCGAAAGTGGATTAATTAACCAACTCTACTTTCAATATGGCTTCCATTCTCCAACTTTTCAGTTTCTGAGAATTTTAAAATTCTTCAAAAGATTTGGCTAACACCCTAAATTTTCGAAAAATTTCGCCATAACCTCCTTTGTACGAGGAGGGGTTTGGAAATTTATTGGGTCGTATTAGATACCTAATAAATCATAATAAGCATGCACATATTTATAGTGATATATTCCGGTGTCCACAGGGGAGTGTGTATAGATCATAACTCCAGAGAATAAATTCTCGTCACCTTATAAATGGTTTTTTGTGCCTTGATGACCAGAGAGACGTGTTTATTGTCATCTCCAGACCCATGTGGGGTTTTTATTAATCTGGCAATTTACCGTTATATTTTATATGGTCCATATCAGTCATCAGTTCAACCTGTAAAATATAGTCATCGCCATACAAGCCTCTCGCTCGTATGGTAAATCTTCAACCTCGTCACACAAGCTCCAAATGCTTATGTGGTATATGATGAAGTATGCCTATCTTCTAGATGTATGCCATGTAGTGTAGTTCAAAATTAATTGTTACTATCCTATGGCAACATTTATTATTACACACAGAACAACCAGCACTCCGCATCCAATGGTATTCACAAGAGTTGATATAATAATAAAATTGCGCACCTAACTCATTAAGGTTTACCTATTTTTCGGGCACGCAAGTAATTTCTTTACTCAACAGCTAATCCATTTACCTGTGCAAACATATATAGTGCACATGTATATAGTTCTATCTATTTTTAACTCAGTTCAATGTGTGATTTAATCGAATAAATTCTACCATTCATTCTCTTATTGATTAAATTAACTATCGTTCTAATAATTTAAATAATCAAATCCACTATCACACAACACAAGCAACAATCAATTTGTTTTTAACTTTTCAAAATCATACTAATTATTTCATATACTCTTTTGAAAACATTCAGACTATATAATTAAAAAGTTTATATCAATGCAAAGAAAACAACAGCAAAGTAAAGAACAGAATGGAAATGCAAAATATGGTAAAGGTACCTTGCACCAAAGTCAATCAGAGATATCCACCCTGCACTTAGGATAGGCTTTCTTAATGCTTTCCTCTGTTTCCCAAGTACAATCTTGCAGATCTCCACTCCATTGCACTTTCACTAAGTGAAACTTTTTGTTCCTCATCTCTTTGGTTTCTTTGCCAATTATCTTTAGCGGCTCTCTTCTCACAGCCAATTCTGGAGTAATTTCTATATCCCATTGCGCTGCTTCTTCCACGATCAAGTCCGGATCATGCACATGCTTTCGAAGTTGAGATACGTGAAACACATCATGTACTCCAGGCAACCAATCAGGAAATTGAACCCTATATGCGAGAGTTTCAACCCGTTCAAGAATAGGAAACGGACCAATGAATTTGGGTGCCAATTTCCCCATCTTTCCGAACCGGATAACTCCTCTCATCGGAGATACCTTCAAATATACATAGTCGCCAACAACAAATGATATATCTCTTCTTCTCTTATCTACATAGCTTTTCTGTCGGCTTTGGGCGGCTAGTAATCGTTTCTTAACGAAATCGACTTTATCTGCAGCATCGCGAATCATATCAGGCCCCAATACAAATCTGTTAACAGGTTCTACTCAACAAGCAGGGGATCGACGCGGTCTACCATACAATACTTCGAATGGAGACATTTTCAAGCTCGCTTGGTAGCTGTTGTTATATGAGAATTCGGCCAAATGTAAATGGTCTTCCCATGATCTGCCAAAATCAATAATACACGCCCGCAACAAATCTTCTAGAATTCGATTCACCCTCTCAGTTTGACCATCTGTTTGAGTATGATAAGCGGTGCTCAAGTTCAGTTTCGTTCCCAATTCTGCTTGGAATGCTTCCCAGAATTTACTAGCAAAAATCGGGTCACGATCACTAACCATGCTCATAGAAACTCCGTGCAGTCTAACTATTTCCTTGAAATAAATCTACGCCAGACTTTGAGCAGTTCTATTCGATTTGACAGGTATGAAATGGGTGGTCTTCGTGAAATGATCTACGATCGCCAAAATACTGTCATTTCCTTTCCTAGTCCTGGGCAAACCATATATGAAATCCATAGAAATCTGTTCCCACTTCCCACCTGGAATTTCCAAAGGTTGCAACAATCCAGCGAGCTTCTGCTGATCGCTTTTGACTTGTTGACAGGTGGAACACCGACTAACATATATAGAAGTATCTCTTTTCATTTCCTTCCACCAGAAAGTTCGCTTGAGGTCATTGTACATTTTACTAACCCCTGGGTGGATGCTCAGCTTGGACTTGTGGCTCTCGTCCATTACTTCTCTTTTGAGATCAAGTTTGTCGGGAACACAAATCCTACCTTTCAACCTCAGAACTCCTGCGCTATCCACTTGGAAACTGGAGACTTTGCCCTTTTGAATTCTTCTGATCATCTCCTTAATAAAACTATCGTCTTTCTGAAGAATAGCTATTTTATCAATCAACGATGGTGTAATGATAATACTGGCGATGATCACATTCTTCCTGCTGAGCGCATCAGCTACAACATTGGATTTTCCCGGAGTATATAAAATATCTAGATCATAAGCTGCGAGATATTCTAACCAACGCTGCTGCCTCTTATTCAGATCCTTCTGGGTGAATAAATATTTCAATGATCGATGATCAGTGTATAATTCAAACTTCTCACCCAATAGATAATGCCTCCAGATTTTCATAGCAAACACGATAGCTAGCAATTCTAGATTGTGAGTTACATAATTCTTTTCATGTGGTTTTAGTTGACGACTAGCATAAGCGACCACATGGCCTCTTTGCATTAACACTGTGCCAAGGCCTTCTTTAGAAGCATCGGTCTAGACTCTCTAATCCTGATTGCCGTCAATAATTGTGAGCACTGGAGCAGTCGTCAATTTTAACTTCATCTCCTGAAAAGCTGCCTCACATTCGGGAGTCCAGTTGAATCTCGAATGTTTCTTAGTAAGCTTTGTTAAGTGACTAGATATCTTCGAAAAATTCTTAACGAACTTCCGATAATAACTGGCCAATCCGAGAAAACTTCTAACTTCTATGGGCATACGAGGCTGTTTCCAATTCTGAATAGCAGTGATTTTACTGGGATCCACTGAAATTCCTTGTTTTGACACGACTTGGCCAAGAAATTTGACTTCTTCTTGCCAGAATATACATTTGGAAAAAAATTCTTTTAAAACGTTCCTTCTGAGAATTTCTAACACTTGTTCCAAATGTTTTTCATGTTCGCTTTCTGATTTAGAGAAGATCAGTATATCATCAATGAAAACCAGAACAAATTTATTAAATACTCCTCTGACTACTCGGTTCATTAGATCGACGAAATAGGCTGGAGCGTTACATAAGCTGAACGACATTACTAAACACTCATAGAATAAGTCTGGACCTATGAATGCTGTCAAAGGAACACATCTTCGGCAATACGAAGCTGATGGAAACCTGTAGCTAGGTCCATTCGAGAAAATACTTGTGCACCATTTAATCGATCCAACAAATCATCAATCTGCGGCAATGGATATTTGTTTTTCAGCGTCTGCTTATTCAAGTCACGATAATCCACACACAGTCTGAGAGTACCGTCTGACTTCGGGACAAATACCATTGCTGCTCCCCAATTAGAGAAAGTAGGTCTGATCAGACCCTTCCATACTAGCTGTCGACTTTGATTATCTAACTCATCTTTCTCCTTCAAGGTCATCCTTCGAATAGCGTGAACTATTGGCCTTGCATTTGGAACTAAAGCGATCTTGAAACAAATTTCTCTCTGCGGAGGTAAGCTAACAACTTCTTCGAACACATCCGCATAGTTCTTAGCAACAGGAATGTTTTCAATGTCGACCGGAATATTCTCTAGGACGACAGGAACAGGTTCTATTTGAGTAGGAGAAACATCTAAAGCTGACCAAAAATCCTTTCTATCAGAATTCGGTCCTTCACATGGAATGGTTATATAATTGCCTGATTTAGCCTTTTCCCTTACGACTCTGTCGGCGCATTTGACCTCAGTTTCATATTTGGTTAACCAATCCAATCCTAATATAAGATCAAATTCTGTGAAATTCATGACGATCGCGATAGTGGGGAACCGATAACAGGAAAAAGAAACAGGCACCCCACAAATCCAACTAAGATCAAGGGAACCCCCAACCGAATTGTGAACAGTCATGGGTTCTTTGAGCTTTCTCAAATTCAAATCTAGCTTCTTATCCGCATTCTTTGCAACAAAGCTTCGCGATACGCCTGTATCAAACAGTACTTTAACTGGGATGTTTTTGACAGTAAGCGTGCCTTCTAACACATCTGGTCTTGCCTGACTAGCCGTGGGTTCAGAAGTTTCTGCTACTTTATTTACCTGAACCACTTCAGATTTCTGTGATAGTCGGCAATTTTTCGAAATGTGACCAACTTGGTGGCACTCAAGGCATCCCCGACCCTATCGAGCCTTCTTACTGGACTTAGATCCATCCTGCTTTCGACTGCTCGAAGATTCACAGTTCCTCATCGAATGCCCTTGCTTATTAAACTTTAAACATACGACTACTTTAACCTTTCTCTGATCGACTCTAGGCTTCTTTCTGAACTCAGACTTCGTACTGGCCTCAGGCTGTGCACTTGTCTCTGGGCTATCAGTTTTGAATTTTCTTTTGCTGCTAGAACTGACTTCCTCTTCGTCTCGCAACATACCTTTACTATCAAGATCCTCATACTGGTAGGCCATGTATATCATTTCAGAAAAAGGAAGCTTCACATGCCCCATTACTTTATTCTGGTATTTTCTTTGAAGACCATTAATAAACCTCAGATTCTTCATCTTTCGGTTTTGAATTAGATGAGGGGAAAAATGAGAAAGTTCATTGAATCTCTTATGATATTATGGGATATCCATATCTCCTTGTATCAAATAGTAGAATTCATCACATAACCTCTCAGTTGCTTCTGGAGGAGTAAATTTTTCACTGAAAAGCCCTTTGAATCTATCCCACGTGATATCACCTTCTGGATTATCTTTAACAATTGAATCCCACCAAACAAAGCTTCGTCTTTGAGTGCCCAAGATGCCTGTAATCTTTTCTGGTCATCCCTCAGCTTTAAACCTTCAAAGATTTTCTCAGCAGAACGAATCCAAGCTTGTGTTTTAGCAATAGATTCTTCGCCCAAGAATAGTGCTCCACCCAGA
This sequence comes from Allium sativum, assembly GCA_030737875.1. NCBI lineage: Eukaryota > Viridiplantae > Streptophyta > Magnoliopsida > Asparagales > Amaryllidaceae > Allium > Allium sativum. The sequence goes on from CM060922.1 coordinate 228,864,696, forward strand.
TTTCTATATTTCATAAATAGAGCTTCTATATTTGGGTCTGCATTCTTTCTGTTTTTGGCACTCATTTTCTAGTACTTCTGCAAATAGCATACAAAGCGTCAGGTCAACAGAAAATATATTATAAAACATGGAGACATATACTTGAATGTAAATGCATCTATCGAGGTGTATTTCATTCTGCTATAATCATACTAGGATATTACTGATCCTATCTGTAATGAGTTAATCGTCCTAGAACACTACTGGTTTTACTTCTGACGAGTTCGTTAATATGTTATATTCCAGAACTAAGCTTAACCAAAGCTCTGATACCACGTTTGTGACGACCCCAAACCCCGATGAGACGGTGCAAGGGTAATCTTTGGAAGGCAACACATAAACAGATAACAGCAGAACAGAAATAATTAAATACACCAGATAATGTACAATAGAATACACTGGATAAATATAATCATCAGAGTTACACAGTATATAGGATCATACTTAGTACAAAATACAGTTCAGCTATACATAATATGTTTACAGCAGAAAAGAAAACGTAATATGTACAACAGGAGATGAATAGCATAAAAAGAGATAAATGATAGAATCCATCTCCAGCTCCAGCTATCCAGAAAGAGCCTGCTAAAACCTGAATACAAGGCTGCCCGTGTAGAAAAAGGGGCACCCGAGTTTGCAAGTGAAACAAACTACAAGTCAGTCATGGGACTGGTATGAGAAATCTACTTAACACATCTTATAATATGGCTAATCACAGGACCACGCCACTTTCGCGGAACAGGTTTACTCCATTGGATTGCCAGTGATTTAAAGTAAATAAATCTTTTAAACGTCACAATGCTTTTTATAAAAATGAAGCCATTATAAGACTCAGTTCCCATCACACAATGCAACACAAAACGGAGGGTAGAGTTTTACCTTATAATGGCCAAATATGCTTGATAGGAGGAAAACAAATCATTTGAAATGTAAATTTTGTTGTTTAATTCTTAATCAGACTCCAACCGTAAACTAGTAAGAGAACGATTCCCTAAGTATTAACCCCGAAGGCCGAAACCAACATCAGACCAATACCCATGAAACCATCCGTCCTAGCTCGTTTCCAGTTAGTTTCTAATTTTAGATACAATCATAAATATCAATCATAGACGGCATAAGTGCCCCATACCACTATGTCGCCATATATAGGTATACAATCAAAACCGCACGATGTCGTATTTGGAAATTGGATTTCCGTCACGAAGCGAGGCCAGGGATCGTTCTCACCGTTTCGAGACAATCTAGCCTACCATGTCTCTGGACCCAGACTCAGGTGGGGCCTTGGAGCAACAGGGCCGGTCCACTCGATGTGGATTAAACTTAAACCCTGAACACTACGTTTCCCCGCCCTTTGGGGCGTAAATGAGCCAACAAATGACTCCATCGGCTTCACATAGTCACCGACATATTTGAGGCGCCTCGCAACAGCAACAACCACACAGGTGAAAGTAGTATAAATGTCAGGGCTGGTAGGTCACTGACACCACCCTAGCTAGAAAGAAACGCATGTCCTCCCTGAAGTCCTCTCCCGTTTCTGGTCCATACCGGGGTGTGAGGCTCGCGAATTCGCGTTATACACAAAGCTATGCCACATAGGCGTTGCTTTGATCATCAACCACAAAGCTCTGCGTTTCAACAAAAGCTTTGATCAATGCATCTCAGCATGCCACACAGGCAATTCACGCCATGCAACTGACGTCTGTCAATCACACAGAATGAAATCCAATGATAGACACACAGTCCATTTACAAGTCCGTTCTGGGTCTGAATGAAACCGGAGGCACTCAATACCTCGCATTCCCGTACAATCAACATGTACGTCCGGGTGGCTACTACTTCAACCCCTTCTAGGTAGCTACTCCTATCATGAGCATCAGTAGCACCCCTCCATTCGACGTGAAGATTATCGGTCTTGCATCGCCTTCATATCTTCGACTTTCAATCGTCGATCAATTTTTTGAAATAAGAATTAACTCGGCCTTTTCAAATAATTCACGTATATTTAGAATTTCAAATCAATTCATTTCAATGGTTAAATTATTTGACATCACCAATTCTGTTCTTTAATATTGTTTTCACGCCAAACACATTCAACCATCAAATATCACATAAACTGAGCAAATTCAGTTTTTTCCATTCCATATCGTTTATAATATTTTATCACGATTTATCGCTATTTTTATTTGTTTAAAAATAGCCAATTTATTCAAACGACGCTTCAGGCCAAAACGCGGCCATGGCGCTGTTTTTCTCCAGATTTGATTTACACATATTTGAAAATCTAACCGTTGGATCTTCACAAATTTTATATCATTAGAAAGATCTTTTCAAAACGAATCCAATGGTTTTAGTTTCGGGAAAATCCGACGATCGGATCTCCCGCACTAATCGTTAGAAGTTACGATTTCAAAATACGAACTGTAGCGTAGTTATTCGATTTAATTTAATTATATTTATATATATATAAATATAATCGATTATGGTGCTGTTTTTCTTCAGATTTGAATTAAACGTTCCAGACAATCCAACCGTTCGATCTTCATAAAGTTGGTGCCGTTGGAAAGATATTTCCAAAGCGAACCCAACGGTTGTGGTTTCAGGATAATCCGATGGTCGGATCTCCCGCACTAATCGTTTGAAATCACGGTTTCAAAACACGAACTACAGCTTCGTTATTTGATTTATTTTAATTATATATATATAATCCTCTTCGATTTCAAAACCTTATCCATTTCATACATTTGATAAAAATGATGTTTATATCCAAAAAACATTTATTTCAACACTTCACTATTTTTAGCAATTCATGTATATAATAAAAATGTGATTTTTATTGTAAAAAGATTTATTTCAAAACACGACTATTTTATATAGTTCATATAGATGATAAAAATATGATTTTTATTATAAAACAATTTATTTAAAACATGAATAGCATTCAACACATGAATTTCTATTCAACGAATGAATTTCTATTCAACACATGAATGTTCTCTATAGTTCTTATATATAAAATAAAAATGTGATTTTTATTGTTAAAAAAATTTATTTAAAACACGAGTATCATTCAACACATGAATTTCTATTCAACGAATGAATGTTCTCTATAGTTCGTATATAAAATAAAATGTGATTTTTATTGTTAAAGCAATTTATTTAAAACACGAATACCATTCAACACATGAATTTTTATTCAACGAATGAATTTCTATTCAACACATGAATTCGGTTTCAACAAATGAAAATAATTTCAACGAATGAAAATAATTCTAATACATGAATATTTCAGAAAATTTCGACAGCATAACGGCAGGGTAGTTAAAACCGGGACCGTATCAATGTACGGCTCCTTGCTCTACCTTAAAACCTTGCGGTTTTTTACAATGGGGATTTCATGCATCTAATTCGCACGCGGGCGAGCATGTTTTCATTCATTTCCACAATCTATTCTAATTTTGTTTTCTACCACAGATGGGTATTTTTCAACCATAGTCAATCATTCTCAACCACAAACAATTCTTTCAACCATTCACATTATTCACCAGATTTCACATCAACCAAATAATCCAAACAATATCATAACCAATAAATATCGTCCATGGTCTATGGACGAGGGGAGTATATATATACATATTCATATATAAATATATTTCAATTCACTTCAATTCATTTCAACGCACATATAATTTTTACAATGCATATATAACTTATACATCGAACATACAACTTATACTACGCTTATACATGAGGTGTACAACGCTTATATAACTCTTACATCGACTATATAATTAATACATCATTGTTTTCCATATCTTTTATAAATTAGAAATCTCACATTGGGTTCCACTCCACCTAATATAGCAGAAGGCTCAGAAAAATATGCGGTCTCTTCTAGAATGTAGAAGACGTCCACACGAGTCCACTGTCTCTTGTTTCACTGGATTTCGACCACAAACGAAAAAGATATGATTTTTGTTGCGAAATCAAAAACCGTAGCGCTTTAAAGTGCTATAAACTATTTTAAATAAAATAGGCTATTACCTTTCTCATTTGTTCAAAACTAGGTCTTCGTTTTTCGGCAAATCCGTGGGGCTTGAGGATGATCAGACTGCTGCACGTCGTAGAGCTTCGAATCAGCTTCCTGGCGAGGTGCACCTCCTCTGACTTGACAGCGGATCTGGGCTCTGGCAGAGGTCGAAACACGGTAGCTTCTGGAGTTCGATTCTGGATGATGACGAGATGAGGGAGGGCGAGAGGGGTACGGATTTAAAGAGGGGGAGGAAATCTTCAAAAAACCCAACTAGAGCCTGGTCTGAAGATGATCGGAGCGATCGGAAATTGATCGGGAAGTTGGGAGCTCTTTTCGCCATCGAGGGTTGAAGGGGTCGGGGAGAGAGAAAATGGTTGTGGCTAATAGGTTTTTTTTATATTTATATATTTTTAAATTTCTAAAATACCCCTTATATCCTACGAACTCCAATCCAAACCCAACGACTGTCGTCCCTAGCTAAATACCCCCATTCCGAACACAATGGGATATGTTTCGAAGGCCCATTTGACTGTTTCAATCAGTTTTTCTTCAAATTAAAATATAAAACATTCAATATTTGATTTGAACGTACATTTCAATTTGCCGGGGACACACAATGATTCTAAAAATTCCCGAAAAAAAAATCTAGCTTTGTTTTGAAGATACAGTCCCAACAAAACTAGTTTCGTCGAATTCTGAGACTATTTGAAAAATGGCCATTTTCTGGTCGATCCAATTTAACTGTAATCGACCAAAGAACATTTTTCTTCGCTACGCTCACATATTATATTCAAAAATTATGAAATTTGAAACCTAGCAATAATTTGACATCCCGGATCCAACAAAGGTGGTTTCGTCGAATTCTGAGGTCGTTTGCAAAATGTCTATTTTCAAGGGCTATATATTATCTATAGCGACCTTTCTGAAAATTCATTTGGCCATAACTTTTGATTCCCGCTATGAAACTTCGATTGTTTAGATTCGTTAGAAAGATATCCACTGACAGATTTAAATATGTTTGGTTTCACTAAACTCCGTTTTATTTTACACCCGGTATAGTCAGTCAAAGTTTGAATTGAAATTTTGAAACTGCTACGCCATTTCAGGCCTTGTTTATAATTTGAAATAATTATATTTATTTTCCAACTTCGATTCAAACATACTTTTCATCTTTATTATTTAAATTATTTATTTTAAATATTTAAAAAATTCACTCAGATAGCCCATTTAAAAATTTTAAACTGGTTCAGATTTTCCGGGTTGTTACACGTTTGGTATCTTTTCATTAAATATGTGGCCCCTGGGGAGGTCTTGGGTTATAGGTTTTCGATCCATTCTAGACCCTGCTTGATTGCTTTGGTTGTTCAAAAAGGTTCAAGAATGGATACCCCCTTACTGCTAGGATTTCTGACACCCACTTTCGGCTAGGATTTCTGATTGGTGCTGGTCCTTCCAGCGTGTTTAATCCTCCCCCATTTTTATGCTTCATCCACGGAGCGGACACAAATTTATCTCATTGAGCTTTAACTCAGAAGGGATAAAATTCATGTCCTTCACCTAAGAAGGTACCCCTTAAGATTGGCATTTTTTCCGTTTCAGGACATGTCGGTTTTTCCGACTTTGTGCCTTGCCCTATGAAACAGACACGGGTTCACCTCCTTGAAATCCTTCAAAGTTGGAGAACTCGCATTCTGCACCTAAGAAGGTGTTCCTTTAGTGGGCTCAGCATTTTTATCCGTGGGACATTTTCCATGGGACATATTGAGTTGCTTTCGCTCCAGCATTAACTCTTAGGAGGTAGATACCAATCCTTGCTTCCAAATTTAACTCCGACTTTTAAGGAATTTGTGTAGTGCGCCTGAGAAGGTGCCTCTTTAGGATCAGCAATTTTATCCGAGGGATAGATTTGGTAGTGTTCCTATTCTTTTTGATAAAGCCTAATGTCGGTTCCTTGCATGGGTGTTTACTAAGCATTCGGTGTATTCCATAATGCGAGGGGTGGCCTTTGAACTTGTTGCCAGTCTTAGAATGGCTTGTCTCTTTTGAAGTGACGTGTCCATTCATTCTGTTTGATCTTATTTCGCGACTCCTGAGCTACTTTTTTTAATGTGTGCTCTGGGATTTTCATTACAGTTTAGCTGTGCTCGTGGGATTGCCTTTTGCCATTCCAACATTTCAAGAAATTGTTCTTCTTTTAGCATGGATCATTAATTGTGTTACTCAGATAAACACATAATTAATTTTTGATGCACGAAGCTTTTTCAAGTAAATTGCTACTTAGTACGAACATAGTGGATCAACAAAGTAAGGTAAAACAATTTTAAAAACAAGATGAAACCAGGGGAGTGAAGCGAAGTAATGAAAGTTCTAGTTCGACGTCCCATTGTTGAGATATGAGAGACTAGTTCCCTTGATGAGTGTCTCCTTTTTGATTAGTTTAAGCCTTCTCCTCTTTAAGGTATGTTGCCGCTCGTTTGCGTAGAGTTGGGGTAATAGTTACGATGTTGTACATATTGTTGCAAATTATTCTTTCGGATTATCCCCTCGATCACTGATTTCAGATGCCTACATTCGTTGGTATCATGCCCTGTTTGTTTATGGAATTGACAGAACCTTCCTGACTTTATGGTGATATCTTTGACCTGTTTTTGTTTCAAGATCGGATATCTTTCGGTGTTTTTGGTTGCCCTAAATATATTTGCAATGGTATCATTAAGAGGGTGAATTCAGAGTTCTTGAAGAAGCGTAGCTTCTTCTTTGCTCGACTGTCTTTTTTTTCATTGCTCCTTTTTTGACTGTCAGAGCTGCTTTGCACATTTTCGTTTTTCTCAAGCTGCCCGTATTCCTCTTCGGTACTCGCATATTTTTCGGCTTTGCTGAGTTGCCGCTCGAGCGTGCTTGGTTTCTTTCTCTTGATCCATCGCCCCAACTCGGTTTCCTTACATATTGCCCCTTGAAGAGCCGTTAGGATTAAATGGTATTCAAAATTCTTGACTTCATTTACCGCCACATTGAAGCGGGTGAGAAAAGATTTGATGGGATCTCCTTGCCTTTGTCGTAATCCACTTAGCTTTGCAACATCTCGAGCTTCGAGTGCACGGGATTTGAACTGCTTGTTGAACAGTTTAGCTAAGGTCGCGAAATTGTCCACAGACTGGGGCGGCAGCTTTGTGAACCATAAGTACGCCACCCCTTCAAGGTAAGTTGGGAAACATAGGCACTTGATTTCATCAGTAGCGCATGCCCCATTCATATACTGATCGTATTTACAAAGGAACATATTAGGGTCGCTCGTCCCATCATAGGATTGTAATGACGGAGGATTGAATCTCTGCAAGTACACAGTCTTCTTAACCCTCTCAGTGAGTGGGGTTTTAGTTGGAAAAGATTCCCATTCTTTTTTATCATCCTTCTTTCTCAGGATTTCCTTCACGATTACTCGTGCCATTAGTAAGATGTATTCCTGTTCCTTGCTCGGATCCATGGATGGATCACCTTCTTCATTGTCGAATTTTGATCTAGATGTGCCGCCGGGAACCGAGATTAGGGAATTTGGGCATTCTCTCAGAATGGGCACCCTTATAGCGGTAGGAATGTCTTTCCGTTTTGTGATTGCATCATGAAGATGGCCATGCATAGGAGCTTTGTCCCTTTCATCATTCTGATTATTGCGCTGTGCGACCCTTTGAGCGAAATCCCGTTGTCTTGAGCTTAAGGTGGAGAACCCTGCGTCTGGCTTGCGATTTTTTCGGGCTGGCGAGGAACTGGTGGCATTAAACGCGGCTTTTGCGATGGAGGCTTGAATGGCGAGTATCGACTCGAGCTTTTTCATCACTGCATCGTTTGGAATAGCTGTTTGACTCATTAATCCTACAATCGCCTCTTCCGACTTCCTTCTGGTTATAGTTTCTTCCATTTCAGGCGACTCCTCTGCCTCGAAATCGGTGGAAGACGGCGTGATGGTGTTAACGCAGTTGCTGGGGCTGTTGACTTCGCCGTTTCCTTTCCTCACCATGTTCACGCCTCCAAACACACTCTTACTCGATGGATCTTGTCAAATCTGAAAAAACAAGTTAACACGGCCCCACAGTAGGCGCCAAAATGTTTACACCAAAAATAGTCTAAACATCCAAGGTACTAAAATTGTACTTCACCAATTCGATAAGGAGATAATGTAACTGTGTTTAATAAATAATCGAAAGACAGTTAATGCAGAAAAGGCAAATAGAGATGAGATTTAGAGTGGTTCAGCCATTAACTAGGCCTACGTCCATTATGATGGTGATTTCCATTCTTATAACGAGGATTACAAAATACATCAATCTTCTCTTTCATACATCTCGATATTCACTCAATATACCCTCGTTTATATATTTCAATGTAGGGGTTATACAAGAGAATGGTATAGTTTGAAGAGGAAGAAAATGGACGAATGATTGAGGAGAAGAGTGTCTTCATCGTTCTGATTTCGTGCCTGACGCCATGGCCATATTAGTAGTTGAGGCTGGAATTTAGCAGCACTTCATGGCATCGAAGATTGGATCCCTTTCTTGCTAGTAGTCATGGTGTATTTATAGGTGAGATCCCCTTGAGGAATGGTCTTAGGTCTGTTATCCAGGTCATGGGTCGCTTATTCCGTTAATTTACGATCATGCCATTGGCTAGCTGTAGCCAGCCGTTAAGAGTTGAAGTCGATTATCATATACAAGCGGCTCAACGGAGCGAGCGTCTCGATCAGCTGTGCGAGTGACTCTTCAGTTGGGGCTCTTCTGTTGTGGCTGTTTCTATCAGTTAACGAGTAGGTACGTGATTTACTTGATGATGATATGAAGGAGCGATCGACTATCGTTCCGTAGTGAGGTTGCATCTGACCTGAGCGGGCGAGCGTAGGCCTTTTTTAATCTCCGGGAGGTCGATCAATGTTTTACGGCTCTGAGATGCTACGGCGCTCTTCTCTAAGGAGTTGATATGTGGTCGTTCAATAGATTTCTGGTCTGAGTGCTGAGTGATAGGTGTTGCAATTAGTGAGCGGTCGTCAGATGTATGCGCGATCTTGTCTCCTGGTCTTGATACCCATGGTCGAACTACGATATTTGGGTCAAGTGTTTTCCGCTGTCATGAGCGAGCTTCGAAAGCATGCGACCTTTAGCTTTATCGAGTCGCACTTCCCATGGTGTATTGTACTACTATGGTTGGTTGTACCGGTTGGTCGTTCGGTCTTGGACTTGATGTTTGGATTCTACTCCATGCGTATGTCTAAATGCTGTGCACGATCGACCCAGAGGGTGTCCGTTCGGGAGCCTTTACTCAATGTGCTTATGGATTTTTCAGGGATTAACAGTAACGACCTGCATTCTACGTATCGGCAGATCATAAAATGTTTATTTTATTCTCATACGAAGTCGTATGGTCGTGTAACTTTGGGAAACGACTATTGGGGTCATTTCCCATATTTACAATTTTTTACTGAATTTTAAATTATTGTTTTACCCTTGGAAAATCTTGTTTCTCCTAGATCTTTTGATTGGTAATAAGTCTCAACCTGAAACCACTTCCATAGGATTCGGATGATGGTTTACATTTCCGTAGAGTGGTCACATTAATCAAACGAACTTACCGTTTGGGAGATATGGCTGAACTAAGGTTTGGAAGATAAATAACAACATAATTGGGCTTAACGGGGTGATTAGCAGCTAAGCCCATAACCCATTTCGGGATTAGGGTTATGAGAGAGCTGAAAGGGTTTGGAAAAACATTCCCTTTCATTTTCTCAGCTGCCATTTACCTTCCTTGAACCCTAGCAATGGCCTCCATCTTCTAAATCTCATTTTTTATCTCTATCTAACTGCTTTTTAACCACTAATTCACCAAAACTACATCAAATTAAGAGAAATTAGCATCATATCAGAGATAGAGATGCTGCTATACATTGGAATTCATGCCATATAAGTCATAGTTTTAGATCTACTACTTATTTGCGGCTAAGGTGAGGGATTTGCACTTATATTCACTAATTACGACTAATTAGGGGTGATTAGTGATAATTAGCGAAATTATACATCATAAAAATCTAGGAAAATATGTAGATATTCTAAAATATTATTTTATGTCAATAGTGAAAATTCGGGCTAACTTGGATTAAGTTTGTTAATTCTATAGTTAAAACATGGTTAAGGGGATTGAGGGAAAAATCATGGTTTTCGGTACGTTTGATTCAAAATAACTCATATTGTTGATGTTTTAATGTTTTTAATTTATTCTATGTGTTGCTACGATTGTTTGGTATGTTTTATGACTTCATACTAAGGTTAGAATGGTTGAAAACACGGTCGTTTGGCGAAATTAGCTTGTTGGAAAAATTGCAGAAAATCGGTTTATGAAGGGGGTATGCCTCACGAACCACCTAGGTTGACTTCGGTTCCTGAAGGGGCATGTCTCACGAACCGCCCCAAGATGATGGTCACGAACCGTCCCAAGATGATAGTTATTAACCGCCCCAAGATGATGGTCACGCACCGCTAGGAGGGAAGGATCACGAACCGCGACCAGAAGAAGGCTCCCGACCAGGGGGGACTCACGAACCACCTATGAGGGGGTCACGAACCGCCTATAAGGGGGCCACGAACCGCCTATAGGGGGGGTCACGAACTGCCTATAGGATGGTGGTCACGAACCGCCAGGAGGGAAAGATCACAAACCGCGACCAGAAGAAGGCTCCCGACTAGGGGGGACTCACGAACCGCCTATGAGGGGAGTCACGAGCCGCCTATATGGTGGCCATGAACCGCCTATATGGGCATCATAAACCGCCTATAAGGGGATCACGAACCGCCTACAAGGGGGTCATGAACCGCCTATGAAGGGGGGTCACGAACCGCCCAGGGAGGACCACGACTCGACCATGACGACGACCACGACCCGAACCAACATGATGACTCCAAAGTGAACCGTATTTGAAATTCAACTACACGACGATGATTTTGGATCCTTCTGAAGATCAATTTCAATCTGTCCAGAACCTGAGATGCAAAGGAAGTCCAAGTAGGAAGTTATTACTCAGGATCCACATAGGAACCAATTAGTTAACTTCTAGAGTTGGACTTTGCTGCGGGACATGTGCAAAGGGGTTATCGATATCTATAACGTTGGTTCACCATTGAAGAGAGGGGGCATGTAGATGAACCAGAGCCAGGGAAGTGTGGAATGGTTGGCCCTCAACCTAGAGCCAGGGATGTGTGGACTGGGTAGGGTTATTGACTATAGACCAGGGAAGTGTGGTCATAGCAATAGTTGTAAAGAGTGGCCATCATGGCCTCAATAGATTTGGTGATCAAAGAAGTGGATATCGTATGCTTTACGCACAGAGTGAGAGATGTGAGGATGGTTGCTATGTTTGATGTTTGCTATCAACATGACATGCACTCTTCTACTTCACACCTTCTGTTAGTGTTACCTTAGAGCATTGTACATCCTGTTGTGCTAACTCTTTGGTTGCAAGTCCAGGTTCAGGTATGATTTACTTATACCTGTTATTGTTTACCCAGTTACAGTCTTGTTATCGCTCACACCATACTTTCGTCTGACCCAGAGTTTTATTTCTCTTCTTATTACTCTTGGTGCTCCTAATCGAGCAGACTATAGACAGGTTAGGTGGTTATGCATGAGTAGCTGTCCAGAGACGTGCAGGAGGCTTCCACGTACTATTTACATATATTCTCCCTGTGTTGTTGCTAGTCACTGCTTTGAGCATTAGTAGTGTACCACTTTCATTTCCTTTTTAGAGACAGTATTTTTAAAGTTGTAATAATGGTTTGGATCATAAGCTGTATTTTGGATTCCGCTACTCTGAGGGTATGGTTTAGTTTTCAGCTTATGCACTGTCTTGCCTGTTTTATGTCAAGTAATGTTATTACTATATTTTATTTCATGCACTATGAGATATGCTACAGGTTCTTTAGTTGTTCATTGTTTTAAAACCCTTTCATCTGACGCCCATTCCGTGCCATTCAGGCATTGACACAGCGCATTTCAAGGGGTATGTCGGCTAGTTCGGGGCTGGTCATCACATTTTGGGTTAGCAGTTCCAACACTATTGGATTTTACTATAATGGCATCTAAAGTAACACAGACAGTTGCATCGCCACTGACTCCAGCGATCCGATTCTAGTGATCCTAATTATGGATTATATGGAGCCCAAATTACGGAAAGAAGGTGGAGGAAGAAGAGATTGTACACGAGAATCACATCGAAATGTTTTGAAAAAAGATAGAGAATCGATACTTACCTTAAAGAGATGATCTCGGTTGAAGACGAAGGCGATCTTTCTCCTTCTTCCTCCGAAACAGTAAATCGATCTTTGTAGTAAAAGAGTAAAAAAGTAAAGAAAAGAGAGTTTTCCTTTTATAATATAATAAGATGATCATTCATATTCGGTTGACATGACTACTGGATCTGACTCGGCTGACGTGTCAAGCCACTATCGAGCCAAGGTCAGCCGAAGAGGCATATGAAAGAGAGGCGTCATTATTACCTGACCCTATTTAAGTTTCCAAGACATCTAGTAGGCCAATTTCGATTTACGAAGCTCATGAACGGACGTCCCGAACCAACCTATGGGAATTCCTTGATTTATATGGAAAATGTTATGCAGAACCTTTGTTTACAAAGTATGCCCTGTCTCCAACGCAACGTACTTTAGGCAGCAAAGTGTTGATGGGTCTTTTGGCAATCCCATCAAGGCTCGACAATGCTATGGTCCCATGCCTCGGATACCCGGATTAGATAGTTGAAGTCAAGAAATGGGCCAAACAATGCGGCCCATCACCTAGGCTTATCACTGAAACCAAACGCCATCCATTCGAAGCCTCTATGATCAGACCAATCAAGCCAGGGCACACCTAGTTACGAACCTAATGTCTGCCTGAAGAATAGCTCATGCTCAGCCTTACCTATTCCAAGCCATCCGAATAAATAGGATCGATGGCCACCTATCACCGGAAATTAAAGAAGTGCATATTCCATGGGAGGAGAATGCTTCCCCAAGCTTCACTATTATTTTGGACCATACAATGTGTGTCCAAGCCAGCTCAAGCATAGTATCACCTATAAATACCTCTTCTGGACTCAGAAGAGGGAACTTTTGGAAGTTTGAATACTCTAGCTTTCAAATCTTTGTTAATCTCTAGTTGTATTGTCATTTTAGCTATTCCGTCTAATAATTTAAAGAATATATAAGAGATTATTAATTGAACGTAGGCTCATTAATGCCGAACCAATATAAACTTGCATGTGATTCCCACTATTTTCAGTTTTTACAATTATTTATCTTCATTCATTCTCTACATAACCCTTTCTTTGGATGTTATGCCAATCTTTGGTGTCAACAGTGATCACCCATAGAACGTGCCAAAAAAGATGATCGATCATACTTCCTGTGTTATCAACCAAGGTTGCACACACATTTTTTTGAGTAATCGGACATGTTTTTTGGCTATTTTTCATCGTGCCAAACCAGGTTTTGCCAGATTACCAGATTTTGTTATCATGAGTGTCGCAAGCCATATTCGTCATCAATGCTTGTCGATCAGCTGTTTTTGAATGTGCGACACTATTTTTCTCTAAATCCATATATTTTTAAGTGATGATTTCTGCCACGTGATCGAAACGATCAACCATTTTGAGCTAATCAGACAGTTTCGATCATGTATTTTCACTATGCTGGCTTTCTGAGTCGACTGAAGACGACTTTATGAATTGACGCCATTTCCAATCCTTTTCCGAATACGTCGCGACTTCGACCAAATCGCTTTATGTTTTCTAATGATATTCTCGATGTGTGACATCTATGACAAAAAAGAATGTCAACACATGGTTTATTAGATTTATTTACAATAATTTAATTCCCACTACAATTAGTAAATTTGACATAGTTTAGTTAGAATTATTTATAGTAAATTTGTATTTAAATTGTAAATTTAGGAATTTAAACTTATATGTAGAAGTTAATTTTTTTGAAATTTAACTTGACCAAATATAAGTATTTTTAAGATAAAAGAGGTGCAAGAAAGGGCCACAAGCCCAAATATTGTAAATTTACAATAACTATGTCAAAAATTTGGGAAATTAATTAAGAAGGATAATAGAAATATATCAATTAAATTAGAAATTAGAAACAGCCTAGATTGGTTGGTTAAGAAAAAAATGATATATTTTCACAGTTTGATTTGTAATAAATGCAGCAAACATGATTGAAAGAATAAAATTAAAAGAAGATGGATTGGTGTAAAATATGGATTTAGCCGTATTTTACACTATCCAGTAGTTCAAAAATAAATAAAAGAAATGGCTTGCAGTTACATATTTCTGTGTATAGGAGCGTTTTATACTAAACTACGGAAATAAAATTCAATACATTTTTAGTAACTAATAAAACGAAATAAATATAACTTCCTAAAGATAAAACTTACAAAGGTGGTGAGTAAAAGACTAATATAACTGCAATATGTTATAAAAAGAAAACGAGTAAGAAATCAAGTTAGACACTTAATAGCCTAGAAAAGAATTAGTAGAGTGTGTCATTAAGAACAATTGTTATAGTATAAATAATAGGAAGAAAATAGATTATTATGATAAAAGATTTATGACAAGATTATATAGCTCCAGATTAAGAGTGTCATAAAAAGTAAATAATAAAAAGATGAGAATAGTGTCATAATGAAATAATAGGGTCAAATTAAGGAAGACAAGATAAGAGAAATTAAACAGTTAGAAAATACTTTGACAAAGGTCTAATAAGGAACGTGAGATGTTTTGTGAGTAAGCTAAAGGGAATCTGAAGGAATTCATAGTGATGCGGACCACAACAGACTCATCAGAGTACATTGATCTCACGAGGCATGTTTATAGCAGTAGTCCTAATTAGTCGAGGACTGAGGATCTCAGGATGATCGGGACTAGCCATAAGGAAGATAGGAAGCATAAATTTCAAAGCGAGGATACCGTGAGGAAGACCCTTTTATATAGGAATAGTTTAGGCGATCCATTGGAGTCAGGTCTGTAGTTTCCATCAAGTGGGTATGCCATGATTGCTTTCATAGAGTAGGCTGTTAGAAGGTTGATGGTCGACTTTAGGATATGGCGGTTTCCTCGAGGTGGCTGGTCAGGACCTAATAGGACAATAACTGTCGGATGTGTCATTGTCAACAATAGAGAGTACGGGAAGATGTATGTTAAACCAAGGATCCAGTGGTCTTTCATTATCAAGACAATATGTGAGGTGGCAACTCCAATTGTTTGTTTAGTATGTTTGTTTTAGGGAAAGACCTTAACCCATTAGAGAACCTTCCACTAGTAGAAGTGTAGCTACGTACAACCTTAGCCATGCTAGAAAGAGACAAACTAGTTTAACATATGTGGGACCTAGTATTGCTTTTTTCACATATTGTAGAAATTCCCCTACTGAGTTTCGTAGTGAGCCTAAGTCGTGCCACTTATTAGCTGAACTTAGAGTACAGACAGAACGATTACGTATAGAACCTAAATGTATGCACTGGATGGTACTTCATGAATGTCCGAGTATTGGTGTAGTCCAATACAAACACATTTTCACGTTTTCTTAGTAGATAACAAAACATTTGTATTGTAGGCTTTACGGAGCAATCCATTACGGATGTTGTAGCAGGACTCTTTCATATAGAAATGATGGAGACTATCAAGAGGGCTACTATGGACAATACCTAGTTATGTTGTGCACACAAATATGTTATTAAGTTTGGTTTACTGGGGAGTAGATGGTTATGACTTACACATGGAGGAGAGAGTATTATAAACCCTAATGACATGATAAAAAGTTAAACAAAGATAAAATATTACATGTAGTGTTATTCTTAAAGACATAACCCTCTCCATATAACAAACATGCAGGTTAGACATATGATAGAGGTTTTCGAATTTAGGGACACTTGCTTAGTATGTGTCATTATTATGAAAAATATTTATTAATTATCATATTTTATTTAGTTCTATTGTGAAATATTTATGTGAGCTCTAATATACTTATCTACGCCTTTTCTGCAGCATACCAAACAATCAACTCGGGTTCAATAGACTTGGATTTTAGCGCTTTGTGAGAAATCCAGATCCATTGGAATTTGGTTGTTACATTTTGTATCAGAGCATATGTTTTGGATTTCTAAATTTATAGCGAGTGAACGTATTTATATTTTTAAAATATAAATATATTGTATATTATATGTACCTAAATTCATAGAAAAACCAACTTTTTAAAGAAAAATGACATATGGGAAGACAACAGTAACAGTGTTGTACATCGAAGATAACATTTTGAGAATCCAAGATTAGTAGGATCTAGAGTGGCTTTAGCATAAGATGTACAATAAATTTAAAATAAAACGGAGAATCCATATGTTGATATCCTGGAATTGGTAGTATTTTAGATTAGTGGGTACGGCGATAGAGTCATAGAGTACATGTTGAAACATAAGATAGCTAATGGATTAGGAATATGTATGGATATGTATGTATGTATTGCGCACTGACGACGCTAGTACTAGATTTCAATTCAGAATTGGATAATATTTGATGACTTAACGTAAAAAGAAATTGGACTCTGAGAAAGCTATTCGGTATAAAGATTTAGAAATGGAGGTTAAGAAACCGGTTTGAGCCTAGCCCCAAAAATTTAAACCACTAAGAACATTTCAAAAAGTTTTAGAGAGAGTTTTCAAGTTTTAAATTTAAAACTTTATAAGTTTTAAAAAATTAATAGTTTAAAAATAGAGTATTGCACTCAAATATATTTTTTTTCAAGAAAAGGAAATAAATTTTTTTTGAAAAATATACGTATACATATATGTGATTGTATAGGGATAGACAAAATAAGCAGAAAAGGATGCTAGAATTTTAAGGTAGCTCTAGAAAACTCTATTTGAACAAATTGGAAAGAAGTTGGAACAGTAAAAGATGGGTCTAGTATGAAAGAAAATATAGGAGTTTTCATGAAAGATAGGTTGTATGTAAACGTGCTTTGTTAAAGTAACAAGGAAAGGTCTAGCGAAAGAGGCCTACAAAATATAGCTGAAGCACCATATTTTTCGCTACCTATTTCAACAAGAAATCCAAAAAATAAAATAAACTTTTCTCGTCACTTCACGTAGAACACAAAATTTCTCTTTGGGAAAGGTTGATAGAAACTCGATCTTGGTATTTTCTCTTGAAAAGGAATTGTATAGTAAAATAGATAAGTAACTCAAACTGAGTTAAAGTGAATAACTATTTGAAAAAGAAAAACCATAGTGAACGAACAGAAGTAATCAATCCTATCTTCCCCAGTTTTTAACTTTTAAGAAAGGTTTTGAAAAGATAAAATTTAGATAATTAAAGATGGTTTAGACAAATGATTAAACTTTTGAAAAAAGAGAGAAAGAAACCAAACTAAACTTGTAGTGCATAGTAGATGAGAATTAGCATGGTGATAAAGCTAATGGTGGTGAGTGATTCCAGTAGTGTGCTTGAAATACTAGGTATAGCTAAAGGAATTATTTTCATATGCGATTAGACCATAAACCTTGAGTAGTAATTGTAGAAAGAATTAAGAGAGTAATTAAGAAGTAAAAGCAAGAAATTGTCAATATTAAGAATTTATAAAGTAATATACAAGGATTGAGAAAAAGAATTTTGGAAAATATGTCTTCCAAGTAGTTATTGTTTTAATTGAAGAGTTAAAGAAAAATTTAAAACTTGTACGGTTTATATGAAAATAGTAGAGAGAGGAATTCAGAATAGATACATACTAGATAGCGAGTACAAGCTAATTGAAAATGATTTGTTAATTCGCATGAGAATTGAGCTCTCATGTAAAATAGTAATATAATGGTAAAGACTGAATTTTCGAGCAAAGACCTAAAACCTATTATGCAGCCGTTGTCGAAGTGCAAAGACATATGCTTTATTCTATCAATGTTACACTATGCTTTAAACCATATGTCCCTGTAGCTATAATATTAAGTGGTTTAATAAAATTTGGAAACCCATTCAACCATTATACTACATAATTTCATTGTTCTCTTATGCTTGTTAACTCTTCTTTAACTCTCTTTGCAAACATTAAGATTTAAAATCTTGATCTAAGCTTTATTTGACCAACAACGTTTTTGTAAGCAGCTGGATTTGTTTGCAATGTTTATGGTGAAGTACGTGAGCTCTTAACTTATATATGTCATTACAACTGACCAATCTCTATATTAAGATTGCAAAATGCAAATAAAAATAATTATATATAATACTTTTTTAGATAATATAAGACGAAGTGCTTACGATTTGTAGTTCGGTATTTTGTGATTTAGAAATAAGATGTCCTACTAGATTTTGACTTGCATGCATTGTGTTTCTAAAAAATATTATATTTCTTTTAAAAAAAGTTGTCCTTCTTCAATGTTTCAATCAAAATTTGGAATCCTATTCACAAGAAAACAAGTATGTTAATATATGTATACACACACACATATAAACACATATACACACATATTGATGTGTTCGTCTTATTTCTACCACATTTCTAATCGTTTGTTTAATATGATGAGGAAAGTGAAAGACATAAAAAAAATTGATCTAAAAAAAGGTGAAATGGTGAATAGAGAGTGGAGAACATCTATGATGACAGGAACCCTAAAACCAACAAGCAGTGGAGGTAATACAACATGATAGTGCAGTAAGAAGAAAACCCAAAGCAAAACTTGCAGTTAGAAATCTTGAAACTGCAACAACAAAGATGTCCTGAGAAGAACAGCCATGACAGATCGCAATAACCTAAAATACGGGTGAACCGCAAACCTAACACAGCATAGACACCAACTATCATACATCACTAAAAACAACAACCAAAGAACCATGAAAAACAATATAGCAGTGGGGTAGAAAGAACAGAGGTAGGTTGCAGCTTCAGCGATTAAAATGGCAAAAAACAGAGATCCATAGTTGTTGTACTTAGCATATAATCAGAGACTTGCCTATTGAAAAACGTATTCTAGACTAAAATTGAACATAGAAGAGTTGGAATCAAGAGAGTTGTGAAGCACAAATTTCATAGAAACTGTTTTTCCTTAAAAATAGTCTATACTTTTAACTATTTTAGAGCATCTCCAACTGTTTCGGAGTTTGGAAATCCGATATTCGAATTTCCGCACTCCGAAAAGCCGGGGAGTCCAACAGTTTTTGAGTCCAGGCGCTTGTTCAACAAATGCCTGGATTTTAGCGTTTGTTGAACAAGCGCATTGAATTTTTTTAAAATCGGCCTCCCACTAAAAAAAGTACGTGTTTTTTCAACAAACGCCTACACATCAGGCGTTTGTTGAACAAGCGCCTGGAAATTCTGCCAATATCGGGCGCAAATGGCTTCATTTTCCATTTCACACCGATGTTAATTTTCATTTTTAATCTTTTTTTATCAGTTTCTATATACATATGCCACCACGTCAAGTCAAGACTAGTAGACGCGTCATTCATCTTCTGATAGATCCAAATGTCGGACCAACACATGTTCCACCATATCCCACGGTAACTACAGATAGTCTACAAGTATTGCATGACCTGCCAGAGACTATCATACATTAAGTGTATGTTGCTATTGTGATGCCTTAGGTATAATATTTTATTTTCAATCAGTAGATCAGGAACCGTTTTACTAAACACGAATGTAATTTTATAGTTTATGTTTACAATAAATAATCATATGTTTAGGTTCGGCATATTAATATGCGAGGTAGTTAGGCATGTCGTATGACACATTTTGATCAGTTACCTGAGCTAATATTAGTTAGGCTTCGTGTGACACCATTTGGGCCCTTTTTAGACCTATCTAGGTTTGCTCATGTTGATCGATGCCTAGTTGAGGCTCTTATTGAGCGATGGTGGCCTAGTACGTAAACTTTTCACTTCATCGATTATAAGATAGGGCTTACACCTTTAGATTTTTACATGCTCGCGGGCATTGAGGAGGTCGTGTAGACCGCGTTCCAGCCACTTTGATGATTCATTTGAGGAGGTTGATAGGTTTTTAGATCAGTTACTGATTTTAGACCCTCAGTCCGTTGTTTCAGGTGTTGTTACCCAACCTACTCTACAAGACTATATAGCTGCCCATAGGACCACTCAGGATGTGCACACTCCATTTATTAGGGCTTTTTATTATACATTTTAGGCACCATCATTTTTAGCAACAACAAGGGGATTATTAGACTCGGTTTTTTGGCTAGCCTTGTAGACATTGAGCAGTTGCATACGTTTGATTGGGGTACAACGATATTGGGATATTTGTATGTAGCTTTGGATATTTACACCGTACAGTGCTCCAAGCAGCTGTACGACATGTGGTATATTCTCCTGTTCTGGTATTACGAGTACATGGAGAATATACACCCCAGACATATCCCTGAGGCCATCACTACACCTTATATATACTTTCTAAGACTACGCCGTTGGGGTTCAGCTATGCATCTAGCTCGTAAACCATAGGGTGTGCATAACGAGCTTATGGAGGCATTCACACAGATGAATATGTGGAAGAGGGAGGGGATTATTATGTGTCCATATTTAAATGGTTTGAAAATGAGCTCGTAACGGCGCGATAGTTCGTTGATTACCGAATTGAAGTTCGATTGACTGTACCGGGTTCTATATAAACCCGATCTAAGTGCAAATAGTCACGTTTGGACCCTAAGAGTCAAAACTTTGCAACGACGTTGAGAAATACTGGTTTCGTGTTAATATTTGCAATGTACAGCCAAATTAAAATTTATAAATAGTCGCTATGGATTCATATTAAAATAATAATACGATTAATTTAATCATATAAAAATAAATTGGATTCAAAATGAACAAATAGTTTTCCAAATTGCCTAGGTTACCAATTCATTATTTACGTTACCGTTGGCTGATTCAAATTATGAATTAATCGTTACATAAGCTTAACGATTCGTCTATTATTGTAACGATCTAAGATTTTGAAAATCAAATTTGAATTTAATATGAATTTTAAATAAAATTTGGAAGGTTTAAATAATCATTGAATCAGATTTCAAGGCGATAATAATATTTAAATGATGGAAAATTAAATTTGTCTGTGGAATTTGTTGCAACAATGTTTGTTTGGAGAAAACATTTCGTCGTTAGTCGAATTATTAAAACGATTTGAAAATTTTGTTGCTAGAAACGTTAAGAATTTGAAATTAAATTATAATTAAATATTCATCGCAAAATTTTGTTCAGTTTCTGTTCGCGTAGTCTTAAAATATTTTATAGAAATTTATCGAAAATTTTATTTCGGAAAATAAAAATATATTTTTTGAAACGTATTTTAGGGTAACTGTGGTCCTTCTAACACTGTACAGAATCAATCAACCGGTCTGTCTTTATTTCTGTTCTGGGATCATAACACAATATTATATATGATTATATTGTTAGTTTGGTGTAACTAGTTGTCGATAATTAAAAACAAGAGAAATCGAAATGGGAAAATTCGGTATACAAATTGTAAGTGAAAGTTAATGGGTTCTAAGCTAGATATATGGGATGCCAGGAGTCACGCCATCTCCATTTGAAGAATTCGGACAAAAGAAATACACGTGTTAATCCCTCTTACACGTGTTAATCTCCATCTCCATTTGAAGACACGTTGCTCTCCCATAATGCTTCCTCATGCCACCTCATTTAGTGCTCACGTAAGTAATGCTCTCCTCCCTTTAGTTAGTGGGCTCTCCCACTTATGTCTTCTGCCATTTCACGGAAAAGAAAAAAACAAAAAAACAAATGGTGAAGCCTGCGCATGCTCCTCTCCCCACGCACAACTCACCTTCCACTGTCTCACCATCCTCCCCTTTCACTTCTTTTCCTCCTTACAGAGAACCGCAACACTCTCCTCTTCCTTCACCGCTTTACCATGTCCTTGCATCACGTGAAAACTCTGCCACCCCTTCCTTTAAGAACAGCGGCACCGTAAGTCCCTCAGCAACCCTCCTCTTCTATCCTTGCATGTAGGCCCTCTCCTCTTCCCTCTGAAAACAGTTCATCTGTTCTCGCCAAAAATGTGTTATGTCTTTCCTAGTATTATTATTTTTTCTTTTCATCGCGCAAAACTTGCTTCCCGTCACGGCTACACTGTTCCACTTCCTGTCCGCCGCCATCACCATCTATAAGCCCTCCAATGCTCCTCCTAGCAACCACCCGTTCATCGAAACCCGTTGCTCCCACTGCCCTCTTGAAACAGTCGGCCTCCTCTTTTATAAAACAATCCTCTACCGCCATTGTTTGCCACTGCCTAGTCCACCTTGTCACCGCCACCTTCGGCAACTCTGCCCCTCACCTGATCATCAGTAGCGTACTTAGCATCATCAGAACCCACAAGCCCTAAAGCCGTTCCTTTCCTTCGCCCGGTCCTGTCATTTTAGCTACAACTTCTAGGTGCTACATGTTGGAAAAATCCATGTTGGGTCATACAGATGAAGATTTGATCTTGTAAGGGGCTGTTGTTCTGTAGCGCACGCATGTTGTTTGTGGTAATGCCCGGTTGAAATCAGTAACCTGTTATCTTTGGTATTTTGCCTCATACCAAACACAATAGCTCTTGGTTTTGAGCATATAAAGGGATGCATGAGAAACAATATGAAGTCCAGTTGGAAAGAAAAAAAAAGTGATTTTGGTTTGTGTCGAGCTGGTAGTGTATGTTCGAGTTAATGACCATACTTGTTTGTACATTGTCACTTGGCTCGAGTCAGTGCGTTGAGTATCCATTCCATTCTCGCCAATTTCAACAATCGGACAACAAAGAAAGTAGCAAAAGAAGTGGGGTGTGGCGTCCGTGAAAAGCGTATGTGATCGTCCAAAGTCTTGTTTGCAGTTGATATGGTGGGTTGACGTTAAGGAAATATTGGAGGCATGAAGGTGAGAACATCTACTGAAATTTGTTTTAATGATTAATTATAATTAGTGGATAATTATAATTGTTATCTTTAATTAATGTCTTATGGTTGGTTGCATGCGATGTTTGAATAGACAGTTAGGTAGTTAAACACACTAGACACTACGCGTTACTGAACGTAACGCGTTGGCGCACAAGGAAATTGATTGTTCAATGGTTGCTGTTGCATGCGATGGATGTTCATAGATAAACACACCAAACATTGAGCGTTATACACTGAGCGTTATTTAATGTAACGCTTGAACACCATTTATAATTGTTTGGCGGTGAATGATCCATGTTCATACGGTTGTTTTGTTGATTTGTTGTCTGGCACACACCGTAGTTATGGAATTATGCTGATAATTGATTTAATTCTCCTTCCTACGAACGAATTTTTTTTTTATACTAAAATAGTTGTTGGAAAGTAAGTTTGATTGTAAATTTCAAACGGTATGGAAATTTGATTTATGTTCTTTGTAAAAGACAAAGCGGGTTTGGAAGTGTTTCAATAATCTGGTCGGAATTTCTATTGGGGAGAAATTTTTGATTGAAGAATAATATTTGATTATTAATAAATTTTGAGTTAGATTTCAATTGTTTCAGACGATGTTCGTAAAAGACAACGATTTGAAAGTAAATTTGTTTTGAAATCTAGGAAGAAGGTGATTTTGAGCTATATACTCAAGTGATGGATTTTATACGACCAATTGGTTTCATAACGGTTTTGAAAAAAAAAACAATTGAGTTTAGAAGATAATACTATTATTTTAATTAGGAATGAAAGTTTGGAATTTTAAATGAGGATTTTGAAATAAAGTTAGAATAGGAATATAAAATGTTTTCTTTAGTTTTAATGACGATTTGAAAAAAAAAACTATTGGAATTTAGAATTTAATAAACATGGTACAACATCCGTTTGCAAATATTGATTTTTTTTACAAAGCTATAACTTGAAATGCGCTAAATCGGATTTATGAGAAGTAAAGAAAAACGTTGGTCTCTACTAATGATAATTTTTAAATTGAAAGAATTTTCAAATTCCAACGTATGATTTTTAAGTTATGGAAAGGGGGCGCTATATTTACCGTTTAGCTATCACAATAAGAAAATCAAGCTAGACGAGTTATTGAAAATTTGGGAAAATTTGATTAAACCATATTTTAAGTGATTGTGCGGAAAGATGTGGATTGTGAATGTTTTCAATTTATAAATATTCCATAGTGCTTCAAGAAATGCTTCTACATTTCTTTGGAAATGGTTTGATTTTGGAATCTATAAATCGTGAACTAGGGTTTAAAACCAAAAGGGATTTGTGAAATATTTTGTGAAGATTTTTAGGGAATTTTGGGGATGATAACTAACATAAGGAAGTTATGTTTAAATTTAAGGTTATTGAATTAATTTTGGATTGGTAAAGGAACTAAGATGTTAACGGAATTAAAGGATTCTGGAATGAACCCAACCTTAAAATGAATTGATGACCATTGGGAAGGAGATTTGAATTGAAATATGTATGATCCATGATTATCGATTTAAGAATACGCTTATTTCTTGAAAGACCGGGATCAGATGTAAGTCCGAAACCATTCCAAGTAATAATACGACGCATGAAGCAAATTCAAGACTTGGAATCGACGAGTGAAGACCGTGGTTCTTCACATCGAACGGACTGATTGTCGATTTGTTTCTTTACTGATAGCTACAGTAGAGAGATGCCCCTATTACCGTAGTGGCAGGAAGTCTGAACGTATGGAGAGAACTTTCGGATTTCGTTCCGTTCAAACCCAGGACGGACTTGTATGGACGGTGTGTCTAACATTGAAATTGACCGCATAGCACTGATCTCCGTTAATATATCGGATTTGTGGGAAATATTTTATCCTCATCTCTAGGTCATATGAACTCAGAGGGTATGCATTGATCGAAATCAGTGATATGTCGTAAAGTGTCAATGTGGCATACCCGAGTTATGAACGAGCTAGTGATGATCAGCGCATCGCTTTTCTAGGCGTGCTTTGGGTATGACATGACATCGACAAACCTCACACCCCGGATGATGAGAAACTGGCGGTTAGGTTGTGTGTATATCTATGAATTGATGATGACCGCTGCAGCAGTGGGAAACCACTTATGACTTATGGAATAGGGTATGTTCGAGGGGCCGTGTCTGGTCGAAAACCGTTGATCTGCCTCGCGATTTGTATGGGTGTCCGCGTCTGGATGAAAAACCCTTGATTACATTTCGTTTGTGTTCCGATTGATCTTTCGTGCTAGGAATCATCAAGTTGGAAATCCAATCTCCAATACAAGCCATACGATTTTTGGTTTGTATACATATATGGCGACATAATATTAATGGTATTATGCTGCCTACGATTAATACATTTATTTGCGATATTTGTTTTCCACACTATATGATAGTATTAAAAGAGGATTTTCACGTATGAAAGCACGTTTGGTTATCATAAGATAAAACTCGCCCATCTGGTGTGCACTTGCATTGTGTGATGTGGGACGAGCTTATGATAGCTTCATTTTTTTTCAAAGGTCATTGCGTATTTATATGCACGGGCATTCACATGGAGTAAACCCGTTCCGCGTTAGCGGTGTGGTCCAGTGAAATTCCCAACTTTAAAATAAACCCTAAAAAAAATGTTTTATGTTCTCACACCAGTCCCATGACTGACCTGGAGTTTATTGTTCCTTCCTAAACTCTGGGTGCCCATAAATTTTAACACGGGCGGCCAGTAGTTTAGTTTTGCAGTTTTAGTTCATTGGAGCAAGGTTCAGAGCGCTTTCTAAGTTGGAGTCCACGATAGAGTTGAAGCTTCCGCTGTATCATTTTGATCTTCCGCTGAGAGTATATTTTCTTTCTTCCGCTGTATACGTTTATGTTGTAACTCTGATATTCATGTAACTCTGATGTAATATTGGATTATTCAATGAAAGGTTCTGTTATTTTGTTCAATGTATGTATGTACCCATAATAATTCGTCTTTCTGAACGGTTTAAGTTGGTTTAATTACCGGCAAGAACCGGGCAAAAAGGCGGACCATTACAGTTGGTATCAGAGCTTTGGTTCATGCAAAGCTACGGGGTACGACGTATTTTGAACAAAAGGATGGGACTCATCAAAGTTATAATATCTCGTTAGAGATAGGGTTAGGAATACCCTAGAATGAGATTTTGGGAATATTTCGTTGAGAGAGCGTATTTTGGAAGTAAATTATCTTGAATTAGGTAAATCATTTGAAAATCATGTTGAAAAAAAAACTTTTAATAAGAATTTTCAAGTATTTTAAAACTAAGTAAATCATTTTGAAAGTATGATTATTTTAGAAATATAATTAAAGATAAGGAATTCTTGAGTATTGTGTTCGACGTCGCGATTGGACTATCGAGTATATAGGGATTTTGAATATACGCCTAACTATTGTATATACGAAGTCCAGTATATACTAGATAGATATAGAATCACACTCTAGTCGCTCGGGGATTATTCTGTTGATGACTGCAGCACCATCGGCATTCATTTTCAAGTTTCGAAAGTGTGATGACTATATAATTCCAGTTTAAACGTCGAGGAATATTTAAAATCATCAGGCTAAATATTTAATGAATAAACCTTAATAAAATGGTTTGGTAAATTAATATACAAATTCAATTTAGGAAAACAAACTAGAGGTCTTGAAGAAAAAGAAAAAAACTGAGATTGGCTTAAGAATACTTAAAGACCTTGAAGCCTTAAAACTTTAAATAGGTTAAACAAGCACTTGAGAAGTTAGAAAGATATATCTTAAGAGTAAAATCTCACTTAAGAATTGGGTAATGTATTGTTGAAAATGCACGTAAGGAGGATAATTTACCATATCTCAGATTTACAAGAATAATGGATCAAAGTATAACTAACGTTTGAATATGAATTTTGAAATTTAATAGGTTGTAATCAGAGAAGATATCATATTCCTCGATGAGTGTCAAACAATAGGATTTAACCTATACCTAACAGGAATGGTGAACGATAAATTACAAGTTAAAATAATTTGCTTGGAAGTATATTTTAGCAAAGCGAACTCCTTAAGGAATTTAAAGGTAATTTGACTTAAGCAAGAAATTGTTAAAGGATGATTTAAAATATAATTAAAATTTTGAGTGGGGGAGAAAACCACTCTTCCCTATTGAGACAGTATGAGTAAGCCAATTTGAATTATCTAACAAGAAATTGCCTAAGACACAAAGGAAATATTAAAATACGATTTACCTTAATTGAATTATCCATAGTCGTATCGCTAGGTGCACACGATTTCTCTATCTCGACCTACGCTAGTTCCTTTTCTGAAGGCATCATTCATCTTATGAACTTAGTCAAGAAATTTGATTCGAAACCTCACACTAATATTGAACTTTATCTATAACTTGACCTGAACTTATGCAATTTGATTCGTCAAACGAAGCCAAGTTTTAAAACTTCAAACTAGAGATGGTGATCCATCCAAATATTTTGTTAATGAAATCTCAATAAATAAACGTTGAGTGGTTATTGAAAAGTTTGAAATTAAAAGGTTTAACTTATGCAAGGAAAATGGATTTTGAAAGATGAATTTTAAGGATTGGCTCTAAAAATTTTGAAACTTATTTCTAATGTTTTGAATAATGATGGTTTGAAACATCCACGTACTAAATTAGAGTGCGCAGCGAAAGCGTGTTGGTATATTTGAATAAGGAATGAATAAAGCCCTATAGTATGATTAAAATGAGTTATGTCTGAAAAGAAAAAAAAGGGGTGCAACTATTTGAATCGTAAAGAGATTTCTGAGACTTCGACTTATGGCTCTTGAAATACTCTATCTTGTGATATACAAAGATATTAGAAATGAAGTGTAAATGATTTTCAAAAACTTTAGGAAATAGAAAGGCTTGAATTCGTATGAAATCAGATTTGAAAGGTACGAATAGTTTAAATACGATCGTGGATTTCGAAATACGGAACATAAATTGCATTCTAGAAAGTTGAAAATTTTATTTTCAATTGGATGAATTTGGTTTTCAACTAGTTTTGATATGATGAATAGTTTATAAAAGAGATTTCGACGACTGGAATCCCGATATTTTGAAATGTTTTGAAACGACAATTATTTGTAAATTATGGTCGAAAAATGATTTACAACTTCGGGATATGAAATGATTTGGTTTGTTCGAGTAACCGTGACTAAAACTGGGTTGTGAGGAGGTATTGGATTTCGTGCGATGGGTGATACTCAGTTCCCCTGTCATGAGGATGAACTTCTCGAACTAATAACATATAGATTTCGTCATAGCATATTTGAAATTTTGGAAGCAAATTGGTTTTGGAAATTCCGAAGGGAAGTATGGTTTTCTATATGAGAGAAATTAGTGTATTTCAATGGTTTGAAATGGAAAATGGGATTCCAAGTCCGAGAGATCATCTTGAGTTTTCAAAAAATTTGAAATTATAGGTAAGATTTATTTTACTTATGAATAATATTACGAACTCACCTTTTCGAGGACGAAAAGTTCTTAAGTGGGGGAGAATGTAACGATCTAAGATTTTGAAAATCAAATTTGAATTTAATATGAATTTTAAATAAAATTTGGAAGGTTTAAATAATCATTGAATCAGATTTTAAGGCGATAATAATATTTAAATGATGGAAAATTAAATTTGTCTGTGGAATTTGTTACAACAATGTTTGTTTGGAGAAAACGTTTCGTCGTTAGTCGAATTATTAAAACGATTTGAAAATTTTGTTGCTAAAAACGATCAGAATTTGAAATTAAATTATAATTAAATATTCGTCGCAAAATTTTGTTCAGTTTCTGTTCGCGTAGTCTTAAAATATTTTATAGAAATTTATCGAAAAATTTATTTCGGAATATAAAAATATTTTTTTTCAAACGTATTTTAGGGTAACTGTGGTCCTTCTAACACTGTACAGAATCAATCAACCGGTCTGTCTTTATTTCTGTTCTGGGATCATAACACAATATTATATATGATTATATTGTTAGTTTGGTGTAACTAATTGTCGATAATTAAAAACAAGAGAAATCGAAATGGGAACATTTGGTATACAAATTGTAAGTGAAAGTTAATGGGTTCTAAGCTAGATATATGGGATGCCAGGAGTCACGCCATCTCCATTTGAAGAATTCGGACAAAAGAAATACACGTGTTAATCCCTCCTACACGTGTTAATCTCCATCTCCATTTGAAGACACATTGCTCTCCCATAATGCTTCCTCATGCCACCTCATTTAGTGCTCACGTAAGTAATGCTCTCCTCCCTTTAGTTAGTGGCCTCTCCCACTTATGGCTTCTGCCATTTCACGGAAAAGAAAAAACAAAAAAACAAATGGTGAAGCCTGCGCACGCTCCTCTCCCCACGCACAACTCACCTTCCACTGTCTCACCATCCTCCCCTTTCACTTCTTTTCCTCCTTTCAGAGAACCGCAACACTCTCCTCTTCCTTCACCGCTTTACCATGTCCTTGCATCACGTGAAAACTTTGCCACCCCTTCCTTTAAGAACAGCGGCACCGTAAGTCCCTCAGCAACCCTCCTCTTCTATCCTTGCATGCAGGCCCTCTCCTCTTCCCTCTGAAAACGGTTCATCTGTTCTCGCCAAAAATGTGTTATGTCTTTCCTAGTATTATTATTTTTTCTTTTCATTGCGCAAAACTTGCTTCACGTCACGGCTACACTGTTCCACTTCCTGTCCGCCGCCATCACCATCTATAAGCCCTCCAATGCTCCTCCTAGCAACCACCCGTTCATCGAAACCCGTTGCTCCCACTGCCCTCTTGAAACAGTCGGCTTCCTCTTTTATAAAACAATCCGCTACCGCCATTGTTTACCACTGCCTAGTCCACCTTGTCACCGCCACCTTCGGCAACTCTGCCCCTCACCTGATCATCAGTAGCTTACTTAACATCATCAGAACCCACAAGCCCTAAAGCCGTTCCTTTCCTTAGCCCAGTCCTGTCATTTTAGCTACAACTTCTAGGTGCTACATGTTGGAAAAATCCATGTTGGGTCATACTGGTGAAGATTTGATCTTGTAAGGGGCTGTTGTTCTGTAGCGCACGCATGTTGTTTGTGGTAATGCCCGGTTGAAATCAGTAACCTGTTATCTTTGGTATTTTGCCTAATACCAAACACAATAGCTCTTGGTTTTGAGCATATAAAGGGATGAATGAGAAACAATATGAAGTCCAGTTGGAAAGAAAAAAAAAGTGATTTTGGTTTGTGTCGAGCTCGTAGTGTATGTTCGAGTTAATCACCATACTTGTTTGTACATTGTCACTTGGCTCGAGTTAGTGCGTTGAGTATCCATTCCATTCTCGCCAATTTCAACAATCGGACAACAAAGAAAGTAGCAAAAGAAGTGGGGTGTGGCGTCCGTGAAAAGCGTACGTGATCGTCCAGAGTCTTGTTTGCAGTTGATATGGTGGGTTGACGTTAAGGAAATATTGGAGGCATGAAGGTGAGAACATCTACTGAAATTTGTTTTAATGATTAATTATAATTAGTGGATAATTATAATTGTTAGCTTTAATTAATGTCTTATGGTTGGTTGCATGCGATGTTTGAATAGACAGTTAGGTAGTTAAACACACTAGACACTACGCGTTACTGAACGTAACGCGTTGGCGCACAAGGAAATTGATTGTTCAATGGTTGCTGTTGCATGCGATGGATGTTCATAGATAAACACACCAAACATTGAGCGTTATACACTGAGCGTTATTTAATGTAACGCTTGAACACCATTTATAATTGTTTGGCGGTGAATGATCCATGTTCATACGGTTGTTTTGTTGATTTGTTGTCTGGCACACACCGTAGTTATGGAATTATGCTGATAATTGATTTAAATCTCCTTCCTACGAACGAATTTTTTTTATACTAAAATAGTTGTTGGAAAGTAAGTTTGATTGTAAATTTCAAACGGTGTGGAAATTTGATTTATGTTCTTTGTAAAAGACAAAGTGGGTTTGGAAGTGTTTCAATAATCTGGTCGGAATTTCTACTGGGGAGAAATTTTTGATTGAAGAATAATATTTGATTATTAATAAATCTTGAGTTAGATTTCAATTGTTTCAGACGATGTTCGTAAAAGACAACGATTTGAAAGTAAATTTGTTTTGAAATCTAGGAAGAAGGTGATTTTGAGCTATATACTCAAGTGATGGATTTTATACGACCAATTGGTTTCATAACGGTTTTGAAAAAAAAATCAATTGAGTTTAGAAGATAATACTATTATTTTAATTAGGAATGAAAGTTTGGAATTTTAAATGAGGATTTTGAAATAAAGTTAGAATAGGAATATAAAATGTTTTCTTTAGTTTTAATGACGATTTGGAAAAATACTATTGGAATTTAGAATTTAATAAACATGGTACAACATCCGTTTGCAAATATTGATTTTTTTTACAAAGCTATAACTTGAAATGCGCTAAATTGGATTTATGAGAAGTAAAGAAAAACGTTGGTCTCTACTAATGATAATTTTTAAATTGAAAGAATTTTTGAATTCCAACGTATGATTTTTAAGTTATGGAAAGGGGGTGCTATATTTACCGTTTAGCTATCGCAATAAGAAAATCAAGCTAGACGAGTTATTGAAAATTTGGGAAAATTTGATTAAACCATATTTTAAGTGATTGTGCGGAAAGATGTGGATTGTGAATGTTTTCAATTTATAAATATTCCATAGTGCTTCAAGAAATGCTTCTACATTTCTTTGGAAATGGTTTGATTTTGGAATCTATAAATCGTGAACTAGGGTTTAAAACCAAAAGGGATTTGTGAAATATTTTGTGAAGATTTTTAGGGAATTTTGGGGATGATAACTAACATAAGGAAGTTGTGTTTAAATTTAAGGTTATTGAATTAATTTTGGATTGGTAAAGGAACTAAGATGTTAACGGAATTAAAGGATTCTGGAATGAACCCAACCTTAAAATGAATTGATGACCATTGGGAAGGAGATTTGAATTGAAATCTGTGTGATCCATGATTATCGGTTTAAGAATACGCTTATTACTTGAAAGACCGGGATCGGATGTAAGTCCGAAACCATTCCAAGTAATAATACGACGCATGAAGCAAATTCAAGACTTGGAATCGACGAGTGAAGACCGTGGTTCTTCACATCGAACGGACTGATTGCCGATTGGTTTCTTTACTGATAGCTACAGTAGAGAGATTCCCCTATTACTGTAGTGGCAGGAAGTCCGAACGTATGGAGAGAACTTTTGGATTTCGTTCCGTTCAGACCCAGGACGGACTTGTATGGATGGTGTGTCTGACATTGAAATTGACCGCATAGCACTGATCTCCGTTAATATATCGGATTTGTGGCAAATATTTTATCCTCATCTCTAGGTCATATGAACTTAGAGGGTATGCATTGATCGAAATCAGTGATATGTCGTAAATTGTCAATGTGGCATACCCGAGTTATGAACGAGCTAGTGATGATCAGGGCATCGCTTTTCTAGGCGTGCTTTGGGTATGACGTGACATCGACAAACCTCACACCCCGGATGATGAGAAACTGGCGGTTAGGTTGTGTATATATCTATGAATTGATGATGACCGCTGCAGCAGTGGGAAACCACTTATGACTTATGGAATAGGGTATGTTCAGGGGGCCGTGTCTGGTCGAAAACCGTTGATCTGCCTCGCGATTTGTATTGGTGTCCGCGTCTAGATGAAAAACCCTTGATTACATTTCGTTTGTGTTCCGATTGATCTTTCGTACCAGGAATCATCAAGTTGGAAATCCAATCTCCAATACGAGCCATACGATTTTTGGTTTGTATACATATATGGTGACATAATATTAATGGTATTATGCTGCCTACGATTAATACATTTATTTGCGATATTTGTTTTCCACACTATATGATAGTATTAAAAGAGGATTTTCACGTATGAAAGCACGTTTGGTTATCATAAGATAAAACTCGCCCATCTGGTGTGCGCTTGCATTGTGTGATGTGGGACGAGCTTATGATAGCTTCATTTTTTTTCAAAGGTCATTGCGTATTTATATGCACGGGCATTCACATGGAGTAAACCCGTTCCGCATTAGCGGCGTGGTCCGGTGAAATTCCCAACTTTAAAATAAACCCTAAAAAACAAATGTTTTATGTTTTCACACCAGTCCCATGACTGACCTGGAGTTTATTGTTCCTTCCTAAACTCTGGGTGCCCATAAATTTTAACACGGGCAGCCAGTAGTTTAGTTTTGCAGTTTTAGTTCGTTGGAGCAAGGTTCAGAGCGCTTTCTAAGTTGGAGTCCACGATAGAGTTGAAGCTTCCGTTGTATCATTTTGATCTTCCGCTGAGAGTATATTTTCTTTCTTCCGCTGTATACGTTTATATTGTAACTCTGATATTCATGTAACTCTGATGTAATATTGGATTATTCAATGAAAGGTTCTGTTATTTTGTTCAATGTATGTATGTACCCATAACAATTCGCCTTTCTGAACGGTTTAAGTTGGTTTAATTACCGGCAAGAACCGGGCAAAAAAGCGGGTCGTTACAATTATCGTTAATAGCGACCTTTAATTGGTTCAAAAATGAGCTTATAACGGCATAGTGTTCATCGATTTCCGAATTGAAATTCGATTGACTATACCGAGTTCGATATAAACTGGATCTATGTGCAACTAGTCACATTTGGACCCGAAGAGTTAAAACTTTGCAGTGGCATTGAGAAATTCTGGTTTCGTGTTCAAATTTGCAATGTACGGCCAATTTTAAATTTATAAATTGTCGCTATGGATTCGTTTTATAATAAATTGAATTCAATCTGAACAAATGGATTTCCATACATAGATACCTTAAGTTTTGACGATACATACAGTGCATAGACAACTTAACTTTTAACCATACATATGGTACAAACACAAATAGTCTATAACACCATATCGGCGCATCCGTAACGAACCAAAGTGTAACACCCCACTCCCGCTATGATCACTCACTAAGGGAATGCCATAGCATCGGTGGAGTATTTTAGTGAATATAGAACAGAAAAATTACAACAAGACAGATATAAATAGTACTTGAAATTTTAAAACATCATCTCATAACAGCGGAAGTAAAACATGTCTGGTTACATCATAAAACCACAATAAAGGTCAAGTACAATATCCATCAAAATAAAGAAGTACATAATCCCACTCTCATACAATAGCCAAACAAAAGAAAAGATAACTGGATAACTGGAGCTTTACATCTATCCAAGCTCCTAAAGACTGGAACAGCAATCCGATCAAGCTCCACTACTGCTAGGATCCACCGTAGGACCTGAGGGTTGGGAAAAAGATAAAAACAACAGGGTCAGACATAAGTCTGAGCGAGTCCTATAACTTTAACAATACAATCGTTAAAGTAACCAGAGAAGACATAAACTGATATACGGTAACATATAGGGATGAATGGCTACCCTAAGCAGTCAACTAAACGAAGATAAAGGATAAAGACGCATCTACCCTCCCTAAGGTAAATTACTAAACTGCACCACACCAGTCGTTCCTAACTTAAAGGTTGATCCCACCCAAGGACTTATAAAATTTACTAATTAGTACCTGCGTACCCCTAGGTGACCAAGTAGGCGCCACGGGGCCCTACAATCCACTAGGTGTACACACTACTTCCCATTCGATCGGCTCCCTAACGTAGATACCCGTGCTGGCCCCACCGTGGGATGTATCATTCCCCAATGTGGCAACCTGATGAAACTAAAGGTGCACGGCTTATATCTACTCGATGCAACAACGGCTTACCTACCAGCCCGGGCCCACTCACGCATATGAAGCCCGTTGGACTTGCGTTGCCACCGCTAACCCGTTTGCCTCTTACAGTCAAGCCCAGTATGCGTGTCCCGTCCTCGACATGGGTCGAGCCCACAAAGATACGTATGGGTTACTGGTTGAAATGGGCCTCCACAAGCTACCCACCTAAGCTTGTCCCTTTTTCTAGTATATCCCACTTAACCCTTTAATCATGTTTTAATTACATGTTCTATTTTGGTTAAGTATTCTAATCGTATTTTCTATTGCCACCCAAGGCAACCACTAGATTTTCTCATGCCACCCGAGGCACCCACTTAACCCCTCATGTCCCTCTACATGCTAATGTGGTTAAGTGTTTCTTAATTAATTAATTAAGAACGTAACCTTTGTAAAGACCTCTCACATTAGACTGTCTTTTATGACCGCTGGTTAAGCCGGTTGGGTCCGGGCAGCCTTATGTCATAACAGAGTCTAACCTCGTGTCTTTACATTAATTACGTATTTAGTTTGTGCCTAAGACCTCTCACATTGGGCTAACATTTGTAGCAACTGGTTAAGCCGGTTGGGTCCGGGCAGTTTTACGCTACAACTGAGTCCAACCTCGTGTCTTAGTCAATTAATTACACCTAATTAATCACCCTCATAATTTTATATTAATTATCCCTAATTAATCAAGTTTTCTTAACATGGGTAGACCTAACTTAATAGGTAAATTCCCATGGGGTAGACCTAACTCAATAGGTAAATTCCCAACACATAGTATGGGTACACCTAACCAAATAGGCAAATTCCCATACTATGTTTATTTATTTTGTGTTATGCATAATTATATTAATTTCACACAATCTTATTAACTTATGCATTTAATTACCCCATCGTTCCCACGTAATTTCGTTCATGATATAA
Source organism: Allium sativum (assembly GCA_030737875.1). Classification (NCBI taxonomy): domain Eukaryota; kingdom Viridiplantae; phylum Streptophyta; class Magnoliopsida; order Asparagales; family Amaryllidaceae; genus Allium; species Allium sativum. The sequence continues at coordinate 228,900,483 of CM060922.1, forward strand.
CACATATAAAAGGTGTCAACTTGCATATGAATGAACATGTTTCAAAGGTGCCATCTTGCATATTAACAAACACATAACTTGCATATGAACTTGCATAACATGTCACATAACTTGCATATAATATGTCACATAACTTACATATTCATTTTGCATAACAAACTTGCATATTAGCTTATAGACTTGCATAATGTGTCATCATGAACTTGCATATTAATAAACATGTAACTTGCATATTTACATACATGTAACTCGCATATTAACAAACATGTAACTTGCATATAAAGAAACATGTAACTTGCATATTTACATACATGTAACTTGCATATTAACAAACATGTAACTTGCATATTAACAAACATGTAACTTGCATATTTACATACATGTAACTTGCATATTAACAAACATGTAACTTGCATATTAACAAACATGTAACTTGCATAGCATATTACCATGAACTTGCATAACATGCATATGATTACATAGCCCACAACTTGCATATTTAGCATCATGCAAACATAACATACATCATATTAAACTTGCATAAGCTTACATACTCAACATGCATAAACATAAGATTAATGCTAACATCATATCATATGATTCAAAGCTCATTAACCCACATACAAAACCATAAATCTCATCACATCTCATCTAATTAGTTTACCAAAAGATCATCAAAGTGATAGAAACTCACAACTAGCAACTTTGAACACCAAATGAAGAAGATTAAGATGCTAAGAAGGGATTAGAAGTTGATTAGAGAGTGATTAGTATGCAACCCTCTTCATAAAATTAGTGGAGGCCATGAGAGCTAGCATTTTGCCATAGTTTAGTCACTAGGTTTAATTATGAATGAATTAGGGTAGGTTAGGGTCTTATTTATAGATTAGGCAAGTGTTTTAGGCCATAGGATTAACCCTAGATTCAATCCAAGCCATCAAAGCATGTCTTGGGGAAGAAGTCAAGTGTAGGAACCATCTAGGGCCTTTAGATTAAAGATGGACCATGAGAACCATTCAAATGCAAAATCTGCACTTGAGCGAATCGGCCCACGGGTTGACAGCCAAACACCCTGGATTAACCCCTAGTCGACCCAGCGGGCTCGGGTCGACTTCAAAAATCGGCCGGTTCGGTTATTCCCCTCTCCCAATTCGCTGTTTTGAGCATTTTTGCATATTTATTTATTAAATTTTCAATTATATATATATATATATCAATATATATATATATATATATATATATCTACACAACCCATTTCACTTAATTAAGTATACTTTAATTTGGGAATTTTCGTGAAACTTCGCGAGGCCATATCTTGGTCATACGGACTCCGATTTTCGAAAACTCGGACTCTATTTCGCGTATTTTTCCGAGACGAACACAATGGCATAGCCCGTTTCCCTTGATTCCCATTTTAGAATTAAATTCTGCCTCGATTTATGTTATTACAGGTTATTGAAAATACGGGTTGTTACATTCTCCCCTCCTTAAAGGATTTCGTCCCCGAAATCTTCAAGTTAGGAAGAACGTATCCTACCATCCAATCATCCATCTACTCAAAGCATCATCCACGAGCAATCATTGTCCTTACAAGATTCTAAATGCTGGATGGATATATGCAAAAGTGTGTGTATATGTACTTACCTAATGCAAAAATCAGGCGGTTACTGATACAGTAAACCTCCTTAATGCAAACCATGATAGTGCCATGCATCCAATATGTATGCGAAACCCTATTGACACATACAAATTTCTACATGCGTGCACAACCATACACAAAAATGCATCATCCATATGATAACACAGCCATGATACATCCATCAATCTAACTACCACATCCATTTATGCAATATGCAACATGAAGTGACTGAGCCGATCTAGTGCCTAATGTGTGTGTATATGCATCCACGAGCAACCACTAGCAAACAATTGCATCCATATGCATCCATCAACCATAACATGTTTCAAACACATGTCTCAACCATAGGTTTTACCCTATCTAAAGGTCATAGGTATTAGCGAGAGGATATACTAAAGATAAGATAAGTACTAGACAAGCAATAAAGGAGAAGTTAAAAGACATACTCTCAAAAAGAAATGGATACAAAGAACGCATCTTTGCTTCCGTCTCCCAAGTAGCATTGCTTTCGTCATCTCCCCATTGCACTTTAACTAGCTGAACTTCTCTGTTCCTCAACTTCCTAGTTTCTGACCCAAGGATGCGAGTAGGAGCTCGTCGAATCGTCGCATCACGCTCTACCTCTACATCTCTAAGCAAGCTCGGCTCTACCACCTCCGCGGTCTCATGTAAGCACTTCCTCAAATGTGATACATGGAATACATCATGAACACCACTAAGTCTGTCGGGCAACTCCACCCTATATGCCATCCGTCCAATCCTTTCCTTAATAGGAAACGGCCCAACAAATCTCGGTGCTAACTTCCCTACGGACCCAAAGCGAACAACATTTCTCAATGGAGATACTTTGACAAAAACCATGTCCCCAACCTCAAACTCAAGATCCGTCCTTCTCCGATCCGCATAAGATTTCTGTCTATCTTGCGCTGCTTTCATCCTTTTTCGAATTAAATCAATCTTCTCTGAAGTCTCTCTAACCATATCCGGCCCAAGCAAGATCTTATCCGTAGATTCCCACCAACATGTAGGAGATCGACAAGGCCTTCCATAAAGAGCTTCGAAAGGAGCCATACCAATACTGGACTGAAAGCTGTTATTATATGCGAACTCCACCAAAGGAAGATGTTCTTCCCATGTACCTCCAAAATCCAAGATACAAAGCCTCAAAAGATCTTCTAAGATACGGTTCACCCTCTCGGTCTGACCGTCCGTCTGAGGATGATATGCGGTGCTCAAACACAACTGAGTCCCTACCGCCTCTTGCAAACTTCTCCAAAACTCACTAGTGAAAATAGGATCTCGATCACTCACAATGCTGGAGGGTACGCCATGCAATCTAACAATCTCTCTAACATAGACTGAAGCAAGCCATGGAGCGGTCCTCTTACTCTTTACGGGTATAAAATGGGCACTCTTTGTAAGTCTGTCTACCACAACCCAAATTCCCGTATTGCCCTTCCTCGATCTCGGTAACCCGTCGATGAAATCCATCGAGACACTATCCCACTTCCACTGTGGAACTTCCAATGGGTGTAGCAACCCACCGGGTTTCCTTTGCTCCACTTTAACTTGTTGGCACACTAAGCATCTAGCCACATACTCGGCCACATCTTTCTTCATACCGGCCCAAAAGAAAACTCTCTTCATGTCTTGGTACATTTTGTCTCCACCGGGATGAATAGTCATTCTTGAACGATGTGCATCATCCAAAATAGCCTTCTTCAAACCCTCATCTTGCGGTACACAAAGTCTACCGTCTCTATGCAACCATCCCTTATCATCTATGGTGTATCTACCCAAATGGCTGGACGACTCCCCTCTTATAAGCTTCTCTACCAACACAACCAACTGTGGGTCGTCTCGCTGAGCCTCGCCAATCCGTCTCAAAAGAGTAGGTCTAACCTCCAAGGATGCCAACAAACCAGGTACAAAATCAACAGAAGGTCTGAAGTCAAACAAAGAAAGAAACTCCAAGCTTCGTCGTTCCACGAACAATGGACTCAAAGATAGCCTTTTTCTACTTAAGGCGTCTGCCACCACGTTACCCTTACCAGGGGTATACGCTATCTCGAAATCATAGGATGCTAAGAACTCCATCCACCTTTGCTGTCTTAAGTTTAAATCCTTCTGAGAGAATAAGTACTTCAATGATTTATGGTCGGTGAACAACTCGAATCTCTCACCAAGAAGATAATGGCGCCAAGACTTAAGTGCGAAAACAATCGCGGCCAACTCTAGATCATGGGTAGGGTAATTCTTCTCATGCACTCTCAATTGTCTCCCTCCATAGGCTATTACCCTTCCCTCCTGCATCAAGACTGCGCCTAATCCTGTTCCACAAGCATCGGTATAAACAACAAACGGCTTACTCCCATCTGGAAGCACTAAAACTGGAGCGGTGGTCAAAGCTCTCTTTAACCGTCGGAAAGCATCATCACAATCTACATCCCATGAGAAAACCAGATTCTTCTTCGTCAAGCGGGTTAATGGGGCTGATATCTTCGCGAAGTCTTTGATGAACTTCCTATAATATCCTGCCAACCCCAAGAAACTTCTTACCTCGGTAGCATTTCTAGGAACTTTCCAATCCTGGATAGATACTATCTTTGCGGGATCCACAGCTATCCCTTCCTTAGAGACCACATGCCCTAAGAATCGCACTTCTCTTCTCCAAAAATGGCATTTAGAGAATTTAGCTTTAAGACTATGCGCTCGAAGAGTCTCCAACACTTCCTTGAGATGTAAGGCATGCTCTTCTTCATTCTTGGAAAAGACCAAGATGTCATCCACAAAAACTACTACAAACTTATTCAGATACTCTCTGAACACTCTACTCATGAGATCAACAAAGTATGCGGGGGCGTTTGTCAACCCAAATGGCATCACTAGCCACTCATAAAAACCATCCGGAGTCCGGAAAGCAGTCTTCTCTATACTGTCCTCCGCCACTCTTAACTGATGAAACCCTGTAGCTAAGTCCATCTGCGAAAATACTGATGCGCCAACCAACTGATCAAAGAGATCATCTATCCTCGGTAATGGGTGTCTATTCTTCTTCGTGAGCTTATTAAGTTCCCTATAATCCACACAAAGTCTGAGGGACCCATCCGCCTTCGTGGCAAACACTACTGGAGCTCCCCACTCCGATATACTTCGCCTTATGAACCCCTTCTCAAGCAACTCCCCTACTTGCTTATGAAGTTCTCTTCTCTCACGAGGAGCCATGTGGCGTACTGGCAAAGACACTGGTTTGGCATTATCCACCAAATAAATTCGGAAATCTATCTCCCGCTTCGGAGGCAAACCCTTTACTTCTTCAAACACATCCGGATATTCCCGGACTACTCTGACAGAACACAAACTTTCGACCGAAGCATCGAGCGATTCAAGATAACTTAGCAAAACAGATTCCATGGGATTGCAAGAGATCTCGAGAGTGTTACCCAAGCGGGTCATGAGCCTGACAACTCTCCTTTCGCAATCAAGAACGGCACCATTACTGGATAACCAGTCCATGCCCAAGATCAACCCATAGCCCGTGAAGCCCAATACAAAAGCATCACATCTAAACTCAACGCTAAGTATAGAAATCTTCAAACCCAAACATATCATAGACAGATATATGGAGCCCCCAATTGGGTTTGAGACAACCAAGGGATCATCAACTAGACTGGTGTCTAAGTGCAGTGACTCAACTAACGATGATGAGATAAAAGAATGCGATGCGCCAGAGTCAAACAAAGTACGAACTGGATGATCAAACAGAAAAACCAGACTTTCAACGGAAATAGTTCTACCTCTCTGCTGAATCGGTGGAACTGAGAGAACCTGAACTTGCCCCCCTGACTGAGGTGGTGCTATAAGAGCTTGCACCTGGCCTCCTGAGGTAGACCCCGTCTTCTGCCCCTTCTTTGGGCAGTTTTTCACAAGATGCCCTGCTTCACCACAATGAAAGCAACCGGTCTTCTTCTTTTTGCGACAATCCTTACTGAGGTGTCCTGGTGTTCCACAATTGAAGCACTTCTTCTTCGTCTTCTTTTTGTCACCATTGCCTTTTCCGCCCTTGCCTTGTTGTTGCTGTTGCGGTTTCTTCTGATCCCCCTTTTTCTCTGGTGCCTTAGAATTCTTATCATCCTCATGCATAAGTGCCATGTAGACAAGCTTCTCAAAAGTGGCCCCCATAGGAATGTGAGTCATAGCTATTCCTTGCAATGGTTCGTTCAAGCCTCTAACGAACCTCAAAGCCTTCTTCTCCGGTGTATTCACCAACTCTATGCCAAACCTTGCTAATTGATTGAATTTGTTGACATATTCTTTCACCGTGAGATTCCCTTGCTTCAAATTCAAGAACTTCTCCATAAACAGATTCTCTTCCGCCCTTGAGAGAAACTTAGCCCCAAACCTTTGCTTAAAATCTGCCCAAGAGTCAACAGGGCGTTCTCCATTAGTGACCTCCCACCAGAATGAGGCCTCTCCCTTCATTAACCAAGCCGCCAACTTGACTTTCTTTCCCTCTTCCACTTCAAAGATATCTAGCAACTCTTCCACTTCCTTAAGCCAATCTCTAGCCTCTACGAAAGTCTCTGAACCAAGAAAAGGTTTTCCTCCTATAGCCTTGAACTCCTTGCAAACCTTAGCAAAATTTTCCACTCTAGGCTGAGGAGGAGGAGCGGTTGTCTCTGGTGTAGTAGCATTGGCCGGACCCGCAGCCGCGGCCCTAGCCTCTTGCAACCTCCTATACCATAGTGGTATAACTAAACCCTCCGGGATGTTAAGATCTTCAGCCATGCTGAAACGAAAGAGGAAAGATTCAAAAAGGAGATTCCGAAAGATAAAGATATGGCTATTGGGGATTATGCTTTTCTTTTTCAAAAACTTTTTCTCTTAGAAGACATGCTTTTAAAAATACTTTCTTCGAAAATACTCTTAGAAAGTAGTTTTTCTCAAAAATTTTATCTGTTCTGGTAACCTTAAGCTCTGATACCACGTGTAACACCCCACTCCCGCTATGATCACTCACTAAGGGAATGCCATAGCATCGGTGGAGTATTTTAGTGAATATAGAACAGAAAAATTACAACAAGACAGATATAAATAGTACTTGAAATTTTAAAACATCATCTCATAACAGCGGAAGTAAAACATGTCTGGTTACATCATAAAACCACAATAAAGGTCAAGTACAATATCCATCAAAATAAAGAAGTACATAATCCCACTCTCATACAATAGCCAAACAAAAGAAAAGATAACTGGATAACTGGAGCTTTACATCTATCCAAGCTCCTAAAGACTGGAACAGCAATCCGATCAAGCTCCACTACTGCTAGGATCCACCGTAGGACCTGAGGGTTGGGAAAAAGATAAAAACAACAGGGTCAGACATAAGTCTGAGCGAGTCCTATAACTTTAACAATACAATCGTTAAAGTAACCAGAGAAGACATAAACTGATATACGGTAACATATAGGGATGAATGGCTACCCTAAGCAGTCAACTAAACGAAGATAAAGGATAAAGACGCATCTACCCTCCCTAAGGTAAATTACTAAACTGCACCACACCAGTCGTTCCTAACTTAAAGGTTGATCCCACCCAAGGACTTATAAAATTTACTAATTAGTACCTGCGTACCCCTAGGTGACCAAGTAGGCGCCACGGGGCCCTACAATCCACTAGGTGTACACACTACTTCCCATTCGATCGGCTCCCTAACGTAGATACCCGTGCTGGCCCCACCGTGGGATGTATCATTCCCCAATGTGGCAACCTGATGAAACTAAAGGTGCACGGCTTATATCTACTCGATGCAACAACGGCTTACCTACCAGCCCGGGCCCACTCACGCATATGAAGCCCGTTGGACTTGCGTTGCCACCGCTAACCCGTTTGCCTCTTACAGTCAAGCCCAGTATGCGTGTCCCGTCCTCGACATGGGTCGAGCCCACAAAGATACGTATGGGTTACTGGTTGAAATGGGCCTCCACAAGCTACCCACCTAAGCTTGTCCCTTTTTCTAGTATATCCCACTTAACCCTTTAATCATGTTTTAATTACATGTTCTATTTTGGTTAAGTATTCTAATCGTATTTTCTATTGCCACCCAAGGCAACCACTAGATTTTCTCATGCCACCCGAGGCACCCACTTAACCCCTCATGTCCCTCTACATGCTAATGTGGTTAAGTGTTTCTTAATTAATTAATTAAGAACGTAACCTTTGTAAAGACCTCTCACATTAGACTGTCTTTTATGACCGCTGGTTAAGCCGGTTGGGTCCGGGCAGCCTTATGTCATAACAGAGTCTAACCTCGTGTCTTTACATTAATTACGTATTTAGTTTGTGCCTAAGACCTCTCACATTGGGCTAACATTTGTAGCAACTGGTTAAGCCGGTTGGGTCCGGGCAGTTTTACGCTACAACTGAGTCCAACCTCGTGTCTTAGTCAATTAATTACACCTAATTAATCACCCTCATAATTTTATATTAATTATCCCTAATTAATCAAGTTTTCTTAACATGGGTAGACCTAACTTAATAGGTAAATTCCCATGGGGTAGACCTAACTCAATAGGTAAATTCCCAACACATAGTATGGGTACACCTAACCAAATAGGCAAATTCCCATACTATGTTTATTTATTTTGTGTTATGCATAATTATATTAATTTCACACAATCTTATTAACTTATGCATTTAATTACCCCATCGTTCCCACGTAATTTCGTTCATGATATAACACATATAAAAGGTGTCAACTTGCATATGAATGAACATGTTTCAAAGGTGCCATCTTGCATATTAACAAACACATAACTTGCATATGAACTTGCATAACATGTCACATAACTTGCATATAATATGTCACATAACTTACATATTCATTTTGCATAACAAACTTGCATATTAGCTTATAGACTTGCATAATGTGTCATCATGAACTTGCATATTAATAAACATGTAACTTGCATATTTACATACATGTAACTCGCATATTAACAAACATGTAACTTGCATATAAAGAAACATGTAACTTGCATATTTACATACATGTAACTTGCATATTAACAAACATGTAACTTGCATATTAACAAACATGTAACTTGCATATTTACATACATGTAACTTGCATATTAACAAACATGTAACTTGCATATTAACAAACATGTAACTTGCATAGCATATTACCATGAACTTGCATAACATGCATATGATTACATAGCCCACAACTTGCATATTTAGCATCATGCAAACATAACATACATCATATTAAACTTGCATAAGCTTACATACTCAACATGCATAAACATAAGATTAATGCTAACATCATATCATATGATTCAAAGCTCATTAACCCACATACAAAACCATAAATCTCATCACATCTCATCTAATTAGTTTACCAAAAGATCATCAAAGTGATAGAAACTCACAACTAGCAACTTTGAACACCAAATGAAGAAGATTAAGATGCTAAGAAGGGATTAGAAGTTGATTAGAGAGTGATTAGTATGCAACCCTCTTCATAAAATTAGTGGAGGCCATGAGAGCTAGCATTTTGCCATAGTTTAGTCACTAGGTTTAATTATGAATGAATTAGGGTAGGTTAGGGTCTTATTTATAGATTAGGCAAGTGTTTTAGGCCATAGGATTAACCCTAGATTCAATCCAAGCCATCAAAGCATGTCTTGGGGAAGAAGTCAAGTGTAGGAACCATCTAGGGCCTTTAGATTAAAGATGGACCATGAGAACCATTCAAATGCAAAATCTGCACTTGAGCGAATCGGCCCACGGGTTGACAGCCAAACACCCTGGATTAACCCCTAGTCGACCCAGCGGGCTCGGGTCGACTTCAAAAATCGGCCGGTTCGGTTATTCCCCTCTCCCAATTCGCTGTTTTGAGCATTTTTGCATATTTATTTATTAAATTTTCAATTATATATATATATATATATCAATATATATATATATATATATCTACACAACCCATTTCACTTAATTAAGTATACTTTAATTTGGGAATTTTCGTGAAACTTCGCGAGGCCATATCTTGGTCATACGGACTCCGATTTTCGAAAACTCGGACTCTATTTCGCGTATTTTTCCGAGACGAACACAATGGCATAGCCCGTTTCCCTTGATTCCCATTTTAGAATTAAATTCTGCCTCGATTTATGTTATTACAGGTTATTGAAAATACGGGTTGTTACACAAAGTTTAAACCAAAGTAACATTATGTACTCATCTACTCTCAAAAACCTTCTTCTCTTCTTCGCCTCATAACCTCTAATCCACATGACTCGATATACTCGCGTTGCAGATCATCCATTTGTGAAGTATCCATAAACATGACTGCATCATCCTCTTTTCGTCGCATAACCTCAACTAGTAGATGAATTGCATCAATCCTTTCTTAGTGATGATTTGATCTGCTCTCGGGTGCGCTCGAATACATATCGTTAGACTCCTTCAAAAGTTTTCTAATTTCGCACTCATTTGCTCCTGCAACAATCTTTTTCCTTGCCACCTTGGAACCTTCGGGCCTAACATATCGATCATCATTAGTGTTTGGGTCTTCTTCTGATCCGAAAACATAACTGTCCTGCAATCTCTTGGGCTTGAACTATCTCCAAATCTAGGAGCTTTCCCATTACTACTACTATATTGGACATCTTGGGCTGTTTTTTGAAGTGATGATTTCCATTTCACGTGATTAACTAGGAGGTCATACACATGCATGAACTGGTAGAAATGAGGTCCTTGTTTGCTATCTGGTTTATAGATTTGTTTGAATAACTTGTTTGCGGCAAGTCTCTACATTAAAAATATGCAACTTTTAATACACCTATATGAATTATAGTGCAAAAATAAATAGTAAATAATTATCACTATATGAGTATCACTACCAAAACCGCTTGGATTACTCTGCTTCAGTTTGAACATCTATGAATCAAAACATTAGGTTTGACAATTAATTTTACAATAACGACCTTTGATGGAAGCAAAACTTCTATTTCGATCCATGTTCTTACTATTGTATGCATTAGTGATTCGGCCCCAAAATATTTTTCCACTTTGATCGGCACCACGAACAAGATCTAGTGAAAGTGAGCAATAGATGTAGAAAAGATCATAGTCTTTTGTAGCACGCCAACTTGCAGTTGTTACCATTCCTCCAATCGGTTCTCTAAGATCTTGTAAATCAAAAGATTCAAAGCTGATTCTTGCTGCATCGACATCAAAATCACCTATCATTTTAGTTTACAATTTTAGATTTGTGGTTAAAGATTTGTTGTTGTGGATAACAGAGGACTGGTATATTTATAGGAGGTTTTGGATTATAGCCATTACAAATTTATGTCGTTGGAAATATAGCTGTTGCAGTCCAAGCATCTGTTCAAAAGCCGCTACGAATAATAAAGCCGTTGGATTCTAGGTGCGTGTTCAACAACCGCCAGAATCTAGGTGCATGTTCAACAACCATCTCATACCAAGCATTTATTCAACAAGCGCTTCGGCAGTTCACACATTCCGAACCTCCCCCCCCCCCCCCCCCCGAAATCCACACTGTACGAATTATCCAACCTCTGTTGGACACAAAAACAAGGTTTGAGAAGATAAATTTTAGATAATTAAAGATGGTTTAGACAGATGATTAAACTTTTGAAAAAAGAGAGAGAAAACCAAACTAAACTTGTAGTGCATAGTAGATGACAATTAGCATGGTGATAAAGCTAATGGGAGTGAGTGATTCCAGTAGTGTGCTTGAAACACTAGGTATAGCCTAGAGGAATTATTTTTGCAATTAGACCACTAGTAATTATAGAGAGAATTAAGAGAGTAATTAAGAAGTATAAGTAAGAAATTGTCAATACTAAGAATTTATAAAGTAATATGCAAGGATTGAGAAAAAGAAGTTTGGAAAAGATGTCTTCCAAGTAGTTATTGTTTTAACTGAGAAGAGTTAGAGAAAATTTTAACACTTGTACGGTTTATATGAAAAGAGTAGAGAAAGAGAGGAATTCTGCATCAATACATACTAGATAACGAGTACAAGCTAATTGAAAACGATTTGTTAATTCACATGAGAATTGAGCTATCATGTAAATCAGTAATATAATGGTAAAAGACTGAATTTTCGAGCAAAGACCTAAAACCTTTTATGCAGCCTTTGTCGAAGTGCAAAGACATATGCTTTATTCTATCAAAGTTATATATGCTTTAAACCATATGTCCATATAGCTATAATATTCAGTAATTTAATAAAATTTGAAAACCCATTCAACCATTATAATACATAATTTCATTGTTCTCTTTTTCATGTTAACTCTTCTTTAACTCTCATTACAAACATTAAGTTTTAAAACTAGATCTAAGCTTTATTTGATCAACAACATTTTTGTAAGCATATGGATTTGTTTGCAATGTTCTTGTTGAAGTACAAGAGATTTTAACTTATATATGTCATTACAACTGACCAGTCTCTATTTTAAGATTGCAAGATGCAAATAAAAATAATTATACATAATACTTTTTTTAGATAATATAAGACGAAGTGCTTATGATTTATAGTTCGGTGTTTTGTGATTTAGAACAAGATGTCCTACTAGATTTTGACTTGCATTCATTGTGTTTCTAAAAAATATTATATTTCTTTTGAAAATATTATTTTGATTCTTCTTCAATATTTCCATCAAAATTTGGAATTCTGTTCACAAGAAAACATATACACATATTGATGTGTTCGTCTTATTTCTACCACATTTCTAATCGTTTGTTTAATATGATGAGGAAAGTGAAAAACATAAAAAAAAATTGATCTGAAAATAGGTGAAATGGTGAATAGAGAGTGGAGAACATCTATGATGACAGAAACCCTAAAACCAATAAGCAGGGGAAGTAATACAACATGATAGCGCAGTAAGAAGCAAACCCGAAGCAGACCTTGTAGCTAGAAATCATGAAACTGCAACAACAAAGATGTCCTAAGAAGAACCGCCATGACACATCGCAATAACCAAAAATACGGATGAACTGCAAACCTAACACAACACAGACACCAGCTATCATACAGTAGTAAAAAAACAACAAACCAAAGAACCATGAAAAACAATATAGCTATGGGGTAGAAAGAACAGAGGTAGGCTGCAGCTTCAGCGATTAAATTGGCTAAAAGCAGAGATCGATAGCTGTTTTACTTAGCATATAACCAGAGACCTGCCTATTGAAAAAAATATTTTGGACTAAAATTGAACATAGAAGAGCTGGAATCAAGAGAGATGCGAAGCCCGAATTTCATAGTAACAATTTTTCCTTAAAAATAGTCATTACTTTTAATTATTTTAGAGCATCTCCAACTGTTCCGAGGTGTGGAATCCGATATTCGAATTTCCACACTCTAAAAAGCCGGGGTGTCCAACAGTTTTTGAGTCTAGGTGCTTGTTCAACAAACAACTGGATTTTAGCGTTTGGTGAACAAGCGCCTTGAATTTTTTAAAACTGGCCTCCTATTATAAAAACGCGTGTTTGTTCAACAAGCGCCTACACATCAGGCGTTTGTTGAATAAGCGCCTGGAAATTCCACCTATATTAGGCGCAAATGGCCTCATTTTCCATTTCACACCGACGTTAATTTTCATTTTTAATTTTTTTTACATTAGTTTCTACGTCCATATGCCACCACGTTAAGTCAAGACTGGTAGACGCATCATTCATCCTCCGACAGATCCAAATGTCGGACCAGCACATGCTCTGCCAGATCCCACGGTGAATGCAGACATTCTACGAGTATTGCATGACCTACCGGAGACTATCGTACATCAAGTGTCTATTTCTGTTGCGATGCCTCAGGTATAATATTTTATTTTCAATCAGTAGACCGGGAACCGTTTTACTATACACGAGTGTAATTTTATAGTTTATGTTTACAATAAATAATCATATGTTTAGGTTCGACATATTGTTATGCGAGGTAGTTGGGCACGTTGTATGACACATTTTGATCAGTTACCTGAGCCGATATTGGTTAGGCTTCGTGCGACACCATTTGGGCCCTTTTAAGACCTACCTAGGTTTGCACATGTCGACCGATGCCTAGTTGAGGCTCTTACTGAGCGATGGTGGCCTAGTACACACACTTTTCACCTCGTTGATTATAAATTAAGGCTTACGCCTTTAGATTTTCACATGCCCACGGGCATTAAGGTAGGTCGTCCAGACCATGTCCCCGTCTCCTTTGATGGTTCATTTGAGGAGGTTGATAGGTTTTTATATCAGTTACCGGGTTTAGACCCTCAGTCCATTGTTTCAGGTGTTGTTACCCTACCTACTCTGCAGGAATATATAGATGCCCATAGGATCACTCAGGATATGCACACTCTTGTTATTAGGGCTTTTTTATCATACCTTTTTGGTGCCATCTTTTTTAGCAACAACAAGAGGACTATTAGACTCGATTTTTTTGCTAGCCTTGTAGACATTGAGCAGCTTCATATGTTTGGTTAGGGTACAAAGATATTGGGATATTTGTATGTAGCTTTGGATATTCACTGTACAGTGCTCCAAGCAGTTGTACGGCATGTGGTATGTTCTCCCATTCTGGTATTACCAGTACATGGCGAATATACACCCCAGTCTTATCCCTGAGGCCATCACTACACCTTATATATACTTTCCGAGACTATGCCGTTGGGGTTCGGCTATGCATCTAGCTCGTAAACCGTAGGCTCTACGTAACGAGCTGATGGAAGTGCGCACGCAAATGGATATGTGGAAGAGGGAAGGGATTATTGTGTGTGCATATTTAAATGGTTCGAAAACGAGCTCGTAACGGTGCGGTAGTTCGTTGATTTCCGAGTTGACGTTCGATTGACTGTACTGGGTTCTATATAAACCCGATCTACATACAACTAGTCACGTTTGGACCCTAAGAGTCAAAACTTTGCAACGACGTTGAGAAATACTGGTTTCATGTTAGGATTTGCAATGTACGACCAAATTAAAATTTATAAATAATCGCTATGGATTCTTATTAAAATAATAATACAATTAATTTAATCATATAAAAATAAATTGGATTCAAAATGAACAAACGGATTTCCAAACTGCCTAGTTTACCAATTCATTATTTACGTTAGCGTTGGCCAACTCAAATTATGAACTATTCGTTACACAAACTTAACGATTCTTCTATTATCGTTAATAACGACCTTTAAATGGTTCAAAAACGAGCTCATAACGGCGCAGTAGTTTCTCGATTTCCGAATTGTAGTTTATTGACTGTACCGGGTCCTATATAAATCTGATCTAGGTGCAAATAGTCGCGTTTGGACCCGAAGAGTTAAAACTTTGCAGTGGCGTTGAGAAATACTGGTTTTGTGTTCAAATTTGCAATGTACGGCAAAATTAAAATTTATAAATTGTCGCTATGGATTCGTTTTATAATAATAATATGATTTGCTAAATAAAATAAAACTAAATTGGATTAAATCTGAACAAAGGGATTTCCATACATAGATAACTCAAGTTTTAATGATACATACAGTACATAGACAATTTAACTTTTAACCATACATACGGTACAAACACAAATATCCTTTAACACCATATAGGCACATCCATAGCGAACCAAAGTTTAAACCAAAATAACATTACGTACTCATCTACACTCAAAAACATTCTTCTCTTCTTCACCTCATAATCTCAAATCTACGAGACTCGGTATACTCGCGTTGTAGATCATCCATTTGCAAAGTATTCATAAACATGACTGCATCTTCCTCTTTTCGTCGCTTAACCTCAACTAGTTGATGAATTGCATCAATCCTTTCTTAGTGATGACTTGATCTTCTCTCGAGTGCACTCAAATACATATCGTTAGACTCCTTCAAAAGTTTTCTAATTTCACACTCATTTGCTCCTGCAACAATCTTTTTCCTTGCTGCCTTGGAACCTTCGGGCATAACATATCGATCATCATTAGTGTTTAGGTCTTCTTCCGATCCGAAAACCTAACTGTCATGTGAATCTCTCGGACCTGAACTATCTCCAAAACTAGGAACTTTCCCATGACGACTACTGGACTGGACATCTTGGAGTGTTTTTTGAAGTGATGATTTCCATTTCACGTGATTAACTAGGAGGTCATACGCATGCATGAACTGGTAGAAATGAGGTCCTTGTTTACTATCTGGTTTATAGATTTGTTTGAATAACTTGTTTACGGCAAGTCTCTGCATTAAAAATATGCAACTTTTAATACACCCATATGACTTATAGAACAAAAATAAAAGGTAAACAATTATTACCATATGAGTATCACTACCAAAACCGCTTGGGTTACTCTACTTCAACTTGAATATCTGCGAATCAAAACATTGGGTTTGACGATTAATTTTACAACAACGACCTTTGATGGAAGCAAAACTTCTATTCTGATCCATGTTCTTCCTATTGTACTCATTAGTGATTCATCCCCAAAATGTTTCTCCACTTTGATCGGCACTATGAACAGGATCTAGCGAAAGTGAGCAGTAGATGTAGCAAAGATCATAGTCTGTTGTAGCACTCCAACATTAAGTAGTTACCATTCCTCCAATTAGTTATCTAATATCTTGTAAATCAAAAGATTCAAAGCTAATTCATGCTGCATCGACATCAAAATCACCCATTATTTTAGTTTACAATTTTAGATTTGTGGTAGAAAATTTGATGTTGTGGAGAATATAGGAGTGGTATATTTATAGGAGTGTTTGGATTATAGCTATTACAAATTTATGCCGTTGGAAATATAGCTGTTGGCCTCCAAGCGTTTGTTCAATAGCCATTACGAATAATAAAGGCGTTGGATTCTAGGTGCGTGTTCAACAATAGCCAGACTCTAAGCGCATGTTCAACAATCGCCTCATACCAAGCGTTTGATCAACAAGCGTTTCAGCAATTTACACATTCCGAACCTTTTCCCCTCGAAATCCACGCTATGCGAATTATCCAACCTCTGTTGGACACGAAAACAAGGTTTTATAAGATAAATTTTAGATAATTAAAGATGGTTTAGATAGATAGTTAAACTTTTGAAAAAAGAGAGAAGGAATACCAAACGAAACTTGTAGTGCATAGTTGATGAGAATTAGCTTGGTGATAAAGCTAATGGTTGTGAGTGATTCCAGTAGTGTGCTTGAAACACTAGGTATTGGCTAGAGGAATTATTTTCGTATGCGATTAGACCATAAAACTTGAGTATTAATTATAGAAAGAATTAAGAGAGTAATTAAGAAGCAAAAGCAAGAAATTGTCAAAACTAAAAATTTATAAAGTAGTATGCAAGGATTGAGAAAAAGAAGTTTGGAAAAGATGTCTTCCAAGTTATTTATTGTTTTAATTGAGAAGAGTTAAGGGAAATTTTAAAACTTGAATAGTTTATATGAAAAGATTAGAGAGAGGAGAATTCCGCATAGACACATACTAGATAACGAGTTCAAGCTAATTGAAAACGATTTGTTAATTCACATGAGAATTGAGCTCTCATGCTAGTCAGTAATATAATGATAAAGACTGGATTTTCGAGCAAAGACCTAAAACCCTTTATGTAGCCTTTGTCGAAATGCAAAGGCATATGCTTTATTCTATCAATGTTAT
Organism: Allium sativum; assembly: GCA_030737875.1. NCBI lineage: Eukaryota > Viridiplantae > Streptophyta > Magnoliopsida > Asparagales > Amaryllidaceae > Allium > Allium sativum. The sequence continues at coordinate 228,917,758 of CM060922.1, forward strand.
ACTACGCTTTAAATCATATCTCCCTGTAGCTATAATATTTAGTGATTTAATAAAATTTGAAAACCCATTTAACCATTATACTGCATAATTTCATTGTTCTCTTCTGCATGTTGGCTTTTCTTTAGCTCTCTTTGCAAACATTAAGTTTTAAAATCTTGATCTAAGCTTTATTTGACCAACAACGTTTTTGTAAGCAGATGGATTTGTTTGCAATATTTTTGTTGAAGTACAAGAGATTTTAACTTATATATGTCATTACAACTGACCAATCTCTATTTTAAGATCGCAAGATGCAAATAAAAATAATTATATATAATACCTTATAATATGAGATGAAGTGCTTACAATTTGTAGTTCGGTATTTTGTGATTTAGAAATAAAATGTCCTATTAAATTTTGACTTCCATGCATTGTGTTTCTAAAAAATATTATATTTTTTTTGAAAATGTTATTTTGATTCTTCTTCAATGTTTCAATTAAAATTTGGAATTCTATTCACAAGAAAACATATACACACATATTGATGTGTTCGTCTTATTTCTACCACATTTCTAATCGTTTATTTAATATGATGCTGAAAGTGAAAAACATTAAAAAAAATCAGAAAAAGATGAAATAGTAAATAGAGAGTGGAGAACATCTGTGATGACAGGAACACTAAAACCAACAACCAGGGGAAGTTATACAACATGATAGTGTTGTAAGAAGCAAACACGAAGCAGACCTTGTGTAACGACCCAAGGATTTTCGACCCTGAAAATCGACACAACACACCATGCCGACTAATCAAGCATCGGAAATACCGGACCATTAATAGAAAGAATTTAGAGGGTGAGAAATAGAAAGAAAGAATATTAGAGTAGAAGAAGAAGAAGAAGAAGAAGAAGAAGAAGACACAACTGAACAAAATCAGAGTAAACATGAATCTCATAGCGGAACGAACAAATATATTATATAACAATTTTTGAAATACAAAACTATAACTGTATATACATACCAGTATAACACATAACATCACAGCAGAAATAAACTCTATATATATCTAACTCTGAAGCCTCCTGCTCCAAGTTCCCCCAAGTATCTGTAAATTTCGACTACTTGACTGCCCGTACAAATTTGAGCACCCAATAGTTTAGGGAAAATTAAATAAACTATGGGTCAGTCATGTGACTGGTGTGAGTAAACTCTAATCATTTTGGTTTAACTTTTCAAAGATCCTTTTCAAAAGAAAGGAAAATCGCAAGACCGATCCACACATAAACACGGATGGTTTTTACCTTACGACGCCCTAAAACATTTCTTAAAATCTATACTCATCTGATATTATAATAATGTCTAAATCAAGTAAATAACAATCTAACAGAAACGCTTTCATCTCACGCTCTACATATATTATACACAATAAAAAACCATGGGCTCTTATTGGGTAATGGGTTTCCAACTATGACAAGGTATGGAACCACCTTCCGATCAGTGTACTCTAGAAGCGATACACTAGAGTTCAACAAGAACATCTTGTAACTCGGCCACACAAGATCGACCATTCGTTTCACTTGAATGTTCCAAATATATTGTCACCTTATGGTTGGTATACCAACATAACCATTCCCGGGAGATACGTAATTGAAAGAAGTAACAAATATGAATATTCTGTAGATGGTGACAATATACCCTAATTGAGTACGACCCACTTAGCCATGCTGTATGCCTGATTTCTATCATTTCCCGGTTGATGAGGCTTGAGGTCATAACGTATCTTTTAACAGATCACTCCTTTATTTACTTTGAATTCCACATCGACATACCCATCAAATCACAAATTGATTTCCCCAAAAATACCACGGGTATAAGATAAGAGAAACGAATTCCTCCGCCACCAACGTAAATACGTTTGAAACGATTAACTTACGCGATCTATCAGATATACTTTGTAAGACATTCGTCCATTCAAATTGTCCTGGGAATGAACAACCCGAAGGATTTATTCTGGAAATCCATCTTAGGCAATTTCTACCTAGAATGTAATGACCTGAGATTCCGTACTCTTTGAGTTGACTAATAACACCACAGTCCAACCCAAATTGCATAGAAATACGAATCATTATTAGAAAGAAGTTAGAGGATGAGGAATAGATAGAAAGAAATATTAGAATAGAAGAAAACGAAGATCACAAACTCACAGCAGAACTAATAAAATATATTAGATAACATAACTTTGAAATATAATTCAGTAACTTTATATATATATATATATATATACCATCATCAGAACACATCAACAATTTCTGGAACAATTATAAACGCCTGTTTCCAGATATACACAGCGGAAAATATAATAGTCTATAGCTAACTGTTGAAGCCTCCTGCTTCCAGCTCTGCCAAGTGAATCAGGAAAATCCTGACTACTTGACTGCCCGTACAAATTTGGGCACCCAAGAGTTTAGGGAAAAACAAACAAAATAAACTCTGGGTCAGTCATGGGACTGGTGTGAGTAAATTCCAACCATTTGTTTTAACTTTCAAAATCCTTTCGAAAGAAATGATAATCGTAAGACCGATCCACACATTAACACGGATGGTTTTTACCTTACGATAACCCAAAACATTTTGATATCAAAATATGGTGATATTATAATAGTGTCTAAGTCAAATTAATAGAATCTAGCGGAACGCTTGCATCTCACGCTCTATATATAATCTAAAATCAAAAACGGCAGGGCGCTTATTAGAGATTGGATTTCCAACATGACAAGGTATGGGACCACCTTCCGATAGTGTATCTCTAGAGGCGAATACATTGGGTTCAACAAGAACGTCTTGCAACATGGCCCACACATGACCGACCACTCATTTCACTTGAGTGTATCGAATGTATATCACCAATAGTTGGGATCAGCAACCGTTTCCCGAAAGGGACAACATCGATAGATTAAAGAACAAATGGAATTTCTCTTGATAGGTGATTATACATCCTAATGGGAGCGACCCACATAGCCATGCTGCCTGCCCGATTTCTGTCATTTCCCGGTTGATGAGGCTTGAGGTTTAAATCATCTTCCAGAACATCTAGCCACCATTCACTTTGAATGCCACATCGTCATATCCATCGGAAATCACTAATTGATTCCCACAAAAATACTCAGATTGTTAGGCTAAAGAAGTTTCCCTTCTTTGCCACCAACTTCGTACTTTTGAAGGAATCAACGTACGTAATCCCTTTGGAAATACTTTGTCAGACACTCGTCCATACAAGTTGTCCTGGGTCTGGACAAACCGAAGGCACTGTTCTATCAATCCATCTTGGGCAATTTCTATCTAGGATTAACAGAACAGCCCTTGCATTTACTCTGTCTTCAATTTCTTTAGCATAAGTTGATTCAGAACGCTTATACCAATATGGAGTGGTTTTCAGATATTAAATATGATTCTGGTCTCTCCATATTGATACCGGAGGTATAAAATAAATCAAAACTTTGATAGTCGGTGATTTAACTATCAAAGAAACATCCATACAATCAGCGGTCCTATTTCCAATTGGAAATTTCTACCGATCAAGCATCAAACAACACTGGGCCCCTTTTTAATTTAGTTTCTTATTTAATTATTATTTACAATTCCTGTCTCTTAATTCCTCGTTGACAATTCATTTCATTTTCTATGTGTAGAAAATGGCTCTCATTTTATTTGGGAAAATATTTCAACTTAACGCGATGTTATAAAACATCGTTATTATAACTCAACCTACTAATCATTATTAGCTAACCATATTGCTTAACCAAGTTTCACCATCGAACCTTAACCATTCCTCCATCGATCATGAAGTCAATCAAGTTGGGGTATAATTACCTCTCAGACCTTAATTGAACCACATTCTCAATTTTGAAATAGTCAAAGCTCACCTCTTTAAACAAACCGTCGCTTACACGACTCTCGGATCTGGTCTAAGAACACACTTCATTGACAGAAAAATATTGATTATAACGGTAGCGTTATAATCGATGTTTCCACATATTTGATTTATAAAACATTTACTTTTAACAACAGCGTTACAATCGCTATTTAGAATTATAGAACACTTATTTTAACAATAGCATTTAGATCGCATTATAGCAGCAGCGTTAAAATCGCTGTTTTGAATTTACAAAACATTTATTATACCAGCAGCGTTAACATTGCTATTTAGATTAACTAACACATTTATTATAATGACAGGTTAAAATCGTTGTTTATAATTTATAAAACCTTTAAAACCATTTCATTCATAAACATTTGCTTTCAACTGTTATTCATTTTCAAATATGAATTTCATTCCTTAATAGGAATCTAAACTCGCTTATTCAAATCAACTCGATTTTTGTTTATAAGTATCATTACTGCTCTACTTCTCGTTATCGAGTATATTTTAAAGCCCTATCATATTCTATTTCACTTAAAACTCTGTTTACAGAATTGTACTCAATTAATACTTCTCATTTATTAATCAAATGAATTTATCACAATTTATTTTATACTCCAAATTTGGAATAAAACCCATCGTTTCCTTTTGAAACTGACTTCTTATTCAAATTTTCCATTTGAAATATCTTTTTCTCAACTCAAATCTCTTTTACAACTACTGCGTTTAAATCACATTTCAAATATCAGTGTCAACACCGAATACCACTTTACTTATATAAATCCAACTTGAATTTATATTTTTACATTATCCAATGATAGATATTTCACTTTATTTATAAACATTATTTATAAATCTAACTACTTTATATATTTATTGAACAAGTTTCTATTTTAAATCCATTAAAAATCTACTTTCAATTTATGGAAATAATTTCGTTTTTAAAATCTCCAATTTTCTTCTATCCATTCTAAAATATTTTACGGTAATTAAATACCAATTTATGGGGCTAGTGTAATTCAACCACGACATTATCAATTACCAATCAGATATCACAATAAATAAAATAGCAAATAAAATGTTGAGGAATCCAGTTGGATCCCTCCAATCTGTTTCCCTGCATCCACAGATGCTAATAACATCAATAATATTGTTTCACATCAATATGAAATATCAGAACTAATAATCGACCAACGGTGTAATCCTATCAACCAATTTTATCAACTATTCAACCAAGCAACCATCACATAGTATAAAAATTAATATAAATAAATTTAAAAACTCGTTTATATAAAAATATAAATGAGCAGAGTTAGTGAGTTTACTCACCTTGATTTGCAGTTGATGGTTCTGCATTTGTTTCATTTAAAATCAAACAGGCGTTTGATTTTACCATGAAATTTCAGTAGCCCCTTTCTCAACGAAATTGGTTCCACAATGAAGACCTCATCGTTACGATTCTAACATGATTGTTTGCTTGATTCTATTCACGAATGAATAAAATATAGCCATTATATATATTAATATTTTTATCTTAAATCGGATAACTTATAAATCCTTAATTACTATATTAATACCTTAACCCATGATTTATTTTCCTTAATCATGTAATTATCATTACACTACTCAGTAAAAATCTAATACCTTCGTTCTTATGAATGAAACTTTCACGTCTTCTCATGCCGGTTTTACTGGGAATTTAATTTCACAAATTTGTTTGCCATGTTTTCCTTCAACTTTTCTTCCAGACAACAACTCCTGTCCCTCAGACCAAAACACCGTGGTATTTTATTTTAACAGCTGCTGATATTACTACTTTCTTAACGTGCCACTGCTTTTCAAGCCCAAATAAAAGAATCCCAACCAAGCTTTAAAATAATAACAGTAGCAGGTCCCCCCGTTCATCTCCTTAACACAGAAAAATTACTTTCTTCCTCAATTAACAAATACCACTACTCGCCCTTTCCACCATCAATTCACGGTGCCTTCATTCTAGCAAATACGAAAACACCCATTTAATCTCACCACCAAAAATACGCACTACCTTCACCGTTCTATTCACCATTTCAAACCCCACCTGCTTAAACCCTGACTAATCGCTCTCCTACTTCAACAAATCTCATTCCTGAATAATTAACCAACCGCACTCTTCTTTAAACTTCACCTCATCGTTGTTCCACCTTGTCGGAGTTGACGACTCCACCCACACCGCAACTGCCGGAGACCCTTTTGACCGTTGCTGGCTTCGTTACACCGCCATCCCTGACCAGTCCGAATTCGAACGAGATCCTCACAGCTACAGGAAAAAGAGATCGACACTAATCCTCATGAAATGGCACCCAACTCCTTCCAACTGTGCACCATGATCTCCTGATCAAAACGCCTACACTAGTTTCTCTCAGTTTAGCCCCATTCGACAATACCTTGAAGTCCTAGGCACTGGTCACGAAAACCATCAACAGTACAAATGAATCGCCCCCAAAACGAGTGCCTAGGATCAAAGCTCTTCAACCCAAGAATTAAACAAATCAATTTCCGCATTTATTTACTAAGTATTGGATTTTTAATTGAATTTGAAAGATCACTATATTGCGGTAGGATTAGAAGAACGAAATGAACGATAGAATTGGGATTTAGGGATGCAAAAGATTAGGGAAACACGGTGAACATATATAAAGGGTAAAATATATTATTTTATATTATAACGAAACTTAGCGATGAAGTATCAAGTAAAACTAACCACAGTCGACTTCTGTCTACTGATAAAAAAGCTAATCTTGATGTAAAAAAGTATTCTGAACCCAATGGGAAAAGTTTCGTCGAATTCCGACATCATTTGAAAAAAATTCCTTTATAAAACCAGAAATAAACACGTGTTTAAATTTTTCATGATCACCAGATAAATCAAATCAACTTGAAACTTTGATATCCTACAATAATTAATCAATACGAACCCAACGGCACTAGTTTCGTCCCATTCTGAGACTGTTTTCCCGGTAGGCTATTTTTACACGTACCGCAATGCCATTGTGAAGACCAAATTTGTTGGTCTCTAAAAATAACAAACTATATACCTATCCTAACTCTAATCGATGATATGAACTCAACGGGACTGGTTTTGTGACCTAATTTGATCGTCTTCTCAAGTTACACTCAAATATCCATTTATTAAATTAAATTAATTTAATTACGCGCTATAGAAAAATAATTGGGCGTTTACGGCTACCGTGGTCACATACGATATCGGTTTGCCACGCATTTAAATACCATATAAAAATTTAACGTTGCGGTCCCAATAAAACTGATTTCATTGAAAACGGTGTTCGTTTGCGAAACGGCTATTTTAAAGGCCTATCTTTTAATAACGATTTTCATAGCGATTATTTCAAAAAAAAATTGGCCATAACTTACTATTTATAATACAAAATCTAAATTTTTCTCTTTCATATGAAAATTATTGTCAATACGGTTCCAACGTTTCTTGTTTCACAGAAATCCGACTTATATCGGATCCTGTATTCTCAGTTGAAGTTCATAACCAAATATTACGAACTGCCGCGACATTACGAGCTCGTTTAAAATTATATTATAAATAAATTAACGTTAAAATTTCACTACATAAACGTATATATATTTTAAATCCATTTAAAGTCCAAAATAAATATATAAAATAATAAATTAAATTAAATATTTGACTACCAAAATTATGGGTCGTTACATTCCTTCCCCCTTAAAATAATTTCGTCCTCGAAATTGCTAAGGTAGGAAAAGATGCTACATACCCTATTCTTTTTGTTTATTTCTTAACTTCAGTTTAACTGGATCAATTAATTTCAATTAAAATATTAATTTATTCTTACTAATGAAAATTTTCAAAAATTCTGAAAATTTTCTAACACTTTAAATTCTGAAAAATTTCGGCAGCATCTCCTCTGCACGGCTCAATCGGTACAACCACAACTCGCCTTTCTAGGCCTTCTCAAATCCAAAGAAAAACAAAAAGCCAAGCGGCTTGCCCCATAGGGTCATAAAACCATCAAACCGAAGCAATATTGTAAACATGTACCTTTTTGTTAGGCATAATTCTATCTCTTGCATTTGCTTCCCTTCAATGTCTGCTCGACATACATATATCTTCTAATCAATCCAACTTCCAGTTTTGAAATCTCTAATCAACTTTTGATTAGTTTACTTCCATTCTATCGATTCCAATTAATCTTTATTTCAGAATTAATCCACTTATTCAGTTTGAGTTTAAATTTCCATTTAACTTAAGTTAAATTCAATCCATTTGATTTACTTCCACCATTTCAGTTTATTCAACTTATACAAATAAAATTTTCATTCTTAGAACACAAATTCCCGGGTTTTATTTCAAATTCCCTTGAAATAATATATATACATGTATCCATAACCATTTGCAAAACCAAACTTTTGAATTTTTAAAATAACTTATCCTTTCGAACAAATTTCCCATTAACGAACTATTATGGTAGCAATCCATCACTTAGAAACTCGAAAATAACACCGATAATGTCGCGACCATTATCAGAGTTATTTTCTTGCCACTAAAGTGATTTCAATGCATTAATCATTTTCAAAAATCTATTTAAACCATTCTTATTCTAAAATACTTTAAAGTAATGTTATCTTACTCTTTAAAAATATTCAGAAAATATTTTCTAAACACCCGGAATTTAAATTCAAATTATGGTTTGAATTTAATTTTAGTTCATCTTATTTACGTATATTCTCCATATACAAGTTATCTTTGGTTATATATAACCATTTCAATATTTCATAATTTCATTTGATTGTAATAACAATCAACACATCTATAATTTCAGAAAATTGTCCCTTTTGTATCAAAAATATCTTTTGGGAAAAATTATAACATTTACCGACTTTAAAACAATACTGTGTCAAATTGTTTTGTTCGAGCGTTTAGAAACACCTATCGATACAGTTGTACATCCTGTATCGACCGGAATTCATAAACCACTCAACAAACCAGCCAACACAATATAAAACAATTGTATAACAAATCTACATATACACGCTCATATATATACACTCAAACTCAATCTAGGGTACTACTAACCCCATCTCTATTGAATTACGCCACAGAGCCAAGGTTATCACTCAACCTTCAGCTCTGATACCAACTATAACGACCCGAGATTCCGTACTCTTTGAGTTGACTAATAACACCACACGTCCAACCCAAATTGCACAGAAATACGAATCATTATTAGAAAGAAGTTAGAGGATGAGGAATAGAAAGAAAGAAATATTAGAATAGAAGAAAACGAAGATCACAAACTCACAGCATAACGAATAAAATATATTAGATAACATAGCTTTGAAATATAATTCAGTAACTTTATATATATACCATCATCAAAACACATCAACAATTTCTGGAACAGTTATAAACGCCTGTTTCCATATATACACAGCAGAAAATATGATAGTCTATAGCAAACTGGTGAAGCCTCCTGCTTCCAGCTCTTCCAAGTGAATCCGGAAAATCCCAACTACTTGACTGCCCGTACAAATTTGGGCACCCAAGAGTTTAGGGAAAAACAAACAAAATAAACTCTGGGTCAGTCATGGGACTGGTGTGAGTAAATTCCAACCATTTGTTTAACTTTCAAAATCTTTTCGAAAGAAATGATAATCGTAAGACCGATCCACACATTAACACGGATGGTTTTTACCTTACAATAACCCAAAACATTTTGATATCAAAATCTGGTGATATTATAGTAGTGCCTAAGTCAAATAAATAGAATCTAGCGGAACGCTTGCATCTCACGCTCCATATATAATCTAAAATCAAAAACCGCAGGGCGCTTATTGGAGATTGGATTTCCAACATGACAAGGTATGGGACCATCTTCCGATAGTGTATCTCTAGAGGCGAATACACTGGGTTCAACAAGAACGTCTTGCAACCCGGCCCACACATGACCGACCACTCATTTCGCTTGAGTGTATCGAATGTATATCACCAACGGTTGGGATCAGCAACCGTTTCCCAATAGGGACAGCATCGATAGATTAAAGAACAAACGGAATTTCTCTAGATCGGTGATTATACATCCTAATGGGAGTGACCCACATAGCCATGCTGCCTGCTCGATTTCTGTCATATCCCGGTTGATGAGGCTTGAGGTTTAAATCATCTTCCAGAACATCTGGCCACCATTCACTTTGAATGCCACATCGTCAGATCCATCGGAAATCACTAGTTGATTCCCACAAAAACACTCAGATTGTTAGGCTAAAGAAGTTTCCCTTCTTTTCCACCAACTTCGTACGTTTGAAGGAATCAACGTACGTAATCCCTTTGGAAATACTTTGTCAGACACTCGTCCATACAAGTTGTCCTGGGTCTGGACAAACCGAAGGAACTGTTCTATCAATCCATCTTGGGCAATTTCTACCTAGGATTAACAGAACAGCCCTTGCATTTACTCTGTCTTCAATTTCTTTAGCAAAAGTTGATTCAGAACGCTTATACCAATATGGAGTGGTGTTCAGATATTAAATCTGATTCCGGTCTCTCCATATTGATACCGGAGGTATAAAATAAATCAATTGATAGTCGGTGATTTAACTATCAAAGAAACATCCATACAATCAGCGGTCCTATTTCCAGTTGGAAATTTCTACCGATCAAGCATCAAACAACACTGGGCCCCTTTTTAATTTAATTTCTTATTTAATTATTATTTCCAATTCCTGTCACTTAATTCCTCGTTGACAATTCATTTCATTTACTATGTGTAGAAAATGGCTCTCATTTTATTTGGGAAAATATTTCAACTTAACGCGATGTTATAAAACATCGTTATTATAACTCTACCTACTAATCATTATTAGCTAACCATATTGCTTAACCAAGTTTCACTATCGAACCTTAACCATTCCTCCATCGATCATGAAGTCAATCAAGTTGGGTTATAATTACCTCTCAGACCTTAATTGAACCACATTCTCAATTTTGAAATAGTCAAAGCTCACCTCTTTAAACAAACCGTCGCTTACACGACTCTCGGATCCGATCTAAGAACACACTTCATTTACAGAAAAATATTGATTATAACAGTAGCGTTATAATCGTTGTTTCCACATATTTGATTTATAAAACATTTACTTTTAACAACAGCGTTACAATCGCTGTTTAGAATTATAGAACACTTATTTTAACAATAGCGTTTAGATCGCATTATAACAGCAGCGTTAAAATCGCTGTTTAGAATTTACAAAACATTTATTATAACAGCAGCGTTAACATTGCTATTTAGATTTACTAACTCATTTATTATAATGATAGGTTAAAATCGCTGTTTATAATTTATAAAACCATTTCATTCGTAAATATTTGCTTTCAATTGTTATTCATTTTCAAATATGAATTTCATTCCTTAATAGGAATCTAAACTCGCTTATTCAAATCAACTCGATTTTTATTTATAAGTTTCATTACTGCTCTACTTCTCTTTATCGAGTATATTTTAAAGCCCCATCATATTCTATTTCACTTAAAACTCTGTTTATAGAATTGTACTCAATTAACACTTCTCGTTTATTAATCATTTGAATTTATCTCAATTTATTTTATATTCCAAATTTGGAATAAAACCCATCGTTTCCTTTTGAAACTGATTTCTTATTCAAATTTTCCATTTGAATTATCTTTTTCTCAACTCAAATCTCTTTTACAACTACTGCGTTTAAATCCCATTTCAAATATCGGTGTCAACACCGAATTCCACTTTACTTATATAAATCCAACTTGAATTTATATTTTTACATCATCCAATGATAGATATTTCACTTTATTTATAAACATCATTTATAAATCTAACTAATTTATATATTTATTGAACAAGTTTCTATTTTAAATCCATTTGAAATCTACTTTGTATTTTTGGAAATAATTTCCTTTTTAAAATCTCAAATTTTCTCCTCTCCATTCTAAAATATTTTACTGTAATTATATACCAATTTATGGGGCCAGTGTAATTAAACCACGACATTATCAATTACCAATCAGATATCACAATAAATAAAATAGCAAATAAAATGTTGAGGAATCAAGTTGGATCCCTCCAATCTGTTTCCCTGCATCCACAGATGTTAATAACATCAATAATATTGTTTCACATCAATATGAAATATCAGAACTAATAATCGACCAACAGTGTAATTTTATCAACTATTCAACCAAGCAACCATCACACAGTATAAAAATTATTATAAATAAATTTAAAAACTCATTTATATAAAAATATAAAGAGCAGAGTTAGTGAGTTTACTCACCTTGATTTGCAGTTGACGGTTCTGCATTTTTTTCGTTTAAAATCAAACAGGCGTTTGATTTTACCATGAAATTTCAGTAGCCCCTTTCTCAACGAAATTGGTTCCACAATGAAGACCTCATCGTTACGATTCTAACATGATTGTTTGCTTGATTCTATTCACGAATGAATAAAATATAGCCATTATATATATTAATATTTTTATCTTAAATCGGATAACTTATAAATCCTTAATTACTATATTAATACCTTAACCCATGATTTATTTTCCTTAATCATGTAATTATCATTACACTACTCAGTAAAAATCTAATACCTTCGTTCTTATGAATGAAACGTTCACGTCTTCTCATGCCGGTTTTACTGGGAATTTAATTTCACAAATTTGTTTGCCATGTTTTCCTTCAACTTTTCTTCCAGACAACAACTCCTGTCCCTCAGACCAAAACACCGTGGTATTTTATTTTAACTGCTGCAGATACTACTTTCTTAATGTGCCACTACTTTTCAAGCCCAAATAAAAGAATCCCAACCAAGCTTTAAAATAATAACAGTAGCAGGTCCCCCCATTCATCTCCTTAACACGGAAAAATTACATTCTTCCTCAATTAACAAATACCACTACTCGCACTTTCCACCATCAATTCACGGTGCCTTCATTCTAGCAAATATGAAAACACCCATTTAATCTCACCACCAAAAATACGCACTGCCTTCACCGTTCTATTCACCATTTCAAACTCCACCTGCTTAAACCCTGACTAATCACTATAGTAACCCGTAACTTCCCCGTGAAGGAAAGAGCGGATACTTTGAGAACAACACACAAAAGAACGCGAACAGAAGAACATTTCATTGTTTATTACAACAATTCCATCAGAATACAAGAATATACAGAGTATGAATGAATAAAATACATTCGGTAAATATCAGAGATTACAATACAATACATAGAAGTGGAAAATAATACAACACACAACTGAAAGTAATACACGGATACAGAGCTTTCCGAGCATCGTTCCAGCTGTAAATCAGGATCCTGTGAATATAAATCTGCAAAACCAAAACTACTAGCTGCCCGTGTGGAAAATAGGGGCACCCAGAGTTTAGGTTAAAACAATAAACTCCAGGTCAGTCATGTAACTGGTGTGAGAACTAAAACGGTTATTAATCTTTATTTTTAAAGTTAGGTAAATCAAGGGACCACGCCGTATAGCTTGGAATGGGCTTCGTCCCGAGAATACCAGTGCATATAACAAAAAGCGCAATGCTAAATAAAGAAAAATGAAGCTATTATAAGACCCAGGTCCCATCACACAATGCAACGCAAGCCGGAGGACAGGGTTTTTACCTTATAATAGCCAAAGCATGCTTGATACGTTTAAAACACATTATTTTGATATTACTATAAGTGTATAGTCAAAACAATTTCAATCATAAATATCAATCATAGGCGGCATAGCTACCATCTACTATGTCGCCATACTAGGCTCTATAAATAAAACCGCAATACATGTATTGGAAATTGGATTTCCGTCATGAGTCGAGGCAAGGGGCAAGCTCCTCTCCGATTCGAGACACTCTAACAAATGCCTCAGGGCCCCACTATGATCCTTGGATCTTCAGGGTTGGTCCTCTCTTACTTTTGAGGATTAATTATTCATGAACACACGTTTCCCGGTCCTTACAGACCTAAAATCGAGGCGCCTCATCCAACAACCACACAGGTGAAAAGTATATAAATGTCAGGGCTGGTAGGTCACTGACACCACCCTAGCTAGAAAGAAACGTCGTGCTCTCCCTGCAGTCACTATCCCGTTTTTGACTCATACCGAGGTGTGAGGCTCGCGAATTCACGCTATACACAAAGCTACGTCACACAGACCATTCTTTGATCATCAACCACAAGACTTTGCTTTTCAACAGAAGCCTTGATCAATTGCTACTTACGCATGCCACACTGGCAATTCACTCCATGCGACTGATGTCCATCGATATACAACCTCTGAGCTCGTACGTCTCAGAGAAGGGCATTAAGCAAGAGAATAAATTCTCCGCCGCCAAACCGATGTATATTTAATAGAGATCAATCAACGCAGAATAAAATCCAATGTCAGACACACAGTCCATTTACAAGTTCGTTCTGGGTCTGAACGAAACTGGAGGCACTTTCCTCGCATATCCATCCATCTCCAGGTACGTCTGGACGATCACAAACTGTTTCTCTCATCTTGGGTGTACAGCCCAATCAAGATCATCAGTAACCACCCAAACGATGTGAAGACTTCCGGTCTTCAACCACCGTCTTCATCTTCGACCTCTCGTCGAATCGGTTATTCAGAATGGGTATAAACCCGACCTTTCTGAATAACCCACGTATATAATAAACAAATGTTACACAAACACAACAAACGCCTCATTCCAATTCAGAATATTCTTTTATTCACAAAATCACATTCTTAGGGAAAGGTTCCCATTAATTTTATCCAAGATAAATTCTTCTAAATTTATCCTTTAATCTTCCTCTGGATATCATTTCAAACCATTTTATGGTTTTCCAAACTAGTCGGGATTAGCGAACCACACCGAAGTAATTATTTATTTTATTTCCCAATCCCAACCTATTTATCCCATGAAGCAAAACTGCTAATACTCCATATCTAACACCACAGTGTTATCGGTAAAATTAATTATCATTTCGCGTTTAAATCTAATTAAAGATTTAACTATCGCTTTGGAGCAAAACTGGTGGTACTCCATTCTCGATCACCTTTCGGGTTTGATAATTTAAATTATCAATTCATATATCAAGCTAATTAAATATTCATTAAAACTCCACTTAGTTTTAATCTTTTCAAAAAATCAATATCCTGTCTTTTAACTGGGTTAAAGAATCAATGTCATCTAAAACACGATTCACGACAAACCCAAATAACCTTTGATATTAAATACAAGGCTCTGAATAGAAAATATATCGGCTTATATTCAATATCAAATCCTACGACCAACAAATATCGTATGGAAATGACGATATAAATATATCTTTCAAATTTCCACAACCATATCTGTATAATCACAAAATTCAACATCGAAATCTTCCGAAGACAATTTCGATTCAAACCCATCCCAATTCACATATTGGAAATTCTGATTATTTTTAAAGCCACTTTTAAATTCAATTCATCTATTTCTAAAATAAATTGATTTTAATTCTAGTTCAGAACTAGTTCATTTCGATAAAAATCTATTTTTATCTTTTCAAATGTGGAGTTTTTCATCCCAATTCTTTACAATTCACATCTTATGATTGTACACAAATTATTGATATTTTTAATAATTTTATCAAGGCCCGTACAGTCGATTTCCATCTACGGCCATCGAACTGCACTTACAGCGACCTTTTCCAAATTTGATTTGGACATAATTCCAAATCCAACCGTTAGATTTCAAATTTCAAATATTCATTGGAAAGCTATTTTCGATACGAACCCAAAGGTTCCGGTTTCAGGAGAATTCGACGGTCGGATCTCCCGTAATGTCCGTTCGAAGTCAATGGTCGAAATTCACGAACTGCCGCAGCGCGGCGCGTTCTATTCAGGCCATTATATATATATAATATATATATATTATATATATTTCGTCGATTTCAATTCAAAACGTATTTTATAAATCGTTTTAAATTCGTTTTCAAAACAAATTCAACTCTATATTCAATTTCAAATCAAAATTGAATTTTCCTTTATAAATCGTTTTAAATTCATTTCAAATTGATTTCAATTCAAATCGATTTCAATTCAATTACGATTTGAATTCATTTCTATTCAATTCAAATTCGTTTTCATTTCTATTCAATTTCAATTCGTTTTCTATTCAATTCAAATTCGTTTTCTATTCGAATTCAAATTCGTTTTCTATTCGAATTCAATTCACTATAATATTCATTTCAATTTGAATAAAATCGATATAAATATCGTTCACGTCAAAATGGCGCAAATCTAATCAACACGGCTTTATATATTTCAATCACTTCGTTATTCTATTCAACAAATGAATATTTATTCTATTCAACACATTAATTTATATTTCTTTCAACACTTGACTAATCTCAACGAATGAGTACTGTCAACACAACTATTTTTGTTATTTAAAATATTTTGTAAAATATTAGTATCTATCGTTTGATTTTCAAATCAGACTCCAACTGTAAAGTAGTAAGAGAATGATTTTAAATATGATCAAGATGTGAATTTTATTATTAAAATATTTCTTTCAACACATGATAATTTTCCAACACATGATTATTTATCTATTTTCCCAATTGGAATGAGGCCCAATAAATTACCATATAATGTTAATTATATGGATTCCACACAACACATGTATATAATCACAACAATAAATAATCAATGATCATCCAAAGTGCACTATACTATATAAGCATCAACTACAGATATCTAACGCTTATAACAGCCTGTCAATC
Source organism: Allium sativum (assembly GCA_030737875.1). NCBI lineage: Eukaryota > Viridiplantae > Streptophyta > Magnoliopsida > Asparagales > Amaryllidaceae > Allium > Allium sativum. The sequence continues at coordinate 228,934,463 of CM060922.1, forward strand.
AATCGATCGACATACAATTAATCAATCGGGATGAGTGGACTTCAAACATCATCCCAACACCCGTGTGGGATTTCAAATCAACAAACACAGATTTTGATTTATTCACACACCCGTTAAAAATTATATTTTTAACGATAAAATATTTTTAACTGTATAAATATTTTATTTCACATCACACAATAAATTTTTCACCACAACAAACAATCAAACAAACAAGCCATCCATGGTCTGTGGATGACGGATGTCGGGTGCTACTAAGCACCGTCTGCATCCTAGTATATATATATATAACTAGAAAAGAAATTTACAGTGAGAAGTTCTCACCGAATTGCTAATACAATCATCTCGACTCTTCCTATGTAGAAGTCTTCGCCGTTCTCGCCCCTTGTCACTTTCGTTGACCGTAGCCACTACATATATAAAAATCATATTTTTATATTGTTGCTATCTATATAAAAATCATATTTTTATAATCACGCTATGTGGATAAAAATTCTATTTTTACATCGATGTTCATACAATAAAGACTATATTTTTATATCGCCACTTATATAAAAATCACATCTTTGTTCCTTCTACATAATAAAGGTCAAATCTTTAATACTTCTATAATGTAAAAATCATATTTTTAATCTTCCACAAGTTTGAAAATTATATTTTTAACCTTTCTACATTATAAAAATTATATTTTTATCGAAGTAAAAATCATATTTTTACTTTACTACTTATATCAAAATATCGTCTTTTCATATTTAAAAATATCGTCTTTTCATATTTAAAAATATCGTCTTTTCATATTTAAAAATATCGACTTTTCATATTTAAAAATATCGTCTTTTCACTTTTATAAATTAAAAATCCCGCCTTTTTATACTATTTATATATATTTTTAAACAATACTAATCTCAGTTTTAAAATCACATTAATTTTAGTATTAAAATCATGTTATTTTTAGTTTTTAAAATCAAATAAAATAAAATAAAGAAAGGGGAAGAAAACTCACTGCGCAAGGGGGAATGAGGGCGTCGGGTGCTGTCTGCGTCACTGGAGGGGGCGCGCTGGAGGTTCGTCGGAGTTTGGAGGGGTGGTTGGGGGTTCGGGTGCTGCGGTTTCAAAAGGGGGCTAGGGCTTCTAACGGTGCTCGATTTGTGGAAGGGGAGGGGCTCACGGATGAAGGTGGACGAGGGGGTCTGGGCGGAGGTGGAGGAGGGACGGCGGAGGAGGTTGCCGGAGGTGGGGGAGGCTCTGCGATGTCGGGCGGCGGCGAAAAGGGGGGTATCGGGTATCGATCGTGGGTGGTGTTTTTTTTTTCTGAGGAGAGAAGGGGTAAGGGAGGGAGTGTATATAATTATATATATATATATATATAGAGAATTTTTATTATTTTTAAATTCTAAAAGCATCTTTTTTTTCAACTCGAAATTGAACCCACCGACTGTCGTCCCTAGCGTATTACCCCCATTTCGAACACAATGGGATATGTATCGTAAGCTGATTCGACTGTTTCGATCAGCTTTCGTCAAAATCAACATATAACTCTATATATTGAATTTGAACGCACATTTCAATTTACCGGGGCCACATACTAACTCTAAAAATTCCCGAAAAATATTCTCTAGCTTCGTATTGACGATACGGTCCTAACAAAACTAGTTTCGTCGAATTCTGAGACCTTTTGAAAAATGGCCAATTTCCAGTCGATTAAAATAAACTAAAACTGGTCAAACGCGTTTTCCTTTGCCACGCCCACATATTGATTCGAAAAATTATGAAATTTGGAATCTAGCAATAACTAGACATCACGGATCCAACAAAAGTGGTTTCGTCGAAATCCGAGGTCGTTTGCAAAATGGCTATTTTCAACGGCCGAAATTCCATAGCGACTATTCTAAAGTTTCAACAGGACATATCTTTTTATCCCCGCTATGAAATCTCAATTTTTCGGATTCGTTGGAAAGATATTCTCAATTAGATCCCATAATTTTTGGTTTCACTAAAATCCGGTTTATTTTGCACCCGGTACATTCAATTGAATTTTGAAATCGAATTATCGAACTACCGCGCCATTTTCAATTCTATTTATAATTTAAAATAAATATTTATATGCTATCGACGAACTATATAAATGTATACGTTCGAATTATATTCAAAATAATTTTCTTGTCGATATTATTTAAAATAATCATTTTAAATAACCAAAATTCGCTAAAATTGCCAAAATAAAAATTTTAAATTGGCTCGCATTTTACGGGTTGTTACATTCTCCCCCACTTAAAACTTTTCGTCCCCGAAAAGGAACGAAGCCGAAAGTTGTTTTAAAAACCAACTCAACTTTCTTTGTTTTCGTTACGGCCTAAGTTCTTCAACTTTTCAGTTTCTAAGAACTTTTCTAAATTTTCAAAAATTTGGCTAGCACCCTAAATTTCCGAAAAATTTCGCCATAACCTCCCCTGCACCGGGGACTTCGGGAAATTTCAAATAGCCTCCCATGGCCTCACCAATCAATGGTGGAATAAAAAGAAAAAGAAAAAGCCAAGCGGCTAGCCAGTCGGCTCATAAAATCATCATCACCCAAACAAAACAGTAAATTATGATAAACATGTACCTATTTGTCGGGCAAACAATTTTATTCTTCTGCTCTAGCCTCCTTGCTATGACCTGTTCAATGTAAGTACATGTACATGCCTGCATTGGCGACCAATTTTCAATACAATTCAATATTTGGTTCTATTAGGCTAAAGGTTCAAAATTATCAAACAATTAAACAAACAACACAACCAGCAATCTATTAGTGAATTAACATTTCAAATTCATAATTTGATATATATATAAAAAATCATGTTTTGATGCCAAATCACAACAATTAATCTATCTATATTTTGGTTCTCACACCAGTCTAATGGAAATATATAGATATCACACTTTTGGCACTCGAACACAAGGCTGATAATGCGGCCGCATTACCAGAATTATCTCCGGGCGACTACAGTATGATTCTATATCTATCCAGTATATTAAAACTTCGAATATACGTTCATGACGTGTATATGCGAAATCTTTATATACTCGATTGTCCAAATTCAAAATAAATAAATATTCAAATACGTATAAAATGGTTTAAATTTCAAAACAAAATTGTTTTCATTTGGAAAATATACTCTTCACACTCGTTCTAGGATACTACTGATCCTATCTCTAACGAGTCATTCTAATTGGATATTACTAATCCAATATCTGATGAATTCTTTCGTATGGTTCTAATGTGTCTTGTTCTCGAGCTCTGTAAACCAAAGATCTGATACCACTATAGTAACCCGTAACTTCCCCGTGAAGGAAAGAGCGGATACTTTGAGAACAACACACAAAAGAACGCGAACAGAAGAACATTTCATTGTTTATTACAACAATTCCATCAGAATACAAGAATATACAGAGTATGAATGAATAAAATACATTCGGTAAATATCAGAGATTACAATACATTGCATAGTAGCGGAAAATAATACAACACACAACTGAAAGTAATACACGGATACAGAGCTTTCCGAGCATCGTTCCAGTTGTAAATCAGGATCCTGTGAATATAAATCTGAAAAACCAAAACTACTAGCTGCCCGTGTGGAAAATAGGGGCACCCAGAATTTAGGTTAAAACAATAAACTCCGGGTCAGCCATGTGACTACTGTGAGAACTAAAACGGTTATTAATCTTTATTTTTAAAGTTAGGTAAATCAAGGGACCACGCCGTATAGCATGGAACGGGTTTCCTCCCGAGAATACCAATGCATATAACAAACAGCGCAATGCTAAATAAAGAAAAATGAAGCTATTATAAGACCCAGGTCCCATCACACAATGCAACGCAAGCCGGAGGATAGGTTTTTACCTTATAATAGCCGAAGCATGCTTGATACGTTTAAAACACATTATTTTGATATTACTATAAGTGTATAGTCAAAACAATTTCAATCATAAATATCAATCATAGGCGGCATAGCAACCATCTACTATGTCGCCATACTAGGCTCTAAAAATAAAACCGCAATACACGTATTGGAAATTGGATTTCCATCATGAGTCGAGGCAAGGGGCAAGCTCCTCTCCGATTCGAGACACTCTAGCAAATGCCTCAGGACCCCACTATGATCCTTGGATCTTCAGGGTCGGTCCTCTCTTACTTTTGAGGATTAATTATTCCTGAACACACGTTTCCCGGTCCTTACAGACCTAAAATCGAGGTGCCTCATCCAACAACCACACAGGTGAAAAGTATATAAATGTCAGGGCTGGTAGGTCACTGACACCACCCTAGCTAGAAAGAAACGTCGTGCTCTCCCTGCAGTCACTATCCCGTTTTTGACTCATACCGAGGTGTGAGGCTCGCAAATTCACGCTTTACACAAAGCTACGTCACACAGACCATGCTTTGATCATCAACCACAAGACTTTGCTTTTCAACAGAAGCCTTGATCAATTGCCACATACGCGTGTCGCACTGGCAATTCACTCCATGCGACTGATGTCCATCGATATACAACCTCTGAGCTCGTACGTCTCAGAGAAGGGCGTTAAGCAAGAGAATAAATTCTCCGCCGCCAAACAGATGTATATTTAATAGGGATCAATCAACACAGAATAAAATCCAATGTCAGACACACAGTCCATTTAAAAGTTCATTCTGGGTCTGAACGAAACTGGAGGCACTTTCCTCGCATATCCATCCATCTCCAGGTACATCTGGACGATCACAAACTGTTTCTCTCATCTTGGGTGTACAGCCCAATCAAGATCATCAGTAACCACCCAAACGATGTGAAGACTTCCGGTCTTCAACCACCGTCTTCATCTTCGACCTCTCGTCGAATCGGTTATTCAGAATGAGTATAAACCCGGCCTTTCTGAATAACCCACGTATATAATAAACAAATGTTACACAAACACAATAAACGCCTCATTCCAATTCAGAATATTCTTTTATTCACAAAATCACATTCTTAGGGAAAGGTTCCCATTAATTTTATCCAAGATAAATTCTTCTAAATTTATCCTTTAATCTTCCTCTGGATATCATTTCAAACCATTTTATGGTTTTCCAAACTAGTCGGGATTAGCGAACCACACCGAAGTAATTATTTATTTTATTTCCCAATCCCAACCAATTTATCCCACGAAGCAAAACTGGTAATACTCCATATCTAACACCACAGTGTTATCGGTAAAATTAATTACCATTTCGCGTTCAAATCTAATTAAAGATTTAACTATCGCTTTGGAGCAAAACTGGTGGTACTCCATTCTCGATCACCTTTCGGGTTTAATAATTTAAATTATCAATTCATATGTCAATCTAATTAAAGATTCATTAAAACTCCACTTAGTTTTAATCTTTTCAAAAACTCAATATCTTGCCTTTTAACTGGGTTAAAGAATCAATGTCATCTAAAACATGATTCACGACAAACCCAAATCACCTTTGATATTAAATACGAGGCTCTGAATAGAAAATATACCGGCTTATATTCAATATCAAATCCTACGACCACCAAATATCGTATGGAAATAACGATATAAATATATCTTTCAAATTTCCACAACCATATCTGTATAATCACAAAATTCAACATCGAAATCTTCCGAAGACAATTTCGATTCAAACCCGTCCCAATTCACGTATTGGAAATTCTGATTATTTTTAAAGCCACTTTTAAATTCAATTCATCTATTTCTAAAATAAATTGATTTTAATTCTAGTTCAAAACTAGTTCATTTCGATAAAAATCTATTTTTATCTTTTCAAATGTGGAGTTTTTCATCCCAATTATTTCCAATTCACATCTTATGATTTTACACAAATTATTGATATTATTAATAATTTTATCAAGGCCCGTACAGTCGATTTCCATCTACGGCCATCGAACTGCACTTACAGCGACCTTTTCCAAATTTGATTTGGACATAATTCCAAATCCAACCGTTAGATTTCAAATTTCAAATATTCATTGGAAAGCTATTTTCGATACGAACCCAACGGTTCCGGTTTCAGGAGAATTCGACGGTCGGATCTCCCGTAATGTCCGTTCGAAGTCAATGGTCGAAATTCACGAACTGCCGCAGCGCGGCGCGTTCTATTCAGGCCATTATATATATAATATATATATATATTATATATTTCGTCGATTTCAATTCAAAACGTATTTTATAAATCGTTTTAAATTCGTTTTCAAAACAAATTCAACTCTATATTCAATTTCAAATCAAAATTGAATTTTCCTTTATAAATTCGTTTTAAATTCAATTCAAATCGATTTCAATTCAATTTCGATTCGAATTCATTTCTATTCAATTCAAATTTGTTTTCATTTCTATTCAATTTCAATTCGTTTTCTATTCAATTCAAATTCGTTTTCTATTCGAATTCAAATTCGTTTTCTATTCGAATTCAGTTCACTATAATATTCATTTCAATTTGAATAAAATCGATATAAATATCGTTAACGTCAAAATGGCGCAAATCTAATCAACACGGCTTTATATATTTCAATCACTTCGTTATTCTATTCAACACATGAATTTATATTTCTTTCAACACTTGACTAATCTCAACGAATGAGTACTGTCAACACAACTATTTTTGTTATTTAAAATATTTTGTAAAATATTGGTATCTATCGTTTGATTTTCAAATCAGACTCCAACTGTAAAGTAGTAAGAGAATGATTTTAAATATGATTAAGATGTGAATTTTATTATTAAAATATTTCTTTTAACACATGATAATTTTCCAACACATGATTATTTATCTATTTTCCCAATTGGAATGAGGCCCAATCAATTACCATATAATGTTAATTATATGGATTCCACACAACACATGTATATAATCACAACAATAAATAATCAATGATCATCCAAAGTGCACTACACTGTATAAGCATCAACTATAGATATCTAACGCTTATAACAGTCTGTCAATCAATCGATCGACATACAATTAATCAATCAGGATGAGTGGACTTCAAACATTATCCCAACACCCGTGTGGGATTTCAAATCAACAAACACAGATTTTCATTTATTCACACACCCGTTAAAAATTATATTTTTAACGATAAAATATTTTTAACTGTATAAATATTTTATTTCACATCACACAATAAATTTTTCACCACAACAAACAATCAAACAAACAAGTCATCCATGGTCTGTGGATGACGGATGTCGGGTGCTACTAAGCACCGTCTGCATCCTAGTATATAAATATATATATAACTAGAAAAGAAATTTACAGTGAGAAGTTCTCACCGAATAGCTAATCCAATCATCTCGACTCTTCCTATGTAGAAGTCTTCGCCGTTCTCGCCCCTTGTCACTTTCGTTGCCCGTAGCCACTACATATATAAAAATCATATTTTTATATTGTTGCTATCTATATAAAAATCATATTTTTATAATCACGCTATGTGGATAAAAATTCTATTTTTACATCGATGTTCATACAATAAAGACTATATTTTTATATCGCCGCTTGTATAAAAATCACATCTTTGTTCCTTCTACATAATAAAGGTCAAATCTTTAATACTTCTATAATGTAAAAATCATATTTTTAATCTTCCACAAGTTTGAAAATTATATTTTTAACCTTTCTACATTATAAAAATTATATTTTTATCGAAGTAAAAATCATATTTTTACTTTACTACTTATATCAAAATATCGTCTTTTCATATTTAAAAATATTGTCTTTTCATATTTAAAAATATCGTCTTTTCATATTTAAAAATATCGACTTTTCATATTTAAAAATATCGTCTTTTCACTTTTATAAATTAAAAATCCCGCCTTTTTATACTATTTATATATATTTTAAAACAATACTAATCTCAGTTTTAAAATCACATTAATTTCAGTATTAAAATCATGTTATTTTTAGTTTTTAAAATCAAATAAAATAAAATAAAGAAAGGGGAAGAAAACACACTGCGCAAGGGGGAATGAGGGCGTCGGGTGCTGTTGCGTCACTGGAGGGGGCGCGCTGGAGGTTCGTCGGAGTTTGGAGGGGTGGTTGGGGGTTCGGGTGCTGCGGTTTCAAAAGGGGGCTAGGGCTTCTAACGTTGCTCGATTTGTGGAAGGGGAGGGGCTCACGGATGAAGGTGGACGAGGGGGTCTGGGCGGGGGTGGAGGAGGGACGGCGGAGGAGGTTGCCGGAGGTGGGGGAGGCTCTCCGATGTCGAGCGGCGGCGAAAAGGGGGGGTATCGGGTATCGATCGTGGGTTGTGTTTTTTTTCCTTCTGAGGAGAGAAGGGGTAAGGGAGGGAGTGTATATAATTATATATATATATATATAATTTTTATTATTTTTAAATTAAAATATTAATTTATTTCTATTGACGAAAATCTCCTAAAATTCTGAAAAATTTCAAACATCTTAAATTTTCGAAAAATTTCACCAGCGTGTCCTTTGCACGGCTCAATTGGTACAACTACAACTCGCCTTTATAGGCCTTGTCCAATCCAAAGGAAAATAAAACAGCTGGGCTTCTTGCCATATAGGCTCATAGAAATCTCATACTCCAATATAAACTTGTACCTTTTTGTCGGGTATTCAACTCTATCATTTGTTATCACTTCAGCATATACAAATCCATTTTCAATTGATCTCCAATCAATTTATCTTTAAATCCAATCCTTCGCTTATACCCAAGCCAAATCCATTTCAAACTCCAGTTCCAATTTCAATCCAAATCCTGACTCCACAATACAATTCCATTCCAGATTTTTTTATAATCCAATTCAATTTTATTTAACTTAGTTTAAGTTAAATTCTATTTTATTTATTCACCTTTTTCCCAGTTCGATCTATTTAACTTCATAAGTAAAATTTAAATTTCAAAATTCAAATTCCTGTGTTTTATTTCAAATCACTTTGAAATCATTTATATTTACATATAATAGTAGCAATTTAAAACATTTGAATTTCTAAACAACTTATGCCCTTAAAATAATTCAAAACAACATCTTTGGTAGTAATCCGTCACTTAGAAACTTGAAAATGAATACTAATGGTGTCGCGACCCATCATCGGTGTTATTTTCGAGTGTTCAAAATGTGTTCAATACTATATTACCCTTTAAAACAATTCTTAAACACTTCCTTTTAAAATCACTTCAAAATATCCTTTAAAACGTTTGGAAAATATTTCTAAATTTACCCAGGATCTTAAAATTTCCTTACAAACAATTCAAAATTCAATTTCAAACACCTTTTCAACTTTCCAGAGTTCTCATTCCAAATCTGTTTTAAATTCAAATTTTATTCTCCAGAATTCATATATCACTCTTATACGAATTCTGATTGGTTATTTATATCAGTTATAATCTTAGTCGATAATAATCTACACATCCAATATATATCTTATAATAATTTCAATATACATACTTCTTTATATCAAAATATATTTTGGGCAAAATTATTTCATTTACCCTCATCTAAAAAAACACACCGTGTTGGTTTATCGTATTCGAGCGTTTAGAAACCTCTATCGATTTCATGGGGCCCCACCATCGACTAGGTTTTATAAGTCACTCAATCAATAAATCTCCATAGTATAAAACTATTTTATATCAAATAACAAATACGCGCTCATAATATATACACTCAAACTCAATCTAGGGTATTTCTAACCCCATCTCTATTGAGTTACGCCACAGAGCCAAGGTAATCACTTAACCTTAAGCTCTGATACCACTGTAACGACCCAAGGATTTTTGACCCTGAAAATCGACACAACACACCATGTCGACTATTCAAGCATCGGAAATACCGGACCATTAATAGAAAGAATTTAGAGGGTGAGAAATAGGAAGAAAGAATATTAGAATAGAAGAAGAAGAAGACACAACTGGACAGAATCAGAGTAAACACGAATCTCACAGTGGAACGAACAAATATATTATATAGCAACTTTTGAAATGCAAAACTATAACCGTATATACAGACCAGTATAACACATAACATCACAGCGGAAATAAACTATATATGTATCTAACTCTTAAGCCTCCTGCTCCAAGTTCCATCAAATATCTGTAAATCTCGACAACTTGACTGCCACAAATTTGGGCACCCAAGAGTTTAGGGAAAACAAAACAAAAAAACTCTGGGTCAGTCATGTGACTGATGTTTGTAAACTCTGATCATTTTGGTTTAACTTTTCAAAAATCCTTTTCAAAAGAAAGGAAAATCGCAAGACCGATCCACACATCAACACGGGTGGTTTTTACCTTACGATAGCCCAAAACATTTCTTAAAATCAATACTTATCTGATATTATAATAATGTCTAAATCAAGTAAATAACAATTTAGCAGAAACGCTTTTATCTCACGCTCTACATATATAATATACAATCAAAAACTGCGGGCTCTTATTGGGTAATGGATTTCCAACAATGACAAGGTATGGAACCACCTTCCGATCAGTGTACTCTAGAAGCGATACACTGGAGTTCAACAAGAACATCTTGTAACTCGGCCACACATGACAAGCCATTCATTTCGCTTGAATGTTCCGAATATATTGTCACCTTACGGTTGGTAAACCAGCATAACCGTTCCTGGGAGATACAGAACTGAAATAAATGACAAATATGAATATTCTCTAGGTGGTGACAATATACCCTAATTGGGTGCGACCCACTTAGCCATGCTGCCTGCCCGATTTCTGTCATTTCTCAGTTGATGAGGCTTGAGTTAATAACGTATCTTTTAACCGATCACTCCATTATTTACTTTGAATGCCACATCGACATACCTGTCAAATCACAAATTGATTTCCCCTAAAATACCATGGGTATAAGCTAAGAGAAACGAGTTCCTCCGCCACCAACGTAAATACGTTTGAAACGATCAACTTACGCGTTCTACCAGATATACTCTGTCAGACATTCGTCCATTCAAATTGTCCTGGGACTGGACAACCCGAACGATTTATTCTGTAAATCCATCATAGGAAATTTCTACCTAGGATCGCCAGAATAACCCTTGTATAAACTCCATCTTCAATTGTCTTCGATCTATTTGATTCGAAACGATAATGCCCATACGGAGTGGTTTTTAGATAATAAATCTAATCCCCGTCTATCTGTACTGACAACAAAAATGGTCAAAAACTTTGATAGTCGGTGATTTAACTATCAAAGAAAAACATATGTACAAACAACGGTCATATTTCCAAATGGAAATCTTACCGATCAATCATCATTTCATTTCCCAATTCCCCTTCAATATCTTTACCCAAATATTCCTTTAACTCATTTCGTTTTTTCCTAATTCTTTGAAAAACGTTTCCTTTTATTTTAAACTATTGAATTTCTGTATCTCAGAAATTTTTCCTTATTTATATCACAAAACATTTCCATCTCATTTATGCATCACTATCCTTCCACGTCCATCAGTCCCCGACCATAAATTTAGTAAGAGAACAATTTCCCAAGTATCAACCTCGAAGGCCGAAACCAACATCGGATCAATACCCAGAAAGCCGTTCAACTTAACTAGTCAATAGTCAGTTTCTAATTTCCTTAACTCCTTTTTAAATATGCAAAACGTTTTTTATTAAACCATTATTCACTTTAAACATGAATATTTTTCTCCTATAGAAATCTGGAATAGTTTTATTAAATAAAATCTTGACTTAAATAACAAATATCATTACAGTTTAAAATCCAACTTATCTTGTTATTTTATAAAGCCATACTCCATATTTCATTTCATAAACTCATTTTATAAGTTATAACTAGGATGAGACCCGTGCTTCGCATACGGACTTTAAGTTATAATTTAAATTTCGATTTCCTATTCGATAAAAATCCAAATATTAATTATCTCGTTAAGCCATGAATTTCATTATATATAATTTATAAGAATAAATTATTTTTAAAATACTCGACATAGTCGAATGCTAATTATAAATCCTATTTTCATTTCGAACATCGAAATCATTTCATCGGTTTCCTTCAAACGATTTTTCCCATTTCCCTTTTTAAATTCATTTTTGAATTTATAAATCCAAATTATTTAATAATAATTTCATCTCTTTTTAAAACCTCAAATTCCTTTCCAATATATTCGAATATATTTTACGGTATTTAAATACCAATTATTTCAAGTCAATCTTATGCAAACACCCCAATCACACAATAATCAACACCAGATTATTTGTCACATCAAATAATGCAATATATGAAAAACAACAATAAATTGTTGAGGAATCCAGTTAGATCCCTCCAACCTATCTCACTGCATCCACAGATGTTAATCAACATTTATTTCATATTATTATGAAATAAATAATAAATATAATCCATATTTAACTAACGATTTGTATAAATAACTATACGTATTATTTTAACCAATTTATTAGCAAATCATCCAAACAACCATCACACACAGCATTCAATCATTTTTATCAATATTAAATAACGTTTATAAAATTATAAAACAGAACAGAGTTAGTGAGATTACTCACTTTTGTGCGTTAACCGTTAAATAACGATTTGTGTTAGGTTATTATACCCGACGTTCAATTTTGCCATAAATTCAACGTGCTTCAAATTGTTTCAAATCGACTTCATAGCATCGCCAGCTTCCGTACGTGTGACTCCAAAGTGACGGACCGTTCGTCAGACCATTTAATATACTGTTGCCTTTCATTAACCCCAACTTCACATCATCGCACTACAGTTCCTTGTGTGTTTCAAGTGTAAAGTGCTCGCCAATAATTTAACACACCCCAAGCTTCCATACACATATTTGAACTGTCGTTCCCCTTTCATGGCCCCGTCATTGACTCCAGAAAAGATGCCCGCAAGCCTTTCTTTAAATCTGGGCTTCAATCACTTCGGCCTGCGTACAACACATTCAACCCCATCGGTACACCAATTAGCTGAATCTTCCATTTTGCTCACCATACACATAATCATATTATTAATTCCATGCTTAAAGCGTAAACTGTTACAAATACCATCATACCCTTTTTTACTTCAGTTCCGCACCCCCTACACGCATGTGTACATCCCACCATTTTAAAACAAAGCTACACGCCCTGCATACACCCTTAACTCCTCAACTCTCCAGACCGCAAGCAAGCACGCCTACACCCTTCACCAATACTTGACTTCAGTGAAACAATTTCATGCGTGACCTTTTGTGACGACCTGAAATCCCCCTTACGGGAAATCGCGGATTGTACTGAGAACAAGACGAATCAGAACGCAAACAGAAGAACATTTCAATGCTTATTACAACAATTCTATCAGAATACAAGAATACATAAAGTATGAATAAATATTACATAGAAAATATCAGAGATTTAAATTACATTTAAATACATCGTAGCGGAAAATCAATACAGAGCACAACTGAAAACAGATACATGGATACAGAGCTTTTCGAATACCGCTTCAGCTGTAAATACAGATCCTGTGAATATAAATCTGCAAAACCAAAACTACTACCTGCCCGTGTCGAAAATAAGGGAACCCAGAGTTTAGGTTAAAACAATAAACTCCAGATCAGTCATGTGAATAGTGTGAGAACTAAAACAGTTATTAATCTTTATTTTAAAGTTAGGTAAATCAAGGGACCACGCTGTATAATACGGAACGGGTTTCCTCCCAAGAATACCAGTGCATGAAACAACAGCGCAATGCTAAATAAAGAACAATGAAGCTATTATAAGACCCAGGTCCCATCACACAATGCAACGCAAGACGGAGGATAGGGTTTTTACCTTATAATAGCCAAGAATGCTTGGTATGTGAAATTTCATGTTTTATTATTACTATAAGTGTATAGTGTCAAAACAATTTCAATCATAAGTATCAATCATACACGGCATAAGTGCCCCATACCACTATGTCGCCATACTAGGCTCTACAATCAAAAACCACAAAGTCACGTATTGGAAGTTGGGTTTCCATCTGTGAACCGAGGAAAGGGATCCTCCTCTACCGAATTCGAGAGCCTCTAGCCCGCCTCTCAGGCAAGTACTCAGTCAAGCCTTTGGATCGTCAGGGTCGGTCTACCGATGTGGATTAAAATGCCTGAACACTGCGTTTCCTCGCCCTTTGGGGTGTAAATGAGTCCAATGACTCCATCGGCTCCACATAGTCACCGATATATCCAAGGCACCTCGCAATCCAACAACCACATAAGTCAAACTCATCAGGGCGTGTAAAACCACTGACGCCACTTCTAGCTAGAAAGAAACGCATGTCCTTCATGAGGTCCTTCTCCCGTTTCTGGTTCACAACCAGGGTGTGAGGCTCACGAATCAACGCTACACAAAGCTATGCCACACAGGTCGTGCTTTGATCATCAACCACAAGACTTTGCTTTTCAACACAAGCCTTGATCATTTGCCACTTAGGCATGCCACACAGGCAATTCACTCCATGCGATTGTTATCCATCAATATATAACCTCTGAGCTCGTACGTCTCAGAGAAGGGCGTTAAGCAAGAGAATAAATTCTCCGCCGCCAAACAGATATATATTTAATAGAAATCAATCACACAGAATAAAATCCAATGTCAGACACACAGTCCATTTACAAGTTCGTTCTGGGTCTGAACGAAACCGGAGGCACCTTGTACCTCGCATATCCATCGATCTCCAAATACGTCTGGACGATCACCAACTGATTCCCTCCTCTTGGGTGTACGGCCCAATCAAGATCATCAGTAATTATCCAGACGAGGTGAAGACCTCCGGTCTTCGACCACCGCCTTCATCTTTGACACATCGTCGATTCAGTTATTCAGAATGGGATAACCTCGGTCTTTCCGAATAACTCGCGTATATAATAAACAAGTGTTACACAAACACAACATACGCCTCATTCCAATTCAGAATATTGTTTTATTCAAATATTCTTATACTTTGGGAAAGGTTCCCATTAATTTTATCAAAGATAAATTCTTTAAATTTATTCTTTATTCTGATTTTGAATATCAATTCAAATTAGTCAACATTAGCGAACCACACCGAAGTAATCACTTGTTTTATTTTCCAATCCCAACCTATTCATCCCATGAAATAAAACTGGTCATAATTCATATCTAACACCACGGTGTTATCGGTAAATTCAACTACCATTTCACGTTTAAATCTAATTAAAGATTTAACTATCGCCTGGAGCAAAACTGGTGATACTCCATTCTCGATCATTTCAATCTAATTAAAGATTCATTAAAACTCCACTTGGTTTTAATCTTCCCAAAAATCACTATCAATGATTATTTAACTTAGGAAATCATATCCTGTCTTTAACTGGGTTAAAGAACCAATGTCATTTAAAACATGGTTCACGATAAACCCAAAATCTCATTTGATATTAAATACAAGGCTCTGAATAGAAAATATGTCGGCTTATATTCAATATCAAATTCTACGACCAACAAATATCGTATTGGAAATAACGATATTAATATATCTTTCAAATTTCCATAACAATATCTGTATAATCACGAAATCCAACATCGAAATATTCCAAAGACAATTTCGATCCACATCCATTCCAATTCAATTACTGGAAATTCTGGT
Organism: Allium sativum; assembly: GCA_030737875.1. Classification (NCBI taxonomy): domain Eukaryota; kingdom Viridiplantae; phylum Streptophyta; class Magnoliopsida; order Asparagales; family Amaryllidaceae; genus Allium; species Allium sativum. Next base: position 228,950,063 of record CM060922.1, read on the forward strand.
TATTTTCAAAACCATTTCAAATCCAATTTATTTATTTCAAAAATAAATGGATTGTAATTCTAGTTCAAACTAGTTCATTTCGATAAAAATCTATTTTTATCTTTTCAAATATGGAATTTTTCTTCCCAATCCTTTCCAAATCATTTATTATGATTTTACACAAATTATTACTATTTTTAATAATTTTATCAAGGTCTGTGCAGTCGATTTCCATCAACAGTCATCGAACTACACTTACAGCGACCTTTTCCAAATTTGATTTGGACATAATTCCAAATCCAACTGTTAGATTTCAAATCTCTAATATTCGTTAGAAAGCCCTTTTTGATACGAACTGAAGGTTCCGGTTTTAGGAGAATCCGAAGTTCGGATCTCCCGTAATATCCATTCGAAGTCAATGGTCGAAATTCGCGAACTGCCGCGGCCCGGCGCGTTCTATTCAGGCCATTCTATATATATAATACATATTATATATATTTCATCGATTTCCTTTTAAAAAGTATTTTATAAATCGTTTTAAATTCGTTTTCGAAACGATTTCAACTTCATATTCAATTTCTAATCAAAATTGAATATTCCACATCATCGATATACAAATGATAATGTTTTCAAAACGTTATATTTTGAAATTACTTCCTTTTCTGTATTCATTTTAAAAACGAATATAATCGATATAAATATCGTTCGCGTCAAAATGGCGCATATCTAACCAGCACTGCTTTATATATTTCAATAACTTCGTTATTCTATTCAACAAATGAATATTTTTTTCAACACATGAATATATATTTTTATTCCACACATGAATATATATTTTATTCAACACATGAATATTTATTCTACTCAACACATGAATTTATATTTTTATTCGACACATGAATATTTTATTCTATTCAACACATGAATTTATATTCTATTCAACACATGAATTTTCTTTCTATTCAACACATGAATTTTTATTCCATTCAACACATGAATCTTCCTTTATAATATTCCTCATTTTCCAAATTGGAATGAGGCCCAATCAATTACCATATAATGTTAATTATATGGATTCCCTACAACACATGTATATAATAGCAACGATAAATCATCAACTATCATCCAGAGTGCACCACACAACTGCATAAGCATTAAATATAAATAATTAACGCTTACACAGTCTGTCAACCCATCGATTGACATACAACTAAACAATCGGGATTAGTGTAAGTCAAATATCATCCCATTACCCGTGTGGGGTTTCAGATCAACAAACATAGATTTTTATTTGTGCAATTGGGCGATGTGTAAAATTTATCGTCCCAATCAATATCAGTCAAATGGGTGTACATAAACAAATCGTCCGATTTGTTTAAAAATATTTATTATATATACACGTTAAAAATTATATTTTTAACTATAAAATATTTATTTTCATTCCGCATCGCACAATCACTTTTCACAATACATCAATCAAACAAACAAGTCGTCCATGGTCTGTGGACGACGGGTGTCGGGTGCTGCTAAGCACCGTCTGCATCCTATTATATATTTCAAACTAGAAATTAAAATAAAAGTGAGGAGTTCTCAACTTGGGGCTCCACTCCGTCATTCTTTCTGAACTGTTTGGATTTGTTCGAAATTCCAACGCATCTTTTTCACGCTGTTCATATATAAATAAAAGTCACATTTTTAGTTCGCTCTTATATATATAGAAATCGAATTTCTATTTCAAATCTATACATGTAAAAAAAATCGAATTTTTATCGCTACTTCACATATATAAAAATCGATTTTTTATCGCTACTTCACATATATAAAAATCGAATTTTTAACGCTACCTCATATTTATAAAAATCGAATTTTTATCGCTACTTCATATATATAAAAATCGAATTTTTATCGCTACTTCACATATATAAAAATCGAATTTTTATCGCTACTTCACATATATAAAAATGGAATTTTTATCGCTACTTCATATATATAAAAATCGAATTTTTATCCAAAAATCATTTCTATGAAAATCATATCTTTACTTCGCTCTACACACTATAAAAATAACATTTTTGCTCATATCCTGTTCATATAAAAATCAGCTCTTTTCTATGATAAAAATCATTTCTTTCCTATGCATGAAAATCAATTCTTTTACATCATAAAAATATAATCTTTATTTAGCCAAAAATCTAATCTTTGCATAAATAAAAATCGTTCCTTTTCATAAACAAAAATCGAGTCTTTTTGATAACTCTTCATGTATAAAAATCCCATGACATATATATAAGAAAACTGATTTAAAAACAATGTATTTACTTAAAAAAAACTGAAAATAAACTATTGTTAATTTATATAAATAGAAATTATTAAAAACTAACAGTATTTTATCGAAGAAGGGGGTGGGGTTTGCTGCGCCTAACAGCCAGAGGAGAAGCTTGGCTCATAGGCGGTTGTGGGGGATCCCAACTTCTGGTGGCGACGGATCTACAGGCGGATTGGGGGCTGAAGTCGAGGTGACTGACGCGATAGGGTCTCGCGAGTTCTGATTCGCAACTAGGGGAAGGCCAGGGTGCGCGGAGGAGGTCGTGGGGGTGTCGGAGGCCTGGCGACGGCCGAATTTGGCTGTGGAGCTCGGGGTAGGTGTGGTTTCAATCGGAGATGGAGGGGGAAGAGAGAGAGGGAGGAACGCGACAGAGGGGGGTGTTGGAGACGGCGACAGCGCCGTTGGAGGAAGCGTGGCGGTGGTGGAGGGCGGGCGAGATCTGAGCGTCCTCCTTTTTTTTCTTTAGTTTTTTTTTTAAAACGAACGGGGAGGGGGTGAATGTAAATAGAGGGAGAGAGGATATTATTATATATACATATATTATTTTTAATTTCAAAAAGTAACTTTTTATTTTGACCTCCAAAAGAGACCCACCGACTGTCATCCATAACTAATTAACCACATTCCGAACACAATGGGATATGTATCGTAAGCCAGTTTGGCTGTTCGATCAGTTTCCATCAAAATCAAAATATAAATCTATATATTAAATTTGAACGCACATTTCAATTTACCGGGACCACATACGGACTTTAAAAATTACTGAAAAATATTTTCTAGCTTCGTATTGGCGATACGGTCCTAACGAAACTAATTTCGTCAAATTCTGAGACCGTTTGAAAAATGGCCATTTTCTGATCGATCAAAATTGATAGAAAAAGTCAAAACACATTTTCCTTTGTCACGTTCACATATTGATTCAAAAAATTATGAATTTTGAAACCAAGCAATAACTTGACATCACGGATCCAACAAAAGTGGTTTCGTCGAAAACCGAGGTTGTTTGCAAAATTTCCACTTTTAAGGGCCAAAATTCCCATAGCGACTATTCTGAATTTTCAACTGGGCATAACTTTTTATCCCCGCTATGAAATTTTAATTTTTCGAATTCGTTGTATATATATTTTAAATAGATTCTAATATTTTTGGTTTCGCTAAAATTCGGTTTATTTTGAATCCTGTATATTCATTTGAACTTTGAAATCGGATTTTCAAAGTACCGCGCCATTTTCAATTCCTTTTATAATTAAAATAAAATATTTATATTCTACCGACGATTCAAATAAATATATATGTCCTAATTCTATTCAAAATAAATTTCTCGTCGTTATTATTTAAAATAATTCATTTTAAATATTCAAAATTCACTAAAATTGCCAAAATTAAAATTTTAAATTGGCTCAGATTTCCGGGTTATTACACCTTTTGTCCTCCAACCTTGGCATTTCAACACCACATGCCATATGCCATACGCCACCTGCTACTGTAAACATGTTTGCTCCAGTGATGGACTTCCCAACGTTGCTCTACACGCACCACTCCTCCTTATTCCTAACTCACATGCTCGGTACAGTTTCCGAAAGCATCAAAACTCCGCACTACATCCACCTCGCGGACTTCTCTCTCCATCACACACCTCACTGCCATTTCCATCACCTTATCCTCCTTTTTTAAATGTATGGTTCTTACATGCCCTTAAACTTCATGAAAATCCGCTGCTCCATTCTAGTGCAAGACCACGAACCATACCCCATGCACTTTTACACACCACGTCTTCATATATGACCATGCAACAATGTAAACCGAAACCTCCCTCATGAACACGTTCGAGAGCAGCTCCCTCACGTCTCTAGAGTCCAGACCTTCCTCATGTGTCCAGCCGATTTTAATTTATTTTATTATTTATTAAAGTATTTCATTCCGAAGTCATTAGAGAGTTTCGATTTCACATTCAGTGCAGGAGAAGAAAATGAAACTAAGGTCGGTTTGTGTATATTTATGGACGAACAATCCTTAACAGCCAAGTATTAGGTGAGGCGTGGGCCATAGGGTAGGTGTTGAAAGACGTTGACAACTCATGCTTGTACCGCAATGGGAAGAAAATGCTACTTAGCTGCAAAGAAATGCATATATAATATATACCAGGATATCTTACTAGCTAAGGAAAAGAAAATGTACCCAATATACTAACATACCCTTATGCTTAAACGCTAAGTAATCGTACTAGTTAGCTGTCTTGATGTATGTCGATTTGACTGAATAAATATACATAAAATAAAATCCAACATTTTCTTCTTAGCTAAGTAGTCTGTGCAGGTAGATGTGTAGTGTGTACATTTAGGGTAAGGGAAACTTAATGGTGAAGGCATGGTCTGCTTGTCCCTTAATATCATCTATGTGATGGGTACGTGCGAATAGGGTATGGGAAGGGAACAAATTTCTATATAAATACTTTAGAATGGTAGGTGGGTTTACTTACGTGCCTTAATGCTTAAACCCTTCTTTGGTTATATAGTAAATTGCATATGAACGTGCTGTTTCATTTCCTAGTTCCCACGGCTCAAACAGGTATGCCATCCAATGGATGACCTTACCAAAAGTAGGAAGAATACTTTTTATTTGTTGCTTTGGTTTGTTTGAATTTGAACAATTTAGTTATGTGCAGAGAACGATAGGTCTTCCCTGCTTCACACTTTGAATTAGTATTTAGGTGTGTATGTATATATTTGTTAATGTTTATCAGTGCAGTCTAGAAAGAGTTACATTTATTTATCGACTGTTACGAAAAAAATAAAATTACCGTCGTATCCAACGAGGTGTCACGATCCCAAAAATATAATAATATCGGTAGGTCAACTTATTTTGTGAAACCCCAAAATGCTGATATAGGGTGTAAAACACTCCAAATAAAAAGTTGCTTATTTTCCAAGTTAAAAATTACAGAAAAATTATACAAATTAAATTATAACTATGTCTCAAAGAACCTGTCTAAATTCGAAGCCAATATTTAATTAAAATTAAATATATCGTTATGGTTTATAAACTATTCCATAGCGACTATTTGAAAATTTGATTTGGACATAACTTATAATCTATATATGAAATCTCCATTTTTCTCTCCCATTAGAAAAATATCATTCAACAGATTCAAACGTTTCTTGTTTCGAAGAAATCCGACTAATAACGGATCCTATACACTCAGTTGAAGTTCAAAACTCAATATTACAAACTACCGCGGCGTTTCGAGCTCGATTATAATTTATATTGTAATTAATATGTTCAACTGTCGTTTAAATAATATATTCGTTATTCTGCTCGAATATAAACTAAAATAAATATCGTATATTATCCAATTTAAACAAAATTGCCATTTCTACTATTTTGGAAATAAATATATCATCCCATTATTTATATTAATTAAATATTAAGAATATTTAAATTCAAACCATTTTAAATTATCAAACACCATATTAAAATAATTAAATTAATTAATTATTAAATCATGAAAATTCTGGGATGTTACATTCCTTCCCCTTAAAAGAATTTTGTCCTCGAAATTGCTAAAGTAAGAAAAATGCTACGGACCATATTATAGCCAGGTTAAAAAATCATTTATTTCGCTTCTTAACTTCAGTTTCAAACGAATCAATTAAATTTAAATTAAAATATTAATTTATTTCCATTAACGCAAAACTTCAAAAATTCTGAAAATTTTCCAACATCTTAAATTTTCGAAAAAATTTGCTAGCGTCTCCTTTGCACGGCTCAATTGGTACAACTACAACTCGCCATTATAGGCCTTCTCCAATCTAAAAGAAAATAAAACAGCCGGGCGGCTTACCATATAGGCTCATAGAAATCTCGTACTCAAATATAAATTTGTACCTTTTTGTCGGGCATTCAACTCTATCATTTGTTATCACTTCAGCATATACAAATCCATTTTCAATTGATCTCCAATCAATTTATCCTCAAATCCAATCCTTCGCTTATACCCAAGCTAAATCCATTTCAAACTCCAGTTCCAATTTCAATCCAAATCCTGACTCCATAATGCAATTCCATTCCAGATTTTTTATTATAATCCAATTCAATTTTATTTAACTTAGTTTAAGTTAAATTCTAGTTTATTTATTCACCTTTTTCCCAGTTCAATCTATTTAATTTCATAAGTAAAATTTAATTTTCAAAATTCAAATTCCTGAGTTTTATTTCAAATCACTTTGAAATCATATATATTTACATATAATAATAGCAATTTAAAACACTTGAATTTCTAAACAACTTATGCCCTTAAAATAATTCAAAACAACATCTTTGGTAGTAATCCGTCACTTAGAAACTCGAAAATGAATACTGATGATGTCGCAACCCATCATCGGTGTTATTTTCTAGTGTCCGAAATGAGTTCAATACTATATTACCCTTCAAAACAATTCTTAAATACTTCCTTTAAAAATCGCTTCAAAATATTCTTTAAAACGTTTGGAAAATATTTCCAAATTTACCCAGGATCCTAAAATTTCCTTACAGTCAATTCAAAATTCAATTTCAAACACCTTTTCAACTTTCTAGAGTTCTCATTCCAAATTTGTTTTAAATTCAGATTTAACTCTCCTGAATTCATATGCCACTCTTATACGAATTCTGATTGGTTATTTATAGCCATTTCAATTATAATCTTAGTCGGTTATAATCTACACATGCAATATATATATTATAATAATTTCAATATATATATATATCAAATTATATTTTGGGTAAAATTATTTCGTTTACCCTCCTCTAAAAAAACACACCGTGTTGGTTTATCGTATTCAAGCGTTTAGAAACCCCTATCGATTTCGTGGTGCCCCACCATCGACCAGATTTTATAAGTCACTCAATCAATAAATCCCCACATTATAAAACTATTTTATATCAAATAGCAAGTACGCGCTCATAATATACACTTAAACTCAATTTAGGGTATTTCTAACCCCATCTCTATTGAGTTACGCGACAGAGCCAAGGTAATCACTTAACCTTAAGATCTGATACCACTGTAATGACCCAAGGATTTTCGACCCTAAAAATCCACACAATACGCCATGTCGACTATTCAAGCATCGCAAATGCTGGACCAATAATAGAAAGAATTTAAAGGGTGAGAAATAGACAGAAAGAATATTAGAATAGAAGAAGAAGAAGAAGAAGACACAACTGAACAGAATCAGAGTAAACACGTATCTCACAGTGGAACGAACAAATATATTATATAACAATTTTTGAAATACAAAACTATAACTGTATATACATACCAGTATAACACAATACGTCACAACGGAAATAAACTCTATATATAACTAACTCTGAAGCCTCCTGCTCTAAGTTCCTCCAAGTATCTATAAATCCCGACTACTTGATGCCCGTACAAATTTGGGCACCCAAGAGTTTAGGGAAAACAAAATAAACTCTAGGTCAGTCATGTGACTGGTGTGAGTAAACTCAAATCATTTTGGTTTAACTTTTCAAAAATCCTTTTCAAAAGAATGGAAAATCGCAAGACCAATCCACACATAAACAAGGAGGGTTTTTACCTTACGATGGCCCAAAACATTTCTTAAAATCAATACTTATCTGATATTATAATAATGTCTAAATCAAGTAAATGACAATCTAGCAGAAACGTTTTCATCTTACGATCTACGTATATAATATACAATCAAACACCGCGGGCTCTTATTGGGTAGTGGATTTCCAACTATGATAAGGTATGGAACCACCTTTCGATCAGTTTACACTAGAAGCGACAAACTGGAGTTCAACAAGAACATCTTGTAACTCGGCCACACATGACCGGCCATTCATTTCGCTTGAATGTTCCGAATATATTGTCACCTTACGGTTGGTATACCAACATAACCGTTCCCGGGAGATATAGAATTGAAAGAAATAACAAATATGAATATTCTCTAGATGGTGACAATATACCCTAATTGGGTGCGACTCACTTAGCCATGTTGCCTGCCCGATTTTTGTCATTTCCCGATTGATGAGGCTTGAGGTCATAATGTATCTTTTAACAGATCACTCCTTTATTTACTTTGAATGCCACATCGACATACCTGTCAAATCACAAATTGATATCGCCAAAAATACCACGGATATAAGCTAAAAGAAACAAATTCCTCCCCCACCAACGTAAATACGTTTGAAATGATTAACTTACGCGATCTACCAGATATACTCTGTCAGACATTCGTCCATTAAAATTGTCCTAAGACTGGACAACCCGAAGGATTTATTCTGTAAATCCATCTTAGGTAATTTCTACCTAGGATCGCCAGAATAACCCTTGTACAAACTCCGTCTTCAATTGTCTTCAATCTATTTGATTCGAAATGATAATGCACATATGGAGTGGCTTTTAGATAATAAACTTAATCCCGGTCTCTCCGTATTAACAATGAAAATGGCTAAAAACTTTGATAGTCTGTAATTTAACTATCTAAGAAAAACATGTGTACAAACAACGGTCATATTTCCAAATGGAAATCTTGCCGACCAATCATTATTTCATTTCCCAATTCCCCTTCAATATCTTTACCCAAATATTCCTCTAACTCATTTCGTTTTTTCCTGATTCTTTGAAAAACATTTCCTTTTATTTTAAACTATTTAATTTTGGTATCTCAGAAAATTTTCCTTATTTATATCGCAAAACATTTCCATCTCATTCATGCATCACTATCCTTCCACGTCCATCAGTCCCTGACCATAAATTTAGTAAGAGAACAATTTCCCAAGTATCAACCCCGAAGGTCGAAACCACCATCAGATCAATACCCAGAAAGTCGTTCAACTTAACTAGTCTCTAGTCAGTTTCTAATTTCCTCTATTCCTTTTTAAATATGCAAAATGTTTGTTTTTAAATCATTATTCACTTTAAACTTGAATATTTTTCTCCTGTAGAAATCTGGACTCATTTTATTAAATCAAATCTTGACTTAAATAACAAATATCATTACAGTTTAAAATCCCACTTAACTTGTTATTTTATAAAGCTATACTTTGTATTTCATTTCATAAACTCATTTTATAAATTATAACTAGGACGAGACCCGTGCTTCGCATACAGACTTTAAGTTATAACTTAAATCTTGATTTCAACCCAAAAATTAATTATCTTGTTAAACCCTGAATTTCATTAGATATAATTTATAAGAATAAACTATTTTTAATATATTCGACATAGTCGAATGCTAATTATAAATCCTATTTTTATTTCGAACATCAAAATCATTTCGTTGGTTTCCTTTCAAACGATTTTTCTGATTTCCCTTTTTAAATTCATTTCTGAATTTATAATTCCAATTTATTTAATAATAATTTCAACTCTTTTTAATACCCCAAATTCCTTTCCAATATATTCGAATATATTTTACGGTATTTAGATACCAATTATTTCAGGTCAATGTTATGCAAACACCCCAATCACACAATAATCAACGCCAGATTATTTGTCACATCACATAATGCAACATATGAAAAACAACAATAAATTGTTGAGGAATCCGGTTGGATCCCTCCAATCTATCTTCCTGCATCCACAGATGTTGATCAACATTTATTTCATATTAATATGAAATAAATAATAAATATAATCCATATTTATCTAACGATTTGTATAAATAACTATATGTATTATTTTAACCAATTTATTAGCAAATCATCCAAACAACCATCACTCACAGCATTCTATCATTTTTATCAATATTAAATAACGTTTATAAAATTATAAAACTGAACAGAGTTAGTGAGGTTACTCACTTTTGCGCATAACGATTTGCGTCAGTCGATTATACCCGACGTTCAATTCTGCCATAAATTCAACGTGCTTCAAATTGTTCCAAACCGACTTCATAGCGTCGCCAGCTTCCGTACGTGCGATTCCAAAGTGACGAACCGTTCGTCAGACTATTTAATATACTACTGCCTTTCATTAACCCCAACTTCACATCATCGCACTATTGTTCCTTGTGTGTTTCAAGTGTAAAGTGCTTGCCAAGAATTTAACACACCCCAAGCTTCCCTACACATATTTGAACTGTTGTTCCCCTTTCATGGCCCTGTCATTGACTCCAGAAAAGATGCCTGCAAGCCTTTCTTTAAATGTGAGCTTTAATCACTTCGGCCTGCGTACAACACATTCAACCCCATCGGTACACCAATTAGCTGAATCTTCCATTTTGCTCACCATACCCTTAATCATATGATTAATTCCATGCTTAAACCGTAAACTGTTATAAATACCATCACGTCCCTTTTTACTTCAGTTCCGCACCCCCTGCGTGCACGTGTACATCCCACCATTTTTAAACAAAGCTACACGGCCGCATACACCCTTAACTCCTCAAGATTCCACTCTCCAGACTGCAAGCAAGCACACCTACACCCTTCACCAATACTTGACTTCAGTGAAATAATTTTTCGTGCATGACCTTTTGTCCTCCTACCTTGGCATTTTGAAACACCTCACCTCCGTTAAGGTCACTCACAAAGGGAATGCCTTAACTTCGGTGGAGCGTTATAGGTAAAAGATGCTGATAAATTACAAGACAGACAAATAAAGCAGTGGAAAATAAAATCATTTTATAAGCAACGTAGTTCTGTCAACCTTTTACAACAATTGACTCAATCGTACTTAAGAGTATTACATAAAACTTCTGTCTTGATTCAAAAACTTCCAAGTATATAAGAAGCATAAAACATAGCAAAGTAGCATAAGTCCCCAAATAAAAGTGCAAACACAGCCATAGCCAAAGATAAGAGGATCCAAGCAATACATCAAAGAATCTTCAAGCTTGGAAAAAGAAACGGTCCAAACTAAGTTGAGCTATTCCCTCTTTGACTACCTTGGGGGGAACGGAAGAAAAGAAGACGAAAGAAAATGGGTCAGACATAAAGCCTGGTAAGTCCCGTGACTTTCAGCATGTAAACAGGTAAAAGCAACATGACACGAATAAACTGAATATAAGATAATACCATGATAACAGGGATAACAAGATAACATAAGATTATCATAAGATATGATAAGGCAAGATAAACTGAATGTGTTTCTACTCTTTCTCTACTTCGCTACTACCCTGTTATTCTGATTTCTATAACTCTGCACCGCCTAGCTAGTGTCCCAACTAGTAATCTATATAAAATGATAATATGATTACGTGATCCCAATCCTCGCAATTGTGGTAGCCTTCAGGTGTACATCTATTATGAGGATTCCACCTAAATCTGCCTAATTTCCATGAATATGTTAGATGTACCCTTACAACCTTATCGATCAGCTCCCTACTTGTGTTAATTTTTCCTTGTGTCTGTGTCAATCGGTCCTCTCTTGCGTGTAGATACCTTGTGCTGGTCCCACAATAAGGTGCATCAATCCCTATGACAGCAACCCGACGCGATTCAAGATGAACAGTGTATAACTACCGGTACCCAGTGCCTGCTTTTTCCACTCCGGAGTATGTGCACATCCGTAATCCATTGGAAACTACACTGACGGACCCTCTGCCGCTATTTTGACCCCTTATAATCAGCCCAGTAATCGTGCCCCACCCTGCCTAGTTCAGGGTACTGTGATACATCTATGTGGGTTACTGCTAAAATGGGTCCCCGTTACTAGGGTTTCCTACTGGTTAAGTTTGTGGGCCTATATATAAATATTACCCACCTACACAAGATGTACTAAACCCTCCCACCGATTCAAACATGTTTATTTAATGGTTAAGTTTGTGGGCCTATATATACTAATATTACCCCCCTACCCAAGGTTTATTTAAACCTTCCACTTATCAAGTCAATATGTAATATTGGTTAAGCTTGCCTTAACCCTATCCACTTTGTTCATGTAATATTGGTTAAGTGATGTCCACTCATGTTAACTTAACCCACCCACACATCACGTTGTATTGGTTAAGTGTTTCCTATTAACTTAACCCTGTTCATTCATCATGTTATATTGGTTAAGGGTTTCGCATTAACTTAACCCCATTCGTTCATCATGTTATATTGGTTAAGTGTTTCTTATTAACTTAACCCCACTCGTTAATCATGCTATATTGGTTTGGTGTTTCTTATTAACTTAACCCTACTCATTCATCATGTTATATTGGTTAAGTGTTTCTTATTAACTTAACCCTACTCATTCATCTTGTTGTATTGGTTAAGTGTTTTCTGTTAACTTAACCCCATTCCTTCATCATGTTATATTGGTTAAGTGTCATTAATCCAGTAGAGTTAACTTAACCTACCCACTTGTCATGTTACATTGGTTAAGTGTTGCCTTCTTGTGTTAACTTAACCCTACCACACATCATGTAATATTGGTTAAGTGTCGCCTATTCATATGTTACTTAACTTTACATTCTTAGCATGTCTTGTTTATTAGCATTAATTCATTCATTAATGCCTTAACCTCTCACATTAGAATTGTTGTTCACGGTTGCAGGATGTATCGGGCGGTTCTGGGCAGACTTCTACCGCAAACTCATTCTAATCTCGGGTTTTGGGCTAAATGCGCTAACCTCTCACATTATATCTGTGTTTTTGTGGTTACTGGATGTGCCGGGCAGTTCCGAGCAGTTTTACACCGCAAATCAATCTAACCTCGGGTCAGGCATGTTCATCTTTTAGCCAAATTACATATTTACCATTCATGTCCAAGTTCATGTAAATTTTCCACAAATGTAGTCAATACAAGTCATATCATGTTTACATGTTATGCCAATATTACATAATTAAGTTATGCCCCACAAATTCAATTACAAGTTATTACTAAAATAGGTTACACTCAATCTTCCCAAACTTGCAATAGCAGTCATGCCAAAATCACTATATACATTATGTTTGGCGTCCCAACTAATAGTTATGCCCAATCTAGATTTAATACTCCAGTTTACAGTTTACGCCCAAAACTTGGTTTACATGCCAATTAACCCAAACTTGCATTTATAATGATAATAATGCCCCAATATCAAATACAAGTTATGCCCAACAATTTCACCGAATACGTTATGCCCAATTATTTCACCAAATACTTTATGCCCAATATTTACCTAAAATAGGTTATACCCAAATATTCCCCGTATTCCAATCGTTCCTATTTCGCGATTTGAGCCTAGGTTCGTAGGTAAGCAGGGTTCATAAAAGAAAAAGGAAATAGGGGAAAAGAGCGAAAAGGAGCATAAAATAAGAATAGGCATAAAAATGAGCATGTAACAACAGACCTAATACAGGAAATTTAGATCCAACAAAGATAGATTCTTGAATAAACTGATACAATCATTATCGCATGCATAAGAATAACATCATGAACCAAAAAGGATTATATGCCTGATGTACAACAAAGATAGGCATGATTGAATCGATATAATAACTTCTTAGGCATGTAAAATCATGGATTCGATGGAAAAATAGGAATAAATATGAAATGATTTTCATATCATCAAGCATGGACTTAGATTCATTTTATTACATGCCAAGATTGTAATTAGGTGTTTAAATCTGAGAATAACTTGAACTTACATTGCTAGGATTAAGAAAAGGAAATTGAATCGTTGTTGTTGCAGAAACTTTAATTTGATGTTGATTAATCTTCACAGTTGATTGTTGATGAAGAACTTCAAATTTGGTTTAGGTTTCAGAGGCGGCGGCTAAGAGTATTGAGAGTTCAGCAGCATAGCGGCATCATAAGGAATTGTTATGAATTAGGTTTTAGGTTATGAGTGTATATATAGATGTCTAGGATTATTAAGAGCCTTTAGATCAACATAGTATCCATCCAGACCATCTAGTCAGAGAGAATGCGTCATCAGGCCAAACAGAAGTTGCCACGTTGCCCTACGAATCAGAAATTTGTCACTGCCACGTCAGCCAGGTACAAAACGAAGTATTTCGCCCAGATCTGGGAGGGGCTCGACACCGGGGTCAACACCCCTATAGGAGGGCGACACTTATGTCGACTCCCCTTTAGGGGGGTCAACACCTATGTCAACTCCCCTTAAGGGGGGTTGACACCCTCTGGCGGGAATTTTCCCGCCCAGCCTGTTTTGGTTGATTTTGAATTTCAAACCCATTTTTGACTTTTTTGGACCAATTTCTGAAGTACTGAACCCAATATATATATATACTACCTGCGCGTATACAAACTTCAAACTTTAATAACTTCTTCATACAGAGTCCGATTTATGCAAACTCGGACACTATCTCAAGCAGAATTCCGAGACGACACAATGGCGCAACCCGTTTCACCTAATTCTTCTTTCACAAATTAATTATTCTTTAATTTGTTATTTTAATATTCTCAGAAAATACGGGGTGTTACATTCTCCCCTCGTTAAAGGATTTCATCCCCGAAATCTTCAAGTCAAGAAGAATGTATTCTACCATCCAATCATCCATCTACTCAACCATCATCTACAAGTATTCATTGTCCTTAAAAAGATTTCTAATGCAAAATGAACATATGAAAAAGTGTGTGTATATGTCCCAATACTAATGCAAAAGATCAGGTGGTCTACTAATTCAGTTGACCTCCTAAATGTGAATCATGAGAGCGTCATGCGTCCAATATGTATGCAATTATCCCTAATCATGTAAATACTATATGTGTGCATATTCATTCATCCATATGCAACATCCATATGATAACACATCAAGTTTCAATCCATATACAAATACATACATTCATATTCATATGCAATATGAAAGTGACTGAGCCGATCTAGTGCCTAATGTGTGTGTATATGCATCCACTAGCAACCACTTGCAATCGCTTGCAACCATCAATCGTAACATGTTTCAAACGCATGTTTACATACATTGGCTTCTACCTAAGGATCGAAGATACAACCTAGAGGATATACCTAAAAAGATATTAACAAGTATGCATAAAATTTCTAGAAAAAGAGATCAAGGATATACCCTCAAGAAAAGGGGTATGATGCGCGTGTCTTATCTTCAGTCTCCCTTATCGCGTCTTCTTGAGCTTTACTTCACTGTACCTTAACTAATTTAACTTCATGATTGCGAAGCTTCTTGACTTCCATTTCCAAAACTCACTAGTAAGGATAGTGTAACAACCCGGATTTTTTCAACATGCTAAGACAAGGATCAAGGCAGAATTTAATTATAAATTCTGAATCGGGAGAAACAAGTTGCGCCATTGCGTTCGTCTCGGAAAAATACGCGAAATAGAGTCCGAGTTTTCGAAAATCGGAGTCCGTATGAGCCAGTTACGCCCGTCAAAGTTTTCAGAAAAATTCAAGTTCAAAAACATTTCGAAATTCAAATCTGGAGCCAAAATAGATTGGGTGGGAAAAATTCCCGCCCAAGCCCCAGGTCGACTGGGGTGTCGACTGGGGAGTCGACACGCCCAGGGGCAGGTCGAGTGCCCAGTCGACACGGGTGTCGACCTGGCCCAAAAACCCATTTTGGGTCTGGACGACCTGGTGCACCTGTTGCTCATTTGGGTCTGGTCTATTGGCCTGTGATGGGTTTTGAGGGTTCAGATCTATCCTAGGTTTAATCTAAGGGCCTAAACTACTCCTAATCTCTATAAATACACCCTAGGACCTAACCTAAATCACTAAAAATCAATCCTACAACTAAGTGCTGCCAAAATCTATCTTGATCATGGCCTCCATCTCCAACTTCAAGAGCCTATGCACTCAAACTAGATCCAAGACGAAGGTGCAAGCTTTCTACACCAAATCAAGGGTTTTGATCATCATCTCAACATGGATTCTTCGACAAGACGATTCATGCTCCTAAATCTCTTGCCACGCTATGTAAGTTCTAGCTACTTCTAGATCTAAACGGTAGATTTAATGATGGCATGGAATAAAACGAGATTAAACTAAGTATGCTAGCCTATATGAACCTTGTCATGCCTCTTTTGCTTGAACCTATGACTTTTGGCTATGCTTAGTGACTAAATCATGCTATTCATGTTATGATTAACCTATTTTACCTTGCAAGTTTGAATCTTTATCTATGGGATGTTAGCATGAACCCTTAGGAACCATTTGACTTATGAAACATTGGCAAAGATTTGACTTTGGGGCTTATGCATGTAAATGAACCCAAACCCCTTATGTTATCATGCATGTTTGTGGCCAAATTCCCTTATGATAATATGCATGTTTATATGCATGTTTGTGGCCAAATTCCCTTATGATAATATGCATGTTTGTGGCCAAATTCCCTTATGATACTATGCATGTTTGTGGCCAAAAACCCCTTGTGATGCTATGCATATTTTGAGGCCAAACCCCTTATGACACCATGCATGTTGGTGGCCAATCCCTTTTTGACATCGTGCATGTTTTGAGGCAAATATGTAGCATAGTATCCTTACTATGTTGACTCGCTTTTACTTGAGTTGGAAACACGATTTGGGGTAGGTTAGACGTGCGTAATTATGACATGATAATTTGACATGGGATTCCATGAAAATATGACACTCATGATACACCTAAATGGGGACATGACATGTGGGGTAAACATGAGCCTTGAAACTAGACACGTATGGGTTGTAAGTGTAATATGACACTAGACCAAACATGAAAGTGGCCAACTCGAGGTTGGGTTGAGTTTGTAGCATAAATCTACCCGGACCCGCCCGGCTTAACTAGTGGCTACAAACAATAGGACCCAATGTGAGTAGTTGGTCATATAGCACTCAAAACCCGAGGTTAGACTAGGTTGTGGTGTAAATCTACCCGGACCCGCCCGGCTTAACTAGTAACCACAACAAAGTCTAATGTTATAGGTTGGGGTGCATTAATCTAATTAATTAATGCCACATAAAAAGGTTAAGTAATTTTGACTAATGACACTTAACCAAACAAGACAATTAGGGGATGGGGTTAAGTAACCTACACTTAACTAATCTAAACATGGTAATTAGATGGGGTTAAGTAACCTACACTTAACTAATCTAAACACGGTAATTAGATGGGGTTAAGTAACCTACACTTAACTAATCTAAACACGGTAATTAAATGGGGTTAAGTAACCTACACTTAACTAATCTAAACACGGAAATTATATGAGGTTAAGTAACTTACACTTAACCAATCTAAACGCTGTAATTCGATGGGGTTAAGTTAAACACTTAACCAATCTAAACTTGGTAATTCAATGAGGTTAAGTGACTTATACTCAACCAATTATACATGATGATTTGATGAGGTTAAGCAACCATACTTAACCAATCTAATAGGAGAACTTGATAGGGTTAAGTCACAAGACCGTTTAAATATACTTAACCATTATAATACGACTAGTGGATGGGGTTAAGTTAACCTATACTTAACCAATCCGACCCGATAATCCGATGAGGTTAAGATAATCTGTGCTTAACCAATCTAACACGATAATATGGTTGGGTTAAGATAAACAAATACTTAACCAATTTGACTTGATGATTGAATAAGGTTAAGTCATGAGCTTCTTGGTATACTTAACCAACTTGTAGGGCTAGGTCTTGGACTTGAATACTTAGCCAAATCTGGACATGATGCGTAGGCAGGTTAAGTCATGAACTTAAATGATAAAACTCAACCCATTAGACAAAACCCTAGTTCAGGAGACTAGGTGGAAAACTGGGATTAACAAGGATAACGGGAAAGGAAACTGAGTGGTAAACCTTAGTTTGGGAAACTAAGTAATAATTCTTAGTCAAGGGATTTGGACCAGTTCATAGATAGATGAATAACCCGATAAGGTAGGTCATCGCTTAAACAAACGAGGAGGAGCAAATTATCTGACTTAGATAAAGGCTCCAACGAACTGGGTGATGAAGCGGTAGCTTCGGGGGAAGTGAGGGTACTCTTGGTATCCCTCTGTGAGGTGGCAGATGGTCCATGAAACCTGGCCTCACAGAGGTTAAGGTCTGCGGTAGAAGAGCCAAGAGTATGCCTTGGTTGCTATGCGAGCGACCTAAAGACTGGGATGGATTAGCGTGGAGTCGTCGATTCTTGATTTTGCCCTGGATAGTGCGTCGTCGACTACCTACCATCTTTAGTCAATCGTGTACGAACGGAAAGGCAGAGAACTCCCAACAGACCATGTTCTTGCTATTGAGTCATGGGTGAGGTTGGCCAATAGGAAAGTGGGGCATAGTGGGGCCGGGATGTAGTTCTCATACATGATTTTTCTTGGATTGCCTTTCAGTAGTTGAGGGAGGGGTCACGTGGGACCATAGCCATGAATACAAAAACAGACCTTGATATCTGCATTCGGCAGACGACTTAAAGCTCCCGACCGAGTTCCGTATTTCTCGATTTGCCCTGGCACGGAACTCGGATGGCACATTGAGATACATGTGCGTCTAGACATGGAAGACGATTCACGATACATACGTGGGGTAAAGGGCGCGGTTGACGGGTGGCATAATCCCTAGTGGCCCTAGGTGGCTTGAACCCAAACCGAGACACGGAAATGTTCATTAGGTAGCATAATCCCTAGTGGTCCTAGGTGGCATAAATCCTAAGTGAACACGCGATAGTTCATGGTAAGAAAACATAACTAGATCAAGGGTAGCAGTCCAAAACAACTTCAAGGATAAAATGGTACTACATTGAGGTGGTATAGATTTACATGGGAAAGCCCGTACGGCCTACGGTAAAGGACTGGACTTATACATGGAAAGAAACCTACGAGTTGGGAAAAACCTACATATGCTATATATTAGGTTGACATGGACCATTACATGACATAGGGCAAGGGACATTCATAGTTAACACATGACGCGGGTTGGGATATTAGTACGAGAGGTGCAGAGCAAATATACATGATAAATACCGTGGGATGTTATACATGATAGATACCTTGGGATTGTATACTTGATAGAAACCTGACGATGTGATACCTTGATTTATCTTGACACCGTGGTTTATCATGATACCTTAGTTTATCTTGCTACAGCACTTCATCCAGTTATCTTGGTTTAGCTTATCTATCTTGTTGTCATCCTTATGTTTACTTTCAGTTTATGCATGTCATGTTACCTTTACCTGTTTTTATACTGGAAGTAGATAGGACTTACCAGTCTTTATGACTGACCCCGTTTTCTTTCGCCTCTTTGTCTTCCGTTCCCCCCCCCCCCAGGTTTCAGGGAGGAAATGATGTTGTTTAGTTCGGACCTCTTTTGCTTGAAGGTCATCATGTATAGCTTGGTCTTCTCTTGGCTATGGCTGCTTCACCGCTTTATTTTGGGGAATAATTTATGAAAAGGTTTTATGCTCCTTTACTATTGCAAGACAGGTTTTGATGTATTCTGATGTAAAAGGCTTTAGACCTTATTTTGTAAGATAATGAAACTTGTTTTATTTCCGCTGTTTTATATATGTTCTGTCTTGTAATATTCTGTGCATGTTTACCTCGATAATGCTTCACCAAACTTAGTGCATTCCCTTTGTGAGTGACCCTAGCGGAGGTGGGGTGTTACATTTGGTATCAGAGCAGAAGGTTACCAGACTGGGCAAAAGTTTTTAAAACATTCTGAAAATTATTTGAGAAACTGTTTTCAAAGAAGCATTTTTTCAAGAAAAGTTTTTAAAGGCTATTCCCCAAAAGCCATTAGCACTATCCTTTGTTTCCTTGATTGAATCTCTTTTCCTTTCTTTCCTCCATCTGTAGTCACGGTAGTTTTAACTGCGACTAATCCTTGTCTAGCTACATAAGTGTTTTCCCGTGCGATGGAGGAAGTTCTCGAGAGGCCTGTTACCGAAGTTATAAGAAGGGATAATAAGAGCAAGGATAAAGGACACAAGCTTAATAATAAGCAACTTGTTGGTATGGATTAGTCCACGAAGGAAGGCAAGGACAAGATCAGCGAGAGGGCAATTGTATGCTCTCACTCCTAGCGTATCTAAGAGGGATGGTATCGTTTCTGTTAAAGGTTTAGCCTTTCTTTTCTATCATCCCGTCCATACTTTGTTTTGATCATCGCATCATTTAAGTCTGCTTCGATAGTTAAGTCTCTGCACCTTAGTACTAGCATGGTAGAAGATCCCACTTTTGTCCCAAAATCTGGTTGGAGATCGGTTCATTTGTTCATGACTTGTTGGGAATTGAGGGTGTAAATGACAAGTGTTGAGGTTAGAAGCAATGCTTCTATTGTTAAGCTATGGATAGATTCTAGGGATGAAGTGGTTATCCAGTAAGGGATGCCATTCTCGGTTTTTGAAAGGAGGATAGTTAAACCTTTAACTTGCCTTGGTAATACCCTCGAAGTCTCGTGTGACCTTTTGGGTTCTATCATGGTTAGTTACCTAGAATCTCTTGATGCATTTATCGGAAATCTCTGATCCAATCGAGTAACGTTCGCCAATAGGACGGATGGTTCATTCCGCTTGAGCATGGGTTATAGGAATCACCCTAGTAAGTGCACGTGGTAACATGGATTGGCATCGATAAACGAGATCCAGAATTCACTAGTGAATTTTGGAGAGCTTGAATGAGTACGCAAATATGGTTGAGCCAAGTATACTAGGGAAAGAATAAGTGAAAAAGGAACGAGAGGCGACAATGAAATGAGTTCCAACTCATACCTTGGAAATAGGAATCAAGGAGCTACGAAATCATGAAGTCAAAGGCGGTCAAGGCACAATGGAATTAAGCTCATGGAAATGCGTCTTAGACGCGCGCATCATGTCTCTTTTTAAGAGTATATCATTGATCCCTGGTTCTCCTGTAGAGCTTGCTTGCATGCTATCGTTTTGTGGATATCCTCTCGGTCCGGTTTCTGTTGCAAACCCCGTAAGGAGTTTGTCTTGCTTATCTTCTCGATCCTATCTTGGGAACCTTAGGTAGAACTCTATGGATGTAAACATGTATTTGAAACATGTTATGATTGATATGGTTGCAAATGGTTGCAAGTGGTTGCTCGTGGATGCGCGAATACACGTTAGATACTAGATCGACGCACTCACATTTTGCATTGCATATGCACGAGTATTTATACTTGTTTGAAAGTTAATGTGTTGTCTTGCGGATGTTGCATATGAATGAATGTTTGTGCATGCATGTAGTACTTATATGACTAGGACTATTTGCATACATGTTGGATTCATGGCACTAAACATATTTTGCATTAGAAAGATCATTCAGGCCTGATCATTAGCATTAGCTAAGGAGCATATACACACACGTTCTGCATATGTTCATATGGCATTATAGATCGTCTAAGGACAATGGTTGCTTGTGGATGATGTTTTGAGTAGATGGATGATGGATGGTAGGATACGATCTTCCTAACTTGGAGATTTCGGGGACGAAATCCTTTAAGTTGGGAAGAATGTAACAACCCGGATTTTTTCAACATGCTAAGACAAGGATCAAGGCAGAATTTAATTATAAAATCTGAATTAGGAGAAATGAGTTGCGCCATTGCGTTCGTCTCGGAAAAATATGCGAAATAGAGTCCGAGTTTTCGAAAATCGGAGTCTGTATGACACAGTTATGGCCCGTTAAAGTTTTCAGAAAAATTCAAGTTCAAAAACATTTCGAAATTCAAATCTGGAGCCAAAACAAATTGGGCGGGAAAAATTCCCGCCCAAGCCCCAGGTCGACTGGGGTGTCGACTGGGGAGTCGACACGACCAGGGGCAGGTCGAGTGCCCAGTCGACACGGGTGTCGACCTGGCCCAAAAACCCATTTTGGGTCTGGACGACCTGGTGCACCTGTTGATCATTTGGGTCTAGTCTATTGGCCTGTGACGGGTTTTGAGGGTTCAGATCTATCCTAGGGTTAATCTAAGGGCCTAAACTACTCCTAATCTCTATAAAAACACCCTAGGACCTAACCTAAATCACTAAAAATCAATCCTACAACTAAGTGCTGCCAAAATCTATCTTGATCATGGCTTCCATCTCCAACTTCAAGAGCCTATGCACTCAAACTAGATCCAAGACGAAGGTGCAAGCTTTCTACACCAAATCAAGGGTTTTGATCATCATCTCAACATGGATTCATCGACAAGACAATTCATGCTCCTAAATCTCTTGCCACGCTATGTAAGTTCTAGCTACTTCTAGATCTAAACGGTAGTTTTAATGATGGCATGGAATAAAACGAGATTAAACTAAGTATGCTAGCCTATATGAACCTTGTCATGCCTCTTTTGCTTGAACCTATGACTTTTGGCTATGCTTAGTGACTAAATCATGCTATTCAAGTTATGATTAACCTAGTTTACCTTGCAAGTTTGAATCTTTATCTATGGGATGTTAGCATGAACCCTTAGGAACCATTTGACTTATGAAACATTGGCAAAGATTTGACTTTGGGGCTTATGCATGTAAATGAACCCAAACCCCTTATGTTATCATGCATGTTTGTGGCCAAATTTCCTTATGATAATATGCATGTTTATATGCATGTTTGTGGCCAAATTCCCTTATGATAATATGCATGTTTGTGGCCAAATTCCCTTATGATACTATGCATGTTTGTGGCCAAAAACCCCTGGTGATGCTATGCATATTTTGAGGCCAAACCCCTTATGACACCATGCATGTTGGTGGCCAATCCCTTTTTGACATCGTGCATGTTTTGAGGCAAATATGTGGCATAGTATCCTTACTATGTTGACTCGCTTTTACTTGAGTTGGAAACACGATTTGGGGTAGGTTAGACGTGCGTAATTATGACATGATAATTTGACATGGGATTCCATGAAAATATGACACTCATGATACACCTAAATGTGGACATGACATGTGGGGTAAACATGAGCCTTGAAACTAGACACGTATGGGTTGTAAGTGTAATATGACACTAGACCAAACATGAAAGTGGCCAACTCGAGGTTGGGTTGAGTTTGTAGCATAAATCTACCCGGACCCGCCCGGCTTAACTAGTGGCTACAAACAATAGGACCCAATGTGAGTAGTTGGTCATATAGCACTCAAAACCCGAGGTTAGACTAGGTTGTGGTGTAAATCTACCCGGACCCGCCCGGCTTAACTAGTAACCACAACAAAGTCTAATGTGAGAGGTTGGGGTGCATTAATCTAATTAATTAATGCCACATAAAAATGTTAAGTAATTTTGACTAATGACACTTAACCAAACAAGACAATTAGGGGATGGGGTTAAGTAACCTACACTTAACTAATCTAAACACGGTAATTAGATGGGGTTAAGTAACCTACACTTAACTAATCTAAACACGGTAATTAGATGGGATTAAGTAACCTACACTTAACTAATCTAAACACGGTAATTAGATGGGGTTAAGTAACCTACACTTAACTAATCTAAACACGGAAATCAGATGAGGTTAAGTAACTTACACTTAACCAATCTAAACGCGGTAATTCGACGGGGTTAAGTTAAACACTTAACCAATCTAAACTTGGTAATTCAATGAGGTTAGGTGACTTATACTCAACCAATTATACATGATGATTTGATGAGGTTAAGCAACCATACTTAACCAATCTAATAGGAGAACTTGATAGGGTTAAGTCACAAGACCATTTAAATATACTTAACCATTATAATACGACTAGTGGATGGGGTTAAGTTAACCTATACTTAACCAATCCGACCCGATAATCCGATGAGGTTAAGATAATCTTTGCTTAACCAATCTAACACGATAATCTGGTAGGGTTAAGATAAAAAATACTTAACCAATTTGACTTGATGATTGAATAGGGTTAAGTCATGAGCTTCTTGGTATACTTAACCAACTTGTAGGGCTAGGTCTTGGACTTGAATACTTAGCCAAATCTGGACATGATTCGTAGGCAGGTTAAGTCATGAACTTAAATGACAAAACTCAACCCATTAGACAAAACCCTAGTTCAGGAGACTAGGTGGAAAATCGGGATTAACAAGGATAACGGGAAAGGAAACTGAGTGGTAAACCTTAGTTTGGGAAACTAAGTAATAATTCTTAGTCAAGGGATTTGGACCAGTTCAAAGATAGATGAGTAACCTGATAAGGTAGGTCATCGCTTAAACAAACGAGGAGGAGCAAATTATCTGACTTAGATAAAGGCTCCAACGAACTGGGTGACGAAGCGGTAGCTTCGGGGGACGTGAGGGTACTCTTGGTATCCCTCTGTAAGGTGGCAGATGGTCCATGAAACCTGGCCTCACAGAGGTTAAGGTATGCGGTAGAAGAGCCAAGAGTATGCCTTGGTTGCTATGGAGCGACCTAAAGACTGGGATGGATTAGCGTGGAGTCGTCGATTCTTGATTTTGCCCTGGATAGCGCGTCATCGACTACCTACCATCTTTAGTCAATCGTGTACGAACGGAAAGGCAGAGAACTCCCAACAGACCATGTTCTTGCTATGGAGTCATGGGTGAGGTTGGCCAATAGGAAAGTGGGGCATAGTGGGGCCGGGATGTAGTTCTCATACATGATTTTTCTTGGATTGCCTTTCAGTAGTTGAGGGAGGGGTCACGTGGGACCATAGCCACGAATACAAAAACAGACCTTGATATCTGCATTCGGCAGACGACTTAAAGCTCCCGACCGAGTTCCGTATTTCTCGATTTGCCCTGGCACGGAACTCGGATGGCACACTGAGATACATGTGCGTCTAGACATGGAAGACGATTCACGATACATACGTGGGGTAAAGGGCGCGGTTGACGGGTGGCATAATCCCTAGTGACCCTAGGTGGCTTGAACCCAAACCGAGACACGGAAACGTTCATTAGGTAGCATAATCCCTAGTGGTCCTAGGTGGCATAAATCCTAAGTGAACACGCGATAGTTCATGGTAAGAAAACATAACTAGATCAAGGGTAGCAGTCCAAAACAACTTCAAGGATAAAATGGTACTACGTTGAGGTGGTATAGATTTACATGGGAAAGCCCGTACGGCCTACGGCAAAGGACTGGACTTATACATGGAAAGAAACCTACGAGTTGGGAAAAACCTACATATGCTATATATTAGGTTGACATGGACCATTACATGACATAGGGCAAGGGACATTCATAGTTAACACATGACGCGGGTTGGGATATTAGTACGAGAGGTGCAGAGCAAATATACATGATAAATACCGTGGGATGTTATACATGATAGATACCTTGGGATTGTATACATAATAGAAACCTGACGATTTGATACCTTGATTTATCTTGACACCGTGGTTTATCATGATACCTTAGTTTATCTTGCTACAGCAGTTCATCCAGTTATCTTGGTTTAGCTTATCTATCTTGTTGCCATCCTTATGTTTACTTTCAGTTTATGCATGTCATGTTACCTTTACCTGTTTTTATACTGGAAATAGATAGGACTTACCAGTCTTTATGACTGACCCCGTTTTCTTTCGCCTTATTGTCTTCCGTTCCCCCCCCCCCCCCCAAGGTTTCAGGGAGTAAATGATGTTGTTTAGTTCGGAACTCTTTTGCTTGAAGGTCATCATGTATAGCTTGGTCTTCTCTTGGCTATGGCTGCTTCACCGCTTTATTTTGGGGAATAATTTATGAAAAGGTTTTATGCTTCTTTACTATTGCAAGACAGGTTTTGATGTATTCTGATGTAAAAGGCTTTAGACCTTATTTTGTAAGATAATGAAACTTGTTTTATTTCCGCTGTTTTATATATGTTCTGTCTTGTAATATTCTGTGCATGTTTACCTCGATAATGCTTCACCAAACCTAGTGCATTCCCTTTGTGAGTGACCCTAGCGGAGGTGGGGTGTTACAGATAGGATCTCGATCACTTACTATGCTAGAGGTTATCCCATTTAGTCGAAATATCTTTCCAAGATAAACAGATGTTAACCACGATACCAAGTGTATATACTAAGATGATTACAGGTCTCCCCTCTAATTAGCTTATCCGTCACGTCACAAATCTGAGGGTCTTCATGCTACGCCGCTCTTATCCAATCCAAAAGCGTAGGCCGCTCTTTTAGCGATGTTGACAAACCAGGTACAAACTTGACTGAGGGTCTAGACCTAAAGGTTGCTATGTACTTCAAACTTTACCTCTCTTAAGGTCTGTCTTTTTCTACATAGGGTGCCTGCCACAACATTACCCTTGCTAGGGGTATAAGCAATCTCAAAGTCGTATGAGGAAGGAAATTCCACCTATCTTTGTTGCCTCAACTTCAAATCCTTTTTCTCAAGTAACACTTTTACTTGTTTATTGAGCCCTTCCTTTCCCTTGGAGTCATGCGTCGTACAGGTAATGCACCTGGCTTTGCATTGTCAACTAGATATATGCTGAAGTCTATCTCGCGTTTTAGAAGGCAAACCCCTAACCTAATTAAAAACATCTGCGTACTCATGGACTACTCTAATGGATCGCAAATCGTCGATAGATGTATCAAGTGATTCTAGGTAGCTAAGCCTAACTGATCCCTTAGGATCGCACGAAATCTCGAGGGTATTCCCGAGGCAAGTCAAAAGTCTAACTATCCTCCTTTCACAATTACTAGCTAACCAATCCATGCCTAGAATCAACCCATATCCCATGAAATCAAAAACATAAGCATTACACTTAAACTCGATACTGAATATAGTTATTCTCAAATCCTTACAAACCAAAGATAAATGAGCCGAACCACCAATTTGGATTTCAGACAATAATGGGATCTTCTACTATACAAGTGCTAAGGTGCAGAGACTCAACTATGGAAGCAGATATAAACGAATGTGAAGCGCTTCAATTAAAAAGAGTACTATCAGGATGATCTAAAAGAAAAACTAAACTTTTCCAACAGAAACTTTACTACCTCTCTCTCAGGTACGCCAGCGGTGAGAGCATGCACTTGCCATCTTGAAAATCCTATCCTTTGTTCTTACCCTTGTCCTTATTTATATGACACGTTATACCATAATAAAGACACTTCCACTTGTCTTAGGTTTTACTATTCTTTCCTCCTTTCTTGTCCTTTGATTCTTCCACTTACACCTCTTTCTTTTTACCTCCATTGTGAACCAAGTCCATATCCATGAGTTTCTCATCCTTGGGTTGTGCTCCTTAGCCAAACTCCCTCATTCTCATCTTTACCATCATTATCTAACATGTTGACAAGTCTCTCGAAAGCTGCCTCCATCGCACGGAAAACCCTACAAAGCTTGAAAGAAAATTAGCCGCAAGTGAAACTACTGCAGCTATAGATGGAAGTTGGGCACTTCTTCTCCCATTGACAGGTGTCGTAATATAATCAAGCCTATGGGACCATGCCGTGATGAGGTTACCTCCTAGAAATCCAGAAGCCCCAGAGAATTAGGAAAGAAGGAAACAAGGATTCAAACAGAGGATCAAAAGATAGTGCATATGGCTTTGGGGAATATGCTTTAAAACAAAACTACTTTTTTTGAAAATGCTTCTTTTAAAACCATTTTGAAAATAATTTTTCAAATCTTTTATCTGATCAGGTAACCTTCAGCTCTGATACCACATGAAACACCTCACCTCCGTTAAGGTCATTCACAAAGGGAATGCCTTAACTTCGGTGGAGTGTTATAGGTAAAAGATGCAGATAAATTACAAGATAGACAAATAAAGCAGCGGAAAATAAAGTCATTTTATTAGCAACGTAGTTCAGTCAAGCTTTTACAGCAATTGACTCAATCATACTTAAGAGTATTACATAAAACTTCTGTCTTGATTCAAAAACTTCCAAGTATATAAGAAGCATAAAACATAGCAAAGTAGCATAAGTCCCCAAATAAAAGTGCAAACACATCCATATCCAAAGATAAGAGGATCCAAGCAATACATCAAAGAATCTTCAAGCTTGGAAAGAGAAACGATCCAAACTAAGCTGAGTTATTCCCTCCCTGACTACCTTGGGAGGGGGAGGAAACGGAAGAAAAGAAGACGAAAGAAAATGGGTCAGACATAAAGCCTGGTAAGTCCTGTGACTTTCAGCATGTAAACAGGTAAAAGCAACATGACATGAATAAACTGAATATAAGACAATACCATGATAACAGGGATACCAAGATAACATAAGATTATCATAAGATATGATAAGGCAAGATAAACTGAATGTGCTTCTACTCTTTCTCTACTACGCTACTACCCTGTTATTCGGATTTCTATAACTCTGCACCGCCTAGCTAGTGTCCCAACTAGTAATCTATATAAAATGATAATATGATTACGTGATCCCAATCCTCGCAATTGTGGTAGCCTTCAGGTGTACATCTATTATGAGGATTCCACCTCAATCTGCCTAATTGCCATGAATACGTTAGATGTACCCTTACAACCTTATCGAACAGCTCCCTACTTGTGTTAATTTTTCCTTGTGTCTATGTCAATCGGCCCTCTCTTACGTGTAGATACCTTGTGCTGGCCGCACAATAAGGTGTACCAATCCCTATGATACCAACCCGACGCGATTCAAGATGAACAGTGTATAACTACTTGTACCCAGTGCCTGCTTTTTCCACTCCGGAGTACGTGCGCGTCCGTAATCCGTTGGAAACTACACTGACGTACCCCCTGCCGCTATTTTGACCGCTTATAATCAACCTAGCAATCGTGCCCCACTCGGCTTAGTTCAGGGTACTGTGATACATCTATGCGGATTACTGCTGAAATGGGTCCCCGTAACTAGGGTTTCCTACCGGTTAAGTTTGTGGGCCTATATATAAATATTACCCACCTACACGAGATGTACTTAACCCTCCCACCGATTCAAACATGTTTATTTAACGGCTAAGTTTGTGGGCCTATATATACGAATATTACCCACCTACCCAAGGTTTACTTAACCCTCCCACCTATCAAGTCAATATGTACTATTGGTTAAGCTTGCCTTAACCCTATCCACTTTGTTCATGTAATATTGGTTAAGTGATGTCCACTCATGTTAACTTAACCCACCCACACATCACGTTGTATTGGTTAAGTGTTTCCTATTAACTTAACCCTGTTCATTCATCATGTTATATTGGTTAAGGGTTTCGCATTAACTTAACCCCATTCGTTCATCATGTTATATTGGTTAAGTGTTTCTTATTAACTTAACCCCGCTCGTTAATCATGCTATATTGGTTTGGTGTTTCTTATTAACTTAACCCTACTCATTCATCATGTTGTATTGGTTAAGTGTTTCTTATTAACTTAACCCTACTCATTCATCTTGTTGTATTGGTTAAGTGTTTTCTATTAACTTAACCCCATTCCATCATCATGTTATATTGGTTAAGTGTCATTAATCCAGTAGAGTTAACTTAACCCACCCACTTGTCATGTTACATTGGTTAAGTGTTGCCTTCTTGTGTTAACTTAACCCTACCACACATCATGTTATATTGGTTAAGTGTCACCTATTCATATGTTACTTAACCTTACCATTCTCAGCATGTCTGGTTTATTAGCATTAATTCATTCATTAATGCCTTAACCTCTCACATTAGAACTGTTGTTTGCGGTTGCTGGATGTGCCGGGCGGTTCCGGGCAGACTTCTACCGCAAACTCATTCTAACCTCGGGTTTTGGGCTAAATGCGCTAACCTCTCACATTAGATCCGTGTTGTTGCGGTTACTGGATGTGCCGGGCGGTTCCGGGCCATTTTACTCCGCAACTTAATCTAACCTCGGGTTAGGCATGTTCATCTTTTATCCAAATTACATATTTACCATTCATGTCCATATTCATGTAAATTTTCCACAAATGTAGTAAATACAAGTCATATTACGTTTACATGTTATGCCAATATTACATAATAAAGTTATGCCCCACAAATTCAATTACAAGTTATTACTCAAATAGGTTACACCCAATCTTCCCAAACTTGCAATAATAGTCATGCCCAAAATCACTATATACATTATGTTTGGCGTCCCAACCAATAGTTATGCCCAATCTAGATTTAATATTCCAGTTTACAGTTTACGCCCAAAACTTGGTTTACATGCCAATTAACGCAAACTTGCAGTTATAATGATAATAATGCCCCAATATCAATTACAAGTTATGCCCAACAATTTCACCGAATATGTTATGCCCAATTATTTCACCAAATACATCATGCCCAATATTTACCTAAAATAGGTTATACCCAAATATTCCCCGCATTCCAATCGTTCGTATTTTGCGATTTCAGCCTAGATTCGAAGGTAACCCATGTTGCTAAAAGAAAAAGGAAATAGGGGAAAAGAGCGAGAAGGAGCATAAAATAAGAATAGGCATAAAAATGGGCATGTAACAACAGACTTAATACAGGAAATTTAGATCCAACAAAGATAGATTCTTGAATAAACTGATACAATCATTATCGCAGGCATAAGAATAACATCATGAACCAAAAAGGATTATATGCCTGATGTACAACAAAGATAGGCATGATTGAATCGATATAATAACTTCTTAGGCATGTAAAATCATGGATTCGATAGAAAGATTGGGATAAATCTAAAAAGATTTTCTGATCATCAAGCATGGACTTAGATTCATTTTATTACATGCCAAGATTACAATTAGGTATTTAAATCTGAAAATAACTTGAACTTACATTGCTAGGATTAAGAAAAGGAAATTAAATCGTTGTTGTTGCAGAAACTTTAATTTGATGTTGATTAATCTTCACAGTTGATTGTTGATGAAGAACTTCTAATTTGATTTAGGTTTTAGAGGCGGCGGCTAAGAGGATTGAGAGTTCAGTAGCATAGCGGCGTCATAAGGAATTGTTATGAATTAGGTTTTAGGTTATGAGTGTATACATAGATGTTTAGGATTATAAAGAGCCTTTAGATCAACATAGGATCCATCCAGACCATCTAGTCCAAGAGAATGCGTCATCAGGCCAATCAGAAGTCGCCACATAGCCCTACGACTCAGAAATTCATCAGTGCCACGTCAGCCAGGTACAAAACGAAGTATTTCGCCCATATCTGGGGGGTCGACACCTATATCGACTCCCCTTTAGGGGGGTCGACACCTATGTCTACTCCCCTTAAGGCGTGTCGACACCCTCTGGAGGGAAATTTCCCACCCAGCCTGTTTTGGCTGATTTTGAATTTCGAACCCATTTTTGACTTTTCTGGACCTATTTCTGAAGTATTGAACCCAACATATATACATATATACTCCCTGCACGTATACAAACTTCAAACCTTAATAACTTCTTCATACGGAGTCCGATTTACGCCAACTCGGACTCTATCTCAAAAAGAGTTCCGAGACGAACGCAATGGCGCAACCCGTTTCACCTAATTCTTCTTTTACAAATTAATTATTCTTTAATTTCTTATTGTAATATTTTGAGAAAATATGGAGCGTTACACATTTCAACGCCACATGCCATATGCCATACGCCACCTGCTACTATAAACATGTTTGCTCCAATGATGGGCTTCCCAACATTGCTCTACATGCACCACTCCTCCTTATTCCTAACTCCAACGCTCAGTACGGTTTCTGAAAGCATCAAAACTCCACACAACATCCACCTCGCGGACTTCTCTCTCCATCACACACCTCACTGCCATTTCCGTCACCTTCTCCTCCCTTTTTAAACGTATGGTTCTTCCATGCTCTCAGACTTCATGAAAATCCACTTCTGCATTCTAGTGCAAGACCATGAACCTGTCCCCATGCACTTTTACATACCACGTCTTCATATACAACCATGCAACAATGTAAACCGAAACTTCCCTCATGAACACGTTCGAGAGCTGCTCCCTCACGTCTCCAAAGTCCAGACCTTCCTCATGCATCCAGCCCTTTTTAAATTTTTTTATTATTTATTAAAGTACTTCATTCCGAAGTCATTAAAGAGTTTCGATTTCACATTCAATGCAGGAGAAGAAAATGAAACTAAGGTCGGGATTGTGTATATTTATGGACGAACAATCCTTAACAGCCAAGTATTAGGTAAGGTATAGGTGATAGGGTAGGTGTTGAAAGACGTTGACAACTCATGCCTATACCGCGATGGGAAGAAAATGCAAGACTTAGATGCAAAGAAATGTATATATAATATATACCAGGATACCTTACTAGCTAAGGAAAAGAACATGTACCCAATATACTAGCATATCCCTATGCTTAAATGCTAAGTAGTCGTACTAGCTAGCTGTCTTGATGTATGTCAATTTGACTGAATAAATATACATAAAATAAAATCCAACATTTTCTTCTTAGTTAGGTAGTCTGTGCAGGTAGATGTGTAGTGTCTACGTTTAGGTAAGGGAAACTTAACGGTGAAGGCATGGTCTGCTTGTCACTTAATATCATCTGCGTGTTGGATACGTGCGAATAGGGTATAGGAAGGGAAAAAGTTATATTTAAATACCTTAGAGTGGTAGGTGGGTTTACTTAAGTGCCTTAATGCTTGGACCCTTCTTTGGTTATATAGTAAATTACATATGAACATGATGTTTCATTTCCTAGTTCCCACGGCTCAAACAGGTATGCCATCCAATGGGTGACCTGACCAAGAGTAGGAAGAATACTTTTTATTTGTTGCTTTGGTTTGTTTGAATTTGAACCATTTACTTATGTGCAGAGAACGATAGGTCTTCCCTGCTTCACACTTGAATTAGTATTTAGGTGTGTATGTATATATTTGTTAATGTTTATCAGTACCGTCTAAAAAGAGTTGCATTTATTTGTCAACTGTTACGGACAAACTAAAAATACCATCGTATCCAGCGAGATGCCACGATCCCAAAAATATAATAATATCGGTAAGTCAACTTATATTATGAAACCCCAAAATGCTAGTATAGGGTGTAAAACACTCCAAATAAAAAGTTGCTTATTTTCCAAGTTAAAAATTATAGAAAAATACTATAAATTAAATTATAACTACGTCTCAAAGAACCTGTCTAAATTCGAAGCCAATATTTAATTAAAATTAAAAATATAGTTATGATTTATAAACTATTCCATAGCGACTATTTGAAAATTTGATTTGGACATAACTTATAATCTCTAATACGAAATCTCCAATTTTCTTTCCCATTAGAAAAATACCATTCAACAGATTCAAACGTTTCTTGTTTCGAAGAAATCCGACTAATAACGGATCCTATACACTCAGTTGAAGTTCAAAACCCAATATTACGAACTGCCGTGGCGTTTCGAGCTCAATTATAATTTATATTATTATTAATACGTTCAGCTATCGTTTAAATAATATATTCGTTATTCTACTCGAATATAAACTAAAATAAATATCGTATATTATCCAATTTACACAAAATTGCCATTTCTACTATTTCCGACTATTTCAGAAATAAATATATCATCCCATTATTTATATTAATTAAATATTAAGAATATTTAAATTCAAACCATTTTAAATTATCAAACACCATATTAAAATAATTAAATTAATTAATTAATAAATCCCGAAAATTCTGGGACATTACTCCTTGCAAATAGAAATCTTGAAACTCCAACAACAAAGATGTCCTGAGAAGAACCACCATGAAATATCGCAATAGCCTGAAATACGGGTGAACCGCAAACCTAACGCAGCACAGACACCAGCTATCATACATGAGTATAAAACAACAAACCAAAGAACCATGAAAAACAGTATAGCAGTGGGGTAGAAAGAACAGAGGTAGACCACAACTTTAGCTATTAAAATGGCTAAAAAAGAGATCGATAGCTATTGTACTCAGCATATAACCATAGACCTTCCTATTGAAAAATGTATTCGAGACTAAAAACTGAACATAGAAGAGCTGGAATCAAGAGAGATGCGTAGCCCGAATTTCATAGAAACTATTTTTCCTTAAAAATAGTCTATACTTTTAACTATTTTACTATGCTTCTCGGCAAACATGAAAGAGTGTATATGCTTTCCATGCACCAAGTGGTTTTTATGTGCGTAGATTAGCAAGTATATTGCGTCATCTCACATGAGCTTCAAGTTTGCTAAGTTTCTCAAGTTTGCTAAGTTCCAGGTGTTGCAGATAACCTTTGTAATAAGGATATCGAAAGATATTTTGTCTGCAATGATTAACCACATACCACTTGTTGTATGCAAAAAAAAAAAAGTATGCGTGCTTCAAACCTACAACCTATATTTTTCACAGAAGCGTCAGATCTGTTTCCAACTTCAAGTTGCTTCTTGAGGATCAGTTCAGGAGATATAATTGTCCGCATAATGTTATGAAAGTATCCAAAAACGTTGGAAGTTTAATGGCGATATTTGATTTACATGTAATTATATGGCTTCATTTTAGAGGTAGTATTCTACATACATTTTCTTTAGCATAATAACTATAACAAAGTATATAAATCGTAATTTGTTGGACTTTTTGTATGGAAATGTCAAATTAGACTTCTATGTACATGTAAGCGGATTGCATGGTTTTAAATTGTATTTAGCATGATAACTATCACAAAGTATATGGGTATCTGCTTTTATAATAATACATGTAAGCGGATTGCATTTTGTTAAACTTTTTGTTTGAAAGTATCAAATTTGATCTCCGCTATTATACTGATTTTTGCTTTTATGGAAAAACATGTAGTCAAATTAAGTTTCAACGGAGCAGGATGATAAATTGCATATGATGGTTGTACGCCTATATACAATAAATGTTAGTAGTAGCTTACCTTCAAGCACTAGTATAACCGCACAACAGCGGGAAAACCGACCGTTAAATTGTCTGATATCAAAGAAAAAAATTATATTATCTTTATTTTTAAACAAAAAATTAATGAAAAATTCAATGTGTTAGGTAAAAAAAATGAAAATTAGTGCAAATACGTAAATTCTATTAATTAATATGTTCTACATCATTACCAATTTTATATAATGAAGTAAGAAATCAAACAAATGTTTGCTTACAACATATCATTGTATTTGTAAATTGTCAATTAAAGAAGATAAATAATGCAATAATAAAAGTAATAAATAAATCACATATCAATGAAGTATATTATTAAAATAAATACCTTAAAGTAGCATTCTTAATTTTAAAAATTAAAATTCTGAGATGATTAAACTAACATTGCAGATATTAATAAATAGTTAAACTGAAGAATCTATCATTTTTGATATTTCTTCCAACAAAAAACTTGTTTCAGCCGAATAATCAACAATGGACTGTGACATAGCAGTAATCTTTTGCTTTTTCTCATTCATGTAATCAATTTGAGAACCGCCAAGCTTGAAAAGACGAGGTATCCATCGCAACTCCTTCAGCTTTTGTTCATATATATCCTCGCCTTCTTCATTCTTAATCTTGCAAAGATCATCAACGCTGCAACCTATAATTTCCTCCGCTAATTCGTTAAAAGGGGTAATCCATGTTTCGTTTGTTGTATCTTTAATTTTCATCACCATTATGTATTTGCATTATAAAAGCATATTATTGCATATATTAACACTTGGTATAATAGTTAATTAAATATATATATATATATATATATATATATATATATATTTACCTCAAAACACAAGTACTTTCACTATGTTGGCATGCTTCGCACCAATAGTCAGATTATGTAGCTTGTATAACCTTTTTGTTGCACTTTTTACAAGATTTGTACCATAGTTTTTTACTTTTAATGTAAGTTATGTATGCGAGTATGCTGAAGAATACACACTGCATATTGGAAAATAACAATCAACATATATGAAATTATTAGTTTACAACATAGTTTGAAAAAAGAATGACCAACCTTGTCCTCACCCAATGTCGAATTACTTGTTATTTGAGAAAGCATGACTTTTTCGTAAGCAGTAGGGGATATTTTTCACATTTTTGCCCTCTTGATTGTACCAACATCTGATATTTTTAACTTCTAGAATGTCCGGATTTATGGCTACATTGGTTTTACTCAATTTTGGTAAAGATAAAACCTATGATAACATCAAATAATATTAAAAATTGATGGATCAAATAATATTAGAAAATGGTGGCATGATAAAATTTAAAAATATTAAACATTTTTACCTTCAAAATCTCCAACTTTTGCATATTTAATAGCAACTATAGGATCTTCATCAACAATTTCCACCAATTCAAAACTAACTCCCATAGCAAGCTCTCCTAAAAATGTAACATTCACGGTTATTTTTCTGCAGTTTAGATCTAATCATTAATATTTCAAATTTGAAAAAATAAAAAGTTTAATATGTTTACTTATGAATCATCTGCAACAATTACATCCCGTTTTATAAGGGTCTCACAGTTTTGTCTTTGAATTTTTTTAATTGGTGAGACACTTTGAACAAACCCAACTACATCTGAAAGGCACTTATGATAAGAAAACACACAACAAGACTTTAAAAATTAATAATGTAGATGCATTACCTACTACTCCCTTTTTTGGAAGGTACTTTTGGAGCAGATTAATCTTTATAAATTATATATAACCTTTGGTGTATAGGAGCTTGCATCATCCACCATTTCGATTGATGAATACTCATTTATAATAATCTCATAGTCATTTTTTATAGTGCTGAAATCTTTATTTACCAGTTTAAGAGTTCCTTTTAAAATGTAATAAATCTTTTCAGATTCAAATATAGGATAAAACTTGTTTGCAACTTTGTTAAATATTGTTGCTTGGACTTGGGCACCCTGTTAATTTTTTTAAGAAAAAAGCAAATATTGTAATAACATTTTAATAATAATATTACAAGAGAAAATACAATTGAAAGGATAAAGTTAAGAAAAAGCCGTGAGTTCCATGCTAAACACACATCCTTCCCTCCTAATATTTTTGTAAGATCTCATATTGCTTTTGTTTGTTACTCGAACTTTGATCCTCCAATTGCGTTGGTATGGATTCAGTAACGCAACAGGATTAATATTTCTAGACATATCCACTTGACTGATAAATCTGAAGTAAATCCTAATCAAATAAAAATTATAAGATTTTGACTTTTGTGTGAAGCGAGAACAAATGAATATATATCATAATCAAGTGCTAGTAATGAAAGCTTTTGGGTTCATGGAACTTTGTTCTGCAAATAATGCAATAAAAAATATACACTTGCAAAAGTGATTACAGTGACCAAATGAGCCCGCCTTCAGCTATGAATTTTTTATGTTGTTCCCAGGGTTATCTATGTTTATATTGTAATGTATTTTAAATATAAAGAGATGATAAAAATCAACCGCTTACATGAAAAACTTAGGGGTCGGTTGTACGTGCTTGAATTATATCTAGAAAACTTAAAATTTTGTGTCTCTATTCAACAGTTATCATGCCCTCTCATCAGTAGTTATTATCACGATTTCGTCTTTTTTAAATGCACGTGAATAATTGTACTCAAAACAATGTTTTCGCTAAACTGCACTCTAAGTTATAATAAGAAGTTAATTTCTTCTACTAAATTATTGTATTTATGAGACCTTAGTCATTTGCTAATTGATGTATAATGATGCATATTGCAAAACCAATCTCAAAAAAATATACGACACTACTTACTTTAAAAAATTGAAGATGTTGACATTTGATTTCTAAACAAACTATATTTTATTGGTTATGCTTTTCCTGTAATATATGATTATAAACCAAATCTTCTCAATTTTCTTTGATGATTATTATATTATTGTAGTTCCTCATCCACGTTAAAAATCCCACCTTAAAAAAGTGTTAAACAAAATGTTTTTCAATCCTTTGCTTTCACGTCAATGATACACTTTATAACTAAGGTCATTTTTTGATGATTATGTATTATTGCAGACTTGCAGTTCCCCATCCACATTAAAAATCCCACCTTAAAATAGTGTCAAACAAAATGTTATTCAATCCTTTGATGATTGTTGTAACTCCCCACGTCCATTAATGTAACTCACTAAGGGAATGCATTAACTTTCATAGAGCATTGAAGTAAACAGAACAGAATATTACAAGACAGATACATAAAATAGTACTTGAAAATTTTGTAATTTTATTGCAACGAAAACAGAAACAGGTTTGGTTACATCTTCAAAAACCATCTTACTAAAAGCCAAGTACATAATATCAGTCTTGTATAAAAACCATCAGAGTACATAATTTTTAAAACCATAATCCTCAATCCAAAATGCCATATGAAGGAGAAACAAAGCTAAGCATTACTTTCAGCACTTCAAGCAGGAAAATCCAAGTCAAGCTCCACTAATCCCACCCTGAGAACATGGGGGGAAAGGAAAGAAAAGAGGCAAAACAAACGAGGTCAGACACAAAGTATGGCGAGTCCACTAATCCCACCCTGAGAACATGTGTTGGTCCCACAATAGGGTGTATCACTCCCTAAGGTGGCAACCCTGATACTACTGAAATGCACAGCTTATACCTATATGATGCAACAACGTCTTACCTACCAGCCCGGACCCACGCACGCACATGACTCCGTTGGACTTGCACTGCCACCGCTAACTCTTTATTGACCTCTTACAATCAACCCCAGTAAGCATGTCCATGTCCTCTATATAGATACTAAAATGGGTTACTGGTTGAAAAGGGTCCCCACACTTGACACAAGCTTCCCTCCTAAGTTTGGTCCCCACTTAACCCCTTTTATCCCCATGTCTTACCACATGTCTCATCTTGGTTAGTGCTTTAATTATGTTATGCATGCTACCCATGCAATACATATTACCTATGTCATCCTTAAATATGTTATGCATGCTACCCATGAAATACATGCTACCCATGTCGCCCACTTAACCGCTTTACAGTTCCCATGTCTTCCCACATGTCTTATCTTGGTTAAGTGTTCTTAATCGTGGTTCACATGCTACCCATGTCACCCACTTAACCTTTTTTTATACCCATGTCTTACCACATGCCTCATCTTGGTTAAGTGCTTTTAATTGCGTTTCACATATACATTGGTTAAGAGAATAGCTCCCTAAGTATCAACCCCGAAGACCGAAATCAACATCAGATTGACACTCAGAGAATTACTCAACTCAACCAATCTTCTGTTATGTCTTTCATATAACTTATGTTATCTTCATTTGTAGATTTATTCTTGCCTTTACAGATTACTTAATCTTCAATTAAGTACAACTTTCCTTGTTACATAAGTTATTTCTTCTTCCCTTATCGTTCCTTATAACTTACCTTATTCCATAAGTTATTCTGTTTTCTCCTTCGTTCATTATAACTTACCTTATTCCATAAGTTATAATTCCCAATTGTCCCTAGGACAAGCCTGCCTATTATTGTTTCCTTTTTCTTAAGTCCATTAATTCATAATAACTAAACTTTTGCAAGACCTCCCACATTAGATTACCGTTTGCGGTTGTTGGATATGCCGGGCGGTTCCGGGAAGGCATACACCGCAAACCAATCTAACCTCGCGTCTTTGCATTATTATGCATCTAGTTTCTGCCCTTGACCTCTCACACTAGATACCGTTTGTGGTTGCTGGACATGCCGGGCGGTTACGAGCAGGCTTACACCGCAAACCCATATAACCTCGTGTCTTAGGCGTTCATTATTACTAAGTTCATCTCAAATCATGGATTATAGTGGTTCCCAATTACCCATAAATTCCAATCCAAATTTATGTGACAAATTCTTATCCAATTTATGCCTATAATCCCCAGTTTACAGGTTATACCAAATTATACCCAACCATCTTCATAGTTATTCATAATTTGTGCCAAAAACCCATGTATACAAATTATACCCAAATTATGTCCAAACCAATTTCCATGGTTACCAACAATTTATGCCAATAATTCACATTTTACATATTATTCAATTATCCCCAAACTTTTCCCAGTCGTTCAAACGTTATTCATACACAAATCTCATGTAATATGTTAGGGTCGAAGTTAGCCTAACCTTATAAAAAGGAAAAGGAAAAGGAGGAGGAAAGAGAATCAAAACTGGCATAAACATAAGAACATGCATATGAACATAAACAAGCATGTAATGACAAAATAGATCTGAAAGGCATATGACATGTTTATGGGTATGAATAAAAAAGGTGACAATTTGCAAACTTGATAAGATTCATTACAGGCATATTCATATAATCCAATTCACAACTTATCACAATTACTTTTAATTTAATTATCTTGTGAAAGTGACATAGACTCACAACGATAGGATTAAGGATAGATAATAAATCTGAATTCTGAATTCTGATTTCTGAAGTTGATTAGCTAAACCATTGATGTAGGCTTTGATTCTTATCTTCCAACTTGAATTTGATTTACTTTGGTGGAGGCTAGGTTAGTTTAGAATTGAGCAGCATGGAGGCGCCATGAATTGATTTAATGAAATTAGGGATAGGTCAAGATGTGTTTATATAGGTGTATTAGGTGAATTAGAGCCTTTAGATTAGGTTAGGATCCATCTAAACCATCCAAACCAAGAATACACATCACCCAGCCAATCAGAAGATGCCACATATTCCCTAAAACACAAGTATTCGTCACAGCCTGTTCTGGCCCGATGGGGTCGACCCCTACAGGGGGGTCGACAACTATGTCGACACCCCTAGAGGGGGGTCGACACCAATGTCGACTCCCCTAGGGAGGGTCGACACCCTAGCGCGGGATAATTCCCGCCCAGCCCTCTCTCACTGATTTGTATTTCGAATTCGATTTTTAATTGTTATATTAATTTTGATTTAAACTGAAATTTTCTAACCTCCATAACTTCTTCATACTGAATCCGTTTTATGTAGAACTTGGACTCTATCTTAAGCAGAATTCCGAAATGAACGCAATGGCGCAACCCGTTTCCTTTAATTCTTCTTCTAAAAATTAAGTGTTTTTAAATTTTTTCAATTTTAATATTATAAAATTACGGGGTGTTACATTCTCCCCTCCTTAAAGGATTTCGTCCCTGAAATCTTCAAGTTAAGAAGAATGTATCCTACCATCCAACATCCATCTACTTAATCATCATCCACAAGTATACATTGTCCTTAAAAAATATTACTAATGCTATATGAACATATTCATAAGTGTGTGTATAATTTCCTTATCTAATGCAAAGATTAGGAAGTCTACGGATTCAGACGACCTAGTTAATGCGAATTATGTTAGTGCCATGAGTTCAACATGTATGCAATTATTCCTAATGCACTTTATAATTTCTATATGAGTGCACAATCATTCACTCAAATGCAACATCCATGTGATAACACATCAAATTCCAATCAATATACAGATATATGCAATATGAAAGTGACTGAGCCGATCTTAGTGCCTAAAGTGTGTGTAAATGCATCCACGAGTAACCACTTGCAACCACTAACCATAACATGTTTCAAAATCATGTTTACAACCATAGGAGTTTCTACTTAAAGATTGAAGATAAACTCGAGAGGATATACTAAATGATAGAAAAAGTATAAGCAAAGCGGTAGAAAAAGGAGAAGTTAAGAACATACGCTCAAAAAGGAAAGGGTATGATGCACGTATCTTGTCTTCCGTCTCCCAAGTCGCGTCTCCTTGATCATCTCCTCATTGGACTTTAACCAACTTGACCTCTCGGTTGCGTAATTTCTTGACCTCCGATCCAAGAATGCATGTAGGAACTCGTCTAATTGTGGCATCTCGCTCTACTTCCACTACTCTAAGCAAGTTTGGCTCTACTACTTCCGCGGTATCATGTAAACACTTCTGCAAATGCGACACGTGAAACACGTCATGCACACCACTAAGCTTCTCAGGCAACTTCACTTTGTACGCCATCTGTCCAATTCGCTCTATAATGGGAAATGGCCCTATACGAACCTCAGTGCCAATTTCCCTACTGATCCAAAGCGAACTACATTCCTCAATGGTGATACATTAATAAAGACCATGTCTCCAATGTCGAACTGAAGATCAGTCCTTCTCTTATCAGCATATGACTTTTGTCGGTCCTGTGCCGTCTTCATACGTCTTCGAATCGAGTCTATCTTCTCCGAAGTTTCCCTAATCATATCGGGCCCAAGCAAAATCTTATCCGTAGATTCTCACCAACAAGTCGATGATCGACAAGGTTGTCCATATAGGGCCTCAAAAGGAGCCATGTCAATACTAGTATGATAGTTGTTGTTTTAGGCGAACTCCACTAATGGAAGGTGTTCCTCCCACGTCCCTCCAAAATCCAAGATGCATAGCCTCAAAAGATCTTCTCGAATCCGATTCATTCTTTCTGTTTGGTTGTCCGTCTGAGGGTGATCAGCGATGCTCAATCATAACTGCATACCTACCGTCTCTTGCATATCACCCTTTCCTCTTGCATCAAAACTACGCCAAGCCCTGCCCCGCAAGCATCTGTATACTCTGTGAATGGTTACTGCCATCCGGCAAAACTAAAACTGGAGATGTCATCAAAACCCTCTTCAAACATTGGAAAGCATCGTCACAATCAATATCCCAAGAAAAAGTCAAGTTCTTTGTTAACCGTGTAAGTGGGGCTGATATCTTCGTGAAGTCCTTAATGAACTTCTTGTAATAGCCCGCCAAACCAAGGAAACTTCTTACTTCTGTTGCTTTTCTAGGAATCTTTCAATCTTGGATTGCTACCACCTTAGCGGGATCCACAGCTATCCCTTCCTTAGAGACCACGTGCCCTAAGAACCTCACTTCCTCCCTCCAGAAATGACATTTGGAGAACTTGCTTTGAGTTGATGTCTCGAAGGGTCTCTAAGACTTCCTTAAGATATAGGGCATGCTCTTCCTTGCTTCTAGAAAATATCAAGATGTCATCCACAAAGACTACCACGAACTTGTTTAGAAACTCCCTAAACACCCTACTCATCAAGTCTACGAAGTATGCAGGTGCATTCAGCAAACCAAAAGGCATGACGAGCCATTCAAAGAAACCGTCGGGAGTCCTAAAGGTAGTCTTATCTATACTATCCTCAGCTACCCTCAACTGATGAAATCCAGTATCTAAGTCCAACTGCGAGAAAACTGAAGCACCAACCAACTGACCGAACAAATCATCTATCATCGGCAATGGATGCCTATTTTTCTTCGTGAGTTTATTTAGCTCCTTATAGTCCATGCACAATCTAAGCGAACCATAAGCCTTCGTGGCAAAAACAACTGGAGCACCCCACTCCAAGATACTTCTTCTTATGAAACCTTTCTCAAGTAATTCTTTCACTTGCTTACTAAGCTCCCTCCTTTCCTTTGGAGCCATGTGGCGCACAGGCAATGCAACTGGCTTTGCATTGTCCACCAAATATATACGGAAATCTATCTCGTGTTTTGGAGGTAAGCCCCTAACCTCCTCAAAGACGTCTGCATACTCACAGACTACTCGAACAGATTGCAAATCATCAATAGATGTGTCAAGAGATTCTAGGTAGCTAAGAATATTCGAACCCTTAGGGTCGCATGAGATATCGAGATTATTACCCAAACTAGTCAATAGTCTAACTACTCTCCTTTCACAGTCGAGGATGACACCATACCTAGCTAGCCAATCCATGCCTAGAATCAACCCATAGCGCGTGAAACCAAGAATTTAAGTGTTGCATTTATACTCAATGCCATACACAAAAATTCTCAAAATCTCGACATAACATAGAAAGATGGGTTGTTCCCCCAATAGGATTTGAGACACTAACGGGATCAACTACTGTACTAGTATCTAGGTGCAAAGACTCAACAATGGAAGCAGATATGAACGAATGTGAAGCGCTAGAATCAAACAAAGTACGTACAGGATGATCAAAAAGGAAAATCAAACTTTCAACAGAAATTCTTCTACCTCTATCAAGCATGCTAGCCATGAGAGCACGCATTTGCCCTCCAGAAGA
The DNA here is from genome assembly GCA_030737875.1 of Allium sativum. NCBI lineage: Eukaryota > Viridiplantae > Streptophyta > Magnoliopsida > Asparagales > Amaryllidaceae > Allium > Allium sativum. The sequence goes on from CM060922.1 coordinate 228,994,057, forward strand.
TCCTACACTTTGTCCTTGTCCTTGCCTCTTCGGACAATCTCTAATAAGATGTCTTCCCTCTCCGTAATGACAACAACCAGTCTTCTTCTTCTTCCTACGGTCTTTGGCTATATATGACCCACCATACCTCAGTAATGACACTTCCTCTTTTCTCGGGGTCTATAGTTCTTTCCACCCTTCTTAGGTTCCATTTCCTTATTCTGTGATTCTTCAACCTTGACCTCCTTCTTTTCTCCTTGATCTTATTTGTGCATCAAGGCTATGTCCATGAGTTTCTCATCCTTGGGTTGTGCTCCTTAGCCCAAACCCCCTCATTCTCATTCTCATGAAACTTCTTAACAAGTCTGTCTAAACCTACCTCCGTCGCGCGTAAAACTCTACAAAGATTGAAAGAAAATTAGCCGTAAGTGAAACTACTGCGGCTATAGATGGAGGTTAGGCACTTCTTTACCCTTTGACAGGCGTCGTAGTCTCATCATGCCTACGGAACCTTGCTGTGATGTGGTTACCTCCGAGAAAGCCGGGAGCCTCAGAGACTCAGAAAAGAAGGAAACAAGGACTCAAACAGAAAATTCAAGAGATAGTGCATATGGCTTTGGGGAATATGTCTTTCAAAACAAACTTTTCTTTTGAAAATACTTTTTTTAAAACCGTTTTGAAAATAACTTTCAAAATCTTTTACCTGATCCGGTAACCTTCAGCTCTGATACCACGTGTAACACCCCACGTCCATTAATGTCACTCACTAAGGGAATGCATTAACTTTCATAGAGCATTGAAGTAAACAGAACAGAATATTACAAGACAGATACATAAAATTGTACTTGAAAATTTTATAACTTTATTCCAGCAGAAACAGAAATAAGTTTGGTTACATCTTCAAAACCCATCTTACTAAAAAAACAAGTACATAATATCAGTCTTGCACAAAAACCATTAGAGTACATAATATTTAAAACCATAATCCCCAATCCAAAATGCCATATGAAGGAGAAACAAAGCTAAGCATTACTTTCAGCACTTCAAGCAGGAAAATCCAAGTCAAGCTCCACTAATCCCACCCTGAGAACCTGGGGGGGAAAGGAAAGAAAGGAGGTGAAACAAATGAGGTCAGACATAAAGTCTGGCGAGTCCACTAACTTTAACAATACAATTAGTAAAGCAATAGGATAAGAACATAAACTGGATATAATGAATGACTGTAACACAAGCGGATATGACAAGGTAAACTAGGCAAGTAAGATAGAACATCGACTGCGCTCCTAACTACTATACGACATACTCTGCACCATACCAACATACTAGTTACATACTAAAAGATGATCCCTCTTAACTAAATAGAATGATGATACTTTCGTGTACTTCTAGCCGCCATGATAGGTAATCATCGTGCACCTATCACTACTAGATGTATCCACTATCCTCCCTGTTCGATTATGCACCTCTAACCGCTATCATAGGTAACCAATATGCACCTATCACCACTAGACGTACCGTCCCTATTCAATTATGTACTTCTAGCTGCTATCATAGGTAACCAACGTGTACCTATCACTACAATTTGTACCCTCCCTATTTGATTATGTACCCCAAGCTGCTATCATAGGTAACTAACGTGTACCTATCACCACTAGATGTACCTTCCCCATTCGATCAGCTCCCTAACTCGTAGATACCTGTGTTGATCCCACAATAGGGTGTATCACTCCCTAAGGTGGCAACCCCGATACTACGGTAATGCACAGCTTATACCTACACGATGCAACAGCGTCTTACCTACCAACCCGGACCCACGCACGCACATGACTCCGTTGGGCTTGCACTGCCACCGCTAACTCTTTTTTGACCTCTTACAATCAACCCCAGTAAGCGTGTCCCTGTCCTCTATATAGATACTAAAATGGGTTACTGGTTGAAAAGGGCCCACACACTTGACACAAGCTTGGTCCGCACTTAACCCCTTTTATCCCCATGTCTTACCACATGTCTCATCTTGGTTAAGTTCTTTAATTATGTTATGCATGCTACCCATGTCATCCTTAAATATGTTATGCATGCTGCTCATGCAATACATGTTACCCATGTCACCCACTTAACCCCTTTACGGTTCTCATGTCTTCCCATATGTCTTATCTTGGTTAAGTGTTCTTAATCGTGTTTCACATGCTACCCATGTCACCCACTTAACCTTTTTTATACACATGCCTTACCACATGCCTCATCTTGGTTAAGTGCTTTTAATTGCGTTTCACATATACATTGGTTAAGAGAATAACACCCTAAGTATCAACCCCAAAGACCGAAATCAACATCAGATTGACACTCAGTGAATTACTCAACTCAACCAATCTTATGTTATGCCATTCATATAACTTATGTTATCTTCCTTTGTAGATTTATGCTTGCCATTACAGATTACTTAATCTTCAATTAAGTATGACTTTCCTTATTACATAAGTTATTTCATCTTCGTTTATCGTTCCTTATAACTAAACTTATTCCATAAGTTATTCTGTTTTCTCCTTCGTTCATTATAACTTACCTTATTCCATAAGTTATAATTCCCACTTGTCCCTTGGATAAGCCTACCTATTATTGTTTCCTTTTTCTTAAGTCCATTAATTCATAATAACTAAAATTTTGCAAGACTTCCCATGTTAGATTACCGTTTGCGGTTGCTGGATATGTCGGGCAGTTCTGGGCAGGCTTATACCGCAAACCAATCTGACCTCGCGTCTTTGCATTATTACGCATCTAGTTTCTGCCCACGACCTCTCACATTAGATACCGTTTGCGGCTGATGGACATGCCGGACGGTTCCGGGTAGGCTTACACCGCAAACCCATCTAACCTCGTGTCTTAGGCGTTCATTATTACTAAGTTCATCTCAAATCATGGGTTATAGTGGTTCCCAATTACCCATAAATTCCAATCCAAATTCATGTGACAAATTCTTATCCAATTTATGCCTATAATCCCAAGTTTATAGGTTATACCAAATCATACCCAACCTATATTCATAGTTATTCATAATTTGTGCTAAAAACCTATGTATACAAATTATACCCAAATTATATCTGAACCAACTTCCATGGTTACCGACAATTTATGCCAATAATTCGCATTTTACACATTATTCAATATTCCGCAAACTTTTCCCAATCGTTCAAACGTTATTCGTACGCAAATCTCATGTAATATGTTAGGCTCGAAGTTAGCCTAACCTCATAAAAAGAAAAGGAGGAGGAAAGAGAATCAAAACTGGCATAAACATAAGAACATGCATATGAACATAAATAGGCATGTAATGACAAAATAGATCTGAAAGGCATATGACAGGTTTATGGGTATGAATCAAAAAGGTGACAATTTGCAAACTTGATAAGATTCATTACAGGCATATTCATATAATCCAATTCACACCTTATCACAATTACTTTTAATTTAATTATCTTGTGAAAGTGACATAGACTCACAGCGATAGGATTAAGGATAGAGAATAAATCTGAATCCTGATTTCTGAAGTTGATTAGCTAAACCGTTGATGTAGGCTTTGATTCTTATCTTCCAACTTGAATTTGATTTACTTTGGTGGAGGCTGGGTTAGTTTAGAGTTGAGCAGCATGGAGGCGCCATGAATTGATTTAATGAAATTAGGGCTAGGTCTAGATGTGTTTATATAGCTGTATTAGGTGAATTAGGGCCTTTAGATTAGGTTAGGATCCATCTAAACCATCCAAACCAAGAATACACATCACCCAGCCAATGAGAAGACGCCACATATGCCCTAAAACACAAGAATTCATCGCATTCTTTTCTGGCCTGATGGGGTCGACCCCTACAGGGGGGTCGACACCTATGTCGACACCCCTATTGGGGGGTCGACACCTATGTCGATTCCCCTAGGGGTCGACACCCTAGCGTGGGATAATTCCCGCCCGGCACGCTCTTGCTGATTTGAATTTCGAATTCGATTTTTAATTATTATATTAATTCTGATTTAAACTGAAATCTTCTAACCTCCATAACTTCTTCATACTGAATCCGTTTTATGCAAACTCGGACTCTATCTCAAGCGGAATTCCGAGACGAACGCAATAGCATAACCCGTTTCCCTTAATTCTTCTTCTAAAAATTAAGCATTCTTAAATTTGTCAATTTTAATGTTATAAAATTACGGAGCATTACAATTGCTGTATAAGTTGATTCATGTCAATGATACACTTTATAACCATATTTATTTTAAGTTAGAAAGATATGTTTGTCTTACATATATTTTATCATGAATACTTGCATGCACATAGATAAATGGACACCCATATACATATTGCTATCTTTGGTATAATATTTCAATCGAAAAACTCGAATCAAAATCGGCTTTCAGTTTCTCAACTTCGACTAAAAATTGGTTTTTTTATTGAAAAAAAGGTGAATTTGAGAATGAATCGGTGAGGAAATCTGGTTTTTTGGAAGAGGAATATGTGAATACGTAAAAGCCCGATCTAATATAAATTATATATAACCTATAGGTTTTGGTAGACTGTGAGCAGATTTGAATTAATAAAATAAACATGAAACAAAGAAGGTTTAAAATATAGCATAATACAAACAAATATTGGAGTTTACTTGGTTTTAGAATAGAAGTTGTAGAACGAAAAAGAAGTTTTTTTTGTAGCATATAGGATTGAAAAAGAAGAGAAGGTCATATTTATAAGTAGCACGATACGAAATCTTAGCAAATATCTACTAAGAAATAGGAAGACCTGGTATTTAAGAAGAAGAATATTAGCATATATTCAAATATGAAGTGGTCAGCCGAAAAAAGGATATACCTAGTATTCAAGGATCAACACTTGATTGAATGAAGTCTTTTTAAAAGAAAGAATCGGTTAGTTATATTAACGATGCTTATTATTTTAGGACATGAATTGAATTATAATTCAGAAGCCTTACTATGATATCAAGCACAATTTAACTATAATTTTTCATAAATGCATGTATGAAGAGATGTGTTTATTATAAGATGATGCAGACACGTTTCTAAACCTAAAACTGTATGGTTCGAAGAACTTCCCCACATTAAATTCAAAATACTGTAGAACCTCACCTGTATAACAGATGATAATATGCCTAACCATAGTGAATCTTCATCATAAAGCAACAAAAATGGATCCATGAAAACATCATTTGACTTTGAGACGTCATTGGAGAATTTAATAGAAACGGTATCACTTGTAAAGATCTCTTAACCATAGTGATTTCAGTTAGATCTTCATCACCAATTTTTTGGACATGATTATCTTGATATATTTGGTAAAGAAATGACATAAAAAAATTAGACATTAGATTTGTTAAATAGGGGTCTGTAGCTTTTCTCAAATGCATATGCATAAATCACTTGCCTACAACTTACACGGAAACTGCAGCAGGCTCTATTTTTGTGTGCAATTGTCTTGCAAAAACAAGTTTACCAAATATGATGTCTATTATGACAACATGAGAATATTTTTTAAAACTAAGTACTAATTCTCTGTAGCTATCTAATTGAAGGTCAACATGAAATGATATAGAAACCACAGGTGATGAAACATTAGCTGAGCAATCAGTACTAAACAAAATCGACCATGAATTCATATCAAGCATTGCAACCTATAATAAAGATAAGAGTGGTTCTGTAAGGAATCTCAAGTAAACCGTTTTGATGCTTTAATGCATTTTGATTCTAGCATACTAGTAGGTGATTTGCTGAAAATTCTTTAACGGCATGCATATTTAGTACAAGGCTCATAGGTTGCAAAAAGTTCTTTGACATGTAATGGTCATGATGCTCAACTACGAGATTGCATCTTTTCTTGTTTAACAATAATCTTGTGTTACCAAAATCCAAGATGAGGGAGCTAAAAGCTGAAAATGATGTATTAGAAAGGTTGCTGGAAGCATTGGCTTATGAATGGTTTAGTCTCAAGGACTGGAAAATTAGAGAAGAGTGTGATATTTCCTTTATAAAAGGACACAAAAATATTATGGATGTGCAGAAATTGGCTTGCTCAATTCATGCTCAGCAAGTTCAAGAATATTTGTTCAAATGGGGGAAAGCTGTAGCTTCTGTCAGAAAAGATTTCCCAGATGTAAGCTTAGCCCGAAGAAATAGTTATTCACAGGAAAAGAATTGTTCTGTCAGAAATGATTATCCATATATAAGCCTAGCCCAAAGAAATAGATATGCACAGGAAATATCTACTTTGAAAAAGGGACCAACTCTGTATATGTCGAACGAGCAAATGGAATCAATAAAAAAAATGCTCTTCTTCAAATTTTTCATGATCGAAAACCTCGAAGCACAAACATCATAATCCAAGAATTAAGAGACTTGGCCATTGCTAAATCTTGGAGTCTGAAAGTAAAAACACTTGTTAGTGTTGTTGATATTACTGTCACGGGCATAGTTGAAACAAGATCACGAAAAATTACTCAGAAGTTACAAGTTTAAAACATGCACCATCTTCCTAAAGGATCTATTTTCATCTTTATCACAAAAATACCAAATATTTTGAGTACTAAAAGAAATGAGTTCATGTCTTAATTTAATATTCAAATCCAATATAAATTTTAGAACAAAAATGAATATTTTCCATTTCATTTTGACATATTTTGTACGTTCTATATATAATGTCAACAGCACATCAAAGAGGTTGCACGAATAACATACAAGGTGATGTTTAGAAAGAAGAAACTAATTATCAGACACCAAAGACCAACATGGTTGAGTAGGATACTATTAAACAACGATTATACTGAAAACACAGAAGAGTTTAATGATTTATTTGGTAAAGGTGACTCATTAAATAGAATCAAAACACAAATATAATATTTGCTTAATTGATATATACATACAGCTTCTTAAAAAAATTAGGAATATATATTTGCTTCACATAATATTTGCTTTGCTTTGAGAAAATTGAATGATCTAGGGTTGATTCCACAATGTTCTCATTTCTTTTTCTTTTTTTCCAATTCTTTTTTTTTTTGAGAGAAAAATACACCGCTCATAGCAGCCAGCAGTCGCTTATTCTCAAAAAGTCATAATACAACTCAGCAATCAACATTGTTGAAACCTAAATTGGATCTCAACACCAAAGGTACAAAAATTCGAACTTCACCAATATGGTAAGGGTATAAAAGGAGCCACAATCATAAACGCAAGTAAAAAGACAACGATTTTTATAGTGGTTCGATCTTAGAAAAGATCTACATCCACTTTGAGAGAAACTTTCACTATCCTATGCAAATTTACAAGATTTGAATACTCTCTCATTACATAGATGTTCATCCTCACACACTCTTCTCTTGATTTAATTCAAAGAGCCAAAAGAAATAGATAAATCCTCCACGTAAATCAATTTGAAAAGTGGATATATGATTCTTCAAACCCTTGAATGGATTCCCATGATTTGATGATAGATTCCATGTTTGATCTTTGATCGAGATGGATTAGAGGTGTTAGAAACGCTTGAAATGGTTGGAGAATTAGTTGGGCAGCCCTTCGAGGTCATAAAATTATGTCCCCATTAACGTGGGGTTCATCCTCTATTTATAGGTGTGAGAAATGGCTGAAATGTAGCCTTTAGGTTTTGGGTCGGGCTATAAAGTATTTACGAAAATGCCACTGCCAGTTGTCGCTAGCTGTTGCCTGCTAATTGCCAGCTTTCAAGAACCTGATCGAACCAAATTGAACCGACCAACCACATTGAACCGACATACCCACATTTTACTTGCTTGGATGCTCCGCTACCTGCTTTTGGGCCTGGCCGACTCAAACACGTTGGGATTCGACCGACCCGCTCCCTCGTAAACAGGATCGACCCAGTGCTCTGAGTATAGACCGGCCCGTTGTGTGATGGAATAGACGACCCACTCCAGGTTTAGGCCGACCCGCTGTGTGATGGAATAGACTGACCCGCTCCGGGTTTAGGCCGACCCGCTATGTGATGGAACAGACCGACCCATCTGGCATGAAGTGGATCGACCCGTTTGTTATGAACTGGACAGGCCCAGTTGTTATGAACTGGACCGACCCTTCTTTCACCTATTTTATCCATCTGTGTATATGTGATTTTGAGGGATAACATTTTTTCCCCCTCGGAGTTTATAATTTTTTGTTTATAAAGAATTATAGGCTCCAAAATAAATATTTTAAACACATATATTCAGATGGATCTTTGATGTGGTGTTTCTAATTACGAGCCATTCGTATTTAAATGGATCGGGTGTTCTTACTTTGCAATCTAGTCGGCCCACCCACAATGGATTAAGTCAGCCCAATATTGGCGGCTACTATATAACTTCCTTTAGCCCATTACACTCCCTCACTTCTCACAACTTCGACCCGACACTCTCATTGACGGCGGCATTCTCCTGAAGAGAATTCGTTACTTTCATCTCGCCTTTGGTTCATTTCTTCAATTCGATTCACATTCGGATTAGTTTGATTCATATTCTCAGTGGCGTCGTACTTCACTTTGGATTAGCTTGAGCCGGCGATTCAAATCCTTCAAATCTGTGCCCATCCAATTTTCCTGAGCCCAAACCAGTTCTTCGTCACTCAAATCTAATCAATTGCAAGTATTAGTTCTCTGAAATTTGCATTACGTTCGGCAGTCCTTGTGTTTGGGATTCGAGTTGAAATGATTTGGGGTTGAGATGTGAATCGGGACTTGGATCTGCAAATTCTTGGTATTAGAATAGTTCGATATGGAATGACAATTGATTGTAACGGGTTTAAGGATGTATATGCTGGTTTTGAATTATGTAAAATCCATAAACATTTGATTTTATAATGATGCACATGACGTGTCACGGAAATGCTCGAACCATAGGAGTTTTGGGAATTCAATTTCAATGGTTTATGACTTGTGACTGGACCTTGAGAGATGCCATTACGCTTCTTAGAATTGAAGTTTAAGCTTCTCGATCATTTAATGCTCGTAGGAATGCATGAATTTTGAATTTGCATGATGTGCTTGCATTTTCATGCTTGCACTTATTTGTTGACGATCAACCTTATACGCGATGTTATTACTATGCCACGAGAACTTGTTTTTGTTGAGCATTGATCGCATTCTCCATGATTCATGTTACGAAATACAGGATTCTAGTTACTGCCGAACCACCTAAGCCCAGTCTTGTCTGACCCGTCCTGAGAAGTCAATGTCGACCCAGTTTGGGTCAGTTATGACCGAGCCGATATGGGTCAGCTATGGCCGACCCAGTTTGGGTCAGTTATAGCCGACCCAGTTTGGGTCAGTTATAACCGGCCCGATATGGGTCAGCTATAGCCGACCCGATTTGGGTCAGTTATGACCGACCCAGTTTAGGTCAAAACTGGTCCTTCTGTGCTTCGTGTTTTTTGAACATTTCTCCATATTATCTCCTATCCTGTAATTAAAACAATTGACTTGGGCCAACATGCTCTATTATCGATTGCCCGTATCGATAATAATTTAGATAATAGTTTTTAGAAAAAATGCATGCAACCTTTTACGACTTATACTGAAATATCATGTTTGTGTCAAAACGGTCTATTGGCTATTTTTGTTCAGTTACACTTGAGCATTTAAATATAAGTTCGTAGTAAAGCTCGAAATTGACCAATCATTTAATGATGATTCGTAAATCTCGAACCTTACATTTATTTAGTTGCACACAACATTTTCTGTTTTGGGAAATGTATACCTATAGTTTATTGTCAAATATAGTTGTTTGTGTAGAGATGGAAACTAGGGGGAAATCATGTCAACAATCTAAAGAAGCATCTGGTTCTACCCAAGTTCTTACTTCAGCTAAGGTTTTAGATGTGGCTGCAAGTAATGCCCTTGCATCAAACATTAATCCATAATTTCCTGTGCCTAAACCCCTTATCGAAGTATCTAGCGATAGGAAACCAACCGAACTAGGATAACGTGCATTCAAAAGCTTGTACGCTCAATTTAGAATATCATAAATTGACACCAAATTTTCAGAGAAAATGAATTTGCGGACTCTCCTCCTCTTGGATACGTTGCCGTTAATCGACATATGTTGGTGATGGGTGTCGTTCCTTCATTCAATCGCTTCCTAGAAATGGTCCTGAAGAGTTTAGCCATTGCCCCTATGCAATTAAACCCCAATGCTTACGCCATTTTAACCAGCCTTTTCGTCCTTTTCATGAGAATTAAGCAGCGTGCTCCCAACTTTCAGGAGATCCGCTCATCATATGCTTTCAAAAAGAGGCAAGATAAGCCATCTGTTATCTTTGTTGAAGGGAAGTATTCTAAAATTATAACTGATTTACCAGATAGCGCCAAGGGGTTTATAGAGAATTATTGCTTCATATGATGCCTCGACAAGTTTTATGGAAGATGGATGGAAGGAGGTAAGAACACACTATCTCATATTTCTTTGCTTGTTCAACTTCCAGAGACCAAACCTTTCCTGTTTGTTTTACAGCACTCCCCTCTTCTGATACGGATGATACAGTTGGTTAATAGTTGTTTGATATTCTGCAAGTTATCGATGAAGGAGAAAGGAGTAGGAGATTTTTAATCATGGAGGAGTTCCTTCATCAATACCAACTACTCGACTCTTCTCGTAATCTTAAGCAAGACTTGACCTTTAAGAGAGAGATTGCTCAAAAATCCTCTGCTAAGAAAACTTCTTTAAAGAAATGCTCGGATATTGCGTGCAGCAGCAAAACTCCTCCTAAACACAAACTGACTTCCATTAAAGTAGGGGAGTCTGAACTTCACAAGGGTGAAATTGAACAGGTTGAGAGAGATGGCAGAGATCGGTTCAGAATCTACACATGAAACTGAACATGCTGGGGAAGGTGAAATCGCACTAGGGATTGATCCAAATACTAAAACGATGACTGAGGACCCTTTTGTTTAAAATGTAACAGAGGAAGGTTCCACATGTACCTTTGACAAATTGGGGGATCTTAATTCAGCTAAATACCTTAGTCGGGGTGACACCGTTACCCAGCCTCTTGATCCTCAAAACACAATTACAGCAGCTAGTATAGTGGAGGCTCATGTTTCTAAGCCAGAAAGTTGTTGAAATCTCTAGGAATTTCCTTAGAACCAACTAGGAAAATTGGTTCGTTAATAGTAGCGCTTTAGAAAACATGTCTAATACTTTAAAATTCCTTCACAGCTTTTACAATTTGCCCCAGTACTTTGTAGTCTAAGTACTAAAAACTCGCTCTTATCTTATTTCAGGTCTAAAAATGCATGGGAAACACTTGTCGGATTTTAGGAAGAAAAGCAAAGCATATAATCCGAAGTATTTGTTACAATCTGACCCTTTACGGCTGTCGCACCATTCCAAGCAGTCTCATCTTCCTCCGCATTCAAAATCTTCTCATACACCTTCACACGTATTAGAATTGGACTTGATTGATGAGCAAAGGCGGAAGATACATGAGGAAGAAGATGAGAAAAGAAGAAAACGTGCTTGGCTTAGGGATGATTTTCCTGATGAAGAGGGTCGTGGGGAGAAGCGAGGGAAGGACAATCAAGGGAAGGATGGCCCACACAAGCGCCTTCGATTGGAGAAGCTTCCTATTATACCCCGATCGGTTCCATCTTCTGGTCCCCTTGGTCCTTCTGCTGAAATCCACTCAATCATTCATAAGCCTCCTTATGAACCCGAACCAGCAAACGCTTCTCCCTCCGAAAGGCTCCAGGGTTGGAATTTGAGAGTTATACTTTTTGATCGTGGTGCAAACCAAACTAATGCTGATGACATAGCGAATGAAGTAGATGTCATAATAAGGCAAACGCACACCCAGCTTGACACTGATAAGAGCCAACTTGACACGAAGCTAAGTATTGTCAGGGATAGTTCTAGGAGAAAGCTATGTAGATGGAATAAATTTGGTGATGATCTCCAAAAGCGCAGTGACATTAATCTTTCTAAGATCGCAGCTTTGGAGAGTGATAAGGCCAAGTGGGAAAAAGTCTTAGATTCTCGTGATGATATCGTTGCCTCCCTTACTAAAGGAGTTGCAGAACTGGAGGGATTGGATACCGAGAATAAGAGGCTCAAGGAGTAACTTGAAGTTGTTAAACAAAAGGAAAAGAAAGCCTTAACTGCCAAACGCAACACTGAGGCTACATTGTTTGTAGAATAGAATTTTTGTAAACAATATCGGGATGAAGCAGCCCAACTTAGAGAAACCATCAATTCCTTGAAAGCTTCCCATCATGCATTGACAACTAAGGTTGAATCTCTTGAAATGGATAAGAAGACTACTGAGGACACCCACAAAAAGGATATGGACGAGGCTGAGGCTGATATATTCCGGTTTTACGATTTCAGTGTCATGTGCCGTGGGAGTTTGCACTATTTAGGGGATACCTTTTCAACTACCTTGGCACTTGTTTGGGAACAAGTACTTGAGATTAATGGTGGCGATCGTAGTGAAGACGATCTTATTAATGAACTTTTAGATGACAGGTCCAAGAAGGCTCTAGCTGAGGGAAAAGCCCAGTTGGCGAATGATAGGGTTGGTGCTTCTGGAGAGAAAGTTCAGAGTCAAACCAACAACGATCCTCTAGTCGATCCTGCAACTATTGAAGCTTCTAATTCACAGGCTCGCGTGAATGCTCCAGTTACTTTAATAGAAAAAGACGTAGGCACTAGGGAGTGCATTGTAATGGAGAATGTTATCGAGGAACGCGGTGAAGACGATGAAGGTGATGATGAGAACAAAGACAACTGGGGGATTAAGCAGAGAGATGTCCAGGAAAACCTTCTAGATGCAGGTAAAATTGAAATTGACCATACCGTGTCACACTTAGAATCCATTTTTGATTCACCTAGGTCTCTTGCCTCTTATGCACATTGCTTCCATAATCTAGGTCTAATTTCACCCCTAACTTCTCCTACCATAGGCAAGGCAATGACACTTGAAGCCGTTATAACTGACTCACCCCTGATGACTATTCCCCTTGCTTCCGTTATCACTCCCCCTTCCCCTAGTGACACATTCTTACTTATGATTACAGTTCCCGGATCATAGGGCACCAAAATCGGTCCGCTTTCTGACTTAGAGGATGATGTCGATTATACTCTTAGCGACGATCCCGAGGCCACAGAAACAGATGAAAGCCCAAAAGATGCCACTAAGGGTAAAGGAAAGAAAGCTACCAAGTCTTCATCATCTACAAAGCGCCAGAAGAAGAAGAAGAAGCATGCTATTTAGAACATGAAAACTATCACTCTGTCTTCTCAGGAAAATCCAAGTGATGTGGTAGAGACTCTTCCTCCTCCTCTCAACAACCCAACTCTTAGGTCAAGTGATAAGAAGAAGTACTACTCAAACCCAGTTTATTTTGCTTCTCAACTATTTTCTTTTAAATGTTGTACTCAGATCGGATGTATATGCGGGTGTCGGTCCCCACTTACTACTTTATATTACTCTATGTCTGAAACTTCTTTAGATTCGTGACTACGTGACTTTCCTTGTGATTCTACTATCTGGTTCTGCATTCTACACCTATTTTCTTTTCAGGCTTACAACACAAACTCCCTTATATTACAAGCCATTTGTTGTTGCAATGTTTGATATTATAGTGACTTCGCGGCGCATTTTTGTGAATAATGATATTTTTCAATTATAGCCACGAATCACTATTATCTGGATTTATTTGATCAACCTTACTAAATCTCCTTGCCTTTGACTAGGGCAGTATTTGAGGTTTCTTTTTTATGACTAACCACTTTTGTGCTTGTCACTATATCGAAGCTCTCAAGTTTGCCCTAGTCATTTCAAGGGATTCAACTTTATTGGTTAGAGTAATCCTTGCTGATGCCAAAATTTGTGATGAACTTGTGGTATGTTTAAGTGAGCATTATTGAATTTTCTTAATGCGGTGGTAATGCCCTCATACCAAAATTCGTCACAAACTTTAAAGATTGGGCACGACATTTGTGATCGATTTCATTTGGAATCTCCTAGTCATGTGCTTTTTCCATTTTGAAATTTCCTGGCATGATCATGATCAAGGGTTTCCAGTTTAGTCGATCCAGATCATACCTTTTTTGTGAAGATGAATTTTTGTTTTTGTGCCCCTGCTTGAGAGGCCTTGTATTTTATCATGTTCAAACGTGTTTCTCACTATCCTGTAAGTCCAGGCCCTTCGGAGATCAAATTTGAACATGTACCCCCGGAGAGGTCTTGGTTTTCGTGCCTCCAAAGAGGTCCTTTGCAAGCCCGTTATTCGTTGTGGCTAAATGATTCGGCCACTTGTAGAATTTATAGGGCGCCTTCGAAAAGGTCTTTGGGTTCGTCATTTACCGAATTTAGAAGATCAGGCTTATGGTCGGATGCCCCTGAAGAGGTCTTTTGAATCCCAGGGTTTGTTGTAATCGGGTCATGTATTAATGGCACTGACGATTGACTGGGTGCCCCTCGGGGAGGTCTTTGGTTCAGAAACCCAGTGTTTATCGCAGCCCGACCATGTATCAATGGCATTGATGATCAACTAGGTGCCCCTCGGGGAGGTATTTGGTTCAGAAACCCAGTGTTTATCGAAGCCCGCCATGTATCAATGGCATTGACGATTAACTAGGTGCCCCTCGGGAGGTCTTAGGTTTAGAGTTGAATTGTTTCACGTGGCAAACGTTAGTCCATTTATCAGTTTTATCACGATTTGTCAGGGCTAGAGTCCTAGACCTGGCAATTAAGAAGGTGCCCCTACGGTGAAACAAATTTGTTTGTAGTCCGATCATTGCATCATCTGACAGTTCAATTCCTGTTGTCCCTTATTTGCAATGTTGTGCCCTACATCTTAGTATTTGGTGCGAATGATGTTTCGAGCATTGAGCAATGGGCGCTTAAGCTATCCCAATTGGGATGTGCTGTAACGGTCACCGGGCTCTCGGAATTATTAAACATTGAGCATTGAGCATTGAGCATTGAGCATGGTATTTATAATGCATAATGTTTACAACTTGTAAAATGAAAGAATTATTAAACGAAGTAATGACGAAGATGTATGTTATTCCAGGCTCTCGGAAGCTGGATTCCATTCATCGTTTTCAACTCAAATGTGCCATCTGAGAATTTTTGGCTTATCATATACGGCCCTTCCTAGTTGGGTCCAAATACTCCAGTTCCTATCATGATTCTCTTTAGGGCAAGGTCCCTAACTTGGAAGGTTCTCCGCTTCACTTTAGCATTGAAATGACGAGCTATTCTTCTCTAATGTGCAATGATTCTGAGTTCTGATTCTTTCTTTTTTTCTTCAAGCAAATCGAGTTCTTCGAGCTGTAACCTCTCATTCTCTTCTCGGTTGAAGTGGATTCTTCGGCGAGTGGGAAACTTTCAGCTCCATCGGGATCATAGCCTCGGAACCAAATGTGAGCGAGAATGCGGTATGCTCGGTTGTAGTTTTATGTGTTGTGCGATATGCCCATAGTGCAAGAGTAAGTTCGTCTACCCAACCACTTTTAGCTTTTTCGAGACGCTTCTTGATGGTTGACTTCAAAATTTTGTTGATTGCTTCGACTTGCCCGTTGGCTTGTGGATGAGCAACGGCTGCAAAACTCTTCTTAATCTTGTACTTAGCGCAGAAATCTGGAAATTCGTTGCTTTCAAACTGAGTTCCATTATCGGTGATTATTGTCTGCGGTACCCCAAACCTGCAGATTATGTTTTTTAGGAAAAAGTTGATCACCTTTTTTGAAGTAATAGCAGCTAGTGTTTCAGCTTCAGCCCATTTAGTGAAATAATCAACTACTACTATTGCATACTTCATACTTGATTTTGCTATAGGCAATGCTCCAATCAAATCTATGCCCCAGACGGCAAATGGCCATGGGCTAACCATTTGAGTCTGTTTTGTGGGAGGTTCTCCTGGTATTTTTGCAAATCTTTGGCATCTATCACACTTCTTAACATAGGTCATTGAATCTAGGTTCACATCGGGCCAGAAGTAGTCATATCGCAGAATTTTCTTGGCTAGTGTTTGACCGCATGTGTGACCTCAGTATTCTCCCTCATGTAATTCTTCCAAGATTGCTCTAGACTCCTCTTTGGTTACACATTGTAGTAGTGGCATATAGAAGCCTCGCCTATATAACCTCCCATCCTGGATAAGATATAATGGAGCTTTGCGCAATACTTTCCTTCGCTTTTTCGGCTCTTCCAGAAGTGTTTCATTAAGGATATATTCCTTGATTGGGATCATCCAAGATATAGGCTCTTCAACTATCTCCATGATCCAATCGATATCCACCTCTTCAATAGTAAGGGTTGAAAGGACTTCGATAGGTATTAGACCTAGCAACTGTGCATCTGAGGAACTGGCATACTTGGCGAGAAAATCTTCCTTTGAATTTTCTTCCCTGGGAATGTGAGACATAGTGTAGTAGTCAAGGTCGTTGAGAAGTTTCAAGACTTTGGTAAGATAAGTAGGAAGGTTTCCGACTTCAGTTTTGAATTCTTTGCGGACCTGACACACTACCATCTGAGAGTCACTAAAAATTTGCAAGGTTTTCAGATTCAGCTCTTTTGCTAATTTCAGCCATGTTATTAATGCTTCATAGTCAGCCTCGTTATTGGTCGATGGGAATTCCAACCTTATGGCGTAGCATAAAAAATGGCCATATGGAGTTTCTAGGACAATTTTGGCCCCTGAACAGTAGCCATTTATGGATCCATCGATGTATAGCTTCCAACTAGCCACCGCCGCTATTGGTTCCTCTGTTTCCTCTCCCCTATACATGAATTCGGCGATGAAATCCACTAAAGCTTGCCCATTAATAGCTCTTCGAGGATGGTAAGTGATGTCATATTAACTAGCTCTATGTTCCACTTTAATAACCTTCCCGAAGTTTCTAGGCGAAAGAGAACTTGTCTTAGCGGTTGGTCAGTGAGAACCTTTGTAGGATGGGTTTGGAAATATGGTCTTAGCTTTGTTGAGGAGATAAGCAGACAATACACAAACTTTTCTAACTTTCGATAGTTTAGTTCTTTCCCAACGAGCCTTTTACTAATGTAATAAACTGGCCATTGAACCTTGGCATCCTCCCTGACAAGCGCAGCGCTTAAGGCATGTGATGAGACAACCAAAAATAGGAACAGCTCCTCTCCATCTTTGGGTTTAGAGAGCATTGGTGGTGACTCCATGTGCTTAATCAACTCTTCCAAGGCTGTTTGGCATTCAGGAGTCCATTGGAAATCTTTCTTTCCTTTCTTCAAAGCATCGAAGAGCGGAATGCACTGATTCGTTGCTTTAGAAATAAATCGGTTAAGTGTTTCTACTTTCCCATTTAGGCTTTGAAGCTCTTTCTTTGTTTTTGGAGCACGCATTTCCCGTAAGGCTTTGACTTGAGAGGGATTCACTTCAATGCCCCTTGTGTTGACTATGAACCCGAGAAATTTTCCTGATGAAACTCCAAATGAGTATTTAAGAGGATTTAGCTTTATCCCATATTTTTTAGGATATGAAACATCTCAGCAAGATTCTCCAGATGATCATTGGCTTTCATTGATTTTACCAGGATATCATCAACATAGACTTCCATTGTGTTTTCGATTTGGGATTTGAACATGGAATTCACAAGGCGCTGGTATGTTGCTTCTGCATTTTTTAGTCCGATCGGCATAACTTTATAGCAAGACAAGCCTCTATCTGTTATGAAACTTGTATTCTCTTCATCTGGCTTATGCATCATAATATGATTGTACGGAGAGCATGCATCCACAAAGGATAACAATTCGTGCCCCACCGTCGTATAGACAAGCTGATCAATTCTAGGTAATGGGAAATTGTCTTTGGGACACGCCTTGTTGATGTCTGAATAGTCTATGCACACTCTCCATTTTCCATTGGACTTTTTAACAAGGACTGGATTGGAAACCCAATCGGGGTATGTAGATTCTCGTATAAAGTTATTTTTGAACAGCCTATCTACTTCTTCTTTTAATGCTATAGATCTTTCAAGTCCTTGAATTCATCTTTTTTGTTTTACGGGAGCTAAACTTGGATTAATATTCAACTTATGCACAATTACATCGGGTGATATTCCGCACATATCGGAATGTGTCCAAGCGAAAACATCTAAATTTGCTTTTAAAAACAAGATTAATCCTTTTTGCAACTTTAGGCCTAGCTGAGAACCTATTTTCAATACTCAGTCATGATCTTTGTCATGCACTGGGATAGAGATTGTGGCTTCAGCTGGTGCCGCTATGTTTTCCCCCATATGGTTTTCCTTGGGTCAATTTCCTTTTGAGCTCTGCTATGCTCTCCAGTGTAAAGGCCCTGCCCTAGTTGCTATAAGGGGAGTTGTGAATATGGAGCGAAGGCTTCACATCCTTCTTCACTTTCCTCTTCCTAGCTTCAACAAGTTCTGCCGTATAGCATTCCCTCGTTGCCTTTTTGTCACCTTAATTACACCGACTCCGTTTTCGGTAGGGAATTTCATGGTCAAACACCATGGAGCCATCGCTATTTTAATTGCAGCTAGAGCCGGTCTCCCGAGGAAGGCATTGTAGGCAGAAAGCTCATCGACTATGACAAAATTTTGCTTCAGGGCAACCTTCTTTTTTTCCTTCTCCGAGTTCGATGAGCAAGATGATGACGCTAATCGGTTGAGTGGGCTGCCCCATGAAACCATGGATTTTGTTTTGGCAAGCTCTCACATCATCCATAGAGAGATTCATCTTGTTGAACGCATTGATGAAAAGAATATTGACAGATGCCCCACTATCAACCCAGACCCTTCTTACTATGGCTGGACCTAGACCGATGGTAACAACCATGGGTTTAACCATCGGAGTTAGCAATCCGTCTGACTCTCTATCCTTGAACACAACATCATCCCATGAAGTCTTTGACATTTTGGCAGGAAGAGGCGTTGTTCATGACCATAAGTCCTTCATTAGGAAGGTTCTTCATCCCTTGAGTATACTTCACAATGTTCCCCAGCTTCGTTCGGCTGGGTGGGGTCCTCCTGAATTTGTGTTGATGATTAGTCTTGGAATAACAGCAATTGGAGCCCTCTCACTTTGTCTAGACTATCCCGCACATGTCCCTTATCCTCGAGCGGTTTGAGTATACTGCGGGTTCTTTGTATATTGCTGGATCTGTTTTTCCTTATTCATTTTTCAATCAAATTTTTAATATGCCTGCACTCGTTCGTAGTGTGGCCCGGTTAGTTGTGAAACCTATAGAATTTGCCTGATTTTATTACAGCATCACTGACCTTTGTTGGCTTAGGTGTTGGATACTCCTTAGTATCTTTAGTTGCCAGGAAGATGTTTTCTATGGTGTCGTTTAAAGGAGTCAATTCTGAATTTTTGAAGAAGCGGAATTTCTTGTTGGCTCAATTATCTTTTCCGTCATTGCTTCTTTTCTGACCACCAGGATTCTTCTGGCCATCTTCTGCATTGTTACTTTTCTTATTAGGCTATGTACTGGTTTCAGGAACATCCATGGCGTAAGCTGGATCTTCATCCACACCTATATATTCCTCAGCTTTGTCGAACAGTTCCTCAAGCGTACTTTGTTTCTTCTTCTGGATCCATCGTCCAAGCTTGGTCTTTTTGCTCATGGCTCCCTTTAAAGCCATTAAAGCCAAACGGGCTCATAATTTCCAACCTCGGCTGCAGCAGTGTTGAAGCAAGTGAGAAAAGTCTTGATGGGCTCTACTGGCCTTTGCTCAAGCTCATTAAACTCCATGACATCCCGTACTTTCGTAGCTTGGAGTTGGAACTTCTCTCTGAATAGCCTGGCCAAAGTAGCAAAATCATCCACAGACTTCGGTGGTAACTTTGTGAACCAAAGCGAAGCCACCCCTTCGAGGTAAGTTGGAAAGTGCAGACACTTCAACAAGTCTGCGGCGCGTGCTTCGTCCATATGTTGATTATATTTGAACAAGAACACGTTGGGATCACTAGTCCCATTATAGGCTTGCACCGTCGGAGGTTTGAACTTGTTTGGGTACAGAGCCATCTTGATCCTCTTCGTGAGTGGGGTTTCAATAGGAGCGAACCCCCAATCCTTCTCATCATCTTGATTTTTCAAGCTTTTCTCCATGATCTTGCGAACTATTTCCAATATGCACTCCTCTTCGTTGAGCTGGTCTACGGGGCGGACGCCCTCATCCTTGTTGGATGTTTTCCTAAGCAAACGGTCAGAGTTCAGATTCCAAGGCCATGGGCCTCCCCCTTGGGGAGGAGCCCCTTTAGTGGTTCCAAGCGCTTGTCGAGAGGTTGCTTTATTGGAGTGGTTGTATGTAAGAGGTTTTTCTTCTTTCCGAGGATCGTTAACCTCTTGGACAAAACTTTCTCGATTTGGACTTAAAGAGGAAGAACCCGCATTTTCTGTATGATCGATCTGAGCTAATTTAGCACGAACGACATTCATGGTAACTTTTGTCATAGCGGCTTGCATCGAAAACATAGATTCAAGTTTCTTTAGCATGGCATTGTTCGCAATATCCATTTGACTTGTTAAACCCGGAACAACTTCATCCAACTCTCTTCTCGTTACAGCAGCTCCAGCCTTAGAAGTTTCACCGACTTCGAATTAGTTGGTGAGAGGAGTAGTTTCGTTGTTAACGGCGTTTCGATCTCTTGGCAGTTTTACTAGCAGTCTTCTTCGATGGTTTGCCCATGATTTTCGGAGAAGGACTTGAATTTGGAAGAAAATTCGTCGATTAGCTTAGATTGTAGTCTTTTAGGATCTATGGTAGAGGTAGGCTTAGAACTTCAATGCAAGGCCTTCAACCTTGTGAAAGAATGTGAGAGAAGAAAGTGCGAATGTAGCCCCACGTTGGGCGCCAAATGTTGAAACCTAAATTGGATCTCAACACCAAAGGTACAAAAATTGTTACTTCACCAATATGGTACGGGATTAAAAGGAGCCACAATCATAAACGCAAGTAAAAATACAATAATTTTTATAGTGGTTCGATCTTAGAAAAGATCTACATCCACTTTGAGAGAAACTTTCATTATCACATGCAAATTTACAAGATTTGAATACTCTCTCATTACATAAATCTTCATCCTCACACACTCTTCTCTTGATTTAATTCAAAGATCCAAAAGAAGTAGAGAAATCCTCCAAGTAAAGCAATTTGAGAAGTGGATTTGTGATTCGTCAAACCCTTGAGTGGATTCCCATGATTTGATGATAGATTCAATGTTTGATCTTCGATTGAGATGGATTAGAGGTGTTAGAAACACTTGAAATGGTTGGAGAATTCGTTGGGCAGCCCTTTGGGGTCATAAAATTCCATCCCCATTAATGTGGGGTTCGTCCTCTATTTATCAGTGTGAGGAATGGCTAAAATATAGCCTTCAAATTTTGGGTCGACCTATAAGGTATTTACAAAAATGCCACTGCTAGTTCTCGCCAACTGTTGCCTGCTAGTTGCCAGCTTTCAAGAACCTAATCAACCCAAATTGAACCGACGGATCACATTGAACCGACCGACCCACATTTTACTTACCTGGATGATAGGCTACCTCCTTTTGGAACTGACCGACTCAAACACGTTGGGATCTGACCGACTCGCTCCCTCGTAAACAGGATCGACCCGGTGCTCTGAGTATAGACTGGCCCGCTGTGTGATGGAATAGACCGACCCGCTCCGGGTTTAGGACGACCAGTTGTGGATGGAATAGACTGACCCGCTTCGGGTTTAGGTCGACCCGATGTGTGATGGAATAGACCGAACCATCTGGCATGAATTGGACCGACCCATTTGTTATGAACTGGACCGACCCATTTGTTATGAACTGGACCGACCCATCTTTCACCTATTTGATCCATCTGTGTATATGTGATTTTGGGGAATAACAAACACTGAAAACAGAGAGCATATATAACATTGCTTAATGCATTTCACAAATCCCTTAGCTCATTGATTTTACTGTTGTTGGTCCCAGACCAATGCAATCCATTCAAAATCAAGCAAGCTTTGTACTACCAGTAGTTATTCAAATAACTATTCCACTAGCAAACTCCACTTCCCGTGCAAGAGGGCAGCGATGATGCCCACTCTGACGCATGAGTTGAAAGAAGACCTAATGTGTTGAACTTCCACAAACCCATGCATAGCCCAGCAACAATGAGGGAAATGAAGACCGGTTTAGGTAATAGAGTGTCTATTTTTGAATCTTTGTTTGGTTCAAAAACTTTTTGAACGTTTTGAAGAGCACAAATCGGCTGCCAAAGAGTTGAAAATGCAATAAACCCCATTATCCACATCATAAACCCAATCTTTATTAAATTTTTAAATGGTTCTTGAGCCACTTCTCATGCTTTCTATGATTTCCATGCAATCACAGCATCCTTTTTCTGCCGGCTAGCACTCACATCATCAAGAGCTTGCACATATCGATTGAAGCCGAGAGGATCGGGAATGCCCGATGACGAGGAAGAAGAAGATGACGTAGAGCTATCGGAGAAGTCAACAGCCCATATTCGAGCCAATCCTTTCCCTTTCTCCATTTCTTCTTGACGTTCTCATCTTCTTTACATACGCTTTGCTCCTACAATTCAAAACCCACATTAAACAAAATAACATGCAGAAAAAAGATAGAAGTTAAACCTGTCCAAGGTTGCATACTGCAGACTAAACTATAGAAAATATACACATATCATGAATTATGATTGGTACTGTTTATTCATATGGCCGTGTTACGAGAGTACCTCTTTGGACAGCTTTCGTGTATATCCAACAAGAAACATTTGCAATTCTTTTTAGGACTTGAAATTACTAATTTTGCCAAACAGACGTGCATGCTGCAATAAGATACTCATTAGGCATACTGTGACGATCAGAAAATCCGAGGGGCGGTATTAAGGATACTCATTGGAATATAACACATCAATCATCATAGCAGAGTACAGATAATAGCAAAAACAATAAATAGAATAATTCACATGAATATGACAGCGGAATCACAACATGTAACAACATCAGAATAGCACAGCGTAGGATATAACTTAGTAAATAAAAGGGAAGTGATCAGTCATCATCGCCAGAGGCGGAATACATACATGCAGTGAGACATAATAAGGGTATCAGTCTACATCGCCGAAGGCGGTACATATACATACAATAAGAAGTACTGAAAGTAAAGCAGTCTGCATCGCCAGTGGCGGAATCATAATATAAGTACAATAATGGCGGAAAATGTCAAAGTCGTCTCTGTGAAGTCAGCCTCGCCATGAGCCAAAATGCACTCTATGCAACAGTGCAGAGCCAAAAACAACCTGTCACCTGTGTACTAGGCTGCCCGTGTGAAAATAAGGGCACCCACGTTTGCAAAGTGAAACAAACAACGAGTCAGTCATGGGGATTGGTATGAGGAATCTATTTAACAGTTAAACAACAGTAATAAGCAAATCATAGGACCACGCCACTTTCGCGGAACGGGTTTACTCCAGTGATTGCTAGTGCATTTTAAAACAAAGTAAATTCTTTTAAAACAACGCAATGTTTTTAAAAAGAATGAAGCCATTATAAGACTCAGGTCCCATCACACAATGCAACGCAAGCCGGAGGATAGAGTTTTACCTTATAATGGCCAAATATGCTTGATACGTATAAAGCAAAATCAATTGATATTATTACTAGTGCATATATGTTTCAAAAGCGAATAACATCATAAATATCAATCATAGGCGGCATAGCTACCATCTACTATGTCGCCATACTAGTTCTACAATCGAGTCCGTTATTTCGTATTTGAAATTGGATTTCCGTCATGAGTCGAGGCAAGGGGCAAGCTCCTCTCCGCTTCGAGACACTCTAGCGAATGCCTCAGGACTACACACTCTGGGTAACCCTGGATCCTCCAAGGCCGGTCCTCTCTTACGTTTGAGGATTAATTATTCCTGAACACATGTTTCCCGGTCCTTACAGACCTATAATCGAGGCGCCTCGCATTCCAACAACCACATAGGTGAAAAATAGATATAAATGTCAGGGCTGGTAAGTCACTGACACCACCATTGCTAGAAAGAAACGTCATGCTCTCCTTGGGTCCTTATCCCGTTTTTGACTCATACCGAGGCGTGAGGCTCGCGAATCCACGCTATACACAAAGCCAGGCCACGTAGACCGTGCTTTGATCATCATCCACAAGACTTTGCTTTGCAACAGAAGCCTTGATCACAGCATCTTAGCATGCCACATAGGCAATCCACTCCATACGATTGATTTCTATCGATATATAACCTCTGAGCTCGTACGTCTCAGAGAAGGGCGTTAAGCAAAAGAATAAATTCTCCGCCGCCAAACAGAGATCAATCAGTATAGAACAAAATCCAATGTCAGACACACAGTCCATTTACAAGTCCGTTCTGGGTCTGAACGAAACCGGAGGCGTCAAATTCCTCGTATATCCGTCCAATCAACACATACGTTTAGACGGCTACTACTTCCGTCCCTTTCCGGTAGCTACTCCGGTCAGGAACCTCAGCAGCGCCCATCCAACCGATACGAAGATCGTCGGTCTTGAATCGTCTTTGCATTATCCAATTCGAATCGCTCGATAAATTATTTGAAATGAGGGTTAGCTCGGCCTTTTCAAATAATTCACGTAATTAGAATTTAAATCGATTCTTTTCACGGTTATATTATTCGACATCCATCTTTCAGTTCTTTAGTGTTATTTTCGTGTCAAGCACATACAACCATCAAATAGCAAACAATTAAAGCCCAATTGGTCTATTTGCAATCTATATTGCTTATAATATTTTATAACGATTTTTCGCCATTTTTATTTATTTAAAAATGGCCATATTTAATTAAACGACGTTTCAGGTCGTGCCGTGGCACTGGTGCTGTTTTTCCCCTAATTTGTTTTACACATATCGGAAAATCTAACCGTTGGATTTCTACAAAGTCTATATCAGTGGGAAGATATTCCCAAAGCGAACCCAACGGTTCCAGTTTCGTGAAAATCCGACGGTCGGATCTTCCACACTAGTCGTTTGAAGTTACGGTTTCAAAATTCGAACTACAGCGTCGTTATTCGATTTAATTTAATTATATTTATATTTATATATATATAAATGATTGTGGCGCTGTTTTTCTTCAGATTTGAATTAAACATTCTGGACAATCCAACCGTTGGATTTTTACAAGGTTGGTGCCGTTGGGAAGATATTTCCAAGGCGAACCCAGCGGTTGCGGTTTCGGGAAAATCCGATGGTCGGATTTCTCATACTAATCGTTTCAAATTACGATTCCGAAACACGAACTGCACGGCTTCGATTCCTTTCAATTATATTTATATTTATATATATAAATATAGTTCATTCTTTAATTCCAACTATAGTTCATTCTATATTTTCAACTTCGTTTTCACTTCAAATATTTCACTAACGCCTTAATATTTCGAAAAATTTCGCCATTACCTCCTTTGTACGGGGAGGGGTTTGGAAATTTATTGGGCCGTGTTAGGTACCCAATAAATCCTAAAAAGCATCCACATATTTATAGTGATATATTCTGGTGTTTACGGGGGAATATGTACAGATAATCACTCCAGAGAATAAATTCTCGTCACCCCCGTTTCCGTGTGGAAATAAATAGTCCATGTGTCGTATCTAATAACTAGAGCGACGTGATTTTTGTCAACTCCAGACCCGTGAGGGGTTTTTATTAATCTGGCAATTTATCGTTATATTTTATATAGTCCATATCAGTCATTAGTTCAACCTGTAGTATAAAATCATCGCCATACAAGCCTCTCGCTCGTATGGTAAAACTTCCACCTCGTCACACAAGCTCCAATTGCTTATGTGGAATATGATGAAGTATGCCTATCGTCAAGGAGTATGCCATGTAGTGTAGTTCAAAATTAATTGTTACTGTCCTATGGCGACGTTTATTATTTCACATAGAATTACCAGCACTCCGCATCCAATGGCATTCACAGGAGTTGATATAAAAATAAAATTGCGCAGCCAACTCATCAAGGTTTACCTATTTGTCGGGCACGCAAATAATTTCTTTACTCTACAGCTAATCCATTTTTCCTGTTAAACACATGTATATATATGCAGAACAAAGCTAATAATAATATTTCTAGCAACTATTATTTATTTCAACACGTGTGTATTTTTATCAAAGCGTATATATGATAAAAGAAATATTTTTATCTTCAAAAATATTTATTCAACACGTGAATGTTTTTAACACTTCATATTCACAATAAAAATGTAGTTTTTATTGTCTATTCATTTTATTTTAAAATACGATAACATTCAACACATGAATTTCAATTCACAACATGAATATTCTATATAGTTTGTATATATATAAAAATGTGATTTTTATTGCTAAAGCTATTTGTTTAAATTCAAATAATATTCAACACATGAATTTTGATTCAACGAATGAATTTCCACTCAACACATGAATATTCGCTATAGTTTGAATATATTTAAAAATGTGATTTTTATCGCTAAAGCTATTTGTTTAAATTCAAATAATATTCAACACATGAATTTTCAACTCAACGAATGAATTGCAACTCAACACATGAATATTCGCTATAGTTTGAATATATATAAAAATGTGATTTTTATCGCTAAAGCTATTTGTTTAAATTCAAATAATATTCAACACATGAATTTTGATTCAACGAATGAATTTCCACTCAACACATGAATATTCGCTATAGTTTGAATATATATAAAAATGTGATTTTTATCGCTAAAGCTATTTGTTTAAATTCAAATAATATTCAACACATGAATTTCAACTCAACGAATGAATTGCAACTCAACACATGAATATTGGTTTCAACATATGTAATTTATTTCAACGAATGAAAATTATTCTAACACATGAATATTTCAGGAAATTTCGGCAGCATAACGGCAGGGTAGTTAAAACCGGGACCGTCCCTAGTACGGCTCCTCGCTCTACCTTAAAACCTCGCGGTTTTTGACAATGGGGATCATGCATCTAGTTCGCACGCAGGCGGCATGTTTTATTTTCAATTCCATAATCCTATTCTAATTTGTTTCAACCACAAGAGGGTATTTTTCAACCACAATATCAACCACAAACAATTATTTCCAACCATTCGTCATACCACATAATATCACGTCAATCACAAGCAATAAATATCGTCCATGGTCTGTGGACGAGGGGAGTATATATATATATATATATATATTATATTATATTATAATTCACTTGCATTTCATCACAATTCAAAGCATATATGTTCCATTCAACGCTTGTATAATTTATACATCGCTAATATAACTTATACAACACATGTACATGAGGTATACAATGCGTATATAATTTACACTTCGCTTATATAATTTATACAACGCGATACCATCACACAATTTAGTTTAGATTCCTCACATTGGTTATTGCAGTGCTAAAAATCGTAGGAAGATCAGAAAAATCCGCGGCTTCTTCTAGAATGTAGAGAGCCTCCTTGCGGTCACGGTGTCTCCTGTTTCATCGAATTTCGTTAACGAACGAAAAAGATTTATTTTTCAAAGTTTTGCAACGCTTTATAGTGTTATTTTCATTTCAGAATAATAAAGGTCGTACCTTTATTTTTGATTCGAAACTAGGGTTGAAAAATTCGTGAAATCTATCGATTGTTGCTTCGATCAGGTGGTGCCACGTGGAAGAGCTACGAACCAGCTCCCTGTCGGTGGTGGTGTGGTTCCCTTCGGTGGTCGGAGGAAGGCGGCGCGGCGTCAGAAAGGTGGCGACTTCCTCGGCGTGGTTCACGCGATATAGGCGATGGTGGAGGGCGGCGTTTGGTCGGATGTGAAGAGGGGACGAAGGCGAGTGGAGTGGTGGTGGTGGCGCGGCTTAGCGTCGCCTGTGGCGGCGGGAAAACGAAGGGGAAGGTTCGAGCTCGAGGAACCGTCGATATCGTCTAAGGCGGCTAGGGTTTTTAAGACTTTTTTTTTAAAGAAAAATTCCTATTGGTCGAGACTTTATAGGAAAATTTAAATAGTGTTTTTGCAAACGAACTCGAAATCAAACCCAACGACTGTCACCCCTAGCTAAATACCCCCATTCCGGACACAATGGGATATGTTTCGTTGGCCAATTCGACTGTTACAGTCAGTTATTTTTCAAATTAAAATATAAAACATTCAATATTTAATTTGAACGTACATTTCAATTTGCCAGGGCCCCAAACTGAATCGAAAAATTCCAGAAAAATAAATCTAGCTTTGTTTTGACGATACGGTCCTAACAAAACCAGTTTCGTCGAATTCTGAGCTCGTTTGAAAAACGGCCATTTTTAGGTCGACCCATTTTAACAGAAATTGACCAATCACATTTTCTTTTGCCCCGCTCACATACTAGCTTCAAAAATTATGAAATTTGAAACTTAGCAATAGTTTGACATCCCGGACCCAACAAAAGTGGTTTCGTCAAATTCCGAGGTCGTATGCAAAATATCTATTTTCAAGGGCTATATATGCTATATAGCGACCTTTCTGAAAATTCATTTGGCCATAACTTTTGATTCCCGCTATGAAACTTCGATTTTTCAGATTCGTTAGAAAGGTATTCATAAACAGATTTAAATATTTTCAGTTTCGCTAAAATCCGTTATATTTTCCACCCGGTACAGTCAGACAAAGTTTGTATTCAAAATTTCAAACTGCAATACTATACCTAATTCTTTATTTTATTGAAATATGCTATTTCAATTATTCAAATTCTTTGGTATTAATCAATTTTAAAATTTTAAAATTGGTTCATATTTTCTGGGTTATTACAATCTCCCCCACTTAAAACTTTTCGTCCTCGAAAAGGAAATAACAGCCAAGTAGGAAATAAAATGTAAATGCAAAGTATTGTAAAGATACCTCGCACCGGAGTTAGTCAGAGATGTCCACTCTGCATTTGGGGTAGGCTTGTTTAATGCTTTCCTCAGTCTCCCAAGTACAGTCTCTAGGATCACTACTCCACTGCACCTTGACTAAATGAATCTTTTTGCTCAGCTCTCTAGTTTCTTTGCCAACTATCTTTAATGGCTCTCTTCTGAGCGCTAATTCTGGAGTTATGTCTATATCCTGTTGCGCTGCTTCTTCTACAATAAGATCTGGATCATGAACATGTTTTCTGAGTTGAGATACATGGAACACATCATGTACACCAGGCAACCAATCAGGTAATGAAACCCTATATGCAAGAGTTCCAATCCGTTCAAGTATAGGAAAGGGACCAATAAATCTCGGTGCCAACTTCCCAGTCTTGCCAAATCTGATTACTCCTCGCATTGGAGAAACTCTTAAATAAACATAATCGCCAATGGCAAATGATAAATCTCTTCTTCTCACATCAACATAACTTTTCTGTCAGCTCGCTTCTTAATGAAATCGACTTTATCTGATGCCTCTTGAATCATATCGGGCCCTAACACAAGTCTGTTGCTAGGTTCTACCCAACATGCGGGAGATCTGCACGGTCTACCGTATAATGCTTCAAATGGAGACATTCCCAGACTTGCTTGATAGCTGTTGTTGTAAGAGAATTCGGCTAAATGTAAGTGATCTTCCCATGAGCCTCCAAAATCAATAACGCAAGCCCGCAGTAAATCTTCTAGAATTCTATTCACCCGCTCAGTTTGGCCGTCTGTCTGAGGGTGATAAGCGGTGCTTAGATTCAATTTGGATCCCAATTCTGTCTGGAATGCTTCCCAGAATTTGCTAGTAAACAGGGATCTCTATCACTGACTATATTGAGCGGCACTCCATGTAGTTTAACTATTTCTTTGAAGTAAATCTGTGCTAAACTTTGAGACGTTCTGTTGGATCGGACAGGTATGAAATGGGCAGTCTTCGTGAAGCGATCTACGATTACCCATATACTATCGTTTCCTTTCTTAGTTCGAGGCAAACCATCAATGAAGTCCATCGAGATTTGCTCCCGCTTCCATCCTGGAATTTCTAAGGGTTGTAATAATCCAGCCAATTTCTGCTGATCACTCTTAACTAGCTGACAAGTGGGGCATCTACTAACATATAATGAAATATCTCTTTTCAAAGCTCTCCACCAGAATGTGCATTTGATATCGTTATACATTTTGCTCACACCAGGATGGATACTTAATTTGGACTTGTGGCACTCATCAAGTATTTCTCTTCTGAGCTCAGGAAGATTTGGGATGCAAATTCTGCCCTTTAATCTAAGAACTCCTTTGTCATCGAGTCGGAAGCTTGTGGATTCACCTCCCTTGACTCTCTGACTGACTCTTTGAATAAATTCATCATCTTTCTGTAGGGTCGAGATCCTGTCAATTAATGAAGATGTGATGACAAAACTGCCGATGATTTCATTCTTTCTGCTGAGCGCATCTGCTACAACATTGGCTTTCCCCGGAGTGTATAGAATTTCAAAATCGTATGCTGCAAGGAATTCTAACCAACGCTGTTGTCTCAAATTTAGATCTTTCTGAGTGAATAGATATTTCAAGGATTGATGATCCGTGAATAGTTCGAACTTCTCGCCCAGTAAATAATGCCTCCAGATTCTTAAAGCAAACACGATAGCTAATAACTCAAGATCATGAGTTGCATAGTTTCT
The DNA here is from genome assembly GCA_030737875.1 of Allium sativum. Lineage (NCBI taxonomy): Eukaryota > Viridiplantae > Streptophyta > Magnoliopsida > Asparagales > Amaryllidaceae > Allium > Allium sativum. The sequence continues at coordinate 229,024,660 of CM060922.1, forward strand.
TTCATGCGGCTTCAGCTGACGGCTGGCATAAGCGACCACTTGGCCTTTTTGCATTAATACTGCTCCTAGCCCTCTAATAGAAGCATCTATTCATACAATCAAGTCTTGGTTGCCTTCTATAATTGTCAATACTGGAGCGGTTGTCAACTTCAGTTTCAGCTCCTGGAAAGCTTCTTCACATTCGGGAGTCCATTTGAATTTCTCATGCTTCTTTGTAAGCTTTGTCAATACACCAGATATCTTTGAAAAATCCTGAACGAATTTCCGATAGTAACTAGCCAATCCAAGGAAACTTCGAACTTCTGTGGGGGTTGTAGGTTGTTCCAGTTCTGAATCGCTGTAATTTTGCTTGGATCTACAGCAATCCCTTCTTTTGATACGACATGGCCTAGGAACTTAACTTCATCCTGCCAGAAGACACACTTAGAAAATTTAGCTTTCAAGACATTTCTCCTCAGAATCTTCAACACTTGTTCTAAATGTTTTGCATGCTCGCCTTCCGACTTGGAGTAGATTAAAATGTCATCGATGAAGACTAGCACAAATTTATTCAATACACCACGGAACACTCTGTTCATAAGATCGACGAAGTATGCCGGAGTGTTACACAAGCCGAACGGCATTACTAACCATTCGTAGAATAAATCGAGACCCCTGAAGGCTTTCAAAGGAACACAGTCTTCTGCTATACGTAATTGGTGGAAACCCGTAGCTAGGTCCATTCTGGAGAATATTGTTACTCCATTTAATTGATCTAACAGATCGTCTATACGGGGCAAGGGATATTTGTTCTTCAGTGTTTGCTTATTGAGATCTCGGTAATCAACACATAGTCTTAGAGTACCGTCTGATTTCGGGACAAATACTACAGCTGCTCCCCAAGCTGAAAAGCTCGGTCTAATCAAACCTTTCCAAAGTAATTCTCGGGTTTGACCACCTAACTCTTCTTTTTCTTTCGGGGCCATTCTTCTAATTGGATGTACTACTGGTCGGCGTTAGGAATTAAATCTACCCTGAATTCAATTTCTCTTTGCGGCGGTAAGTTTTCTACTTCTTCGAACACATCCGCGTAATTTTTAACGACCGGTATCTTTTCTAATGAAGGGGGAGTAACTTCTAAAGAAGACCAAAATTCTGTTCTATTAATTTCTAAGCCATGGCATGGTATACATATAGGTCCAAGCTTCATCTTGACTTTAACGATTCGTTCGGCACATCTAACTTTAGCCTTATATTTGGTTAACCATTCCAAACCGAGAATAACATCGAATTCCAATAGATTCATGATTATCAAGTTGACGGGAAACTTGTAGAAGGAATAGGAGATAGGCACTTTGCAGTATGAACTGAGACAGTAGAACCTCCTATCGGGTTTTAAACTTTAATTGATTTTTTTAGATCTCTTACTTTTAACTTCAACTTACTAACAGTGTTACTAGAAATGAAGCTACGTGATGCACCAGTATCAAAAAGTACAGAAACATGAATATTTTTAATGGTAAGGGTACCTCCCAAGACGTCGGGTTTACCCGATCCATCGGTGGTAGCTGGCGGGGTCTTCCCGTCGTACACATGAGCCACTTGTGCATTCTGTTTCAGAGGACAGTTCCTACTATAGTGCCCTTTCTTATGGCAGTTGTAGCATTCGGCGAAGTCTGGATTTGCCTTAGGCTTCCTCGAAGCTTTGCACACATTAGAAAAATGACCTGGCTTCCCGCAGTTGTAGCAATTTCCTTTGGGGATCTTTCCAGGTTTCTGAGTAGCGGCCGCGGTAATGCTAGACTCTGGCTGATCTACTGAAGCCTTGCGCTTATTTCCAGCTTGGCTTTTGGCGTGGTCTTGGCTGGCGTGTCTTTCATCCATATCTTCATAATTGCAAGACATTTCTACCAATTCTGAGAAGGAGAGTTTGATGTTGCTCATAGCTCTGTCATGGTACTTGCGCTTTAGCCTAAATATAAATCTCTTGTTCTTTGCTTTGTTAGTCATAATAAGCTCTGGAGCATAGCGCGACAACTAGGTGAATCTATTGAGGTAATCCTGGATAGAGAGATCTCCTTGCTGGAGATTAGCAAACTGCTCTCGCATCCTCTCTAGAGCCTGCTCAGGTACAAACTTCTCGTTGAACATGGTTTTGAATTGCTCCCAGGTTCTGACAGTACCTGCTACATCTTCTGAGGTGATGGCATCCCACCACAGCTCTGCTTCCTCCTGTAGGAGCCAAGTACCTAGTCGTGCTTTGTTGTTGGTTCCCAAACCCATGCCTTCAAAGATCTTCTCACAGGTCTTCAACCAAGCTATAGCCTCTGTCACTGTACCAGTGCCAGAAAAGGGTTTTCCCCCAAGGTTCTTATACCTCTTCGCTACTCTATCTAGCTCGAAGTCCTCGGGTGCTGGTGGCTGAACAATAGGGCCTCCCTCAACTACGGGGATATTCCCCCGTCCTCCTGCTACTCCTGCTCGGCCTCCACGGCCTCCTCTAGCTGCTGCTGCTCGTGTAGCCATCAGAAAGAGTACTGTATAAGCAAGAAAAGAGTCAAGCTCACAGATTTGATAATTTTAATATATGATAAAGCAGGGGAACATAAGGAAAAGTAATGATGTACTGATCAAATTGTTTGGCTAATCTGCTTAGCTCATTCTAGGACATTGCTAATCCTATCTCTAATGAGCTACTCGCCTTAGAACACTACTGATTCTATTCTGATGAGGTGTTTAATGTGTTAGATCCCGGAACTAAGGTTAACCAAAGCTCTGATACCAACTGTGACGATCCCAAAATCCGAGGAGCAGTATTAAGGATAATCATTGGAATATAACACATCAATCATCATAGCAGAGTACAGATAATAGCAAAAACAATAAATAGAATAATTCACATGAATATGACAGCGGAATCACAACATGTAACAACATCAGAATAGCACAGCGTAGGATATAACTTAGTAAATAAAAGAGAAGTGATCAGTCATCATCGCCAGAGGCGGAATACATACATGTAGTGAGACATAATAAGGGTATCAGTCTACATCGCCGAAGGCGGTACATACACATACAATAAGAAGTACTGAAAGTAAAGCAGTCTGCATCGCCAGTGGCGGAATCATAATATAAGTATAATAATGGCGGAAAATGTCAAAGTCGTCTCTGTGAAGTCAGCCTCGCCATAAGCCAAAATGCAATCTATGCAACAGTGCAGAGCCAAAAACAACCTATCACCTATGTACTAGGCTGCCCATGTGAAAATAAGGGCACCCGCGTTTGCAAAGTGAAACAAACAACGAGTCAGTCATGGGGACTGGTATGACGAATCTATTTAACAGTTAAACAACAGTAATAAGCAAATCATAGGACCACGCCACTTTCGCGGAACGGGTTTACTCCAGTGATTGCTAGTGCGTTTTAAAACAAAGTAAATTCTTTTAAAACAATGCAATAGATTTTAAAAAGAATGAAGCCATTATAAGACTCAGGTCCCATCACACAATGCAACGCAAGCCGGAGGATAGAGTTTTACCTTATAATGGCCAAATATGCTTGATACGTATAAAGAAAAATCAATTGATATTATTACTAGTGCATATATGTTTCAAAAGAGAATAGCATCATAAATATCAATCATAGGCGGCATAGCTACCATCTACTATGTCGCCATACTAGTTCTACAATCGAGTCCGTTATTTCGTATTTGAAATTGGATTTCCGTCATGAGTCGAGGCAAGGGGCAAGCTCCTCTCCGCTTCGAGACACTCTAGCGAATGCCTTAGGACTACACACTCTGGGTAACCCTGGATCCTCCAAGGCCGGTCCTCTCTTACGTTTGAGGATTAATTATTCCTGAACACACGTTTCCCGGTCCTTACAGACCTATAATCGAGGCGCCTCGCATTCCAACAACCACATAGGTGAAAAATAGATATAAATGTCAGGGCTGGTAAGTCACTGACACCACCATTGCTAGAAAGAAACGTCATGCTCTCCTTGGGTCCTTATCCCGTTTTTGACTCATACCGAGGTGTGAGGCTCGCGAATCCACGCTATACACAAAGCCAGGCCACGTAGACCGTGCTTTGATCATCATCCACAAGACTTTGCTTTGCAACAGAAGCCTTGATCACAGCATCTTAGCATGCCACATAGGCAATCAATTCCATACGATTGATTTCTATCGATATATAACCTCTGAGCTCGTACGTCTCAGAGAAGGGCGTTAAGCAAAAGAATAAATTCTCCGCCGCCAAACAGAGATCAATCAGTATAGAACAAAATCCAATGTCAGACACATAGTCCATTTACAAGTCCGTTCTTGGTCTGAACGAAACCGGAGGCGTCAAATTCCTCGTATATCTGTCCAATCAACACATACGTTTAGACGGCTACAACTTCCGTCCCTTTCCGGTAGCAACTCCGGTCAGGAACCTCAGCAGCGCCCATCCAACCGATACGAAGATCGTCGGTCTTGAATCGTCTTTGCATTATCCAATTCGAATCGCTCAATAAATTATTTGAAATGGGGGTTAGCTCGACCTTTTCAAATAATTCACGTAATTAGAATTTAAATCGATTATTTCCATGGTTATATTATTCGGCATCCATCTTTCAGTTCTTTAGTGTTATTTTCGTGTCAAGCACATACAACCATCAAATATCAAACAATTCAAGCCCAATTGGTCTATTTGCAATCTATATTGCTTATAATATTTTATAACGATTTTTCGCCATTTTATTTATTTAAAAATGGCCATATTTAATTAAACGACGTTTCAGGTCGTGCCGTGACACTAGTGCTGTTTTCCCCCTAATTTGTTTTACACATATCGGAAAATCTAACCGTTGGATTTCTACAAAGTCTATATCAGTGGGAAGATATTCCCAAAGCGAACCCAACGGTTCCAGTTTCGTGAAAATCCGACGGTCGGATCTTCCACACTAGTCGTTTGAAGTTACGGTTTCAAAATTCGAACTGCAGCATCGTTATTCGATTTAATTTAATTATATTTATATTTATATATAAATATAAACGATTCTCGCGCTGTTTTTCTTCAGATTTGAATTAAACATTCCGGACAATCCAACCGTTGGATTTTTACAAGGTTGGTGCCGTTGGGAAGATATTTCCAAGGCAAACCCAGCGGTTGCGGTTTCGGGAAAATCCGATGGTCGGATTTCTCGTACTAATCGTTTCAAATTACGATTCCGAAACACGAACTGCACGGCTTCGATTCCTTTTAATTATATTTATATATATATATAAATATAGTTCATTCTATAATTCCAACTATAGTTCATTCTATATTTTCAACTTCGTTTTCACTTCAAATATTTCACTAATGCCTTAATATTTCGAAAAATTTCGCCATAACCTCCTTTGTACGGGGAGGGGTTTGGAAATTTATTGGGCCGTGTTAGGTACCCAATAAATCCTAAAAAGCATCCACATATTTATAGTGATATATTCTGGTGTTTACGGGGGAGTATGTACAGATAATCACTCCAGAGAATAAATTCTCGTCACCCCGTTTCCGTGTGTAAATAAATAGTCCATGTGTCGTATCTAATAACTAGAGCGACGCGATTTTTGTCAACTCCAGACCCGTGTGGGGTTTTTATTAATCTGGCAATTTATCGTTATATTTTATATAGTCCATATCAGTAATTAGTTCAACCTGTAGTATAAAATCATCGCCATACAAGCCTCTCGCTCGTATGATAAAACTTCCACCTCGTCACACAAGCTCCAATTGCTTATGTGGAATATGATGAAGTATGCCTATCGTCAAAGAGTATGCCATGTAGTGTAGTTCAAAATTAATTGTTACTATCCTATGGCGACGTTTATTATTTCACACAGAATAACCAGCACTCCGCATCCAATGGCATTCACAGGAGTTGATATAAAAATAAAATTGCGCAGCCAACTCATCAAGGTTTACCTATTTGTCGGGCACGCAAATAATTTCTTACAGCTAATCCATTTTTCCTGTTCAACACATGTATATATATGCAGAACAAAGCTAATAATAATATTTCTAGCAACTATTATTTATTTCAACACGTGTGTATTTTTATCAAAGCGTATATTTGATAAAAGAAATATTTTTATCTTCAAAAATATTTATTCAACACGTGAATGTTTTTAACACTTCATATTCACAATAAAAATGTAGTTTTTATTGTCTATTCATTTTATTTTAAAATACGATAACATTCAACACATGAATTTCAACTCGACGAAGGAATTTCAATTCAACACATGAATATTCTATATAGTTTGTATATATATAAAAATGTGATTTTTATCGCTAAAGCTATTTGTTTAAATTCAAATAATATTCAACACATGAATTTTGATTCAATGAATGAATTTTCACTCAACACATGAATATTCGCTATAGTTTGAATATATATAAAAATGTGATTTTTATCGCTAAAGCTATTTGTTTAAATTCAAATAATATTCAACACATGAATTTTCAACTCAACGAATGAATTGCAACTCAACACATGAATATTCGCTATAGTTTGAATATATATAAAAATGTGATTTTTATCGCTAAAGCTATTTGTTTAAATTCAAATAATATTCAACACATGAATTTTGATTCAACGAATGAATTTCCACTCAACACATGAATATTCGCTATAGTTTGAATATATATAAAAATGTGATTTTTATCGCAAAAGCTATTTGTTTAAATTCAAATAATATTCAACACATGAATTACAACTCAACGAATGAATTGCAACTCAACACATGAATATTGGTTTCAACATATGTAATTTATTTCAACGAATGAAAATTATTCTAACACATGAATATTTCAGGAAATTTCGGTAGCATAACGGCAGGGTAGTTAAAACCGGGACCGTCCCTAGTACGGTTCCTCGCTCTACCTTAAATCCTCGCGGTTTTTGACAATGGGGATCATGCATCTAGTTCGCACGCAGGCGGCATGTTTTATTTTTAATTCCATAATCCTATTCTAATTTGTTTCAACCACAAGAGGATATTTTTCAACCACAATATCAACCACAAACAATTATTTCCAACCATTCGTCATACCACATAATATCACGTCAATCACAAGCAATAAATATCGTCCATGGTCTGTGGACGAGGGGAGTATATATATATATATATAATATTATATTATAATTCACTTGCATTTCATCACAATTCAAAGCATATATGTTCCATTCAACGCTTGTATAATGTAACAACCCGTATTTTCAATAACCTGTTATAACATAAATTGAGGCAGAATTTAATTATAAAATGTGAATCAAGGGAAACGGGCTATGCCATTGCGTTCGTCTCGGAAAAATACGCGAAATAGAGTCCGAGTTTTCGAAAATCGGAGTCCGTATGACCCAGTTAAGGCCCATTGAAGTTTGCAGAAAATTCCTAAGTAAAAACAGATTTAAATTTTCAATTAAGAAACTAGGGTTAGGGCCAACTGGGCAGGCGGGAAAAATTCCCGCCCAGGACCCCATGTCGACAGGCCTGTCGACAGGGGTCTTGGCATGTCGACTGCCCTGTCGACAGCCCTGTCGACAGGGGGTGCCCGGCTGTTTAGCCTGGTGCACCATTTCTGATTGGGGTTGGGTCTTGTGGCCTGTTTCTAGAGAGTTCCGGGATCTGATGGACCTAATTGAATCTAGGGTTAATCCTATGGTCCAAATCACTAGCCTAATCTATAAATAAGACCCTAACCTACCCTAAATCACTCATTATTCATCCTAGCAACTAAACTATGGCAAAATCAAAACTCTCATGGCCTCCACCCTCTTCATACAATTCCTAAATTAATTCCTAAGTGATTTTCCATGCATACAAGTATATTTGGGCTTGTATGATCCTCCTTAGCTTGCATTAAGGGCTTGTTTCTCTATTGGCTTCATAAAGGAGGAGTTTTGATCAAGTTTTCTTGCATTTGGGGGTTTAATTAGTTGCATAAGGGGTTTCTTACAATTGCTATACTCATTTGAGTCCGCATAAGCATTGTAAGCCCTCTTACCTTCATTTTAGAAACTCTAAAGTTAATATGTGATGCAAGTTGGGATTTATGTAAGTTTATTGAGTTATGCATGTTTATGCAAGTTTGCTAAGCCATGATTTGCAAGTTTATTGAGTTATGCATGTTTATGCAAGTTTGCTAAGCCATGATTTGCAAGTTTATTGAGTTATGCATGTTTATGCAAGTTTGCTAAGCCATGATTTGCAAGTTTATTGAGTTATGCATGTTTATGCAAGTTTGCTAAGCCATGATTTGCAAGTTTATTGAGTTATGCATGTTTATGCAAGTCCACTATGCCATGATTTGCAAGTTAAATGAGTTGTGCATGTTTATGCAAATCCACTATGCCATGATTTGCAAGTTAAATGAGTTATGCATGTTTATGCGAGTCCACTATGCCATGATTTGCAAGTTAAATGAGTTATGCATGTTCATGCAAGTTCATTATGCCAAGTTATGCATGCATGCTTAAGCAAGTTTAAAATGACAAGTTGTGCATGTTTGACAAGTTATGCATGCTTATGTAAGTTTAGAAATGACAAGTTGTGCATGTTTGACAAGTTATGCATGTTTATGGTAATATGCAAGTTCACTATGCTAAGTTATGCGAGTTTAACATGTTATGCATGTTTATGGTAATATGCAAGTTCACTATGCTAAGTTATGCGAGTTTAACATGTTATGCATGTTTATGGTAATATGCAAGTTCACTATGCTAAGTTATGCGAGTTTAACATGTTATGCATGTTTATGGTAATATGCAAGTTCACTATGCTAAGTTGTACAAGTCTAACATGTTATGCATGATTGTTGTGCAAGCTTATCATGTATGTTGTTCCAAGTTCCCTCTTCCTATCCTTTATGCGTTATTACGAATATGTAAGCGATAGAATGACGTTGGGGGTTTGGGTAAACTTAAAATACATGAAAATATAAGATTGGGAATTTACCTATTAAGTTAGGTCTACCCCTTGGGAATTTACCTATTAAGTTAGGTCTACCCAAGCATTTGTTGACTTGTAATTATGTTTTGAAATAAAGTGGACATGACACTTAGAAAACATAAGTGTGGCCAACTCGAGGTTGGGTTGAGTTTGTAGCGTAATTCTACCCGGAACCGACCGGCTTAACTAGTGGCTACAAACAATAGGACCCAATGTGAGAAGTTGGTCATGTGGTGCCAAAACCCGAGGTTAGACTAAGTTGTGGTGTAAACCTACCCGGACCTGCCCGACCTAACTAGTAACCACAACAAGGTCTAATGTGGGAGGTTAAGGTGCATTAAATTAATTAATGCCTCATGATTAGGGTTAAGTCAGGGTCCACTAATACTTAACCAATTTGGGGATTCGAGGGATTGAAATGGGGTTGAGTGGTGAACTGTGGGTTACACTTAACTAGTTTAATCCAGGATTAGTGAAGGGTTAATCACCCTTAACCCTCTTAGGAAACCCTAGCAACGTGGTCTGTTCTAACAGTAATCCCAGTTTGGTATCATTCACAACCCTAGAAGCTAGGCTAGGGCGGGGCACGATTACTGGAAGATGTAAGCGACCAAAAGGCGATGGCTGAGTGGTACAGCGGTGCGGGTCCAGGCGGGCTACGGACGTGCACGTAGTCCGGTGTTGGACAAACTCGAGGCACGGGTACCAGTAGGTTAGGGCTGTGCATTATTGCTTAAGTGTCCGGGGTTGACACCCGTGGGCTTGATACACCCCAAAGGTGGACCCAGCACAGGCTAACTACAACCATATGTGGGCCATATGGACACCAACACTTGACGTGTTAGGTTTATAGGGAGCCGATCGACTAGACCGTTGGGCTGGACCTTATATTAAGGTCACTTCATGTTATTGGGCCAAAGTTTGGGCTAAGGGATCAATACCTGTTATGTTGGTTTGCTAGTACACCGTGGTGCAAAACTTAACCTTGTTTATGCGATGACACCTCTATCTATCTTGTAGTTAATTTACCATGCCAGTATGTTGTTATCTATGATCATCTCAGTTTCCATCATGATGTTAACTTTATTAGTTTATAGACTGATCGTAGCAGGGCTTACTCAGTCTTTTTGACTGACCTGTTTTCTTTCGCCTCTTTTCTTCCGTTTCCCCCCCAGGTTCTCAGGGAGGGAATACTGGAGCCTAGCTTGGATTTTAGCTGCTTCCTTGGATAGCTCAAGTATGCTTTGGACTTGAGCCGCTATGGTTTATCACTCTTATTTGGGGATAGTACTTATGTATTTCAGTTTATCAGATGATGTATTTATCTAGACTTGCAATTTTGGGAAATTGACATTTTGATGTACCAGACTTGTGTTTTGAAATGGATTAAAAATCTTCCGATGTTTTATCTACTTACTCTGTTTATTTACATATATATATGTCATGTCCTGCCTTGCTATATCATTATGCATGTTTACCTTGTTTTAAAACGCCCCACCAAAGTCGGAGTTGCTTGCAAGAGCCACCCTGGCGGAGGTGGGGTGTTACATTTGGTATCAGAGCCAGGTTTACGAGAAGGGATAAAAAAAAGGTTTTTAAAACTTTTGAAAAACTATTTTCAAAACCAAGTATAAAGTATTTTCCAAAGAAAAGTCTAGTTTATTTTAAAGGCTATTCCCCCAAAAAGCCATTAGCAAAGTTCCTTCGTTTTTCTCCACTCTGAATCTATCTTTTTCTTCGTTTCCAGTATGGCCGACAACTTTGCCATCCCGGAGGGAGTACACGTACCTGTTTGGTATAGGAGACTTTTTGAGGCTAGGGCGACCGAAGCCCGCCCCGCAAATATTACTCCTCCTCCGGTGGTTGGTGTTCCTCTTCCTCCTTCCCCTCAGCATCCTCAAACTGACTTCGCAGAGATTTGCCAAGATTTTAAGGCGATGGGTTGCAAGAATTTCTTTGGAACCGAGACTTTTGTAGAGGCAAGGAATTGGTTGAAAGAGACCGAAGATCTTTTAACCACCTTTGATATAGGTGACCGCAGGAAGGTTTTATTGGCAGTAGGGTTGCTAAAGGAAGAAGTTGCACGTTGGTGGGTAGTCACCACCGCTACTAGGCCAATAGAGACTTGGGATGACTTTAGAGGAAGGTTTGGACTGAGGTTCTTATCACTGAAGCAAGGGGACATGACTATTAGGGAATACATAGATAAGTTTAATCAACTGGCTCGGGTCGATTTAGACTTGGTTAATACAGCTCAGAAGAAGGCCCTACACTTTGCTCTAGGATTAAACGAGCCATTACATGGTTTGGCCATGTCTCATATACCCTTGGGGGCGACTTTCGAGAATTTGGTGAATTTGGCCCTACTTCAAGAAGAAGATAACAATGACAAGAAAGAGGTCAAGGCGAGTGAGTCTCAAGGCAAGAGAGTAAATTCCGGGAAACGGGGCAAGAATAACCACAACCACAAGAACAAGCCAAGAGGGAATAGGAAATGCAACTTCTGTGATGAAGTTGGACATGTAGCCAGGGAATGTAGGAAGAAAAAGAGAAAGCGGGGCGAATGCTTTCATTGTGGTGAGTTTGGACATCTCAACAAGGATTGCCCGAGGAAACAAGGGCAAGGTCAGACTCAGTATGCAGGACTATCTGGAGGGCGAGTTCATCCCCTCAACACCGTTCTTCCAGCTCATGATAGAGGTGGCATTTCTGTTGAAAGTCTTGTTTACATTTTCTGATTTTCCCTGTTCGTACTCTATTTGATTCTGGCACATCGCATAGTTTTATTTCATCTGATCTAGTTGAAAGTTTGCACCTAAGTACTAGTCTAGTTGATGATCCCGTATGTGTTTCAAATCCAATTGGGGGTTCTGCCCGTTGGTCTGTGGTCTGAGTGGATTTGAAAATTTCTATCTTGAGTATAGAATCCTCGTGGGATGTTTATATTCTCGGTTTCGGGGAATATGGGTTGGTTTTGGGCATGGAATGGTTGTCCTGTTTTGGAGCCATTCTTGGTTTTTGAATATAGGGTTGTGAGGCTAATGACTCGCCTCGGTAATACCCTAGAAATTTCTAGCAACCCTATGGGTCCCGTCATGTTATGTTATCTTGAATCCCTCAACTCGTCTATCGATAGCTTGCAATCTGTGAGGGTGGTCCGAGAATATCCTGATATCTTGGGGGAAGTGAAGGGGTTACCCTTAGACGTGGGATAGATTTCCGCATTATCTGGTTGGTAATACCAAGCCAGTTTCGTGGCCGGTTAGGCACATGACCTCACGAGATGAGAGTTAAGAAAGCAAGTCAAGGAGTTGCTTGAGAAGAACTTCCTGAGACGAAGCATTTTCGAGTAGGGTGCTCCAGTAGTATTCGTTACCAATGGGGACGGTTTGCTTCGCTTATGTGTTGGTTATCGTGAGAAGAATAGACAAACGTTACCAAGGATCGATGATTTGTTTGATCAGCTTGTGGGAGCATCTATTTTCTTTTGATCTAGCTACCGGATTCCATCAGCTTAGGATGGCTGAGGATGGAATTGACAAGACTGCGTTTAGGACTCTAGATGGATTTTTAGAATGGCTAGTCATGCTATTTGGTTTGACTAATGCACCCGCATATTACGTGAACTTGATGGGTAGGGTGTTTGGGGAGTCCTTGAACAAGTTTGTCGTGGTCGTCGTAGACGATATTTTGATCTCCTCAAAAGAACGAGGAAGAGCATGCTATACATCTCAAGGAGGAGATGGATACGCTTAGAGCCACCAGTTGAAGGTCAAGTTCTCCGAATGTCACTTTGGAGGAAAGAAGTTGGATTTCTTGGGCACATAGTTCTTAAGTAAGGCTTAGCGGTGGATTCCGCTAAAGTGGTTGCGGTTTAAGACCGGAAAACTCTGAGGAGGGCAATTGAAGTAAGAAGCTTTCTCCGTTTGGCTAGTTAGTTAGCATTCCCGGAGCTTGGACTTACTCTTCTGGATCAAGAAGGGGGTTTCACAGGAAGAAGACCCGCGGTTGGTCAAGAACATGGACCAGTCGATTCGAGGCGAGATGTTAAGTCACCTCACTAGATATACTATAGATGACAAGGGATGACTAAGGCGCGATGAGAGATTATGTGTTCCTCGAGTGAAAGACTTAGTAAAGAAGGTTCTTGAAGATGCGCATCACTCGAGGAGGTGGCCGAGTTGGTCTTAGGATGCATGTTGTGCCACCAGGCTAAGGCCAAGTCATAGAAGCCCAGTGGGCCATTTTCTCTATTGTAGGTTCCGCAAGGGAAGTGTGGAAACATCTCGATAGATTATGTGGGTGGACTACCTAGATCAAAGAAAGGGAATACAAGTATGTGGGTCATAATAGATAGACTCACGAAGAGTGCTCATTTCAGTCCGGTGAAGAGCGAGAGGACTGCGTCATGGTTAGCAACGGTTTACCCTGAAGAAGTTGGCCAGTTTTGAAATAACCTACAAGAAGCCATGGGTAGGCGACTGAATCTAGGTACGGCCTATAGGCGGATGGTTCATGTCGATTAAGCCTGAGTTATCACGTTTATAAGGGCAATTGGCAACGGGGATTGGTATTTTCAAAGAAAAGTTCTGCTGCGCGGAATACCTTATAGTAAGCAGACGAGATCCAGGATTCCCTAGTGAATTTTGGAGAACTTGCATGAAATCATGAGGTTATAGTATGTTTAAGCCAAGTATACAGAAGGAAGAATAAGTGGAAAAGAAAGACGAGAGGCGATAATGAAATGAGTTCCAACTCGAATTTGGGAAATAGGAGTTAGGGAGCCAAGGAATCATGAAGTGAAAGATAGTCAAAGCACAGTGGAGTTAAGCTCAAGGAAACGTGACTAAGAAGAGTGAAGACTAGATACGCGCATCATATCTCTTTTTAAGAGTGCATCCTTGATCCTTGTTTTCCTGTGGAGCTTGCTTGCAAGTTATCTTTTGTATATATCCTCTCGGTCCCATTCTCGACCTTATTTCTGTTGTAAACTCCATAAGGGGGTTGAGACTCATCGGTTAGTACTATATGTCGGAGTTTGAATGGATTTCTTGTAATCCAAAAAGGAGTTTATCTTGCTAAGATCTCTTTTTAGCATATTTCTCTGTCCATGTTTATCTAGTTTATCGTGTTTATCTTGTCAGGAGAACCTTAGGTAGAAACCCTTTGGTTGAAACATGTGTTTGAAACATGTTATGCTTGATGGTTGCAAGTGGTTGCAAGTGTTTGCAAGTGGTTGCTCGTGGATGCATTATACACGATTAGGCACTAGATCGGCTCGCACACTCCTCATATTGCATATGCATGAGTGTTTATGCTTATTCATGGATGGAAATTGTGTGTTATCACATGGATGTTGCATATGGGTGTATGTTATGTGCACACATATAGATGATATATATTATGTTAGGAATTGCATGCATATGGATTCATTTCACTAACATAATTCGCATTGATGATATTTGCATTAGATAAGTACATATACACACACCTCTGCATATGTTCATCCAGCATTTAGAATCTTGTAAGGACAATGGTTGCTCGTGGGTGATGTTTTGAGTAGATGGATGATTGGATGGTAGGATACGTTCTTCCTAACCTAAAGATTTCGGGGACGAAATCCTTTAAGGAGGGGAGAATGTAACAACCCGTATTTTCAATAACCTGTTATAACATAAATTGAGGCAGAATTTAATTATAAAATGTGAATCAAGGGAAACGGGCTATGCCATTGCGTTCGTCTCGGAAAAATACGCGAAATAGAGTCCGAGTTTTCGAAAATCGGAGTCCGTATGACCCAGTTAAGGCCCATTGAAGTTTGCAGAAAATTCCTAAGTAAAAACAGATTTAAATTTTCAATTAAGAAACTAGGGTTAGGGCCAACTGGGCAGGCGGGAAAAATTCCCGCCCAGGACCCCATGTCGACAGGCCTATCGACAGGGGTCTTGGCATGTCGACTGCCCTGTCGACAGCCCTGTCGACAGGGGGTGCCCGGCTGTTTAGCCTGGTGCACCATTTCTGATTGGGGTTGGGTCTTGTGGCCTGTTTCTAGAGAGTTCCGGGATCTGATGGACCTAATTGAATCTAGGGTTAATCCTATGGTCCAAATCACTAGCCTAATCTATAAATAAGACCCTAACCTACCCTAAATCACTCATTATTCATCCTAGCAACTAAACTATGGCAAAATCAAAACTCTCATGGCCTCCACCCTCTTCATACAATTCCTAAATTAATTCCTAAGTGATTTTCCATGCATACAAGTATATTTGGGCTTGTATGATCCTCCTTAGCTTGCATTAAGGGCTTGTTTCTCTATTGGCTTCATAAAGGAGGAGTTTTGATCAAGTTTTCTTGCATTTGGGGGTTTAATTAGTTGCATAAGGGGTTTCTTACAATTGTTATACTCATTTGAGTCCGCATAAGCATTGTAAGCCCTCTTACCTTCATTTTAGAAACTCTAAAGTTAATATGTGATGCAAGTTGGGATTTATGTAAGTTTATTGAGTTATGCATGTTTATGCAAGTTTGCTAAGCCATGATTTGCAAGTTTATTGAGTTATGCATGTTTATGCAAGTTTGCTAAGCCATGATTTGCAAGTTTATTGAGTTATGCATGTTTATGCAAGTTTGCTAAGCCATGATTTGCAAGTTTATTGAGTTATGCATGTTTATGCAAGTTTGCTAAGCCATGATTTGCAAGTTTATTGAGTTATGCATGTTTATGCAAGTTTACTAAGCCATGATTTGCAAGTTTATTGAGTTATGCATGTTTATGCAAGTCCACTATGCCATGATTTGCAAGTTAAATGAGTTGTGCATGTTTATGCAAGTCCACTATGCCATGATTTGCAAGTTAAATGAGTTATGCATGTTTATGCGAGTCCACTATGCCATGATTTGCAAGTTAAATGAGTTATGCATGTTCATGCAAGTTCATTATGCCAAGTTATGCATGCATGCTTAAGCAAGTTTAAAATGACAAGTTGTGCATGTTTGACAAGTTATGCATGCTTATGTAAGTTTAGAAATGACAAGTTGTGCATGTTTGACAAGTTATGCATGTTTATGGTAATATGCAAGTTCACTATGCTAAGTTATGCGAGTTTAACATGTTATGCATGTTTATGGTAATATGCAAGTTCACTATGCTAAGTTATGCGAGTTTAACATGTTATGCATGTTTATGGTAATATGCAAGTTCACTATGCTAAGTTATGCGAGTTTAACATGTTATGCATGTTTATGGTAATAGGCAAGTTCACTATGCTAAGTTGTACAAGTCTAACATGTTATGCATGATTGTTGTGCAAGCTTATCATGTATGTTGTGCCAAGTTCCCTCTTCCTATCCTTTATGCGTTATTACGAATATGTAAGCGATAGAATGACGTTGGGGGTTTGGGTAAACTTAAAATACATGAAAATATAAGATTGGGAATTTACCTATTAAGTTAGGTCTACCCCTTGGGAATTTACCTATTAAGTTAGGTCTACCCAAGCATTTGTTGACTTGTAATTATGTTTTGAAATAAAGTGGACATGACACTTAGAAAACATAAGTGTGGCCAACTCGAGGTTGGGTTGAGTTTGTAGCGTAATTCTACCCGGAACCGACCGGCTTAACTAGTGGCTACAAACAATAGGACCCAATGTGAGAAGTTGGTCATGTGGTGCCAAAACCCGAGGTTAGACTAAGTTGTGGTGTAAACCTACCCGGACCCGCCCGGCCTAACTAGTAACCACAACAAGGTCTAATGTGGGAGGTTAAGGTGCATTAAATTAATTAATGCCTCATGATTAGGGTTAAGTCAGGGTCCACTAATACTTAACCAATTTGGGGATTCGAGGGATTGAAATGGGGTTGAGTGGTGAACTGTGGGTTACACTTAACTAGTTTAATCCAGGATTAGTGAAGGGTTAATCACCCTTAACCCTCTTAGGAAACCCTAGCAACGTGGTCTGTTCTAACAGTAATCCCAGTTTGGTATCATTCACAACCCTAGAAGCTAGGCTAGGGCGGGGCACGATTACTGGAAGATGTAAGCGACCAAAAGGCGATGGCTGAGTGGTACAGCGGTGCGGGTCCAGGCGGGCTACGGACGTGCACGTAGTCCGGTGTTGGACAAACTCGAGGCACGGGTACCAGTAGGTTAGGGCTGTGCATTATTGCTTAAGTGTCCGGGGTTGACACCCGAGGGCTTGATACACCCCAAAGGTGGACCCAGCATAGGCTAACTACAACCATATGTGGGCCATATGGACACCAACACTTGACGTGTTAGGTTTATAGGGAGCCGATCGACTAGACCGTTGGGCTGGACCTTATATTAAGGTCACTTCATGTTATTGGGCCAAAGTTTGGGCTGAGGGATCAATACCTGTTATGTTGGTTTGCTAGTACACCGTGGTGCAAAACTTAACCTTGTTTATGCGATGACACCTCTATCTATCTTGTAGTTAATTTACCATGCCAGTATGTTGTTATCTATGATCATCTCAGTTTCCATCATGATGTTAACTTTATTAGTTTATAGACTGATCGTAGCAGGGCTTACTCAGTCTTTTTGACTGACCTGTTTTCTTTCGCCTCTTTTCTTCCGTTCCCCCCCCCCAGGTTCTCAGGGAGGGAATACTGGAGCCTAGCTTGGATTTTAGCTGCTTCCTTGGATAGCTCAAGTATGCTTTGGACTTGAGCCGCTATGGTTTATCACTCTTATTTGGGGATAGTACTTATGTATTTCAGTTTATCAGATGATGTATTTATCTAGACTTGCAATTTTGGGAAATTGACATTTTGATGTACCAGACTTGTGTTTTGAAATGGATTAAAAATCTTCTGCTGTTTTATCTACTTACTCTGTTTATTTACATATATATATGTCATGTCCTGCCTTGCTATATCATTATGCATGTTTACCTTGTTTTAAAACGCCCCACCAAAGTCGGAGTTGCTTGCAAAAGCCACCCTGGCGGAGGTGGGGTGTTACAAATTTATACATCGCTAATATAACTTATACAACACATGTACATGAGGTATATAATGCGTATATAACTTACACTTCGCTTATATAATTTATACATCGTGATTCCATTCACACAATTTAGTTTAGATTCCTCACATTGGTTATTGCAGTGCTAAAAATCGTAGGAAGATCAGAAAAATCTGCGGCTTCTTCTAGAATGTAGAGAGCCTCCTTGCGGTCACGGTGTCTCCTGTTTCATCGAATTTCGTTAACGAACGGAAAAGATATTATTTTTCAAAGTTATGTAACGCTTTATAGTGTTATTTTCATTTCAGAATAATAAAGGTCATACCTTTATTTTTGATTCGAAACTAGGGTTGAAAAATTCGTGAAATCTATCGATCGTTGCTTCGATCAGGTGGTGCCACGTGGAAGAGCTACGAACCAGCTCCCTGTCGGTGGTGGTGCGGTTCCCTTCGGTGGTCGGAGGAAGGCGGCGCGGCGTCAGAAAGGTGGCGACTTCCTCGGCGTGGTTCAGGCGATATAGGCGATGGTGGAGGGCGGCGTTTGGTCGGATGTGAAGAGGGGACGAAGGCGAGTGGAGTGGTGGTGGCGCGGCTTAGCGTCGCCTGTGGCGGCGGGAAAACGAAGGGGAAGGTTCGAGCTTGAGGAACCGTCGATATCGTCTAAGGCGGCTAGGGTTTTTGAGTTTTTTTTTTTAAAAGAAAAATTCCTATTGGTCGAGACTTTATAGGGAAATTTAAATAGTGTTTTTGCAAACGAACTCGAAATCAAACCCAACGACTGTCACCCTAGCTAAATACCCCCATTCCGGACACAATGGGATATGTTTCGTTGGCCAATTCGACTGTTACAGTCAGTTATTTTTCAAATTAAAATATAAAACATTCAATATTTAATTTGAACGTACATTTCAATTTGCCAGGGCCACAAACTGAATCGAAAAATTCCAGAAAAATAAATCTAGCTTTGTTTTGACGATACGGTCCTAACAAAACCAGTTTCGTCGAATTCTGAGCTCGTTTGAAAAACGGCCATTTTTAGGTCGACCCATTTTAACAGAAATTGACCAATCACATTTTCTTTTGCCCCGCTCACATACTAGCTTCAAAAATTATGAAATTTGAAACTTAGCAATAGTTTGACATCCCGGACCCAACAAAAGTGGTTTCGTCAAATTCCGAGGTCGTATGCAAAATATCTATTTTCAAGGGCTATATATGCTATATAGCGACCTTTCTGAAAATTCATTTGGCCATAACTTTTGATTCCCGCTATGAAACTTCGATTTTTCAGATTCGTTAGAAAGGTATTCATAAACAGATTTAAATATTTTCAGTTTCGCTAAAATCCGTTATATTTTCCACCCGGTACAGTCAGACAAAGTTTGTATTCAAAATTTCAAACTGCAATACTATACCTAATTCTTTATTTTATTGAAATATGCTATTTCAATTATTCAAATTCTTTGGTATTAACCAATTTTAAAATTTTAAAATTGGTTCACATTTTCCGGGTTATTACACATACATAAGCAACAATGAAAAACAACAAAAAATGCATGCATGCATTAGATCTAAATATATTTTATACCACTCACAATCTTTCGAGTGTTGATTCCAGAATAATCCCATCCTATTGCTACCACTGCTTTAAATATGCCTTGTTTACGTACCTTTTATCCAACCAAAGAAAACACCCGCAATTTGATTAGGAAGAGTTGCATACAAATTGTTATCTGCTTTAGCCATATGATAGGGTAAAGTGTAAGTAAAATGAAACCTGAATGCTAATCAAAATTTTGTAGATATACATTTACTGGCCTGAAATCGTATCAAGCCATGTGTAACCATCATGATTATGTATATCGCTTATTATACCAGTAACATGTAAGGGTACAATTGGTAAAGCAATTACAATTAATGAATAATTGGATCAAAATATTATATTGGCTATGAAAGTTTATAAGCTACAAAATTAGAGGAGGAACTTACAATCATCAAATGCAGAAAGACCCCATAAATCAGGCTGAAACTCAAGAAGGAAATTAAGTTTATAATCCGTAACAACATCAACCTCGTCTTGAATTCTAATAACTGGAATGACTACAACATGTAACCTCCCGAAATTTTGCGATAATTTAAAATATTAAATTTTAATGTGGTTTTAAACAAAATTGTTATAAATATTAAAATTGATGTTTTATGTCATAGATTGTTGAAATATGAACTTAACCTGATTATTTGAGAATTTATTTTCAATGGCTATATATGATAATGACCGGGTTTGTTAATCTAATTTTTTTTTTTTGAATTTGAAGTTTATATTGAATTATTTGGATTTAATTTAGTCAATAAATTTATAATTAAACTTTAAATATTGAAATTGCATTAATGTATGGTGGAAACTTAAATAAATTATTTAAGTAATTAATTTAACTTATTTTGACAATTATAACATGTATTAGTTGTAAATAATTTTGTGATTTTATTTACATTGATTAACTGCAAAAGCCGGATTTTAATATTAATATATTTAATAAGATTGATTAGCGTAATTAATAATTGAAATAAAATTTGAATTTGTAAATAATGAAATTCGACTTACTTGAACAATAGAAACTTTATTGATTATTATTGAAATTCGATTTTTATTATTTGAATTAAATTGAGTCAATGAATTTGTAAATAAAACACTTGATTAAGATTAAATGGTTAATAAACGAAAAATGAATATTTTAATATATTAATGTAGTGGTTAAAATTGTCATTTTTGCAAATGATCTCAGAATTCGATGAAATTAATTTTATTGGATTTGAAATTGTAAATTATTGTATGATCTAAAATTTCGTACCCATCGGAATTATCGTTTAATCGTAAAAATTAAAACGTGTATAAATTTATATGTACAATTCAATTAAATAATCCAGTTTTAGAAGTAACAGCTAAGGACTTTGGAATTGGGCTTTGAAACCTATTCCATTGCGTTTAGAAGGCATCAAAACCTATCGGTAGGCTGTAAGCAGGCCTGATTTGGACATAGTCCAGTTTTTGGCTTAAATACACGCAAAACAATAAAAATAATATTATTATATTCATTTCGGAACCCTAATTTCTGAGCCGCCATTCTTATATTTCGATGGCCACAAGCTTTCAAGACTTTGATCCTTAATTTCTTTCGATCCGTTCAATGAACTTAAACATTTCCAAAGCCAAAATTGTAAAGCGTCGAAAGGGCTAAATCCATACGGTTAATTGTATATTTTGGAGCCTAAATTCACCAGAATCTAGTCATCTAACGGTGCGGTTTACTGTGTTTTCAAGCAGCTATGGTTGATTGTAGGAGACGACGTTTTGGCTGCTGATGGTGTTCTTGAAGGCGGTCGCGGTGATGGAATCCGATTAACTTCTGGTGGCATATATAGAAGGGCGTGATTAAAGGTTCCATCGCGTTTTGGGTTGTTTTCATCGTTACGAGTTTACTGGAGCAAACGCGTGAAGAAGAAAGGATGGACGAATGATGCTGACGTGGCATCCATTGTGTGGGTGAGGGATTTTTTATTTTATTTTGTTTAATTTTGAAATTAAAACGATAAAACTTGTATAACTTTCACATACGATCTCAGATTTACGCATGGTTTGATCCATTGGGATCGTATCGAAATTCCGGACAACATGGAGCTTTTTCGTCGGCTGATTCTGAAACTGTAAATTTTTGGGCTAAAATTTGGATTTCAATCTCGTGCAGAAACAAAGGTGAGTGACTAAACCCACTCAAACCTAACTAAAATATTTTTTATTAATTAAATCAAATTTATGTTATGATATGATTATTTTATTTACTGTTTGATTGTTTAAACTACTTATTTGTATTAACCGGTATAGAAAGTATAATTTAATTAACTATTGTTATAAATTGTACTGCTAGAATTTAATTTCTAGTTAAAAAATCTCATACCCAATGGCTAGTACACTGATATTATATTGAACTGTTTAGATGTATTAATTTTGATGGATGCCTTGAAGTTATATATTTGATATATTGATATGTAATTCATCTTGTTATCGACATTTGTTTATATATGTTATTGATTTTGTTGATTAATCCCAACCATTAACCTAGATGCTACGGGCATCAAATAAACCCGAGATTAATCATTAAAATGAATTAAGAACGTAGGTTGAAATGATAAATACCTATGACCCTGATTTGGATTGAAGTGATATATATCATTTCCCAAAATACTAAAATTACATTTTAAGTATTACTTGGCCATGGGATAGAAAATTATATACGGACACTAGTTGGTTAAATAAAAATTGTTTTAACCTTGAATTTTGGAATATCGTTGTAAAGTCAAAGTAAATGATATTGTTAATCGATTTTCTTTAAATTTGAACTTTGAGGTTTTAAATTTTAAAGAATTCATAAATGTGGATAACTGAAGTTAAAACTGAATTGAATATGAACTAAATTTATCGAAATTGAATTGCTTACCCGTCTTTGATATTCACTTTAAATTAATTTGATTTATAGTAATAATTGAATTGTGAACTCAAGATTTTTATAAATGAATAATTCAAAGTGAGAATTGTAATTGAAATTAAATTATTTGAATCGAATTATTAAATCGAATTGTTTGAAATCGAACCGTTGAATCGAATTGAAATATAAATGGGAAGTCAAAGCCTTTTGAATTAAGAAATCGAAATTTAGTCGAATTCATATGAAACTGACTAATTCCAGCTATAGTATTTTAAACCATTTTATAAACTATTTTATTTTTATAACAATTATTTTCTTTATAAACTATTTACCTTATAACTATTTTATTTTATTAATTATTGTAAATAAACCATTTTAATAATTAACCACTTATTTTATAAACTATTTTAATATTTTTACTATAAATTTGACTAATTTTGAAATTTCTATTTTAAATACAAATTACTTATTTTCAAACTATTTCAATTATATATCTAAACCATTTTAAACATATTTTAACCCTTTTAATATTCAAATTATTTTAAATTTGGAATTGTTTCAAGATTTTAAGTTTGGTTTTAAATGGAGATTTTAATATGAAAATATATCCTATTTTTAATATGAAGTGGTTTCAAAGAAAAATCTGATATTTTGATATGAATTATG
This sequence comes from Allium sativum, assembly GCA_030737875.1. Taxonomy (NCBI): domain Eukaryota; kingdom Viridiplantae; phylum Streptophyta; class Magnoliopsida; order Asparagales; family Amaryllidaceae; genus Allium; species Allium sativum. The sequence goes on from CM060922.1 coordinate 229,047,760, forward strand.
AACCCCTTTGAAATGTAAATACAACCGGTGTGAAAAATGTAAACGTTTGGCTGTTAAAGAGACCGGGATCAGATATTGTCATACTCTCTGCCAATACCGAAAACCACTTTAACAACTGTGTACGCGGTGAAGTTCCAGAATGAAGTATGATGGATTTGGAGGCGATTACTAGACTTAAAGAAAAAGAACGATGATGGATAGCCTTGACCTTCGGGTTATAATTAAAATGACTAAAACAGGAGCTATACCCAAGTTAATGTGAGCTAGCTCCTCTTAGCAGACATGCTTCTTCGATACCATATATTACTTTGTGATTGATTGGCACCTTTGATTTTTAGGAGTATTATCTGGGGTGGGCGGTAGTCACGGTAGTCGCGGCTATGCGTTACCACCGGCCTGGGTCCGCAATCCGGTAGAATCCTACTGATGGGTATTGCCTCGATGCCTTATCATATTTATCTTGATCGTGCCCTTTACGATTTTGATTTAGCATTGTCGTATCAAGGCATATCCTTATCCATCGACGTACTGATGTGTTATACGCAAACTGTACGACAATGGTATAAATGGTGCAAGGGTAATAATGGTAATCCTGCTTACACTATTTTAATATTTTATATTTAACCATAGACACTATTATAATAGCGTATTTTATTATATAGTATCTAGTTTGACGGATCCTTAAGAGATGGAATTTCCCGTAACATCTCTTAAGTTATTGCAATCATATTATCACATGAAATTGATTTAACTGATATGAGAATATTTTAGTTCTGATCCGAGTGTTTTTGTCTTTTCATTTATGCTCGGGTCAGCCTGAGTTTCAGTTATTGAAGACAACGTTATGAAGATGGAGCTCAACAGACGATTTATTATTATTTCTCCGCTGCAAATATTGGTATGTTTATAATAGTTAACTCTGATAATTGTTGTAAAATATGATCAAATGTATGTTTTTAACAGCTTCACGAACTGTTATTTATTTATTATATTTTGTCCTTCCGCTGAGATTCTGTGATTGTATCTTTTCTTTCTTCTTTTCTTATATTAATCCCAATAACTATCTGTATTTTAGATTTGTTTAGGTCGACATATAAGGATCATTGTCGATTTGAACGGTAAAAAATGCAGGTCATTACACAACCTGTGCACCAGAAGATTTTGCAGCTCTAACACCAACTCTGTTTACAGTTTCATGAGATTAATTATAAATATATAGTCCAAAGACAATGAAATGTATCTGTTACTTATTCAAGCACTTGCGGAGAATTCAGTCACCAAGCAATTTGATGTATCCATCCCTAGTCTCTTAGCATTCAGGTTGAAGCCACTAAAAATTAATTACCTCTATGATGGTGTCTGCCCGAAACTCTGATCTCCACTGAAGCATGTCAGCCCACATGTGCTTGGCTTTCTCAATATCATACTTCCTGCTTTTAGAAACCTAAGATTATAAATGACTACATCAGTTACAAGCATATGATGAAGTATGTTAAACATGCCAAAACCCATCCATTTCAAACCTCCTTTCATACGACACCAAACTCTAGCTAAATCACCATCCTCTCCAAGCATTCACCGAAACGAGACCTTTCTCTCGGAGGTCTATACACAAAAAGCAACTGCCATGTTGTTGATGTATGTTAAAACATAAGTTTTATACAGTATAATTCAAAATATTACACAAAAATCTTCGTAGTTGAATTTATGAAATATTTTAAACTATGATATTACCGCTTCTTTAATGCGATGTTTTAGGTTCCCTCGAGTTACTTTACTAATAACCTGAACCTGCACAGTTCATATAAAAGTTAAGCACAGACAATGGAACTTGCAGAATGAATTAAAAGTCCAAAAAATTTTAAATAATGATTTAACCGGTGTATCATCAGAAACTGATTTCATGTTCTTCGGTACGTATAAGTGAATGCTTTGACTTCATTTGAGTATTTCTAATACATAAAATGAAATTTTAAAATGAATGTATTTATCAAGTTTATCTGAATGGCTAAACACTCCCACTATTTAGGCTTTTTATCCATGACAATGGTTAGTAGACCTATAGAATATCTGCCCTTGGAGTGCAGTGGAACCTTATAAATATAACATACAGCTTGTTTTTGGTCGAAAGATGAAATTCTTAATGATAGTTGGTTATATTCGCCAATTTTCGCAATTCCTAGTGCATCAGTTTGCGAAAAAATTGCAGACTGTATTCGTTTTTTGTGATAAATACGAACTGTCTTATATTCTAAATGCTTGCACACAACATTTGTATTTTGTTTTTATTTATATGAAATACTTGTAGGAAATCTAATTATGCATAAGATGCAAATTTTACAAAAAAATAAATTGAGTAAATAATTTTTTATTCTTACCAGAGAAAGGCTATCAAATCTTGAGCACTAAACCCATGCTGACTAAAAATTTTGATAAGTGAAACTGGTGCAGGTAATCTTGATTGTGTCTTCTATATTAAACCTTCCTTTTGGCACATATTGTAAAACGGTCCTCCTGCCTGATTTTCATTCCAATCCAGAATAATAACTTGGCATATTATAACAATAATCTATTTCCACGTTTGGAGGAGAAGCTTCCCTTTAATATTATCTTCATTAAAAAAATTCTTCAAATCATTAAGAAATAACATGACTGCATGGTATTTGAAAACAATAAATAAAATGGGATCTCATAGATTGAGATAATAAAAAGAAACAACTCATTAAGAATGAAGGAATAATTAAAATATCTCAAAGATTAATATTGAAGGTACCATTATTTAAATGTAGTTTACATAGCAATGCTAAAAAAACAGCTCATGCACTTGTATTGGTATTGAAAAAAGAATTACCTAGCTGTACAGTCCATAAACATATTATACACAAAGTTTCATCAACCATATATTAACTGAAGTCGTTTATGGTTATAAATATTTCAAAAGAATTAAAGAAAAAATAATTTATTTATTTACCACTTATTTAAGAGACATTTTATGTAACTGTTCTTCCTCCATTAATCTTGAATGTAAGCCTTTGCATTTCCCAATTTGCGTAAGTCTTTCAAAAGTGAACATAGGGTTGAAAGCAAGATCCTCTAATTTCCTACTTCGTGATATTGCAACAAAAGTTAAACCAAGACTTTCCCGATCGCCAATATTAATGATTGCTCGATCAAGTGTGAGTCCATGACTTTTATGTATCGTTATTGCCCAATATAAGACCAAAGGTAATTGGATTCTCATACGTGATGTACCAGAAGAAGTTTTCCAATGTACCGTTTGAGGAATTATTGGAATAATGTTTGTTCCCTCACGAAATCGATTACCATGATAATTATCAAAATCCACCATCACTACCAGCGGTTGATCATCAAGAGAGCTTGATGAATGAGAATACACAATATCCACAACAGTACCCATTGCACCGTTGACTAACACATTTTGCACTGAAAGATTTGACCGCAACATCACTCGTGCACCTACTGAGAGATAAACATATTTTTCGAAACCTGTTGCATCATCAGAAGAAGCATTAGATGTTGTTTCACAATTATTTATTGAAGGAACACATGCAATGGGTTTTCGAAGCTCAATTATACAATTTTTGTTGTGTTCATTAGCTGCCGTCCTTGTTGGAAAAAGATAAAGAGCGTTCTTAAAAGTTTATTTTACTTCGTTTGATAGCAATGCCCAATCTCTTGTTTTGAATAGTTTCCAACCGTCTAAAGTAGACACACCTCTACTTAATCTTTCTAAAGCCTGCCGTAAAGGTAGTTGTTTTATCTCCAGCTTGGCGGAATATATATATGATAGTCTTACACACCTATTGAAACCTGAATATGTAACTCCTCCACATTGTTGCAAAAGATTTCCACCTTTATATACAATGAACTATCACACACAGGAGGCAGTTGTCGCATATCACCAACTAAGACAACCGAAACACCACCGAACACGTCATTCACTGAAAAAATATCACAGCAACGTAAATCAACATTCGCAATCATTATTCAACCAAGCATGCTATATTCGTCAATTATAATCAACTTGGTATCTTTAAATTCTTCTTGCATACGACGACATTGCTCTCCTGAAATTTCTTTATAGCATGACTTTCTTTCTGTAGAGATTGAAAGTTCATGATGGGTAGTACTGCCACCAATGTTGAATGCGGCCACTCCGGTTGGAGCCATAATGCTAACCGCTTTACTACTTCCAAAATGAGTACTAATTGTACGAACAATGGAGTTTATAAGAGTTGATTTTCCCGTACCAGCTCCACCAAGTATGATCATTCGAATTGACTTTCCTTGTGATATAGTTTTATATACTATATCATGTGCAATTCATTGATCGTTTGATAACATATCTAAAGGAATGTCAGTACAATTGTTCATAGTTTCATTTGTATATTCACTAGTTGATATGTATAAAATTACGTTCAACATCTATATTAGGATACCATTGAAGCGATTCATTCCAATTATGCGAGGTATCAAAATCTCGTAAACCAATTTCTACCTCTCCTCCATCAACAAATAAGGGTTCCATCGATGCTGCAATCATCCATTTCTCTTGCTGATTTTGTTCATTATCATTTGTAATACCATCATCAACTTCAAACTCGTCTTTAATAGCATTTGGAAATGCATCAGGTTGAATTAAACCCAAACCAACATATCTTTGAGACCATTTCTCGAAGCATCCTCTTGTTTCATTTAGATTTCAATAGTGATGATGCAATAACACCTATATGTAATAATTAGTAGTAAGAGTAATAACCCAGAATTGTGTAACTATTTTGAATTATAAAACACGAATATCGTGTGACATACAAGTAAAAATATATGATGTTTTGAGAAGAATTCATAAAAAGTAGAAAGTTGAATTAACAAAGAATATAAATGCAGTAAATAATGAATACCTGCTGTTCGTAGAAAAGTTCCCATTTATCGCTAAGTGGAGAAATTTTACTACTTAGATCTGGTATAATTCGAAACACTGCCTCAATTCGAAGCTTATGCCAACCTTTATTAGAGTAGCGATAGTTTTTTACCATATCAAAAAGCGAAAGATTTTTAAATTCGCTTGGCCGATCCATATACCTTGCATAAAAATTGAATCTGATTCGATTGTATCTTCATCTGTTGCACCATTTCGACGTCGTATAATTGTTGATAACATGCTTTTCTCACTTATTGTAAGTTGCACCATGGTTCTAGATGAATGTACAAGTGGGTAAGACATCAAAAGATGACATACCTCTTATGCAGAAATATCTCGTTCTAATACACTTTTAAGTAAAAGATTTTTAATTGCAGACGTAGAAGTTTGACATGGCGATGAATATTTTCGACTATTGCTCTGAACGTATCTATGAAGGTCTTTAATACTGGTTCTGCTTTTGCTGCATATTTTCCAATATAATTTACCACTGCATGAACAGATAGGACCGGAGACCAATCAATGTTTGCACGCCAAACTTGAAGGACTTTTCTGTTATGTGAACACACAAAAGGATCATTCCGTTTTGATTTAAACCGGAAAATTTACTATATGGAGGATCTTCTACAATTTGAGACGGTGACAACACATCAAATGGATATTTAAAGCGACCTATCATTTGTTTGGTTGTTTTATGTAATCGTAAACATTGATTTCCACACCTAGAATGATGCATAACCCAAGTTATCAAGTTTGTGTAGTCATCATCATCGATATCTAAATTTGCATCAAGCGGAACAACTCTTGCACAAGGATGTTCTTGTTCATGTAAAGGTTCTAACATATGAGGGTTTGTTGTGAAAACAACAAGAAGCTTGAATGTTTTCTCATCATTGTCGGACAAAGGCGTATCATTCAAATCAATATGAAGCATTTTAGATGTTTTGTTTTTCTGCACCTGAGAAAAACCATGCGCGCGCGCGCACACACACACACACGCACACACACATAAATGATACCATACTTGTTTCCTCACTTGCATCAATAACAAAAATGGCTTTAAAAAGTAATTACAAATTTCTCTTTTCGCAATACTAACCACATATAGGAGTATCTGATGTAAATTCAATGTCAAAAGTGTTGGAATGCAAAAATCTATATATGGTAATAATAACTTGCAAATTACATATTTCTACACATCTTAAAACCATTGCAGTGTAAATAGTTGCTTATGAATTAAGATGGCATGCTATGCGTAAGTTATATCTTATCAAACTTACTGACCGACAACATCATTTTCCATATTTTATGTTCCCTGATAAAATGTTAAATCGTATATTTTACTATTACTAGAAAACAAGAAATAATTGCTCAGTTGGTGTTAAATGATGATAGCTGTAGTGCACACAAGTGACGATCAACGACATATACCACTGTTGATAATTAACAAAAAAAAAAGAGCAAACATGACCATGTATATCTTGATTTTGTTATCATGATAGCTGTATGTCTAAATGATGACATGACCATGTCTAAATGATGATAGCTGTATGCAATTTTCTTATCATACCCAACTGAAAGGTTAAAAACTTCTAAGCACTTATAACATAATTTGCGGTATACCTCTACCTTAAACTACTATTTAACAACCCATGACCAGGTATATCTTGATTTGCATTTACTACAAAAACTTAAGTTGCATAACCTACTAGTTTATAACAATGCTGCTACAATCCTGCCATAAAACCAAACAATCAAGTGACCATTTTGTCTTGAATATGCATATATCAAAAGAAAACATAAATTTACTATATGTTAGCAGCCGTCAACTATCTAACAGTGTGGCGATTACCATACTAACCATCTTATACAAGCAAAAGTATAGAAATTTACAATTTTTAAATCAATCACCTAAACGAATCCAGTAAAGCTTTCTTCATCTGGTAAAGACAATCCAAGCAATCCATCTCCACTAACCCACTCGTTATCATTACGACCATTGTTGCAGCTACTGTTTACTCCCAAATTTTGACTCAAATTTCTATTCTGTTCGATGCCTCCAAATCTTTGCCTCGATCTCCAATCCTCTTTAAACAAAACAGGAGGCGGCATTCTCAGGTTTCGGGTGATAGAATTGTAATAGTAAGACAAGTAATCAGGATCGCTGCTAATTTCAGTCGAATTCAATTCATTAACGGCATTCGATGACCCTTCTACAGTTGGTGGAGCAGACCCACATCGAAAAAAACTTATTATCAAAACGCAAGAAAAAATTATCAAACCGACCTATGCGAGCGCCACAGATTAAACGACCTATGCGAAAAAATTATCAGACTAACCTATGCGAAGAAGATTTGATTTGCAGCGAGTATGTACCAACCTATGCGAACGTCACAGATTAAATGACCTATACGAAAAAATTACGACACTGACCTATGCGAAGAAGATTTGATTTGCAGCGAATACGCATAGAAGATATGAGTTGTAGCGAAGAAGTTGTCGGAAGAGGAATATGCGGAGTAGTTTTGATTTGCAGCGAAGAAATTGAAGGAAGATTTGATTTGCAACGAAAAAATTGTCTCAGAATATCGACGATGAAAGAATCAGGCAAAATTTGATTTTCTTGAAGAATGAGCGGAGAGGAACAACGAGGAAAATGTCGGAAAAATGAAAGATATTTTAGCCGAAGATCATTGGTACAGACCAATAGATTTTGGATTCTGTACAGTAGGGAAACCTCCATAACGGTCGGTATGATTAATCTAAGGAGTTCTTAAGAATAAAAATTACATGACTAAGTTAATAAACTTTGTGATAGTACAATAAACTTTTAGTTTGTCTACTAAATATTGGATTACATTTTAATGTCTTAGGGTCCGTTCGCGACTCCAAAATGGTCCGTTAAGTTCCCGGCGCGTCATTACATTTTAATGTCATATGGTCCATTCGCAGCTCCAAAATGGCCCGTTAAGTTTCCGATGCGTCCGAAACTTAACGGACCATTTTGGACGCGTCGACGCTCGATAACCCAATTTTGACCTTTTTTATGTGGTTAAAGATTATTAATTAAGTTAATTTATAAATTTTGATTTTTATAAATTTCAAAAATAAATAACTTGTGCAAATGTGATCCGTTTTAGACGCGGTTTTTTGCGTCGTGGTCGTATCAAAGTGCACTACGTAATGGAGTTGGTTTGAACCGAATCAGAGTAATTTATAATTTTTCAATTTACTTATCTATTTCTGTAAATTATGGATACGTATTATTTATTAAAAACAAATAATAAATTAATTAAATTAAAACCACAAATTAAAATGATCCGCTTAAATGGTCGGCTTAAAACCGCAAACGCATTCTCCGCAAACTAAAATAACCCGCTAAAATATCTCGCTTCAGTTATCCTCAAACACACCCTTAACTACTGAAATGAACAGTAGAATACTGGATAGATACAAAGTATGATAATCAACTATATAGGAACATGACTAATTTTCGAACCAGGTAGCTTTTGCAGCAAACTCCACATCGTCTTCATTGTAATTGACTTTAAAACGAAAGTCAGTTCACATTTTGTTACAGATTAAAAATTCTTTTCATATTAACTAAGAATATTGTGGGTTTGAGAAACTTTAATAACTTTGTCATGTTAAACTTTATGCTATACACATTCTATTTTTTTTTTTTTTTTTTTTTGATATGTTTATTCAAAATGTATATATGCATTTTGTATTTAGATAAACGAACGCGAATTTGAGCTATGCATATTAACCAAAGAAATCTCATATAACATTATATTTGTTCTATTTTAACGGAGGAGTAGTTTTAGGGCATTGTTATTCGCACTCTAAATTTTATTTAAGGGGTGACTTATTTTTTATTTATTTTTAAATTTGCTAAGGGGAGGACATTGGAATGCAAGCCCCCTTAAAACTAAATTAAAATATGACCAAACTACCCTTAAAACATTGTAATTGACACTTCTAAAATGATTAAAGGGGGACATAGATGAAATTCAGCAAGACTTTGCTGAATTTATTCATGGAATTCGCAGGGTGTAGTTGAGTTTCGCCCTTTATTCAGCAAATGACCACCGAAAAAAAAAAAAAAAAAAAACAAAAAACGGTGGGTGTATACCGAATTTTATTTTTGATCGTGTCCCCCCCCGGATCATTTTTGGGGTATCAATAACAATTCTCTAAAAAAAAAAAAAAAAAACACTATTTGGAGAAGCAAAGCAAGAGTATTTTTTATAGTAATTTTTGTGTTCAGTATACCCATAGTAATTTTAAATATAAATAGAGTGTCATTAAAATTGACCGGTCTCTTGATCAAATTTGGAGTAAGAATAACAAAAGTGATCTTTATTTTCATATATAGTAGTTTTATATTGACCTTCAATCCTATGCGATTTTGTACGCAAAGCGGAGGCTTTTCACGAATAAACCCTACATAAACTCTCCATCGCCGCCTTAAGCCCTACGCTTTTCCCTAAAATTACAGAATACAACAATGTCTTCTCGATCAATATTCTCCTTGGTACGCTGCTCTATTCCCAGAGTTTCCTTGATTTACAGATCTCGATTTTACTCGACTACCCCTCTCATTTCAAGGACTTTGATCCTTAGAAATTTAATCAGCAAACCATACTGCGCAATTTCTATCATATCCGCTTCTTCAAAAAGTTTAGAGACTGAGAATGATAAGAAGTGTGCCGACGAGAATTTCTTGCGTGCTTTGGAATCGGAGATCGCTTCCGAAGAAGTAGTTGACGATGATGAAGCGGATAAGGTATAATGATACTCATGAACCCATTCGCTCTTTTTATCGAATGGTGTTGTAATTGCGTTTATGTTATATTTAAAGTTCTGAATTCAACTTCTGATTTATAAATCAGAACTTTACATGTCTGTTTTTGGCAATTCAAAACAAAATATTCAGAATTTTCAAGCTTAGCATATATCCTCTAGCATGAGTGATAAAGTTGCTTGATTAATATATCTGGTTAGATTGTCATTTGTAAAAGAAAAATCAAAGTATTATGTGTGGATGATTTTTCTCTATCAGCATGCTTGCATGTATTTTCCCCTTTCGTCTTGACGCATAGTTTCATGCAACAATGTTACATGCTTAGCATACACTGAAGTAGATATATATCATACAGTTAGATTGTCATTTGTAGAAGAAAAAGTTGAAGTGTTTTGTGGATGAATTATCTCTATCAACAATCAACATGTTTGTTAAAACGACTCAAACTTCTCCCTAAAGGAAAGCCTTCGAAAAATGAAGCTATTATAAGACTCAGGTCCCATCACACAATGCAACGCAAGCCGGATGATAGAGTTTCCCTTATAATAGCCATACATGCTTTGGTACGTTTAAAACAAATATCATTTGATACTATTATAAGTGTATAGTGTCAAAAACAGCTTCAAATATAAATGTATCAATCATAGATGACACAAGTACCATATATCATGTCGCCATACTAGTTTTACAATTAAAACCGAAATGTCACGTATTGGAAATTGGATTTTCGGCATGAGTCGAGGCAAGGAATGTACTCCTCGCCGGCTTCGAGACACTCTAGCAAATGCCTCAAGGTTCGGACGCTGGCGAACCCTTGGATCTTCAGGGCCGGTCCACACTTAGCGGATTGGTTATACCTGAACACACGTTTCCCGGTCCTATCAGACCTATCCATCGGCTCCGTAGTAACCGATATATCTGAGGCGCCTCGCAATCCATCATCCACATAGGTAAAAAAATATAAATGTCTGGGCTCCATACCATGACACCACCCTTAGCTAGAAGGAAACGTCGTGCACTCCCTACAGTCCCTTATCCCGTTTTTGACTCATATCGAGGTGTGAGGCTCGCGAATTAACGCTATACACAAAGCCATGCTATTTAAAGTCGTGCTTTGATCATCAACCACAAGACTCTGCTTTTCAACAGAAGCCTTGATCATTTGCATCTCAGCATGCCACACAGGCAATTCACGCCATGCGACTAGTGTCTATCGATATATAACCTCTGAGCTCGTACGTCTCAGAGATGGTTGTTAAGCAAGAGAATAAATTCTCTGTCACTAAACAGATATATATTTAATAGAGATCAATAACACAGAATAAAATCCAATGTCAGACACACATCCATTTACAAGTTCGTTCTAGATTTGAACGAAACCGAAGGTACCTTATTCCTCGTTCCGTATGTCCAATACAGGAGAGAGGTCCTCGCATATCCGATCGTTCTCCAAGTACGTTTGGACGATCACTACTTATTACCTTTTCTCGGGTGTACAGCCCAATCAAGACATCAGTAATCATCCAAACGATGTGAAGATCTCCGGTCTTCAACCACCGTCTTCATCGTCGACTTATCGTCGAATCAGTTATTCAGAATGGGTATAAACCCGGTCTTTCCGAATAACCCGCGTATATTATAATCAAGTGATATAAACAAACAACATACGCCTCATTCCAAACCAGAATATTTTTTTTATTCAAATACTCTTTTCATAATTTAAACCAAATTAAGGTTTTCTAAACTAGTCGGGATTAGCAAACCTTGTCAGAGTAATCATTTGTTTTATTTTCCAATACCAACCTACTCATCCCTTGGAGCAAAACTGGTAATACTCCATATCTAACACCACAGTGTTATCGGTAAAAATTAATTATCATTTCCCGTTCAAATCTAATTAAAGATTTAACTATTTTGCTTGGAGCAAAACTGGTGATACTCCATTCTCGATCATTTCACAAATTTGATAATTTAAATTATCACATTCACATTTCAATCTAATTAACGATTCATTAAAACTTTACTTAGTTTTAATCTTCAAAAATCGTTATTTAATGATTATTCAAATTTAGGAAATAAATCCTGTCTTTAACTGGGTTAAAGAGCCAATGTCATTTAAACACAGTTCACGATAAACCCAAAATCACATTCCATTAATTATGGAATCTTCACGGAAAACAGATCAATATATATAATCGATATCAATTTCCGTATCCGACTAATAATATAAATGGAATAACGGCAAAGCATTTTAAATTCCATATATAGTAACAGTCTTCCTCCACAGAAGCTCACTTCGATTATTACCAAAACCGAATTCCATTCCAATTTATTTTATTAAATTGGAAAACTTTACTTTGGAAAAATTTCCATTAAATCTTAATAAAAAGATTTATAAATTCCAAATCACATTTCACTGTTAATCGGGTTAAAGAACAAGTGTTATTTAAAACACAGTTCATGATAAACTCAAAAATCCGATTTCAATTCAGTACTAAGTAATTATTAATCAATTGGTAAACTTCTCTAAATCTTATTTAAAAGATTTATTCTTTTCTCATCGGGGTTTAAGAACAGTGTTAATAAAGACACCATTCACGACAAACCCAAAATCCAATTCGATATTAAATACAAGACTCTAAATAGAAATTATATCGGCTTATATTCAATATTCTGAAATCAACAAATATTGTATTGGCAATAACGATATATATATATCTTCCAAATTCCTCCAAAATATCTGTATATTCACGGAATCCAATATCGAAATATTTCGAAGATTATTTCCATTCAAATCCATTTCAATTCATATATTGGAAAATTCTGGTTATTTTAAAGCCATTCACAAATCCAATTTATTTAGTTTAAAACGTTGGATTATCTTTCTAGTTAATATCTAGTTCGATTTGTGAAAAATATATTTTTATCTTTACAAACGTGGAATTTTTCATCCACATTCTTTTCAAATCATTTACTATGATTTTACACAAATTATTAATATTTTTAATAATTTTATCAAAGCCCGTACAGTCGGTTTTCAATAACGGCCACTGAACTGCATCCATGGCGACCTTTTCCAAATTTGATTTGGACATATTTCCAAACGCAACCGTTAAATTTTAGATCTTTTATATTCATTGGAAAGCTCTTTCCGATACGAACCCAACGGTTGCGGTTTTAGGAGAATCCGACGGTCGGATCTCCCGTAATGTCAATTCAAAGTCAATGGTCGAAATTCGCGAACGGTCGCAGCTCGTTCTATTCAGACCATTATATATATTATATGTTTCGTCGATTTCCATTTAAAACGTATTTTATAAATCGTTTTAAATTCGTTTTAAAAATGATTTCAACTTTCTTTTCAATTTTAAATCAAAATTGAATATTCCTTATCATTAATATATAAATGATAATATTTTCAAAACATTAGATTTTGAAATCACTTCTTTTTCGATATTCATTATAAAAATTAATAAAATCGATATAAATATCGTTCGCGTTAAAATGACGCATATCTAATCAACACGGTTTCACATATTTCAATATTTTTGTGTCCATCCACATCAAAATCATATTTTGATCTTTTACTGAATATTATTTTAAAATATTCGTTATTTTATTTTATTCAACACATGAATTTTTATTCAACACATGAATATTTTTAATGGTTTATACCACTGTTATCACGGCGACCGACTAGTCGCGACTAGTCGCCGACTAGTCGCGACTAGTCGCCGACTAGTCGACCAGTCGGTCGCCAGTCAGCGACTTAGACTCTCGACATGAATTTTGTTAATATGTCGAGCGACTAGTCGATTAGTCGGTCGATTAGTCGATTAGTCGGTCGACTAGTCGATTAGTCGGTCGACTAGTCGACTCGACTTAACAGACTGGTTTCAAATTGTTTCAATTTGTGCCCAAAACCAAAAAAAAAAAAGAAGCAGGTCTCCAATTCAAAATGTGTATTCGATTCGAAGTTTTCAACAAAAAAAACACAGCAAATAGAAGAAAGCAACGGTTTGAATAAACCCTAGCCTTGCTGATTGTGCCGCCGATGCTCTTCCTCGTGCCGCTGCAGCTCTTCTCCTCCCGCCGCTGCTCTCCAGTGCCACCTCCTCTCCCGCAATCGACTCAGACCTCTATTTTTCGTTGCTTTGTTTTTTTTCTGTTAAGTGTTTTCTACATTCGAACAGAAAAAAGTGTATAAAGTATGTCGATAGTTGTTTTTTTAGCCTTAGTTCTTTTTTTTATTGCTTTTTTATTTTATTTCCTGTTACTTTTATTTTGCACTGCCAGAACCATGATTATTAGTGGGGCTGCTGCTGCTTTTTTTATTTCCTGTATAAACACTATAATTCACTACTGCCGATGAATTTTTTTCCAGATGGTTATTACTCCATGTTTGAATTTTTATGCATATGTATTAGTTAGAAGTTTATAATTATATACATGTATGTATATATTTATTTATCGACTAGTCTCGACTAGTCTACGACTAGTCCACAAGTCGACTAGTTGGACCTTTGTCGACTCGACTCGACTTACCGCCGTGATAACCATGGTTTATACATTCAATAAAAATGATATTTTTATTGTTTAAATATTTTATTCAACACATGAATATTTTTAATGGTTTATACATTCAATAAAAATGATATTTTTATTGTTTAAATATTTTATTCAATACATGAATATTTTATTCAACACAGAAATATTTTTAATGGTTTATACGTTCAATAAAATGATATTTTTATTGTTTAAATATTTTATTCAACACATGAATATTATATTCAACATATGAATATTTTTAATCCTTTTCTGAATATTATTTTAAAATATTCTTTATTTTCCAAATTGGAATGAGACACAATCAATTACCATATAATGCTATTTATATGGATTTCATACAACACATGTATATAATAACAATGATAAACAATCATCCATCATTCAGAGTGCATTACACAACGACATAAGCATTAAATATAAATAATTAACGCTTACAACAGTCTGTCAACCAATCAATCGACATACAACTAAACACTTGTGATTAGTGTACGTCAGATATCATCCTAATACCCGTGGGGTTTCAATCAACAAACTTAGATTTTATTTGTCCAGTTGAGTGATGTGTAAAATTTATCGTCCCAATCAATATCAGTTAAATGAGTGTACATAAACAAATCATCCGATTTGTAAATGAATATTTATTTTCATTTCAGGAGAATTTTATGTCGTTCATGTATACATTAAAAAATATATTTTTAACGATAAAATATGCTATTCACGTTTAAACATTTTATTCAACACATGAATACAGTACAGTCAATTCAATCCAGAACAAACATCAATGGTTTGTACAATCAATGATGTCGGGTGCTACTAAGTACCGTCTGCATCCTAGTATATATTTAACTGTAATATAAATTGAGTGAGAAAGAGTTCTCACATTGACCGGTTTCGAAATCGTTATAAAACGATTATTTTAATTAAATTAAACCCAACGTTTAATTTAATCAAAATCTGTAGCTGCTTCCGTTTCTGTCTTGGTCTGTTTCATCATGTAGCTCTCGTCGTTGCGAATCCAACGCAACTAGTTTCGTGCAATTCTGATGTCGTATGGAAAAGTTATGACAGTTCAAGTATTAATTACATTAATAAACTAATAAACATAATTAACTTTTGATTTATTTTCCTAATCCTACCCTTAATCCTTCTCCCATCGGCTATGCTCCAGGTCATGAAAAAAAAAAATTGAACCCATCGTTTAAACTTAGGGCTTCATCTTGCACCGCCCGTGGATGATCGAAAGTCGATCCGGAGCCACTACATCGTCGAGCCAAGAACCACCTCCCTGCGCCCCCACCATGGTGCAACTCGCAACTTTGTAACGCCCTAGAAAGGCGTGCGAACGTGCGAGGTTCGAGGCAGAAAATCGAAGCCCATACACCTCTATAACAGATCATATACCCGTATCAATCGACAACCCTTAAGATGCTCTACAGTTTTTGCTTTGATTTCATGAATCAATTCGATTTAGATTGGGAGATTTTAGTGAATCAAAAGGGGACAATTTCGGCCCTGGATTTTGAGCTGATGGCGGAATTTAGTTAGGGTTAGGGTTTGTGATAAATATAGGGTATTTATACCCAATTGTTTTATATTATTTAATTCTTTTTATATCCGTTTTGCATTCGAACTCCAAATCAAACTCAACGACTGTCGTTCCTAACCAAATACCCCATTCCGGACACAATGAGATATGTTTCGTTAGTCAATTCGACTGGTTCGAGCAGTTTTTGTTAAAATTAAAATATAAATTAATATAATGGTCAATATTGAATTTAACGTACATTTTAATTTACCGGGGCCGCATACTGACTCCAAAAATTACAATAAAATAAATCTAGCTATGTTTTTACGATACGGTCCTAACAAAACTAATTTCGTCGAATTTGGAGACCGTTTGAAAAATGGTTATTTTTCAGTCGATTAAATTCAAACTGAAATTACCAAACACGTTTAAATTCACTACGCTCACATATTAATTTCAAAAATTATGAAAATTGGAATATAGCAATAATTTGACATTTCGGATCCAACAAAAGTGGTTTCATCGAAAACGGAGGTCGTTTGCAAAATGGCTATTTTTAAGGGCTATATATTGTATTAAAATATATATAAATTCCATAGCGACCATTTTAAATTTTAAAATGGACATAACTTATAATTTACAAGGTGAAATCTCAGTTTTTTACATTCGTTAGAAAGATATAGTTAAACAGATTCAAATATTTCTTGTTTCGTCCAATTCTGACTTATATTGAATTCTGTATATTCAATTGAAATTAGAAATCGAATTTTCAAACTATCGCGCCATTTCAGGCTCGTTTTATAATTAAAATAAATTTATACGTTCTAACTACGTTTAAAAATAAAATTTTAGTCATTATTTAAAATAAATCATTTTAAATATCCAAAATCCATTAAAATTGCTAAAATAAAAATTTTTAATTGGTTCTGAAAATCCGGGTTGTTATATTTGTATGTTTCTTCTTATCTGGGCGAACAGTTTCATGCTACAATTTTACATTCTTGGCATATACTGAAGCTGAAATATATTTTTTCTTCATTGCACTATAATTCTATATACCAAGAATAATATGGTTATTTTGTTTCTTCATAGCGTGAGTTTATCTTTACAGTTGCCGAAATGATTAATATATCTTGTTGAATTGAATTTACAAACTTAGCTTACTGTCCTTTATCATGAGTGATAAAGTTACTAGGTTTGTGTATCATTATATGACCAATAATTTAGCCCTATTTCAATGATACAGGAACACAATCAAAACTGACCGATGATGTTGTGCTTTACCATTATAATAATAGTTATGTTAAATCATTAATATGTATATTTATTCTGGCGTTTTAGCAGGGAAATGCGTTGCCAGAAGATTTCCAATTTGAGATTATTGATAATCCAAAAAGTACAACTATTACACTTGAGAGAGAATACGAGGGTGAGCAGATCGAAGCTACTGTGTGCATGTATTTTGATAAAGATGAGGGTGGAAATGAGGAAGATGATTCGGGCAGTGAAGGTAACAATGACACTCAGAGCTCCAGCTTATCTCTAATTGGTACCATAGACAAGAACGTGAGTCCTACTTTAGAATTCCGCTGCTGTCTCACAGCAGATGATTTGGAAATTGAATGCGTGGCATTGAGAAGTTCAGAGGATTCTGATGAATGCGTTTATCTAGGGCCTCATTTGTCGTAAGATTTCGTTATATTTGCTGATATTGCTTGAAGCTTATCCATCTAGTTTGATGTTCATCTTTATCGTTGCACTAATTATACGAATTCTAGACTACCGATTATTTGTCCTTTGTCATTGAGAATAAACCAATCTATCATTTTGAAACTTTTTTAAAAACATGTTGGGAATCGTGATTTTTCCACATTTCACGTTCCCAAGGCAATGATGACTTGAAAAATAAATAGTTTGAAATTTGGATAAGAAAAGTATTGTATGGAAGGAAACCAAAAGAAGTGAAAAATCCGGTACATAGTTGATTTCAGAAAGTGTTTTCCCTTCTTCTAATTTTGACCAAAATCATCTAAATCCATTATCTGCTCTGTTACTTCTAGCTTAAAGGCATATCAAACATTTTTTTTGGTCTAAAGTAAAATTCGAATTTATAAAGATATCTGGAAAGTTAATAAGTATCCAACATTTTTTTGGTTTTTCACTTCTTAATAGAAATACCATTTTAACGAAATTTCAGTTTTTGAATTGCATGCTTCTGAAAACATTTCTTTTAAAAGTCAAATATGTAGAACAGTTTTTTTTTTTTTTTTTTTTTTTTTTTTGGGAGGGGTGAAATAATCAATTTTTAATATCCAGTATTTTATTCTTCTATCATTTAAAAGAACTATACATACGAAAATGGTATAACCAATTGTTAGATATTGGATTGCATTCTTTTAAACCTTATTTTGAATAGAAATTATTTTTCAGAAGTTAATTTGTTTAGAAAAGCTTGATTTTCTTGAATGATTTTAGTTATTTAAAATTTTAAAATAAACCTTATTTTAAATATAAATTATTTTTCAAAATTCAACAATATTTGATTTTCACGACGCTCCCTGCTCAAGTTTTGTAGTAGCATCAGTGAGGGTTTGGAAGAGTACTAGTTATGACCATAAATGAGTAGTTTGGATAGGTTTTTTGTTGTATTACAACTATTTAGGATCTGTTTCTAAGTTAATTCCGTGTTGGTTTTAGAAGTTCAAATATGAAAAAATAAATTACTTGTGTATCTATATTATTAACTTAAACCAAAATGAACTGAAAATATTGTAAAATAGAAAATCATTAACATCGAATGTTTGAGACGTTCTTAATCGTAGAAAGACTAAAGGAATTGATTCAAAATCTTGGATTTTTTTTAACCAATTACAACATGAGTCAGATTGTTATGCCCTGAATTCGCTCGACCTCTGAAGAGACAGGAGAACGCGGATTGTAATGAGAACACGACGCATCAGAACACAAACATGAGAACATTTCATTGCTATTACAACAATTACATCAGAGTGCGAATAAATATTACATAACGGAAAAATAATATCAGAGATTAATAATTCATAGTAGCGGAAATAAAAATATATAAATACAACACACAGCGGAAATACATCAACTTCCAATAATGAAAGAAATACACGGATACAAAGTTTTCTGAATATAACTCCAGCTGTAAACCAAAATCCTGTGAAAATAAAGAATATGCAAAACCAAAACTACTACCTGCCAATGTGGAAAATATGGGCACTCAGAGTTTAGGTGAAAACAATAAACTCCGAGTAAGTCATGGGACTGGTGTGAGAACTAAAACAGTTATTAACTTTATTTTGAAGTTGGTTAAATCAAGGGACCACACCGTATGACACGGAACGGGTTTTCTCTCAAGAATACCAAAGCTTGAAACAAAACAATTAATAAACAACGCAATGTTTTATGGAAAAATGAAGCTATTATAAGACTCAGGTCTCATCACACAATGCAACACAAATCAAAAGATAGAGTTTTACCTTATAATAGCCAAACATATTTGGTACGCTTTAAAACAAATCATTTTGATATTACTATAATTGCATCATTGTTATCACGTCGACGACTAGTCGTCGACTAGTCGACCTGTCGCTCGATCAGTTTCGACGATGATCGACTTATTCAGTTCGACGATAATGGGCTTGACCCGGCCCAGGAACCCTAATTTTTGGAACGACAACGGTAAAACAAGATCGATATTTTACCTGGACGAGAAACCCTAATTTCTCGGGTCGGCAACTGCTGCTCCTCGCGAAGTCGAAGGCATATGCGAAGTCGGAAAAGGCGTATGCGAAGTCGAAGGCGCATGCGAAGTCGAATACGATGAAGTTTCTTCTTCTTCTTTTTTTTCTTCCTTTTTGAAACAATCTGCGTGTTTTGCGATTTGACTGGAAGCTCTAATTTCTGCGTGGCCGATGGGAGAAAGTAACAGCTGTATGCCACTGTATGCCCTAATTTCTGGTTGGACTGGCCTTTATTTGGGCCTTTAAACCTTTGTGGCGTTATTTTTTTGGTCTTGTGCCCACCAGAGAACAAGTATGTCACTGTATTAAACAAATGTGAATTTGAACTTATTATAAATTTATAATTATATCCAATTTTATTGTATATTTAGGTCTAACAAATATATATATGTATATAAAAGACTTGTCGACTAGTCACGACTAGTCGAGCGATTTGTCGACTAGTCTTCTAGACGGTAGTGGCTCGACTTGGCTCGACTTGGCGTCGTGATAACCTTGAATTGCATAGTGTTAAAACAACTTCAAATATAAATGTATCAATCATTGACGGCATATGTATCATATATCATGTCGTCATATATGTTTACAACTAAAACCGAAAGTCACGTATTGGAAATTGTATTCCATCTATGAGTCGAGGTAAGGGATCTTCCTCACCGGTTTCGGATCATCTCTAGCAAGATGTCCAGGATCACACCTATGAGCAACCCTTGGTTAGCGTCAAGGCCGGTCCACACCTAACGTTTGTGGATTATTTATTTCTGAACAATACGTTTTCCGGTCCTATATGACCTACCACTTGAGCCTTTTAGTCGACTCTATATCCGAAGCGTCTCGCAATCCATCATCCACATAAGTAAAAATATCTGAGCTTCATACCATGACATCACCCATAGCAAGAAAGAAACGCATATCCTCCTTGAGGTCCTCCTCCCGTTTTTGACTCACACCGGGGTGTGAAGCTCACGAATCAACGCTATACACAAAGCTATGCTACTTAAAGTTGTGCTTTGATCATCAAGCACAAGGCCCTGCTTTCAAAAGCGTTGATCATTTGCATTGATTTTCACCAATATATAACCTCTAAGCTCGTACGTCTTAGAGAAGGGTGTTAAGCAAGAGAATAAATTCTCCGCCACTAAACACACACACACATATATATATATATATATATATATATATTTAGCAGAGATCAACGAATATAGCACACAATACAATGTCAGACATAATCCATTTACAATTCCATTCTGGGTCTAAACGAAACCGGAGGCACCTTATTCCTCGTCCCATATGTCCAATACAGGAGAGAGGTCCTCGCATATCCGGTCGATCTCCAAGTACGTCTGGACGATCATCACTTATTACCTCGTCTTGGGTGTACAACTCAATCAAGACATCAGTAATCATCCAAACGATGTGAAGATCTCCGGTCTTCAACCACATTCTTCGACTTTTAGTCGTTGTATCAGTTATTCAGAATGGGTTAAACCCGATCTTTTCGAATAACTCACGTATCTTATAATCAAGTGCTATAAAAACACATCATGCATCTCATTCCAATTCATGCTATTCTTTTATTTAAATATTCTTTTCACAATTTAAACCAAATTAAGGTTTATCAAACTAGTCGGGATTATCGAGCCTTACCGAAGTAATCATTTATTTTATTATCCAGTTCCCAACTTATTCATCCCATGGATAAAACTGGTAGTACTCCATATCTAACACCCATTGTGTTATCGTTAAATTTAATTACCATTTAACGTTCAAATCTAATTAAAGATTTAAACTATCGCATGGAGTAAAACTGGTGATACTCCATTATCGAGCATTTCTTGAATTCGGTAAATTTAATTACCTCACTCTCATTTCAATCTAATTAAAGATTCATTAAAACTCTACTTAGTTTTAATCTTCAAAAATCATTACTTAATGATTATTCAACTTTAGTAAATTCTGCCTTTAACTGGGTTAAAGAACCAATGTCATTTAAAACAAAGTTCACGATAAACCCAAAATCATCTTCCATCAAAACGGAATCTTCACGCAAATCATAACAATATATAATCAATATAAATTTCCGTATCGAACTAATACTATAAGTGGAATAGCGGCAAAACCTTTTAAATTCCATAAATAGTAACGGTCTTTCTTTACAGAAGTTCATCTCGATTATTAAATCGAATTCCATGCAATTCCAATTTAATATATTAAATTCGGAAACTTTACTTTGGAAAATTCCATTAATCTTAATTAAAAAATTATAAATTGCAAATCATAACTTCCCCGTTAATTAATTGGGTTGAAGAACAAATGTTATTTAAAACATTGTTCACGATAAATCCAAAATCAACTTTCATTTCAATTCCAATTAAATTAATTAATTGGTAAACTTCTCTAAATTTTAATCAAAAGATTTATTCTATTCTCAACTGGGTTTAAGAACGGTGTTATTGAAGACACCATTCCGAAAACCCAAAATCTAATTTGATATTAAATACAAGGCTTTGATAGAAATTATATCGGCTTATATTCAATATCAAATTCTGAAACCAACATATATTGTTTTGGGAATAACGATATCTATATCTTCCAAATTCTCAACAATATCCGTATAATCATGAGATCCAATATCAAAATATTCCGAAGATTATTTCCATTTAAACCCAATCCAATTTTTATATTCAAAAATTCTGATTAGATTAAAACCATTCACAATTCCTTTCAGTTCTTTATTCCAGTTATTAACTAGTTCATTCTGATAAATGTCTTTTATCTTTCCAAAATTTGGAATATTTAATCCAAAATCTATTTAAATCATTTAATATGATTTAACACAATTTATCCATATTTTTAATAATTTTATTATGGTCATTTCAGTCGATTTTCATATACGGTCATCGAACGACATTTACAGCGACCCTTTCCAAAACTGATTTGGACATATATTAAAATATAATCGTTAGATTTCAAATCCTTTATTATCGTTCGAAAGCTCTTTTCGATACGAACCAAATAGTTCTAATTTTAGGAGAATCCGACGGTCGGATCTCCCGTTACGTCCATTCAAAGTCAATGGTCGAAGTTCACGAATGGTCGCTGCGCGATACGTTCTGTTCAGGCCATTTAAATATATATAGTATATTTCGTCGATTTCCATTCAAAACGTATTTTATAAAACGTTTATAAATTCGTTTTAAAAACGATTCCAACTTCCATTTCAGTTTTAAGTCAAAATTGAATATTCCATACCATTATAATATTAAAATGATAATATTTTCAAAATATCAGATTTTGAAATCAAATCATTTCGATATTCATTATAAAATGAATAAAATCGGCAGAAAATTCCGTTCGAGTTAAAATGGTGTATATCTACTTAACTCGGCTTCACATATTTTAATATTTTCGTGTCCATCCAAAATCGGACATCAAAAATCATATTTTGATTCTCACTGAATATTATTTTAAAATATTCGTTATTTCTGAATTCGAATCAGACTCAATCAATTACCATATAATTTTATTTATCTGGATTCCATGCATCGCTTGTATTAAAAAATAGTGATAAACAACTATGAAACGTTTCATTCACATCCAAAATGCAATTTATAACTATATAAGCATTAAATAATTAAATAACGCTTATAATAGTCTGTCAATCAATCGGTTGACATACAACTATACAAAAGGGCGATGTGTAAATTAATTATCGTCCCTAGACCCGTGTGGGGTTTTCAATCATCAACAAATAATTGGGCGATGTGTAAAATTATCGTTCTAACATCCGTGTGGGGTTTTACATCACAATCCATGTGAATTTATCTACAGTTTAATAATAATGGCATTAAAACTGTAAACGACCATCAATCACTAAACAAATATTGCAATCACAGACAGTCAATGTATATTCAGTAAACATAAATAACAGTACAAAATATTTGAGTGAGAGTTCGAACTTTGATTTCCACTCTGTTAGTCTTTAATGGAGGATTTTATTTTTAAACTAAATCAAGCAAACGTTTAATTTAGCTAAAAATTCAATTTGCTCCGTTTCCGTTCTGGTCAGTTCCATGTTGTAAATGCAATATCTTTCGCATACGAAAACATAATTGGACGATTTCAGTTGCGTTGCGATCGTGACAACGAACTTTGAACAATTTAATTATATCATTAATCTTAATTAAGGTGTAATTAACCTTAATCAAAATAATTAGGCCACACGTTCTTCTGCTCCCTTCGTATCATCACTCCCGATAACCGAACCCATACATCGGTCCAAAACTTCACTTGCGCCCCGCCTCACACACAACCGGACGATGATCAGAAAGTTCCTCGTCGACCACCATCACCAAGGCTTCCATCGCCCGCAACCCCTCGCCACTCGCACCCCCCTGCGTCGACAAAAGCTCCTCGAAAGCAGCGACTTTGGGAGGGAAATCTGGCCTCCACGTCGAACTAAAGATCATCTTCACCGTTGACATTGTAGACCTTGACGAGCTCTTTCCCTTTTTGTTTTATAAGTTTCGGAAATCATTGTGTGAATTTGGAGAAAGGGAGAGGAGAAACTCGGAGCGATATCGGCCATTGATAACCTAACTGGCGGCACATTTTATGATCAGGAAACTAGGTTTCCAGTTTTACATAGTTATATATATAAATATATTAATATTTTGGTAAATTAATTGTGAAAATTTGTGTTCGAACTCCAAACGGGACCCAACGACTGTCGTTTCTAACCAAATACCCTCATTCCGGACACAATGAGATATGTTTCGCAAGCTGATTCGGCTGTTTCGATCAGTTTTTATCAAAATTAAAATATAATTCAATATAAAGTTCAATATTAAATTCCAACGTACATTTCAATTTATTGGCGACACATACTGACTCCAAAAATTATGAAATTTGAAATCTAGTTATGTTTTGATGATACGGTTCTAACAAAATTAATTTCGTCGAATTTGGAGACAGTTTGAAAAATGGGTCTTTTAACTGGTTTATTAAATTCAAACTGGAATTGAAGACGCGTTTAAATTTACTACGCTTGCATATTAATTCCAAATGACTTGAAATTTTAAAATTGACAATAATTTTACGTTCCAGGTCCAACAAAAGTGGTTTCATCGAAAACGGAGGTCGTTTGCAAAATGGTTATTTTTAAGGGCTTATATATAATATTAAAAAATATATCAATTCCATAGCGACTATTTTAAATTTTAAACTGGACATTAACTTACAATTTATAAAATGAAATCTCAGTTTTTTACATTCGTTAGAAAATTACAATTCAAAATATTCCAACGTTTCTTGTTTCATCAAATTCTGATTTATAATGAATTTTGTACATTCAATTGAAATTTAAAATCGAATTTTCAAACTACTGCGCCATTTCAAGCTCGTTTTATAATTAAAATAAATTTATAAGTTCTAACTTTGTTTTAAATAAATTTTTCATCGTTTATTCTCAAAATAAATTGATTAAAATATTTATTTTCTATCAAAATCAATTAAAAATAAATTTTAAATTGGTTTCAAAAATATGGGTTGTTACACAGATGAACAGAAACAAAAGCACACATGAGCAAACACACACAAAGGGTGTAGGGGGAAAGGTTTTCTTTTTCCCCCTTTTTTTTTGTTTTTTTTTTTGGTGTGTGGGTGGTGGGAGGGAGGGAAAATGGCGGGGTTGTTGGAGGGCTTAGGCAGACTGGAAAATTTTCTTGCGTCAAACCTGCATTTGGTTATTAATAATCCTGACCGGAGCGGGGCTTTTGGATTTTTAATATTAGTAGTCTAAGCATTTCTCAAATCATAATTGAATTTTGAAATTATTATTCAATTTTTTTCCTCTCTAAACAGGCCATCTGTGATAGTCAATACCCGTCTTAAAATATTTATTCTAGACGTCGGTAATTTTTGTAATATCTTGTATCAAAATTTTGGATTGAGAGATATATCCCATTTGTTAAATGAATTTATTGATCAGTTTATCTTTCTTTGAGGATTCGAAAATTGAAACCAACCGACAATTTAAAATTAATCAATTGTTTGTAATTCCAATTGGAAATTGGATTATATTGAGGAAAAACTCTAATTTTAAAAAATAATATATATTATTTATTTAGTTTACTTTAGGCTTTTTGTCCATGGCATTAAGGATTTTTATTGTACAAACATGGAGACATTATATTTTGAGGGTTCTCCACAAAGTTAACTTTGTTTTGACAGAAAATAGAAATCTGATATTCTTCCAGTCAAAAGTGCTCTTCTTTTTAAGGCGAATAATTGCAAATCATTTAAAAGGTTGTGAGTTTTCTTAGAAAATATATATTAGATGTACAAAATTCTTATGGTTTGGCCTATTAGTCATAAGTTTTGAACACTCTCAGATGGATGTTAATTACTTAAGATGGCACACACACATACATATATCTGAGAGTGTGCCATCTTAAGTAATTAACATCCATCTTAAGTAATTAAGTGTGCGCGCGTGCGCGCGCCATTTATTCTTTTGCAAATTGCTACCCAAATCACACATATGCCATATAATGAAAGTTCAGTCTTAATTTTCAATTATTTACATGATACAGACTACAGTAAAAGGCTGCAGAAATTTTTTATCTGTTTATTTAGCTAGTTCGCTTCATCTGGATTAGTACTACGTGCTGATGAGTATTTTTCCCATGTTGATTTACTTTTTTTTTTCCCTATAATCTTAAAACCTTCTCAGTGATTTGGACGAGAGGACGAAAAAGGCCTTTCAGAAGTACTTGGCTACAAGGGGTTTCAAAAAATCCCTCTACAATTACTTGCATGATTATATGGTCAACAAATACAACAAGAATTATTTTGCTTGGCTAAAGAGCTTCAAGGATTTTATTGAGAAGTGATCGATCCATCAACAGTTTTGGTTATTCAGTCGGATTTTTCTATATGATATTAATAACCGGTCAAGTATGTGTAAAATGCTTCAGTGACTTCTACATAACGTTCAAGGAGACCAGAACAGAAAGTAGTGTCTTATATCTGCACTGTAGTATCTTGAATATTGTTGTTCATGTGTAGATTTCAGAGATGTTTCTTACATGATGTGTTTATCATTTATGTCACACCTCTTCTATGTTTAATGCACCGTAGTTTCCTTGTTGATGAATGTTCGATTCTTTCCTTGATCTTTGTTAAAATGCTAAGGATATGCCTCCTTTACAGTTTTGTTTGTTAACCTGGAGAGAGCTCTAGGAGGGACCCTTTTTGGAATTAACTTCCAAGTAATACGACCTTCAAATGTTGTAATATAATATCGAAATTGGAACAAGTAGGAATTAGGATAAAGAAGAAATTTGAGAACAATTTTAGTTTTAAAGTATAGATTTTAAAATTTTGTCTGAAAGATAAGAGTCTTATATATTTATATAACGTAAGTGGACATACAATGCTACATTCATGCACCTTTACACAGTTCGTACTTTCATAGGAACACTAGTCCGACAGCTTTTTTAAACTCCTTTAAAAATCAAAAAGAAAAAGAAAAGTGAAAGAAAGGTGGGAAGAAAAAAGGTAATCTATGCCTACAGGATTTGATGCTATTTAAATACTGATAACGATGTTAAAACTATTTTGAACGATCAACCAATTCTGGCCGCCCTATTTGCTAAAACGAATTGCAAAGAAATAGTGAACAAAATCATTATTTTTCACGAAGAGCTTGGTTATTATATGACTCATACATTATAGTTTGTTTTCATCTATTTATAGAGCAGTCACGTATCAATTCCTTTGTAAATGCAAAAGTAACAAAGTGCAAAAGTGTGTATGGATCAAACTAGCTAGATATGCGTTCCACTTGCAATGCATCATGAGTCCGTATATATCCATATTAAAACTACAAAACAAACTCAAGAAATTACAAAGCTGCTGTAAGCTTGAGAAGCATAACATCTAAAGAACAGAACCATGATCGTGGCCAACACTCCAACCCGCCTTCACATGCAAACCGAACTCTTGATTGTCGAGGAGGCGGTGGTGGTGCAGTGTGGCGGTGGTGGTGCAGTGTTATCTATATCTCTTGTTTTTGTTGTCAGTGTTTCGTTGTTTTATTTACCTTTTGATTTTACTACAATAAGTACTTTTTTTGTAACTGACAATGTCACTTTAATATATCTTTTGCAAGCGGCAACCATCATTTTTTATATATGAAGTTGAAATAAACTGATTGTATTTTACAATTATTTGTTGTTGTTAAAAACATGGTTTTTCTACAATTAATTTTGCTAATTACAATAGCATCTTTCACGACTATTTTGTCATTTGCAATTGGATCCTCTAAAAATGTTTTAAAATATAGGTTACTACAAAATCAAAATATCATAAATTCAAATATATAATATTTTCAAATTAAAGTGCGTAATATCTATCGATTCAAACACTTATTAAATATTCTAAAAAAATCATATAGCATTGTAATATCTATAAATTCAAGTACAAAAATAATGCTTCGATAAGTCAAAATCAGGATACATTGATTACAAACTCACCAACACAAGCATTAGGCAAAGCATCATTCCTTTTACACTTCCAAACTCAACAACACAAATTTTTGCATCTTTGTCACCATGCATTTCAGTTTAATACATCAATTCTTCCATCCATTCACCATATTTTAAACAAACTAATCGAGACAAAAAGCCCCAAGCCCTTAAAAACAACTGCTAAAAAAAATAGTGTAAAACTCAAAATTTTATTTTAAAAAAAACAACACTTCTTCAAACAAAACAAAAGGCTACACCTATTAAAAGATAATAAAGGAACACAAATTGCACTTTTTAAATCAAAATAAAAAAGAACTGCAATTCTTAAAAAAAACAGCACTTCAGAAAAAATTGGAATTCATGGACTACAATTTAAAAAGAAAAAACTGCGCTTTTTATTTAAAAAAATTACACTTTACTTTTTTATAAAAGGCTGCACTTTAAAGAAAAAAAATATACTTATGTTAATTTACATTGAATTTTAATTTCGAAGTTCAATGTTTTATGTTCAATTTTAATTTCAAATTAAAATTCAATTTATCATTACCAGTTAAAACTTAAAATTCAGTACAAAGTTTTATGTTAAAACTTAAAATTTAATTTTAATTTCAACTTAAAACTATAAACATCACTTAAATTTAAACTGTAGACACTAACAGTAGACTAACATACAAACTTAGCTTAAATTAAAAACTTATAAAAAAAAAAAAACTAAATTTAATTTAAATCAATTTAGGTCACGTCGAGATCGAGATCAGCAACAATAGCACAAAATCGAGAATGGTAGAAGGGTTCGAGCTTCATATCTGAGAAGGCGGCGGACCTGACAAGGCAGTGGTGGATAGGGAATATCGGTGCAAAGTCGATGTCAAGATTAATAAAAGCTTCGATTTTTTTTAATGTTCGATGTTTTTTTTTCTATTCAACGTTTCCTCCAATTTCACAGAGTCGGTCTCGGTTTTGGGCCTAAAGCACGAAAATATTGGACTTCAATAAAGTGCGCTTTCCTAAGGCTTCATTTTTTTGATGCTTTGTCGCATTGAGCGCTTTTTTTGGTGCCTCGACGGAGTATAAAGCCCTAAGTTAGCGCCTAGGGCTTTTTGGTGCCTAGGCGAGTACTTCGATAGCTATGGTTTTAAACCATCATCAAACAAGGCTATTGATCCGCTATCTACAGCCTTTATAAATTCATCAAAGCAATAGACCCTTGATCAGAAAAAAAAATCCATTTGATTGATTCATTGGAGTTGAAACAACCAAACATAAGAGTGATGGATTATACCCGTAGATTTAACAGATCAAATTTGACGACTTATTAACACAGATGATAAATCTCAATCAACATGGGCAGAAGTAGTCACATCGACTATGACAGATACATTACTATCTTTTCACCTAAAGGCTGGTTGTCTCAAGCAGGGTAAGCATTCATAACTGTAATGGCATCTGGAATCACTTCGGTTGGTGACGAGTGTAACAATCCAAATTCCATTGGGTCCGGATTTTTCTGAAATTCTAAATCCAAAACCACTAAAACTAGAGTTGGCTTGTCTGGTATCTTGCAGAAAGGATAGAGATAATAAATAGCTTAATAAAACATCTCACAACGTAATCGATAAAATATAATAATCAAGTATAGCCTTATCGAAATAATGACACCGCCTAACAAGGTGTTCAAAGGCTACCAAATCTATGCCGTAAAACTAACCTGTAAGTATGTTATAGGGAGAGTCAGAACACAAGTTCTGGTGGGAGAAAAAATTATACATTCTGAAATAACACTACATATACCATTCAGTTACATTTTCTTAAATATTAGGTTGTTCAGATCAATAACACTCTAGACCCTGCACACACGTTGCACCTATCTACTACCCAATAAATTAAACCTAATATAATATATATGTAGCTATACTTAACATCTCAAGGTACTCCCCATAATACCCTCCTCGTACGGTCTTCGCCATCATATCACAGAAGCATACACTACCTTCATCTTACGCCGAACCGCATACGGAAATCTCCATTGTTACGCCACATAATCGCACAGAACCACCATCGCTATGTCATGTGAACGTATGGATCCTCGTATCTGAACTCTTCGGTGGAACCATGTCTTAGCACGGAGTAATGTCCTAACGTCTACAATTCACCACACAATGCACGTATCTAAGCCCTTGCACGAACGTACTACCTACTATAACTCAAATTCCGTAATAGGGATGCATCGAATGCACAGAACTTGGTTGGAAGATTTTGGTATCTATAAAGAACAGCTTCCTTAGGTCTACATTACTGATGTCCACCTATGGTCTATCTCTTTTCGCGGTGGCTATGTCCCCACCCTGGCTTCTCCACTAACTAATGAAAGACTACATTAAGCGCTAATCACGTGGTCCTAAAAATCAATCTAACATCCAATTTGGCGTGTCCCTCAAGCAACGTCCCGATAGTGAAAGATCGCTGGTCTCTTAGCTTCGCACTAGTCTTTCCGTATCCCACTGACTATTGATGACAGGTATCTGACGATTACTATCTTTAATTTGGTCCTGACCACCTCCTCTCAAAGCGAGACAAACTGCTGAATCACACAACGCCATCTGTCACAGCCTTATGACTGCCACACCATAGTTGCAGTCAAGGTATACTCTAGATGGTGCAATAGACCTACCTTCAAGCGACGACTTCATCCAGTTGTTCCTCGGAGGGACATCTCAGAGTACCTACCACGTCCCGTAGAAGCCTCATGCTTCCCTACAGTCCCATAGAATAATCAATTAAATGTGCTCCTCTCGTGTCTCCAGACACCACGATGATCTACCTCATTGGTTTCTTCATCTGCATATGTACGGATTGGTCCAAGCGCATCACGTCATCACGTTATTAGATCTTATGTCTAATCTTTTAATCACGCGCTTGCTTTAACTTATCACATTGTTAATTAACTTGATTATTTACACATTCATTTTTCATTTAAGCTACCGGCTTATTAGTTTTTATTTTGCCACTTACTTTCCCTAATCAACCTTAAGCTGCCGGGACAGACTATATCTACGAGCCACTTATTTTCCCAAATCAGCCACACGCTGCCGAAACAGACTTTCGCTTATTATTATTACATTCATTAAACTTAAATTTCCCCCCAATCATACGTTTACTAATAATAAGCCACTTCTATTTTATGTAATTTAAATCTCATGTTATACCGTTACCACCACTACACCAAATTCATCAATTTGCAACGGTTTTAAGCCGTAACAAATGAATTTAGCAACGGCTTTTAGTCGTTGCAACGACCTGGGTTGCAAACATTTCGCAACGGCTCAAAGCCGTTGCTAAATATGTTTTTAGCAACAGCTTAGAGCTGTTGCAATTTTAGTGTTTGCAACGGTTATGAGCTGTTGTAGAATCATATTTGGCAACGGCTTGTGTCCGTTGCTACATGTTTTAGTACATTCAATAATTTTTGTTCAGCAACGACTAAAGGCCGTTGCCAATGTTATTTAGCAATAGATTTGGGCCGTTGTTGTGTTGAAGTTTTTCCAATTTTTTTTATTCCTTTCCCTGCATTTCATATTCAGCAAAAATCTATGAATATGTGATATAAATACTACAACTGTTCATAATATTACGATAATTTCAATACATATGTTACTTCATAAAGTATAAATATCAAAATACTCTTCCGATCTTACATTTTGAGTTCACCAAAACAATATTACACCACACATACCATCATAAAGTACTAATACTACACACATACGTTATAATTGAAATAGCATACTACAAGCATAAACCATAATTGACAGTTTCAAACTTTCGTCATAATTAAAATATCATACTACAAGCATAAACCATAACTGAAATGGCCATAAGCTCTTAACCTGCCCAAGAAAAGTAGACTGCATCGCTTCGTACTCTTAACCTGCCAAGAAAAGCAGCTGCATTAAGTAAGAACTCATAATTGTTGACAGAGACAATAATTAGATACTGTTAAATGTTATTCAATCCCTCAGGTGCTTCAAGTATACTAAGTAGGTGGAAATATAAGTATTGATTTCATATGCTGAATTATATATATGCTACAAAATATTTTTCATGAGGGCATTTATGCTACAGAAATAGGAAGGTGAACTACATTTGCATTAAGCAACTTACTTTAGAATTCAAATTTGAGATGACAAATGATTGAATGGTTCATATGAACATATGGACGAAAAGGTTGCAGATTAATGCGACAAATTGATGCATATATGAAGGATAAGGGCAACATACAATGTCACTTTTGAGAGATAATGTTCATATTCCTAGTATATATTTGTCAGTATGATGGTATTTATTATCATTATTATTAATTATTATTACTAGATAATGTAAACAACAAAGATTTGAATTTGATGCCTACTGGCAAGGAGAATAGTTGATTATAGTTTTAGTTCTAGAATCGTTTTTATTGAAAAGGATTAAAAGGAAATTTTCAGATGTCTGAATTGGTTACTTTTGTTATATGGACTATTGATCAAGTTTTCTGAGTGTCTAAGCTGTGGTGATTGATGAGTAATCAACTTGACGGATATTTATTCTTTCGTAATGGACACTGTTTCAAATAGTTACACTTGTCGATTGCTTCTTCGAAGATTTCATAGTATGTGCACCAATCAGTCCGTGCATGAGGTTGATAATGATATTTCATCTTGCATTTCATTGAGTTTCAAGAGCTTTGAATCAGTGAATTACTCACTAAAAACAAATACATAACTATTCTAAATTAAATGAAGTATTTATGACTACAGCATAACATGTTACGTAAATCCTAGTGGGAATTTAATTCATATTTATTTATTGAAGGCAATGCACAAGTCCTAATTCCGAAAATCATGTTTGTTATCAATCCAACTATTTTTAAACCTTAAACTAGAACTAAAACTTGGTGGAAGTCACGCATGACACAGTTTGGAGCTTCTTAAAGCCAGCATTGATCCAACTTGGTCTGAATATTTGGCATGGAATTCCTGTTAGCTTTTAGAAACGGTTTGCTTTTTTTTTTTTCCAAAAATGAGGGATCCAACAACCTAATTTTTTTTCAACTGACGTGCAATACTTTGTTACACTAAAAGGTACTTTCGATTCAAATCCATTCCAATTTATATATTTGAAATTCTGGTTATATTAAAACCCATTCTCAATCCATTTTATTTATTTAAAAATAATTGGATTATAATCCTAGTTAATAACTAGTTCATTACGATGAAAAATATTTTTATCTTTTCAAAACTGGAATTTTTCATCCCAATTCTTTCTTAATCATTTATTATGATTTTACACAAATTATTAATATTTTTAATAATTTTATTAAGGCCCGTACAGGCGGTTTCCATAAACGGTCATCGAACTGCACTTACAAGGACCTTTTCCAAATTTGATTTGGACATAATTCCAAATCCTACCTTTAGATTTCAAATCTCTTATATTCGTTAGAAAACCAACCCAATGGTTCTGGTTTTAGGAGAATCCGACGGTCGGATCTCCCGTAATGTCAATTCGAAGTCAATGGTCGAAATTCGCGAACGGTCGTGGTGCGTTCTATTCAGGCCATTTAATATATATATATATATATATTATTTCGTCAATTTCCATTTAAAACCTATTTTATAAATCGTTTTAACTTTGTTTTAAAAACGAATTCAATTTCATATTCAATTTTTAATCAAATTTGAATATTCCATATCATGGATATATAAATGATAATATTTTCAAAACATTAGATTTTGAAATCACTTCCTTTTCGATATTCATTATAAAAATGAATAAAATCGATACAAATATCGTTCGCGTCAAATGGCGCATCTCTAATCAATACGACTTCACATATTTCAATATTTTCGTGTCCATCCAAAACCGGACATCAAAATCAGATTTTAATCCTTTACGAAATATTATTTCAAATATTGTTAATTTATTTTATTCAACACATGAATATTGTTTAAATATTTTATTCAACAAATGAATATTTCATATGGTTTATATATTCAATAAATAATATTTTTATTGTTTAAATATTTTTATTCAACACATGAATGTTTATTTTATTCAACACATGAATATTTTATTCAACACATGAATATTTTATTCAACACATGAATATTTTTAATCCTTTTCTGAATATTATTTTAAAGTATTATTTATTTTCCAAATTGGAATGAGGCCCCATCAATTACCATATAATATTATTTATATGGACTCCATACAACACATGTATATAATAATAATGATATATAATCAACCATCATCCAGAGTGCATTACACAACTGTATAAGCGTTAAATATAAATAATTAACGCTCACAACAGTCTGTCAACCATTCGATGGACATATAACTAAAAAATTGGGATTAGTGTACGTCAAATATCATCCCAATACCCATGTTGAGTTTCAGTCAACAAACACAGATTTTTATTTGTGCAGTTGGGTGATGTGTGAAATTTATCATCCCAATCAATATCAGATAAATGGGTGTACATGAACAAATCGTCTGATTTGTAGATGAATATTTATTTTATTCATATACACATTAAAAATTACATTTTTAGCAATAAAATATTTATTCAACACATGAATATTTTATATTCCATTCCACATCACAATCACAATCAATTTTCACAACACAATACCCTCAAACAAGTCGTCCATGGTCTGTGGATGACAGGGAACAATTCATATATGCAGTTATAAGATAAATAATTGTACAAAAAAATTATAGTGAGAAATTCTCACATTTGGGTCCACTCCGTCAGTTTTTATCTGAATTTTTGAACCGTTTGCATTTGAATTTACCCGAAATTTTATCGTGCTCCAAATTGGACCCGGTCAGTTTTGTTGTGAAGCTCTCGTCTCCACGATCGCAACGGATCCATTTTCACGCGATTTGGACCTCATATTAAGAAGATACATGTTTTTAAACTTTGAACAATTAAGTATGTAATTAATTAAAATTTAATTAAAAACCAACCCTCCTTAATCACGTTTAGATAAAACGTTACTATTCCTTTTGTTTTCTTCCTCCACAAAACACAGGCCGCGTCATTCAAAATGAGGTTCCAAACTAGGGTTTGAGCTTGCAAACTCGTCGAGGCCAGAGACCCCAATCGCCAGTGCCCACCCCGTCCCGCTCGGAGCCGCGCACCTCCACCGTGAACGGCACGACGTTCGATCCTCCACTTGCTTCGATTTTTGCGCCTGAAGTCGGCGGTTTGTAGCCCCGGTTCCTCCCATTATCGTGCATGATAAATTACCACCCATACATCGATTTGAAGCTCTCATTTAGAACTTCGATTTTGTCTTTTGAAGTTTGGGAATTCGTAGAGTGGATTAAGAGAAATCAAAAGGGGGAAATTGGAGCGATTTTAATCCTCCGTTTCAGAAAGCGCCGGCCTGAAATTGTGATTAGGGTTTGGGTTTATAATCATATATATATATATTTTATATTATTTAATTTCAAAAATATATATTTATCGTTACGAACTCCAAATCAAACCCAACAACTATCGCCCCTAGCCAAATACCCCCATTCCGGACACAATGGAATATGTTTCATAACCCAATTCGGATGTTACGATTGGTTTTCGTTAATTCTACAATATAAATCAATATATATTTAATTTGAACGCACATTTTAATTTACCGGGGCCGCATACGGACTCCAAAAATTCCAGAAAAATAAATCTGGCTATGTTTTAAGGGCTTTATATTATATTAAAATATATATAAATTGCACAGCGATTATTCTAAATTTTAAACTGGACATAACTTTCAATTTATATTATGAAATCCCAATTTCTCACATTCATTAGAAAGATATTGCTAATTAGATTCAAATATTTCTTGTTTCGTCCAATTCTTACTTATAATGAATTTTGTATTCTCTGTTGAAATTAGAAATCGAATTTTCGAACTGCCGCGCCATTTAAATTCTAACTTCGATTAAAATAAAATTTTAGTCGTTATTATTTAAAATAAATCATTTTAAATATACAAAATCCATTAAATTAGCCAAAATAAAAATTTTAAATTGGTTCCGATTTTCCGGGTTGTTACAAATTTCAGGTTTGTCTTTACCAACTTTCATCTTGATATTCGCTACCTTCTCTTCAACTTGATAACCATTCAGTGGCCTTGGAGGATGACGATGCTCTAGTTTATTATTAAAATTTGATTTTTCATCACGAAACTTGTGTTTGGAATGGAGGAACCATCGATGATCCATGTAACACATCTTCTTACTAGCAGAAAGATAATAAGAACATGTTTCTTCTCCACATGTAGGACACGCAAAATAGCCACGAGTTGTACACCCCGATAATGTCCCAAATGCAGGATGATCGTGAATTTCCCACAACATCCTAGCTCTCATTGTTAACTCATTTTTGTTAAACGAATCAAAAGCCATTACTCCTTCCCATAGCTGCTTTAAATCGTCTATCAACGGTTGCAGATGAACATCAATATCCTTCACTGGACCAGCCATGAGTTGTACACCCCCATAATGTCCCAAATGCAGGATGATCGTGAATTGCCCATAACACTCTAGCTCTCATTGTGAACTCATTTTTGTTAAACGAATCTAAAGCCATTACTCCTTCCTATAGCTCCTTTAAATTGTCTATCAACGGTTGTAGATAAACATCAATATCCTTCCCTAGTTGTTTTGGTCCAGCGATCAACAATGTCAACATTGAAAACTCTCTTTTCAAGCACATTGATGGAGGAAAATTATATGGTACTACAATTACTGGCCAACAACTGTAGCGGGTACCTAGAGATGCATATGGACTAAAACCATCCGTTGAGATTCCCAGCGTAACATTCCGTGGTTCAACGACAAATGTTTTATCAAAAGAATCTATAGTTCGCCATTGCGAAGTGTCGCATGGGTGACGCATTACAAATGGATCTGATTTTGCATGACTATGCCAAGTCATAGCTTATGCTATCCATGGTAGTGTATAAAGTCTCCTCAATCTGGGAATTAAAGGGAAATGTCTCAAAATATTTTATGCTACCTTGGTGTCCCTTTTTTCTTCGCTAAATGTTGTCTTATATCTTGGTTCATTGCAAATTCTACAAGAAACTCTGTTTCCATCATCTTTCCAATATAGCATGCTGTCATTAATGCAAGCATCATAAGATTTATAATCCATCCTAACTAGATTAATTATCTTCTTCATGTCCGAATATTTTGCTGGTAGTCTGTTACCTTCAGGAATTAACTCGCTTATAAATTCGAGGAGTGCGGTCAAATCATTGTTAGAAAAAATGTATTGTGTTTTCAAACCATTCAGCTTCACAATGGCGTACAATTTTGTTTTCCCTTTTGGACAAGAAGGATACAATGGCTATTTGGCACTATCAAAAAGTGATTTATACTTCTTATTTTGATCGGTCTGCCAGTCAACATCAATGATAGGCGGTTCATCAACATTAACGTGGAATTGACTTTTCGATTGAAATTATGAAATTTATCGGCATCATTGATTAGACCTTCCATTCTGGGATATTCACCATCATCGACATGAATGGATTGACAGATGGGTTGTTTTTCCTTTCTCGTCAATTCTTCTCCATGAAAATGCCAAATGGTATATGTTTGATCAATTCCCCGCCTAAGCAAATGAAAACGAATATCCTCTGATTTAATCTTTTTCGTCATATTCTGACCTTTAGCGCAAGGACAAGAATAGATTTCCTTATTACCACCATTTTCTTCAAAGAAATTAATAAACTCCTGCACTCCTTCCAAATATCGCGGAGTTCTACGATTGGATTCTTTCATCCATTGTTTGTCTACGCTAGAAGACATACCGACCTGATATATCAAATATAACAGGCCATGAATTATTTTTCTTTGACCAAGCAATTAATGGCTTGCTACTTTATGTTAGAATGTTGCATTGGCAGGATAGCCTTCCTTAGTTTGATCAAATCTTTGGAGCTAATATTTAATAAATTAAAAATCTAATTTGTGGTTACTAAGTTCATGTCTTTTCAGTAATATTCCATGGCTTTCTGCTACATTTGAGAGCTTTGGATATATTCACTTTTATAGCAACACTACAAGAGGAACAGTGGATTCCAAAGATTCGGCTGGTATATGGATCATTTACACTTTGCTAGTGGGTCATCCTACCTCCCATTACAAATACAATAACGTAATTAAATCGCATAAATCTTTTCAATTTAAACGATTCAAAAAAATTTCGGCAACATTTCGCTTTAGTTCCCTGGACAGTACACAACTGCGTGTACATAGGGAACATAAAGGAAGCACTTTCGAAATTTTGAGAACCGTTTAAAATGAAATGATATATACGAGATTTAATTTCGTTATTGTGT
Organism: Allium sativum; assembly: GCA_030737875.1. Lineage (NCBI taxonomy): Eukaryota > Viridiplantae > Streptophyta > Magnoliopsida > Asparagales > Amaryllidaceae > Allium > Allium sativum. The sequence continues at coordinate 229,086,289 of CM060922.1, forward strand.
TCGTAACTTGTCCAATACAAAGGAAAAATCCAACAAATATTGTATATGTTGGATATACATGTCCGTTATGTTAATAAAACGAACATTCACATAACGATCATATATAATACTTATCAGACAGGGCCCAAAAATCTCTCTAAGGCTTTATAAGTATAATATATTACGGTTGGTGCTCTTCAATCCCTAATTGTAATGACCCAACTTTCGAACACATCGGAAGTCGTGCGATTATATAAGAATTAGAAGTAGATGGAGGTAAAACTAAAGAAAACATCAGAATCTCACAGCGGAATTTTAACAAAAGATAATACTACATAATATTATACATCAGCAGCATAGTACATCAGAGTATATTGTGCATAGGGATACACGCCATTCCATAATACAATTTTAATTATACATAACATCATAGATAAACCAAACTTCCAAACTTTAATTATACATAGATATAGTAGGTAGATCAGCATGCAGAAAGTTCCATCTAGCTATCTAAGTTAAATCATGACCTGATTCACTTGTCTACTCATAACAAGTGTTATGAGTACCTAAGAGTTTAAGGAAAACACAGAAATATAAACTCCGGGTACGTCAAGGGATTGGTATGAGTAAACGAATTTAAAACAAGTTAGATAAATAAAAATATCTCATAAGACCACGCCGTAAATGCGGAACGAGTTTTTACCTCATGAGAATAAAACACTTTGTATACTTTAAATCAGATATGATCATAGTGTCTAGGGTTTTTCACAAATAAATTAAAATCTAGAAGAATGCTTGCATCTCACATTCTCCGATATAGTATACAAACAAAACCGCTTAGCGCTTATGGATAATGGATTTCCGACTATGACAAGGTATGGAACCACCTTCCGATAGTGTATCTGTAGAGGTGAATATACTGGGTTCAACAAGAACGTCTTGCAACCCGGCCCACACATGACCGACGACTCATTTCTCTTGAGTGTATCAAATGTATATCACCAATAATTGTGTATGACAACCATTTCCCAAACGGGACAGAATCGATAGAACAAGAAACAAAAGGAATTTCTCTTGATAGGTGATGCTACACCCTAATGGGAACGACCCATATAGCCATGCTGCATGCCCGATTTTTGTCATTTTCTAGATGTGAGGCCTGAGCCTAGACATACCTTTGATGATCACTGCTTTATTTACTTTGAATGCCACATTGTCAAAACTCGCCAACCACTAATTGACTTCCCCAAAAATATATTATAGGTATAAAGCAAGAGAAACGAATTCCTCCGCCACCATATAAATACGTTTGAAGAGATCGACGTACGTTATCAGTTAGAATTACTCTGTCAGACATTCGTCCATACAAGTTGCCTTCGGACTGGATAAAATGAACGCACTATTCTGTAATTGAACAGCCCTTGCATAACTTTGTCTTCGATTATCTTCGATAATCCTTGACTAGAGGCGTAAAAACCAGATCGAAGTGGAACAAAAATTCCTGTCTCTTCAAAACGATCAGCGTTAATATATTTATTTTTAGGGACAAGTGATATTTAAGTAGAACAGATTATTTCATATTATGAAAATGTGTCTTCAATGTTCATGGTTGAAATCATTTCTATATACATTAAAAATGATCGTTATCTTCAAAAATTTAAATGTTTATTTCAAAAATAATTTCACTCTTTATTTATCGTTAACCACCTTCCAATAATTGCGTTACATAAATTCTATTGACTTCTCGGTTTCAAAATGATCGAGTAATTCCCAGTTTAAATACTATTTAAATTATATAAAGAAATAATTAAATTTTAAATCAACATTGATTATATAAATAAGTGTATAATTTGCATTGGTTTAGTTTACCACAACCGTACACAAGTAGTTTGACATATTAATTAAGGACGAATTAGTAGTTTAAAACCTACTTATTTGATTAAAACATGTTCAAAAGAACACCAGTCCACGATTCTTGTAAATTCTTTACCCCAGGGAAACCAGCCTGATCAAAATGGCTTCGGCCTTACCCCTTATTTATTTATTTAATTGGTTAAAACTTGGCCTAAACTACCCAAAGCCCATACTACTAAGGCTCGCACACCCCTAGCGTGGCCAAGTGGCATTTCATGATCCATGAAAACAAAGGAAATCTCTGCCAGTTGAATAGAACCCTCCGAGACCTGCTACAACATTTTTCCTTCCCATTTCTTCCTTTTCTCTTCATCTATTTCCTGACGTCCTCTCTTCTATTGCCAGGTTTCACGTCAATGCTTCCACTCCCATTTTTACCGTGAACACTGCCCCTCCGCCAAACTCCAGTTTCGGCGCCCCTCATGTTTTCCGAAGTTCACGCCACCTTTTATCATAAAGGCCGAGACCTGCTACTAACCCATCCACCATTTATACTTTCCATTATCGTATATACTTTGACACACTCATTCCCTTACACTGTCGTACATCATAGCTCCTCTGTCACAGCTCCAATGATCCATCTCCAAGTCCGTCCATGCTTTCCAGTTGCCGTTTCCACGAGACCCTCCTTGTTGACTGCCGTGTTTTAATCCCCTCAAGTTTATCATTTCAGTTTCCACTATCCTTCACACACGTAAGTGCTATGTCCTTCAGCTACATCAAGAACCTCCCCGTGCACAAGTCAGTGTGCACGTGCACACTCACGTCGGCCCGTACATGAGTGTCTTCATCAACCACACACGTGCACCATCACTACTGAATTTATTCTACCCTATTCAGCCTGCCTTTGCTCAATTGGTTTGGAAGATCGTATTTACCCGAACTGAAAAACAAAACTCGTATGACTGTTGATTTAAACATGGTTTGTAGCCCCTTCATTTACCTACCAAACACCTTCAGCTTTCGACCTCGGTTGCTGACATCATGACCATCCCAACACTCATCCTTACGACAAACTGCAGTCCATTTCCGAACGCTCAACAATTTACAAACCCCAACACTTATATCGAACACTATTAAAATCTATCGGTTTCACGGAAAATATAATCCAGTACTACTGGGATATCTATATGCCTAATATTAGTAATTAAACTGGTTAACTTGGTTTCTATATGGTATAACATGTCAACTGTATATACACATTTGGATCGGAGTACTTAAATATATATGTATGTTCTTGCTACCAGTAACCTAAAATGACTTATTTTCATTGAAAACCTTCCATATTTATTCTATACTAAAACATAGGCATGCATCCCATAGGTGGAACAGAGTGTATTGTTCTCAACATTGTAAATAGTAATTGGTAAACAGGGTTATGATTTTAATAGTCCATTCTTGGTTATGCAGGTTTCATAGTTCAACTAACACACCAAACATCCATGGTTTTAGAATGAGCTTTAACATATTCAATCAAGTATCACCCATGTATTCTTATCACATATGTAGCATATGATTTTGCCAAAGTATAAAAACAAATCATAGGTGTTTACTCACACAAACATTTAGGTTTTGAAATGAATTCCATCATGTTAAATTATGTATTACTCATGTATATCCAACACAGTCCAAAAATATGATTCATCCGAGAAAAATAAGTTATGTAAGTTTACTCACTTGCAAAAACTCGTTTACTCAGACTTTGCTCTTCTTCCTACTGGCTTTAGTTCTAACTGATTTGCTTGTGAGGGAATGCATGAATGTGTGGCTTCATATAGGCGTAGGAAATTATTGAAAAAAATGGTATTGAATGAAAAGACTGAAAAAGGAAGCTATGAGCAGGTCGTTCTCCTTAGACTGGTAGTTGATTGAAAAGAGAGGCTAAGTTTTTCATAGCTGTTGATATGAAAGCCCCTTAATTCACCAATGCCGAAGTACTACAGACCATGAAAAAACATGCAAGTGTGTACTATTTAGTATAGAATATACAAGGTATGGCTGCTCATGTATTTTCTCAATTAATGCCCTGCACCCCAAATGTTCTATCACACACTAAAATTGCACTCTGTTTTGATGGATGAAAAGAAATGAAAAGAAATTTATCACCTTATGCCCTGTTGTATGCTATAGTTTCGGCTGATTTTCACATGGTCTCTAAGTTTTCACATATTGTTTTAAAATGCTGACTTTGCTTTACATCCAAGCTTTCTGTTAAAACTGAAATCTTTAGTACAGGGGACAAAATATACAGTTCGGCATATGTAAATATCCTTATCAAATTCTACTGGTGTAGCCTCTTACCTACTATATGGTGTAGGCAGACTATGCTTTCCTAGTTGCTACACTCTTAGGGTTTGTAAATTCAGACATGTGAAAAAATGTGAAAAATGCCTACTTCCTAATGTATGCGGCACATGGATCTCTCATTTGTTATAAGTTAGAATTGTTGAACCAGAGAATCGAAATAGCCCCCTTCTATCTTAAGTAAACATACACAATTATTTACAAAGGCAAGGGATTTTCTGTTGAATTGTGTTTCAAGTACTAGTTCGAATTATATTTATAAATTTGTTAATTAGAGTCGACAATTTGTATTAATATCGTTAGTTAGAAACTAGGCCAATATGATCTACCCCCCTTATAAAAATTTCGTCCTCCAAATTTGTAAACAGTAGATATATATAGGCAAAAGAAAATATATCATATCATATCACGTCAAACTGGCTACATCAGATAATATGGTAATAGGTACTATTGTAACGTCCCGGGTTTTCGCGATCCTAAGTAATCGACATATAACCCAATGTCGACTATTAAGCATCGGAAATACCAGATAGTTAATGAAAGAAAATAGAGGGTGAGAATTAATAAGATAGAAAATCAGAATAGAAGAAGAAGAAGAACATACAACATTAGAGTAAACACGAATCTCACAGCGGAACGAACAGTATATAATAGATACATATCTTTGAAATAAAATCAGCATATGTATACAGTAACATTATCAGAGTATAACACTTACAACACAGCGGAAATAACAATAGCTATATAACCCTGAAACCTCCTGCTCCAAGCTCTCAGTATATCTGTAAAATCCTAACTACTTGACTGCCCGTACAAATTTGGGCACCCAAGAGTTTAGGAAAACACAACAAATAAACTCTGGGTCAGTCATGTGACTGGTGTGAGTAAACAATTTAAAATAGTTCTAAAAAATGGACGATATCTCATAAGACCACGCCGTATAAACGGAACGGGTTTTTCCCTTATGAGAATCCGAAACCCTTGATTGGACTTTCAAAATCCTTTTGAAAGAAATGATAATCTTTGTATCAAAACTCTTTTGATATTATAGCAGTGTCTATCAATCACAACTAATAATCATCTAGCAGAACGCTTTCATCTCACGTTCCACATATATAATATATAATCAAAAACCATGGGCGCTTATTGGGTAATGGATTCCAACTGGCAAGGTATGGGACCACCTTCCGACAGTGTATCTCTAGAGGGAAATACACCGGGTTCAGCAAGAACATCCTGTAACCCAGGCTAAATATGATCGGTCACTCATTTCGCTTGAGTGTACCAAATGTATTATCACCAACGGTTGGGATCAGCAACCGTTTCCCGTAAGGGACAAACATTGAAATAGATTATAGAAGTAAATGGAATTTCTCTAGATAAGGTGACAATACACTCTAATTGGCAGCTAACCACTTAGCCATGCGACCTACCCGATTTTATACCATTCTCAGTTGTGGGGCTAGATGCTATAACTTACAGATCACACCTTTATTTACTTTGAATGTTACGTCGTAATACCCGCCAAATCACAAATTTATTTCACCAAAAATACCACAGGTATACAGCTAAGAGAAACGAATTTCTCCGCCACCAAACATACATCCGTTTGAAGAGATCAACTTACGCGATCTATTAAATATACGCTATCATACATTCTTCCATACATGTCGTCCTCGGACTGGACAAACCGAAGGCACTATTATGTAAATCCATCTTAGGCAATTTCTACCTAGGATTGCCAGAACAACCCTTGTATAACTCCGTCTTTAATTATCTTCATCATATTTGATTCGCAATGCTAATGCCATACGGAGTGGTTTTCAGATAATGAATCTGATCCCGGTCTCTCCGTATTGACGATGGAAAAATGGTCAAAAACTTCGACAGTCGATGAGTTAACTATCAAAGAATAACACGTGTGCAACCAACAATATTATTTCCAGATGGAAATTATATTGATCAATCATCATTTAACATTTATCTCTTTAGTTCATTAATTTATTCATTATTCATTTCCTATTTCCATATATTCAACATTTCTTATTTTCTAAATTTAGAAAATATATTTTATTAACATTGGAAAACAATCCATTTCTTATTTTCTATATTAGAAAACATTTCTGATTCTTGTTTGGAAAACATTTCCAAAACACCTACACTTGGACTTAAATATATGTTTAAATAAAACATCGCTATGCCAACTCAAAACATTACACTTATTAACTAAATTCACTTAACCAACCTTCACTATCGAACCTTAACCATTCCTTAGTTAAAAATGGAGTCAATCAAGTTGGGATATAACTAACTCTCAGACCTTAACTGAAAAACATTAGTAACATGGAAATAGACAAGTTCACCTTCTAAATCTTTAACAAACTTCCTTTCATAACTCTCGGATTCTATTTACGAATCCACTTCTTTATTGAAAATATTGATTATAACTATAGCGTTATATTCCTACTTCTGAACTATCTAACTTCAAAATATAACTTTTATTCCTTAATTTAACTAAATAACTAAATAGACAATTTATGAATAGATAAATAAATCTTGATTAAAAATCAGAAAGTAAATAGTACTTTCTCGAAATCGATATAATCGAATTTCAACGTCTAACTCTCTTTTGAAAATCTCTATTCGATAACTCCTTTTCGAATGTTTGATTAACTCCTTTCGAATAAACTATATTCGATTAACTCCTTTCGAATAAACTATATTCGATTAACTCTCTTGGAATAAACTATATTCGATTAACTCCTTTCGAATAAACTATATTCGATTAACTCTCTTGGAATAAACTATATTCGATTAACTCTCTTCAAATAAACTATATTCGATTAACTCCCTTCGAATAAACTATATTCGATTAACTCTCTTCGAATAAACTACATTCGATTAACTCTCTTCGAATAAACTATATTCAATTAACTCTCTTCGAATAAAATATATTCGATTAACTCCTTTAGAATGAACAATATTCGATAACTCCTTTCGAATAACTCTATATTCGATTAACTCCTTTCGAATAAACTATGGTCGATTAACTCTCTTCGAATAAACTATATTTGATTAACTCTCTTCGAATAATCTATATTCGATTAACTCTCTTCGAATAAACTATGTTAGATTAACTCTCTTTGAATAAGCTATATTCGATTAACTCCTTCCGAATGAACTATATTCGATAACTCCTCTCGAATAACTCTATTCGAATAACTAACATTCCACTAACTCTATTCGATTAACTAATACTCAACAAACTCTAATCGATTAACTAATATTCGACTAACTCTAATATTCGACTAACTCTAATCGATTAACTAATATTCGACTAACTCTAATCGACTAACTAATATTCGACTAACTCTAATCGATTAACTAATATTCGACTAACTCTAATCGATTAACTAATATTCGAATAACTCTAATCGATTAACTAATATTCAACTAACTCTAATAGATTAACTAATATTCGACTAACTCTTATTCGAATAAATAATATTCGACTAACTCTATTCAAATAACTAATTTATTTTAACCCTATTTTCTATCTCATTCAAATTCCCATTTGAATTCCTATTTCAAAACCCAATTTTTACTTATAAATGTTTTAATTTATAAAATATTCATTTTAATCCATTATTCACATCGAATGTGAAAAATATTTCTTTTATATAATCCATTAAGTTTGATTTCGTATTTTAAAATAATATTCCATTTCCAAATTCTATATATACATCAATTTATAGGATTATTCATACGAAATTTCCTTTTTATTTCTAACACTTAAATCTCATTTAAAATTCTCTTTTTATAACTCTATTTATTGCGTAAATAAATATTCCTTTTATAACTCTATTTATTTCATAAATAAATATTTCCTTTTATAACTCTGTTTATTTCATAAATATATATTTCCTTTTATATTCTATTTATTTTCTAAATAAATATTTCCTTTTATAATTCTTTTGATTTTATAAATATTTTCTTTAATAAAATCCTTTGATTTTATAAATGTATTATTTTCAATATGCACTTTGAAATCTCCCTTTATACATTCCAGTATTTCTTATGGTATTTAAAATACCAAATAACCATGATCAATATCATCCAAACACACATAATCAACAACAGATTATATGTCACATCATATATCACAATATATGAAACAAAACAGTATTTTATATATTGTGGAATCCAGTTGGATCACTCCAACCAGTTTCCGTGCATCCACATATGTTAAACAATATAATTAACATCAATTTCATTTCAATATAAAATATTCTGATAAACAGAATCAATATTTGATTAAAGATATATATATATATATATATATATAACTATATCGATATTTTCAATCAATCAATTGGCAGTTCAACCAACCGATCTACACACAACAATCTACCAACATTTATCAGTTCTAAAAATACATTATAAAAATATGAACTGGTAGAGTTAGTGAGATTTACTCACATTGGACGATCATCGTTAAATAACGACAATTGTCCGTTGATTCAGACAGAAAAATTATTTCGCTATAAATTGTAACAAGCTCCAGTTCATTCCTAGTTAGTTCCATTGTGAAGCCACCGTCCTTACGATCCCAACGGACCCAATTTTGTCAAATTCTAATGCTGTATGATAAAGTTATATAATATACAAGTTTATATACTATTTCAAGTTAAATAAAATGTAGAATAAACTGGGCCTCACCAATCATCCATCGGCCCACTACCCATCTACAAGCCAACCCGTTACGCCCCTCTTCTCCCTTTTGATTTTACGGTCTCCTGCTTCCCGATAAACATAACGCCATGACCGAAGTTCCATGCTATAATCACCCTCCCTCTTACATTAAACATCAAACTAAAATGACCAATATCAATCTCTTCGACTTTTCTTTCTTCTCCACCCGAAAATGCTAAATTCGAACTCACTCCGGTTCATCGCGTCGCCAGGCTTTTCCGGTCGCTCTGAAAAAAAAAGTGACATCAATCTTTGCCAAATTCTCAAAAACGTTGCCTACCGGTGCTAAATCCTGCGTTAATCAGAAATACCACATCCATTTCTCGATTCAATACTTCAACTTCTCGCCTACCTTAGCCCTAGGTCTCGCTGTTGAACCGCGTACACCTGGAATGACATCGCACGCTTTGAAATATACACCATATCGAAGAGAAACTCGTACGGATCTCAAATATCCTCATCTCACGATTTAATGCTTATCGTATGATTTAATTTTGATTTTCCCAATACCCCATTTTTGCTGTAAGAAGAAACGAGTGACGGCGGAAAATGTTTTGGACCAAAGAAAATAAAAAAAATTAGGTGTAAAAGGGTGAAGCGTATTTACAGAGTATATTTGGCTTGTTATAAAAGCTTCACTCAATTTTATGTTAATTTATATTTTTATATTAACTCATTTTATCGTTTAAAAATTCCTATAGTCATATACAATATCCAAAAATCATGGAAATGGACATACAACAAGAGTTTGACATTACGGACCCAAAGAAACTTGTTTCGTCGAATTCCGACTACGTTTGCTCACACAGCGTATTTTTATCTGTCAAAATACTGACTGTTTTTCACACTAAAGATCCGTACGGCCACAACTGACTCCGAAAATCACGAAAATTGAAATCTAATAATAATTTAATGTAAGGACCCGTAACTTCCCCGGTGAAGGAAAGAGCAGATACTTCGAGGACAATACACAAAAGAACGCAGACGGAAGAACATTTCATTGTTAATTACAACAATTCATCAGAATACAAGAATATACAGAGTATAAATCAATATTACACATTCGAAAAATATCAGAGATTACAATACATCACATAGTAGCGGAAAATAATACAATATACAACTAGAAGAAGATACACGGATACAAAGCTTTCCGGATATCGTTCCAGCTGTAAACCAGGATCCTGTGAATATAAATCTGCAAAACCAAAACTACTAGCTGCCCGTGTCATAATAAGGGCACCTAGAGTTTAGGTTAAAACAATAAACTCCAGGTCAGTCATGGGACTGGTATGAGAACTAAAACAGTTATTAATCTTTATTTTAAAGTTGGGTAAATCAAGGGACCACGCCGTATAACACGGAACGGGTTTCCTCCCAAGAATACCAGTGCATAAAACAAACAGCGCAATGCTAAATAAAGAAAAATGAAGCTATTATAAGACTCAGGTCCCATCACACAATGCAACGCAAGCCGGAGGATAGGGTTTTTACCATATAATAACCAAAGAATGCTTGATACGCTTAAAACAAAATTTTGATACTAATAAGTGCATAGTGTATAAAACAATTTCAAATCATAAGTATCAATCATAGGTGACATGAGCGTCCTGTAGCGACCCGGGAATTTCGACACTCGAATCCAGACACTAACACGTCCCGTGTCCAAACTCAAGTACCGAAAACCCAGAAAGCTAATAGAAAGAAGTTAGAGGGTGAGAGAAGAAAGAAAGAAATATTAGAATAGAAGAATAAGAAGATCAGAGTCTCACAGCGGAATGGACAAAGTATAATAATCAATAATACTTTAAAAAAAAAAAACCGTATATTACAACATCAGAGTATACATTCAGATCAATACAACACACAGCGGAAATAAACTAGTACCAGTATATATATGGAATACGTCTCGACTTCAACTCCTCTTCTGAAGCTCCAAGCGAAACCTAACCTGTACATGTACTCGGACTGACCCGAGCACATTTGATTTAAAACAAAATTCACCCAGGTCAGTCTGAAATACTTTCAGTGATAAATTCATATAGCAACCAACTTATTTAACCTTGAAATCCTTTTGAAACAAAAGGATAATAGTAAGACCAGTCCACACATAAACACGGACGGTTTTTACCTTACTATAACCCAAATCGTTTTGAAATCAATATCTTCTTCTGATATTATCATAGTGTCTAAATACAAGTAAATAGAATCTAGCAGAACGCTTGCATCTCATGCTCCACATATATAGTATACAATCAAAACCGCAGGCGCTTATTGGAGTTTGGATTTCCAACTATGACAAGGTATGGGACCACCTGCCGCTAGTGTATCTCTAGAGACGAATACACTGGGTTCAACAAGAACGTCTTGCAACCCGGCCCACACATGACCGACCACTCATTTCTCTTGAGTGTATCGAATGTATTGCCACCCTTTTCGGCTTTTTGTCGCGACCACCGAAATCCCCGGGAGATACAGAAATGAAAAGAAGTAACAAATATGAATATTCTCTAGATGGTGACAATACACCCTAATGGGTGCGACCCACATAGCCATGCTGCCTGCCCGATTTTTGTCATTTCCCGGTTGATGAGGCTTGAGGCTATAATCGACTCTTGAAACATCTGGCCACCATTCACACCATCCATACACGTCATCCAGGAACAGGATGAACCGAAGGTACTCTCCTACTGCATCCAATACAGGAATCACCCCCTAGATCAGTAGCGAGTAGTCCTTGCAATCCGTAGATTCCAATCACGACAGAATCATCGTTAACTCTGGGGATCAGCCAAAGATATTTAACAATAGTTCTTCCGCTCATGGAGACTTACGGTCTTCAATGGCTCCATCTTGATCAGCATCTTCGACGTCTTCGTATTTATTGGTCAGAATGGTTTTCGAATATAAATTCGATCCCGGTCTTTCCGTACCAATAACGTCGGATTAGATTTTTGATAGTCGGTTATTTAACTATCAAAATAAACAAACATAAAAACAACCAGATCCATTGGTTTATACACAGCATCACTTGGCCATTACAATATATTGGTTAAATATGTTAATATTTCCAAATCCCTTATCATTCATAAAACAATTATTATGACAACTTCTTTGGCTTCATTATTTGAATACCAAAACCACCACTCCTTCGTTTAGAATAAACCCACTTAAATCTCATTTCAATACTTTGACAATTTCATTAAACTTCCACAAATCTCCCTTTTTATTTCTTTATCTATGGGAATATCATTCCATACCATAAGCTTCTTTTATTTCCTTTAATTTCAGAATCTCATCGTAAATACATTTCCAAATCCTTCTAATAATGATACTTTATTATTTGACCAAAATACTTTGTTCTATCACTTTTATCATTACGACTAATATCATCCTTTGAAATCTTGAAGTTGTTCAAGTTGGGGTATTTTAATTACCTCTCATACCTTGATCAACAACGTTCTTATCTTAAGATAAATATCAGTTGTAATTAAACCCGACACTCATTTCCTATGTCACCACAAATTCCATTTAAAATAATCACCAAACTAATTAATTTAAATAAATCCCATTTGATTATTATCGTTATATAATAATAATCATCCTTCAACCTTTCTATCAAAATAACATGGTTTGTTTTACCATTAACTATCCTTAAGTGAACTAATTAACTAAACAACTCCAGTTAACGTCGTTAACTGTTCAACTTTAAACGTGATCAATCGTTATTGATCTATTCATTTAAATTAATTAATAATTAATTAATCTAAATAATTTTATTCACTTTGATTCCTATTAATATAAACCCATTTTAAATGTTACGTCAAATCTGGCCACTTGAATTAGCTAAGAAAAATCGTTTTTAATAGTCACTTAATAAGCACGTGCTTCGCGCACGGTCAATTTGGTACGAAAATGTAAATTCCTGGTTAAACCAATCAATATATAGATGTTGTCAGTTTATTTTCTTTTTTTAGAACTATATATTTAAAACAATATATTTAAAAATATATTTTCAGTTATAAAATAAATTCCCTAACTTTGTTTCTAGCGATTCACCTCATGGTGAATCGATCTTTATAAACAGTGTATCCCTAGGCCGTCTGCTAATTTTTATAATCAATACCGTGTATTGATTCAAGCGCAACCACAAACAACAACCAACAGGGTTTTACAGCCAACTGGTCTCAAACAGTTCATATAAAATATAAAATAACAGCATATTAAATGTTTGAGGAACCGGTTTGGTTCCTCCTACCTGTTCTTTCCTGCAACACAGACCATTAAAATCTTTCATATCAGTACATAGAGATATTTTAGCAACGATAATATAATTAATGTCAATCGTTAAAGCAACCATAGGCATCCAAGGCAACCAATCAACCAATTAAATTATATGAATTTAACACATCCAAGTATTTCAGAAATGTGTGAGAATAAACTCACCTTGATTTGATTGGCGGTTCGCACGTTTTTAAACTGACGTTTAAAATTAAACTGAAACTTGACTGCTTTCGGTCTTGTCCGAATCTGCTTAGCAACGCAGTTCCCTTTGCTGTGATTTCATCGTTTCCGGTTTCGTTGCATTCTGATAACACATGAACGAACGATATACCGTATATATAAATTTAATTTAATGGTCATAAATAATTATTATAATAATAGATTTGATTAACTTAACTAATTAAATCCTTAAAATTAAATAATACGTGATGATTAACTAAATCAAACGGTTCTCACCTTGATACCATCTTTCCCCAGTACCCCACGCACTCAGCCGATCTCCTTACCAAACATCATGAACGCACCACTTTCATCCCTCCTTCCATGCTCACCGCACTCACGTACAAAATCCTTCCACCGAACTATACACCACCGGACCATCTAGTACACCATCCCCAACTCCATGCTTCAAAGCTACCACTTAATTAAGCCAACCTCCCTTGTAACACAACAGTGACCATGTCCTCACTCCATACTGCCGAAGCCTTACACCACGCTCAAACAAAATGACCCTAGTACCATTGAAAGCTTCCGCCACCACCTGCTCTTGTTCTTCACGCGGCTCCTTCCATTCTCAGTACGACACCTACCCCTAACCGCATGTACTCCCACTCTTCTTCTTGCTTCTCCATCGTATTGCATTGTTCTGTCCCACTCTCGTTTTTATATTCTTTTTTTTTCACTGTATGTTTTCCTTTTGTTTTCGTTTAGAAAATGGGCTGAAGGTATCTACTTCGCTCCTGTATTTATAACGCAAGTGATGCCTTGCCTCGCACGGTTTCATGGTTTGGAAATCACGTAATTAGATTTGTAGCATAGCTGTGGTGTTACTTTTTTTCATTTAGAGTGCGATGGTTTGCAGAGAGTAGCCTGTGAAGTAAGGGATGCGGCGTATCTGTTTTAGAAGAAGGGGATGTGACAGAACATAGGGGTTGACATTTTTCCCCATACTATTTCTGATGGAACCATACGCGCATGTGTTGAGTATTAGGTTAGATGTGAAGATAGGTTAGCATACGGATGTTTAATTTATTGAAGACTAAAGAGGTTATCAAATCATAGAGCATAGGGGTGCTTGGATTTGTCAAGTCTTAGTAGAGATATTTGGTCGGCAAGAACTAGCTCTTGACTGTTTATAATTTTTTTTTATTTTACCTAACGTGACCAATGATTTTTAGTTTTAAAATTAACGTACCCTAAAATATCGAAATCTGTCCGCATATGACTTGTTATAGATCAGAAATAAATATACCGTTACGCTCAGCAGTGTGCCACGATCCCAAAAATATAATAATATCGGTAGTTTAACTTATTCTGTGATACCTTAAAATGTTGATATAGGTTGCCACATACTCCAAATAAAAAGTTGCATATTTAATTAATTAAAAATTACAGTAAAATTCTAAAAATTAAATTATGACTACGCCTCAAAAGAACTTATCTAAATTCGAAGCCAATATTTAAATATATTTAAATAACTGTTATGGCCATGGCGCTGCTTTTCTGTATATTTGATTTAGACATATCTTGCAATATATAATCCGAAATCTCAATTTTTCACTTCTGTTAGAAAGATACAGTTTAACAGACTCCAGCGTTTCTTGTTTCGAGGAAATCCGATTTAAAATGGATTCGGTATGATCAGTTGAAGTTGAAATTAAATTTTACGAACTACCGAGCTGTTTTGAGTTCGTTTTAAAATAAATATAAATATTCGAATCAAATGGCAGAAAAATCCGGGTCGTTACATTCTTCCCCCCTTAAATAAATTTCGTCCTCGAAATTGCTAAGTAAGAAGAATGTTTCGAATTCAATTAATTTCAAAATAATTCATTTAAAATATTATCAAAAATAATTTCTAAGTTTACGACTTTACGACAAAATTCGCTAGCACCTCCTCTGTACTGTTCAATCCAAACAACTTCACCAGCCACTCCGGCCTCTCATTTTGATCCAAAGAAAATAAAAGCCAAGCGGCTACCCATCTGGGTATAAATTCAAACACCCAATCAATAATATTAAGGTTTACCTTTTTGTCGGGCAACTTCTTCCCAGTTCCAAAGCAAATCAACCAACAGCTCCTCATTTCCCAATCTGTGCTTCAATCTCCGTGATCAAGTCAATTATCATAGCCTTTTGGTGGACTGCCCTTTACTTAACTTCCAATTCAAAACTGATACCGGGTTATATCATATAATCCCATCCAAAAGTCGTTATGCTGGATTTCCTTTCTCACGCCATTACCACCATTCGCCTATTCACAGACCCCGGCACCTAGATGGAACCACCTCCTTCCAGTCGAGAGGAACCGTGGCCTTTCCCTATGCTAAATATATAACTTGCTGCCCGAACTTCTTGTTAATTCACGTTGTCATCGTTCCAGTACATACAAATCAAAACCATTCATTTTCAGGTTTGTATATCCTTGGAAACTTTCCTTTCCTTTCAATCCATTCAATTTCTTAATTAACTGTTGATGGTTTCAATTTAATCCAATCCAAACAATTAAGCAACAATAACTTTAAACAAATCATTTTCCCTTTTATTTAAATGGTCTTATTTAATTCAATATTTCCAATACAAATTCATTTACTTGAATTTGCGAATTTCATTAGCTTGAATTATATTTTAATTTATTCATGCCAAATCAAGCTCAAATCCATATTTATGCAATATATCCAAAACATACAATCCAACAAATTCCCCTTCATTCTGTTTGGATTTATTCACTTTTTATTTTACCCAACCCAAGTCAAATTCTGGTTGGCTTGTCCCAATTCCAATTCAAAAGATTCATTTTAACTCATACAAGTTAAAATTTATACCCATTTCATATTTGGAATCTTTCCAACTTCATACAAGTTTGGATTAAATAATAATTTGAGAAAAATATAAATTTGCCTTCTTATAAAATATTTTGGGTCAAAATGATATAAAATAATTTTATATTCAGATTACAAATACGCACTCTCGTATGCATATACTTAACTCGATCTAGGGTATTACTAGCCCAATCTCTATCGAGTTACACCACAGAGCCAAGGTTATTCCTAAACCATTGCTCTGATACCAACTGTAGCGACCCGGGAATTTCGACACTCGAATCCAGACACTAACACGTCCCGTGTCCAAACTCAAGTACCGAAAACCCAGAAAGCTAATAGAAAGAAGTTAGAGGGTGAGAGAAGAAAGAAAGAAATATTAGAATAGAAGAATAAGAAGATCAGAGTCTCACAGCGGAATGGACAAAGTATAATAATCAATAATACTTTAAAAAAAAAAAACCGTATATTACAACATCAGAGTATACATTCAGATCAATACAACACACAGCGGAAATAAACTAGTACCAGTATATATATGGAATACGTCTCGACTTCAACTCCTCTTCTGAAGCTCCAAGCGAAACCTAACCTGTACATGTACTCGGACTGACCCGAGCACATTTGATTTAAAACAAAATTCACCCAGGTCAGTCTGAAATACTTTCAGTGATAAATTCATATAGCAACCAACTTATTTAACCTTGAAATCCCTTTGAAACAAAAGGATAATAGTAAGACCAGTCCACACATAAACACAGACGGTTTTTACCTTACTATAACCCAAATCGTTTTGAAATCAATATCTTCTTCTGATATTATCATAGTGTCTAAATACAAGTAAATAGAATCTAGCAGAACGCTTGCATCTCATGCTCCACATATATAGTATACAATCAAAACCGCAGGCGCTTATTGGAGTTTGGATTTCCAACTATGACAAGGTATGGGACCACCTGCCGCTAGTGTATCTCTAGAGACGAATACACTGGGTTCAACAAGAACGTCTTGCAACCCGGCCCACACATGACCGACCACTCATTTCTCTTGAGTGTATCGAATGTATTGCCACCCTTTTCGGCTTTTTGTCGCGACCACCGAAATCCCCGGGAGATACAGAAATGAAAAGAAGTAACAAATATGAATATTCTCTAGATGGTGACAATACACCCTAATGGGTGCGACCCACATAGCCATGTTGCCTGCCCGATTTTTGTCATTTCCCGGTTGATGAGGCTTGAGGCTATAATCGACTCTTGAAACATCTGGCCACCATTCACACCATCCATACACGTCATCCAGGAACAGGATGAACCGAAGGTACTCTCCTACTGCATCCAATACAGGAATCACCCCCTAGATCAGTAGCGAGTAGTCCTTGCAATCCGTAGATTCCAATCACGACAGAATCATCGTTAACTCTGGGGATCAGCCAAAGATATTTAACAATAGTTCTTCCGCTCATGGAGACTTACGGTCTTCAATGGCTCCATCTTGATCAGCATCTTCGACGTCTTCGTATTTATTGGTCAGAATGGTTTTCGAATATAAATTCGATCCCGGTCTTTCCGTACCAATAACGTCGGATTAGATTTTTGATAGTCGGTTATTTAACTATCAAAATAAACAAACATAAAAACAACCAGATCCATTGGTTTATACACAGCATCACTTGGCCATTACAATATATTGGTTAAATATGTTAATATTTCCAAATCCCTTATCATTCATAAAACAATTATTATGACAACTTCTTTGGCTTCATTATTTGAATACCAAAACCACCACTCCTTCGTTTAGAATAAACCCACTTAAATCTCATTTCAATACTTTGACAATTTCATTAAACTTCCACAAATCTCCCTTTTTATTTCTTTATCTATGGGAATATCATTCCATACCATAAGCTTCTTTTATTTCCTTTAATTTCAGAATCTCATCGTAAATACATTTCCAAATCCTTCTAATAATGATACTTTATTATTTGACCAAAATACTTTGTTCTATCACTTTTATCATTACAACTAATATCATCCTTTGAAATCTTGAAGTTGTTCAAGTTGGGGTATTTTAATTACCTCTCATACCTTGATCAACAACGTTCTTATCTTAAGATAAATATCAGTTGTAATTAAACCCGACACTCATTTCCTATGTCACCACAAATTCCATTTAAAATAATCACCAAACTAATTAATTTAAATAAATCCCATTTGATTATTATCGTTATATAATAATAATCATCCTTCAACCTTTCTATCAAAATAACATGGTTTGTTTTACCATTAACTATCCTTAAGTGAACTAATTAACTAAACAACTCCAGTTAACGTCGTTAACTGTTCAACTTTAAACGTGATCAATCGTTATTGATCTATTCATTTAAATTAATTAATAATTAATTAATCTAAATAATTTTATTCACTTTGATTCCTATCAATATAAACCCATTTTAAATGTTACGTCAAATCTGGCCACTTGAATTAGCTAAGAAAAATCGTTTTTAATAGTCACTTAATAAGCACGTGCTTCGCGCACGGTCAATTTGGTACGAAAATGTAAATTCCTGGTTAAACCAATCAATATATAGATGTTGTCAGTTTATTTTCTTTTTTTAGAACTATATATTTAAAACAATATATTTAAAAATATATTTTCAGTTATAAAATAAATTCCCTAACTTTGTTTCTAGCGATTCACCTCATGGTGAATCGATCTTTATAAACAGTGTATCCCTAGGCCGTCTGCTAATTTTTATAATCAATACCGTGTATTGATTCAAGCGCAACCACAAACAACAACCAACAGGGTTTTACAGCCAACTGGTCTCAAACAGTTCATATAAAATATAAAATAACAGCATATTAAATGTTTGAGGAACCGGTTTGGTTCCTCCTACCTGTTCTTCCCTGCAACACAGACCATTAAAATCTTTCATATCAGTACATAGAGATATTTTAGCAACGATAATATAATTAATGTCAATCGTTAAAGCAACCATAGGCATCCAAGGCAACCAATCAACCAATTAAATTATATGAATTTAACACATCCAAGTATTTCAGAAATGTGTGAGAATAAACTCACCTTGATTTGATTGGCGGTTCGCACGTTTTTAAACTGACGTTTAAAATTAAACTGAAACTTGACTGCTTTCGGTCTTGTCCGAATCTGCTTAGCAACGCAGTTCCCTTTGCTGTGATTTCATCGTTTCCGGTTTCGTTGCATTCTGATAACACATGAACGAACGATATACCGTATATATAAATTTAATTTAATGGTCATAAATAATTATTATAATAATAGATTTGATTAACTTAACTAATTAAATCCTTAAAATTAAATAATACGTGATGATTAACTAAATCAAACGGTTCTCACCTTGATACCATCTTTCCCCAGTACCCCACGCACTCAGCCGATCTCCTTACCAAACATCATGAACGCACCACTTTCATCCCTCCTTCCATGCTCACCGCACTCACGTACAAAATCCTTCCACCGAACTATACACCACCGGACCATCTAGTACACCATCCCCAACTCCATGCTTCAAAGCTACCACTTAATTAAGCCAACCTCCCTTGTAACACAACAGTGACCATGTCCTCACTCCATACTGCCGAAGCCTTACACCACGCTCAAACAAAATGACCCTAGTACCATTGAAAGCTTCCGCCACCACCTGCTCTTGTTCTTCACGCGGCTCCTTCCATTCTCAGTACGACACCTACCCCTAACCGCATGTACTCCCACTCTTCTTCTTGCTTCTCCATCGTATTGCATTGTTCTGTCCCACTCTCGTTTTTATATTCTTTTTTTTTTCACTGTATGTTTTCCTTTTGTTTTCGTTTAGAAAATGGGCTGAAGGTATCTACTTCGCTCCTGTATTTATAACGCAAGTGATGCCTTGCCTCGCACGGTTTCATGGTTTGGAAATCACGTAATTAGATTTGTAGCATAGCTGTGGTGTTACTTTTTTTCATTTAGAGTGCGATGGTTTGCAGAGAGTAGCCTGTGAAGTAAGGGATGCGGCGTATCTGTTTTAGAAGAAGGGGATGTGACAGAACATAGGGGTTGACATTTTTCCCCATACTATTTCTGATGGAACCATACGCGCATGTGTTGAGTATTAGGTTAGATGTGAAGATAGGTTAGCATACGGATGTTTAATTTATTGAAGACTAAAGAGGTTATCAAATCATAGAGCATAGGGGTGCTTGGATTTGTCAAGTCTTAGTAGAGATATTTGGTCGGCAAGAACTAGCTCTTGACTGTTTATAATTTTTTTTTATTTTACCTAACGTGACCAATGATTTTTAGTTTTAAAATTAACGTACCCTAAAATATCGAAATCTGTCCGCATATGACTTGTTATAGATCAGAAATAAATATACCGTTACGCTCAGCAGTGTGCCACGATCCCAAAAATATAATAATATCGGTAGTTTAACTTATTCTGTGATACCTTAAAATGTTGATATAGGTTGCCACATACTCCAAATAAAAAGTTGCATATTTAATTAATTAAAAATTACAGTAAAATTCTAAAAATTAAATTATGACTACGCCTCAAAAGAACTTATCTAAATTCGAAGCCAATATTTAAATATATTTAAATAACTGTTATGGCCATGGCGCTGCTTTTCTGTATATTTGATTTAGACATATCTTGCAATATATAATCCGAAATCTCAATTTTTCACTTCTGTTAGAAAGATACAGTTTAACAGACTCCAGCGTTTCTTGTTTCGAGGAAATCCGATTTAAAATGGATTCGGTATGATCAGTTGAAGTTGAAATTAAATTTTACGAACTACCGAGCTGTTTTGAGTTCGTTTTAAAATAAATATAAATATTCGAATCAAATGGCAGAAAAATCCGGGTCGTTACACGTCCCATGCCACTATGTCTCCATATATAGGTTTACAATCAAAACCGCACAGTCACGTATCGGAAGTTGGATTTCCATCTGTGAACCGAGGCAAAAGATAGTCCTCAACTAATTCGAGACGCTTTAGCCCGTGTCTCAGGAACAACCGCAACTGCCCCTTGGATCGTCAGGGCCGGTCCACCGATGTGGATTATTATGTCTGAACACTACGTTTCCCCGCCCTTTGGGGCGTCAATGAGCCAACGAATGACTCCATTGGACCTGGATCGTACGATCTAACCGAGGCGCCTCGCAACAGCAACAAGCACATAAGTCAAACTCGTCAGGGCGTGTAAAACCACTGACGCTACTTCTAACTAGAAAGAAACGCACGTCCTCCCTAAGGTACTCTCCCGTTTTTGGTTCACATCGGGGTGCGAGGCTCGCGAATCTACGCTACACAAAGCTGTGCCACACAGGCTGTGCTTTGATCATCAATTACAAGACTTTGCTTTGCAACAGAAGCCTTGATCATTTTCCACTTAGGCATGCCACACAGGTAATTCACTCCATGCGTTTGATATCCATCAATATATAACCCCTGAGCTCGTACGTCTCAGAGAAGGGCGTCAAGCAAGAGAATAAATTCTCCGCCGCCAAACAGATATATATTTAATAGAAATCAATCACACAGACTAAAATCCAATGTCAGACACACAGTCCATTTACAAGTTTGTTCTGGGTCTGAATGAAACCGGAGGCACCTAGTACCCCGCATATCCATCGATCTCTAAGTACGTGTGGACGACCACTAACTGATTCCCTCCTCTTGGGTGTACGGCCCAATCAAGATCATCAGTAATCACCCAAACAACGTGAAGACCTCTGGCCTTCAACCACCATCTTCATCTTCGACACCACGTCGAATCAGTTATTCAAAATGGGATAAACCTGGTCTTTCTGAATAACTCGCGTATATAATAAACAAGTGTTACACAAACACAACATACGCCTCATTCCAATTCAGAATATTCTTTTATTTAAATATTCTTACACTTTGGGAAAGGTTCCCATTAATTTTATCAAAGATAAATTCTTTAAATTTATTCTTTAATCTTTTTTTTTTGAATATCAATTCAAACTAGTCGGGATTAGCGAACCACACCGAAGTAATCATTTATTTTAATTTCCCAATCCCAACCTGTTCATCCCATGAAGTAAAACTGGTAATACTTCATATCTAACACCACGGGGTTATCAGTAAATTCAATTACCATTTCATGTTCAAATCTAATTAAAGATTTTGCTATCTCCTGGAGTAAAACTGGTGATACTCCATTCTCGATCTTTTCAATCTAATTAAAGATTCATTAAAACTCCACTTAGTTTTAATCTTTAACTGGGTTAAAGAATCAGTGTCATTTAAAACACGGTTAACGATAAACCCAAAATCACATTCCATTAATTATCGGGTTAAAGAACAAGTGTTATTTAAAACACTGTTCACGATAAACCCAAAAATCAATACAATTCAATTCCAATTAAATATTATTTAATGGGTACACTTCACTAAATCTAAATAAAAAGATTTAATCTTTTTCTCAACTGGGCTTAAGAACAGTGTTAATGAAGACACCATTCACGACAAACCCAAATCACATTTGATATTAAATACAAGGCTCTGAATAGAAAATATATCGGCTTATATTCAATATCAAATTCTACGACCAACAAATATCGTATTGGAAATAACGATATTAATATATCTTTCAAATTTCCATAACAACATCTGTATAATCATGAAATCCAACATCGAAATATTCCAAAGACAATTTCGATTCAAATCCATTCCAATTCAATTATTGGAAATTCTGGTTACTTTTAAAACCCTTTTTAAATTCAATTTATTTATTTTAAAAATAAATAAATTATTATTTTAGTTCAAAACTAGTTCATTTCGATAAAAATCTATTTTTATCTTTTCAAATATGGGGTTTTTCATCCCAATTCTTCACAAATCATTTCTTATGATTTTACACAAATTATTGATATTTTTAATAATTTTATCAAGGCCCGTACAGTCGATTTCCATCAACGGCCATCGAACTGCACTTACAGCGACCTTTTTCAAATTTGATTTGGACATAATTCCAAATCCAACCGTTAGA
Organism: Allium sativum; assembly: GCA_030737875.1. Lineage (NCBI taxonomy): Eukaryota > Viridiplantae > Streptophyta > Magnoliopsida > Asparagales > Amaryllidaceae > Allium > Allium sativum. The sequence goes on from CM060922.1 coordinate 229,109,604, forward strand.
TTTCAAATTTCTAATATTCGTTAGAAAGCTCCTTTCGATACGAACCCAACGGTTCTGGTTTCAGGTGAATTTGACGGTCGGATCTCCCGCAATATCCGTTCGAAGTCAATGGTCGAAATTCGCGAACTGCCGCGGCGCGGCGCGTTCTATTTAGACCATTATATTATATATATAATATATATAATATATACTTCGTCGATTTCAATTCAAAACGTATTTTATAAATCGTTTTAAATTTGTTTTCGAAACAATTTCAACTTCATTTTTCAAATTCAAATCAAGATTGAATTTTTCCTTATAAATTCGTTTTAAATTCATTTCAAATTGATTTCAATTCAAATCGATTTTCAGTTCAATTTCAATACGTTTTAAATTCAATTCAAAACGATTTCAATTCAGTTTCAGTCTAATTCGAATTTTAATTCTTTTCAATTTAATTCGAATTTCAATTTAATTCAGTTTAATTCGAATTCCAATTCAATTCAGTTCAATTCGAATTTCAATTCAATTCAGTTTAATTCGAATTCCAATTCAATTCAGTTCAATTCGAGTTCCAATTCAATTCAGTTCAATTCGAATTTCAATTCAATTCAATTGAATTCGAATTTCAATTCAATTCAAAATATCAGATTTTGAAATCACTTTCAATGTTCATTATAAAATGAATAAAATCGATATAAATATCGTTTACGTCAAAATGGCGTAAATCTAATCAACACGGCTTCATATACTTCTATTTTCAAATATTCTATTTCAAATATTTCTTTTTCAAATATTCTATTTCAAATATTCTATTTCAAAACTGGAATGAGGCCCAATCAATTACCATATAATGTTAGTTATATGGATTTTCTACAACACATGTATAAAAGAACAACGATAAATAATCAACCATCATCCAGAATGCATTCTACACTGTATAAGCATCAAATATAGATATTTAACGCTTATAACAGCCTGTCAATCAATCGATCGACATACAACTAATTATTGGGACTAGTGTGTGTCATATATCATCCCAATACCCGTGTGGGGTTTCAATCAATCAAACACAGATTTTATTTGTGTAGTTGGGCGATGTGTAAAATTTATCGTCCCAATCAATATCAGTCAAATGTGTGTATATAAACAAATCGTCCGGTCTGTTTATATTTATTTCATTTTAAATACACGTTAAAATTCTATTTTCAACTATAAAATGTTTTCCACTATAAAATATTTTATTTCTTTTCACATCACACAATCAAATTTCACAACATAGCAACCAAACAAACAAACAAACAAACAAGCCATCCATGGTCTGTGGACGACGGGTGTCGGGTGCTACTAAACACCGTCTGCATCCTAGTATATATTTTTAACTAGAAAAATTAAATTAAAGGTGAGAAGTTCTCACAGAGGGTTCCACTCCGCCGTGCTTTACTTCTGAACATCTGGATTTGCCCGTACTTCCAACATAGTCTTTGTCACGCTGCTCACATTTAAAAATCCCATTTTTATTTCAACGCTATATATAATAACAATCAAATTTTTATTTCTTCCTCATATATATTTTCGACGCTTCACTCTATATAAAAATTATATTTTTATATTTCTACTTCATATATAAAGATTGAATTTTTATTTCATCGCTATAAAAATCCCATTTTTATTTCAACATATATATAATAAAAATCAGATTTTTATTTCGCTACATATATAAAGATAATATTTTTATATTCTCTATTATATAAAAATCATATTTTTAATACTTCTACTTTATAAAAATTATATTTTTATATTTCACATATGATAAAAATCATATTTTTATTATTTATATAATATAAAAATCACATTTTTATTCTTCTCCTTACATAAAAATCATATTTTTATATCTACATTATATAAAAATTATATTTTTATTCTCTCTTCTATATAAAAATCATATTTTTATACTAATGAAAAATCCTATTTCAATTTCAAAGCTATTTCTATACTAATCCATATTTTTATTTCAATGTTTTTCATATAATGATCTGATTTCTTAAAACAAATGTATTATATACAAAAATCTGCACTTTAAAACTAATGTTATATATATAAAAAAATACATTTTTATTCTATGTAATTTATATTTAAAAATCATATTCTCATAAAAATTATTTCTCATTAAAATATGAAAAATAAACCACTGTTATTTATTTTTAAAACTGAAAAAGAAATGAAATTATGCTTACTGTTAATCACACCTGCTAACGTTGAACTTGCTCTAGAACTAGGGTTGCGAATTCCTCCACCATGGCAGCGTCGGAATCTGATCCGGGACGTCCCCCACCTGCACCTCGACGACGCCAGTCAGCGTTGGTCACCGCCTTGAACTCGGTGCGCCCTGCTCCTTTAAAATGGCGCACGAACCACAGATTTATATGCTCGAAAATCCCCTCAATCCCGAAGCAATACTTGATCTTAGCCGTCCATTAGGTAGATCTCGAACCCCTTTTTAATTTGGTAGTTGCAATTTCAGATTTAGATGAACGGAATGTGTGGATTTTGGAGAAGAAAGGGGGAGCGATTCCACCGTTCAGTTTGAAGAGGGAGGCGGGTTTCGGAGTTGACCATGGGTTGAGAGAGTTGAGGGTTTGACCGTATTAAATCTTATATATATGTATATTTTATTTTTAATTTAGTTTCCACCAAAAAGTAACTTTTTATTTCGAACTCGAAACGAAACCCTCCGCCTGTCGTCCCTAGCTAATTACCCCCATTCCGAACACAATGGGATATGTCACGTAGGCCAATCCGATCATTACGATCAGTTTTCGCTCAAATCAAAATATAAATCTATATATTCAATTTTAAACGTACATTTCAAATTACCGAGGCCACATACAGTCTCTAAAAATTCCCGAAAAAATATTTCTAGCTTCATATCGACGACATGGTCCTAACAAAACTAATTTCGCCAAATTCTGAGATCGTTTGAAAAATGGCCATTTTCTGGTCGATCCAATTTAACTATAATTGACCAAAACACATTTTTCTTCGCCACGCTCCCATATTAATTCGAAAAATTATGAAATTTGAAACCTAGCAATAATTTGATACCGCGGATCCAACAAAAGTGGTTTCGTCAAAATCCGAGGTCGTTTGCAAAATGGACATTTTTAAGGGCCGAAATTCCATAGCGACTATTCTGAAATTTCAACTGGACATATCTTTTGATTCCCGCTATGAAATTCCAATATTTTGGATTCGTTGGAAAGATATTCACAAATAGATTCTAATATTTGTGGTTTCACTAAAATCTGGTTTATTTTGCACCCAGTACATTCATTTGAACTTTGAAATCGAATTATCGCGCCATTTTCAATTCCTTTTTTAAATAAAAATAATTATTCATATTCTAACGACGATCTATATAAATATATACGTTCTAATTCCATTCAAACTAAATTTTTCGTCGTTATTATTTAAAATAATTCATTTTAAATATTCAAAATTCAATAAAATTGCCAAAATAAAAATTTTAAATTGGCTCGGATTTCCGGGTTATTACAATCTCCCCCACTTAAAACTTTTCGTCCCCGAAAAGGAACGAAGTCGAAAGTTGTTTAACTAATCAACTCAACTTTCACTATTTTCACTACGGATTAAGTTCTTCAACTTTTCAGTTTCTAAGAACTTTTCAAATTTTTCAAAAATTTGGCTAACACCCTAAATTTTCGAAAAATTTCGCCTTAACCTCCCCTGCACCGGGGACTTCGGGATATTTCATATAGCCTCCCATGGCCTTCTTCAACTCAAAAGAAAAATAAAAAGCCAAGCGGCTAGCCAATCGGCTCATAAAATCATCATCACCCAAACAAAACAGTAAATTATGATAAACAGGTACCTATTTGTTGGGCAAATAAATTTTATTTTTCTGCTCTAGCCTCCTTGCTATGACATGTTCAATATAAGCACATGTATATGCATGCAAATGCGATAATTTCCAATACAACTCACTATTTGATTCCATTAGGCTAAATGGTTCAAAATTTTAATTAATCAAACAATAGTCAAACAACACAACAATCAATCAATTAGTTGATTAGCTTTTCAAATTCATAACTTTGATATATAGTCAAAAATCAGATTTTTGATGCCAAATCACAACAATAAGCCCTATCTAATTTTGGTTCTCACACCAGTCAATAGGAAATATATAGAAAGCCCACTTTCGTCACTCGAACATAAATACTGGTAATGTGATCACAATTATCTGTATCATCCCCGGGCGACTGGAGTGTGATTCTATATCTATCCAGTATATTAAAACTTCGAATACACGCAGATCAGACTTATACGCAAAATCTTTATATACTGGACTGTCCAAATCAATACAAATAAATAATCAAATACGAATAATTGATTTAAATTTTCAAAACAAAATTTGTTTTCACTTTAAAAATATACTCTTCACACGTTCTAGGATACTACTGATCCGATCTCTAACGAGTCATTCCCGTTGGATATTACTAATCCAATTTCTGATGAATTCTTTCGTATGGTTCTAATACGTCTTGTTCTCTGAGCTTTGTAAACCAAAGCTCTGATACAAAATGTAAGGACCCGTAACTTCCCCGGTGAAGGAAAGAGCGGATACTTCGAGGACAACACACAAAAGAACGCAGACGGAAGAACATTTCATTGTTAATTACAACAATTCATTAGAATACAAGAATATACAGAGTATAAATCAATATTACACATTCAAAAAATATCAGAGATTACAATACATTACATAGCAGCGGAAAATAATACAATATACAACTAGAAGAAGATACACGGATACAAAGCTTTCCGGATATCGTTCCAGCTGTAAACCAGGATCCTGTGAATATAAATCTGCAAAACCAAAACTACTAGCTGCCGGTGTCAAAATAAGGGCACCCAGAGTTTAGGTTAAAACAATAAACTCCATGTCAGTCATGGGACTAGTGTGAGAACTAAAACAGTTATTAATCTTTATTTTAAAGTTGGGTAAATCAAGGGACCACGCTGTATAACACGGAACGGGTTTCCTCCCAAGAATACCAGTGCATAAAACAAACAGCGCAATGCTAAATAAAGAAAAATGAAGCTAATATAAGACCCAGGTCCCATCACACAATGCAACACAAGCCGGAGGATAGGGTTTTTACCTTATAATAGCCAAAGAATGCTTGATACGCTTAAAACAAATCTTTTGATACTAATAAGTGTATAGTGTATAAAACAACTTCAAATCATAAGTATCAATCATAAGCGACATGAGCGTCCCATGCCACTATGTCGCCATATATAGGTTTACAATCAAAACCGCACAGTCACGTATCGGAAGTTGGATTTCCATCTGTGAACCGAGGCAAAAGATAGTCCTCAACCAATTCGAGACGCTCTAGCCTGTGTTTCAGGAACAGCCGCAACTGCCCCTTGGATCGTCAGGGCCGGTCCACCGACGTGGATTATTATGCCTGAACACTACGTTTCCCCACCCTTTGGGGCGTCAATGAGCCAACGAATGACTCCATTAGACCCGGATCGTCCGATCTAACCGAGGCGCCTCGCAACAGCAACAACCACATAAGTCAAACTCGTCAGGGCGTGTAAAACCACTGACGCCACTTCTAACAAGAAAGAAACGCATGTCCTCCCTGAGGTCCTCTCCCGTTTTTGGTTCACACCGGGGTGCGAGGCTCGCGAATCTACGCTACACAAATGTAATAACCCGGAAATCTGGGCCAGTTTAAAATTTTTATTTTGGCAATTTTAGGGAATTTTGAATATTTAAAATGGATTATTTTAAATAATAACGATGAGAAAATTTATTTTGAATATAATTCGAACGAATATATTTATATAGCGCATCGTTAGAATATAAATAATTATTTATAATTATAAAAGGAATTGAAAATGGCGCGGTAGTTCGACAATTCGATTTCAAAATTCAAATGAATGTACCGGGTGCAAAATAAACCGGATTTTAGTGAAACCAAAAATATTTGAATCTATTTGAGAATACCTTTCCAATGAATCTGAAATATCAAAATTTCAAACCGGGAATCAAAAGATATGTCCAGATGAAAATTCAGAATAGTCGCTATGGAATTCTGGCCCTTAAAAATGGAAATTCTGCAAACGACCTCGGATTTCGACGAAACCACTTTTGTTGGATCCGCGATGTCAAGTTATCGCTAGATTCCAAATTTCATAATTTTTCGAATCAATATGTGAGCGTGGCAATGGAAAACGTGTTTTGTCAATTTCGATCGACCTGAAAATGGCCATTTTTCAAACGGTCTCGGAATTTGACGAAATTAGTTTTGTTAGGACCGTATCGTCAATACGAAGCTAGAAGATATTTTTCGGGAATTTTTAGAGACTGTATGTGACCTCGGTAATTTGAAATGTACGTTCAAATTGAATATATATAGATTTATGTTTTAATTTAAATGGAAACTGATTCAAACAATCGAATCTGCTTACGATACATATCCCATTGTGTTCGGAATGGGAGTTATTAGCTAGGGACGAGAGTCGTTGGGTCCGATTTGGGGTTCGATTTAAAAATCAACTTTTAGGAATAAATTAAAATAATTAAATTAATTAAATATAAACCCCTACCTCTATCTTCTCTCTCCTAACTCATTCTGAAAGAAAAAAAGGGGATCGGAGGAACCCCGCTACCCAGCCGCCAGAGCTCCCACTGTCGCCGTCGACCTGCCCTCCACCTTGCGCCTCCCCTTCCTCTTCCCCCGCTCTTCCTCTCTCCTCTTCTGCACCTCGTTCGTGAAGTCCACCGCAAAGCACAGCAGACGCCGATCCCCCCTTCCGCCGTTCAACCCCCTGCTGTCGCCCCTCCTCTTCACCGATCCGCCACCACCCACGAACCCGCGACCCCCTCCTCCTCTTCTCCGCCTAGCGCACCCCCTCCCCCTTGAAAAACCCGCAGAGCTGAACCCAACTGCTCCGACGAGCCCACCTCCGACCAGCAAGCCCCTGCGCTCGCCTCTCTTCGTCTCTAACGATCCTCATTTCCCCTCCGAACGAAAGCTGTAAGTCTTTACTTTAATTTGTTTTGAATAATTAGCTAGTTTAAATTAAAAAGCATAATAAAAATCTGAAATTTTTATAGAGAATTTTGCAATAAAAATACAAAATTTTTATAAAGGAAAGTAGATTTTATATAAGAAAGTTCGATTTTAGTTATATAAAAGACGAGATTTTTATAGAGAAGTTAAAAATATAATCTTTTATATAATAGAAGTATAAAAATATAATCTTTTATATTGTAGAAGTATAAAAATGTAATCTTTTATATTGTAGAAGTATAAAAATGTGATTTTTATAGCGATGGAATAAAAATTTGATCTTTGTATATGAAATAGAAATATAAAAATATAATTTTTATATAGAAAGAAGCGTTGTAAATATATGAAGTAGAAAATAAAAATATGATTTTTATTTATTGAACGAAGCAATAAAAATATAATTTTTATTTGAACAGCGTGAAAAGAACTGAATTGGAATTGCAAGCAAATCCAGATGTTCAGCAGTTCAGAAGCAAAGCACGGCGAAGTGGAACCCTCTGTGAGAATTACTCACCTTTAATTTAATTTTCTAGTTATAAAAATATATACTAGGATGCAGACGGTGTTTAGTAGCACCCGACACCCGTCATCCACAGACCATGGATGGCTTGTATGCTTGATTGTTTGATTTTGATGTGTAGTTGATTGTGTGTTGTGAAATGAAATAAAAATATTTATATAGTTAAAAATATTTTTATAGTTAAAAATAGAATTTTTAACGAGTATATGAAATGAAATAGATATTTATAAACAAATCGGACGATTTGTTTATATACACACATTTGAATGATATTGATTGGGACGATAAATTTTACACATCGCCCAACTGCAAAATAAAATCTGTGTTTGATTATTTGAAAATCCCACATGGGTATTGGGATAATATATGATATACACTAGTCCCAATAATTAGCTGTATGTCGATCGATTGATGGACAGACTGTTATGAGCGTTAAATATTTATATTTGATGCTTATACAGTGTAGAATGCACTTTGGATGATGGTTGATTATTCATCGTTGTTATTGTATACATGTGTTGTAGAAAATCCATATAATTAACATTATATGGTAATTGATTGGGCCTCATTCCAGTTTTGAAAAAGAAATATTTGAAATAGAAATATTCGAAATAGAATATTTGAAAATAGGAATATATGAAGGCGTATTGATTAGATTGACGCAATTTTGACGTGAACGATATTTATATCGATTTTATTCATTTTATAATGAATATCGAAAGTGATTTCAAAATCTGATATTTCGAAAAGAATTGAAATTCGAATTGAAATTGAATATAAATGAATTCGAATTGAAATTGAATAGAAATGAATTCGAATTGAAATTGAATATAAACGAATTCGAATTGAAATTGAATATAAATGACTTAGAATTGAAATTGAATAGAAATGAATTCGAATTGAAATTGAATAGAAATGAATTCGAATTGAAATTGAATAGAAATGATTTCGAATTGAAACTGAATAGAAATGAATTCGAATTGAAATTGAATATAAATGAATTCGAATTGAAATTGAATATAAATGAATTCGAATTGAAATTGAATTGAAATCGATTTGAAATGAATTTAAAACGAATTTATATTGGAATATTCAATTTTGATTTGAAATTGAATATGAAGTTGAAACCGTTTTGAAAATGAATTTAAAACGATTTATAAAGCACGTTTTGAATTGAAATCGATGAAGTATATATTATATATATTATATATATAATATAATGGCCTGAATAGAACGCGCCGCGCCGCGGCAGTTCGCGAATTTCGACCATTGACTTCGAATGGATATTGCGGGAGATCCGACTGTCGGATTCTCCTAAAACCGGAACCGTTGGGTTCGTATCGAAAAGAGCTTTCTAACGAATATTAGAAATTAGAAATCTAATGGTTGGGTTTGGAATTATGTCCAAATCAAATTTGGAATAGGTCACTGTAAGTGTAGTTCGATGGCCGTTGATGGAAATCGACTATACGGGCCTGGATAAAATTATTAAAAATAGTAATAATTTGTGTAGAATCATAAGAAATGATTTGTGAAGAATTGGGATGAAAAACTCCATATTTGAAAAGATAAAATAGATTTTTATCGAAATGAACTAGATTTGAACTAGAATAATAATTTATTTATTTTTTAAAATAAATAATTTGGATTTGAAATGGTTTTGAAAATAACCAGAAATTCCAATAATTGAATTGGAATAGATTTGAATCGAAATTGTCTTCGGAATATTTCGATGTTGGATTTCGTGATTATACAGATATTGTTATGGAAATTTGAAAGATATATACACATATATATATATATATATCGTTATTTCCAATACGATATTTGTTGGTCGTAGAATTTGATATTGAATATAAGCCGATATATTTTCTATTCAGAGCCTTGTATTTAATATCAAATGTGATTTGGGTTTGTCGTGAATGGTGTCTTCATTAACACTGTTCTTAAGCCCAGTTGAGAAAAGGATTAAATCTTTTTATTTAGATTTAATGAAGTGTACCAATTAAATGATATTTAATTGGAATTGAATTGGTACTGATTTTCGGGTTTATCGTGAACAGTGTTTTAAATAACACTTGTTCTTTAACCCGATAATTAATGGAATGGGATTTTGGGTTATCGTGAACGGTATCTTCAATAATACTGTTCTTAGACCCAAAGGAGATAAGAAAATCAGAAACTAACCGGAGATTAGTTAAGTTGAACGGTTTCTGGGGTATTGATCTGATGTTGGTTTCGGCCTTTAGGGTTAATACTTAGGGAATTGCTCACTTGCTAATTTACGATTAGGGACTGATTGAAATGTGATGTGATTTTGGGGTTTATCGTGAACCGTGTTTTAAATGACACTGATTCTTTAACCCAAGTAAAGATTAAAACTAAATGGAGTTTTAATGAATCTATAATTAGATTGAAAAGATCGAAAAAGGAGTATCACCAGTTTTGCTCCAGGCGATAGTTAAATCTTTAATTAGATTTGAACGTGAAATGGTAATTGAATTTACTGATAACACCGTGGTGTTAGATATGAAGTATGACCAGTTTTACTACATGGGATGAATAGGTTGGGGTTGGGAAATTAAAAACAGATGATTACTTCGGTAAGGTTCGTTAATCCCGACTAGTTTGAATTGATATTCAAAAGTAGATTAAAGAATAAATTTAAAGGAATTTATCTTTGATAAAATTAATGGGAACCTTTCCCTAAGAATGTGAAATTTAGAAATTAACTGTCGGTTAGCTAAGTAGAATGGTTTTCTGGAAATTGATCTGATGTTGGTTTCGGCCTTCGGGGTTAATATTATGGGAATTATTCTCTTGATTAATTTATGGTTAGTGACTGATGAATTGGAATGAGGCGTATGTTGTGTTTGTGTAACACTTGTTTATTATATACGCGAGTTATTCAGAAAGGCCGGGTTTATCCCATTCTGAATAACTGTTACGACGATAAGTCGAAGATGAGGACGGTGGTTGAAGACCGGAGGTCTTCACGTCGTTTGGGTGATTACTGATGATCTTGATTGGGCTGTACACCCAAGAAGATGGAAACAGTTGGTGATCGTCCAGACGTACTTGGAGATCGATGGATATGCGGGGTACTAGGTGCCTCCGGTTTCGTTCAGACCCAGAACGAACTTGTAGATGGACTGTGTGTCTGAATTTGGATTTTAGTCTGTGTGGTTGATTTCTATCAAATACATATCTGTTTGGCGGCGGAGAATTTATTCTCTTGCTTACCGCCCTTCTCTGAGACGCACGAGCTCAGGGGTTATATATTGATGGATATTAAACGCATGGAGTGAATTGCCTGTGTGGCATGCCTAAGTGGCAATATAATCAAGGCTTCGGTTGAAAAGAAAAGTCTTGTGGGTGATGATCAAAGCACAGCCTGTGTGGCACAACTTTGTGTAACGTTAGTTCGCGAGCCTCACACCCCGGTGTGAACCAAAAACGGGAGAGGACCTCAGGGAGGGCATGCGTTTCTTTCTAGCTAGAAGTGGCATCAGTGGTTTTACACGCCCTGACGAGTTTGACTTATGTGGTTGTTGCTGTTGCGAGGCGCCTCGGTTTGATCGAACGATCCGGGTCTGATGGAGTCATTCGTTGGCTCATTTACACTCATAGGGCGGAGAAACACAGTGTTCAGGCATTTTAATCCACATCGGTGGACCGGCCCTGACGATCCAAGGGTCACTCGAGCTCTGATCCTGAGGCTCGGGCTAGACAGTCTCGAATCGGTTGAGGACTATCTTTTGCCTCGGTTCATTGATGGAAATCTAATTTCCAAATATGTGACATTTGCGGTTTTATTTGTAGAACCTAGTATGGCGACATAGTGGGATGGGGCGCTTATGTCGCCTATGATTGATACTTATGATTTGAAGTTGTTTTATACACTATGCACTTATAATAGTATAAAATGATTTGTTCTAAACGTATCAAGCATTCTTGGCTATTATAAGGTAAAAAACCCTATCCCCCGGCTTGCGTTGCATTGTGTGATAGGACCTGGGTCTTATAATAGCTTCATTTTTCTTTATTTAGCATTGCGCTGTTGTTTTATGCATTGGTGTTCATGGGAGTAAACCCGTTCCGTGTTATACGGCGTGGTCCCTTGATTTACTTAACTTTAAAAATAAAGAATAATAACTGTTTTAGTTCTCACACCAGTCACATGACTGACCTGGAGTTTATTGTTTTAACCTAAACTCTGGGTGCCCTTATTTTGACACGGGCAGCTAGTAGTTTTAGTTTTGCAGATTTATATTCACAGGATCCTGATTTACAGCTGGAACGATACTCGGAAAGCTTTGTATCCGCGTATTACTTCTAGTTGTGTATTGTATTATTTTCCGCTGCTATGTAATTTATTGTAATCTCTGATATTTTCTGTGTAATATTTATTCCTTTATACTCTGTATATTCTTGTATTCTGATGGAATTGTTGTAATATACAATGAAATGTTCTTCCGTCTGCGTTCTGTTGTTGTTTGTTCTCGACTCTATCCGCGCTTTCCTCACCGGGGAAGTTACGGGTTTTCACAGTTGGTATCAGAGCTTTGGTTTACAAAGCTCAGAGAACAAGACACATTAGAACCGTACGAAAGAATTCATCAGAGATTGGATTAGTAATATCCAATATGGAATGACTCGTTAGAGATGGGAGCAGTAGTATCCTAGAAAGAGTGTGAAGAGTATATTTTTCAAATGAAAACAACTTTGTTTTGAAATTTTAAACCATATACGTATTTGAATATTTATTTACATTGAATTTGGACAATCCGATATATAAAGATTTTGCATATGCATCTTGCAAACGTGTATTCGAAGTTTTAATATACTGGATAGTTATAGAATCATACTCTAGTTGCCCGGGGAGAATTCTGGTGATGGGGCCCCGTCGCCAGTATTTATTTTCGAGTAACGAAAGTGAGATTTCTATATTTCCGTTAGACTGGTGTGAGAACCGAAACTAGATAAGGCCCATTATTGTGAATTGGCACCAAAAACATGATTTTCTGTATCTATATCAAAATTATGAATTTGAAAAGCTAATCAACTAATTGATTGCTAATTGTGTTGTTTGATTATTATTTGATTCATAAATTTGAACCATATAGTCAATTTGAATCAAATAGTGAGTTATATTGAAAATGATCGCATTTGCATGCATATACATGTACTTACATTGAACAGGTCATAGCAAGGATGCTAGAGAAGAGGAATAAAATTGTTTGCCCGACAAATAGGTACATGTTTATTGTATTTCTTGAGTTTTGGGTGATTTTGTGAGCCGATTGGCTTTTTATTTTTCGTTTGGGTTGAAGAAGGCCATGGGAGGCTATATGAAATATCCCGAAGTCCCCGGTGCGGGGGAGGTTATGGAGAAATTTTTCGAAAATTTAGGGTGTTAGCCAAATTTTTGAAAAATTTGAAAAGTTCTTAGAAACTGAAAAGTTGAAGAACTTAAGCCGTAGCGAAAACAATGAAAGTTGAGTTGGTTTTTAAAACAACTTTCGGCTTCGTTCCTTTTCAGGGACGAAAAGTTTAAAGTGGGGGAGATTGTAATAACCCGGAAATCTGGGCCAGTTTATAATTTTTATTTTGGCAATTTTAAGGAATTTTGAATATTTAAAATGGATTATTTTAAATAATAACGACAAGAAAATTTATTTTGAATATAATTCGAACGAATATATATATATAGCGCGTCGTTATAATATAAATAATTATTTATAATTATAAAAGGAATTGAAAATGGCGCGGTAGTTCGATAATTCGATTTCAAAATTCAAATGAATGTAACAGGTGCAAAATAAACCGGATTTTAGTGAAACCAAAAATATTTGAGCCTATTTGAGAATACCTTTCCAACGAATCCGAAAAATCAAAATTTCATAGCGGGAATCAAAAGATATGTCTAGATGAAAATTCAGAATAGTCGCTATGGAATTCTGGCCCTTAAAAATGGAAATTCTGCAAACGACCTCGGATTTTGACGAAACCTCTTTTGTTGGATCCGTGATGTCAAGTTATCGCTAGATTCCAAATTTCATAATTTTTCGAATCAATATGTGAGCGTCGCAAAGGAAAACGGGTTTTGTCAATTTCGATCGACCTGAAAATGGCCATTTTTCAAACGGTCTCGGAATTTGACGAAATTAGTTTTGTTAGGACCGTATCGTCAATACGAAGCTAGAAGATATTTTTCGGGAATTTTTAGAGACTGTATGTGACCCCGGTAATTTGAAATGTACGTTCAAATTGAATATATATAGATTTATGTTTTAATTTAAACGGAAACTGATTCAAACAATCGAATCTGCTTACAATACATATCCCATTGTGTTCGGAATGGGGGTTATTAGCTAGGGACGACAGTTGTTGGGTCCGATTTGGGGTTCGATTTAAAAGTCAACTTTTAGGAATAAATTAAAATAATTAAATTAATTAAATATAAACCCCTACCTCTATCTTCTCTCTCCTTACTCATTCTAGAAGAAAAATAAAATAAAAAAGGGGATCGGAGGAACCCCGCTTCCCCATCGCCAAAGCTCCCACTGTCGCCGTCGACCTGCCCTCCACCCTGCGCCTCCCCTTCCTCTTCCCCCGCTCTTCCTCTCTCCTCTTCTGCACCTCGTTCGTGAAGTCCACCGCGAAGCACAGCAGACGCCGATCCCCCCTTCCGCCATTCAACCCCCTGCTGCCGCCCCTCCTCTTCACCGATCCTCCACCACCCACGAACCCGCGACCCCCTCCTCCTCTTCTCCGCCTAGCGCACCCCCTCCCCCTTGAAAAACCCGCAGAGCTGAACCCAACTGCTCCGACGAGCCCACCTCCAACCAGCAAGCCCCTGCGCTCGCCTCTCTCCGTCTCTAACAATCCTCATTTCCCCTCCGAACGAAAGATGTAAGTCTTTACTTTAATTTGTTTTGAATAATTAGCTAGTTTAAATTAAAAAGCATAAAAAAATCCGAAATTTTTATAGAAAATTTTGCAATAAAAATACGAAATTTTTATATAGGAGAGTAGATTTTATATAAGAAAGTTCGATTTTAGTTATATAAAAGACGAGATTTTTATAAAGAAGTTAAAAATATAATCTTTTATATAATAGAAGTATAAAAATATAATCTTTTATATTGTAGAAGTATAAAAATATAATCTTTTATATTGTAGAAGTATAAAAATGTGATTTTTATAGCGATGGAATAAAAATTCGATCTTTGTATATGAAATAGAAATATAAAAATATAATTTTTATATAGAAAGAAGCGTTGTAAATATATGAAGTAGAAAATAAAAATATGATTTTTATTTATTGAACGAAGCAATAAAAATATAATTTTTTTATTTGAAAAGCGTGAAAAGAACTGAATTGGAATTGCAAGCAAATCCAGATGTTCAGCAGTTCAGAAGCAAAGCACGGCGGAGTGGAACCCTCGGTGAGAACTTCTCACCTTTAATTTAATTTTCTAGTTATAAAAATATATACTAGGATGTAGACGGTGTTTAGTAGCACCCGACACCCGTCATCCACAGACCATGGATGGCTTGTATGCTTGATTGTTTGATTTCGATGTGTAGTTGATTGTGTGTTGTGATGTGAAATGAAATAAAAATATTTATATAGTTAAAAATATTTTATAGTTAAAAATAGAATTTTTAACGGGTATATGAAATGAAATAGATATTTATAAACAAATCGAACATTTTGTTTATATACACACATTTGACTTATATTGATTGGGACGATAAATTTTACACATCGCCCAAATGCACAAATAAAATCTGTGATTGATTATTTGATAACCCCACACAGGTATTGGGATGATATATGACATACACTAGTCCCAATAATTAGCTGTAGGTCCATCGATTGATGGACAGACTGTTATGAGCGTTAAATATTTATATTTGTTGCTTATACAGTGTAGAATGCAATTTGGAGATGGTTGTTTATTCATCGTTGTTATTGTATACATGTGTTGTAGAAAATCCATATAATTAACATTATATGGTAATTGATTGGGCCTCATTCCAGTTTTGAAAAAGAAATATTTGAAATAGAAATATTCGAAATAGAATATTTGAAAATAGGAATATATGAAGCCGTATTGATTAGATTGACGCCATTTTGACGTGAACGATATTTATATCGATTTTATTCATTTTATAATGAATATCGAAAGTGATTTCAAAATCTGATATTTCGAAAAGAATTGAAATTCGAATTGAAATTGAATATAAATGAATTCGAATTGAAATTGAATAGAAATGAATTCGAATTTAAATTGAATATAAATGAATTCGAATTGAAATTGAATATAAATGAATTCGAATTGAAATTGAATAGAAATGAATTCGAATTGAAATTGAATAGAAATGAATTCGAATTGAAATTGAATAGAAATGAATTCGAATTGAAATTGAATAGAAATGAATTCAAATTGAAATTCAATATAAATGAATTCGAATTGAAATTGAATATAAATGAATTCGAATTGAAATTGAATTGAAATCGATTTGAAATGAATTTAAAACGAATTTATATTGGAATATTCAATTTTGATTTGAAATTGAATATGAAGTTGAAACCGTTTTGAAAATGAATTTAAAACGATTTATAAAGCACGTTTTGAATTGAAATCGACGAAGTATATATTATATATATAATATAATGGCCTGAATAGAACGCGCCGCGGCAGTTCGCGAATTTCGACCATTGACTTCGAATGGATATTGCGGGAGATCCGACCGTCGGATTCTCCTAAAACCGGTACCGTTGGGTTCGTATCGAAAAGAGCTTTCTAACGAATATTAGAAATTAGAAATCTAACGGTTGGGTTTGGAATTATGTCCAAATCAAATTTGGAAAAGGTCGCTGTAAGTGCAGTTCGATGGCCGTTGATGGAAATCGACTGTACGGGCCTTGATAAAATTATTAAAAATAGTAATAATTTGTGTAAAATCATAAGAAATAATTTGTGAAGAATTAGGATGAAAAACTCCATATTTGAAAAGATAAAAATAGATTTTTATCGAAATGAACTAGTTTTGAACTAGAATAATAATTTATTTATTTTTTAAAATAAATAAATTGGATTTGAAATGGTTTTGAAGATAACCAGAAATTCCAATAATTGAATTGGAATAGATTTGAATCGAAATTGTCTTCGGAATATTTCGATGTTGGATTTCGTGATTATACAGATATTGTTATGGAATTTTGAAAGATATATATATATCGTTATTTCCAATACGATATTTGTTGGTCGTAGAATTTGATATTGAATATAAGCCGATATATTTTCTATTCAGAGCCTTGTATTTAATATCAAATGTGATTTGGGTTTGTCGTGAATGGTGTCTTCATTAACACTGTTCTTAAGCCCAGTTGAGAAAAGGATTAAATCTTTTTATTTAGATTTAATGAAGTGTACCAATTAAATGATATTTAATTGGAATTGAATTGGTATTGATTTTCGGGTTTATCGTGAACAGCGTTTTAAATAGCACTTGTTCTTTAACCCGATAATTAATGGAATGGGATTTTGGGTTGTCGTGAACGGTATCTTCAATAATACTGTTCTTCGACCTAAAGGAGATAAGAAAATCAGAAACTAACTGGAGATTAGTCAAGTTGAACGGTTTCTGGGGTATTGATCTGATGTTGGTTTCGGCCTTCAGGGTTAATACTTAGGGAATTGCTCACTTGCTAATTTACGATTAGGGACTGATTGAAACGTGATGTGATTTTGGGGTTTATCGTGAACCGTGTTTTAAATGACACTGATTCTTTAACCCAAGTAAAGATTAAAACTAAGTGGAGTTTTAATGAATCTTTAATTAGATTGAAAAGATCGAAAAAGGAGTATCACCAGTTTTGCTCCAGGCGATAGTTAAATCTTTAATTAGATTTGAACGTGAAATGGTAATTGAATTTACCGATAACACCGTGGTGTTAGATATGAAGTATGACTAGTTTTACTTCATGGGATGAATAGGTTGGGGTTGGGAAATTAAAAACAGATGATTACTTCGGTAAGGTTCGTTAATCCCGACTAGTTTGAATTGATATTCAAAAGTAGATTAAAGAATAAATTTAAAGGAATTTATCTTTGTTAAAATTAATGGGAATCTTTCCCTAAGAATGTGAAATTTAGAAATTAACTATCGGTTAGCTAAGTAGAATGGTTTTCTGGAAATTGATCTGATGTTGGTTTCGGCCTTCGGGGTTAATATTAGGGGAATTATTCTCTTGATTAATTTACGGTTAGTGACTGATGAATTGGAATGAGGCGTATGTTGCGTTTGTGTAACACTTGTTTATTATATATGCGAGTTATTCAGAAAGGCCGGGTTTATCCCATTCTGAATAACTGTTACGACGATAAGTCGAAGATGAGGACGGTGGTTGAAGACTGGAGGTCTTCACGTCGTTTGGGTGATTACTGATGATCTTGATTGGGCTGTACACCCAAGAAGATGGAAACAGTTGGTGATCGTCCAGACGTACTTGGAGATCGATGGATATGCGGGGTACTAGGTGCCTCCGGTTTCGTTCAGATCCAGAACGAACTTGTAGATGGACTGTGTGTCTGACATTGGATTTTAGTCTGTGTGGTAGATTTCTATCAAATACATATCTGTTTGGCGGCGGAGAATTTATTCTCTTGCCTAACGCCCTTCTCTGAGACGCACGAGCTCAGGGGTTATATATTGATGGATATCAAACGCATGGAGTGAATTGCCTGTGTGGCATGCCTAAGTGGCAATATGATCAAGGCTTCTATTGAAAAGCAAAGTCTTGTGGGTGATGATCAAAGCACAGCCTATGTGGCACAGCTTTGTGTAACATTGATTCGCGAGCCTCACACCCCGGTGTGAACCAAAAACGGGAGAGGACCTCAGGGAGGGCTTGCGTTTCTTTCTAGCTAGAAGTGGCGTCAGTGGTTTTACACGCCCTGACGAGTTTGACTTATGTGGTTGTTGCTGTTGCGAGGCGCCTCGGTTTGATCGAACGATTCGGGTCCGATGGAGTCATTCGTTGGCTCATTTACGCCCTATAGGGCGGAGAAACGCAGTGTTCAGTCATTTTAATCCACATCGGTGGACCGGCCCTGACGATCCAAGGGTCACTTGAGCTCTGATCCTGAGGCTCGGGCTAGAGAGTCTCGAATCGGTTGAGAACTATCTTTTGCCTCGGTTCATAGACGGAAAGCCAATTTCCAAATACGTGACATTTACGGTTTTATTTGTAGAACCTAGTATGGCGACATAGTGGGATGGGGCGCTTATGCCGCCTATGATTGATACTTATGATTTGAAGTTGTTTTATACACTATGCACTTATAATAGTATAAAATGATTTGTTTTAAACGTATCAAGTATTCTTGGCTATTATAAGGTAAAAAAACCCTATCCTCCGGCTTGTGTTGCATTGTGTGATAGGACCTGGGTCTTATAATAGCTTCATTTTTCTTTATTTAGCATTGCGCTATTGTTTTATGCCTTGGTGTTCATGGGAGGAAACCCGTTCCGTGTTATACGGCGTGGTCCCTTGATTTACCTAACTTTAAAAATAAAGAATAATAACTGTTTTAGTTCTCACACCAGTCACATGACTGACCTGGAGTTTGTTGATTTAACCTAAACTCTGGGTGCCCTTATTTTGACACGGGCAGCTAGTAGTTTTGGTTTTGCAGATTTATATTCACAGGATCCTGATTTACTGCTGGAACGATACTCGGAAAGCTTTGTATCCGCGTATTACTTCTAGTTGTGTATTGTATTATTTTCCGCTGCTATGTAATTTATTGTAATCTCTGATATTTTCTGTGTAATATTTATTCCTTTATGCTCTGTATATTCTTGTATTCTGATGGAATTGTTGTAATATACAGTGAAATGTTCTTCCGTCTGCGTTCTGTTGTGGTTTGTTCTCGACTCTATCCGCGCTTTCCTCACCGGGGAAGTTATGGGTTTTCACAGTTGGTATCAGGGCTTTGGTTTACAAAGCTCAGAGAACAAGACACATTAGAACCATACGAAAGAATTCATCAGAGATTGGATTAGTAATATCCAATATGGAATGACTTGTTAGAGATGGTAGCAGTAGTATCCTAGAACGAGTGTGAAGAGTATATTTTTCAAATGAAAACAACTTTGTTTTGAAATTTTAAACCATATACGTATTTGAATATTTATTTACATTGAATTTGGACAATCCGATATATAAAGATTTTGCATATGCGTCTTGCAAACGTGTATACGAAGTTTTAATATACTGGATAGTTATAGAATCATACTCTAGTTGCCCGGAGATAATTCTGGTGATGGGGCACCGTCGCCAGTATTTATTTTCGAGTAACGAAAGTGAGATTTCTAGATTTCCGTTAGACTGGTGTGAGAACCGAAACTAGATAAGTCCCATTGTTGTGAATTGGCACCAAAAACATGATTTTCTGTATCTATATCAAAATTATGAATTTGAAAAGCTAATCAACTAATTAATTGCTAATTGTGTTGTTCGATTATTGTTTGATTCATAAATTTGAACCATATAGCCAATTTGAATCAAATAGTGAGTTGTATTGAAAATGATCGCATTTGCATGCATATACATGTACTTACATTGAACAGGTCATAGCAAGGATGCTAGAGAAGAGGAATAAAATTGTTTGCCCGACAAATAGGTACATGTTTATTGTATTTCTTGAGTTTTGGGTGATTTTGTGAGCCGATTGGCTAGCCGCTTGGCTTTTTCTTTTTCTTTTGGATTGAAGAAGGCCATGGGAGGCTATATGAAATATCCCGAAGTCCCCGGTGCAGGGGAGGTTATGGCGAATTTTTTTGAAAATTTAGGGTGTTAGCCAAATTTTTGAAAAATTTGAAAAGTTCTTAGAAACTGAAAAGTTGAAGAACTTAAGCCGTAGCGAAAACAATGAAAGTTGAGTTGGTTTTTAAAACAACTTTCGACTTCGTTCCTTTTCAGGGACGAAACGTTTTAAGTGGGGGAGATTGTAATAACCCGGAAATCTGGGCCAATTTAAAATTTTTATTTTGGCAATTTTAAGGAATTTTGAATACTTAAAATGGATTATTTTAAATCATAACGACGAGAAAATTTATTTCAAATATAATTCGAATGAATATATTTATATGGCGCGTCGTTAGAATATAAATAATTATTTATAATTATAAAAGGAATTGAAAATGGCGCGGTAGTTCGATAATTCGATTTCAAAATTCAAATGAATGTACCGGGTGCAAAATAAACCGGATTTTAGTGAAACCAAAAATATTTGAATCTATTTGAGAATACCTTTCCAACGAATCTGAAAAATCAAAATTTCATAGCGGGAATCAAAATATATGTCCAGATGAAAATTCAGAATAGTCGCTATGGAATTCTGGCCCTTAAAAATGGAAATTCTGCAAACGACCTCGGATTTCGACGAAACCACTTTTGTTGGATCTGCGATGTCAAGTTATCACTAGATTCCAAATTTCATAATTTTTCGAACCAATATGTGAGCGTGGCAAAGGAAAATGTGTTTTGTCAATTTCGATCGACCTGAAAATGGCCATTTTTCAAATGGTCTCGGAATTTGACGAAATTAGTTTTGTTAGGACCGTATCGTCAATACGAAGCTAGAAGATATTTTTTGGGAATTTTTAGAGACTGTATGTGACCCCGGTAATTTGAAATGTACGTTCAAATTGAATATATATAGATTTATGTTTTAATTTAAACGGAAACTGATTCAAACAATCGAATCAGCTTTCGATACATATCCCATTATGTTCGGAATGGGGGTTATTAGCTAGGGACGACAGTCGTTGGGTTCGATTTGGGGTTCGATTTAAAAGTCAACTTTTAGGAATAAATTAAAATAATTAAATATAAACCCCTACCTCTATCTTCTCTCTCCTTACTCATTCTGAAAGAAAAATAAAATAAAAAAGGGGATCAGAGGAATCCCGCTACCCCGCCGCCAAAGCTCCCACTGTCGCTGTCGACCTGCCCTCCACCCTACGCCTCCCCTTCCTCTTCCCCCGCTCTTCCTCTCTCCTCTTCTGCACCTCGTTCGTAAAGTCCACCGCGAAGCACAGCAGACGCCGATCCCCCTTCCGCCGTTCAACCCCCTGCTGCCGCCCCTCCTCTTCACCGATCCGCCACCACCCACGAACCCGCGACCCCCTCCTCTTCTCCGCCCAGTGCACCCCCTCCCCCTTGAAAAAACCGCAGAGCTGAACCCAACTACTCCGACGAGCCCACCTCCGACCAGCAAGCCCCTGCGCTCGCCTCTCTCCGTCTCTAACGATCCCCATTTCCCCTCCGAACGAAAGCTGTAAGTCTTTACTTTAATTTGTTTTGAATAATTAGCTAGTTTAAATTAAAAAGCATAATAAAAATCTAAAATTTTTATAGAGAATTTTGCAATAAAAATACGAAATTTTTATATAGGAAAGTAGATTTTATATAAGAAAGTTCGATTTTTAGTTATATAAAAGACGAGATTTTTATAGAGAAGTTGAAAATATAATCTTTTATATAATGGAAGTATAAAAATATAATCTTTTACATTGTAGAAGTATAAAAATATAATCTTTTATATTGTAGAAGTATAAAAATGTGATTTTTATAGCGATGGAATAAAAATTCGATCTTTGTATATGAAATAGAAATATAAAAATATAATTTTTATATAGAAAGAAGCGTTGTAAATATATGAAGTAGAAAATAAAAATATGATTTTTATTTATTGAACGAAGCAATAAAAATATAATTTTTATTTGAACAGCGTGAAAAGAACTGAATTGGAATTGCAAGCAAATCCAGATGTTCAGCAGTTCAGAAGCAAAGCACGGCGGAGTGGAACCCTCTGTGAGAACTTCTCACCTTTAATTTAATTTTCTAGTTATAAAAATATATACTAGGATGCAGACGATGTTTAGTAGCACCCGACACCCGTCATCCATAGACCATGGATGGCTTGTATGCTTGATTGTTTGATTTTGATGTGTAGTTGATTGTGTGTTGTGATGTGAAATGAAATAAAAATATTTATATAGTTAAAAATAGAATTTTTAACGGGTATATGAAATGAAATAGATATTTATAAACAAATCGGATGTTTTGTTTATATACACACATTTGACTTATATTGATTGGGACGATAAATTTTACACATCTACCAACTGTACAAATAATATCTGTGTTTGATTATTTGAAAACCCCACACAGGTATTGGGATGATATATGACATACACTAGTCCCAATAATTAGCTGTATGTCGATCGATTGATGGACAGACTGTTATGAGCGTTAAATATTTATATTTGATGCTTATACAGTGTAGAATGCACTTTGGATGATGGTTGATTATTCATCGTTGTTATTGTATACATGTGTTGTAGAAAATCCGTATAATTAACATTATATGGTAATTGATTGGGCCTCATTCCAGTTTTCAAAAAGAAATATTTGAAATAGAAATATTCGAAATAGAATATTTGAAAATAGGAATATATGTAGCCGTATTGATTAGATTGACGCCATTTTGACGTGAACGATATTTATATCGATTTTATTCATTTTATAATGAATATCGAAAGTGATTTCAAAATCTGATATTTCGAAAAGAATTGAAATTCGAATTGAAATTGAATATAAATGAATTCGAATTGAAATTGAATAGAAATGAATTCAAATTGAATATAAACGAATTCGAATTGAAATTGAATATAAATGACTTAGAATTGAAATTGAATAGAAATGAATTCGAATTGAAATTGAATAGAAATGAATTCGAATTGAAATTGAATAGAAATGAATTCGAATTGAAACTGAATAGAAATGAATTCGAATTGAAATTGAATATAAATGAATTCGAATTGAAATTGAATATAAATGAATTCGAATTGAAATTGAATTGAAATCGATTTGAAATGAATTTAAAACGAATTTATATTGGAATATTCAATTTTGATTTGAAATTGAATATGAAGTTGAAACCGTTTTGAAAATGAATTTAAAACGATTTATAAAGCACGTTTTGAATTGAAATCGATGAAGTATATATTATATATATTATATATATAATATAATGGCCTGAATAGAACGCGCCGCGCCGCGGCAGTTCGCGAATTTCGACCATTGACTTCGAATGGATTTTGCGGGAGATCCGATCGTCGGATTCTCCTAAAACCGGAACCGTTGGGTTCGTATCGAAAAGAGCTTTCTAACGAATATTAGAAATTAGAAATCTAACGGTTGGATTTGGAATTATGTCCAAATCAAATTTGGAAAAGGTCGTTGTAAGTACAGTTCGATGGCCGTTGATGGAAATCTACTGTACGGGCCTTGATAAAATTATTAAAAATAGTAATAATTTGTGTAAAATCATAATAAATGATTTGTGAAGAATTGGGATGAAAAACTCCATATTTGAAAAGATAAAAATTGATTTTTATCGAAATGAACTAGTTTTGAACTAGAATAATAATTTATTTTTTATAATAAATAAATTGGATTTGAAATGGTTTTGAAAATAACCAGAAATTCCAATAATTAAATTGGAATAGATTTGAATCGAAATTGTCTTCGGAATATTTCGATGTTGGATTTCGTGATTATACAGATATTGTTATGGAAATTTGAAATATATATATATATATATATATATATCGTTATTTCCAATACGATATTTGTTGGTCGTAGAATTTGATATTGAATATAAGCTGATATATTTTCTATTAAGAGCCTTGTATTTAATATCAAATGTGATTTGGGTTTGTCGTGAATGGTGTCTTCATTAACACTGTTCTTAAGCCCAGTTGAGAAAAGGATTAAATCTTTTTATTTAGATTTAATGAAGTGTACCAATTAAATGATATTTAATTGGAATTGAATTGGTATTGATTTTCGGGTTTATCATGAATAGTGTTTTAAATAACACTTGTTCTTTAACCCGATAATTAATGGAATGGGATTTTGGGTTGTCGTGAACGGTATCTTCAATAATACTGTTCTTAGACCCAAAGGAGATAAGAAAATAAGAAACTAACTAGAGATTAGTTAAGTTGAACGGTTTCTGGGGTATTGATCTGATGTTGGTTTCGGCCTTCAGGGTTAATACTTAGGGAATTGCTCACTTGCTAATTTACGATTAGAGACTGATTGAAATGTGATGTGATTTTGGGGTTTATCGTGAAGCGTGTTTTAAATGACACTGATTCTTTAACCCAAGTAAAGATTAAAACTAAGTGGAGTTTTAATGAATCTTTAATTAGATCGAAAAAGGAGTATCACCAGTTTTGCTCCAGGCGATAGTTAAATCTTTAATTAGAATTGAACGTGAAATGGTAATTGAATTTACCGATAACACTGTGGTGTTAGATATGAAGTATGACCAGTTTTACTTCATGGGATGAATAGGTTGGGGTTGGGAAATTAAAAACAGATGATTACTTCGGTAAGGTTCGTTAATCCCGGCTAGTTTGAATTGATATTAAAAAGTAGATTAAAGAATAAATGTAAATGAATTTATCTTTGATAAAATTAATGGGAACCTTTCCCTAAGAATGTGAAATTTAGAAATTAACTGTCGGTTAGCTAAGTAGAATGGTTTTCTGGATATTGATCTGATGTTGGTTTCGGCCTTCGGGGTTAATATTAGGGGAATTATTCTCTTGATTAATTTACGGTTAGTGACTGATGAATTGGAATAAGGCGTATGTTGTGTTTGTGTAACACTTGTTTATTATATACGCGAGTTATTTAGAAAGGCCGGGTTTATCCCATTCTGAATAACTGTTATGACGATAAGTCGAAGAAGAGGACGGTGGTTGAAGACCGGAGGTCTTCACGTCGTTTGGGTGATTACTGATGATCTTGATTAGGCTGTACACCCAAGAAGATGGAAACAGTTGGTGATCGTCCAGACGTACTTGGAGATCGATGGATATGCGGGGTACTAGGTGCCTCCGGTTTCGTTCAGACCCAGAACGAACTTGTAGATGGACTGTGTGTCTGACATTGGATTTTAGTCTATGTGGTTGATTTCTATCATATACATATCTGTTTGGCAGCGGAGAATTTATTCTCTTACTTAACGCCCTTCTCTGAGACGTACGAGCTCAGGGGTTATTTATTGATGGATATCAAACGCATGGAGTGAATTGCCTGTGTGGTATGCCAAAGTGGCAATATGATCAAGGCTTCTGTTGAAAAGCAAAGTCTTGTGGGTGATGATCAAAGCACAACATGTGTGGCACAGCTTTGTGTAACGTTGATTCGCGAGCCTCACACCCCGGTGTGAACCAAAAACGGGAGAGCACCTCAGGGAGGGCATGCGTTTCTTTCTAGCTAGAAGTGGCGTCAGTGGTTTTACATGCCCTGACGATTTTGACTTATGTGGTTGTTGCTGTAGCGAGGCGCCTCGGTTTGATCGGACGATCCGGGTCCGAGGAGTCATTCGTTGGCTCATTTACGCCCCATAGGGCGGAGAAACGCAGTGTTCAGGCATTTTAATCCACATCGGTGGAGCGGCCCTGACGATCCAAGGGTCACTCGAGCTCTGATCCTGAGGCTCGGGCTAGACAGTCTCGAATCGGTTGAGGACTATCTTTTGCCTCGGTTCATAGATGGAAATCCAATTTCCAAATATGTGACATTTGCGGTTTTATTTGTAGAACATAGTATGGCGACATAGTGGGATGGGGCGCTTATGCCGCCTATGATTGATACTTATGATTTGAAGTTGTTTTATACACTATGCACTTATAATAGTATAAAATGATTTGTTTTAAACGTATCAAGCATTCTTGGCTATTATAAGGTAAAAAACCCTGTCCCCCGGCTTGCGTTGCATTGTGTGATAGTACCTGGGTCTTATAATAGCTTCATTTTTCTTTATTTAGCATTGCGCTGTTGTTTTATGCACTGGTGTTCATGGGAGGAAACCCGTTCCGTGTTATACGTCGTGGTCTCTTGATTTACCTAACTTTAAAAATAAAGAATAATAACTGTTTTAGTTCTCACACCAGTCACATGACTGACCTGGAGTTTATTGTTTTAACCTAAACTCTGGGTGCCCTTATTTTGACACGGGCAGCTAGTAGTTTTTGTTTTGCAGATTTATATTCACAGGATCCTGATTTACTGCTCGAACGATACTCGGAAAGCTTTGTATCCGCGTATTACTTCTAGTTGTGTATTGTATTATTTTCCGCTGCTATGTAATTTATTGTAATCTCTGATATTCTCTGTGTAATATTTATTCCTTTATACTCTGTATATTCTTGTATTCTGATGGAATTGTTGTAATATACAATGAAATGTTCTTCCGTCTGCGTTCTGTTGTGGTTTGTTCTCGACTCTATCCGCGCTTTCCTCATCGGGGAAGTTACGGGTTTTCACAGTTGGTATCAGAGCTTTGGTTTACAATGCTCAGAGAACAAGACACATTAGAACCGTACAAAAGAATTCATCAGAGATTGGATTAGTAACATCCAATATGGAACGACTCGTTAGAGATGGGAGCAGTAGTATCCTAGAACGAGTGTGAAGAGTATATTTTTCAAATGAAAACAACTTTGTTTTGAAATTTTAAACCAAATACGTATTTGAATATTTATTTACATTGAATTTGGACAATCCGATATATAAAGATTTTGCATATGCGTCTTGCAAATGTGTATTCGTAGTTTTAATATACTGGATAGTTATAGAATCATACTCTAGTTGCCCGGGGATAATTCTGGTGATGGGGCACCGTCGCCAGTATTTATTTTCGAGTAACGAAAGTGAGATTTCTATATTTCCGTTAGACTGGTGTGAGAACCGAAACTAGATAAGTCCCATTGTTGTGAATTGGCACCAAAAATATGATTTTCTGTATCTATATCAAAATTATGAATTTGAAAAGCTAATCAACTAATTGATTGCTAATTGTGTTGTTTGATTATTGTTTGATTCATAAATTTGAACCATATAGCCAATTTGAATCAAATAATGAGTTGTATTGAAAATGATCACATTTGCATGCATATACATGTACTTACATTGAACAGGTCATAGCAAGGATGCTAGAGAAGAGGAATAAAATTGTTTGCCCGACAAATAGGTACATGTTTATTGTATTTCTTGAGTTTTGGGTGATTTTGTGAGCCGATTGGCTAGCCGCTTGGCTTTTTCTTTTTCTTTTGGATTGAAGAAGGCCATGGGAGGCTATATGAAATATCCCGAAGTCCCCGGTGTAGGGGAGGTTATGGCGAAATTTTTCAAAATTTAGGGTGTTAGCCAAATTTTTGAAAAATATGAAAAGTTCTTAGAAACTGAAAAGTTGAAGAACTTAAGCCGTAGCGAAAACAATGAAAGTTGAGTTGGTTTTTAAAACAACTTTCGGCTTCGTTCCTTTTCGGAGACGAAAAGTTTTAAGTGGGGGAGATTGTAATAACCCGGAAATCTGGGCCAGTTTAAAATTTTTATTTTGGAAATTTTAGGGAATTTTGAATATTTAAAATGGATTATTTTAAATAATAACGACGAGAAAATTTATTTTGAATATAATTCGAACGAATATATTTATATAGCGCGTCGTTAGAATATAAATAATTATTTATAATTATAAAAGGAATTGAAAATGGCGCGGTAGTTCGATAATTCGATTTCAAAATTCAAATGAATGTAACGGGTGCAAAATAAACCGGATTTTAGTGAAACCAAAAATATTTGAATCTATTTGAGAATACCTTTCCAACGAATCCGAAAAATCAAAATTTCATAGCGGGAATCAAAAGATATGTCCAGATGAAAATTCAGAATAGTCGCTATGATTTTCTGGCCCTTAAAAATGGAAATTCTGCAAACGACCTCGGGTTTTGATGAAACCACTTTTGTTGGATCCGCGATGTCAAGTTATCGCTAGATTCCAAATTTCATAATTTTTTGAATCAATATGTGAGCGTGGCAAAGGAAAACGTGTTTTGTCAATTTCGATCGACCTGAAAATGGCCATTTTTCAAACGGTCTCGGAATTTGACGAAATTAGTTTTGTTAGGACCGTATCGTCAATACGAAGCCAGAAGATATTTTTCGGGAATTTTTAGAGACTGTATGTGACCCCGGTAATTTGAAATGTACGTTCAGATAGAATATATATAGATTTATGTTTTAAATTAAACGAAAACTGATTCAAACAATCGAATCAGCTTACGATACATATTCCATTGTGTTCGGAATAGGGGTTATTAGCTAGGGACGACAGTCGTTGGGTCCGATTTGGGGTTCGATTTAAAAGTCAACTTTTAGGAATAAATTAAAATAATTAAATTAATTAAATATAAACCCCTACCTCTATCTTCTCTCTCCTTACTCATTCTAAAAGAAAAATAAAATAAAATAAGGGGATCGGAGGAACCCCGCTATCCCGCCGCCAAAGCTCCCACTGTCGCCGTCGACCTGCCCTCCACCCTGCGCCTCCCCTTCCTCTTCCCCCGCTCTTCCTCTCTCCTGTTCTACACCTCGTTCGTGAAGTCCACCGCGAAGCACAGCAGACGCCGATCCCCCCTTCCGCCGTTCAACCCCTTGCTGCCGCCCCTCCTCTTCACCGATCTGCCACCACCCACTAACCCGCGACCCCGTCCTCCTCTTCTCCGCCTAGCGCACCCCCTCCCCCTTGAAAAACCTGCAGAGCTGAACCCAACTGCTCCGACGAGCCCACCTCCGACCAGCAAGCCACTGCTCTCGCCTCTCTCCGTCTCCAACGATCCTCATTTCCCCTCCGAACGAAAGCTGTAAGTCTTTACTTTAATTTGTTTCGAATAATTAGCTAGTTTAAATTAAAAAGCATAATAAAAATCTGAAATTTTTATAGAGAATTTTGCAATAAAAATACGAAATTTTTAAATAGGATAGTAGATTTTATATAAGAAAGTACGATTTTAGTTATATAAAAGACGAGATTTTTATAGAGAAGTTAAAAATATAATATTTTATATAATAGAAGTATAAAAATATAATCTTTTATATTGTAGAAGTATAAAAATATAATCTTTTATATTGTAGAAGTATAAAAATGTGATTTTTATAGCGATGGAATAAAAATTCGATCTTTGTATATGAAATAGAAATATAAAAATATAATTTTATATAGAAAGAAGCGTTGTAAATATATGAAGTAGAAAATAAAAATATGATTTTTATTTATTGAATGAAGCAATAAAAATATAATTTTTATTTGAACAGCGTGAAAAGAACTGAATTGGAATTGCAAGCAAATCCAGATGTTCAGAAGGAAAGCACGGCGGAGTGGAACCCTCTGTGAGAACTTCTAACCTTTAATTTAATTTTCTGGTTATAAAAATATATACTAGGATGCAGACGATGTTTAGTAGCACCCGACACCCGTCATCCACAAACCATGGATGGCTTGTATGCTTGATTGCTTGATTTTGATGTGTAGTTGATTGTGTGTTGTGATGTGAAATGAAATAAAAATATTTATATAGTTAAAAATATTTTTATAGTTAAAAATAGAATTTTTAACGGGTATATGAAATGAAATAGATATTTATAAACAAATCGGACGATTTGTTTATATACACACATTTGACTTATATTGATTGGGACGATAAATTTTACACATCGCCCAACTGCACAAATAAAATCTGTGTTTGATTATTTGAAAACCCCACACGGGTATTGGGATGATATATGACATACACTAGTCCCAATAATTAGTTGTATGTCGATCGATTGATGGACAGACTGTTATAAGCGTTAAATATTTACATTTGATGCTTATACAGTGTAGAATGCACTTTGGATGATGGTTGATTATTCATCGTTGTTATTGTATACATGTTTTGTAGAAAATCCATATAATTAACATTATATGGTAATTGATTGGGCCTCATTCCAGTTTTGAAAAAGAAATATTTGAAATAGAAATATTCGAAATAGAATATTTGAAAATAGGAATATATAAAGCCGTATTGATTAGATTGACGCCATTTTGACGTGAACGATATTTATATCGATTTTATTCATTTTATAATGAATATCGAAAGTGATTTCAAAATCTGATATTTCGAAAAGAATTGAAATTCGAATTGAAATTAAATATAAATGAATTCGAATTGAAATTGAATAGAAATGAATTCGAATTGAAATTGAATATAAATGAATTCAAATTGAAATTGAATATAAATGAATTCGAATTGAAATTGAATAGAAATGAATTCGAATTGAAATTGAATAGAAATGAATTCGAATTGAAATTGAATAGAAATGAATTCGAATTGAAATTGAATATAAATGAATTCGAATTGAAATTGAATATAAATGAATTCGAATTGAAACTGAATTGAAATCGATTTGAAATGAATTTAAAATGAATTTATATTGGAATATTCAATTTTGATTTGAAATTGAATATGAAGTTGAAACTGTTTTGAAAATGAATTTAAAACGATTTATAAAGCACGTTTTGAATTGAAATCGACGAAGTATATATTATATATATAATATAATGGCCTGAATAGAACGCGCCGCGCCGCGGCAGTTCGCGATTTTCGACCATTGAATTCGAATGGATATTGCGGGAGATCCGACCGTCGGATTCTCCTAAAACCGGAACCGTTGGGTTCGTATCGAAAAGAGCTTTCTAACGAATATTAGAAATTAGAAATCTAACGGTTGGGTTTGGAATTATGTCCAAATCAAATTTGGAAAAGGTCGCTGTAAGTGCAGTTCGATGGCCGTTGATGGAAATCGACTGTACGGGCCTTGATAAAATTATTAAAAATAGTAATAATTTGTGTAAAATAATAAGAAATGATTTGTGAAGAATTGGGATGAAAAAATCCATATTTGAAAAGATAAAAATAGATTTTTATCGAAATGAACTAGTTTTGAACTAGAATAATAATTTATTTATTTTTTATAATAAATAAATTGGATTTGAAATGGTTTTGAAAATAACCAGAAATTCCAATAATTGAATAGGAGTAGATTTGAATCGAAATTGTCTTCGGAATATTTCGATGTTGGATTTCGTGATTATACAGATATTGTTATGGAAATTTGAAAGATATATATATCGTTATTTCCAATACGATATTTGTTGGTCGTAGAATTTGATATTGAATATAAGCCAATATATTTTCTATTCAGAGCCTTGTATTTAATATCAAATGTGATTTGGGTTTGTCGTGAATGGTGTCTTCATTAACACTGTTCTTAAGCCCAGTTGAGAAAAGGATTAAATCTTTTTATTTAGATTTAATGAAGTGTACCAATTAAATGATATTTAATTAGAATTGAATTGGTATTGATTTTCGGGTTTATCATGAACAGTGTTTTAAATAACACTTGTTCTTTAACCCGATAATTAATGGAATGGGATTTTGGGTTGTCCTGAACGGTATCTTCAATAATACTGTTCTTAGACCCAAAGGAGATAAGAAAATCAAAAACTAACTGGAGATTAGTTAAGTTGAATGGTTTCTGGGGTATTGATCTGATGTTGGTTTCGGCTTTCAGGGTTAATACTTAAGGAATTGCTCACTTGCTAATTTACGATTAGGGACTGATTGAAATGTGATTTTGGGGTTTATCGTGAACCGTGTTTTAAATGACACTGATTCTTTAACCCAAGTAAAGATTAAAACTAAGTGGAGTTTTAATGAATCTTTAATTAGATTGAAAAGATCGAAAAAGGAGTATCACCAGTTTTGCTCCAGGCGATAGTTAAATCTTTAATTAGATTTGAACGTGAAATGGTAATTGAATTTACCGATAACACCATGGTGTTAGATATGAAGTATGACCAGTTTTACTTCATGGGATGAATAGGTTGGGGTTGGGGAATTAAAAAAAGATGATTACTTCGGTAAGGTTCGTTAATCCCGACTAGTTTGAATTGATATTCAGAAGTAGATTAAAGAATAAATTTAAAGGAATTTATCTTTGATAAAATTTATGGGAACCTTTCGCTAAGAATGTGAAATTTAGAAATTAACAGTCGGTTAGCTAAGTAGAATGGTTTTCTGGATATTGATCTGATGTTGGTTTCGGCCTTCGGGGTTAATATTAGGGGAATTATTCTCTTGATTAATTTACGGTTAGTGACTGATGAATTGGAATGAGGCGTATGTTGTGTTTGTGTAACACTTGTTTATTATATACGCGAGTTATTCAGAAAGGCCGGGTTTATCCCATTCTGAATAACTGTTACGACGATAAGTCGAAGATGAGGACGGTGGTTGAAGACCGGAGGTCTTCACGTCGTTTGGGTGATTACTGATGATCTTGATTGGGCTGTACACCCAAGAAGATGGAAACAATTGGTGATCGTCCAGACGTACTTGGAGATCGATGGATATGCAGGGTACTAGGTGCCTCCGGTTTCGTTCAGACCCAGAACGAACTTGTAGATGGACTGTGTGTCTGACATTGGATTTTAGTCTGTGTGGTTGATTTCTATCAAATACATATATGTTTGGCGGCGGAGAATTTATTCTCTTGCTTAACGCCCTTCTCTGAGACGTACCAGCTCAGGGATTATGTATTGATGGATATCAAACGCATGGAGTGAATTGCCTGTGTGGCATGCCTAAGTGGCAATATGATCAAGGCTTCTGTTGAAAAGCAAAGTCTTGTGGGTGATGATCAAAGCACAGCCTGTGTGGCACAGCTTTGTGTAACGTTGATTCGCGAGCCTCACACCCCGGTGTGAACCAAAAACGGGAGAGGACCTCAGGGAGGGCATGCGTTTCCTTCTAGCTAGAAGTGGCGTCAGTGGTTTTACATGCCCTGACGAGTTTGACTTATGTGGTTGTTGCTGTTGTGAGGCGCCTCGGTTTGATCGGACGATCCAGGTCCGATGGAGTCATTCGTTGGCTCATTTACGCCCCATAGGGCGGAGAAACGCAGTGCTCAGGCATTTTAATCCACATCGGTGGAGCGGCCCTGACGATCCAAGGGTCACTCGAGCTCTGATCCTGAGGCTCGGGCTAGACAGTCTCGAATCGGTTGAGGACTATCTTTTGCCTCGGTTCATAGATGGAAATCCAATTTCCAAATACGTGACATTTGCAGTTTTATTTGTAGAACCTAGTATGGCGACATAGTGGGATGGAGCGCTTCTGCCGCCTATGATTGATACTTATGATTTGAAGTTGTTTTATACACTATGCACTTATAATAGTATAAAATGATTTGTTTTAAACGTATCAAGCATTCTTGGCTATTATAAGGTAAAAAACCCTATCCCCCGACTTGCGTTGCATTATGTGACAGGACCTGGGTCTTATAATAGCTTCATTTTTCTTTATTTAGCATTGCGCTGTTGTTTTATGCACTGGTGTTCATGGGAGGAAACCCGTTCCGTGTTATACGGCGTGGTCCCTTGATTTACCTAACTTTAAAAATAAAGAATAATAACTGTTTTAGTTCTCACACCAGTCACATGATTGACCTAGAGTTTATTGTTTTAACCTAAACTCTGGGTGCCCTTATTTTGACATGGGCAGCTAGTGGTTTTGGTTTTGCAGATTTATATTCACAGGATCCTGATTTACAGCTGGAACGATACTCGGAAAGCTTTGTATCCGCGTATTACTTCTAGTTGTGTATTGTATTATTTTCCGCTGCTATGTAGTTTATTGTAATCTCTGATATTTTCTATGTAATATTTATTCCTTTATACTCTATATATTCTTGTATTCTGATGGAATTGTTGTAATATACAATGAAATGTTCTTCCGTCTGCGTTCTGTTGTGGTTTGTTCTCGACTCTATCCGCGCTTTCCTCACCGGGGAAGTTACGGGTTTTTACAACAAAGCTGTGCCACACAGGCTATGCTTTGATCATCAATCACAAGACTTTGCTTTGTAGCAGAAGCCTTGATCATTTGCCACTTAGGCATGCCACACAGGCAATTCACTCCATGCGTTTGATATCCATCAATATATAACCCCTGAGCTCGTATGTCTCAGAGAAGGGCGTTAAGCAAGAGAATAAATTCTCCACCGCCATACAGATATATATTTAATAGAAATCAATCACACAGACTAAAGTCCAATGTCAGACACACAGTCCATTTACAAGTTCGTTCTGGGTCTGAACGAAACCGGAGGCACCTAGTACCCCGCATATCCATTGATCTCCAAGTACGTCTGTAACACCCCACACCCGCTATGGTCACTCTCTAAGGGAATGCCATAACATCGGCGGAGTATTTTAGTGAATATAGAACAGAGAAATTACAGCAAGACAGATAAAAGTATTACTGGAGAATTTAAAACAACATTTCAATGCAGCGGAAAGTAAAACATGTCTGGTTATATCACAAAACCATAATAAGAGTTAAGTACAAATATCCATTCTTGCTAAATAAAAATACATAATCCCAATACATGAACTGATAGCCATAAAAGAAAAGGGTAAGCTGAGCTCTACATCTAGGGTCCAAGCTCCAAGAGAGTAATAAAAGCAGCCTGATCAAAGCCCACTCGTACTGGGCCCACTCTGAGAACCTGAGGGTTGGGAAAAAGATAAAAACAATGGGGTCAGACATAAGTCTGAGCGAGTCCTATAACTTTAACAATACAATCATTAAAGTAACCAGAGAATACATAAACTTGATATACGGTAATGTCTGGGGATGAATGGCTACACTAAGCAGCTTGGTAGACTTAGGATAAACCAAGATAACCGTAAAGACGCATTTACCCACCCAAGGATAATTACTACACTGCACCACACCAGTTCTACCCACCCAAGGGTAATTCCTACTTAAAGGTTGATCCCACTAAGTGTACTTAGTAATTTTACCCAGTAGTTTTGTGTACCCCTAGCTGACTACATAGGTGCCGTCTGCCCCTATCTTCACTAGGTGTACCCCCTACTCCCAAGCGATCGGCTCCCTACCGTAGATATACGTGCTGGCCCCACAATGGGGTGTATCACTCCCCAAAGTGGCAAGCCCGATACATCAAATGGTGCACGGGTTATATCTACACGATGCAACAACGTCTTACCTACCATCCCGGGTCCACACACGCAGATGAAACCCGTTGGACTCGCGTTGCCACCGCTACCCCGGTTTGGCCTCTTATAGTCAAGCCCAATATGCGTGTCCCGTCACTCGACTAGAGTCGAGCCCACTAAGATACGTTTGGGATATTGGTTGAAATGGGCCCCCACAAGCTACCACCTAAGCTTGTTATTTTTAGTGAATCCCACTTAACCCCTTTTATAATCATGCCCACCTACATGTTAAGGTTTGGTTAAGTCATCTAATCATATTTCAATTGCCACTTAAGGCCCCCACTAGATTTCCACATGCCACCCAAGGCACTTACTTGATTCCCACATGCCACCCAAGGCACTTACTTGATTCCCACATGCCACCCAAGGCACTTACTTAACCCTTTAATCATGTTTAATTGCATGTTCCACTTTGGTTAAGTATTTTAATCGTATTTTCTATTGCCACCCAAGGCAACCCACTAGTTTCCTCATACCACCCAAGGCACCCCCACTAGTTACTACATGCCACCCAAGGCACCCACTTAACCCCTCATGCCCCACTACATGCTAATTTGGTTAAGTGTTTCTTAGTTAATTAAGATCGTAACCTTTGTAAAGACCTCTCACATTAGACTGTCTTTTATGGCAGCTGGATATGCCGGTTGGTTCCGGGCAGCCTTACGCCATAACAGAGTCTAACCTCGTGTCTTTACACTTGTCACGTATTTAGTTTATGACTAAGACCTCTCACATTGGGCCAATCATTTGTAGCCGCTGGATTTGCCGGTCGGTTCCGGGCAGTCTTATGCTACAAAAGGGTCCAACCTCGTGTCTTAGTAGATTAATTACACCTAATTAATCACCCCCATAATTTGTATTAATTATCCCTAATTAATTACAAATATTTAAGAATATGGGTAGACCTAACTCAATAGGTAAATTCCCTATTCCATAATATGGGTAGACCTAACTTAATAGGTAAATTCCCAATTATGTCCATCCACTTTACGGTATGTTTAATTATACCCACTTCACACAATTTTATGTGTTCATTAATTTTTACCCCATCGTCCCCACGTAAATACGTTAACGTGACATACTTCAAAAGAGAAGATTCATCATACACATAATGGGTTCAACTTAGCATATCATTAGCATTACCATGGGTTTAAAAGGTGTTAACTTGTATATATGATCACAAACCCAACTTACATAAATAACCAACCCAAACTTGCATGAATCACATATGTCATGAAGATGGTAACTTGCTTAAATGTTCATGTTATAGACCTATCATAAAGGTGTCAACTTGCATACAAGTCATAGGTCTAAAAGGGACGAACTCGCACATGTACTTATGTCATACATAAATGCCAACTTGCATATGAACTTGCATCATAACTTGCATATGAACTTGCATCACAACTTGCATATGAACTTGCATCATAACTTGCATCATAACTTGCATCACAACTTGCATCATAACTTGCATCATAACTTGCATCATAACTTGCATATGACCAAACACTTAGCATGCATAAACCAAAATACTTAGCATGCATAAACAAGGTACTTAGCATGCATAAAACCAAATACTTAGCATGCATAAAACCAAATACATAGCATGCATAAAACCAATTACATAGCATGCATAAAACCAAATGCATAACTTGCATATCATGTTACATGTAACTTGCATATACTCTCACATATAGTTTGCATAACATGTTACATATGCATAAATGTTCATCATAGTGTTTTGCATCATAAAACATGGCATTAAACTTGCATATAGCATAAAACTTGCAAAACACATAACATACACTATACTAAACTTGCATAAACACATTTATCCACAAACATAGCCATCTCTTATCATATCCTACCATAATCAATTTAACAATTGATTATTAAAGCTATAGGAACTCACCACTAAGCTCCCATAAGCAAACCCTTGCCACAAATTACCCAAAAACTCTAGCCTTGAACATAAAGCTTGCAACTTGATGGTGAATGCAAGCTAATGATCACTTATACCACTCAAAGATGCTTGTATGCACATAAAAGCCTTCATAGAAATAGTTTAGAAATAGGATGGAGGCTAGGGTTTTGGGTGGAGGCCATGATCATAGAAAATTTTGGCATAGTTTAGTTAGGAGATAGGATTATGATCATTTAGGGCTAGCTTAGGGTCTTATTTATAGGATTAGGCAAGTGTTTTAGGCCCTTAGATCAACCTTAGGTTAGATTAGGACCATCAAATCCCGGAAGCTTCTAGAGAACAGCCCAAAACACAGCCAATCCCTAAAATGGTGCACCATGTTAAACCTGTCGAGCACCCCCTGTCGACACCGAAGTCGACAGGGCTGTCGACTTGGTCCTAGCCAAGTCGACTGCCCAGTCGACAGGGCTGTCGACTTGGTTGGCTCGGTGGGATTTTTCCCGCCTGGCCCCAATGGCCCCAATTTTTGAAATTTAAATCTGAATTTTAAATCTGTTTTGAACTTTGAATTTTCTGTAAACTTCATTGGGCCATAACCGGGCCATACGGACTCCGATTCTCGAAAACTTGGACCCTATTTCGCGTATTTTTCCGAGACGAACGCAATGACGCAGCCTGTTTCCCCCAATTCTCACATCTGAGATTATTTATTCTATAATTAGTGAATTTTAGCATTAACCGAAATTCGGGGTGTTACATTCTCCCCTCCTTAAAGGATTTCGTCCCCGAAATCTCTAAGCTAAGGAGAATGCATATCCTACCATCCAAACAACCATCTACTCAATCCATCAAACACGGCCATCCATTGTCCTTAAAACAATTTCTAATGATGTATGAGCATATGCAAAAAGTGTGTGTATATGTTCCCTATCTAATGTATGAACATATGCAAACCATGATAGTGCCATGCATCCATTATGTATGCGAGAGAACCCTATCGACACATACAATATCTACATGAGTGCACAATCATTCACAAAAATGCATCATCCATATGATAACACAATCATTATACAACCATAAATATAGCTTCCTACACACAATTTTTATGCAATATGCAATATGAAGTGACTGAGCCGATCTAGTGCCTAGAGTGTGTGTATATGCATCCACGAGCAACCACTAGCAAACACTTGCATCCACTTGCATCCATCAACCATAATATGTCTCAAACACATGTTTCAACCATAGGTTTACCCTATCTAAAGGTCAAGGAGTACTAACGAGAGGACATACTAAAGATAAGATAAGTACTAGACAACGATAGAGGAGAAATTAAAAAGACATACCCTCAAAAAGAAATGG
This sequence comes from Allium sativum, assembly GCA_030737875.1. Taxonomy (NCBI): domain Eukaryota; kingdom Viridiplantae; phylum Streptophyta; class Magnoliopsida; order Asparagales; family Amaryllidaceae; genus Allium; species Allium sativum. The sequence continues at coordinate 229,148,577 of CM060922.1, forward strand.
GTACAATGAACGCATCTTCGCTTCCGTCTCCCAAGTTGCGTTGCTCTCATCTTCTCCCCATTGCACTTTGACCAGTTGAACCTCTCTGTTTCTCAACTTCCTAGTTTCTGACCCAAGGATGCGAGTAGGAGTTCGTCGAATAGTCGTATCACGCTCTACTTCCACTTCTCTAAGTAAGCTCGGCTCTACCACCTCTGCGGTCTCGTGTAAGCACTTCCTCAAATGTGACACATGGAATACATCATGTACACCACTAAGTCTGTCGGGCAACTCCACTCTATATGCCATCCGTCCAATCCTTTCCTTAATAGGAAACGGCCCTACGAACCTTGGTGCTAACTTTCCAATAGATCCAAAGCGAACCACATTTCGTAACGGAGACACTTTGACAAAGACCATGTCCCCAACTTCAAACTCAAGATCCGTCCTTCTCTTGTCCGCATAAGATTTTTGCCTATCCTGCGCTGCTTTCATCCTCCTTCGAATCAAGTCAATCTTCTCAGAAGTCTCCCTAACCATATCAGGCCCAAGCAAGATCTTGTCCGTAGATTCCCACCAACATGTAGGTGATCGACAAGGCCTTCCATAAAGAGCTTCGAAAGGAGCCATACCAATGCTGGACTGAAAGCTGTTATTATATGCGAACTCCACCAATGGAAGATGCTCTTCCCATGTACCTCCAAAATCTAAGATACAAAGCCTCAAAAGGTCTTCTAGGACACGATTCACCCTCTCAGTCTGGCCGTCCGTCTGAGGATGATATGCGGTGCTCAGACACAATTGAGTCTCCACTGCTTCTTGCAAACTTTTCCAGAACTCGCTAGTGAAGATAGGATCTCGATAACTCACTATGCTAGAGGGTACCCCATGCAATCGAACTATCTCTCGAAGATATACTGAAGCTAGCCATGGAGCAGTCCTCTTGCTCTTCACAGGTATGAAATGGGCGCTTTTAGTAAGTCTGTCTACCACAACCCAAATCCCCGTATTACCCTTTCTCGATCTGGGTAACCCATCAATAAAATCCATCGAGATGCTATCCCACTTCCATTGCGGAACTTCCAATGGGTGAAGCAACCCACCTTGTTTCTTTTGCTCCGCTTTCACCTGTTGGCAGACCAAGCATCGAGCGACATATTCGGCCACATCTTTCTTCATACCGGCCCAGAAGAAAACCCGCTTCATATCTTGGTACATCTTGTCCCCACCGGGATGAATGGTCATCCTAGAACGGTGTGCATCATCAAGAATAGCCTTCCTCAAACCCTCGTCTTGCGGTACACAAAGTCTACCGTCTCTACGCAAGCACCCCCTATCGTCTAGGGTGTACCTACTCAAATGGCTGGACGACTCCCCCCTTATGAGCCTCTCTACCAACTCAACCAACTGTGGGTCGTCCCGCTGTGTCTCGCCAATTTGTCCCAAAAGAGTAGGCCTAACCTCCAAGGAGGCTAGCAAACCGGGTACAAAGTCAACGGAAGGTCTAAAGTCAAACATAGAAATAAACTCTAAGCCCCGTCGTTTAATGAACCATGAACTCGAGGACAACCTTTTTCTACTTAAGACGTCTGCTACCACGTTACCCTTGCCAGGGGTATACGCTATCTCAACCTCATAGGATGCTAAGAATTCCATCCACCTTTGTTGCTCAAAGAGTTTCCAACACTTCCCTAAGATGTAGGGCATGCTTTTCTCCACTTCTAGAGAAAATTAGGATATTCTCCCATGCAAAATCATCACAACTATCCATCTCTCACGCAGACCTCCTTAGTCGAACTCGACATCCCCCAAATGCAAGCCCCAAAGGCCTGAACCAATATCAGACAAACACCCAAGGGATGCCTCCTTCGAATTCAGACGACCTACGTGAGATGATACTAGTAAAAACGGCTAAATAACTAAGCCCTTGTCCAACTCTGGATGTCTTTGCCGGTCTCGGTCCAAAACCACCGTTTATCCCATAACTGGCTTTGCTCAACCTATTGAGCTCATACGAAAACTTATTTCGCTCCTAGGAAAGACCAAGATGTCATTTACAAAGACCATTACGAACTTATTTAGGTACTCCCTGAACACCCTTCTCATCAAGTCACTAAAGTATGCAGGGGCGTTCGTCAAACCAAATGGCATCACCAGCCACTCATAAAAACCATCCGGAGTCCTAAAGGTAGTCTTCTCTATACTATCCTCAGCCACTCTCAACTGATGGAACTCCGTGGCTGAGTCCACCGCGAAAATACTGAGGCGCCAACCAACTGATCAAAAAGATCATCAATCCTCGGCAATGGGTGCCTATTCTTCTTTGTTATCTTGTTAAACTCCCTATAACCTATACAAAGTCTGAGGGACCCATCCGCCTTCATAACAAGAACTACTGAAGCACCCCACTTCGATATACTTCGTCTTATGAACCCCTTCTCAAGCTAATCACCTACTTGCTTATGGAGTTCCCTCCTCTCACGAGGAGCCATGTGGCACCCTGGCCAAGATACCGGTTTGGCATTGTCTGCCAGATATATTCGGAAGTCATTTTCCCGCTCCGGAGGTAAGCCCTTCACCTCCTCAAACACATCCGAGTATTCCCGGACCACTCTAACAGATTGCAAACTCTCAACCGAAGCGTCAAGCGATTCAAGATAACTTAGCATAACAGAATCCATGGGATTACAAGAGATCTCGAGAGTGTTACCCAAGCGGGTCATGAGCCTAACAACTCTCCTTTCGCAATCAAGAACAGCACCATTACTGGATAACCAGTCCATGCCCAAAATTAACCCATAGCCCGTGAAGCCCAAAACAAAAGCATCACATCTAAACTCAATGCTAAGTATAGAAATCTTCAAACCCAAACATATCATGGACAAATAAGTGGAGCCCCCAATTGGGTTTGAAACAACCAAGGGATCATCTACCAGACTGGTGTCTAAGTGCAGTGACTCAACTAATGATGATGAGATAAACGAATGCGATGCGCCAGAATCAAACAATGTACGGACAGGATGATCAAATAGAAAAACCAGACTTTCAACGGAAATAGTTCTTCCTCTTTCCTGAATCGGTGGAACCGCGAGAGCCTGTACTTGCCCCCTAGCCTGACCCAGTGCCATAAGAGCTTGCACCTGTCCTCCTGAGGTAGACCCCGTCCTTTGCCCTTCTTTGGACAATCCTAATAAGATGTCCTATTCCTCCAAAAGGATAACTACTAGCCCTCTTCTTCCCATTCTCCACTCGTATCCTTCCACCAAAATGAGGTTTCGTCCTTCATTAAACATCAACTATTTGAGCCTTCCTCCCATCGTCTATCCAATAGGTACCTACGAGTCCTCCTCCTTCTTGAACCAACTTCTAGTCCGACTAATGTCCAAGTTCCTTGAAGTGGTTTTCCATTCTTATCTATCTTAGAAAGATGATCTATACGTGGAGGGGAAACTCAAAACGAGAGAGGAAGAGATTCAAAATGGAGAACTCGAATGATAAAGATATGGCTATCGGGGATTATGCTTTTCTTTCAAAAACCTTTCTCTTAAAAGACCTGTTTTTGAAAATACTCCTTTCAAAAATATTCTTAGAAACTAGTTTTTCTAAAAAAATTATCTGTTCTGGTAACCTTAAGCTCTGATACCACGTGTAACACCCCACACCCGCTATGGTCACTCTCTAAGGGAATGCCATAACATCGGCGGAGTATTTTAGTGAATATAGAACAGAGAAATTACAGCAAGACAGATAAAAGTATTACTGGAGAATTTAAAACAACATTTCAATGCAGCGGAAAGTAAAACATGTCTGGTTACATCACAAAACCATAATAAGAGTTAAGTACAAATATCCATTCTTGCTAAATAAAAATACATAATCCCAATACATGAACTGATAGCCATAAAAGAAAAGGGTAAGCTGAGCTCTACATCTAGGGTCCAAGCTCCAAGAGAGTAATAAAAGCAGCCTGATCAAAGCCCACTCGTACTGGGCCCACTCTGAGAACCTGAGGGTTGGGAAAAAGATAAAAACAACGGGGTCAGACATAAGTCTGAGCGAGTCCTATAACTTTAACAATACAATCATTAAAGTAACCAGAGAAGACATAAACTTGATATACGGTAATGTCTGGGGATGAATGGCTACACTAAGCAGCTTGGTAGACTTAGGATTAACCAAGATAACCGTAAAGACGCATTTACCCACCCAAGGATAATTACTACACTGCACCACACCAGTTCTACCCACCCAAGGGTAATTCCTACTTAAAGGTTGATCCCACTAAGTGTACTTAGTAATTTTACCCAGTAGTTTTGTGTACCCCTAGCTGACTACATAGGTGCCGTCTGCCCCTATCTTCACAGGTGTACCCACTACTCCCAAGCCATCGGCTCCCTACCGTAGATATCCGTGGTGGCCCCACAATGGGGTGTATCACTCCCCAAAGTGGCAAGCCCGATACAACAAATGGTGCACGGGTTATATCTACATGATGCAACAACGTCTTACCTACCATCCCGGGTCCACACACGCAGATAAAACCCGTTGGACTCGCGTTGCCACCGCTACCCCGGTTTGGCCTCTTATAGTCAAGCCCAATATGCGTGTCCCGTCACTCGACTAGAGTCGAGCCCACTAAGATACGTTTGGGATATTGGTTGAAATGGGCCCCCACAAGCTACCACCTAAGCTTGTTATTTCTAGTGAATCCCACTTAACCCCTTTTATAATCATGCCCACCTACATGTTAAGGTTTGGTTAAGTCATCTAATCATATTTCAATTGCCACTTAAGGCCCCCACTAGATTTCCACATGCCACCCAAGGCACTTACTTGATTCCCACATGCCACCCAAGGCACTTACTTGATTCCCACATGCCACCCAAGGCACTTACTTAACCCTTTAATCATGTTTAATTGCATGTTCCACTTTGGTTAAGAATTCTAATCGTATTTTCTATTGCCACCCAAGGCAACCCACTAGTTTCCTCATGCCACCCAAGGCACCCCCACTAGTTACTACATGCCACCCAAGGCACCCACTTAACCCCTCATGCCCCACTACATGCTAATTTGGTTAAGTGTTTCTTAGTTAATTAAGATCGTAACCTTTGTAAAGACCTCTCACATTAGACTGTCTTTTATGGCAGCTGGATATGCCGGTTGGTTCCGGGCAGCCTTACGCCATAACAGAGTCTAACCTCGTGTCTTTACACTTGCCACGTATTTAGTTTATGACTAAGACCTCTCACATTGGGCCAATCATTTGTAGCCGCTTGATTTGCCGGTCGGTTCCGGGCAGTCTTATGCTACAAAAGGGTCCAACCTCGTGTCTTAGTAGATTAATTACACCTAATTAATCACCCCCATAATTTGTATTAATTATCCCTAATTAATTACAAATATTTAAGAATATGGGTAGACCTAACTCAATAGGTAAATTCCCAATTCCATAATATGGGTAGACCTAACTTAATAGGTAAATTCCCAATTATGTCCATCCACTTTACGGTATGTTTAATTATACCCACTTCACACAATTTTATGTGTTCATTAATTTTTACCCCATCGTCCCCACGTAAATACGTTAACGTGACATACTTCAAAAGAGAAGATTCATCATACACACAATGGGTTCAACTTAGCATATCATTAGCATTACTATGGGTTTAAAAGGTGTTAACTTGTATATATGACCACAAACCCAACTTGCATAAATAACCAACCCAAACTTGCATGAATCACATGTCATGAAGATGGTAACTTGCTTAAATGTTCATGTTATAGACCTATCATAAAGGTGTCAACTTGCATACAAGTCATAGGTCTAAAAGGGACGAACTCGCACATGTACTTATGTCATACATAAAGGCCAACTTGCATATGAACTTGCATCATAACTTGCATATGAACTTGCATCACAACTTGCATATGAACTTGCATCATAACTTGCATCATAACTTGCATCAAAACTTGCATCATAACTTGCATCATAACTTGCATATGACCAAACACTTAGCATGCATAAACCAAAATACTTAGCATGCATAAACAAGGTACTTAGCATGCATAAAACCATATACTTAGCATGCATAAAACCAAATACATAGCATGCATAAAACCAATTACATAGCATGCATAAAACCAAATGCATAACTTGCATATCATGTTACATGTAACTTGCATATACTCTCACATATAGTTTGCATAACATGTTACATATGCATAAATGTTCATCATAGTGTTTTGCATCATAAAACATGGCATTAAACTTGCATATAGCATAAAACTTGCAAAACACATAACATACACTATACTAAACTTGCATAAACACATTTATCCACAAACATAGCCATCTCTTATCATATCCTACCATAATCAATTTAACAATTGATTATTAAAGCTATAGGAACTCACCACTAAGCTCCCATAAGCAAACCCTTGCCACAAATTACCCAAAAACTCTAGCCTTGAACATAAAGCTTGCAACTTGATGGTGAATGCAAGCTAATGATCACTTATACCACTCAAAGATGCTTGTATGCACATAAAAGCCTTCATAGAAATAGTTTAGAAATAGGATGGAGGCTAGGGTTTTGGGTGGAGGCCATGATCATAGAAAATTTTGGCATAGTTTAGTTAGGAGATAGGATTATGATCATTTAGGGCTAGCTTAGGGTCTTATTTATAGGATTAGGCAAGTGTTTTAGGCCCTTAGATCAACCCTAGGTTAGATTAGGACCATCAAATCCCGGAAGCTTCTAGAGAACAGCCCAAAACACAGCCAATCCCTAAAATGGTGCACCAGGTTAAACCTGTCGAGCACCCACTGTCGACACCGAAGTCGACAGGGCTGTCGACTTGGTCCTAGCCAAGTCGACTGCCCAGTCGACAGGGCTGTCGACTTAGTTGGCTCGGCGGGATTTTTCCCGCCTGGCCCCAATGGCCCCAATTTTTGAAATTTAAATCTGAATTTTAAATCTGTTTTGAACTTTGAATTTTCTGTAAACTTCATTGGGCCATAACCGGGCCATACGGACTCCGATTCTCGAAAACTTGGACCCTATTTCGCGTATTTTTCCGAGACGAACGCAATGACGCAGCCCGTTTCCCCCAATTCTCACATCTGAGATTATTTATTCTGTAATTAGTGAATTTTAGCATTAACCGAAATTCGGGGTGTTACAACGTCTGGACGACCACTAACTGATTCCCTCCTCTTGGGTGTACGGCCCAATCAAGATCATCAGTAATCACCCAAATGACGTGAAGACCTCTGGTCTTCAACCACCGTCTTCATCTTCGACACCACGTCGAATTAGTTATTCAAAATGGGATAAACCCGGTCTTTCTGAATAACTCGCGTATATAATAAACAAGTGTTACACAAACACAACATACGCCTCATTCCAATTCAGAATATTCTTTTATTTAAATATTCTTACACTTTGGGAAAGGTTCCCATTAATTTTATCAAAGACAAATTCTTTAAATTTATCCTTTAATCTTTTTCTTTTTTTTGAATATCAATTCAAACTAGTCGGGATTAGCGAACCACCTAGAAGTAATCATTTATTTTAATTTCCCAATCCCAACCTATTCATCCCATGAAGTAAAACTGGTAATACTTCATATCTAACACCACGGGGTTATCGGTAAATTCAATTACCATTTCACGTTCAAATCTAATTAAAGATTTAGCTATCGCCTGGAGTAAAACTGGTGATACTCCATTCTCGATCTTTTCAATCTAATTAAAGATTCATTAAAACTCCACTTAGTTTTAATCTTTAACTAGGTTAAAGAATCAGTGTCATTTAAAACACGGTTCACGATAAACCCAAAATCACATTCAATTAATTATCGGGTTAAAGAACAAGTGTTATTTAAAACATTGTTCACGATAAACCAAAAAATCAATAACAATTCAATTCCAATTAAATATTATTTAATTGGTACACTTTATTAAATCTAAATAAAAAGATTTAATCTTTTTCTCAACTGGGTTTAAGAACAGTGTTAATGAAGACACCATTCACAACAAACCCAAATCACATTTGATATTAAATGCAAGGCTTTGAATAGAAAATATATCAGCTTATATTCAATATCAAATTCTATGACCAACAAATATCATATTGGAAATAACGATATTAATATATCTTTCAAATTTCCATAACAACATCTGTATAATCACGAAATCCAACATCGAAATATTTCAAAGACAATTTCGATTCAAATCCATTCCTATTCGATTATTGGAAATTCTGGTTACTTTTAAAACACTTTTTAAATTCAATTTATTTATTTTAAAAATAAATAAATTATTATTTTAGTTCAAAACTAGTTCATTTCGATAAAAATCTATTTTTATCTTTTCAAATATGGAGTTTTTCATCCCAATTCTTCACAAATCATTTCTTATGATTCTACACAGATTATTGATATTTTTAATAATTTTATCAAGGCCCGTACAGTCGATTTCCATCAACGGCCATCGAACTGCACTTACAACGACCTTTTTCAAATTTGATTTGGACATAATTCCAAATCCAACCGTTAGATTTCAAATTTCTAATATTCGTTAGAAAGCTCTTTTCGATACGAATCCAACAGTTCAGGTTTCAGGAGAATCCGACGGTCGGATCTCCCTCAATATCCGTTCGAAGTCAATGGTCGAAATTTGCGAACTGCCGCGGCGCGGCGCGTTCTATTCAGGCCATTATATTATATATATAATATATATAATATATACTTCATCGACTTCAATTCAAAACGTATTTTATAAATCGTTTTAAATTCGTTTTCGAAACGATTTCAACTTCCTTTTTCAAATTCAAATCAAGATTGAATTTTTCCTTATAAATTCGTTTTAAATTCATTTCAAATTGATTTCAATTCAAATCGATTTTCAGTTCAGTTTCAATACGTTTTAAATTCAATTCAGAACGATTTCAATTCAATTTCAGTCTAATTCGAATTTTAATTCTTTTCAATTTAATTTGAATTTCAATTTAATTCAGTTTAGGTCGAATTCCAATTCAATTCAGTTCAATTCGAATTTCAATTCAATTCAGTTTAATTCGAATTCCAATTCAATTCAGTTCAATTCGAATTCCAGTTCAATTCAGTTCAATTCGAATTTCAATTCAATTCAGTTTAATTCGAATTCCAATTCAATTCAAAATATCAGATTTTGAAATCACTTTCGATGTTCATTATAAAATGAATAAAATCGATATAAATATCGTTCACGTCAAAATGGCGTAAATCTAATTAACACGGCTTCATATACTTCTATTTTCAAATATTCTATTTTCAAATATTCTATTTCAAACATTTCTTTTTCAAATATTCTATTTCAAATATTCTATTTCAAAACTGGAATGAGGCCCAATCAATTACCATATAATGTTAGTTATATGGATTTTCTACAACACATGTATAAAATAACAACGATAAATAATCAACCATCATTCAGAGTGCATTCTACACTGTATAAGCATCAAATATAGATATTTAACGCTTATAACAGCATGTCAATCAATCGATCGACATACAGCTAATTATTGGGACTAGTGTGTGTCATATATCATCCCAATACCCGTGTGGGGTTTCAATCAATCAAACACAGATTTTATTTGTGCAGTTGGGCGATGTGTAAAATTTATCGTCCCAATCAATATCAGTCAAATGTGTGTTTATAAACAAATCGTCCGATCTATTTATATTTATTTCATTTTAAATACACGTTAAAATTCTATTTTCAACTATAAAATGTTTTCCACTATAAAATATTTTATTTCTTTTCACATCACACAATCAAATTTCACAACATAGCAACCAACCAAACAAACAAACAAGCCGTCCATGGTCTATGGACGACGGGTGTCGGGTGCTACTAAACACCGTCTGCATCCTAGTATATATTTTTAACTAGAAAAATTAAATTAAAGGTGAGAAGTTCTCACAGAGGGTTCCACTCCGCCGTGCTTTACTTCTGAACATCTGGATTTCCCCGTACTTCCAACATATTCTTTGTCACGCTGTTCACATTTAAAAATCCCATTTTTATTTCAACGCTATATATAATAACAATCAGATTTTTATTTCTTCTTCATATATATTTTCGGCGCTTCACTCTATATAAAAATTATATTTTTATATTTCTACTTCATATATAAAGATCGAATTTTTATTTCAACGCTATAAAAATCCCATTTTTATTTCATCATATATATATAATAAAAATCAGATTTTCATTTCGCTACATATATAAAGATAATATTTTTATATTCTCTATTATATAAAAATCATATTTTTAATACTTCTACTTTATAAAAATTATATTTTTATATTTCACATATGATATAAATCATATTTTTATTATTTATATAATATAAAAATCACATTTTTATTCTTCTCCTTAAATAAAAATCATATTTTTATACTCTACATTATATAAAAATTATATTTTTATTCTCTCTTCTATATAAAAATCATATTTTTATACTAATGAAAAATCCTATTTTAATTTTAAAGCTATTTCTATACTAATCCATATTTTTATTTCAATGTTTTTCATATAAAGATCTGATTATTTAAAACTAATGTATTATATACAAAAATCTGCACTTTAAAACTAATGTTATATATATAAAAAAATACATTTTTATTCTATGTAATTTATATTTAAAAATCATATTCTCATAAAAATTATTTCTCTTTAATAACTGAAAAATAAACCACTGTTATTTATTTTTAAAACCGAAAAAGAAATGAAATTATGCTTACTGTTAATCACACCTGCTAACGTCGAACTTGCTCTAGAACTAGGGTTGCGAATTCCTCCACCATGGCAGCGTCGGAATCTGATCGGGGACGTCCCCCACCTGCGCCTCGACGGCGCCAGTCAGCGCTGGCCACCGCCTTGAACTCGGTGCGCCCCGCTCCTTTAAAATGGCGCACAAACCACGGATTTATATGCTCGAAAATCTCCTCAATCCCGAAGCAATACTTGATCTTAGCCGTCCATTAGGTAGATCTCGAACCCCTTTTTAATTTGGTAGTTGCAATTTCAGATTTAGATGAACGGAATGTGTGGATTTTGGAGAAGAAAGGGGGAGCGATTCCGCCGTTCAGTTTGAAGAGGGAGGCGGGTTCTGGAGTTGACCGTGGGTTGAGGGAGATGAGGGTTTGACCGTATTAAATCTTATATATATATTTTTTATTTTTAATTTAATTTCCACCAAAAAGTAACTTTTTATTTCGAACTCGAAACGAAACCCTCCGCCTGTCGTCCCTAGCTAATTACCCCCATTCCAAACACAATGGGATATGTCACGTAGGCCAATCCGATCATTACGATCAATTTTCGCTCAAATCAAAATATAAATCTATATATTCAATTTTAAACGTACATTTCAAATTACCGGGGCCACATACAGTCTCTAAAAATTATTTCTAGCTTCGTATCGACGACACGGTCCTAACAAAACTAATTTCGCCAAACTCTGAGATCGTTTGAAAAATGGCCATTTTCTGGTAGATCCAATTTAACTGTAATTGACCAAAACACATTTTTCTTCGCCACGCTCACATATTAATTCGAAAAATTATGAAATTTGAAACCTAGCAATAATTTGATATCGCGGATCCAACAAAATTGGTTTCGTCGATATCCGAGGTCGTTTGCAAAATGACCATTTTTAAGGGCCGAAATTCCATAGCGACTATTCTGAAATTTCAACTGGACATATCTTTTGATTCCCGCTATGAAATTCCAATCTTTTGGATTCGTTGGAAAGATATTCACAAATAGATTCTAATATTTTTGGTTTAACTAAAATCCGGTTTATTTTGCACCCAGTACATTCATTTGAACTTTGAAATCGAATTATTGAATTACTGCGCCATTTTCAATTCCTTTTATAAATATAAATAATTATTTATATTCTAACGACGATCTATATAAATATATACGTTATAATTCCATTCAAACTAAATTTTTCGTCGTTATTATTTAAAATAATTAATTTTAAATATTCAAAATTCACTAAAATTGCCAAAATAAAAATTTTAAATTGCCTCGGATTTCCGGGTTATTACATTTAATTTTCCGGATCCAACAAAATTAGTTTCATCGAAAACGGAGGTCGTTTGCAAAAATGGCTATTTTTAAAGCTCTAAATAAATCCATTTAAATATTAAATATATTTTAAAATAATTGAATTAAATATTAATAAATAAATATTATCGTATATGTTCGCAATAGAATACCATACAACTCCAGAATATTCCTATCTGAATTTGATAACTCGACATTTCAAAATCAGAGTTAATCGATATCAAATTTATATTAAAAACCCTTTTAAAATATAAATAAATCATTATAAATTATAAAGGAATTCCATAGCGACTATTTGAAAATTTTATTTCGACATAAATCAAAATCTACCCGATGAAATCCTGATTTTTCTCTTCCATTAGAAAAATATACTTCAATAGATCCGAGTGTTTCTTGTTTCATAGAAATCCAACTTAAAACGGACCCTGTATATTCAGTTGAAGTTCAAATCGCCAAATAACGAACTGCCGCGACGTTACGAGCTCGATTATAATGAAATTATAATTTATACGTTCTAACATTGTTTATATAATATATTCGCCATTCTAATTCAATACTAAACTGAATTATACCTTATGTATAATCCAATTCACACTGTATTGTGAATTCAAATATTTGACTATTTCAGAATTATAATATATTTTTTATATTATAAATATAAATTAAATATTCTATATTATTTAATTTAAACCATTTAAATCAACAAATCACTATTTACATAATTAGATTAATTACTTGTTACACCGTAAAAATACGGGACAATACATTCTTCCCCCTTAAAATAATTTCGTCCTCAAAATTGCTAAGGTAGAAAACAAACCCCATTAACTAGTTTAAAATTGTTTGTTTACTTTTTAACTTCAGTTTCAACTGAACTAACTAATTTCAATTAAAATATTAATTTATTCTTACCAACTAAAATCTCCAAAAATCCTGAAAAAAATTTAACACCTTAAATTTTCGAAAAATTTCGCCAATACCTCCTTTGTACGGCTCAATCGTACAACTACAATTCGCTCTCTAGGCCTTCTCCAACCCAAAAGAAAATCAAACAGCCAAGTGGCTTGCCAATTCAGCACATCAAAATCTCATTCCCAATATAAGATATGAACTTGTACCTTTTTGTCGGGCATATCATTATATCTCCACGTGTTAACAATTCTGCATATACCAGTGTTGTCTCAATCATTCGATTATACCCAAGCCAAATTCTGTTTTTAACTCAGATTCCATTTTTGATTCCAACTCTTAACTTACCAGTCCAATTCCATTTCGGATTATCTCTAATCCAATCAAATTCGATATTTTCTATCTCAATTCATTTTCCACTTAACTGGTTTCAATTCAATTTCAATTTATTTCCACAATTTTTTTTAATTCAAACAACCTCTTCCTGGGGTTTTAAACTGCTTCGCTTTTCTCAAAAATCAATCAATCCTTTTTGAAATTCAAACAACTCATTTTCGCAAAACATTTCCAAAAACAAAACCTTTGGTAGTATCCCGTCACTTAAAAACTCGAAAACGAACCCCGGTGATATTTGGATCATCATCAGAATTATTTCCCAGCAACCGAAGTGAGTTCAATACTATATCGCTTTCAAAACCATTTCTAACCATTTCCATTTTGAAGTACATTTCAAAATACCATTCACAATGCTTGTAAAACAATTTAAAATCTCCCAGGATTTTAAAATTCTCATATACTTAATCCAAATCCATTTACAAACACCTTTCCAAATCTCCAGGGTTTTAGTTTCAATTTTGATTTAAATTCAGATTCAATTCAATTCATAACACTTATACGAATTCTACTTGGTTATATATATATATGTATATATATATATATAACCATTTAATTTATAATCTTACTCGATTATAATAACAACCAATATATCCAATATATTATAATCATTCCAATATAAATCCTTTATATCAAAATATACTTTCGGGTAAATTATGTCATCTACACTTTTTTTTCCAAAACATATCATGTTGGTTCATCGTATTCGAGTGTTTAGAAACTCCTACCGATACAATGGATCAAATTGATCGACCAGAACTTATAGACAACTCAACCAATAAATCTCCATAATATAAAACAATTTTATATCAAATAACAAATACGTTCACTCGTATATACACAGTCAACTCAATCTAGTGTATTACTAACCCCATCTCTACTGAGTTACGCCACAGAGCCAAGGTAATCACTTAACCTTCATCTCTGATACCAACTGTAACATCCCGGTTTTTCACGATCCTGAGTAATCGACATATAACCCAATGTCGACTATCAAGCATCGGAAATACCAAATAGTTAATGAAAGAAAATAGAGGGTGAGAATAGATAAGATAGAAACTTAGAATAGAAGAAAAAGAAGAACATACAACATCAGAATCTCACAGCAAAATGAACAATATATAATAGATACATATCTTTGAAATAAAATCAGTATATGTATACAGTAACATTACCAGAGTATAACACTTAGAACACCACAGAAATAACAACAGCTATATAATCCTGAAGCCTCCTGCTCCAAGCTCTCACTGTATCTGTAAAATCCTGACTACTTGACTACCCATACAAATTTGGGCACAAAAGAGTTTAGGGAAAACACAACAAAATAAACTCTGGGTCAATCATGTGACTGGTGTGAGCAAACAATTTAAAACAGTTTGAGAAAATAAACGATATCTCATAAGACCACGCCGTATAAACGGAACGGGTTTTTCCCTTATGAGAATCCAAAAACACTTGATTTGACTTTCAAAATCCTTTTGAAAGAAACAATAATCATTGTATCAAAACTCTTTTGATATTATAGTAGTGTCTATCGATCACAACTAATAATCATCTAGCAGAACGCTTTCATCTCACGTTCCATATATAATATATAATCAAAAACCGTGGGCGCTTATTGGGTAATGGATTCCAACTGGCAAGATATGGGACCACCTTCCGACAATGTATCTCTAGAGGGAAATACACCGGGTTCAACAAGAACATCTTGTAACCCAGACTAAACATGACCGGTCACTCATTTCGCTTGAGTGTACTGAATGTACTATCACCAACGGTTGGGATCAGCAACCATTTCCCGAAAGGGACAGCATCGAAATAGATTATAGAAGTAAATGGAATTTCTCTAGATCAGGTGACAATACACCCTAACTGGCAGCTAACCACTTAGCCATGCGACCTACTCGATTTTATACCATTCTCGGTTTTGAGGCTAGAGGACATAACGTATAAATCACACCTTTATTTACTTTGAATGTCACATCGTCATACCCACCAAATCACAAATTGATTTCCCCAAAAATACTATGGGTATACAGCTAAGAGAAACGAATTTCTCCGCCACCAAACATACATACGTTTGAAGAGATCAACTTACGCGATCTATTAAATATACTCTGTCAGACATTCTTCCATACAGGTCATCCTGGGACTAGACAAACCGAAGGCACTATTATGTAAATCCATCTTAGGCAATTTCTACGTGGGATTTCCAGAACAGCCCTTGCGTAACTCCATCTTCAATTATCTTCATCATATTTGATTCGCAACGCTATGCCATACAGAGTGGTTTTCAGATAATGAATCTGATCCCGGTCTCTCCGTATTGACGATGGAAAAATGGTCAAAAACTTCGATAGTCGGTGAGTTAACTATCAAAGAAAAACACGTGTGCAACTAACAATATTATTTCCAGATGGAAATTATATCGATCAATCATCATTTAACATTTATCTCTTTAGTTCATTAATTTATTCATTTTCATTTCCTATTTCCATATATTCAACATTTCTTATTTTCTAAATTTAGAAAATATATGTTATTAACATTGGAAAACATTCCATTTCTTATTTTCTATATTAGAAAAAATTCTGATTCTTATTTGGAAAATATTTCCAAAACTCTTACATTTGGATTTAAACAGATGTTCAAATAAAACATCGCTATGCCAACTCAAAACATTACACTTATTAACTAAATTCACTTAACCAACCATTATTATCGAACCTTAACTAATCCCTTAGTTAAAAATGGAATCAATCAATTTGGGGTATAACTATGTAACAACCCAAGAATTTTGACCCCGAAAATCAACACAAAAACACCATGTCGACATTCAAGCACCGAAAACACCGGAACGTTATGAGAAAGAAATTACAGGGTGAAATAAGAAAAGAAAGAAATATTAGAATAGAAGAATAATACGAATAAATCAGAATCTCACATCGGAACGAATAAAATACAATAGATCAAATCTCTTTACACAGAAAGAAACTGTATATACAAACCAATTGTAATGACCCGCATTTTCCAGGGGTATAATTAATTTATTTAATTGTTTAAAATAGTGATATAGGGAATTTAATCGTCGTTAATTAAATAATATGGAATATTTAATTAAATTAAATAATATATTTAACTCAGAAATAATCGAAAATATTGGAAATCACAATATAAGGTGAACAGGGTCATCCCCAAGATTTAATTCAGCTTAGAGTTGAATCATATTGACGAATATATTCAATCGACATCAGTTTGAAACGTATAATTATATTATAATTAAAATCGAGCTTGAAATGGCGCTGCAGTTCGCGATTTGGCGATTTGAACTTCAACTGAATGTACAGGATTCGTTTTAAGCCAGATTTCTGTGAAACAAGAAACGTTTGGAGCTGGTGGAGTATATCTTTCTGGTGGAAGAGAAAAATCGGGATTCGTCGTGTAGATTTTGATTTATGTCCAAATCAAATTTCAGAAAAGTCGATGTGGAATTCCTTTATAATTTGCAACGCTTTATTTACGTTATAAAAGGATTTTCGATATAAAACTGAATATCGATAAATCTAAAATCTTAAATATCAAACTGTAAATTCTGATATGACATTCTTGAGCTGTACGATATCATATGTGAAGATATACGATAATATAAATTTATTTATATTTAATTTAATTATATTTAAATATATTTATATATTTAAATGGGTCATCCAGAGCTTTAAAAATAGCCACTTTTTCAAACGAAGTCGGAATTCGACGAAACTAATTTTGTTGAATCCGTAATGTTAAATTTTTGTTAGATTGTCAGTTCCGTGATTTTTAGAGTCAGTGTGTGGCCGTATGGATTTTTAGAGTGTAAAACAGTCAGTATTTTGATAGTTAAAAATACGCTGTGTGAGCATACGAAGTCGGAATTCGACGAAACCAGTTTCGTTGGGACCGAAATGTCAAACACTAGCTACATGTCTAGTTTGGTGATTTTTGGGTATCATATGTGGTGACAGGAATTTTTGAGGATGGATAAAATTAGCGATTGGCTAAATTAAAATTTAATAATCAATAAAATAGTATTTAAATTTTCCTATAAGTACTCCTTAAAATGTTCTAACCTAATCCCTTCTACTTCTCTGGTCAACGAAGGAGCATGCCGCCACTTATCCCTTCCAAACCCAATTCGAGATCTTAGAAAAAATTAAAGAAATACAAAACAATTTCTATAAATCGAGGAAGCTATATATTTGAACTCAGCATCAAGAAAGCTTCAATTTCATGTGCGTCTTTCAGGGTGCGATCCGGTTTAGTCGATGCTCGTTTTAGAGCGGCAGTATAGGGTTAGATGTTGTGGATTTTTGGGGCATCGAATTGAAGTTTCGAGGTCGTATTCGTGTTCCTGGGAGGATTTAACATCAAGTAGGAGATTTCTGTGGGATCCCGTACAAGTCATGGTCGCGCCTTCTACAGGGATGCGCGAAAAAGGCTGAACGTCGGAGGTCTTTACTTGCGTGCAAGCTACAGGATGGTGGGAGCGTTTTGAAGAGGTGACGAGGAGGATTTAAATGGTGCTTTTAGCTTGGGAGTTCGTGGAGTATCGGAGGAGCAGATGGCAGTCAAAGTTGCCATTCGAGTTTGCTGTTGGATTACTGGAGTATACGGTTTAAGTTTTTGTTTGGGAAGAAGCATCTTTAATCGGGTCTGGGCTGGTGATGGGCTTAGTTTGATTGCAAAACAAGACCCGTTGGGATCGTATGGACGGACACTACGCGTTGGAACGGATTGGAAGTCCATTGGAGTCCGTTACAATTTATAGCAAAATAAATTGTCCGTCTGAATCAAAGACAGTTAATCGTTTTTAACGATAACAGTCCAATGTGAGTAAAACTCACCAACTCTGAACAGTTATATTTTTATAATGTATTTTTAGAACTATTAATCATCTGTTGATTGCTGTGTGTTGGTTGATTGATTGAACTGCTAGTCAGTTAGTGAAAATTATATATACATACATATATATATATAAACCGTTAAATATTTATATATAGATTCTGCTATCAGAATAATTTATATTGAAATGAAAGTGATGATAATCGTATTGTGTAACATCTGTGGATGCACGGAGACAGGTTGGAGGAATCCGGCTGGATTCCTATCCCTATATTTTTTTTGAAGTTTTAGTTACTTCGATTCGATATTTTTTAGTGATCAAATAAGGTTGATTGTATCATTAACCATTTTTTTTGGTGCGAGGAACCTATCATCATGAATCCACTGATTTCTGCCGCTTCCGTTATTGCTGCTGGATTGGCCGTAGGGCTTGCTTGTCGGATTCCTCAACAGTTATTTTATTGTTTTTCATATATTGTTATATGATGTGATATAAAATCTTTGGGCGATTATATGTGCTTGGACGATATTGAACGTCGTGATTTGATATGATTGAATACCATAACATACCGAAATGTTGATAAGGGGATTTTCAAAGTGATATTGAAAATAGAATATTTATAAAGTGGAATATTTATAAATAAGAAATGTTTATAAATTGGAATATTTATAAATAGGAGATATTCAAAAAGGAAATAATTACAAACCATTTTCTTTTTGAACGGAAAGGCCTATGTGGCGGGTTTGGGGATTTTCCCGATGCTCCCGTTACAAAGGAGGTTATGGCGAATTTTTCAGAGAATTTAAGGAGTTAGAATATTTCAAGAATAAATTTGAAAAGGAAATATTTGTAAACCACTTACAAATAGAATGAAAAGGGAAACATTATAAAAAGGGAAAACGTTATAAAGCAGAAACCATTATAAAGAGGAAAACGTTATAAAAAGGAAATCATTTTTAAAGTGTAGAACCGTTATTTAAAAGTAAATCTTTTCAAATGAATAAAACGTTGTTAAAAGGAGTTAGTCGAATATAGTATTCGAGAAGAGTTAATTCAGTAGAGTTAACCAGTTCAATAGAGTTAACCAGTCCAGTAGAGTTAACCAGTCCAGTAGAGTTAACCAGTCAGGTCGAGTTAACCGGTTGGGTTAAGTAAGTCGAGTTTACCAGTTGAGTTAAGTAAGTCGAGTTAACCAGTTGGGTTAAGTAAGTCGAGTTTACCAGTTGAGTTAAGTAAGTCGAGTTAACCAGTTAAAGTTAACCAGGTAGGTTTAACCAGTTAGAGTTAATCAGTTAGAGTTAATCGATTTGAGTTAAGATTTTCGAGTTGATAATCGAGTTAAGTTATCGAATACCACTTATTCGAAGTAGAAGTTATCAAATATAGTTATTTAAGATAGAGTTAGTCAAACATAGTTATTCAGGATAAGTTGTCATCTCGTACGACTGCTAGCGTAATTCGCAGGGCTGTAAATAGCCTATGGCGGTCGGATGTTTCCTGAGGGAGTCAGGCGTAACCATTGTGATCGCTGCGATCTAGAGTCAAGCGAATGGAGTTTAATCGAATATTAGTTATTCGATAGGAGTTAATCGAGTTGATCGAGTTGAGAAATAAGTTAAGTTAAATAAGTTGAGTTGATCGGGTGGTTCGACCAAGTTAGTCAAGCCTAGTTAATCGAATCAAATTGTTCGAACCAAGTAAGTCGAGTTAAGTTAGTCAAGTAAATCGAGTTAAGTTAATCGAGTTAAGTTCGTCAAGTTAAAGTTATCGATGTTAGTTTCATCGAAAGGAGTTAATCGATGTTAGTTTCATCGAAAGGAGTTATCGATGTTAGTTTCATCGAAAGGAGTTAATCGATGTTAGTTTCATCGAAAGGAGTTATCAATGTTAGTTTCATCGAAAGGAGTTATCGATTATAGTTTAATCGAAGAGAGATTATCGAATATCGTTTATTCAAAAAGGAGAAGTCGAATATAATGTATTCGAAAAGAAGGAGTTAATCGAATATAGGTTATTCGAAGAAGAGTAATCAAATAGAGATTACTCGAAAGAGAGTTATACGTCGAACTCGGTTATATCGAATTCGGGAAAGTATCCTTTACTTTCCAGTCTTTCAAGCAAGATTTATTTATTTATAAATAAATCAGTTGTTAAGTAAATTATTCGAATTTAAAGAATGTAAGTTAGATAATTCGAAGGTAGGGATTATAACGTTATCGCTGAAATAAATGTTTTAATAAAGAAGTAGATACGTAAATAGAAACGAGAGTTATGTAAGGAAGTTGTTAAAGATTAAAAGATAAACTTTGACCATTTCGATGTTAAAACGTTGTTTCAGTTAAGGTCTGAGAGGTAATTATACCCCAACTTGATTGACTTCCTTCTTAACCAAGGAATGGTAAGGTTTGATCGTGAAGAAGTTTGGAAATGTTTTCCAAATAAGAATCAGAAATGTTTTCTGAAAATAGAAGATAAGAATTTAAAATATACGGAAACAGGAGATAAGTAAATTAATGAACGAAAGAGATAAATGTTAAATGATGATTGACCGATATAATTTTCACTTGGAAATAATATCGTTGTTTGCACACTTGTTTTTCTTTGATAGTTAACTCACAGACTATCGAAGTTCTGACCATTTTAACGTTGTAAATATGAAGAGACCGGTTGGATTATTATCCAAAGAACCACTCTATATTGGCATAAGCGTTGCGAATCATATATGCCAAAGATAATTGAAGACGGAGTAAAATGCAAGGGCCGTTGTATAAGTCTTAGATAACAGTGATTAAGATGGATATACTGAATAGTGCCTTCGGTTTGTCCAGTCCCAGGACAACTTGTATGGACGATGGTCTGACAGAGTATATCCCATGGATCACGTAAGTTGATCTCTTCAAACGTATTCATGTTTGGTGGCGGAGGAATTCGTTTCTCTTAGCTGTATACCCGTTCTATTTTTGAGGAAATCAATTTGTGATTTGGCGGGTATGACGATGTGACATTTTAAGTGAATGAAGATGGATGTCTGACAGAGTATTTCCAGACGATCACGTATATTGATTTCTCCAACCGTACCAAGAGTGGAAGCGGAGAAGGGAACTTCTTTTAGCTAACACATAATGTATTGTTGAGGACGTCAATCGGTGATTGGGTGGATTTGATGATGTGGCATTTAAAGTGAATCTGATGTGAAGATAAGCGTAGCTTCTAGCCTCACATCCGGTAAATGACCGAAATCGGGCAGGTAGCATGGCTATGTAGGTCGCACCTATTAGGGTGTATAATCACCTGATCTAGAGTTTCATTAACTTCTAAAAATCTATTGTTGATGCTGTCCCATTTGGGAAACGGTTGCTGATTCCAACCGTTGGTGATATACATTCGATACACTCAAGCGAAATGAGTGGTCGGTCATGTGTGGTCGGGTTGCAAGATGTTCTTGTTGAACCCAGTGTATTCCTCTCTAGAGGTACACTAGCAGAAGGTGTTTCCATACCTTGTCATAGTTGGAAATCCATTATCCAATACGTGCTTGCGATTGTGATTGTATACTATATATGTAGAACGTGAGATGAAAGCGTTTCTGCTAGTTGATATCTATTTGTACATAGACATTATTATAATATCAAAAGGTTTTGATATAAAGATATTTTGGATTCTCATAAGGGAAAAACCCGTTCCGTTCTACGGCGTGGTCTTATGAGATATTGTTTACTTGTTCATATACCTATTTAAACTGTTTTACTCACACCAGTCCCATGACTGACCCAAAGTTTACTTTGTTGTTTTCCCTAAACTCTTGGGTGTCCAATTTTGTACGGGCAGTCAAGTAGTTAGGATTTTACAGATATACTTGGAGAGCTTGGAGCAGGAGGCTTCAAGATCATATAGCTATAGTTATTTCCGCTGTGTTGTAAGTGCTGTACTCTGATAAGTGCTATTGTATACATAACTGTTATATTTCAAAGTTATGTTATATATTATATGTTATTCGTTCCGCTGTGAGGTTCGTGTCACTCTGATGTTGTGTCCTTCTTCTTCTTCTATTCTAAGTTTCTATCTTATCTATTCTCACCCTCTAATTTCTTTCATTAATTACCAGGATTTTTCGATGTTTTGGTTATCGACGTCGAGCTTACGTCGATAACCAAAGTCGCTCAAAATCCGGGTCGTTATAGTTGGTATCAGAGCTTAAGTTAAGGAATTACCTTGGCTCTGTGGCGTGACTCGGTAGAGATAGGGTTAGTAATACCCTAGATTGAGTTTGAGTGTATATATACGAGTGCGTATTTGTATTTGATATAAAAATGGTTTTATATTGTGGAGATTCATTGACTGAGTTGTTTATGAGTTCTGGTCGATCAGTTTGATCCACTGTATCGGTAGGAGTAAATAAACACTTGAATATGATGGACCGACACAGTATGGATATGTGATATATTATCATATATAGGATGTGTTGGTAGTGATTTTAATCGAGTAAGATTATAAAAGTGAAATGGTTATATATAACCAATCAGAATTCATATAAGTAAAGTATATGAAATAAGATGAATTAAATATGAATTTAAATCAGATTTGGAATTAAAATAAGGAAATTTTAAGTTCCTGGGAGATTTTGAGATGTTTTCAAAATGGATGTATTTAGTAAGGGTTTTGAAATGATATAGTATTGAAACCACTTGGGTCGCTGGAAAATAATTCCGATGATGACTGCGCAGTATCATCGGTGTGGTTTTCGACTTCTAAGTGGTGGATTACTACCAAAGATTTTAATTTGAATTGTTTTGAGAAAACAAGTTGTTTAGAAATTCAGAGGTTTTGAATTGGTATTATGATTTCAAATTTGATTTGAAATAAAATCGGGAATTTAAGTTCTAGAAATTAAAATTTAACTTGTGAAGTTAATTCGAACGGGATGGTAAAAGTAAATAATAAACCAGAATTTAACTTGAGATGATAGGTTAAGAAAAACTGAGGTGATTAGAGAATAATCTGGATTTGAAATGATAAGTTGAGAGTTTGGAATTTGAAACTCGAATTTGAAATTAAATTCGGCTTGAATAAGCGAATGGTTGTGTTAAGAATAACTTGGTTGGAGTTGGTTGGGATGTCATTTGTATATGCCGAGTTGATAACAGATGGTAGGGATATAATGATATGCCCAACAAAAAGGTACAAGTTTATATTTTATATGAGTTTGGAATTTATGAGCCGAATTGGCAAGCCGCTTGGCTGTTTGATTTTCTTTTGGGTTGGAGAAGGCCTAGAGAGGCGATTCATGGTTTTACCGATAGGGCTGTACAAAGGAGGCTATGGCAAAATTTTCCGAAAATTTAAAGTGTTAGAAAATTTTCAGAATTTTTGAAAATTTTAGTTAGTCGGAAGGAATTAATATTGAAATCGATATTAATTGGTTCAGTTAAAATCAGAAATAAGGGGTAAACAAATCTTAGGAATTCCAATAGGTAGGGTCGTCCTCTAACTTAGCAATTTCGAGGACGAAATTATTTTAAGTGGGGAAGAATGTAATGACCCGCATTTTCCAGGGGTATAATTAATTTATTTAATTATTTAAAATAGTGATATAGGGAATTTAATTGTCGTTAATTAAATAATATGGAATATTTAATTAAATTAAATAATATATTTAATTCAGAAATAATCAAAAATATTGGAAATCACAATATAAGGTGAACAGGGTCATCCCCAAGATTTAATTCAGCTTAGAGTTGAATCATATTGGCGAATATATTCAATCGACGTCAGTTTGAAATGTATAATTATATTATAATTAAAATCGAGCTTGAAATGGCGCTGCAGTTCGCGATTTGGCGATTTGAACTTCAACTGAATGTATAGGATTCGTTTTAAGCCAGATTTCTGTGAAACAAGAAACGTTTGGAGCTGGTGGAGTATATCTTTCTGGTGGAAGAGAAAAATCGGGATTTCGTCGTGTAGATTTTGATTTATGTCCAAATCAAATTTCAGAAAAGTCGATGTGGAATTCCTTTATAATTTGCAACGCTTTATTTACGTTATAAAAGGATTTTCGATATAAAACTGAATATCGATAAATCTAAAATCTTAAATATCAAACTGTAAATTTTGATATGATATTCTGGAGCTGTACGATATCATATGTGAAGATATACGATAATATAAATTTATTTATATTTAATTTAATTATATTTAAATATATTTATATATTTAAATGGGTCATCCAGAGCTTTAAAAATAGCCACTTTTGCAAACGAAGTCGGAATTCGACGAAACTAATTTTGTTGAATCTGTAATGTTAATTTTTTGTTAGATTTTCAGTTCCGTGATTTTTAGAGTCATTGTGTGGCCGTACGGATTTTTAGAGTGTAAAACAGTCAGTATTTTGACAGTTAAAAATACGCTGTGTGAGCATACGAAGTCGGAATTCGACGAAACCAGTTTCGTTGGGACCGAAATGTTGAACTCTAGCTACATGTCTAGTTTGGTGATTTTTGGGTATCGTATGTGGTGACAGGAATTTTTAAGGACGGATAAAATTAGCGATTGGCTAAATTAAAATTTAATAATCAATAAAATAGTATTTAAATTTTCCTACAAGTACTCCTTAAAATGTTCTAACCTAATCCCTTCTACTTCTCTGGTCAACGAAGGAGCATGCCGCCACTTATCCCTTCCAAACCCAATTCGAGATCTTAGAAAAAATTAAAGAAATACAAAACAATTTCTATAAATCGAGGAAGCTATATATTTGAACTCAGCATCAAGAAAGCTTCAATTTCATGTGTGTCTTTCAGGGTGCGATCCGGTTTAGTCGATACTCGTTTTAGAGCAGCAGTCTAGGGTTAGATGTTGTGGATTTTTGGGGCATCGAATTGAAGTTTCGAGGTCGTATTCGTGTTCCTGGGAGGATTTAACATCAAGTAGGAGATTTCTGTGGGATCCCGTACAAGTCATGGTCGCGCCTTCTACAGGGATGCGCGGAAGAGGCTGAACGTCAGAGGTCTTTACTTGCATGCGAGCTATAGGATGGTGGGAGCGAATTGAAGAGGTGACGAGGAGGAGTTAAATGGTGCTTTTAGCTTGGGAGTTCGTGGAGTATCGGAGGAGCAGGTGGCAGTCAAAGTTGCCATTCGAGTTTGCTGTTGGATTACTGGAGTATACGGTTTAAGTTTTTGTTTGGGAAGAAGCATCTTTAATCGGGTCTGGGCTGGTGATGGGCTTAGTTTGATTGCAAAAGAAGATCCGTTGGGATTGTATGGACGGACACTACGCGTTGGAACGGATTGGAAGTCCATTGGAGTCCGTTACAATTTATAGCAAAATAAATTGTCCGTCTGAATCAAAGACAGTTAATCGTTTTTAACGATAACAGTCCAATGTGAGTAAAACTCACCAACTCTGAACAGTTCTATTTTTATAATGTATTTTTAGAACTATTAATCATCTGTTGATTGTTGTGTGTTGGTTGATTGATTGAACTGCTAGTCAGTTAGTGAAAATTATATATATATGTAATTATATATATATACCGTTAAATATTTATATATTGATTCTGCTATTAGAATAATTTATATTGAACTGAAAGTGATGATAATCATATTGTGTTACATCTGTGGATGCAGGGAGACAGGTTGGAGGAATCCGACTGGATTCCTCAACAGTTATTTTATTGTTTTTCATATATTGTTATATGATGTGATATAAAATCTGTGGACGATTATATGTGCTTGGACGATATTGAACATCGTGATTTGATATGATTGAATACCATAACATACCGAAATGTTGATAAGGGGATTTTCAAAGTGATATTGAAAATAGAATATTTATAAAGTGGAATATTTATAAATAAGAAATGTTTGTAAATAGGAATATTTATAAATAGGAGATATTCAAAAAGGAAATAATTACAAACCATTTTCTTTTTGAATGGAAAGGCCTGTGTGGCGGGTTTGGGGATTTTCCCGATGCTCCCGTTACAAAGGAGGTTATGGCGAATTTTTCAGAGAATTTAAGGAGTTAGAATATATCAAGAATAAATTTGAAAAGGAAATATTTGTAAACCACTTACAAATAGAATGAAAAAGGAAACGTTATAAAAAGGGAAAACGTTATAAAGCAGAAACCGTTATAAAGAGGAAAACGTTATAAAAAGGAAATCATTTTTAAAGTGTAGAATCGTTATTTAAAAGTAAATCTTTTCAAATGAATAAAACGTTGTTAAAAGGAGTTAGTCGAATATAGTATTCGAGAAGAGTTAATTCAGTAGAGTTAACCAGTCCAGTAGAGTTAACCAGTTCAGTAGAGTTAACCAGTCCAGTAGAGTTAGCCAGTCAAGTAGAGTTAACCAGTCAGGTCGATTTAACCAGTTGGGTTAAGTAAGTCGAGTTTACCAGTTGAGTTAAGTAAGTCGAGTTAACCAGTTGGGTTAAGTAAGTCGAGTTTACCAGTTGAGTTAAGTAAGTCGAGTTAACCAGTTAAAGTTAACCAGGTAGGTTTAACCAGTTAGAGTTAATCAGTTAGAGTTAATCGATTTGAGTTAAGATTTTCGAGTTGATAATCGAGTTAAGTTATCGAATGCCACTTATTCGAAGTAGAAGTTATCAAATATAGTTATTTAAGATAGAGTTAGTCAAACAGAGTTATTCAGGATAAGTTGCCATCTCGTACGACTGCTAGCGTAATTCGCAGAGCTGTAAATAGCCTACGACGGTCGGATGTTTCCTGAGGGAGTCAGGCGTAACCATTGTGATCGCTGCGATCTAGAGTAAAGCGAATGGAGTTTAATCGAATATTAGTTTTTCGATAGGAGTTAATCGAGTTGATCGAGTTGAGAAATAAGTTAAGTTAAATAAGTTGAGTTGATCGGGTGGTTCGACCAAGTTAGTCGAGCCTAGTTAATCGAATCAAATTGGTCGAACCAAGTAAGTCGAGTTAAGTTAGTCAAGTTAATCGAGTTAAGTTCGTCAAGTTATAGTTATCGATGTTAGTTTCATCGAAAGGAGTTAATCGATGTTAGTTTCATCGAAAGGAGTTAATCGATGTTAGTTTCATCGAAAGGAGTTATCGATGTTAGTTTCATCGAAAGGAGTTAATCGATGTTAGTTTCATCGAAAGGATTATCAATGCTAGTTTCATCGAAAGGAGTTATCGATTATAGTTTAATCGAAGAGAGATTATCGAATATCGTTTATTCAAAAAGGAGCAGTCGAATATAATGTATTCGAAAAGAAGGAGTTAATCGAATATAGGTTATTCGAAGAAGAGTAATCAAATAGAGATTACTCGAAAGAGAGTTATACGTCGAACTCAGTTATATCGAATTCGGGAAAGTATCCTTTACTTTCCAGTCTTTCAAGCAAGATTTATTTGTTTATAAATAAATCAGTTGTTAAGTAAATTATTCGAATTTAAAGAATGTAAGTTAGATAATTCGAAGGTAGGGATTATAACGTTATCGCTGAAATAAATGTTTTAATAAAGAAGTAGATACGTAAATAGAAACGAGAGTTATGTAAGGAAGTTGTTAAAGATTAAAAGATAAACTTTGACCATTTCGATGCTAAAACGTTGTTTCAGTTAAGGTCTGAGAGATAATTATACCCCAACTTGATTGACTTCCTTCTTAACCAAGAAATGGTAAGGTTTGATCGTGAAGAAGTTTGGAAATGTTTTCCAAATAAGAATCAGAAATGTTTTCTGAAAATAGAAGATAAGAATTTAAAATATATTGAAACAGGAGATAAGTAAATTAATGAACGAAAGAGATAAATGTTAAATGATGATTGACTGATATAATTTCGACTTGGAAATAATATCGTTATTTGCACACTTGTTTTTCTTTGATAGTTAACTCACAGACTATCGATGTTCTGACCATTTTAATGTTGTTAATATGAAGAGACTGGTTGGATTATTATCCAAAGAACCACTCTGTATTGGCATAAGCGTTGCGAATCATATATGCCAAAGATAATTGAAGACGGAGTAAAATGCAAGGGTTGTTGTATAAGTCTTAGATAACAGTGACTAAGATGGATATACTGAATAGTGCCTTCGGTTTGTCCAGTCCCAGGACAACTTGTATGGACGAAGGTCTGACAGAGTATATCCAATGGATCGCGTAAGTTGATCTCTTCAAACGTATTCACGTTTGGTGGCGGAGGAATTCGTTTCTCTTAGCTGTATACCCGTTGTATTTTTGAGGAAATCAATTTGCGATTTGGCGGGTATGACGATGAGACATTTTAAGTGAATGAAGATGGATGTCTGACAGAGTATTTCCAGACGATCACGTATATTGATTTCTCCAACCGTACCAAGAGTGGAAGCGGAGAAGGGAACTTCTTTTAGCTAACACATAATGTATTGTTGAGGACGTCAATTGGTGATTGGGTGGATTTGATGATGTGGCATTTAAAGTGAATCAGATGTGAAGATAAGCGTAGCTTCTAGCCTCACATCCGGTAAATGATAGAAATCGGGCAGGTAGCATGGCTATGTAGGTCGCACCTATTAGGGTGTATAATCACCTGATCTAGAGTTTCATTTACTTCTAAAAATCTATTGTTGATGCTGTCCCATTCGGGAAACGGTTGCTGATCCCAACCGTTGGTGATATACATTCGATACACTCAAGCGAAATGAGTGGTCGGTCATGTGTTGCCGGGTTGCAAGATGTTCTTGTTGAACCCAGTGTATTCCTCTCTAGAGGTACACTAGCAGAAGGTGGTTCCATACCTTGTCATAGTTGGAAATCCATTATCCAATACGTGCTTGCGATTTTGATTGTATACTATATATGTAGAACGCGAGATGAAAGCGTTTCTGCTAGTTGATATCTATTTGTACATAGACATTATTATAATATCAAAAGGTTTTTGATATAAAGATAATTTGGATTCTCATAAGGGAAAAACCCGTTCCGTTCTGCGGCGTGGTCTTATGAGATATCGTTTACTTGTTCATATACCTGTTTAAACTGTTTTACTCACACCAGTCCCATAACTGACCCAAAGTTTACTTTGTTGTTTTCCCTAAACTCTTGGGTGTCCAATTTTGTACGGGCAGTCAAGTAGTCAGGATTTTCCAGATATACTTGGAGAGCTTGGAGCAGGAGGCTTCAAGATCATATAGCTATAGTTATTTCCGCTGTGTTGTAAGTGTTGTACTCTGATAAGTGCTATTGTATACATAACTGTTATATTTCAAAGTTATGTTATATATTATATGTTATTCGTTCCGCTGTGAGGTTCGTGTCACTCTGATGTTGTGTCCTTCTTCTTCTATTATAAGTTTCTATCTTATCTATTCTCACCCTCTAATTTCTTTCATTAATTACCAGGATTTTTCGATGTTTTGGTTATCGACGTCGAGCTTACGTCGATAACCAAAGTCGCTCAAAATCCGGGTCGTTACACCAATCACCAGAGTACATCATATATTAAACACAGCGGAAATAAACTATAAATAAATAACGGTGAAGCCTCCTGCTTCTAGCTCCTGAAGTCCAAGCGAAACCTAACCTGTAATACACTCGGTCTGACCCGAGCAAATTTGAAGTAAAACAAAATTCACCCGGATCAGTCTGGAATACTTTCAGTGGTAAATTCATAGCAAACAACTTGCTTAACTTTAGAAATTCTTTTTGAAAGAAAGGATAATAGTAAGACCAATCCACACATAAATACGGACGGTTTTTACCTTTCTATAACCCAAAATACTTTGAAATCATATCTTATGTGGTATTATAATAGTGTCTAAAAACAAATAAATAGAATCTAGCGGAACGCTTGCATCTCACGCTCCACACATATATAGTATACAATCAAAACCGCGATGCTTATTAGAGATTGGATTCCGACTATGACAAGGTATGGAATCAGCAGCCGATAGTGTAACACCCCACACCCGCTAAGGTCACTCACTAAGGGAATGCCTTAACTTCGGTGGAGTATTTTAAGTGAATATAGAACAGAAAAATTACAACAAGACAGATATAAGTAATACTTGAAATTTAAAACATCATTTCATTGCAGCAGAAGGTAAACATGTTTGGTACTTGAAATTTAAATATCCATCTCGATAAAAACATAAGTACATAATCCCACTACATACTAATAGCCATAATAGAAAAGATAAGCTGAGTTTTACATCAACGGTCCAAGCTCCAAAAGATAGATAAAGCAATCTGATCAAAGCCCACTAGTGCTAGGCCCAACCTGAGGACCTGAGGGGGGGGGGAAGATAAACACAAAGGGGTCAGACATAAGTCTGAGCGAGTCCTATAACTTTAACAATACAATCATTAAAGTAATTAGGGTATGATATAAACTTGGTACGGTAACGACTGGGGATAAATGACTACACTAAGCAGCCAACTAGACATAGGAAGAACTAAGATATCGGTAAAGACGCATCTACCCACCCAAGGGTAATTACTACACTGCACCACACCAGTCATTCCTAACATAAAGGTTGATCCCACCCAAGGACTTAGAAAATTTAACTAGTAGTTTCGTGTACCCCTAGCTGACCACATAGGTGATGTCTGTCCCTATCTCCACTAGGTGTACCCACTACTCCCCAAGCGATCGGCTCCCTAACGTAGATACCCGTGTTGGCCCCACAGTGGGGTGTATCACTCCCCAAAGTGGCAACCCGATACAACCAACGGTGCACGGCTTATACCTACACGATGCAACAATGTCTTACCTACCAGCCCGGGCCCACACACGCATATGAAACCCGTTGGACTTGCGTTGCCACCGCTACCCCGTTTTGGCCTCTTATAGTCAAGCCCAGTACGCGTGTCCCATCCTCGACATGGGTCGAGCCCACAAAGATACACATGGGTTACTGGTTGAAATGGCCCCCACAAGCTACCCACCTAAGCTTGCTCCCTCTAGTGTATCCCACTTAACCCTTCAATCATGTTTAATTACATGTTTCCACTTTGGTTAAGTATTCTAATCATATTTTTATTGCCACCCAAGGCAACCACTAGATTTCCACATGCCACCCAAGGCACCCTCTTAACCCTCATGCCCCACTACATGCTTATCTGGTTAAGTGTTTCTTAATTGATTAAGACCGTAACCTTTATAAAGACCTATCACATTAGACTGTCTTTTATGGCAGCTGGATTTGTCGGTCGGGTCCGGGCAGCCTTACGCCATAACAGAGTCTAACCTCATGTCTTTACACTTGTCACGTATTTAGTTTATGCCTAAGACCTCTCACATTGGGCCAATCATTTGTAGCCGCTGGATTTGCCGGTCGGGTCCGGGCAGTCTTATGCTACAAAAGGGTCCAACCTCGTGTCTTAGTTGATTAATTACACCTAATTAATCACCCCCATATTTTGAGTTAATTTTCCCTAATTAATTCCAATTTAATGATGTACATAATTGACTCAATTATGTCCATCCACTTATGGTATGCAACATCATACCAATTTCACCACAATTTTGTTAACATGAATATTAACCCCATCGTTCCCCACGTAATACGCTAACATGACATACTTAAAAGGGAAGATTCATCACAAATACAATGGGTTCAACTTAGCATAACATTAGCATCAACATGGGTTTTAAAGGTGTCAACGTGCATATATGACCATAGCATCAAACCCAACTAGCATAAATAATCAACCAAAACTTGCATGAATCACATATGTCATAAAGAGGGTAACTTGCATAGATGTTCATGTCATAGACCTATCATAAAGGGATAAACTTGCATACATGTCATAGGTCTAAAAAGGGACGAACTTGCATATGTTACTCATATCATAAAAAGGGGTAAACATGCATATATATGCATGACATACAAAGGGGTAAACTTGCATATGTATGCATATCATACAAAGGTGTAAACTTGCACATGTTACTTGCATATAATCAAACACCAAACTTGCATAACATGTCATATATGAACTTGCATATAATCAAACACCAAACTTGCATAACATGTCATATATGAACTTGCATATAATCAAACACCAAACTTGCATAACATGTCATATATGAACTTGCATATAATCAAACACCAAACTTGCATAACATGGTGTCATAATGGATCAATGTTTATCATAGTGATTTGCATAACTAGCATCATGAAAACATAGCATAAAACTTGCATAACTAACATTATGGACATATAGCATAAAACTTGCATAACTAACATCATGAGCACATAGCATATGATAACATAACTTGCATTGATCCACATTCATAACCATAACCTCATTACATCCTATCATAATTAGTTTAGCAATTGCTTGCTAAAGGCATAGAAACTCACAACTTGTTGATTAGCACTCCTATGAAGAAGATTAAGTTGCTAGAGTTGATTAGAAGTTGATTTGAGAAGCTATCTTCTTCTAAAATGTTATGGAGGCTCCTTCTAATTGCATTTTGACGGCATGACGGCCTTGTATCTATTTTTAGTATGAATTAGGGTAGTCTTAGGGTGTATTTATAGATTTAGGATGTAGTTTAGGCCATAGGATTAACCCTAGTTTAGATCTAAACCATCAAAAATCGTCACAGGTCAGCAGAACAGACCAGAGAACCAAAACAGGTGTACCAGGCCAGCCAGGGTCAAACCAGAAAGCTGTGCAGGTTTCTGGCTCGACACGGGCGCACTTCCCAAGTGCGCCAGTGTATTTTTGTACTGGCGCACTTCACAAGTGCGCCAGTGCATTCTGGCTTGTTTTTGGTTTTTCTGCCTAACTTCGTTCGTCCATATCTTCTTCATTCGGACTCCGATTTTCGAAAACTCGGACTCTATTTCGCGTATTTTTCCGAGACGAACGCAATGGTGCAACCCGTTTCCCCTAATTCCCACATCTGGGATTAGTTATTCTTTAATTTGTGAATGTTAATATTAACTGGAATTCGGGGTGTTACATTCTCCCCTACTTAAAGGATTTTGTCCCCGAAATCTCTAAGTCCAGAAGAACG
The DNA here is from genome assembly GCA_030737875.1 of Allium sativum. Lineage (NCBI taxonomy): Eukaryota > Viridiplantae > Streptophyta > Magnoliopsida > Asparagales > Amaryllidaceae > Allium > Allium sativum. The sequence goes on from CM060922.1 coordinate 229,181,842, forward strand.
TATCCTACCATCCAAACAACCAACTACTAAACCATCAAACACTGGCATCCATTGTCCTTAAAGTTTCTAATGTTGTATGAACATATGCAAAAAGTGTGTGTATATGTTCCCTGTCTAATGCAAAATCAGGCGGTCTACTGATTCAGTTGACCTCCTTAATGCAAACCATGATAGTGCCATGCATCCAATATGTATGCGAGAGAACCCTATCTACACATACTATTTCTACATGTGTGCACAACCATACACCAAAATGCATCATCCATATGATAACACAACCATTATACATCCATTAATATAGCTACCTACACACAATTATATGCAATATGCAATATGAAGTGACTAAGCCGATCTAGTGTCTAAAGTGTGTGTTTATGCATCCACGAGCAACCACTAGCAAACACTTGCATCCACACGCATCCATCAATCATAACATGTCTCAAACACATGTTTCAACCATAGGTTCACCCTATCTAAAGGTCAAAGGTACTAATGAGAGGACATACTAAAGATAAGATAAGAACTAGACAAATGATAAAGGAGAAATTAAAAGACATACCCTCAAAAAGGAATGGGTACAGTGAACGCATCTTCGCTTCTGTCTCCCAAGTAGCGTTGCTCTCATCATCTCCCCATTGCACTTTGACTAGTTGAACCTCTCTGTTTCTCAACTTCCTAGTCTCTGACCCAAGGATGCGAGTAGGAGCTCGTCGAATCGTCGCATCACGCTCTACCTCCACTTCTCTAAGCAAGCTCGGCTCTACCACCTCTGCGGTCTCATGTAGGCACTTCCTCAAATGTGACACATGGAATACGTCATGTACACCACTAAGTCTCTCGGGCAAATCCACTCTATATGCCCTCTGTCCAATCCTTTTCTTAATAGGAAACGGTCCTACAAACCTTGGTGCTAATTTTTCAACGGACCCGAAGAGAACAACATTCCGTAATGGAGATACTTTGACAAAGACCATGTCCCCAACATCAAACTCAATATCTGTTCTCCTCTTATCCGCATAAGATTTCTGTCTGTCTTGCGCTGCTTTCATCCTTCTTCGAATCAAATTAATCTTTTCCGAAGTTTCTCTAACCATATCGGGCCCAAGCAAGATCTTATCCGTAGATTCCCACCAACATGTAGGTGACCGACAAGGCCTCACATAAAGAGCTTCGAAAGGAGCCATGCCAATACTAGACTGAAAGTTGTTATTATACGCGAACTCCACCAATGGAAGATGCTCTTCCCATGTACCTCCAAAATCTAAGATACATAGCCTCAAAAGGTCTTCTAGAACACGATTCACCCTCTCGTTCTGGCCGTCCGTCTGAGGATGATATGCGGTGCTCAAACAAAACTGAGTCCCTACTGCCTCTTGCAAACTCTTCCAAAACTCGCTAGTGAAGATAGGATCTCGATCGCTCACTATGCTAGAAGGTACACCATGCAACCGAACTATCTCTCGAAGGTAAACTGAAGCTAGCCATGGAGCAGTCCTCTTACTCTTCACGGGTATGAAATGGGCGCTCTTAGTAAGTCTGTCTACCACAACCCAAATTCCCGTATTACCCTTCCTCCATCTCGGTAACCCATCGATAAAATCCATCGAGACGCTATCCCACTTCCATTGCGGAACTTCCAATGGGTGAAGCAACCCACCAGGTTTCTTTTGCTCCGCTTTCACTTGTTGGCACACCAAGCATCTAGCGACATACTCGGCCACATCTTTCTTCATACCGGCCCAAAAGAAAACTCGCTTCATGTCTTGGTACATCTTGTCCCCACCGGGATGAATGGTCATCTTCGAACGATGCGCATCATCAAGAACAGCCTTCTTCAAACCCTCGTCTTGCGGTACACAAAGTCTACCGTCTCTACGCAACCACCCCTTACCATCTAGGGTGTACCTACTCAAATGGCTGGACGACTCCCCCCTTATGAGCTTCTCTACTAACTCAACCAACTGTGGGTCGTCCTACTGTGCCTCACCAACCCGTCCCAAAAGAGTAGGTCTGACCTCTAAGGATGCTAGCAAACCGGGTATAAAGTCAATGGAAGGTCTGAAATCAAACATCGAGATAAATTCCAAGCTTCGTCGTTCAACGAACAATGGACTCAAGGACAACCTTTTTCTGCTTAAGGCGTCTGCCACCACGTTACCCTTGCCAGGGGTATATGCTATCTCAAAATCATAGGATGCTAAGAACTCCATCCACCTTTGCTGTCTTAAGTTCAAATCCTTCTGAGAAAACAAGTACTTCAACGATTTGTGGTCAGTGAACAATTCGAACCTCTCGCCAAGAAGATAATGGCGCCAAGTCTTAAGCGCAAAAACAATAGCGGCCAACTCTAGATCATGTGTAGGGTAATTTTTCTCATGCGCTCTCAACTGCCTTCCCCCATAGGCTATTACCCTTCCCTCTTGCATTAAGACTGCGCCTAGTCCTGTCCTACAAGCATCGGTATAAACAACAAATGGCTTACTCCCATCTGGCAACACTAAGACTGGAGCTATGGTTAAAGCTCTCTTTAACCGTTGGAACGCATCATCACAATCTACGTCCCTTGTGAAGACTAGATTCTTCTTTGTCAAGCGAGTTAATGGGGCTGATATCTTCGCGAAGTCTTTGATAAACTTCCTATAGTAGCCAGCCAACCCCAAGAAACTCCTCACCTCGGTAGCATTCTTCGGAACCTTCCAATCTTGGATGGACACTACCTTCGCGGGATCCACAGCTAACCCTTCTTTGGAGACCACGTGCACTAAGAACCGCACTTCCTTCCTCCAAAAGTGACATTTAGAGAATTTAGCCTTAAGGCTATGCGCTCGAAGAGTCTCCAACACTTCCCTAAGATGTAGGGCATGCTCTTCTTCACTCTTAGAAAAGACTAAGATGTCATCCACAAAGACCACCACGAACTTATTAAGGTACTCCCTGAACACCCTACTCATCAAATCAACAAAGTATGCAGGGGCGTTCGTCAAACCAAAGGGCATCACCAGCCACTCATAGAAACCATCCGGAGTCCTAAAGGCAGTCTTCTCTATACTATCCTCAGCCACTCTCAACTGATGAAACCCCGTGGCTAAGTCCAACTGCGAAAACACTGAGGCGCCAACCAACTGATCAAAGAGATCATCAATCCTCGGCAATGGGTGTCTATTCTTCTTTGTAAGCTTGTTGAGTTCTCTATAGTCTACACAAAGTCTGAGGGACCCATCCGCCTTCATGGCAAAAACTACTGGAGCACCCCACTCCGATATACTTCGTCTTATGAACCCCTTCTCAAGCAACTCCCCTACTTGCTTATTGAGTTCCCTCCTCTCACGAGGAGCCATGTGGCGCACTGGCAAAGATACTGGTTTAGCATTGTCTACCAGATATATTCGGAAGTCTATCTCCCGCTTCGGAGGTAAGCCCTTCACCTCCTCAAACACATCCGAGTATTTCTGGACCACTCTAACAGATCGCAAACTCTCGACCGAAGCGTCAAGCGATTCAAGATAACTTAGCATAACAGAATCCATGGGATTATAAGAGATCTCGAGAGTGTTACCCAAGTAGGTCATGAGCCTAACAACTCTCCTTTCACAATCAAGAACGGCACCATTACTGGATAACCAGTCCATGCCCAAAATTAACCCATAGCCCGTGAAGCCCAAAACAAAAGCATCACATCTAAACTCAACGCTAAGTATAGAAATCTTCAAACCCAAACATATCATGGACAAATAAGTGGAGCCCCCAATTGGGTTTGAAACAACCAAGGGATCATCTACTAGACTGGTGTCTAAGTGCAGTGACTCAACTAATGATGATGAGATAAACGAATGCGATGCGCCAGAGTCAAACAAAGTACGGATAGGATGATCAGACAGAAAAACCAGACTTTCAACGGAAATAGTTCTACCTCTTTCCTGAATCGGTGGAACTGCGAGAGCCTGAACTTGCCCCCTTGCCTGACCTGGTGCCATAAGAGCTTGCACCTATCCTCCTGAGGTAGATCCCGTCCTTTGTCCCTTCTTAGGGCAGTCCTTCACTAGATGCCCTGCTTCGCCACAGTGGAAGCAACCAGTCTTCTTCTTCTTCCGACAATCTTTGCTTGGGTGGCCTGGTGTCCCGCAATTGAAGCACTTCTTCTTTCCCCTGCCACCGTTGCCTTTCCCACCCTTGTTTTGCTGTTGCTGTTGAGGTCTCTTCTGATCTCCTTTCTTCTCGGGTGCCTTATTAGCATTGGGACCCTTCTCTTCCTCATGCATAAGTGCCATGTCTACTAGCTTCTCAAAGGCGGCACCTATAGGGATGTGAGTCATAGCCAATCCATGCATCGGTTCATTCAAGCCTTTAACGAACCTCAGAGCCTTCTTCTCCGGTGTATTCACCATGTCCATGCCAAATCTTGCTAGCTGATTAAACTTGTTGACATATTCCTTCACTGATAAGTTTCCTTGCTTTAGTGTCAAGAACCTTTCCATATACAGATTTTATTCCGCACGTGAAAGAAACTTCGCCTCAAACCTTTGCCTGAAATCCGCCCAAGAGTCAACTAGGCGTTCTCCATTAGTGACCTCCCACCAGAACGAGGCCTCTCCCTTCATTAACCAAGCAGCTAACTTGACTTTCTTTCCTTCTTCCATCTCAAAGATATCTATCAACTCTTCCACCTCCTTAAGCCAATCCCTAGCTTCCACAAAAGTTTCTGATCCTTGAAAAGGTTTCCCTCCCATAGCCTTAAATTCCTTGCAAGTCTTAGCAAAAGTATCCGTGCGAGGAGGAGGAGGAAGATCGGGTGCAACTGGTGGTGGAGGAACATTTGCTGGACCCGCAGCGGCGGCCCTAGCCTCCATCAATCTCCTATACCATACTGGTATCGTCACACCCTCCGTAAAGTTAAGATCTTCAGCCATGCTGAAACGAAAAAGGAAAGATTCAAAATGGAGAATTCGAAAGATAAAGATATGGCTATTGGGGATTATGCTTTTCTTTCAAAAACTTTTCTCTTAAAGACATGTTTTTGAAAATACTTCTTCCAAAAATGTTTTTAGAAAAATAGTTTTTCTAAAAATTTTATCTGTTCTGGTAACCTTCAGCTCTGATACCACATGTAACACCCCACACCCGCTAAGGTCACTCACTAAGGGAATGTCTTAACTTCAGTAGAGTATTTTAAGTGAATATAGAACAGCAAAATTACAACAAGACAGATATAAGTAATACATGAAATTTAAAACATCATTTCATTGCAGCAGAAGGTAAACATGTTTGGTACTTGAAATTTAAATATCCATCTCGATAAAAACATAAGTACATAATCCCACTACATACTAATAGCCATAATAAAAAAGATAAGCTGAGCTTTACATCAACGGTCCAAGCTCCAAAAGATAGATAAAGCAATCTAATCAAACCCCACTAGTGCTAGGCCCAACCTGAGGACCTGAGAGGGGGGGAAAGATAAAAACAACGGGGTCAGACATAAGTCTGAGCGAGTCCTATAACTTTAACAATACAATCATTAAAGTAATTAGGGTATGATATAAACTTGGTACGGTAACGACTGGGGATAAATGACTACACTAAGCAGCCAACTAGACATAGGAAGAACTAAGATATCGGTAAAGACGCATCTACCCACCCAAGGGTAATTACTACACTGCACCACACCAGTCATTCCTAACTTAAAGGTTGATCCCACCCAAGGACTTAGAAAATTTAACTAGTAGTTTCGTGTACCCCTAGCTGACCACATAGGTGCCGTCTGCCCCTATCTCCACTAGGTGTACCCACTACTCCCCAAGCGATCGGCTCCCTAATGTAGATACCCGTGCTGGCCCCACAGTGGGGTGTATCACTCCCCAAAGTGGAAACCCGATACAACCAACGGTGCACGGCTTATACCTACACGATGCAACAACGTCTCACCTACCAGCCCGAGCCCACACACGCATATGAAACCCGTTGGACTTGCATTGCCACCGCTACCCCATTTTGGCCTCTTATAGTCAAGCCCAGTACGCGTGTCCCGTCCTCGACATGGGTCGAGCCCACAAAGATACACATGGGTTACTAGTTGAAATGGGCCCCCACAAGCTACCCACCTAAGCTTGCTCCCTCTAGTGTATCCCACTTAACCCTTTAATCATGTTTAATTACATGTTTCCACTTTGGTTAAGTATTCTAATCGTATTTTCTATTGCCACCCAAGGCAACCACTAGATTTCCACATGCCACCCAAGGTACCCACTTAACCCCTTATGCCCCACTACATGTTTATCTGGTTAAGTGTTTCTTAATTGATTAAGACCGTAACCTTTGTAAAGACCTCTCACATTAGACTGTCATTTATGGCAGCTGGATTTGCCGGTCGGGTCCGAGCAGCCTTACGTCATAACAGAGTCTAACCTCGTGTCTTTACACTTGTCACATATTTAGTTTATGCCTAAGACCTCTCACATTGGGCCAATCATTTGTAGCCGCTGGATTTGCTGGTCGGGTCCGAGCAGTCTTATGCTACAAAAGGGTCCAACCTCGTGTCTTAGTCGATTAATTACACCTAATTAATCACCCCCATATTTTGAGTTAATTTTCCCTAATTAATTCCAATTTAATGATGTACATAATTGACTCAATTATGTCCATCCACTTATGGTATGCAACATCATACCAATTTCACCACAATTTTGTTAACATGAATATTAACCCTATCGTTCCCCACGTAATACGCTAACATGACATACTTAAAAGGGAAGATTCATCACAAATACAATGGGTTCAACTTAGCATAACATTAGCATCAACATGGGTTTTAAAGGTGTCAACTTGCATATATGACCATAGCATCAAACCCAACTAGCATAAATAATCAACCCAAACTTGCATGAATCACATATGTCATAAAGAGGGTAACTTGCATAGATGTTCATGTCATAGACCTATCATAAAGGGATAAACTTGCATACATGTCATAGGTCTAAAAAGGGACGAACTTGCATATGTTACTCATATCATAAAAAGGGGTAAACATGCATATATATGCATGACATACAAAGGGGTAAACTTGCATATGTATGCATATCATACAAAGGTGTAAACTTGCACATGTTACTTGCATATAATCAAACACCAAACTTGCATAACATGTTATATATGAACTTGCATATAATCAAACACCAAACTTGCATAACATGTCATATATGAACTTGCATATAATCAAACACCAAACTTGCATAACATGGTGTCATAATGGATCAATGTTTATCATAGTGATTTGCATAACTAGCATCATGAACACATAGCATAAAACTTGCATAACTAACATCATGGACATATAGCATAAAACTTGCATAACTAACATCATGAGCACATAGCATATGATAACATAACTTGCATTGATCCACATTCATAACCATAACCTCATTACATCCTATCATAATTAGTTTAGCAATTGCTTGCTAAAGGCATAGAAACTCACAACTTGTTGATTAGCACTCCTATGAAGAAGATTAAGTTGCTAGAGTTGATTAGAAGTTGATTTGAGAAGCTATCTTCTTCTAAAATGTGATGGAGGCTCCTTCTAATTGCATTTTGAAGGCATGACGGCCTTGAATCTATTTTTTATATGAATTAGGGTAGTCTTAGGGTGTATTTATAGATTTAGGATGTAGTTTAGGCCATAGGATTAACCCTAATTTAGATCTAAACCATCAAAAATCGTCACAGGTCAGCAGAACAGACCAGAGAACCAAAACAGGTGCACCAGGCCAGCCAGGGTCAAACCAGAAAGCTGTGCAGGTTTCTGGCTCGACACGGGCGCACTTCCCAAGTGCGCCAGTGTATTTTTGTACTGGCGCACTTCACAGGTGCGCCAGTGCATTCTGGCTTGTTTTCGGTTTTTCTGCCTAACTTCGTTCATCCATATCTTCTTCATACGGACTCCGATTTTCGAAAACTCAGACTCTATTTCGCGTATTTTTCCGAGACGAACGCAATGGCGCAACCCGTTTCCCCTAATTCCCACATCTGGGATTAGTTATTCTTTAATTTGTGAATGTTAATATTAACTGAAATTCGGGGTGTTACAGATAGTGTATCTCTAGAGAGGAATACTCTGGGTTCAACAAGAACGTCTTGCAACCCGACCCACACATGACCGACCACTCATTTCTCTTGAGTGTATCGAATATATTGTCACCTACGGTTGGCGCCAACATACCATTCCCGGGAGATACAGAAGCGAAAGAAGTAACAAAATGAATATTCTCTAGATGGTGACAATACACCCTAATAGGAATGACCCACACAGCCATGCTGCCTGCCCGATTTTTTTCATTTTCCGGTTGTGAGGCTTAAGGTTAAAATCTTTTCCGGAACATCTAGCCACCATTCTCTTTGAATGTCACATCATACATACACATTGTCCTCGGACTAGACAACCGAAGGCACCCTCCTACCACATCCTAGGAATCACACTATAGATCAGTAGCGAGTAGCCCTTGCAATGCACAAACTCCAACCACGACGGAATAACAATTTATCTCTGGGAGCTAACCAGAGATTATAAGTAATACTTCCGTTTTATGAAGATCTATGGTCTTCAAATGCTCCATCTCGATCATCATCTGATTTCTTCCACGATTATGAATTTGTTGGTTGGAATGATTTTCGAATATAAATTCAATCCCGGTCTTTCCGAACTAAGAATCGATAATTGGCCAAATTTGATAGTCGGTTATTTAACTATCAAATAACCAAACATTCATCCATAAAAATAAAATATATGCGCTGGTTCAACATTCAGCATTAATTGGCCTCTTTGATAATTTACGAATGGTTAATTTCAACTCTGTATCTTAAATATTAGGAAAAACGTTTCCCTTCTCTTATTTAATATAAGAACATTCAATTATCATCTAACTTCTACTCCATTAGCTCGTATTGTAAATCAGTAAGTGAATAACACTCTCAGTATCAACCCCGAAGGCCAAAACCAACATCAGATTGACACCTCGAAAGTTACTCAACTCAACCATTCTAATTTCGTTAAATTATATCGCTTTTCTTATTATACTTAATATATCATTTTAAAACATTTCATATAAGCTTAGATTCAAATATAAGTCAAATATTATATAAAAACTTAGGTAAACCTTACTTCAATCTATTCTTGGTCATAACTTAATAAACTTCATCTTTCGTTTATAACACGCAGTTTAGGGTCAAATCCTTGTAACTTATCTTACTAAACTATTTCAGTTCAATTCGAATTCCCGCTTCGATTCCTATTTAATAAACCTTTCAAAGTTTATAACTTTATAAACTTGTTTCAACAGTTGAGGTCATTCACATCACATTTCATAAAACATGGTCCTTAATATCTTTGCCAACTAGATTTGAAGAAATTCAGTTATATATAATCCTTAGAAGGGTTCAAATTAGACTTACTTATATACTTAATATCTATATGCTTAAAACTAATTTAACTATAAACATGGTTTTAGGACTTTATAACTTCCATTAATTTATGACAAATTAATTCCCACTTAAACAATTGACTTATTCAACTTAACATAGTTAACCCATTGATCTATTCCAATTTGTCATTCCATTAAATTAATTAGTCATTTAATTAATTTAATTCATCTCATTTACTTTGATTATTT